>CM070920.1:60936296-62186296 GCA_036417435.1 Inia geoffrensis
TGACCATTTTCTTAATTGTTTTGTGTTGTGTTTGTAGGTCCTTTTCTTCTATTGTGTTTCCCACTTAGAGAAGTTCCTTTAGCATTTGTTGTAGAGCTGGTTTGGTGGTGATGAATTCTCTTAGCTTTTGCTTGTCCATAAAGCTTTTGATTTTTCCATCAAATCTGAATGAGATCCTTGCAGGCTAGAGTAATCTTGGTTGTAGGTTCTTCCCTTTCATCACTTTAAGTATATGATGCCACTCCCTTCTGGCTTGTAGAGTTTCTGCTGAGAAATCAGCTGTTAACCTTATGGGAGTTCCCTTGTATATTATTTGTCATTTTTCCCTTGCTGCTTTCAATAATTTTTCTGTCTTTAACTTTTTAAATACATCTTTATTGTAGTATAATTGCTTTACAATGATGTGTTAGTTTCTGCTTTATAAAAAAGTGAACCAGTTATACATATACATATGTTCCCATAGCTCTTCCCTCTTGTATCTCCCTCCCTCCCACCCTCTTTATCCCACCCCTCCAGGTGGTCACAAAGCACCGAGCTGATATCCCTGTGCCATGTGGATGCTTCCCACTAGCTATCTACCTTAAGTTTGTTAGTATATATATGTCCATATCTCTCGCCCTATCACATCTCACCCTTCCCGCTCCCCATATCCTCAAGTCCATTCTCTGGTAGGTTTGTGTCTTTATTCCAGTGTTACCCCTAGGTTTTGCATAACAATTTTTTTCTTAAATTCCATACATATGTGTTAGCATACGGTATTTGTCTTTCTCTTTCTGACTTACTTCACTCTGTATGACAGACTCTAGGTCCATCCACCTCATTACAAAGACCTCAATTTCCTTTCTTTTTATGGCTGAGTAATATTCCATTGTATACATGTTCCACATCTTCTTTAGCCATTCATCTGATGATGCACACTTAGGTTGTTTCCATCTGAAGGGTATTGTAAATAGAGCTGCAATGAACATTTTGGTACATGACTCTTCTGAATTATGGTTTTCTCAGGGTATATGCTCAGTAGTGGGATTGCTGGGTTATATGGTAGTGTTATTTTTAGTTTTTTAAGGAATCTCCATATCGTTCTACATAGTGGCTGTACCAATTCACATTACCACCATCAGTGCAAGTGTGTTCCCTTTTCTCCACTGCCTGTCCAGAATTTATGGCTTCTAGATTTTTCAATGATGGCCATTCTGACTGGTGTGAGATGATATCTCATTGTAGTTTATATTTGCATTTCTCTAATGATTAATGATGTTGCTCATTCTTTCATGTGTTGGTTGGCAGTCTCTATATCTTCTTTGGAGAAATGTCTATTTAAGTCTTCTGCCCATTTTTGGATTGGGTTGTTTGTTTTTTTGTTATTGAGCTGCATGAGCTGCTTGTAAAATTTGCAAATTAATCCTTTGTCCTTTGCTTCATTTGCAAATATATTCTCCCATTCTGAGGGTTGTGTTTTGGTCTTCTTTATGGTTTGCTTTGCTGTGCAAAAGATTGCAATTTCTTTAGGTCACATTTGTTTATTTTTGTTTCCATTTCTCTAGGAGGTGGGTCAAAACAGATCTTGGTGTGATTTATGTCATAGAGAGTTCTGCCTATGGTTTCCTCTAAGACTTTTATAGTTTCTGGCCTTATATTTAGGTTCTTAATCCATTTTGAGTTTATTTATGTGTATGGTGTTAAGGAGTGATCTAATCTCATACTTTTACATGTACCTGTCCAGGTTTCCCAGCACCAATTATTGAAGAGGCTGTCCTTTCTCCACTGTACATTCCTGCCTCATTTATCAAAGATAAGGTGACCATATGTACATGGGTTTATCTTTGGGCTTTCTATCCTGTTCCATTGATCTATCTTTCTGTTTTTGTGCCAGTACCATACTGTCTTGATTACTGTAGCTTTGTAGTATAGTCTGAAGGGAGGGAGTCTGATTCCTCCAGCTCGTTTTTTGTTCTCAAGATTGCTTTGGCTATTTGGGGGTCTCTTGTGTTTCCATACAAATTGTGAAAATTTTTGTTACAGTTCTTTGAAAAATGCCAGTCATAGTTTAATCGGGATTGCATTGAATATGTAGATTGCTTTGGGTCATAGAGTCATTTTCAAAATGTTGATTCTTCTAAACTAAGAACAAGGTATATCCCCTCATCTATTTGTATCATCTTTAATTTCTTTCATCAGTGTCTTAGAATTATCTGCATACAGGTCTTTTGTCTCTTTTGGTAGGTTTATTCCTAGATATTATATACTTTCTGTAGCAATGGAAAATGGGAGTGTTTTCTTGATTTCACTTTCAGATTTTTCATCATTAGTGTATAGGAATGCAAGAGATTTCTGTGCACTATTTTTTTTTTAAACATCTTTATTGGGGTAAAATTGCTCTACAATGGTGTGTCAGTTTCTATTTTATAATAAAGTGAACCAGTTATATATATATACACACGTTCACATATTTCTTCCTTCTTGTGTCTCCCTCCCTCCCTCCCTATCCCCCCCTCCAGGCAGTCACAAAGCATCGAGCTGATATCCCTGTGCCAAGCGTCTATTTCCCACAAGCTATCTACCTTACGTTTGTTAGTATATATATGTCCATGCCTCTCCCTCGCCCTCTCATAGCTCACCCCTCCCCCTCCCCATATCCTCAAGTCCATTCTCCAGTTGGTCTGTGTCTTTATTCCTGTCTTACCCCTAGGTTCTTCATAACATTTTTTTTCTTAAATTCCATATATATGTGTTAGCATATGGTATTTGTCTTTCTCTTTCTGACTTACTTCACTTACCGCCACTGCCAGGTTCCCGGGATCCAGTGACATCTTCCCAGGGAGAACGCACGGCAGACCTCAGGCTGGTGCAACGTTACGCTGGCCTCTGCCACCGCAGGCCCGTCCCGCATGCTGTGCTCCTCCCTCCCCTCGGCCTGAGTGCGCCAGAGCCCCCGAGTCAGAGGCTCCTTTAACCCTGTCCTTTCTGAGCAAATAACAGAAGCCCTCCAGCGACCTACATGCAGAGGCAGGGCCAAATCCAAAGCTGAGCCCCTGGGAGATGTGAGAACAAAGAAGAGAAAGGGAAACCTCTCCTAGCAGCCTCAGGAGCAGCGGATTAAAGCTCCACAATCAACTTGATGTACCCTGCATCTGTGAAATACATGAATAGACAGTGAATCATCCAAAATTGAGGTGGTGGACTTCGAATGCAAAATCTATGATTTTATCCCCTTTTTCCTATTTTTGTGTATGTGTATGTGTATGCTTCTGTTTGAGATCTTGTCTGTATAGCTTTGCTTCCACCATTTGTCCTAGGTTTCTATCCGTCCATTTTTTTTTCTCCTTTTTTTCTTTTTTTAAATTTTTTTTCTTAATAATTAATTTTAATAATTCTATTATACTTTACCTTCCTTCTTTCTTTCTTTCCTTCCTTCCCTCCTTTAGACAACAAATCATCCCAAATTGAGGAGGTGGTCTTTGAAAGCAAGATTTATGATTTTTTCCCCTTTACCTCTTTTCATGAGGGTGTATGTGTAAGCTTCTGTGTAAGATTTTGTCTGTATAGCGTGGCTTCCACCATTTGTCCTAAGGTTCTATCCATTCCCTTTTTTTCCCCTAAATAATTATGTTTTAATTCAATAACTTTATTATACTTTACTTCATTCTATTTTACTGTATCTACTTTCTGTCTTTTTTCCTTCCTTCCCTCCTTCCTTCTGTCCTTCCTTGCTCCCTGCCTCCCTCCTTTCTTTCCTTCTTTTCTTCTTTCTTTCGTTCTTTCTTTCTTTCTTCCTTCCTTCCCTCCTTCCTTCCTACCTCCCTTCCTTCCCTCCTTTCCTTCTTTCTTTCTTTCTTCCTACTTCTACCAATTTCTCTACTTTCTCTCCCTTTTAATCTGAGCCGTGTGGATGAAAGGCTCTTGCTGCTCCAGCCAGGAATCA
Source organism: Inia geoffrensis (assembly GCA_036417435.1). Classification (NCBI taxonomy): domain Eukaryota; kingdom Metazoa; phylum Chordata; class Mammalia; order Artiodactyla; family Iniidae; genus Inia; species Inia geoffrensis. Next base: position 60,940,219 of record CM070920.1, read on the forward strand.
GGACTCTGCCTCTGAGGGGGGAGAGCCAACTTCAGGACACTGGTCCACAAGAGACCTCCCAGTTCCACATAATATCAAATGGCGAAAATCTACCAGGGACCTCCATCTTAACACCAGCACACAGCTTCACTCAACGAGCAGCAAGCTACAGTGCTGGACAACCTATGCCAAACAACTAGCAAAACAGGAACACAACCCCACTCATTAGCAGAGAGGCTGTCTAAAATCATAATAAGTCCACAGAGACCCCAAAACACACCACCAGACCTGGACCTGCCCACTAGAGAGACAAGATCCAGCCTCATCCACCACAACACAGGCACTAGCCCCCTCCACCAGGAAACCTACAAAACCCACTGGACCAACCTTAGACACTGGAGGCAGACAAAAATAACAATGGGAACTACAAACCTGCAGCCTTCAAAAAGGAGATCCCAAACACAGTAAGGTAAGCAAAATGAGAAGACAGAAAAATACACAGCAGATGAAGGAGCAAGATAAAAATGCACCAGACCTAACAAATGAAGAGGTAATAGGCAGTCTACCTGAAAAAGAATTCAGAATAATGATAGTAAAGATGATCCAAAATCTTGGAAATAGAATGGACAAAATGCAAGAAACAATTAACACAGACCTAGAAGAACTAAAGATGAAACAAGCAATGATGAACAAAACCATAAATAAAATTAAAAGTACTCCAGATGGGATCAATAGCAGAATAACTGAGACAGAAGAATGGATAAGTGACCCGGATGATAAAATAGTGGAAATAACTATTGCAGAGGAGAATAAAGAAAAAAGAATGAAAAGAACTGAGGACAGTCTCAGAGACCTCTGGGACAACATTAAATGCACCAACATACGAATTATAGGGGTTCCAGCAGAAGAAGAGAAAAAGAAAGGGACTGAGAAAATATTTGAAAAGATTATAGTTGAAAACTTCCCTAATATGGGAAAGGAAATAGTTAACCAAGTCCAGGAAGCAGAGAGAGTTCCATACAGGATAAACCCAAGGAGAAATATGCCAAGACGCATATTAATCAAACTGTCAAAAATTAAATACAAAGAAAGCATATTAAAAGCAGCAAGGGAAAAAAACAAATAACACACAAGGGAATCCCCATAAGGCTAACAGCTGATCTCTCAGCAGAAACTCTGCAAGCCAGAAGGGAGTGGCAGGACATACTGAAAGTGATGAAGGAGGAAATCCTGCAACCACGATTACTCTACCCAGCAAAGATCTCATTCAGATTTGATGGAGAAATTAAAACCTTTACAGAGAAGCAAAAGCTGAGAGAGTTCAGCACCACCAAACCAGCTTTAAAACAACTGCTAAAGGAACTTCTCTAGACAAGAAACACAAGAGAAGGAAAAGACCTATAACAACGAACAGAAACAGTTTAGAAAATGGGAATAGGAACATACATATTGATAATTACCTTAAATGTAAATGAACTAAATGCTTCCACCAAAAGACACAGATTGGCTGAATGAATACAAAACAAGACCCATATATATGCTGTCTACAAGAGACCCACTTCAGACCTAGAAACACATACAGACAGAAAGTAAGGGGATGGGAAAAGATATGCCATGCAAATGGAAACCAAAAGAAAGCTGGAGTAGCAATTCTCATATCAGACAAAATAGACTTTGAAATAACGACTATTAGAAGAGACAAAGAAGGACACTACATAATGATTAAGGGATCGATCCAAGAAGAAGATATAACAATTGTAAATATTTATGCACCTAACACAGGAGCACCTCAATACATAAGGCAAAAACTAACAGCCGTAAAAGGGGAAATGACAATAATACATTCATAGTAGGGGACTTCAACACCCCACTTTCACCAATGGACAGATCATCCAAAATGAAAATAAATAAGGAAACACAAGCTTTAAATGATACATTAAACAAGATGGACTTAATTGATATTTATAGAACACTCCATCCAAAAACAATAGAATACACATTTTTCTCAAGTGCTCATGGAACATTCTCCAGGATAGATCATATATTGTGTCACAAATTAAGCCTTGGTAAATTTAAGAAAATTGAAATTGTATCAAGTGTCTTTTCCGACCACAATGACATGAGACTAGATATCAATTACAGGAAAAGATCTGTAAACAATACAAACACATGGAGGCTAAACAATACACTACTCAATAATGAAGTGATCACTGAAGAAATCAAAGAGGAAATTAAAAAATACCTAGAAACAAATGACATTGGACACACAACGATCCAAAACCTATGGGAGGCAGGAAAAGCAGTTTTAAGAGGGAAGTTTAGAGCAATACAAGCCCACCGTAAGAAGCATGAAAAATATCGAATAAACAACCTAAACTTATACCTAAAGCAATTAGAGAAAGAACAAAAAATCCTGAAAGTTAGCAGAAGGAAAGAAATAATAAAAATCAGATCAAAAATAAATGAAAAATAAATGAAGGAAACAATAGCAAAGATCAATAAAACTAAAAGCTGGTTCTTTGAGAAGATAAACACAATAGATAAACCATTAGCCAGACTCATCAAGAAAAAAAAGGAGAAGACTCAAATCAATAGAATTAGAAATGAAAAAGGAGAAGTAACAACTGACATTGCAGAAATAAAAATGATCATGAGAGATTACTACAAGCAACTCTATGCCAATAAAATGTACAATCTGGAAGAAATGGACACATTCTTAGAAATGCACAAACTACCAAGACTGAATCAGGAAGAAATAGAAAATATGAACAGACCAATCACAAACACTGAAATTGAAACTGTGATTAAAAATCTTCCAACAAACAAAAGCCCAGGACCATATGGCTTCACAGGCAAATTCTATCAAGCATTTAGAGAAGAGCTAACACCTATCCTTCTCAAACTCTTCCAAAACATAGCAGAGGGAGGAACACTCCCCAATTCGTTCTACAAGGCCACCATTACCTTGATACCAAAACCAGACAAGGATGTCACAAAGAAAGAAAACTACAGGCCAATATCACTGATGAACATAGATGCAAATATGCTTAACAAAATACTAGCAAACAGAATCCAAGAGCACATCAAAAGGATCATACACCATGATCAAGTGGGATTTATTCCAGGAATGCAAGGATTCTTCAGTATATGAAAATCATTCAACGTGATACACCATATTAACAAAGTGAAGGAGGAAAACCATATGATCATCTGAATAGATGCAGAGAAAGCTTTTGACAAAATTCAACACCCATTTATGATAAAAACCCTACAGAAAGTAGGCATAGAGGGAACTTTCCTCAAGGAAAGGCTATATATGACAAGGCTATATATGACAAGCCCACAGCAAAAATCATCCTCAATGGTGAAAAACTGAAAGAATTTCCACTAAGATCAGGAAAGAGACAAGGTTGCCCACTCTCACCACTCTTATTCAACATAGTTTTGGAAGTTTTAGCCTCAGCAATCAGAGAAGAAAAGGAAATAAAAGGAATCCAAATCGGAAAAGAAGAAGTAAAGCTGTCACTGTTTGCAGATGACATGATACTATACATACAGATTGCTAAAGATGCTACCAGAAATCTACTAGTGCTAATCAATGAATTTGGTAAAGTAGCAGGATACAAAATTAATGCACAGAAATCTTTTGCATTCCTATACATTAATGATGACAAATCTGTAAGTGAAATTAAGAAATACTCCCATTTACCATTAAAACAAAAAGAATATAATATGTAAATATAAACCTACCTAAGAAGACAAAAACCTGTATGAAAAAATTATAAGACACTGATGAATGGAATTAAGGATGATACAAATCCATGGAGAGTTATATCATGTTCTTGGATTGGAAGAATCAACATTGTGAAAATGACTCTATTACCTAAAGCAATCTACACATTCAATGCAATCCATATCAAACTACCACTGGCATTTCTCACAGAAGTGGAAACAAAAGTGTTCACAATTTGTATGGAAACACAAAAGACCCCAAATAGCTGAAGCAATCTTGAGAACGAAAAATGGAGACGGAGGAATCAGGCTCCCTGACTTCAGACTATACTACAAATCTAAAGTAATCAAGACAGTATGGTACTGGCACAAAAGCAGAAAGATAGATCAATGGAATAGGATAGAAAGCTCAGAGATATTCCCATGCACATATGGTCACCTTATCTTTGATAAAGGAGGCAGGAATGTACAGTGGAGAAAGGACAGCCTCTTCAATAAGTGGTACTTGGAAAACTGGACAGGTACATGTAAAAGTATGAGATTAGATCACTCCCTAACACCATACACAAAAATAAGCTCAAAATGGATTAAAGACCTAAATGTAAGACCAGAAACTAACAAATTCTTAGAGGATAACATAGGCAGAACACTCTATGACATAAATCACAGCAAGATCCTTTTTGACCCACGTCCTAGAGAAATGGAAATAAAAACAAAAATAAACAAATGGGACCTAATGAAACCTCAAAGCTTTTACACAGCAAAGGAAACCATAAACAAGACTAAAAGACAACCCTCAGAATGGGAGAAAATATTTGCAAATGAAGCAACTGACAAAGGATTAATCTCCAAAATTTACAAGCAACTCATGCAACTCAATAACAAAAATCAAACAACCCAATCCAAAAATGGGCAGAAGACCTAAATAGACATTTCTCCAAAGAAGATATGCAGACTGCCAACAGACACATGAAAGAATGCTCAACATCATTAATCATTAGAGAAATGCAAATCAAAACTACAATGAGATATCATCTCACACCAGTTAGAATGGCCATCATCAAAAAATCTAAAAACAATAAATGTAGGAGAGGGTGTGGAGAAAAGGAACCCTCTTGCACTGCTGGTGGGAATGTGAATTGGTTCAGCCACTGTGGAGAACAGTATGGAGGTTCCTTAAAAAACTAAAAATAGAACTACCATATGACCCTGCAATCCCACTACTGGTCATATACCCTGAGAAATCCAAAATTCAATAAGAGTCATGTACCCAAATTTTCATTGAAGCTGTATTTACAATAGCCTGGAGATGGAAAGGACCTAAGTGCTCATCATCAGATGAATGGATAAAGAAGATGTGGCACATATACACAATGGAATATTACTCAGCCATAAAAAGAAACGAAATTGAACTATTTGTAATGAGGTGGATAGACCTCGAGTCTGTCATACAGAGTGAAGTAAGTCAGAAAGAGAAAGAGAAATACCATATGCTAACACATATATATGGAATTTAAGAAAAAAATTTTATGAAGAACCTAGGGGTAAGACAGGAATAAAGACACAGACCTACTGGAGAACGGACTTGTGCATATGGGGAGGGCGATGGGTGAGCTATGAGGGTGAGGGCGGGGCATGGACATATATATACTAAGAAACGTAAGGTAGATAGCTAGTGGGAAGCAGCCGCTTGGCACAGGGATATCGGCTCGGTGCCTTGTGACCGCCTGGAGGGGTGGGATAGGGAGGGATGGAGGGAGGGAGAGGCAAGAGGGAAGAAATATGTGAACGTGTGTATATGTATAACTGATTCACTTTGTTATAAAGTAGAAACTGACATACCATTGTAGAGCAATTATACCCCAATAAAGATATTAAAAAAAAAGAGAAAACAAACAACAAAACAAAAGAAAACAAAAAGACACCAAAAAAAATCAGTCAAAACCCTAGGACAAATGGTAAAAGCAAACCTAAACAGACAATATTACACAAAGAATCATACACATATACACTCACAAAAAGAGAAAAAAGGAAGGAAAAAAAAATTATATAAATGATTATAATATAAAATATAAGAAATAAAAAGTAAAAAAAGAAGAGAGGAACCATTCAATAAACAAACCCACCAATGATAAGAAGCACTAAAAACTAAACTCATATATAAACATAGAAACCAGAAACAAATTAGGCAGAGAAAGCAATCCCTAAGTCTACAGTTGTTTCCAAAGTCCATGCCTCAATTTTGGGAACCATTGTTGTGTATTCAGCTATTCCACAGATGCAGGGTTCAGCAAGTTGTTTGTGGGGATTTAATCCTGTGCTCCAGAGGCCACATGGAGAAATTTCCCTTTCTCTTCCATGTTTGCTCGGCTCCTAGGTTTTAGCTTTAGTTTTGGCCCCTTCTCTGCATGTATGCCACCCTCAGGCATCTCGTCCCCACCTAGACAGGAAGTGGTTAAATCTGCAGCTGATTAGGGATCTCTTGCTAATTCAGGCTAGGGAGAGGGAGGGGTATGGTAGTCATAATTGGAATGCGGGGCAAGACTGTGGTGGCAGAGGCTTGCGTGACATTGCCACACCCTGAGGTGTGCCGTGTGTTCTCTCAGGGAAATTGTTCCTGGATATCGGGACCCTGTCTGTGGCATGCTGCACAGGCTCTCAGGGGGATGTGGGTAGTGACCTGTGCTTGCACACAGGATTCATGGTGGCAGCAGCAACTGTGTTAGCCTTTTGTGCCCATCTCAGGCTTCCATGATGATAGCTGTGGCTCATGCCCATCTTTGGAGCTTGCTTAGGCGGTGCTCTAGATATATGTGGGTAAATAGAGCAGGAATCCCCTTTCATCGTGCACCCTAAAACAATGGTCTTTTGCCTCCTTGGGTGGCCCAGACTTTTTCTCTGACTTCCGCCTGGCTAGCTGTGGCACACTAGCCCTCTTCAGGCAGTTTTCACACAGCCAACCCCAGTCATCTCCCTGGGATCTGACCTCCGAAGCCCGAGCATCAGCTCTCAGCTCACACCCACCCCAGTGGTTGGGCAGACAAGTGTCTCAGGTTGGTAAGTGCTGGTCTGCACCAATCCTCTGTATGGAGTCTCTCTGCTTTTCCATCTGCACATCTGTTGCTTCACTCTTCTCCGTGGCTCCGAAGCATCCCCCCCAGCCAGCAACCATACCCACCAGTGAAGTGGCTCCCTAGTGTGTGGAAGCTTTTCCTCCTTCACAGCTCCCTCCCAGATGTGCAGGTCCTGCCCCTATTCTTTTCTTTTTGTATGGTCTTTTTTCTTTTGTCCTACCCAGGTACATGGGGATTTCCTTGCCTTTTGGGAAGTCTGAGGTCTTCTGCCAGCATTGAGTAGGTGTTCTGTAGGAGCTGTTCTACATGTAGATGTATTTTTGATGTATTTGTGGGGAGGAAGGTTATCTCCACATCTTATTCCCCCACCATCTTGAAGGCCTTCCCACTACTTTAATTTTTAAAGAACTTGGATACTGTTTTCAATACTGACTATACCAATTTACAATGCCATCAACAGTGTTGAAGGATTTCCTTTTCTCTACATTCTCATCAGCATTTGTCATTCTTACATTTGATGAAAGCCACTATAACTGGTCTCACTGTGGTTCTGATTTACATTTCTCTAATGATTAATATGATATGTAGCACCTTTTCATGTAACTTTTAGTCTTTTGTATATCTTCTTTTCAAAATTGTCTATTCCGGTCCTATGTCATTTTTTTTTTTTTGTCATATGCGAGCCTCTCACTGTTGTGGCCTCTCCCGTTGCGGAGCACAGGCTCCGGACGCACAGGCTCAGCAGCCATGGCTCACGGACCCAGCTGCTCCGTGGCATGTGGGATCTTCCCAGACTAGGGCATGAACCTGTGTCCCCTACATTGGCAGGCAAACTCTCAACCACTGCACCACCAGGGAAGCCCCTTATGTCATTTTTTAATTGAATTTTTTTTGCTATTAATCTATGACTTATTTATATAATTTGGATTTTAACCCCTTATCAGATATAAAAATAATTTTTCCTATTAAATATATTATCTTTTTATTTTGTTGAATGTTTCTTCTGCTGTGCAGAATCTTTTTAGTTTGATGCAGTCTCACTTATTAATGTTTTAATTTGTTCCTTATGTGTTAGATCCAAAAATATTTTGCCAAAATCTATGTCAAGGTAATTTTTTACCTATGCTTTCTTCTAGGAATTTTATGGTTTCCATTCATACATTTAAGTCTTTAATCCATTTTGAGTTATTTTTTTGTGTGTGTGGTGTAAGGTAGGGATCTAGCTTATTATTTTACATGCAAATATACAGTTTTCCTGGAAGCATTTATTGACAAGGCTATCTTTTCTCCACTGAGTATTCTTGGCTACTTTGTTAAAGATAAGTTGACAATATATGCTTGGGTTTATTTCTGAGATCTCCATTTTGTTCAATTGTTCTATGTGTCTGTTTTTATGCCAGTATCAAATTTATTTGATTACCATAGATTTATAATACAGCATGTAATCAGGAAGTGTGATGTCTCCTGCTTTGTTCTTTCTCAGGAGTGCTTTGGCTGTCCAGGGTATTTTTGGCTCCATATAAATTTTAAGATTTTTTTTTTACTTCTGTAAAAAATGCCATTGGAATCTTGGGGGATCTTGGTAGGGATTTCATTTAATCTAAAGACAGCTATGGGTAGTATGGACATTTTAACAATATTAATTCTTAATCCATGAACATGGGATACCATTCCATTTTTTGTATATTCTTTGCTTCCTTCATCAGCATCTTGTGGTTTTCAGTGCAGATATTTTTCATAACATTGTTTAAATTTATTGCTAAATATTTTACTGTTTTTCATGAAATTATAATTACAGCAATTTTCTTTATTTTCAGATAATTTGTTGTTAATCTATAGAAATGCACTGATTTTTTGTTTGTTAATTTTGTATACTGCAACTTTAATAAAGTTACTGATTAGACCTTACAGTTTTTGGTGGAATCTTCAGGATTATATATATATATATATATATATATATATATATATATATATATATATATATATATATATATATATATATATATATATATATATATATATATATATATATGTATTATGTCATCTGCAAGTTGAGAAAATTTTACTTATTACCTTCCAATTCTGATGTGTTCTATTTCTTTTTCTTGCCTGGTTGCTGTAGCTAGGACTTCCAATATTGTGTTGAATAGGAGTGGTAAGAGTGGGTATACTTGTCTTGTTCCTGATCTTGGAGGAGAAACTTTCAAACTGTCCCTACTGAGTACGATGTTAGCTGAGAGCTTGTCATTTGTGATATTTATTATGTTAAGGTATGTTCCTTTGATAATTAATTTGTTAAGAGTTTTTTTTAAATCATGGAAGGATGATGAATTTTGTCAAAATTTTCATCTCTTGACATGATCATAAGACTTTTTCTTTTATTCTATCATGGATACGTATCACATTTGGAGGACCTTCAACATCGTGGAGGAGTAAGACATGGAGATCACCTTCCTCCACACAAAAGCATCAAAAATACATCTACATGTGGAACAACTCATACAAAATGCTTAATGAATGCTGGCAGAAGACCTCAGATTTCCCAAAAGGCAAGAAACTCTCCACATAACTGGGTAGGGCAAAAACAAAAGAAAAAACAGAGACAAAAGAATAGAGATGGGACCTGCATTTTTGGGAAGGACCTGGAAAGAAGGAAATGCTTCCACACATTAGGAAGCCCTTTCACTGGTGGAGACGGTGGGTGGGAGGGAGGGAAACTTTGGAGTCACAGAGGAGAGCACAGCAACAGGGGTGCCGAGGGCAAAATGGAGAGATTCCTGCATAGAGGATCTGTGCCAACCAGCCTGAAAGGCCTTTTCTGCTCACCCACTGGGGCAGGTGTGGGCTGGGAGCTGAGGAGTTCAGATACCTGGGACAGGACTGGGGTTGCCTGTGTGAACACAGACTGAAATGGGCTAGAGCACCACAGCTAACAGGGAGGGATTCCAGGAATAAGTCTGCAACTGACTAGGAGTCAAGAGACCATGGTTTCATGGTGCATGAGGAGAGGAAATTCAGAACACCACCTAAACAAGCCTTAGAGTTGGGCGTGAACCACGGCTATCAGCACAGACACCAGAGAGGGGCATGAAACACTAAGGCTGCTGCTGCTGCCACCAAGAATCCTGTGTGCAAGCACAGGTCACTATCCACACCTCCCCTCCCAGGAGCCTGTGCAGTGCACCACTTCCAGGGTCCCTTGATCCAGGGACAATATCACAGGGAGAACACCTGGCAAACCTCAGGCTGTTGTAACATCACATTGGCCTCTGCCACTGCAGGCTCACCCCACATTGCATACCCCTCCTTCTCCACAATCTGAGTGAACCAGAGCCCACAATCAGCTGTTCCTTTAACCCCCTCCTCTCTGGGAGAAGAACAGATTCCAGACAGTGACCTAAATGCAGAAGTAGGGCCAGATCCAAAGCAGAACACCAGATGCTGCACGAACAAAGAAGAGAAAGGGAAATTTCTTCATGCAGCCTCAGGAGCAGAGGATTAAGTCTCCACAATCAACTTGATGTACCCTGCATCTGTGAAATACCTGAATAGACAATGAATCATCCCAAAACTGAGACAGTGAACTTTGGGAGCAACTGTAAACTTGGGGTTTGTTCTATGTGAATGACTAGTTTCTGATTTTTACCCATATCTTAGTATAGTTTTTAGCACTTGTTATTATTGATGCATTTGTTTATTGGTTTGGTTGCTGTCTTCCTTATTTTATTACTTTTTAAATTTTAATAATATTTTTTAAAATTTTATTTTAATAACATTTTAATAACATTTTTAATTTTATTTTACTTTATTTATTTTTCTTTACTGTTTTTCTCCCTTTTCTTCTGAGCCGTGTAGCTGAGAGGGTCTCAGTGCTCTGGCCAGCTGTCAATTCTGAGTCTCTGAGGTGGGAAAGTGGAGTTCAGGACATTGAACCACCAGAGACTTACCAGCCCCAGGTAATACCAATCAGCAAGAGCTGTCCCAGAGATCTCCCACTCAATGGTATGACTCAACTCCACTCAACGACCAGCAAGCTCCACTACTAGAAACCCATGCCAAACAATTAACAAGACAAGGACACAACCCCAACGATTAGCAGAGAGCCTCCCTAAAATGATAATAAGTTCACAGACACCCCAAAACACACCACCGGATGTAGTCGTGCCTACTAGAAAGACAAGATACAGCCTCATCCACCAGAACACAGGCACAAGTACCCACCACCAAGAAGCATAAACAACTGACTTAAGCAAACTTATCCACTGGGGGCAGATACCAAAACAATGGGAATTATGAACCTGCAGCCTGTGAAAAGGAGAACACAAACACTGTAAGATAAGAAAAAGGAGAAGACAGAGAAATATGCAGCAGGTGAAAAAGCAAGTAAAAACCCACCGCACCAAACAAATGAAAAGGAAAGAGGCAGTCTACCTGAAAAAGAATTCAGAGTAATGATAGTAAAGGCGATTCAAAGTCTTGGAAATAGAATGGAGAAAATAAAAGCAATGCTTAACAAAGAATTAGAAAACTAAAGAGCAAACAAATAATGATGAACAACAAAATAAATGAAATTAAAAAATTTCCAGAAGGGATCAATAGCAGAATAACTGAGGCAGAAGAACGGGTAAGTGACCTGGAAGATAAAATAATGGAAATAATAACTGCAGAGCTGAATAAAGAAAAAAGAATGAAAAGAATTAAGGACAGCCACAGAGACTTCTGGGAAAACATTAAACATAACGACATTAGAATTATAGGGGTCCCAGAAGAAGAAGAGAAAAAGAAAGGGACTGTGAAAATATTTGAAGAGATTATAGTTGAAAACTTGCCTTATAAGGGAAAGGAAATAGTCAATCAAGTCCTGGAAGCACAGAGGCCCATACAGGATAAATCTAAGGATAAACACTCCAAAATGCATATTAATCAAACTAAAAAAAAAATAAATACAAAGAAAAAATATAAAAAGCAGCAAAGGAAAATCAACACATAACATGAAAGGGAACCCCCATAAGGTTAACAGCTGATCTTTCAGCCTAAAATTTGAAAGCCAGAAGGGAGTGTCAGGACATATTTGAAGTGATGAAAGGGAAATACCTACAACCAAGATTACTCTACCCAGCAAGGATCTCATTCAGATTTGATGGAGAAATTAAAACATTACAGACAAGCAACAGCTAAGAGAATTCATCACCAATGAACGAGCTTTAAAAGAAATGATAAAGGAATTTCTCTAGATAGGAAAAAGGAGAGAAGGAAAATACCTACAGTAACAAATCCAAAACAAGAAAGTGGTAATAGGAACATACATATCAGTCATTACCTTAAATGTAAATGGATTAAATGATCGAACAAAAAGACATAGACTGGCTGAATGCATACAAAACCAAGACCCCTATATTTGCTGTCTACAAGAGACCCACTTCATACATAGGGGCCTATACAGACTGAACCTGAGGGGATGGCAAAAGATTTCATGTAAATTGAAATAAAAAGAAAGCTGCAGTAGCAATTCTCATATCACACAAAATAGGCTTTATTTTCTTTTATTTTTTTAACTTCTTTATTGTAGAATAATTGTTTTAAATTGGTGTGTTACTTTCTGCATTAAAACAAAGTGAATCAGCTATATATATACGTATATCCCAATATCTCTTCGCTCTTTCATCTCCCTCCCTCCAACCCTCCTATCCCACCCTTCCAGGTGGTCACAAAGCACCGAGCTTATCACACAGTGTTATGTGGCTGCTTCCCACTAGCTATCGGTTTTATATTTGGTAGTATATATATATGTCCATGCCACTCTCTCACTTTGTCCCAGCTTACCCTTCTCCCTCCCCATGTCCTCAAGTCCATTGTCTAGTATGTCTGCATCTTTATCCCATCCAGCCCCTAGGTTCTTCATGACCTTTTTTTCCCTTACATTCCATATATATATCTGTTAGCATACGGTGTTTGTTTTTTCTCTTTCTGACTTGCTTCACTCTGTATGAAAGACTCTAGGTCCATACACCTCACTACAAATAACTCAATTTCATTTCTTTTTATGGCTGAGTAATATTCCATTTTACATATGTGCCACATATTCTTTATACATTCATCTGTTGATGGACACTTAGGAGGCTTCCATGTCCTGGTTATTGTAAATAGAGCTGCAATGAACACTGTGCTACATGACTCTTTTTGAATTATGGTTTCCTCAGGATACATGTCCAGTAGTGGGATTGCTGGGTCATATGGTAGTTCAATTTGTAGTTTTTTAAGGAACCTCCATACGGTTCTCCATAGTGGCTGTATCAATTTACATTCCCACCAACAGTGCGAGAGGATTCCCTTTGCTCCATACCCTCTCCAGCATTTATTGTTGGTAGATTTTTGATGATGGGCATTCTGACTGGTGTGAGATGATATCACATTGTAGATTTCATTTGCATTTCTCTAATAATTAATGATGTTAAGCATTCTTTAATGTGTTTGTTGGCAATCTGTATAACTACTTTGTAGAAATGTCTCTTTAGGTCTTCTGCCCAGTTTTGGATTGGGTTGTTTGATTTTTGATATTGAACTGCATGAACTGTTTGTAAATTTTGGAGATTAATGATTTGTCAGTTGCTACACTGGCCAATGTTTTCTCCCATTTTGAGGGTTTTCTTTTCATGTTCTTTATGGTTTCATTTGCTGTACAATAGCTTTTAAATTTCATTAGGTCCCATTTGTTTATTTTTGATTTTATTTTCATTACCTTATGAGGTGGGTCAAAAAGGATCTTGATGTGAATTATTTCATAGAGTGTACTGACTATGTTTTACACTAAGAGTTTTATAGTGTCTGACCTTACATTTACGTCTTTAATCCATTTTGAGCTTATTTTTGTGTATGGTGTTAGGGAGTGTTCTAATATCATTCTTTTACATGTAGCTCTCCAGTATTCCAGGAGCCACTTATTGAAGAGGCAGTTTTTTCTACATTGCATATTCTTGCATCTGTTATCAAATATAAGTTGACCATTTATGTGTGGGATTATCTCTGGGCTTTCTCTCCTGTTCCATTGATCTATATTTCAGTTTTTGTCCCAGTACCATACTGTCTTGATTACTGTAGCTTTGTAGTATAATCTGAAGTCAGGGAGCCTGATTCCTCGAGCTCCATTTTTCGTTCTCAACATTGCTTTGGCTATTCGGGGTCTTTTGTGTTTCTATACAAATTGTGAAATTTTTTGTTCTAGTTCTGTGAAAAATGCCAGTGGTAGTTTGATACGGATTGCACTGAATTTGTAGATTGCTTTTGGTAGTAGAGTCATTTTCACAATGTTGATTCTTCCAATCCAAGAGCAAGGTATATCTCTCCATCTATTTGTTTCGTCTTTAATTTCTTTCATCAGTGTCTTATAATTTTCTGCATAGGTTTATTAGGTAGGTTTATTCCTAGATATTTTTGTTGCAATGGTAAATGGGAGTATTTTCTTGATTTCAGTTTCATATTTTTCACCATTAGTGTATAGGAATGCCAGAGATTTCTGTGCATTAATTTTGTATCCTGCTACTTTACCAAATTCATTGATTAGCTCTAGTAATTTTCTGTTAACATCTTTAGGATTCTCTATGTATAGTGTCATGTCATCTGCAAACAGTGACAGCTTTACTTCTCCTTTTCTGATTTGGATTCCTTTTATTTCTTTTTCTTCTCTGATTGCTGTGGCTAAAACTTCCAAAACTATGTTGAATAATAGTGGTGACAGGGGGCAACCTTGTCTTGTTCCTGACCTTAGTGGAAATGCTTTCAGTTTTTAACTTTTGAGGACGATGTTGGCTGTGGGTTTTTCATATATGGCCTTCATTATGTTGAGGTAAGTTCCCTCTTTGCCTACCTTCTGGAGGGTACAATATAGACTTTAATATAAAGACTATTACAAGAGACAAAGAAGGACACAACATCATGATCATTGGATCAATCCAAGAAGAAGATAAAAATTGTAAATATTTTTGCACCCATCATAGGAACACCTGAATACATAAGGCAAATGCTAACAGCTATAAAAGGGGAAATTGAAAGTAACACAATCGTAGTAGGGGGCTATAACACCCCAGTTTCACCAATGGATAGATGATAAAAAATGAAAGTAAGTAAGGAAACACAGGTTTTTGTTGTTGCTGTTGTTGTTGTTTTTGCAGTATGTGGGCCTCTCACTGTTGTGGCCTCTCCTGTTGTGGAGCATAGGCTCCGGACGTGCAGGCTTAGCAGCCATGGCTCACAGGACCAGCTGCTTCGTGGCATGTGGGATCTTCCCGGACCGGGGCATGAACCCGTGTCCCCTGCATCAGCAGGCAGACTCTGAACCACTGCACCACCAGGGAAGCCTGAAACACAGGTTTTAAAAGACACCTTGGAGCAGAGAGACAATTGACATTTATCAGACATTCCACCCAAAAACAAGCGAATACACTTTCTCTCAAGTGCTCATGCAATATTCTCCAGGATAAATCATATCTTGGGTCACAAATCAGGCCTTGGTAAATTTAAGAAAATTGCAATCTTATCAAATATCATTTCTGACCACAATACTATGAGACTAGATACCAATTAGAGGGAAAATATCTTTAATAAATACAAACACATGGAGGCTAAACAACATGCTACTAAATAACCAAGTGATCACTGAAGAAATAAACAGCAAAATCAAAAAATACCTAGAATCAAATGACAATGAAATAACGATGACTCAAATCCTATGAGATGCAGCAAAAGCAGTTCTAAGAGGGAAGTTTATAGCAATAGAATACTACCTGAAGATACAGGAACCATCTCAAATAAACAACCCACACTTACACCTAAAGCAATTAGGGAAAAAAGAACAAAAAACCCCAAAGTTAGCATGAGGAAAGAAATCATAAATATCATATCGGAAATAAATGGAAAAGAAATGAAGAAAGTTATAGCAAAGATCACTAAAACTAAAAGCTGGTTCTTTGAGAAGTTAACTAAAACTGATAAACCTTTATCCAGAGTCATCAAGAATAGAAGGGAAAAGACTCAAATCAACAAAATTAGAAATGATAAAGGAGAAGTAACAACTGACACTGCAGAAACAATGCATCATGAGAGATTTTTCAAGGAACTCTATGCCAATGAAATTGACAACCTGGAAGTAACAGACACATTCATAGAAAAGCACAACCTTCCAAGACGGAAACAGAAAGAAATAGAAAATATAAATAGACAAATCACAAGCACTGAAATTGAAGCTGTGATTAAAAATCTTCCAACAAACAAAAGCTCAGGACCAGATCACTTCACAGGTGAATTCTATCAAATATTTAGAGAACAGCTAACACACATCTTCTCAAACTCTTCCAATATAATGCAGAGGGAGGAACACTCCCAAAGTCATTCTACAAGGCCACCATCACCCTGATACCAAAACCAGGCAAAGATGTCATAAAAAAGGAAAATTACAGGCCAGTATCCCTGATCAACATAGATGCAAAAATCCTCAACACAATACTAGGAAACAGAATCCAAAAGCACATTAAAAGTATCATACACCATGATCAGTGGGGTTTATCCCAGGAATGCAAGGATTCTTCAATATATGCAAATCAATCAATGTGATACACTGTATTAACAAAGTGAAGAATAAAAACCATATGGTCATCTCAATAGATGCAGAAAAAAAATTGACAGAGTTCAGCACCCATTTTGGATAAAACCCTCCAGAAACTAGGCATAAAGGGAACTTACCTCAACAAAATAAAGGCCATATATGACAAACCCACAGCCAACATCGCTCTCAATGGTGAAAAACTGAAACTATTTGCAGGAAGATCAGGAAGAAGGGAAGGTTGCACACTCTCATCACTATTACTCAACGTAGTTTTGGAATTTTTTGCCACAGCAATCAGAGAATAAAAAGAAATAAGAGGAGTCCAAATTGTAAAAGAAGCATAAAACTGTCACTGTTTGCAGATGACATGATATTATACATAGAGCAACCTAGGGATGCTAGCACAAAACTAGTAGAGCTCATCAATGAATTTGGTAAAGTAGTAGGATACAAAATTAATGCACAGAAATCTCTTTTATTCTTTTACAGTAATGTTGAAAAATGTGAAAGAGAAAATAAGGTAACACTCCCATTTACCACTGCAACAAAAAGAATGAAATACCTAGGAAAACACATACCTAAGGAGTCAAAAGACCTGTATGCAGAAAAAATAAGACACTGATGAAAGAAATTAAAGATGATACAAATAGATGGAGTGATGTACCACGTTTTAGGGGTGGATGAATCAATATTTTGAAAATAACTGTAGTACCCAAAGCAGTCTACATGTTCAGTGGAGTCCCTATCAAACTACCAATGGCTATTTTCACAGAACTAGAACAAAAAAATTCACAATTTGTATGGAAAAACAAAAGACCCTGAATATCCAAAGCAATCTATGGAAAGGAAAACGGAGTTGGAGAAATCCGGCTCCCTGACTTCAGAGTATGCCACAAAGCTACAATAATCAAGACAGTATGGGGCTTCCCAGGTGGCACAGTGGTTGAGAGTCCACTGGCTGATGCAGGGGACACGGGTTTGTGCCTCAGTCCGGGAAGTTCCCACATGCTGGGGACCGGCTAGGCCCATGAGCCATGGCCGCTGAGCCTGTGCATGCGGAGCCTGTGCTCTGGAAGGGGAGAGGCCACAACAGCAGTGAGAGGCCCGTGTACCAAAAAAAAAAAAAAAAAAAAGACAGTATGGTACTGGCACAAAAAGAGAAATATAGAACAATGGAACAGGATAGAAAACCCAGTGATAACCCCACACACATATGGTCAACTAATCTCTGAAAAGGTAGGCAAGGATACACATTGGAGAAATAACACTATCTTGAATAAGCATTGTTGGGAAAACTGGACAGCTACATTTAAAAGAATAAAATTAGAACACTTCCTTACGCCATACACAAAAATAAATGCAAAATTGGTAGAAGATCTAAATGCAAGGCCAGACACTATCAAACACTTAGATTAAAAAATAGTCAACACTCTATTACATAAATCACAGCAAGATCTTTTTTAACCCACCTACTAGAGAAATGAAAATAAAAACAAAAATAAACAAATGGCAGCTAGTGAAACTTAAAAGGTTTTGCACAACAAAGGAAACCATAAACAGAAGGAAAAGACAGACCTCAGAATGGGAGAAAGTATTTGCAAATGAAGGAAATGATAAAGGATTAATCTCCAAAATATACAAGCAGCTCATGCAGCTCAATATCAAAAAACAACAACCCAATCAAAAAATGGGCAGGAGACCTAAACAGACATTTCTACAAGGAGATATACATATTACCAACAAACACAGGAAAGGATGCTCAACATCACTAATAATTAGAGAAATGGAAATGAAAACTAAAGTGAGGTATTACCTAACACCAGTAAGAATGGCCATCATCAAAAATTCTACAAACAATAAATGCTGGAGAGGGTGTGAAGAAAATGGAACCCTCTTGCACTGTTAGTGGGAATGTAAACTGATACAGCCAGTATGGAGAATAGCATGGATGTTCCTCAAAAAACTAAAAATAGAAGTACCATATCACCCAGCATTGCCACTTCTGGCCATATGCCCTGAGAAAACCATAATTCAAATATAGACATGTATCACAATGTACATTTCATCACTATTTACTGTACTCAGGACATGAAAGCAACCTAAATGTCGGTCAACAAATGAGTGGATCAAGAAGATGTTGCACACATATACAAGGGAATATTTGTCAGCCATAAAAAGAAACAAAATTGAGTTATTTGCAGTGATTTGGATGTCCCTAGGGTCTGTCATATGGAGTGATTTAGTCAGAAAGAGAAAAATAAAACACTGTATGCTCACATATATATATATGGAATCTTAAAAAAAAGATGGTTCTGAGGAATCTTGGGCCACGACAGGAATAAAGACACAGACGTAGAGAATGGACTTGAGGACACGGGGTTGGGGAATTGTAAGCTGGGAAGAAGTGAGAGAGTGGCATAGACATATATACACTATAAAATGTAAAATAGATAGCAAGTGGGAAGAAGCTATGTAGAATAAGATCATCTCGGTGCTTTGTGACCACCTAGGGAGGTGGCAAAAGGCTGGTGGAGGCAGACACAAGAGGGAGGGGATATGGGTATATATGTATACACATAGCTGATTGACTTTGTTATACAGCAGCAACTAACACAACAATGTTAAGCAATTATACTCCAATAAAGTTGTTAAAAATGTCATTGCATCCTGAGAATAAATCCCAGTTGATAATGGTGAATAGTTCTTCTAATATACAGCTAAATTCAATTTGCTCATAATTTATTTAAAGTTTTGCATCTATATTCTTCTGGTATATTGGCCTGTGCTTTTCGTTTCTTGTAATATCCTTTTCTGCTTTGATAAGAAGGTAATACTGGCCTCATGAAATGAATTTGTGAGTGTTCCCTCTCTTGGATTTTTTGGAAGATTTTGAGAAGTATTGGCACTATCATTAAATGTTTGGTAAAATTCACTAGTTTAGTCATCTTGCCCTGAATTACTTTTCATTGGAAGATTTTTTTTAACATTTTATTGGAGTATAATTGCTTTACAATGGTGTGTTAGTTTCTGCTTTATAACAAAGTGAATCAGTTATATATATATATGTTCTCCTATCTCTTTCCCCTTACATCTCCCTCCCTCCCACCCTCCCTATCCCACCCCTCTATGTGGTCACAAACCACCGAGCTGATCTCCCTGTGCTATGTGGCTATGTCTCACTAGCTATCTATTGTACATTTGGTAGTGTATATATGCCCATACCACTCTCTCACTTTGTCACAGTTCACCCTTCCCCCTCACCATATTCTCAAGTCCCTGCTCTAGTAGGTCTGTGTCTTTATTCCTGTCTTACCCCTAGGTACTTCATGACCTTTTAAAAAAATCCATATATATATATGTTAGCATACATTATTTGTTTTTCTTTTTCTGACTTACTTCACTCTGTATGACAGACTGTAGGTACCATCCACCTCACTACAAATGACTCAATTTCATTTATTTTTATGGCTAATATTCCATTGTATATAAGTGCCACATATTCTTTATCCATTCATCTGTTGATGGACACTTAGGTTGCTTCCATGTCCTGGCTATTGTAAATAGAGCTGCAATGAACATTTTGGTACATGACTCTTTTTGAATTACGGTTTTCTCAGGGTATATGCCCAATAGTGGGATTGCTGGGTCATATGGTAGTTCAATTTGTAGTTTTTCAAGGAACCTCCATACTGTTTGCCAAAGTGGCTGTATCAATTTACGTTCCCACCAGCAGTGCAAGAGTGTTCCCTTTTCTCCACACCCTCTCTAGCATTTATTGTTTTTGGTTTTGTGATGATAGCCATTCTGACTGGTGTGAGATGATATCTCATTGTTGTTTTGATTTGCATTTCTCTAATGGTTAATGATGTTAAGCATTCTTTCATGTGTTTGTTGGCAATCGGTATATCTTCTTTGGAGAAATGTCTGTTTAGGTCTTCTGCCCATTTTTGGATTGGGTTGTTTGATTTTTTGATATTGAGCTGCATGAGCTGCTTGTAAATTTTGGAGATTAATCCTTTGTCAGTTGCTTCATTGGCAAATATTTTCACCCATCCTGAAGGTTGTCTTTTGGTCTTGTTTGTGGTTTCCTTTGTTTCACAAAAGCTTTTAAGTTTCATTAGGTCACATTTGTTTACTTTGTTTTTATTTCCATTTCTCTAGGAAGTGGGTCAAAAGGATCTTGCTGTGATTTATGTCATAGAGTGTTCTGCCTATTTTTTCCTCAAAGAGTTGATAGTGTCTGGCCTTACATTTAGGTCTTTAAACCATTTTCAGTTTATCTTTGTCTATGGTGTTAGGGATTGTTCTAATTTCATACTTTTATATGTACCTGTCCAGTTTTCCTAACACCACTTATTGAAGAGGCTCTCTTTTCTCCAGTGTATATTCTTGCCTCTTTATCAAAGATAAGGTGACCATATGTGCTGGGGTTTATCTCTGGCCTTTCTACCCTGTTGCATACTGTAGTTTTGTAGTATAGTCTGAAATCTGGGAGACTGATTCTTCCAGCTCCATTTTTTTTTCTCAAGATTGCTTTTGCTATTCCGGGTCTTTTGCGTTAGCATACAAATTGTGAAAAATTTTGTTCTGGTTCTGTGAGAAAGGCCAGTGGTAATTTGATAGGGATTGCATTGAATCTGTAGATTGCTTTGGGAAGTAGAGTCATTTTCACAATGTTGATGGTTCCAATTCAAGAACATGGTATATCTCTCCATCTATTTGTATCATCTTTAATTTCTTTCATCAGTGTCTTATAATTTTCTGCATACAGGTCTTTTGTCTCCTTTGGTAGGTTTATTCCTAGATATTATATTCTTTTTGTTGTAATGGTAAATAGAATGTTTTCTTAATTTCACTTTCAGAATTTTCATCATTAGTGTGTAGGAATGCTCGAGATTTCTGTGCATTAATTTTGTATTCTGCTACTTTTCCAAATTCATTGATTAGCTATAGTAGCTTTCTGGTAGCATCTTCAGGATTCTTTATGTATAGTATCATGTCATCTGCAAACAGTGACAGCTTTACTTGTTCTGTTCCCATTTGGATTCCTTTTATTTATTTTTCTTCTGTGATTGCTGTGGCTAAATCTCCCAAATCTGTGTTGAATAAGAGTGGTGAGAGTGGGCAACCTTTTCTTCTTCTTGATTGTAGGGGAAATGTTTTCAGTTTTCCACCATTGAGGATGATATTGTTTGTGGGTTTTTCATATAAGGCCAGGATTATGTTGAACAAAGTTCCCTCTATGCCTACTTTCTGCAGGGTTTTTATCATAAAAGGTGTTGAATTTTGTTGAAAGCTTTCTCTGCATTGATTGAGATGATCATGTTTTTTCTCCTGCAATTTGTTAACATGGTGTATCACATTGATTGATTTGTGTATATTGAAGAATCCTTGCATTCCTGGGATAAACCCCACTTGATCATGGTGTATGATCCATTTAATGTGCTGTTGGATTCTGTTTGCTAGTATTTTGTTGAGGATTTCTGAATCTATGTTGCTCAGTGTTATTGCCCTGTAGTTTTCTTTCTTTGTGACATCTTTCCCTGGTTTTGGTATCAGGGTGATGGTGGCCTTGTAGAATGAGTTTGGGCATGTTTATCCCTCTGCTATATTTTGGAAGAGTTTGAGAAGAGTAGGTGTTATCTCTTCACTAAATTTTCATAGAATTCGCCTGTGAAGCCATCTGGTCCTGGGCTTTTTTTTGTTGGAAGATTTTTAATCAGTTTCAATTTCAGTGCTTGTGAGTCATCTGTTCATACTTTCTATTTCTTCCTGGTTCAGTCTCGGAAGGTTTTGCATTTCTATGATTTTGTCCATTTCTTCCAGGTTGTCCATTTTATTGTCCTAGACTTGCTTGTAGTAATCTCTCATGATCATTTGTATTTCTGCAGTGTCAGCTGTTACTTCTCCTTTTTCATTTCTAATTCTACTGATTGGAGTCTTCTCCCTTTTTTCTTGATGAGTCTGGCTAATGTTTTATCAATTTTGTTTATCTTCTCAAAGAATCAACTTTTAGTTTTATTGATATTTACTATCACTTCCTTCATTTGGTTTTCATTTATTTCTGATCTGATCTTCATGATTTCTTTCCTTACAGTCACTTTGGGGTGTTTTTCTTCTTTCTCTAATTGCTTTAGGTGTAAGGTTAGGTTGTTTATTTGAGATGTTACTTGTTTCTTATGGCAGGGTTGTATTGTTATAAACTTCCCTCTTAGAACTGCTTTTGCAGTATCCCATAGGTTTTGGGTCATCGTGTTTTCATTGTCATTTGTTTCTAGGTATTTTTTGATTTCCTCTTTGATATCTTCAGTGATTTCTTGGTTACCAAGTATTGTATTGTTTACCTTCCATGTGCTTGTAGTTTTTACAGATTTTTTTTCATTGATAGCTAGTATCATAGTGCTGTGTTCGGAAAAGATACTTGTTACGATTTCTATTTTCTTAAATATACCGATGCTTTATTTGTGACCCAAGATGTGATGTATCCTGGAGAATGTTCCATGAGCAATTGAGAAAAATGTGCCTTCTGTTGTTTTGGAAGGAATGTGCTATAAACAGCAATTAAGTCCATCTTGTTTAATGTATCATTTAAATTTGTGTTTCCTTATTTATTTTCATTTTGGATGATCTGTCCATTGGTGAAAGTGGGGTGTTCAAGTCCCCTACTATGATTGTGTTACTATCGATTTCCCCTTTTATGGCTGCTAGTATTTGCCTTATGTATTGAGGTGCTCCTATGTTGTGTGCATACATATTTACAATTGCTATATCATTTCCTTGGATTGATCCCTTGATCATTATGTAGTGTCCTTCGTTGTCTCTTGTAATAGTCTTCATTTTAACGTCTATTTTGTCTGTTATGAGAAATGCTACTCCAGCTTTCTTTTGATTTCTATTTGCATGGAATATCTTTTTTCATCCCCTCACATTCAGTCTGTATGTGTCCCTAGGTCTGAAGTGGGTCTCTTGTAGACAGCATATATATGGGTCTTGTTTTTATATTCATTCAGCCAGTCTCTGTCTGTTGGTTTGATCATTTAATCTAATTACATTTCAGGTAGTTATCAATATGTATGTTCCTACTTCCATTTTCTTAACTGTTTGGGATTTGTTATTGTAGGTCTTTTCCTTCTCTTGTGTTTCCTGCCTAGAGAAGTTCCTTTAGCATTTGTTGTAAAGTTGGTTTGGTGGTGCTGAATTCTCTTAAATTTTTCTTGCCTGTAAAGGTGTTAATTTCTCCATCAAATCTTAATGATATCCTTGCTGAGTAGAGTAATCTTGGTTGTAGGTTTTTCTCCTTCATCACTGTAAATATATCCTGCCACTTACTTCTGGCTTGCAGAGTTTCTGCTGAAAAATCAGCTGTTAACCTTATGGAGATTCACTTGTGTGTTAGTTGTTGTTTTCCCCTTGTTGCCTTTAATATTTTTTCTTTGTATTTAATTTTTGATAGTTTGATTAATATGTGTCTTGTCGTGCTTCTCCTTGGATTTCACTTCTATGGGACTCTCTGTGCTTCCTGGCCTTGAGTAAATATTTCCTTTCCCATATTAGGGAAATTTTCAACTACAATCCCTTCAAATATTTTCTCAGTCCCTTTCTTTTTCTCTTCTTCTTCTGGGACCCCTATAATTCAAATGTTGGTGCATTTAATGTTGTCCCAGAGGTCTCTGAGACTTTCCTCAGTTCTTTTGATTCTCATTTCTTTAGTCTGCTCTGCAGTAGTTATTTCCACTATTTTATCTTCCAGGTCACTTATCTTTTTTTCTGCTTCATTTATTCTGCTATTGTCTGTTTGTAGAGAATTTTTAAATTCATTTATTGTGTTTTTCATATTGTTTGTTTGCACTTTAGTTCTTCTAGGTCCTTGTTAAAACGTTTGTTGTTTTTTCTCTATTGTATTTCCAAGATTTTGGATCATCTTTACTATCATAATTCTGAATTCTTTTTCAGTTAGCCTGTCTATTTCCTCTTCATTTGTTAGGTTTGGTGGGTTTTTACATTGCTCCTTCATCTACTGTGTGTTTTTCTGTATTCTCATTTTGCTTAACTTGCTGTGTTTGGGGTCTCCTTTTTGCAGGCTGCAGGTTCACATTTCCCCTTGTTTTTTGTGTCTCTCCCCAGTGGCTAAGCTTTGTTCAGTGAGTTGCATCAGCTTCCTGTTGGAGGGGACTAGTGCCTGCGTTCTGGTGGATGAGTCTGGATCTTGTCTTCCTGGTGGGCAGGTACACGTCTGTTGGTGTGTTTTGGGGTGTCTCTAACCTTATTATGATTTTAGGCAGCCTCTCTGCTAATGGATGGGGTTGTGTTCCTCTCTTGCTTGTTTTTTGGCATGGGGTGTCCAGCACTGTAGCTTGCTGTTCATTGAGTCAAACTGGGTCTTGGCATTGAGATGGAGATGTCTGGGAGATTTTTGCCATTTGATATTATGTGGAGCTGGGAGGTACTTTGTGGGCCAGTGCCCTGAAGTTGTTTCTCCCACCTCAGAAGCACAGCCTTTGTGCCAGGCTGCAGCACCAAGGGCCTTTCATCCACATGGCTCAGAATAAAAGGGAGAAAAACAAATAGAAAGAAAGGAAG
The DNA here is from genome assembly GCA_036417435.1 of Inia geoffrensis. NCBI lineage: Eukaryota > Metazoa > Chordata > Mammalia > Artiodactyla > Iniidae > Inia > Inia geoffrensis. The sequence goes on from CM070920.1 coordinate 60,965,182, forward strand.
AAAGAAGATAAAATAAAGTAAAATAATGTCATTAAAGTAAAAAATGAAAAATAATAATTAAGAAAAATATTTAAACATAAGAAAACAAGAACAAAAGGAAGGAAACAAGCAGAAAATCAGGTGGACAGAACCCTAGGACAAATGGTGAAAGCAAATCTATACAGACAAAATCACACACAGAAGCATACACATACACACTGACAAAAAAAGAAAAAGGGAACAAAAATATATATCTTTCTCCCAACATCCACCTCCTCAATTTGGGATGATTCATTGCCTATTCAGGTATTCCACAGATGCACGGTACATCAAGTTGACTGTGGAGATTTAATTCGCTTCTCCTGAGGCTGCTGGGAGACACTTCCCTTTCTCTTCTTTGTTTGCACAACTCGCGTGGTTCAGCTTTGGATTGGGACCTGTCTCTGCATGTAGGTTACCTGAGGGCGTCTGTTCTTCACTCAGACAGGATGGAGTTAAAGGAGCAGCTGATTTGGGGGCTCTGGCTCACTCAGACTGGGAGGAGAGAGGGGTACGGGCAAGCCTGCGGTGGCAGAGCCCAGCATGTTGTTTTATCAGCCAAAGGCGCACCTTGTGTTCTCCTAAGGAATTTGTCCCTGGATCGCAGGACCCTGGCAGAGGTGGTTTCACAGGCTCCCAGGAGGGGAGGTGTCAAGAGTGACCTGTGCTCACACTCAGGCTTCTTGCTGGCAGCAGCAGCAGCCTTAGCGTCCCATACCTGTCTCTGGTGTCCGTTCTGAAAGCTGCTGCTCACACCCATCTCTGGAGCTCCTTGAAGTGGTCCTCTGTATCTCCTCTCCTCATGCACCAGGAAATAAAGAGCCAAGAAAAAGTATCTTGCCTCTTAGGCAGCTCCAGGCATTTTCCTGGACTCCCTTCTTGCTAGCTGTGGCACATTAGTCCCTTCAGGCTGTGTTCACGTAGCCAACCCCAGTCGTCTCTCTGGGAGCCCACCTCTGAAGCCCGAGCATCATCTCTCAGCCCCTGCCCGCCCTGGCTGGTGAGCAGACAAGCTTCACGGGCTGGTGAGTGGTGGTTGGCACTATTTCTCTGTGCAGGAATCTCTCTGCTTTGCCCTCCACACCCACCCTTGCTGTCCTCTCCTCCAGGGTTCTGAAGCTCCCCCACTCTGCCACCCACAGTCTCCACCCGTGAAGGGGCTTCCTAGTGTGTGGAAACCTTTCCTCCTTAACAGCTCCCTCCCAGTGGTGCAGGTCCTGTCCCTATTCTTTTGTCTCTGTTTATTATTTTTTCTTTTGCCCTACCCAGGTACGTTGGGAGTTTCTTGTCTTTTGGGAGGTCTGAGTTTTTCTGCCAGCGTTCAGTAGGTGTTTTGTAGGAGCTGCTCCACATGTAGATGTATTCCTGTTGTATTTGTGAGGAGAAAGGTGATCTCTGCATCTTATTCTTCTGCCATCTTGGAGCTCTTCCCACTGGAAGACTTTTGATTATTGGTTCAATTTCCTTTGTAATAATTGTTTTATTCAGATTTTTATTTCTTCCTGATTGTGTCTTGGTAGATTGCTTGTTTGCAAGAATTTTTCCATTTCTTCTAGTTTGTTCAATTTTTTGTTGTAGTTGTTCATAGTAGCTTCTTTCAAATCTTGTATTTCTTGCTATTAGTTGTAATGTCTCCTCTTTCTTTTTAAATTTTGTTGTCTAGTGTCCTCTATATGTTTTCTTTTGTCAGTCTATCTAAAGTTTTGTCAATTTTGTTTAGCTTTTCAAAGAATCAACTTCTATTTTTTGTTAATATTTTATATTGTTTTTGTTTTCTCTTTTGCTTATTTCTGCTCTGATATTTATTATTTTCTTCCTTCTGCTAACTATGGGCTCAGTTTGCTCTTTTTCTAGTTCCTTGTGGCATAGATTTATGTTGTTTATATGAGATCTTTCTTGTTTCTTAATGTAGGCATTTATTGCTGTGAACTTCCCTCTTGAGCTGCTTTTTCTCCATCTCATAATTTTGAGTATGTTGTGTTTTAATTTTCCTTTGTCTCTAGATATTTTTAAATTTCCCCTTTAATTTATTCTTTGATTCACTGGTTGTTCAGGAGATTGTTGTTTAATTTGTATATACTTCTGTGTCTTTTTTGTTTTCCTCATATTTGTGATTTCTAGTTTCATAATGTTGTGATCAGAGGAAATTCTTGGTATAATTTCAATCTTGTTGAACTTGCTAGACTTGTCTTGTGTTCTAACATGTGATTTACCCTAGAAAATGTTCCATGTGTGCTTGAGAAAAATGTCTATTCTGCTGTTGTTGGAACGAATGTTGTATATATGGCTATTACCTCCAGCTGATCTATGGTTTTCTTCATATCCATTGTTTCCTTATTGATTTTCATTCTGGATGATTTATCCATTGTTGAGAGGAGGTATTAAATTCCTCAACTATTATTGTATAGCTTTTTATATCTCTTTTTAACCCTGTTAGCTTTTGTTTTATATATTTATGTGCTCCAATGTTTGGTTCATAAATGTTAACAACTGTGATATCTTCTTGAAAGACTGACACCCTTATTCTTGGAGAAGGTCATTAAGAGGACATGAGCATTGATTGACCCACAAGGTAGACTCAGATATCAGAGGCTCCTTACCCCAACTCTGTCATTTGAAATGTATATTCCACCCACTGTTCTCACACTAGGAGACATTTCAAAGATGCAGCCTTGAGAGAGTAATGTTTTGTTGAGGACATCTGGATTGTATATATGACTGAACCCTATTAAGATCTCTATATAAACTTTTAAGATTTTGGTGCACAGGTATGGAGATCTACTAATCTTGCAGCCATGCAGAACAAGCCTCATATATAAGTTCACTTGTTATTAAATCTGCTACCTACCAATCTGGAGTGGTCTTCCTTTTTCTTCAGTCTCTCCTTGCCCTCTCTTTATAGAGGCCAGTTTTGAATTTTACCTGGGTAATTTCTGAGGATGTGAACAAACAATTGGTGAATGAGTCAGGAAACTGAAAATATGGGTTTTAGGAAAGAGGCATCTGTGGTGGAAATACCAAGTTGGTTATCAACCTCTATGTGGGGATGACTGACCTGCATTTTTGATGCTTGTGAATATGGGTAAGCCCCAAAATGTCAGTTTATTTAATGCATTATGGAACTGTGCATCACACACTGTGGCAAAGGAGGAAAGTGACTGGCTGCTGTAGTGGACTGGCCTCCACTGTGGACAGTTTGGCTGGCAACTAATGCCCAACTAGATGCTGAGGCTCCAGTTAGAAAGTTGTAAGAAGAGTTGAGGATAGAGAAGGAGGTGTGGTTGTTCACTATTCTGCCAAATTCAGGGTGAGCCGACAAAGTAGGATAGCAGCAAATTAAGTTGGAGACCTTAGCATGCTGTTTTGCAAAGCTAGGAGGGTGCAATCTGCTGTGGCTTAAGGTCTGAGTGCTCGTGAGAAAGCCTGATTGTGACACTAGGAGTCAGAGTCCTTGGGAAAGTGATGGGAGCAAACAGCAAGATGCTGTGGTGATTAATGGTGAAACGTATGAAATGTCTCATGCCATCAGATCCCTAATACAGAGGAAAGCAAAAGCACAACAACTCCAACCAGTAATGCAGCCCCCAATTCAAGCAACATTCATGATAAGAGAATATATGTACACTGAGCTTATTGATATAGCTGCTAATTTCCAAAAAATGGCCAGGGATAATATCCAGGCATGGATAGTGAAGTATAGGGTATGGCAGGTGATGGCATTCCTCTGACTAGGCAGAAGGCAGAGAAAATGAACAGCATTACCACCCACCCTGCCCATCAGCAGCACCTGTATGGCACTCAGGGAGTTCAAGGGACTCACTCCCTTATAGGTTGGATTATTGTAGCCTGCAGGGAAGCTTGGCCCAATGAGGGGACTCTTTTGGGTATGTGGGATCCTGAAAGTCTATAGAGGAGTTAAAACAAATTCTTAGGGAGTTGGAAATCAGATAGGCCATCTATGCCTCTGTCTTTGAAGGTCCTTATTGAGCCATATTCACTGCAGAAATGCAAGCCAAGATACTCCAGTCCTCCTCCAGTACCTGGTATGGCATACTGATATCCAGGCTGAGCCCAGTCATAGGACAAAACATTTATGATTTGGGGCAGTACACTGTTGATCTGAGGGACAATGAAAAATCCCAGGAATGCATAGGTCCTGTGGGAGAGATCTGGGACAGAAATGGAACTCATTAAGCTGATATAGCAATATAAAAATTAGCTGTTAAGGATCTGGTAAGAATAACCTGCAAGCAAATGTGGTTTGACATAATTGCAATTAGGATCCCACCTGAAAAGATAGGTTGGCAACCCAACACTGTATTGCCCAGCCTGCAAAGCATTAAAACCTGAACAACAGTTCAGACCTGCCCCACCTGCCCCTACCATCCCTATCATCCCACCTGCTCCAGCAGAGGCCTCAGGAATGCAGTCTTATTTGTGGTAAGTGCCTCCCACATGCTGGGTATAGGATGCAGGTCAATATTGCCTCCAAGTGAGGGCTGTTGGGGGCAACTGGAGGCCCATGTTGAGCCCACTATTGACTGGGCGCCAAAAAACAAACACAAGGTGACAGATTTGGGTGATACTGGGGCCAAATATACTCTAATATGTGGTAATCCTCAGAAGTTTTCTGGCCCCCTCAACACCACTGAGTGTTAAGGAGGGCAAATGGCTGTAGTCAGGGAAGTACCTTTGATACTGAGAACTGAGAATTCTCCCGTATGAGAATATAAGGTTTTTATCTTTCTTATACCAGAGAACATACTGATATTCTACATGGTCAAACTCTGTAAATCTTTATCAGTGAATTCTGCCTCCAATTAACAGTAATCAAACCAGTGCTGAGTTTGAAATATCAACTGGGAACCAGAGAAGAGTGGTAACTGTCAAACAATAAAAATTGTCTGGGGGGCATAAAGAAATAGAAGAGATTATCGAAGGACTGCATTGAGTGAGTATTGTACACCCTGTCCATAGTGCTTTCAACAGCCAGATATATTTGTTTTAAAAAAAGAAGTCTAGATGGCTCATGGAAGATGACCATGGACTACTGAGAAATGAACAAGGTGGCTGTGCCCAACATTGCCACTATTTTAGATACGTTGGCTATGGTTCTATGAGTGTACCATGCTCTACTAGACTTCGCAAATGCTTTCATTCAGTATACCCCTGGCTGCTGAGTCACAAGATCAATTTGTCTTCGCATGAGAGAGACAACAATGGACCTTTCAAGAGATGGTAGCCCAAGATTTTTCCCTGTTCTCCTTCCCCACATCTGTTAAATGGGATTATTACATTGATAATATAACATTAACGTGAAGAATTGCGTCTGCTGCAAGACACTCTGCAGACTTCGCTGGAACATCTGCAAGCAAGAAGATAGATAGTGAACCTGAAGAAAATTTAAGGCCCAGCCTCCACCATAAAGTTTCAGGGAGCTGTATGGTCAGATAAGATGTGTATTATCTGAGAAGCTGTGATCGACAAGTTGAAAACTTTTCCAACCCCTAAGAATGTAAATGAGGTGCAAGTTTTTGTAGGGATTTAGGGGTTTTGGAGGACTTTTATTCCTCACCTGGCACACTGCCTGTCTTTTATACCTTCTGGTAAAGAAAGAGTATGTGTAGAGCATGTGTGGGACTGGGGATCAGAGCAGCAAGCCACCTTTGAGAAGGCACAAATACTAGTGAAGCAGATTAAAGCTCTGGGCATCTCCCAAGTGGGGTTAGTGTTTGAATTAGCTGTATCTGTGACTCTGGAAGTCATGGGTTAGTCACTGCAGCAGAGACAACAGAAGGAGAGAGTACCCCTAAGATTTTGGCCCCAGCTCTCAAAGGGGGAAGAAACTTGATATATGCACATATAGCAACAGCTCCTAGCAGTGTATGTAGCACTCCTCCAGGTACAACCTCTCATAAAGGAACAGCAAATATGTCTTGGTTTTTGTGAACACTGTGTCTGACCTAACCCAAGTTTTCCCCTCTCACCATGCAAACCAGGCTGACATCATTAGGGAATTAGAGAAGCTGAGTACCACGTAAAGATACCCTCACTGACCCTCAGGGGTCACATTTCAAAGGTCATGATGTGCAAGACTGAGCAAAAGAGCATGACATTGAATGGAGGTTTCATATCCCCTATAACCTGCAAGCAGCAGGGTTAGTAGAAAGGAAGAATGAAATTAAAGTAGCAGATTAAATTACTAACAGGAAATACAACCTTGGCCAGGTAGATTAAAGTACTATCCCAAGCTTTAACACATTAGAATGATCAAACAGTAGGGCCTATTGCCCCATATGCCAGACTGGGAGCCCCTGCTCAGATGCCCAATACTGTAAAGGTATTGAAATCACAGGAGATAGCTATTGCCCCAACACTTACCATGGGTCAAATGTGCTATGCTGCTAAGAACACCAAGCCCCATCATGCCTGGGAAAGTTGTTATCTACTGGAATTCACAATAGGATGTTCCATCGGGGTGGGTAAATTTATTTGATCCCCGCGTGAGAAGAAACTACTCAATCTGCACTGGGATCTCTTTGTCCTGCTGCAAGCTGGACATGTTGAAATGCACTATGCCTAGAATGGAACATGAACCATTGAAAGAGGGGAGAAGGTGACAGTCCTTGTCTGGCATATCCCATGCCCCAGTCATGTCTTCACACCTCACAGTGCTGGATCCCTTGGCCAACATGCATGGTATGCATAACCAGGACAAATTCCTAAAGCTTCAGCCACATTAACAAATATTAGGCTACAAATACATAGTCTTTCCTTGGTATCTGCAAGGGAATTTGTTCCAGGACCCCAGGGAATACCTAACTCCAAAAATGCTCAAGCACCTTATATAAAATGTTGTAGTAAGTCAGCCCTTTGCATTTGAGGATGTAGAACCCATGAATATGGAGGGCTGACTATAACTTTTAACAGAAGGGGAAGAACTTTCCATACAATATATGCCTTTTCAACCTTACAGTTCTGCTGCTTCTGTGGTTTCCAGCCACAGGATGGACACATGAAGAGAAAATACCTTCCTACAGTGGGCCCACTCATATGCTCAGCAAAGGAATTGATCCACTATTGGGTATGCGGGCAGCCACCCATCTCTAACCCATCAGGATAGCCATGTGGGGTATCAGCATTCCAGGGAAGGAATTGGAAGGCACTAAAGGAGTGCATTAAGAAAGAACAAGCTAGGACTTGTACTCTCTCTTTATTTTTTTAACATCTTTATGGGAGTATAATTGCTTTACAATGTTGTGTTAGTTTCTGCTGTATAACAAACTGAAGCAGCTATATGCATACATATATCTCCATAACTTCTCCCTCCCACCCTCCTTATCCCACCCCTCTAGGTGGTCACAAAGCACTGACCTGATCTCCCTGTGTTATGCGGCTGCTTCCCACTAGCTATCTATTTTACATTTGGTAGTGTATATATGTCAGTGCCACTCTCTCACTTCGTCCCAGCTTACACTTTCTCCCCACCATGTCTTTAAGTCCATTCTCTATGTCTGCGTCTTTATTCCTGTCCTCTCCTCAGGTTCTTCAGAACATTTTTTTGATTCTGTATATATATGTTAGCATACAGCATTTGTTTTTCTCTTTCTGACTTACTTCACCCTGTATGACAGTCTCTAGGTCCTTCCACCTCACTACAAATAACTCAATTTTGTTTCTTTCTATGGGTGACTAATATTCCATTGAATATATGTGCCACATCTCCTTTATCCATTCATCTGTCATTGGACCTTAGGTTGTTTCCATGTCCTGGCTATTGCAAATAGTGCTGCAATGAGCATTGTGGTACATGACTCATTTTGAATTATGGTTTTCTCAAGGTATATGCCCAGTAGTGGGATTGATGGGTCATATGGTAGTTCTATTTTTAGTATTTTAAGGAAACTCCATACTGTTCTCCATAGTGGCTGTATCGATTTACATTCCCACCAACAGTGCAAGAGGGTTTCCTTTTCTCCACACCCTCCCAGCATTTATTGTTTGTAGATTTTTGGATGATGGCCATTCTGACTGGTGTTATGTGATACCTCATTGTAGGTTTGATTTACATTTCTCTAATGATTAGTGATGTTGAGCATCCTTTCATGTGTTTGTTGGCAGTCTATCTATCTTCTTTGAAGAAATGTCTGTTTAGGTTTTCTGCCCATTTTTTGATTGGGTTTTTTGTTTTTTTAATATTGAGCTGCATGAGCTGCTTGTATATTTTGGAGATTAATGCTTTGTCAGTTGCTTCATTTGCAAATAATTTCTCCCATTCTGAGGGTTGTCTTTTCATCTTTTTATGGTTCCCTTTGTTATGCAAAAGCTTTTAAGTTTCATTAGGTACAATTTGTTTACTTTTGTTTTTATTTCCATTTCTCTAGGAGGTGTGTCAAATAGGATCTTGCTGTGGTTTATGTCATAGAGTGTTCTGCCTATGTTTTCCTCTAAGAGATAGTTTGTTTTTATCTTTCAAACTAGAGTTGTAAATGAAGTACGGACCACCATTACCACATTAGATAATCTAAGTTTTACTCTATATTTACGATTACCATTAAATTTTTCACTACTTTATTATGTCTGTGTGATGTTAATAAATGCCCTTTTACTTACACTCAAAGGAATCCCTTTAGCATTTCTTGTAAGGCAGGTCTTGTGGTGATGAAATCTCTCAGCTTTTGTTTGCTTGGGAATGTCATTATCTCACATTCATTTCTGAAGAACTTCTTGCCTGGTAAAGAATTCTTTGTTGATAGTTTTTCTTTTAATATTTGAATATGTCACCTCATTCTCTCCTGACCTTAAAAGTTTCTGTTAAGAAATCCACCCACAGTCTTTGAGGGGGGTTCCCTTATGTATAACTTATCTCTTTTCTCTTCTTCAAAAAAAATTCTTTGTCTTCAGTTTTAACAATTTAATTATCATATGTCTCAGTGTAACTCTATTCAAGTTCAACTTATTTGGGGCCTTTTCAGCCTCATAAATCTGGATGTCCATTTCTCTCCCCAGGTTTAGAATGCTTTAGCCATTATCCTTTTTAATATACTTTTTGTCCCTTTATTTTTCTCTTTTCCTTGTGGAATTCCCATAATGTGGACATTGTTTCTTTTGTCTGTGTCCCATAAGTCACACCAGATTTCTTCACCTTTATATTCTTTTTGCTCTTTTGACTGAGTAATTTCAAAAGTTCTGCCTTTTAGGTCACTGATTCTTACTTTTGCATGTTCAAGTCTGCTTTTGAAGCTCTCTATTGAATTCTTCATTTCTGTCATTTATTTTTGAGCTCTAGGTTTTCTGTTTTTTTAGTAGTGTCTATTTCTTTGTTGAACTTCTCATTTTGTTCAAACATTGTTTTCTTAATTTAATTGTTTGTGTATTTTTGTAGTTCATTAAACTTCTTTATGAGATTTATTCTGAATTTTTTTACTTGATAGTTCATAAATCTCCATTTCTTGGAAATAAAAACAAAAATATACAAATGAGACCTAATGAAACTTAAAAGCTTTTGCACAGCAAAGGAAATCATAAACAAGATGCAAAGACAACCCTCAGAATGGGAGAAAATATTTGCAAATGAAGCAACTGACAAAGGATTAATCTCCAAAATATACAAGCAGCTCATGCAGCTCAGTATCAAAAAAAACCAAACAACCCAATCAAAAATGCACAGAAGGCCTAAATAGACATTTCTCTAAAGAAGATATACAGATTGCCAATAAACATATGAAAGAATGTTCAACATCATGAATCATTACAGAAATGTAAATCAAAACTACAATGAGGTATCACCTCACACCAGTCAGAGTGGCCATCATCAAAAAATCTACAAACAGTAAATACTGGAGAGGGTGTGGAGAAAAGGGAACCCTCTTTCACTGTTGGTGGGAATGTAAATTGATACAGCCACTATGGAGAACAGTATGGAGTTTCCTTAAAATACTAAAAATAGAACTACCATATGACCCAGCAATCCCACTACTGGGTATATACCCTGAGAAAACCATAATTCAAAGAGTCATGTAGCACAATGCTCATTGCAGCACTATTTACAATAGGCAGGACATGGAAGCAACCTAAGGTCCAACGACAGATGAATGGATAAAGAAGATGTGACACATATATACAATGGAATATTAGTCACCCATAAAAAGAAACAAAAGTGAGTTATTTGCAGTGAGGTAGATGGACTTAGAGTCTGTCATACAGAGTGAAGTAAGTCAGAAAGAGAAAAACTAATACTGTATGCTAACACATATATATGGAATCTAAAAAAAAAGTTATGAAGAACCTAGGGGCAGGAAAATAATAAAGATACAGATGTAGAGAATGGACTTGAGGGCACAGGGAGGGGGAAATGTAAGCTGGGATGAAATGAGAGAGTAGCATTGACATACATCCAGTATGTAGAATAGAAGCATACATTTGGTAGTATTTACTACTAAATGTAAAATGGATGACTAGTGGGAAGCCACTGCATAGCAGAGGGAGATCAGCTTGGTGCTTTGTGACCACCTAGAGGGGTGGATAGGGAGGGTGGGAGGGAGATGTAAGAGGGAGGGGATATGGGGATATATGTATAAGTATAGCTGATTCACTTTGTTATACAGCAGAAACTAAGACAACATTGTAAAGCAATTATACTCCAATAAAGATGTTTTTTAAAAGTCTCCATTTCTTTAAGTCAATTATTGGAGATTTATTAGTTTTCTTTGGTGTTGTCATGTTTTTCTGATTGTTTGTGATCCTTGATTCCTTTTGTTGGTATCTGTGTGTTTGAGTTAGCAGTCTCCTCTCTTAAATTTTATAGGTTCTCTTTGAAAGAGACAGTTCTTCCATCAGTTCAGTTTGGGTTTCTGTATATATATCTGGGGCAATGACCTTGGGCAGGTGGGGCTTGCTACCAAGATCTGTTTTTGGGTGAGCCCACTGCCAAGCTCTGAGGTCAAGAGAGGGTGATGCCGAATGAGAAATCTTGTGTATGAACTCTGGCTTGACTCCCTGTCTAAGCAAGGCTGTAGGCTGGGCTCTGCAGTGGCCTGGGTTCTCTGCTCAGGCTTCCTAGATCAACAGGACTGAGTATTATACTCAGTAGTAGGTGGGGTTATGAAGTAGTTTCCCTGCCTGCTGTGACAGCTGAACAGGCTCCAGGTTCTGCATGGCTCATTGTTTGGGAACCTGAATTAGGCAATACTGTGCACTGAATTCCCAGGCCAGACACGGCCAACAGTTTTGCTCTGAAGTTGGGGAAAATCACAGGCTGTGGTCTCTGTTCAACTGCAACCAAAAGCAGGGCTGTTGGATGGGCTAGAGAGCTTCCTGTGTGCTCTGGTATGTTCCCTTGCTGGGAAGACTGAATGCTGTATTCAACAGTGGGTGAGGCTATGAATTTGTTTTCCTGCCTGGGCAGAGTGGGAGAACTAGCTCCAAAGCCAGCAAGACTCTTTGTTTGTGGTCTTGACTCAAGCTGACCCATGCCCCAATTCCCTGGCTGAACAGAGACACTGACTGTTCTCTGTGGATGATCAGCTCTGTCTGCTGTGTTCTCTGATCAAGCATTGCTGGGCTACCCAGCATTCCAGGTGTTCTGCCCAGGCTTTCTTGTTGGGTGGGGCTGGGAATTACATTCAGCAGAATGTGGGGCTATGAATTAGCTCCTCCGCCAGATGGTGCAGGGAAGCTGGCTCCAAGAAGCCTCCCAGGTGCTCCCACTTATTCTTCCTGGTCAGGGAATGGCCAGGAGCTACACTCAATCATGGGCTGGGATATGACTGTCTCCCTACCTGGGTAGACGGTGGGCAGAGCTCCAGATCCTGCAAGGCTCTTTGTTCGAGAGCTTCAATCAAGCAGTCCTGCACCCAGCCGAGTTCCCTGGTCAGACTGCACTACAGACTGTTTTCTGCAGATGAGGAAAGCTGCTTGTCGGGACGATTACATGGGTGCTATGGGAGGAACTCAGTCTGACAAGACCCATGTGCTGGTTGTTGCAAGCCCCCCTCCTCCTCCATCACAACTAGATCCTCAGTGGGCAAGCCACACACATTCCTCCACAATCCCTGTGAGGCAAGACCAGAGTGGGGACAAACAAGAAGCAACTCATAACGCTGGGACCTGGATGCCTAACCTGGGCTCTCTTTCTCTCCAGAGGAACTGTAGTCTTGGGGAGATCTCTCAGTGTGGTGCAGTGCCAGCCTGGGGGACTGGCAATGCAGTCAGCATGTACCCGCTCTTAATCTTCTAGTGTGGACTGTTTTGATCTCTGTGGTACAGGAGGGGTTCTTCAGTTTCATCCCATGTTCTATTATTTTCTCAGTGGTGTTTTGTCCATGACTAGTTGTTCTTCTTGTGAGTGGTAGTGAAGTTAGGACAATCGGTCACCATCTTGGTAATATCACTCCTCTGATTCCATGGTTTGAAACCTCATAGAGGCGTGTGTTTAGTCTGTAAGTCTGTAACTTTCCATGTGAGAGACCAAACAACTAGGCTATTGTCAAAATGTTGAGTCATTAAAAATAGGACAAACTTCATCTAGGGGAGTATTACAAAGACCTGTGAAAATGCCCTTGAGTCTGGACACTGAGGTGTGTGACCACCATCTGCTTTTAATTCTGCTGAGCTGGTAGTGAGATTGAACATATGTAGCAGCACAGCAGACACCCAACAGGTTTCAGCTTATCCAAACCATCAGTGAACCAGACTTAGGGATTTAGTTGAACCTCTAAATGAATAAAGGCCTCAGCCAGTAGTTTTACTTCAGGTGGCAGAGTGGTTGATAGAGTTTCCCTGAAGGTGTAATAACCACTTCTTCATGTAAAGTCCATATGCCATCAGGGTGAGGCCAGGTAAAGGGAACAACAGGCTAGAGAGACACAAAGCCTCCATGGTTTAGTTGTTCAGTTTTGAAAATAAATGCTTTTCAATAGGGATATGTCTAACATACCTATATAACATACATATCAAAGAGAAGATGAGTCCAAAGTCCCAAGGCACATCTTCAGGCAGAGAATGTTCCCCTTTGCCAGAGACTCCAGTTGGAAAATCATCAGTTACAGAGCCTTAAATCTCAAATTGGTCAGTATAAATATAGGGCCCTAAAGATATAAAGCATGACACAGCTTGCTGGACAGTTTCCATAGAAGAATGTTGTTTTGGGCCCCACTCAAAAGATGCTAATTTATGGGTTAGCTAATATAAAGTACAAAGCAGAATGCCCAAACAATCACAAACTGTTTCCAATATCCGAGAGATCCAGCTTGGTGACAGACCTCCTTTTTAGTGGTGGGGGGCTGAATAGACAACAAATTTTCCTTGACTGCCTAAGGACTCAGTATCATGAATCTGTCTGCAAAGTCCTAAGAAACATTACTAGGCAAGCAGCCAACTGAATTTTGTTGAAGATTTTCAGCCACTCTTCCTAGGAAATTTATGATAATACCACAACCAACACAAAACTGAAGCTTCTGAAGGTCAGCCATCAGGACATCATGTATATAGGTGAAAACTTTACAAATCAGTCTATAAGCACTTACACTAAATTCTGACCTATCTGATTTTCACAAATGGCAATGGAGTTTAGGTAACCCAGAGGAATACTACAAAACATATATGAGATGTCCCGTCACATAAATGTGAACAGATCTTGATCCTCAGGTGCCAGTAGTATGGGAAAGAAGGTGCTGCCAATGTTCAAAATAGTGTGTGTAATGGATTCAGTTAGAGTCACATTGTATGCAATTGCTGAGACTATAGAAGAAACAATTGAATTTATTTGACAATAATCCACTATAAGCCTTCAGCTTTTCTTAAACTTTTACACTGGGCATACATGGCTGTTCCGTAGAGATCCTGCATTTCTTTCTTCCCCTGCTTCCTTTAAGCATTTAATCAGGGCTGTAAATTTCTTTATTCCTCCTGGGATTCTATACTTTTTGTGTGAAACCACCCAGGATGATACAGAGAGGCTGGTGGCAGAGCAATTCATGTTTTCCACTTAATACTTCTCTACATGTGGCTGAGTTTCATCTAGCACTTATGGGACAGGAAAATACAAACATCTTTTCCTACTATATGTTTAGATGTGGAGGTAACACCGAGATTGCAAAAAATTGGCCCCAAATGTTTCATTCACAAGGTCATATTCAAGTTTTTCCTATTCTAAAGCTGGCCAAAACCTATGTTCCACATCTGGATGCTGTTCCCCTCCACGGGTCCTGTAGAATAGTGACTTGGGCATCCATATCTAACAGAGCCATAAAAGTTTGATTCTCTCCCCTCACCAAAATTCTCCAGCCTACTCAGATGAATGCGCTTGGCATCTGATCTCTATTGGGGACAGAGAGGACTCATTGTCATCTCTAATTATTTTTCTACTTATAGCAGCTGTGGTTGAGTAGGCCAGCTGTTTACATTCTTCATTTACAATCATTATCTGTCCAGTGCTCTCATCTCCCAAGCCAGCTACCAAAAGTTCTAAGAATTCTCGTTTGTGCCTGGGGTACTGTGATTTCCGTCCTTTAACTTGGGGTCATTGTATGTTTCTGTCACTATTATCTGAAAGGATACAAAAACTTCTGCTTACCTAGGATCAATCTTAGTACTATTTGTTACAATGTAGTGGGTCTGAGGTTAATAACCAGATTGAGGAGCAAGTTGTCTCACCAGGAGTTGAATTATCAAGAAATAATGCATGATTCCAGCTTGTCTTTGAACCTACTTCCTGGTACTCATCCTGAAACAATTTCCTCAATTCCTCCTTGTTAACAGTTTATTATTCACAGCAACAGCCATAGTCAGACTGATAAGCAGTTGTACCCTGAACCCCTGAGTCCCATTTAACACAGGGTGATAGGAAGTGGGCATGGGACACATGTATACACAGTAGATTGCATTAGAAGAAAGGAAACTAGTTTAATTTACTTAATCTTTTATAATGGGCAGTGAACATGCCTTCCTCTTCTTCTGGAAGGAGACATTATATTTATTATATTGCAGTAAGCATTCCTGCTCATTGCTACAGAGGGAACCACTATCCCATCTCGCAAAGATGCTTGTTATTCTAACATCCTTCAAAGGAATGTGGCAAACCCAAACCATTCATTACCTTGCTTGCAAAATGTACAGAGATCCATACAATATTGTCCTCCAACAATGTATAACAGTAAAATTGTTGGAAATATGCCATCTTCAAACTCACTAGGTAATGGCAAACTTATCTCCAACTGAACTCCCACGAACAGTGGATGGGATCTCCCACTTTTCATCCGGATGACAACAAATATTTTTGAACTTCAACATGCTGTTCATCTGATGCATATAAAAGCGTATGTGATTTCAATTTCCATTTTTCTGATTCCTAGTGAGACATAAAGCCAAGATATATTTACTAAGCAACTACCATGTGCTAGATATTATTTTAAGTATCTGTGATACCTCAGTAAAAAAAAAAAAGGAAGGAAAATCAAATACTTATGGACCTTATGTTCTGTCAAGGAGAAAAAAAATAAAGTTATTAACTAAGTAAACTATATAGCATGTTAGAAGATATGTGGATGGAAAGGATAGAGTAAGGTAATGGAGAGCAGATTAAGATAATGCAGGTTTACTGACCATATGATCTCCTATTTTGGAAATGTCTGTTCATAATTTTTGCTAAGTTCTCTATGGGCTGTTTGTTTTATTCTTATTGAAAATATTTTTATTTATTTCTTGTATTTTCACTGTCGAAGTTAGTAGCCTAATCTTATTTTGTCCCACTTTGTATAGCATGATTTTTCAAATTAGGGGATTCATATTTTAATATAATACTTATCAAAATTTCCATCAAAATCTGTCAATTTTTTAGTTTTAAAATAAATTTTCACCAATTCCATTGGAAAAAATACATTCTCTTCAATTTTATTTAAAAATTTTATAAATGCTATTTCCTAAATTGAATACTAACTTTTTAATCATTTGGAATTCATTTTGTATGCAAGGTAGGATGAAGGGATTGGAGTGTATTTCCTAGCATATGGAAAATAGATTAATACTGCATGGTTTATTGAATAAAATGTCTTTTCTCATTCATCTGAAATGTCACCTCTATTATGATTTCAGTTTCTTATATTCAAATCTCTTTCTAGGTCTCTCCTCTGTTTCACTGAAATATTTGATGTTCTTTTCTCCCTCCTTGTACCCCATTACCGATTATACTCCAGAGTCACCAGTGATCCTGTTAAAATATGAGACAAATCATGCTGTGCTTCTGCTGAAAACACAAGAATGGCTCCCCATCACACACAGCGTAAAAGTCAAATTGCATTCTAGGCCCTCTGAGTCTCCAAGCTATCAGCTTCTCCCAGATCCCCATCACGTCTCTGAACTCACTTCCTGAAATTCTCTACCTTGCTCATTTGCTCACTCAGCTCCAGCCATGCTGCTATCCTCAGTGTTCCTTGAAATGCCAGGCCTACTCCTGCCTTGGGACCTCAGCACTTGCTGTCCCACTACTGGGAATGCTCCTTCCCCAGACAGTCACAGGGCCAGTTCTCTCACTGCCTTCAGGTCTTTAAGCAAAAAACAGGCTCTCAGTGAGGCCCTCTGTTCAGCCTCTTCCCTGGAATTTCAGTCCCCCTATTCTTTGCTTTATTTTTTCCTTCTTAACTCTCATCACTTTGAAAATACTTTATATGTTACTTATTGGCTCTTGGCTACTGTCTGTCTCCCACACTAATATGAAAGTTCCATGAAGATAAGATTATTTATTTCTTTCCTTTGTTTATAACAATATCATAAGGGCCTGTGTCTAGAAGACTGCCTGGCAGAGAGACCACCTGAACTAAGTATTGGTGAGATGAAGATAGAGCAAATAAATTAAAAAGCAAATGGGGTGAAAGTAAGCCAAAGAGGGGCTAGGCAGTTTTCCCTGGGTCTAGCCCCAAAACTACCAATGCAAGTGCCTACAGGAGACAACAGGGCATTTTATTAGAGTGAAGCAGGCCAACTGGGGGTGTGGCTCCATTGAGAGAGCATTCTGAGTCTAAAATGGCTGAGCCCTTCCTCAGAGCCAGCTGCTTGTATCCTTGTTGGAATGTGGGCCCTAATCCTTGGTCTACTGTTTTGTTTTTATCTTTTCAGGTAAGCCAGAAATGTGGATTTTTGAAATGTGAAATCCCCCAAATGTCTAAGTAGCTAACTTTAAAATGGAGAATGATAAAAACATGACGATCAAGCAAAATATGACAGTGGGCTGAAATTGGCCCATGAGTGGCCTGCAGGTGTTTGCTAGACTGAATTATGTGCTGTATGAAAGAAAACGTATCCCTGTTCTGGTGAGGTGTGCTTGCCTTGTGTAATTCTCGAGGCAAACAGCTTCAGGCTGTGTTGGGTGGAGAGAATGAACTGGAATTACCAATTTCTTTCAACTCCTGAAAGCTCCCTGCCTCCCCATCTCCCTTCTATGCCTGGAGTAAAGGAAACCTGGGCAGTGGGTAATCACCAGAACTGCTTCTTTGGGGGTAGGGGTATACTTCAGTGAAGTGTGGAGTGGGAAAACCAGAGAGAGGGTTTTGAAGGAAACTTCCACAGCTGGACACGGGAAAGGAAAGAAGGAGAGAAGGACAAAGACTCATGTGATGGGACATTGTACCTCTGTAGGAATTTATTGGGGGTTACCACACCCTCTCCCCGCCAACCACCTATGTGGCACCATACAGTCGAAGGACTTAGTTATACAAAGTCACAACTCCCCGCCCAACTGCACATGCCATCTATCTCACCTGGAAATAGAGCTGCACAAATTTCCATCACAGCTCCGCGTGTGTGTGAAGTGGGCAAGACTGGTCAGGAGGTACCTGTGAAAGGTCAGTAGCCACTGACTTTGTTGGGATATAGCCAGAATGGGGCTTGTGGAGGCAGCAGACCTCCATCTGGTGAAGCACTGGGTGGAGCCACCTGCGGTTTCAGGCAACTGCTGAAAGAAGCGTGGACAGTCAAGTATTCCCCACGCCTGGGAGAGAAACATTAAGCTCAATCCTCCGATGCCCCTCCTCTGTAAGGAGGCCAGGTATAATCCAGGAGGAGGAAGAAAAGTGAGGAGAGTGCTGTACCTGGGTTTAGCAAGTTTCCATTTTTCTGGATAAAATGCTTTCCAAATGCAAGGTGGCACATCTCTTAAGTTCTGAGCACCCCATTGACCTGTTCCCCACAAGAATCGTTTATTCAGTGTAGGCGAAGGGAACCAAGACCTTCAGGTCTGAGATTTACTGCTCTTGGGTCCTCTGGAAAATACGAGGAAGCTGCCCACAGGCCCCTGCTTATGGAGTGCCATGTTAGTGTGTTTAGGCTGAGGGTTTGGGTTCTGCTCAGCAGGTGTGGCATGAACTCCCTGATATTATAAAAGGCTTTTAGGTATAAACTTGGCTCCTGCTTAACTCTTGAGATATTCCTGTCAAAATGTCCTTCTAGGGAAGCTCCAATCCATCTGGTTTCTTTGATGGTTGCCACCTTCTTTGGGCACAGAGCTAGGGAGGGCAATTTGGATACTGCCAGGAGTCTTATTTTTCCTTGGGTCTTCCCATCTCTCATGCACCCCACTCCCCATATCTTGTTGTCTGTATTCTCACTCCCTCTGTCAGTCTTTCATCTTAGAATTCCTCCTTCCTCGATGTCCCTCCACTTCTGGCCCCTCACTCATGCAGAGACCTCCATTTGAGTATCCTTTCAGCCTCTCCCCAGATCTCTGCCAACTTCATCTTTCTCTCCCTTGCTCTGGATCTCTTCTTAAACGTCCTTGTGTCCCTCTCTACTCAATTTATTCTGTCTGTTTTCCTCTAAGCCGCAAGATCTCACTCTCCCTCTGTTATTCTTCACCCCCTCCCAGTTGTGTGCCTCCCCCTCTTAGGTCATCCCTCCCAATAGGGAGCCTCTTCATTTCTGACCCCTCCCCACCTCCTGCCAAGCAGCCACCTCCCCTTCTCCCTTCCCCCACAGCTCATCTCTAGTTCCTTCTCCTCCCCCTTCCCTAGACCAGACCAGCTAAGTCCTATTCCATTTTTAGATGACTGATTATGATACTAGCTGAACTTTATTCACAGCCTGAATTTACAGCTGTTCCTTCCTTTCATGCCCTAGACACCAAACACACCCAATCGTTTCAACATGACAAATTCCTTACACACAGCATGTCACGGCCACATAAATTTGTATTTTTCAGGACAAAACGACAGTTCTGCTGGCAAAGATGTCAGATTAACAGGGACCCTAAAGCTTTCAATACACTGAAAAGTAACACTATTTCGCATGTCTACAAAGTACACATTTGTTTTCACAAATGTGGCAAAGTTTACCCTAACAGTTAGGACTTTTTCACCAAATCATAGACATAGATATGGAAATCATCATCAAACTTGATGAAATACACAGAAGGTTTGGCTTCCACTTGGTGAATGACCATGCCGATCCGTTTGGAGCCATCTTCTTTGGTATATTCCACATGTTTACCTATCAGGCCATCTACAACTCCTCCTGGCTCTCTCTCTGCTGGAGGAGACTCACTGGACTCTGGCATGATACGGAGGTCTCCTTCTTTATAATCATCTAGAAGCTGGTACATGTACAAGACAGGATCTTTCTCATAGGTAATATAAAACCAGGCTTTCATGATAGGTGCTTGGGCCAAGACCATTCCTCTCCATTCATCCTTAGAACCATGCTCACCCTCAAACATATGTTCCACAGCTTTACCAATTATGGTATTTGCAAGGTTTGCATCACTGACTTGAGATGATGCCACCCTGTCGGAAAGAATTTTAAGAGACAAAACTCTTTCATCTCTGTGAAGTTCCAGTCCATAGACACAGTCAATTCCATCATATTTCACCAGATAAAGAGAAGGATTTATAGGCACCTGATCCAGAACGGTTCCTTTCCACTGGGTGATGGGCTCATCGCCTTCCTTCCATCCGTGTGAAATCCTGCAGCCCACGATGTTCCTGCGGGGCTGGGACGAAGGTCTGCCTCTCTGTTTCTTTTGAGAGGCTTTTCTCTTTGTCATGTTTGCAGACCCAGTGGCCCGTCCTGCAACTGCCCTGGTTTGTTGCCCTTCGGCCTCCTGCGAGTTGGGGGTTTTCATATCTGCAAGGAGGAGGAGAGAAGAGAAGAGAGGAACATTCAATATGCCATAAGGTGAAGTTCTCCCGACAGCGTCGTCTCCGTGTACCCTGCGCTAGCGCCTAAAATTTCCCCATGAGCCTGGCAGCAATGCTGGAAATCCTGGCTGTGTGCCTGAAAGTGCTCTCCCTTCTAGGTTCCTTGAGGTTGCGGGAGAAGGCGGCAGCGGCAGTGGTGCTGCCTGGGGTTAGGGACTCTGCAGGAGGGGGCGGGCTACCTCCTTGTTCAGAGACCCCAGCCTCCAGTCACCCGCCACTGGTGCCCACTCTCAATCCCCTGCAAAACCCCTATCCCTCCACCGCCCTGACCCGCATGCACTGTCCTCCTGCTCTGAGCACCCCAGTCTGCTACCCACACGCCCCCGTCCACCCCCACACTCTTTTTTGGCCCCCAGCGCCCTCGCCTCTCCGTGCTCACCTTCAATGTCTTGCCTGATTCCTTACGTTATTCCCCTTTCCTACTGCCCATTGCACTCCCCCTTCCCACCCTGGCGCCCGCCTCCACCCCTTCTCTCCTGCAGGAGTCCATCCCATCCCCCTTCTCCATCCCAGCGCCCACCAATGGCCTTGCCTTGCCTGGCGTCCACCGCCCCGAGTCTCGGGCTTCACGTGTGCAAATCGGACACCTCGCAGCTTCCTTTGCGGTGAGCCTGCGTCCAAGAAGGATCCGCAGGCGAGGAGCCGGGTGTTTGCAAGAGCTGGAAGGGGAGGATCCTTAGGCGACGAGCGTGTTTAGTAGGGCGGGGGCGGGGTGGTAGGCGAGGAGGATGGCGGCGGTGTCTTCAGCACTCTGCTCTCGGGCCCTCCGCCTCCCTCTTGGTGGTGGCAGCCCCTCTGCCACATGGGGCTCTCACCAGCCGCTACTGGTGCAGTAGTCTCCTCCCTCTTTCCGTAGCGCAGCTTCCTGCCAGGAGAGAGGCCTCCCCTTCCTGCCAAACACTGCCTGCCCCACCGCAACTCTCAAGCCCACCAGTGCTTTGAGCATGGGTAGTGCTCCTCGTTTCCCGATCCCGCCCCCTTCCCAAATCTGGAGCAGCTGGGCCTACAATCCTCCACCCTATTGCCCCCTCCTCTCTCCCCCCTCCCTTTCAGGGCCCTTTGGCTCCTGTGCTCACCTCCACCTCCACCCTTTCAGTGCCCCTGCTCCATCTGCTTTCCACCGCCCAGGAATTTGTTTCTTTCTTTTTCCCAGTGCCCTTATGTATTTATTCTTTATACATAAATATGCCTTTCCTGTCATTTACAGGAATTTGTGGTAGGAAGGGAGAAATGTGCTCAGTCTGTCATCTTGACCCAATCTCTGTGTAATCTTTCCTTACTGGTCATTACTGGACTTTACTTCTTAAAGATTTCCCCCCTTTTCTTTTTCTTTTACTTTTACTCTATTGCAAATGAATTCCGTCCACAATGTTAGCACTGTGTAAATTTCGGAAAATTGATAGGAAGAAAACAATCAACTGCAATTCTAGCTCCCATTCCCTAGGGCTCCCAGCAAAATATTAATACTCGTTATTTGTCTTGCCATTTTCTAGGCTCTTACAAAACTGGGATCATTTTGCATAGGCAAGTTAATGCCCTGATTTTTTTTCCATATAGAGTATGCATCTTCTAAGAATATTAAACATTTTGAAAACTATTATTTCTCTTATTCGTTCATCAAATATTTATTGAGTACCTACTGCATATATGGCCTTTGGTCCATAAAACTCAGTTTTACAGGGACCACAATTTAACTTTTCTGCCATTATTGAACATTGGGATTATGTTTCCACAATAACTGATAATTTGATCTATTTATCAGAAAAGATAGCTTCAGGAAAAAAATAAGTTTATAAGAAATAATTAGGTAAAATGATGGTTTTATAATTCATTGCAGAAGTATTATTTAAGGAAAGCTAGGATGACTTTACAAAATTGAGGAAAATTTTACACTGAATTTATTCTAATATCAACAGATCTATTAAAATGCAAAATGCAGCAAAATAATACAGAAGAAAAAGCAACTGAACAAACCAAAACCCAGTGAACAACCTGAATGTTTAATAGTTGCGTATAGTATCTGAATCAGATGATGGGTTAAATGTTAACAGAGCAGCTAAGATTAAAACAATAAAATAATTACTAAAAGGGAGAGAAGATCAATAAAAAATTTTGATTCAATGATCAAAGTATAAAAATGTTAATATCGTGTGAAAAAAGAATTTCACATCTAGAGCTGATGCAAATAAAAGTTCATACAATTTTTTATGGATAGCAAATTACAGGTATGCTTTAGTTCGTGGGAGAGTTTATTTAGTTATGGCTAACTTTTATTCCTAGGATTTTACCCTTGGAGTCCCAAGCAAAAGTGAAGGAGTTTTACCAGGGCTCTGGACTCCAATTTCTGTATCCTTAGCTTCAACAAGAAGTCATAACCTCTCCTGTTCTAAGCCTTTCAGCAGTTCCCTCTGAAGTGGTTACATTTCCTCAAGGGAAAAACATCCACCAAATTCATTGTCTTTTGGACCTGTTCTCTCGTATATCTTGGCTTGGTAATTATTTCCTATCTTCTTAGTTTTCAGATACCTTTGAGTTTATTGTTTTAACTCCATCCAGCTTTGATTGTTTAATTAATGAGAAAGAGTTTTGAACTGCTTAGTCTCCTATCACTAAAATCCAAAACTTTATATTTATTTAAAAAATGTGTTCAACTATTTGTAATAGCTCCAAACTGGAAATCACCAAAATTTCCATCAACAGTGGACTGCATATGTTGTAGTATATTCATTCATACAATGGAATATCATACAGGATTGACAATGAGCAAACTACAACTACATGCAACAACTTGAATGAATCTCACAAATATGTTGAAGAAAAAGAAGACAACAAAAGGCCACACATTTTCTTTCCAATTTATTCAAATTTCAAAAATTGTAAATAGTCTATGGCCTTAAAATATTTTAAAGCAGTTATTCTTGCAAATATATTTTCCAAGTAAATAGTGGCAATTCACATTTCATCAGTAATTGATGAAAGAACACAATGGGGACATTTTTGAACATGTGTAAATGGCAAGAATGGTTCATATGGTTGATGGGCAGAAAAATGTATTGAATTGGAGCATCACTTGGTATTGCAGCCTAGCATTCAATCACACCTCTTCTGATAATAGTGTGCCCATTTCCTCTTGGGAACAACCTAAGTCTGCCCTTTCAGAGAACTGAAATACTGTCAGATTGATTGTTTTAAGACTAGGCACCCCACCTAGTCAGAGCCAATGAGGCACAATGATATTTTGCACAAACTCCTGGGTATGAAGTAAGTGATCTTGTCCACTGGACATGAGTTAAGCTGAGAGGATAAGAAGATCAAGCTGCTCTATTCACCTTATCATCATCTGGAGACAGAGGACAAAGCAGCACAGAGAAGAGATCACAGCTAACTTAAGCAAAAGAGGGAGACTGTTGTCCTAGTGACACATTCTGTACCTGTAGGTGGTCATGGCCACTGACTTCTCAATATTCATCCCGCTCTAAAAGGTTACTCTAAGCTAATTGTGATAATGTTATTCCCCCTACAAGTGATTGGCTTAGCATTTGGCATATGATCTAATCTTGGCCAATTAAGTATGATGATATATGTTGGGGTACTTCTGAAAGAAACTTGTTCTTAAGGGAAACAGAAAATGATGTTTCCTTTTCTTCTTTAGGGTGATGCTATTTCTGTATATGACCCTTTGAATCTGTGTAACCAGCCTGAGGGCAAAACCAGCACATTGAATATGGCAGAGGAGGAAATGAGAATACTCTGAGCCCTTTGATCATTTCATTTAGCTGCTGATCATACCATTCCTGGAGTCCTAGTTCTGACTCCAAGTTATGAGATAAGAAACTTCATTATAGGTACAGCAGTTTGAGTCTGGGTTTTCTATACTTGAAGTGGAAGGTATATGAAATGGCAAAGAGTCTGCTTAATAAATGTATGTGCATCTGTGCTTTATACATAAAAATATACACATACATAAAAAATAGCAAGCCTTATGTAGGGTTAAGAATAAATGAAATTTGAAGATAGAAGTTAAAATTCACAAACTATTAACATGTAACTTAACTGTATTTGTTGAGTGACTTTTAATAGAATTTATTTACTTATATAAATTATAATGTATAAAATCTATGAATTGCAACTTAGCAATTTATATACATATCAGTGTAATCAAAAATTTTTAAATAATTCAAAACCTATTTTTCTAGCCAAAGAAAAACAATTGAAAATTTTAATTTCTTAAAAGTTATTTTCAGTGAATTCAACTTTTAACTTTTGCTTGATATGAGAAAATAAGTTTTAACTAGCTGCTAGATATTCATTCACATATCACTGACATTATTTTCATCATTTGACAAAATAAATGATGTGCTAAATAACTTTTGTAGAATTAAATAAATACTATTTTTATTTAATTCTCAAAGCCCAAGTCATATACAAGGACATAGAGGAAAAAATATAAAGGCCTTCAATGGCAGCCAATAGGCACACATAGATCACTTCTCAAGATATGACTTCAGGAATGAGCAATGAATTGAAAGCACTCCAATCACAGCCATTATTTTTGCTAGGATTTTGTAACACTGATTTTGCATATATTTTGTATATTTCTATGTACTCAATGTCAATGTTGCTCATGCTATGTCTAAGAAAACCGAGTGAGAGTAATTAAATTCTAAGGAATAAGATTTTGAACTTTGGAAGACCACAAACCATTCTAATAGCTAAGATTTTTTTCACCCCCCATACCAAGTATCAATTTTCTCCCCTTTGAGGGCAATGTCTTCCTGGCTGAGAATGCATGATCTAGGGCTTGCAGGGTAAAGCAAGAAGATCGGGTTGTATATCAACTGCAATAGGAAGCCTTTGGAGAGTTTTAAGCAAGAAGGTGATATGATCTCATTTATATTTTAAAAGATCACTCCAGCTATTATGTGGAGATTTGAAAGGACAGCAAGGAAATCTTCATTCCCAACACCCAATTTAATCAACTTAAGGCCTTATCTTCTATTCTAAATCCTTTAGTTACTGAGATGACACATTTCTCTCCCCAGCTGCCAAAGCATCATGTCATGTGCTTACTGCTTTTATTTTCAGTTATTTCTTCATTGTTGGCCCTTGGGGATTTTTTCACAACCTTTAAAGTTCAGCTATATATTTAAAAGGAGACCTGTCATATTTTTTTAAATAAATTTATTTATTTATTTTTGGCTGTGTTGGGTCTTCGTTGCTGCACATGGGCTTTCTCTAGTTGCGGTGAGCAGGAGCTACTCTGCGTTGCGGTGCACAGGCTTCTCATTGCGGTGGCTTCTCTTGTTGTAGAGCATGGGCTCTAGGCACACGGGCTTCAGTAGTTGTGGCTCGAGGGCTCTAGAGCACAGGCTCAGTAGTTGTGGCACACGGGCTTAGTTGCTCCGCGGCATGTGGGACCTTCCCGGATCAGGGCTCGAACCCGTGTCCTGTGCATTGGCAGGCGGATTCTTAACCACTGCGCCACCAGGGAAGCCTGATCTGTCATATTTTATCCAACATTTTAAAGTGATTTAGCAAAAGAGTTTTCCTCTACCTACATTTTACTCTTTTTTTAAGCCAGTGAGTTTATTAGCCACTCTTTTGGTCAACTAGTGGTGTACTTCTTTTCCTTCATGATGGATACAAGAAGATTATAGGGGAATCAGAGGAGTCATGCCCACTTCGTGAGGGCCCTCCTTCAATATCTACTGTTTTTTTTTTTTTTCTTTAAGGAGTGAACTAGGCAGTTCATGGCTTATTTCAGAATCCTCTCAAATTGATTTGAGGGGATATGGGGATATATGTATACGTATAGCTGATTCAGTTTTTGATACAGCTGAAACTAACAAACCATTGTAAAGCAATTATATTCCAATAAAGGTGTCAAAAAAAATGACGTTAAAGCCACACTGAAAATATTAATCCTTTAAACTATAACCCATTGCAAATTGTGCCCAGGTATGTTGTACAACATATTAACTGCACAATGTAAGAAACAGTGGGTGAAATGGGTGAAAGGGGTCAAAAGGTACAAACTTCCAGCTATAAAATAAATGTCATATAGACATAATGTACAGCAAGGTGACTATAATTAATAATACTGTGTTGCATATTGAAAGCTGCTAAGAGAGTAGAGCTTAAAAATTCTCATCACAAGAAAAAAATAGTAACTATGAATGGTGATGGATATTAACTAGACTACTAAAATCATTTTGTAATATATACAAAATCAAATCATTATATTGCACACTTGAAACTAAATAATATTATATGCCAATTATATGCTTCAATAAAATGAAATATATTTTGAAAATAAAATAAAAATAAAAATTATTTTTAAAAAAGAGATTTCATTTTGTTTCTTCTACCAAGTACTATGTATAGTGGTTGTGAACTAGGACCCTCATTCCCCTGGCTTCATATCTCCCAGTGACTTCTTTAATTGGTGAGATTAAGAGGTTGGACATGTCAGAAAACTTTTGCGTTGTTTTTTGTATTTATCTCTTTTAGGCACAATCTAATTTATTTAAAACATAGAGAAAACTTTGTGGGCCAGTGGCACCTGTAGTTATATCCAGCTTTGCCTGTGACGGGATGAAGTATGAGGAAATACTTGTGTCCTGAGAGCTAAGTATGTCCTCCAAGCCATCTTTTATCAATTATAAAGGAGATATTTTGACCTCTATTTGTGTCATTATTTTGCCTGTCTCTCAAATGGTTACAAACTTGCACGGAGAAAAAGGGCTTTAATTACTGGTCCTTTGGAACCTCAACCAAAAAATTATGATGAGCTGTGGCACAATTTCATTCTGGAAGGGAAAGAACAACCATTATAGGTATGCCATGACCTGACCCTACTTCTTCAAGATAAATAGAGGACCTGGGTCATTAGGGGATGTACTGTCATCTCTAAGACATGAAAGGAAACTTTTGCCATTCCAAAGCAGCACTTTGTAGTTGTCTCCTGGGGGAAAGGGTTGGGAGAATCTGACAATATTCCTTTAAATGTAATGCATGCCCAAACCAAGACTGATTGTGTGATCCCATAACTGATAATTAATCACTAATATCATACCTACCTCCATTTTAACTCAGAAAGGACAATATCATTTGGGCTTGGGCAAGGGGGATGGAATGTGATCTAGGCAATGCACTTAAAACAATTCTACATTAGTATATGCATCTATACAAATAAGAAAGATTAAGACCTGCCCAAAACCAGCCTCCTTTTAAATAGCTAATTATGTTAAATTCTGTACTAACTGATTTAAACACATGATAAACTCTATTTGGGGTACCTGCTGCTGTTATCATGATAGCAACTTTTACTTCTTACCTGTTTCAAATAGAAGGAGAGGGAACATTCCAAGGAGGTGAAGCAACAGTAGGAATGTATATAGGTTTTCTTGGTCAGTTTCTCAATCTCACTTCATCAGAATTATACACTCAGTCTAAGGAAGGAAGAGCCCAAATGCTTCATCTGTATTTTCATTTGGGAAATTGTGTGTCGCAAGGATATTAGCAAGCCTAGCATTGTCACTGACACCTCTCTTCCACCAAATATCTTGTCTAAGGACAAATCAGGCAAGATACACTGCAAAATATAGACAGAATTAGACCAATTTCACATTGCACTCACTGCTGCCAGACTGGTTTAAACCATCATATCTGTTACCTGGATTATTGGAATAGTCCCGAATTGATCTCCTGTTTTCCATCTTTGTACCCCATTACAGACTATACTCCAGAGCCTCCAGTGATCCTGTTAAAACATGAGACAAATCATGTTGTGCTTCTGCTGAAAATACTCGAATGACTCCCCATCACACACAGTGTAAAACTCAAATTCCATTCTAGGCCTTCCGAGGCTCCAAGTTATCTGCTTCTCCCAGATCCCCATCACCTCTCTGAAACCACTTCCTGAAATTCTCTACCTTGCTCACTCAGCTCCAAGCTATATGCTTCTCCCAGATCCACATCACCCCTCTGAACTCACTTCCTGATATTCTCTACCTTGCTCACTCAGCTACAGCCATGCTGGTATCCTCAGTGTTCCTTGAATATGCCAGGCCTACTCCTGCCTTGGGACCTCAGCACTTGCTGCCCCGCTACCTGGAATGCTCCTTCCCCAGACAGTCACAGGGCCAGTTCTCTCTTTGTCTTCAGATCTTTATGCAAAAACCAGGCTCTCAGTGAGGCCCTCTCTTCAGCCTCCTCCCTGGAATTTCAGTCTCCCTGTTCTTTGCTTTATTTTTTCCTTCTTAACTCTCATCACTTTGAAAATACTTTATATGTTACTTATTGTCTCTTGGCTACTGTCTGTCTTCCACACTAATATGAAAGTTCCATGAAGATAAGATTATTTATTTGTTTATAACCATATCATAAGGACCTGTGTCTAGAAGACTGCCTGGCAGAGAGACCACCTGAACTAAGTATTGGTGAGATGAAAATAGAGCAAATAAATTAAAAAGTAAGTTGGGTTAAAGTAAGCCAAAGAGGGGCTAGGCAGTTTTCCCTGGGTCTAGCCCCAAAACTACCAATGAAAGTGCCTCCAGGAGACAACAGGGCATTTTATTAGAGTGAAGCAGGCCAACTGGGGGTGTGGCTCCATTGAGAGAGCATTCTGAGACTAAAATGGCTGAGCCCTTCCTCAGAGCCAGCTGCTTGTATCCTTGTTGGAATGTGGGCCCTAATCCTTGGTCTACTGTTTTTGTTTTTATCTTTTCAGGTAAGCCAGAAATGTGGATTTTTGAAATGTGAAATCCCCCAAATGTCTAAGTAGCTAACTTTAAAATGGAGAATGATAAAAACATGACGATCAAGCAAAATATGACAGTGGGCTGAAATTGGCCCATGAGTGGCCTGCAGGTGTTTGCTAGACTGAATTATGTGCTGTATGAAAGAAAACGTATCCCTGTTCTGGTGAGGTGTGCTTGCCTTGTGTAATTCTCGAGGCAAACAGCTTCAGGCTGTGTTGGGTGGAGAGAATGAACTGGAATTACCAATTTCTTTCAACTCCTGGAAGCTCCCTGCCTCCCCATCTCCCTTCTATGCCTGGAGTAAAGGAAACCTGGGCAGTGGGTAATCACCAGAACTGCTTCTTTGGGGGTAGGGGTATACTTCAGTGAAGTGTGGAGTGGGAAAACCAGAGAGAGGGTTTTGAAGGAAACTTCCACAGCTGGACACGGGAAAGGAAAGAAGGAGAGAAGGACAAAGACTCATGTGATGGGACATTGTACCTCTGTAGGAATTTATTGGGGGTTACCACACCCTCTCCCCGCCAACCACCTATGTGGCACCATACAGTCGAAGGACTTAGTTATACAAAGTCACAACTCCCCGCCCAACTGCACATGCCATCTATCTCACCTGGAAATAGAGCTGCACAAATTTCCATCACAGCTCCGCGTGTGTGTGAAGTGGGCAAGACTGGTCAGGAGGTACCTGTGAAAGGTCAGTAGCCACTGACTTTGTTGGGATATAGCCAGAATGGGGCTTGTGGAGGCAGCAGACCTCCATCTGGTGAAGCACTGGGTGGAGCCACCTGCGGTTTCAGGCAACTGCTGAAAGAAGCGTGGACAGTCAAGTATTCCCCACGCCTGGGAGAGAAACATTAAGCTCAATCCTCCGATGCCCCTCCTCTGTAAGGAGGCCAGGTATAATCCAGGAGGAGGAAGAAAAGTGAGGAGAGTGCTGTACCTGGGTTTAGCAAGTTTCCATTTTTCTGGATAAAATGCTTTCCAAATGCAAGGTGGCACATCTCTTAAGTTCTGAGCACCCCATTGACCTGTTCCCCACAAGAATCGTTTATTCAGTGTAGGCGAAGGGAACCAAGACCTTCAGGTCTGAGATTTACTGCTCTTGGGTCCTCTGGAAAATACGAGGAAGCTGCCCACAGGCCCCTGCTTATGGAGTGCCATGTTAGTGTGTTTAGGCTGAGGGTTTGGGTTCTGCTCAGCAGGTGTGGCATGAACTCCCTGATATTATAAAAGGCTTTTAGGTATAAACTTGGCTCCTGCTTAACTCTTGAGATATTCCTGTCAAAATGTCCTTCTAGGGAAGCTCCAATCCATCTGGTTTCTTTGATGGTTGCCACCTTCTTTGGGCACAGAGCTAGGGAGGGCAATTTGGATACTGCCAGGAGTCTTATTTTTCCTTGGGTCTTCCCATCTCTCATGCACCCCACTCCCCATATCTTGTTGTCTGTATTCTCACTCCCTCTGTCAGTCTTTCATCTTAGAATTCCTCCTTCCTCGATGTCCCTCCACTTCTGGCCCCTCACTCATGCAGAGACCTCCATTTGAGTATCCTTTCAGCCTCTCCCCAGATCTCTGCCAACTTCATCTTTCTCTCCCTTGCTCTGGATCTCTTCTTAAACGTCCTTGTGTCCCTCTCTACTCAATTTATTCTGTCTGTTTTCCTCTAAGCCGCAAGATCTCACTCTCCCTCTGTTATTCTTCACCCCCTCCCAGTTGTGTGCCTCCCCCTCTTAGGTCATCCCTCCCAATAGGGAGCCTCTTCATTTCTGACCCCTCCCCACCTCCTGCCAAGCAGCCACCTCCCCTTCTCCCTTCCCCCACAGCTCATCTCTAGTTCCTTCTCCTCCCCCTTCCCTAGACCAGACCAGCTAAGTCCTATTCCATTTTTAGATGACTGATTATGATACTAGCTGAACTTTATTCACAGCCTGAATTTACAGCTGTTCCTTCCTTTCATGCCCTAGACACCAAACACACCCAATCGTTTCAACATGACAAATTCCTTACACACAGCATGTCACGGCCACATAAATTTGTATTTTTCAGGACAAAACGACAGTTCTGCTGGCAAAGATGTCAGATTAACAGGGACCCTAAAGCTTTCAATACACTGAAAAGTAACACTATTTCGCATGTCTACAAAGTACACATTTGTTTTCACAAATGTGGCAAAGTTTACCCTAACAGTTAGGACTTTTTCACCAAATCATAGACATAGATATGGAAATCATCATCAAACTTGATGAAATACACAGAGGGTTTGGCTTCCACTTGGTGAATGACCATGCCGATCCGTTTGGAGCCATCTTCTTTGGTATATTCCACATGTTTACCTATCAGGCCATCTACAACTCCTCCTGGCTCTCTCTCTGCTGGAGGAGACTCACTGGACTCTGGCATGATACGGAGGTCTCCTTCTTTATAATCATCTAGAAGCTGGTACATGTACAAGACAGGATCTTTCTCATAGGTAATATAAAACCAGGCTTTCATGATAGGTGCTTGGGCCAAGACCATTCCTCTCCATTCATCCTTAGAACCATGCTCACCCTCAAACATATGTTCCACAGCTTTACCAATTATGGTATTTGCAAGGTTTGCATCACTGACTTGAGATGATGCCACCCTGTCGGAAAGAATTTTAAGAGACAAAACTCTTTCATCTCTGTGAAGTTCCAGTCCATAGACACAGTCAATTCCATCATATTTCACCAGATAAAGAGAAGGATTTATAGGCACCTGATCCAGAACGGTTCCTTTCCACTGGGTGATGGGCTCATCGCCTTCCTTCCATCCGTGTGAAATCCTGCAGCCCACGATGTTCCTGCGGGGCTGGGACGAAGGTCTGCCTCTCTGTTTCTTTTGAGAGGCTTTTCTCTTTGTCATGTTTGCAGACCCAGTGGCCCGTCCTGCAACTGCCCTGGTTTGTTGCCCTTCGGCCTCCTGCGAGTTGGGGGTTTTCATATCTGCAAGGAGGAGGAGAGAAGAGAAGAGAGGAACATTCAATATGCCATAAGGTGAAGTTCTCCCGACAGCGTCGTCTCCGTGTACCCTGCGCTAGCGCCTAAAATTTCCCCATGAGCCTGGCAGCAATGCTGGAAATCCTGGCTGTGTGCCTGAAAGTGCTCTCCCTTCTAGGTTCCTTGAGGTTGCGGGAGAAGGCGGCAGCGGCAGTGGTGCTGCCTGGGGTTAGGGACTCTGCAGGAGGGGGCGGGCTACCTCCTTGTTCAGAGACCCCAGCCTCCAGTCACCCGCCACTGGTGCCCACTCTCAATCCCCTGCAAAACCCCTATCCCTCCACCGCCCTGACCCGCATGCACTGTCCTCCTGCTCTGAGCACCCCAGTCTGCTACCCACACGCCCCCGTCCACCCCCACACTCTTTTTTGGCCCCCAGCGCCCTCGCCTCTCCGTGCTCACCTTCAATGTCTTGCCTGATTCCTTACGTTATTCCCCTTTCCTACTGCCCATTGCACTCCCCCTTCCCACCCTGGCGCCCGCCTCCACCCCTTCTCTCCTGCAGGAGTCCATCCCATCCCCCTTCTCCATCCCAGCGCCCACCAATGGCCTTGCCTTGCCTGGCGTCCACCGCCCCGAGTCTCGGGCTTCACGTGTGCAAATCGGACACCTCGCAGCTTCCTTTGCGGTGAGCCTGCGTCCAAGAAGGATTCGCAGGCTCCCGAGGAGCCGGGTGTTTGCAAGAGCTGGAAGGGGAGGATCCTTAGGCGGCGAGCGTGTTTAGTAGGGCGGGGGCGGGGTGGTAGGCGAGGAGGATGGCGGCGGGCGGTGTCTTCAGTGCTGGGCTCAAGGGCCCTCTGCCTCCTTGTTCGTGGTGGTTGCCTCTCTGGCACATGGATCTCCCACCAGCCGCTACTGGTGCAGTAGTCTCCTCCCTCTTTCTGCATAGGACTAGGTTCTTAGTTTCCTGTTAGTGAAGAGGCCTCCCGTTTCTCCTAATCCCTATGCTGCCAGCCTCCATTGCCCTGGAGCCACTCCTAGGCTGATGCTCTCCTTTCCAAAATTTAGATCTCTGGAAACTCTAGTTGGTCTTTTCCTCTGAAGGTCCTTCCCACCTCCACCCTGTCAGGCTCTCTAGCTCCACCCCTCAGCTGCCCTGCTTGGGTGCGTCTTAATTTTTCACAGGTTCTTCATATTTTTTTGCACACACAAGTTCACACAAAACATATATGGATACAGAAATCCTTTATATTCATACACAAATATATTTATGTGCATACATATTTTTCTGTATATTTCTGATATTCATATTCACTGATATATAATCCTAAATACACACCTCTTCCCAATCACATAACACACAGGCATATTTTTTGGTATACGACTACACAGAAATACATATAATAAGAATTTCTCCAACGCATGTGTAGGCTCTTTTAGATTTGGGGACTTAGCTTGTAGAAATAGTGAGTTATTTTAAGTTTAAAGAGTTATTTTTTTGTGTGACTCCAATTTGTAACAAATGTTATCTAGTTTTGCATAAAGTGACATTTATTTTGTATCTTGTTTTTATCCTTTTTGTTACTTATAGTTTTTTCCACCATATCGCGTAATTCTTTAAAATATCACTATTATGGTGTTATATCAGTAGGAACGCAATCTCAAACTGATTTAACATAACAGTAATTTATTGGGTAATTATTTGAATAATCTTATAGGTGTCAGATTGGGCTTAATCTAAGTGCTCACTGTTATGGGCTAAATCGTTTCCCCTGCAAATTTATATGTAGAAGTTTTAGCCCCCAATACCTCAGAATGTGAATGTATTTGGGCGTAGTGTCTTTAAAGTGGTATTTATAGTGAAATGGGGTTGCATGGGTAGGCTTTAATGTGATATAACTTGTGTCCTTATAAGAAGAGGTGATCAGAATGCAGACATACCTGGAAGAACAACCATGTGAAAATAGAGAAGATGGCTAACTGGAACGCCAAGGAAAGTGGGCTCAGAAAAGAATCAACCCTGCCGACACCTTGATCTTGGACTCATAGTCTGCAGAACTGGGAGAAAATAAATTTGTTTTGTTTAAGCCACTGAATCTGTGGTACTTTTTTATGACAGCCCTAACAAATGAATGTATTCAATGCTGTCACCAAAAACCTACTTTTGTTCCATCTTCTATTTTTTCTGTGTTGTCAGTTTCATTCTGAAGCTAATGTTACAATATGGCTGTCAGCAACTTTGGGAGTTATATGCTCCGTTATTCATATCCAGTGACAAAGAAAACCTTTTTTTTTGGGGGGGGGGGTTCGCGGGCCTCTCACTGTTGTGGCCTCTCCCGTTGCGGAGCACAGGCTCCAGATGCACAGGCTCAGCGGCCATGGCTCACAGGCCCAGCCGCTCTGCGGCATATGGGATCTTCCCAGACCGGGGCACGAACCTGTGTCCCCTACATCGGCAGGCGAACTCTCAATCACTTCGCCACCAGGGAAGCCCAGAAAACCTTTTTAGAGCAACTTTTAATCAAAATTTTGCTTTACTTTGATTGGGAACTTCATAGGTCATTTGCCTGTCCTTATACTATGACCAAAGACAATGCTGTGTCCACTTATTTTAGTTTCACTTTATATACTTATTTCAGAAACAATCACATTAACAAAGTGAATCTGTTTGAATAATTGGCTCATGCTAATCAAGTGCCGCTCCTGAAGTTGGGGTTGTGGTCAATCCCACAAAAACTGCATAGGTCCTATACTATGAAGGAGTATTGAAATGGATACTGGAGTAATCAATAATATTCCCAGCAATTCCACGTTATTACTTTGAAAGACAATCTAAAAGTTTTTATTATTCTAAAATTTGTGTTTCTCTGATACTACTCTTAGATCTATATGACTGCCAAGTAATAGCAGATTTGTTCATATTTCTTTGATGAGGTAGTAATAATTTATCCCCTTTCAAAAATTTTATTCCTAAATTTTTGCAACTTGTTGGTATAGTTACATCATCCCCTG
Organism: Inia geoffrensis; assembly: GCA_036417435.1. Lineage (NCBI taxonomy): Eukaryota > Metazoa > Chordata > Mammalia > Artiodactyla > Iniidae > Inia > Inia geoffrensis. The sequence goes on from CM070920.1 coordinate 61,000,114, forward strand.
TGGTTGAGTTTCATTTATGAAAATCTTTCACAGAGAATCAAACCAGCCTCTTTTACCGTTATCCTTTCATATTCATGGTTTTGAATTATCTGACCCCATAAGGGTAACCATTAGGGTAAGACTAGTATGTTAACTGTTCCAAGGCATCAAAGTTCACTCTGTACTTAGAAACCAACACAAATATCCTCTCCTGAAAACACAGCTTTCTGATCTCCTTTTGTTGAGGGTCACCGTCTTCAAGGGAATCTGGAATAACTAACAAGTCCTAACCGACCTATCTTCTTGGGAATTAAAGTTGATGCAGGAAGAATTTGATAATTGTCCCACTAAGTATCTACAGGAAGGACTTTGGTGTTGTCCTAGAAAGTATTTCTCCAGTGCCACTACAGCTAGAAACTATGTAGTGTGCAGGAATGGTCTCTTAAATACCACTGAGGTATTACATTTCCCAACTGTTTTCACTTATCCCACCTTGTGCTTTATCCAAACTACAAAGCTTTTAAGGCCAAATATATTTCTTATATGCTATCTTTTCGTTCGTCTTGGCCTTATGCATTCATTTTTCAAACTGACTCTCACATCTTGCCAGTTGCCTTTGAGATCCCATTGACCACAACTTTCAGGTTTCTTGTCCTCCTTTAAAACAGTTACTACACCTCAGATTCACCCAGAAAATCTTAAAACTGACTGCACTTTCTTCATTTTCCATGTATTAACTTGACCATACAACTATTAACAAATTCTGGTTAAATTCCTTGAGCTGAACATTTATAATTGGATTGCATGGAGCTGTGGTACAAACTCAATCTCGAAGAAAGCAAGGACCATTCCACATCTAAGGTTTTTGGTCACTGGCCTAGCACTCTACTTTGTTGTTGTTGTTGTTGTTGTTGTTGTTGTTGTTGTTTTTGTGGTACGCAGGCCTCTCACTGTTGTGGCCTCTCCCGTTGAGGAGCACAGGCCCTGGACGTGCAGGCTTAGCGACCATGGCTCACGGACCCAGCCGCTCCACGGCATGTGGGATCTTCCCGGAGTGGGGCACGAACGTGTGTCCCCTGCATCGGCAGGCAGACTCTCAAAAACTGCACCACCAGGGAAGCCCAGCACTCTACTTTTAAAACACAAGATTTTAGGCAGCATAGTTACAGTGATCTTTAAGAAAGGGGGAAAGTTATTGATGCCCCCAACTTCCATTTCCTTATCATATCATATTGAATTCCTCACTTTCCTTGGTTTGCTGCACTGGGGAATAATGGCAACTTCTCACTATGACTGACACCCAGTAGAGTTGTCCATCTAAAGACTGACTTGAGCTGGGATTACTGGCCTGGCTGTGATAATTGAGAAGTCCATTCAGAATTCCCATTGAAAGTATGTGCAGCCACTTTATGTGAGTTTGTGGACTTTCTCATCAGAGTTCAGTTTCTTACAAAGCTACTTCTCACGATGAAGCTATGACAGGAAAGTACTATCCAAGAGAGTATCAATGTTCTTTTTATTTATACATGTGGCAGACACTACATAGACTTCTAATACTCCAGCTTTTTGTTGGGGTGAATGACTCAATGGCTAAAAGTCACAGAACCATGAAGAGGGGGACATTCTAGAGCTATTCTTTACATATATCTCTAGTTTAAGCTGTGAAGAAAAGGTTGAGTGTTTTTGATGATAATTCTTTAACTGTGATGCATGAAAAAAACAGGGCTGATTGACTCCATTATTCTAGATGTATATATATATTACCTCTTCTTAGATCCTAACTCACATTGACCCATCCCACTGTGGCTTGGGAAATGGGTTGTGCTATGGACTGAATTGTATCCCCCCTCAAATTTGTACATTGAGGCCCTAACTCCTGATGTGATGATATTTGGAGGTGGGGCCTCTAGGAGATGATATGGGTTAGATAAGGTTACATGGGTGGGGCCTTCATGATAGGATTAGCAAACTTATAAGAAGAGGAAGAGACACTAATGCTCTGCCTATACCATGTAAGGACACAGCAAGAAGGTGTTCTTCTGCAAGCACCTTGATCTTGGATTTCCAGTCCCTAAAATTGTGAGAAGTAAATTTTTGTTGTTTAAGGCACCCAGTCTATGGCATTTTGTTATGGCAGCCCAAGCAGACTAATACATGTTGTGACCTTGGCAATGAGCCTTGAGCAATTTTCCCTCCAAGTCAACACCTACCCCTTTCCTACGCATGTACATCTGCCCTGGATCTTACTCTCTTTCAAACAACAAATTTATTTAAATCCTGCACTAACTGTTAAAACTCCTTGTCAAACTCACAGTTGTACTTAACTCTCACTGTTGGAAGTACTGGGGGTGGGGGTCTCAGGGTATTAAAACCCTTTTCCCCCTCAATTGTAGGCTATTCCTTGACTTCTATGGCAACAGCACAATTGTCTTTGATTTGTCTTCTGAGCAGATAAGAGCTTTAGCGCAAACAGAACCTAAGCATTACTGTTCATCCTAATGAGTATAAATAATTCAGTGTACCGTGTGCAAGAGTTGGGATGGTGAGCTTTGTGTAACCACACCCCAATTTTTGGGACACTTCAGTTGAATTCAGGGCTTCAGAACTTCTGGATTCTGCAAAAGGAAAAAAAGACGTTTCTATGGGGTATTGTATCGAGGTGGGGCATTCACCTACTTTGGGAGCTTTGGCCCAGTGAAATCAATTTCTCAAGAAACAAACTCAGAAGTATTTGGCAACAGGTCAGAGTGGACCTCCTGTATTTGTACCCATAGACTCTGAAGGGCTCCTGGGGAGATTAAGATCAATAGACAGCATCACAGTCTCAGCCAGAGGAGGATCCCCACAGGCCTTGGACCCATAGGTCCATTTGAACAGGTTTTGCCTGTGATGTCAGAGACTATACAGGAAAATGATGGTAGCATATCAACTCAACTGTTAGGGGTGCCACTGACTCTAGTCTTCCTACAAGTATTGTTAGCAACAAGTATGTGAAAGTGATTGTGGTCTATACAGATAGAATTTCAAAGAAATAGAAAGGTTTCTTATTCTTCCTTGGTATTCTAAAGCCATTGGAAAATCCTTTTAAGGGTTACTTTGGCCCTAGATAAGATCTTTATAATTTCCTCCAGTGCTTATATTCTAAGAAGTCATTTTATTTCATCTGTTAATTATAAAGCAAATTGTTTAAAATGATGTTAAATTGTTAATTGACAAGTATTCAAGGGTAATGAGTTTAAACGGCTATTAGAAAAGATTTCATTGAGCTAATGTGACAATAACTGCATATATTGGGGCTTCCCTGGTGGCACAGTGGATGAGAGTCCGCCTGCCAATGTAGGGGACACGGGTTCGTGCCCCAGTCCGGGAGGATCCCACATGCAGCGGAGCGGCTGGGCCCGTGAGCCATGGCCGCTGAGCCTGCATGTCTGGGGCCTGTGCTCCGCGACGGGAGAGGCCACAACAGTGAGAGGCCCGTGTACCGCAAAAAAAAAAAATAATAAAAATAAAATAAAATATGTTCTTATACAATAATTGCCTACATTGTGATCCTTGTTAAAATAACTGTAAAAATAATTATAAAATAAGAAATAATTGCCTAAAGTAGTTTAAGTTGCTTTTTGAAGTACATTCAAAACATTTATAAATGATTGGCTCCCCTTGGAGCTGCACTACAGAATTTTTCCCTAAGTGATAATAGTTAATGCCCTAGTCCTAGACTCCAGATTGTACAGCTTAAGCCTTCCTAGAACTCAAACTTTAATGTGCCTATGAATGGTCTAGGGTTATTATTAAAATGAAGATTCTGATTAAGTACATCTGAAGTAGGGCCTGAGATTCTGCATTTCTAACAAGTTCCCAGGTGATGCCCACGCTGCTGGTACACGGACTACACTTTGAGAAACAAGGGGTAAAATTTCCATTAAGTAACTTCTTGGCCAAACAAAACTGGGGTAGAATGCCTCCTAAGGAGCCTCAGTTAATGAGGCTTTTCTTTTCTCAATATGAAACGAAGACAGTTCTGGGAACTATAAAAAACTAGAAGAGCTTATTACCTGTGTTTTTCTAATGACTGTACCAACATCTAGGATACTAATATGCTTTATTTTATAAAACTCGACATATTATTTGAGGACATAATTTGTAGGTGTGGTAGATATCTACAAATGAAATTCGCTAAGCTTGAATATATTGCTTCAAAAATTTTGTCTCATGTGTCCACAAGGAGTATTCTGAAATACTAATGTACCTACTCACAACTTTTAGGGCGATATCAAAATGTTTTCATTACAAATGTATGTAATTGCAAAGGATGTAACTTCCTTTGTACTGTTACTGCTGAAATTTTTAAATGAGATTGTTACATTGCTCTTTTAAGTGGATCCAATGAAATAAAATACCATAACTATTTAACATCTGCCATCATCCATTTTTTAAAAATGCACATATTTTAATATTGGAAATTTAAAATAATGTTTTGAACTTGAATAGAAATTTTATATTTTACATATAAATTTATATATTTATATATATAAATTTATATATTTATAAATTTATATGTATATATCCTATATTCATCACAAAATTTTATCCTAATATATATTTTCATGCATAAACATTTTTACACTCTGGTATTGCTTTGCAACAGAAACATATATACATGTTGAAGTTAAAAGTTTTTAAAATTCCCCAGTGATCAAAAAAGACTGAATTAATTTTTTCTTCCAGGTTGAATTATTAAAATTATTATTAGTATACAAATGCTTGCAATAGCATAAATGTATAATAAATATACATCATTAAAGAAGAAGATAAACATTTAGTGGAAAAGCATCTCCAATGCAGTCTGTGTTTATTTTTCCCCATGCAATTAGTTTGTATGCTCATTAATGAATATTATTTATTTCTAGAATGAGACAAAATTCAGAACCAATACTAGATCTATTTCTCATTTGTATAAATCTAAGTGCAGGGAATACTTCTTTACATAAACACAGAGATGGGACCAAAAGGAATTTTGATATAACAGTACCATTCAATACTCTAAATTCTAAGCTACATGATGAAAAACACAGTAATGGTTCATAAAAATTACTTTTTAAAAAATATATCAGTGGAACAACTTAAGGGCTTCCTTTGATGTGGTTGAAAACAGTTAATTGTAAACCACCTGACTTTCCAAAGTATTTATTATACACTCATTAGAGTCAGTCACAGTCTCAACAAATAAAGTATTTTTAAAAATAACCTATATTATTTTAGAATAGTTTTAGATTTAAAGAAAATTCTAAAGATCATACAGAGAGCTTCCATGCACCGCATACCCAATTTGCCCTATAGTTAGCATTTTATATCAGTATATCACATTTGTCACAATTAACAAACTAATATTAATATGACCAAATCTACACTTTATTCAAATTTTCTCAGTTTTTTTTTTTCTTTTCTTTTTCTTTTTTTTTTTTTTTCGGTACACGGATCTCTCACTGTTGTGGCCTCTCCCATTGTGGAGCACAGGCTCTGGATGTGCAGGCTCAGCGGCCATGGTTCATGGGCGCAGCTGCTCCACATCATGTGGGATCTTCCCGGACAGGGGCACGAACCCGTGTCCCTTGCATTGGCAGGCGGACTCTCAACCACTGAGCCACCAGGGAAGCCCCAAATTCTCTCAGTTTTTACTTAATGTCCTTTCTCTGTTTCCGAATTCCATCCAGGATGCCACAATATATTTACTTGCCTTATACTCCTCTTAGTTGTGACAGTTTCTTAGGCTTTCTTTCCTTGTATGACCTTGAAAGCTTTGAAGAGTACTTGTCAACTATATTGTAGAATGTCTCACAATAGTGGTTTGTCGAGTTTTTTTCTCATAATTAGTTCTGGGGTTATGGGGTTTTGGTAGCAAGAATTTAAGGTAAATTTTTATTCTAATTACATCATATCACAGGAAGATACTATCAATAGGAGATATCACTGCTGATGTTAACCGTGATTACCTGACTGAACTAGTGTTTATCCAAATTCTCAATGGTGAAGTTAGACATTTTCTCTCCTTAAACTTTAGAAGGAAGTCACTATCGACAGCCCACACTTAAGGAATGGAACTTATGCTCCACCTCCTTGATCTATATACATTTTTTGGTTTACTGAGCTACATACATTGTTTGAGTTCTTCTGAATGGAAAATTTATTTATTTATTTATTTATTTTAGTGTAGATCAATGGATAATTATTTTATACTTTGGGTTATAAAGCATACTATTTTAATTATTTTATTGCTATAATAGTTCTAGTTTTGGCCATCAATAATTTTTTGGGGGGAGGGGCTTCCCTGGTGGCGCAGTGGTTGAGAGGCTGCCTGCCAATGCAGGGGACACAGGTTTGTGCCCCGGTCCAGGAAGATCCCGCATGCCACGGAGTGGCTGGGCCCGTGAGCCATGGCTGCTGAGCCTGCATGTCCGGAGCCTGTGCTCTGCAACAGGAGAGGCCACAACAGTGAGAGGCACGCATACCGCAAAGAAAAAGAAAATAAAAAAAAATTAAAAAGAATGTTTTTTTGTTTTTATTAGAATTTCTATTTCATTTTATTTATTTGTAACATGTTTAGTGGAGTACAATTGATTTACAATGGTGTGTTAGTTTCTGCTTTATAACAAAGTGCATCAGTTATACATACACATATGTCCCCATATTTCTTCCCTCTTGAGTGTCCCTCCCACCCTCCATATTCCAACCTTCTAGGGGGTCAAAAAGATGGAGCTGATCTCCCTGTGCTATGCTGCTGCTTCCCACTAGCTATTTTACCTTTGTTAGTATATACAAGTCCATGTCGCTCTCTCACTTCGTCCCACCTTACCCTTCCCCCTCCCCATGTCCCCAAGTCTATTCTCTACCTCTGCAGCTCTACTCCTGTCCTGCCCCTAGGTTCTTCAGAACGATTTTTGTTGTTGTTGTTGTTTAGAGTCCATATATATGTGTTAGTATACAGTATTTATTTTTCTCTTTCGGACTTACTTCACTCTGTATGACAGTCTCTAGGTTCATCTACCTCACAAAAAATACCTCAATTTCATTTCCTTTTATGGCTGAGAAATATTCCATTGAATATATGTGCCACATCTTCTTTATCCATTCATCTGTTTATGAACACTTAGGTTGCTTCCATGTCTTGGCTATTGTAAATAGAGCTGCAATGAACATTGTGTTACATGACTCTTTTTGAACTATGGTTTTCTCAGGGTATATGTCCAGTAGTGGGATTGCTGGGTCGTATGGTAGTTCTATTTGTAGTTTTTTAAGGAACCTCCATACTCTTCTCCATAGTGGCTGTATGAATTTACATTCCCACCAACAGTGCAAGAGTGTTCCCTTTTCTCCACACCCTCTCCAGCACTGATTGTTTGTAGATATTTTGATGGTGGCCATTCTGACTGGTGTGAGGTGATAACTCATTGTAGTTTTGACTTGCATTTCTCTAATGATTAGTGATGTTGAGCATCCTTTCATGTGTTTGTTGGCAACCTGTATATATTCTTTGAAGAAATGTTTGTTTAGGTCTTCTGCCCGTTTTTGGAATGGGTTGTTTGCTTTTTTGATATTGAGCTGCACGAGTTGCTGGTAAACCTTGGAGATTAATCCTTTGTCAGTTGCTTCATTTGCAAATATTTTCTCCCATTCTGAGGGTTGTCTTTTTCTCTTGTTTATGGTTTCCTTTGATGTGCAAAAGCTTTTAAGTTTCATTAGGTCTCATTTATTTATTTTTGTTTTTATTTCCATTCCTCTAGGAGGTGGGTCAAAAAGGATCTTGCTGTGATTTATGTAATACAATGTTCTGCCTATGTTTTCCTCTATGAGTTTTATGGTGTCTGGCCTTACATTTAAGTCTTTAATCAATTTTGAGTATATTTTTGTGTATGGTGTTAGGGAGTCTTCTAATTTCATTCTTTTACATGTAGCTGTCCAGTTTCCCAGCACCACTTATTGAAGAGGCTGTCTTTTCTCCATTGTATATTCTTGCCTCCTTTATCAAAAATAAGGTACCATATGTGTGTGGGTTTATCTCTGTTCTTTCTATCCTGTTCAATTGATCTGGATTTCTGTTTTTTTTTGCCAGTACCGTACCCTCTTGATTACTGCAGTTTTGTAATATAGCCTGAAATCTGGCAGCCTGATTCCTCCAGCTCCATTTTTATTTCTCAAGATTGTTTTGGGTATTTGGGGTCTTTTGTTTTTCCATACAAATTGTGAAATTTTTTGTTCTAGTTCTGTGAAAGATGCCACTGGTAGTTTTTTAGGGATTGCATTAAATCTGTAGATTGCTTTGGGTAGTATAGTCATTTTCACAATGTTGATTCTTCCAGTCCAAGAGAAAGGTATATCTCTCTCTCTGTTTGTATCATCTTTCATTTCTTTCATCAGTGTCATTTTTTTTCTGCATACAGGTCTTTTGTCTCCTTGGACAGGTTTTTTCCTAGGTATTTCTTTCTTTTTGTTGCAATGGTAAATGGTAGTGTTTCCTTAATTTCTCTTTCAGATTTTTCATCATTAGTGTATAGGAATGCAAGAGATTTCTGTGCATTAATTTTGTATCCTGCTAATTTACCAAATTCATTGATTAGCTCTAGTATTTTTCTGGTAATATCTTTAGGATTCTCTAGGTATAATATCATATCATCTGCAAACAGTGACAGCTTTACTTCTTCTTTACAATTTGGATTCCTTTTATTTATTTTTCTTCTCTGATTGCTGTGGTGAAAACTTACCAAATGGTGTTGAATAATAGTGGTGAGAGTGGGCCTCCTTTATCTGTTCCTGATTTTTGAGGATATATTTTCCATTTTTCATTATTGGGAATGATGTTGGCTGTGGGTTTGTCATATATGGTCTTTATTATGTTGAGGTAAGTTCCCTCTATGCCTACTTCTGTAGAGTTTTTATCATAAATTTGTGTTGAATTTTATCAAAAGCTTTTCCTGCATCTGTTGAGATTATCATATGTTTTTTTTTTTTTTTTCACAGTATGCAGGCCTCTCACTTTTGAGGCCTCTCCCGCTGTGGAGCACAGGCTCTGGACGCACAGGCTCAGCGGCCATGGCTCATGGGCCCAGCCACTCTGCGGCATGTGGGATCTTCCCAGGCCAGGGCCTGAACCTGTGTCCCCTGCATCGACAGACAGACTCTCAACCAGTGCGCCACCTGGGAAGCCCTATCATATGGTTTTTATCATTCGTTTTGTTAATATGGTTTATCACAATGACTGATTTGCACATATTGAAAAATACTTGCATTCCTGGGATAAATCCCACTTCATTATATTGTATCATCGTTTAACGTGCTGCTGGATTCTGTTTGGTAGTATTTTTTTGAGTATTTTTGCATGTATGTTCATCAGTGATATTGACCTGTAGTTTTCTTTTTCTGTGACATCTTTGTCTCATTTTGGTATCTGTGTGTTGGTGGCCTTGTAGAATGAGTTTGGGACTGACCCTCATTCTGCTATATTTTGGAAGAATATGAGAAGAATAGATGTTAGCTCTTCTCTAAATGTTTGATAGAGATAGCCTGTAAAGTAATCTAGTCCTGGGATTCTGTTTGTTGGAAGATTTTTGATCGCAGTTTCAATTTTAGTGCTTCTGATTGGTGTTGTCATATTTTCTATTTCTTCCGTGTTTAGTCTTGGAAGGTTGTGCTTTTCTAATAATTTGTTCATTTCTTCTGGGTTGTCCATTTTATTGGCATAGTGTTGCTTGTTGTAATCTCTCATGGTCCTCTGTATTTCTGAAATGTCAGCTGTTACTTCTCCTTTTTCATTTCTAATTCTATTGATTTGGGTCTTCTTCAATTTTTTTAATGAGTTTGGCTAATGGTTTTTCTTTTTTTTTATCTTAAAGAACCAGATTTTAGGTTTTTTTTTTTTTTACTGTTTGCTATTTTTTACTTCAATTCTTTTTTATTTATACCTGATCTGATCTTTTTGATTTCTTTCTTTCTCATAACTTTTGTTCTTATTTCTCTAATTGCTTTAGGTATAATGTTAGGTTCGTTATTTGATTTTCTTCTTGTTTATTGATGTAGGATTGTATTGCTACAAACTTCCCTTTTAGAACTGCTTTTCCTACATCCCATATGTTTTTGGTCATAGTGTTTTCATTGTCATTTGTTTCTAGGTATTTTTTTAATTTCCTGTTTCTTTTTTTCATTATCTCTTGTTTATCTAATAGCATATTGTTTACCCTCCATGTGTTTGTATTTTTTACACATTTTCTCCTGTAATTGATATCTAGTCTCACAGCGTTGTGGTCAGAAAAGATACTTGATATGATTTCAATTTTCTTAAGTTTACCAAGGCTTGATTTGTGACCCAAAATATGATCTCTCCAAGAGAATGTCCCATAAACACTTGAGAAGAGAATGTATTCTGTTGTTTTGGATGGAATGTCCTGTAAATATCAATTAAATACATTTTGTTTAATGTGTCATTTAAAGCTTGTCTTTCCTTATTTATTTTCCCTTGAATGATCTGTCCATTGGTGAAAGTGGGGTGTTATAGTCCCCTACTATAATTGAGTTACTGTTGATTTCCCGTTTTATGCCTCTTAGCATTTGCCTTATGTATTGAGCTGCTCCTCTGTTGGGTTCACAAATATTTACAATTGATTTATCTTCTTCTTGGATTGATCCCTTGACCATTATGGAGTGTCCTTCTCTGTCTCTTGTAATAGCCTTTGTTTCAAAGTCTATTTTGTCTGATATGAGATTTGTTACTCCAGCTTTTTTTTTTTTGATTTCCATTTGCATGGAATATCTTTTTCCATCCCCTCACTTTCAGTCTGTATGTGTCCCTAGGTCTGAATTGGGTCTCCTGTAGACAGCATATATAGGTGTCTTGTTTTTGTATCCATTCAGCCACTCTATGTCTTTTGGTTGAAGCATTTATTCCACTTACATTTAAGGTAATTATTGATATGTATGTTCTCATTGCAATTTTCTTAATTGTTGTGCGTTTGTTTTTGTAGGTCTTTTCCTTCTCTTTCTTTTTCCTGCTTAGAGAAGTACCTTTACCATTGGTTGTAGTGCTGGTTTGGTGGTGCTGAATTCTCTTAAATTTTGCTTGTGTGTAAAAGTTTTAATTTCTCCTTTGAATCTGAATGAGCTCCTTGTTGAGTAGGGTGATCTTGGTTGTAGTTTTTTCCCTTTCATCATTTTAAATGTGTCCTGTCACTCTCTTATCCTTGCACCATTTCTGCTGAAAGATCAGCTGTTAACCTTATGGGGATTCCCTTGTATGTTATTTGTTGCTTTTCTCTTGCTGCTTTTAATATGCTTTCTTTGTATTTAATTTTTGATAGATTGATTACTATGTGTTTTGACGTGTTTCTCCTTGTATTTACCTTGTATGTGACTCTCTGCGGTTCCTGGACTTAACTATTTCCTTTCCCATGTTAGGGAAGTTTTCAACTATAATCTCTTCAAATCTTTTCTCAGACACTTTTTTTTTCTCTTTGTCTTCTGGGATCCCTATAATTCTATTGTTGGTGCATTTAGTGTTGTCCCAGAGGTCCCTGAGACTGTCCTCAATTCTTTTCATTCTTTTTTCTTTATTCTGCTCTGTGGTAGTAATTTCCACTATTTTATCTTCTAGGTCACTTTTCCATTGTTTTGCCTCAGTTATTCTGCTATAGATTTCTTCTACAGCATTGTTAATTTCATTTTTTGTGTTGTTCATCATTGCTTGTTTGATCTTTAGGTCTTCTCTGTCCTTGTTAAACGTTTCTTGTGTTTTCTCCATTCTGTTTCCAATATTTTGGATCATCTTTACTATCATTACTCTAAATTATTTTTCTGGTAGACTGCCTATTTCCTCTTCATTTGTTTCATCTGGTGGGGGTTTTTACCTTGCTCCTTCATCTGCTGCATATATCTCTGTCTTCCTATTTTTCTTAACTTACTGTGTTTGGGTTTTCCTTTTCTCAGGCTGCACATTTGTAGTTCCCATTGTTTTGGAGGTCTGCCCCCAGTGTTTAAGGTTGGTTTACTGGCTTGTGTAGGCTTCCTGGTGGAGGGGACTGGTGCCTCTGTTCTGATGGGTGGCGCTGGCCACATCCACTGGTGTGTTTTGTGGTGTCTGTGTACTTAGTATAATTTTAGGCAGCCTCTCTGCTAACGAGTGTGGTTTTGATCCTGCCTAGCTAGGTATTTGGCATGGGGCAGCCAGCACTGGAACTTGCTGGCTGTTGGGTGGAGGTGGGTCTTAGCGTTGAGACAGAGATCTCTGGGAGAGCTATCACCGATTGATATTACATGGGGCTGTTAAGTCTCTGATGGTCTAATGTCTTGAACTCAGCTCTCCCTCCTCAGAGGCCTGACACTAGGCTGGAGTACCAAGACACTGTCAGCCACACAGCTCAGAAGGAAAGTGAGAAAAGAGAACAAAAAAATAAAATAATTTAATTAATATAAAAAATAAAAGAATTATTAAAATTAAAAAAGTAATAAAAAAAGAAGAATGCATCAAACCCAATAAACAAATCCAACAATGAAAACAAGCACTAAAAACTATACTAAGGTAAACATAAAAATCAGAAACAAGTCAGTTGCAAACAGAAAACCCCAAGTCTACAGTTCCTCCCAAAGGTCACTGCCTCAATTTTGGTTTGATTCATTGTCTATTCAGGTATTCCACAGATGCAGTTACCTCAAGTTAATTGTGGGGATTTAATCTACTGCTCCTGAGGCTGCATGGAGAAATTTACTTTTCTGTTCTTTGTTTGCACAGCTCTGCGAGTTCAGCTTTGGTTTTGGCTCCACCTCTGCATGTAGGTTGCCCTCAGGCTTCTGTTCTCCACCAGACAGGACAGGGTTAAAGCAAAATCTGATTAGGGGGCTCTGGCTTAGTCATTCCAGGGAGACAGAGGGGTATGGTAGTTATAATTGGGATGTGGTTGAGCCTACAGTGGCAGAGGCCGACAAGATGTTGCAACAGCCTGAGGCATGCATGTTTTTCCTCTGGAAGTTGTACCTGGATCACGGGACCCTGGCAGTGGCAGATTGCACAGGCTCCTGGGGGGAAGTGTGGATAGTGACCTGTGCTTGCACACAGGATTATTGGTGGCTGCAGCAGCAGTTTTACCATTTCATGTACGTCTCTGGGGTCCAAGCTTATAGCCATGGCTTGCGCCCATCTCTGGAGCTCATTTAGGCAGTGCTCTGCCCTCTGTGGGCAATCAGGGAAGGAATCCCCTCTCCTTGCACACCCCAAAACAATGGTCTCTTGACTCTTAGGCAGTTCCAGACTTTTCCCCAGACTCCCTCCCCATTAACTGTGGCACACTTGTTCCCTTCAGGCTGTGTTCATGCAGCCAACCCCAGTCCTCTCCCAGGGATCTGACCTATGAAGCCTGAGCCTCAGCTCCCAGCCCCCACCCGCCCCAGTGGATGAACAGACAAGCCTCTCAGGCTGGTGAGTGCTGGTCAGCACCAATCCTCTGTGCAGGAATCTCTCTGCTTTTCCCTCTGCACCCTTGTTGCTGAGCTCTCCTCCATGGCTCTGAAGCTCCCATCCCTCCCACCCACCATCTCTGCCAGTGAAGGGGCTTCCTAGTGTGTGGAATCTTTTCTTCCTTCCCAGCTCCCTCTCAGAGATGCAGGTCCTGTCCCTCTTCCTTTTCTCTGTTTTTTATTTCTTTTGCCCTACCCAGGTACATTGGGGAATTTCTTGCCTTTTGGGAAGTCTGAGGTCTTCTGCCAATGTTCAGTAGACGTTGTTCCACATGTAGATGTATTTTTGATGTATTTGTGGGGAGGAAGGCGATCTCCACATCTTACTCCTCCACCATCTTGAGGGTTCACTTCGTTATCCATTTTAAATATAGCAGTGTGCAAATGTTGATTCCCAACTCCTTGACTATCCCTTCCCCCCATTCTTCTCCTTGGGTAACTGTAAGTTTGTTCTCTAAGTTTCTGAGTCTCTTTCTGTTTTGTAAGTAAGTTCATTTGTTTCAGCTCTTTTTAGATTCCTTGTATAAGAGTTATACGATAATTTCTCTTTCTCTGATTTACTTCACTCCATATGACCATCTCTAGGTCCATCCATGTTGCTGCAAATGGCATTATTTTATTCATTTTAATGGCTGAATAATATTCCATTGTATATATATACCACATCTACTTTATCCATTCCTCTGTCAATGGACATTTAGGGTGCTTCTATGTCTTGGGTATTGTATACAGTGCTGCAATGAATATCAGGGTGCATGTATCATTTTGGACCATGTTTTTCTCCAGATGTAAGCCCAGGAGTGGAACTTCAGGGTCATTACTGTAGCTCTATTTTTAGTTTTTAAAGGAACTTCTGTACTGTTCTCTATAGTGACTGTACCAATTTACCTTTTCACCAACAGTGTAGGAGGGTGCCCTTTTCTCCACACCCTCTCCAGCATTTACTCTTTGTGGATTTTTGATTATAGTCATTTTGACTGGTGTGAAGTGATATTTCATTGTAGTTTTGATTTGCATTTCTCAATTAGCAATGTTGAACATCTTTTAATTTGCCTATTGGCCATATATATGTCTTCTTTGAAGAAGTGTCTACTATTTGGGTTTTTTTTTTTTTTTTTGAAAATATTAAGCCTCATGAACTGTTTGTAAATTTTGGAGTAATCCCTTGTCAGTCACATCATTTACAAATATTTTCTCCCAATCTTTGGGTTGCCTTTTTGTTTTGTTTATGGTTTCCTTTACTGTGCAAAGCCTTTTGAGTTTAATTAAGCCCCATTTGTTTATTTTTGTTACTATTTCTATTACTCTGGGAGACCAATTGAAAAAGATATTGCTGCAATTTATGTCAGAGAGTGTTCTGCCTATGTTTTCTTCTAGGTGTTTTATAGTGTCATGTGCCATATTTAGGTCTTTAATCCATTTTGAGCTATTTTTTGTGTATGGTGTTAAAGAATGATCTAATTTCATTTTTCTAAACACATACTTGTCCAGCTTTCCCACCATCACTTATTGAAGGGACTGTCTTTCCACCATTATGTAGATTTTCCTCCTTTGTCATAGATTAATTGACCATAGGTGCATGGCATTATTTTTGAGCTTTCTATCCTGTTCCATTAATCTATATTTCTATTTTTGTGCCAGTAACATCCTGTTTTGATGACTATAGCTTTGTAGTTAGTCAGAAGTAAGGGAGCTTGATTCTTCCAGCTCCGTTTTTCTTTCTCAAGATTGCCTTGGCTATCCTGGGTCTTCTGTGCCTGCATACAAATTTTATGATTTTTTCGTTCTAGTTCTGTGGAAAATGCCATTGGTAATTTGATAGGGATTGCATTGAATCTGTAGATTGCCTTGGGTAGTATAGTCATTTTGGCAATATTGATTCTTCTATTCCATGAACATGGTATATCTTTCCATCTGTTATTGTCTTCTTTGATTTCTTTCATCAGCATCTTATATTTTTCAGAGTACAGGTATTTTGCCTCCTTAGCTAGGTGTATCCTAGGTATTTTATTCTTTTTGATGTAATGGTAAATGAGATTGTTTCTTGAATTTCTCTTTCTGATCTTTTGTCTTTAGTGTATAGCAATGCAATGGATTTCTGTGTATTAATTTTGCAACCTGCAACTTTACCAAA
This sequence comes from Inia geoffrensis, assembly GCA_036417435.1. Taxonomy (NCBI): domain Eukaryota; kingdom Metazoa; phylum Chordata; class Mammalia; order Artiodactyla; family Iniidae; genus Inia; species Inia geoffrensis. The sequence goes on from CM070920.1 coordinate 61,015,721, forward strand.
TTCATTGATGAGCTCTAGTATTTTTCTGGTTGCATCTTTAGGATCGTCTATGTATGGTATCATGTCATCTATGAACAGAGACAGTTCAACTTATTTTTTTTTCCATTTTGGATTCCTTTTAGTTTGTTTATCTCAATGCCTTAGTAGGACTTCCAAAACTATGTTGAATAAAACTGGTCAGAGTGGACATCCTTATCTTGTTCCTGAACTTAGAGGAAAAGTTTTCACGTTTTCACCATTGAGTATGAGGTTAGCTGTATGTTGGTCATATATGGCCTTTGTTATGCTGAGGTATGTTCCCTCTATGCCCAGTTTCTGGAGAGTTTTTTTTTTTTTTTTTTTATCATAAACGGGTACTGAAGTTTTTCAAAAGCTTTTTCTGCATCTATTGAGATGATCATATGGTTTTTATCCTTCAGTTTGTTGATGTGGTGTATCACATTGATTGATTTGTGGATGTTGAAAAATCCTTGCATCTGTGAGATGAATCCCACTTGATCATGGTGTATGATCCTTTTAATGTATTGTTGGGTTCAGATTGCTAGTATTTTGTTGATATTTCTTATTTCTATGTTCATCAGTGATATTGGCCTTTAGTTTTCTTTTTTTCTGTGGTATCTTTGGTTTTGGTGTCAGGACGATGGTGGCCTCACTGAATGTGTTTGAGAGTTTTCCTTCCACTTATGCTCACTTTCTGAGAAGTTATTTTTTAAATCATAAATAGATGCTGAATTTTATGAAAAGTTTTTCTGCATCTATTGAGATGGTCAGATGATTTTTATTCTTGAATTTGTTAATGTGGTGTATCACAATGAAAGATTTGTGGATATTCATAATCCTTTGCATCCCTGGGATAAATCTCACTTGATCATGGTGTATGATCCTTTTAATGTATTGTTGGAATCAACTTGCTAGTGTTTTGTTGTGGATTTTTGCATCTATGTTCATCAGTGTTATTGGCCTGCACTTTTCTTATTTGGTGATATCTTTGTCTGGATTTTGTGTCAGGGTGATGGTGGACTCGTATAATGAGTTCAGAAGTGCTCCTTCCTCTGAAGTTTTTTGGACTAGTTTCAGTAGTATAGGTGTTAACTCTTCTCTGTTTCGTAGAATTTACCTGTGAAGAATTTGGTCTTGCACTTTTGGTTGTTGGAGTTTTGTTGTTGTTGTTTTTAATTAGTGATTCAAGTTCATTACTGGCATTGGTCTGTTCATAATTTCTATTTCACCCTGGTTCAACTTTGGAGACTATACATTTCTAGGAATTTCTCCATTTCTTCTAGGTTGTCCATTTTATTGGCATATAGTTGTTTGTAGTAGTCTCTTATGATCCTTTGTATTTCTGTGGTGTCAGTTGTAACTTCTCCCTTTTCATTTCTGACTTTATTCATTTACGTCCACTCTCTTTTTTTTCTTGATGAATCTGGCTAAATGTTGATCAGTTTTGTTTATCTTTTTGAGGAAGTAGCTCTTAGTGTCATAGATTCTTTTGCATCTATTGTTCTTTTGTATTGTATTTTTAGTCTCATTTCATTTATTTTATCTCTGATCATTATGATTCCTTTCCTTCTACTAATTACGTGTTTTGTTTATTTTTTCTCTAGTTCCTTCACGTGGAAGGTTATGTTGTTTATTTGAGATTTTTCTTGTTTCCTGAGGTAAGCTTGTAGTGCTATAAACTTCCCTCTTGAAGTGCTTTTGCTGCATTATATAGGTTTTGGATCACCATGTTTTCATTTTCATTTGTCTCTAGGTATTTTTTTAATCTCTTCTTTGATTTCTTCAATGATACATTTGTTGTTTAGTAGAATATTGTTTAGCTTCCACCTGTTTGTGTTTTCTGCAGTTTTATTTTTCTTGCAGTTGATTTCTGGTCTCATAGGTTTGGGATTGGAAACGATGCTTGATATGATTTCAATTTTCTTAAATTTACCCAGGCTTATTTTGCAGCCCAACATGGGATCTGTCTTGGAGAATGTTCCATGTACACTTGAAAAGAATGGGTATTCTGCCGCTTTCCAATGGAATGATCTCTGTGTATATTTATTAAGTCCATTTTGTCTAATGTGTCATTTAAAGTCTGTGTTTTCTTATTGGTTTTCTGTCTAGATGATCTCTCCATTGATGTAAGTGGTGTGTTAGAGTTGTTTCTGTCATTTCCTTCTTTCATGTCTGTTAATATGTGTCTCTTTGTATTGAGGTGCTCCTACATTGGTTGCATACATATTTACAATTGTTATATCTTCTTCTTGGGTTGATACCTTGGTCATTATGTAGTGCCCTTCTTTGTCTCTTGCAACAGTCTTTATTCTAAAGTCTGTTTTGTCTGATATGAGTATTGGCACTCCACCATTATTTTGATTTACATATTTGGGGATTACCATTTTCTATCCCCTCCCTTTCAGTCTGTGTGTGTCTCTAGATTTGAAGTGAGTCTCTTGTAGGCAGCATATATAGAGGTTTTGTGTTTTTTACCCATTCAGCCACTTTATGTCTTTTGGTTGGAGATTTTAGTCTGTTTACAATTAAGGTAATAGTCAATATGTATGTTCTTACTGCCATTTTGTTAATTGTTTTGGATTTATTTTTATAGGTCTTTTTCCCCCTTTCTTCTTTTGTTCTCTTCTCTTGTAATTTGAGGCCTATTTTTAGTGTTACATTTGGATTCCTTTTATTTTTTTGAGTGTGTATCTATTATAGAATTTTATTGCAGTTGCCATGATGTTTTTGTGTAACAGTCTGTGTGTGTGTGTGTATATATATATATATATGTGTGTGTGTGTGTGTGTATATAATTATTTTATGTTGCTGATCTCTTAATTTCGAATGCATTTAAAAAACCCTTCATTTGTACTTTTGTCCCCCCATGATTACTGATTTTGATATCATACTTTATATCTAATTGCTTTGTGTATCCCATAACTGCTTATTGTGGATACAGTTGATTTTACTACTGTTGTCTTTTAACCTCCCTACTTGTTTTGTGTGTAGATGATTTCCTACCTTTACTGTATGTTTGCTTTTACTAGTGAGCTTTTTCATTTTAAAATTTTCTTGCTTCTAGTTCTTTTTCACCTAGAGAAGTTCCTTTAACATTTGTTCTTGAGCTGGTTTGGTAGTGCAGAGATTTTTCATTTTGCTTGTCTCTAACTCTTGATTTCTCTATCATAACTGAACAAGAGCCTTGCTGGACAGATTATTCTTGGCTGTTGGCTTTTCCCTTTAATCACTTTAAGTATATCATGGCACTCCCTTCTGGCCTGCAGAATTTCTACCGAAAAGCCAGCTAATAGCCTTATGCACGTTCTGTTGTATGCTATTTGTTGCTTTTCCTTTGTTGATTGTAATATTCTCTTTTTACCTTTAAGTTTTGTCAGTTTTATTATAATGTTTCATGGTATATTTCTCTGTGGGTCTGCCCCATGTGGGACTCTCCACACTTCCTAGTCTTGGGTTACTGTTTCCTTCCCCAGGTGGGGAGGTTTTCAGCTATTATCTCTTCAAATATTGTCTCAGGCCCTTTCTCTTCTTCTCCTTCTGCTACCGCTATGAAGCAAATGTTGGCCAATTTGATGTTGTCCTGGAGGTCTCAAACTGTCCACATTTCTTTTCATTCTTTTTTCTTTATTCTGTTCCACACCAGTGATTTCCACCACTGTGTCTTCCAGCTCACCAATCCATTCTTTTGCTTCATTTATTCTGCTAGTGATTCCTTCTAGTGTATTTTTCATTTCAGTTATTGTATTCTTCAACTCTGTGTGGTTGTTTATATTTTCTAATTCTTTTTAAAAACTTCTTATAACTTCTTGCTTTGTGACTCCATTCTCCTCCTGAGGTTTTTTTTTTTTTTTTTTTTTTTTTTTTTTTATCATCTCTAAGCCCATTACTCTGACCTCTTTCTTGAGTAGATTGACTATCTCTATGTCCCTTAGTTCTTCTTCTGGCTTTTTTCTTGTTCCTGCTTATGAAACATATTCCTCTGTCACTTCATTTTGTCTGAATTGCTATTTGTATTTTTATGTATGTGGTGGGTTTGTTATGTTTCTCAAAGTTGTAGAATTGCCCCTCTATAGGAGACATTCTGTGTGTTCCAGTACTGCAGTCCCCTCTCATCACCCAAGTACCCAGGGCCAGCTCATCCCGGGGAAGTATCTAGCCTGCACTTTTGGATTCGGTCTGTAGACTGTGGGACTGCAGTTTTCTTGCTTATTGTGTCTGCCTCCTGGTGGGTGAGGCTGGTCTAGAAAATCATGCAGGCTTCCTGGTAGGTGGTGCCATTGTCTCTCCCCCTGGTGTGTAGATCTGGGCATTGGTCCTCTGTTGGACAGGGCTTTGTCTAGGGGTATGTCTAGTCGTGGCTGTGAATTCAGGAAGTCTTTAGGCCACTTGTCCACTTTTGGGTGGCGCTATGACCCCACCAGCTTGTTATTTGGCCTGAGGCATCCAGTCTGTTGGTTGTGGCCAGTTCTTGGTGCCACAATGTCAGCCTCTAGGAGAGTTCATGAAGATGAATTCTCCCTGATATATTTTCTACCAGTGTCCTTGTCCCCATAGTGAGCCACAGTCACCTCTTTCTCCCCCAAAGACCCCCCAAAACCAGCTGGTAGGTATGGCTCAGGCTCCTTTCAAATTACTGCTTTTGGCCTTGGTCCTGGTGCACATGAGATTTTGTGTGTACCCTTTAAGAGTGAAGTCTCTATTTCTCCCAATACTGTGGAGCTCCTGCAATCACTTTCTGCTGGCTTTCACAGCCAAATGCTCTGGGGTTTCCTCTGCTTGGCACTGGATCCCTAGACTGAGGAAACTGACCTGGGGCTCAGAACTCTCACTCCTGGGTGTGAACCTTTGTAATATAATTCTTCAGTTTGTGAGCTGCCCACCCGGACAATGTGCAATTTGAATATATTGTGAGTCCACCCCTCCTGCCAGTCTCATTGTGGTTCTGTCTTTACTTCTCTAGCTGTAGAGGATCTTTTCTGGTAGGTTTGTCTCTTTCAATGATGCTTGTTCTGCAGATGGCTGTGATTTTGGTGTGCTTGTGAGATAAGGTGAGCTTAACATCCTTCTATTCTGCCATCTTGGCCACTGTCCCAAATTTTTTGTTTTTGATATCATATTTTATATCTTCATGCTTTTCACTTCACTGTTTATAGTAGAAATAGTTGCTTTTACATTTTTTTTGGTTTTAATCTATGTACAGGCTTATTTGAATAATCTTCAATTTATATATATATGAGTTGTATGAGTATATATGAGTTGTAAAAGATATATATATCTCAGTAGGATTTCCCATTTTCTATTGATTCTTACTTCTTTTGCATTTAGAAAACTGCCTTCAAAATTTCTTTTATAGTATGTCTATCTAGTATTGATGAATTCTTTTACGTTTTGCTTGTCTGAGAAGTTCATTATCTCTGCTTCTATTGTAAATGATAATCTTGCTGAGTAGAATATCCTAGGTTGCAAGTTTTTCCCTTTCAGCACTATGAACATAACATGCCACTTCCTTCTGACCCTCAAATATTCTGAAGAGAAATCACTGATAGCTTTTTGTGAATTTCCTTGTATATGACTCTTTGTTAATATCTTACTACCTTTAGAATTCTCTCTTTATATTTAACTTTTGCCATTTTGATTATGATATGTCTTGGTGTGGATCCATTTGGGTTTATCTTTTTTGGACTCTCTGTGCTTCCTGTATCTAGATATTTGTTTCCTTCTTCATGTTTGGGAATTTTTCAGCCATAATTTCTTCAAATACATTTTCAATCACCTTCTCTCTCTTTTCTCTCTCTGGAACCCATATGCAAATGTTGGAACACTTGATGTTACCCCAGGGATTTCTTAGATTGCTTTAATTTTTTTGATTTTTCTTTTTTTTTTGCTATTCTGATGGGATGATTTCCATTATTCAATCTTCCAGATCACTTATATGCTTTTTTCTATCACTTAGCTATTTATTCATTTTAGTGTTTTTTGTTTGTTTCAGATATTAAATTATTCATTTTTACTTGTGTCTTTTTTATATTTTTAAGACCTTGTTAAAATGTTCAATGTTTAGATTCCTTTAGTTTAGTGTTTAATTCCTTTCCCTAGTTCAGTTAACATTTTTATTACCAATAATTTGAATTCTGTACCTGATAAATTGTTTACTTCTGTCTCATTATCTTTTTTTCCCATGGGTTTTCTCCTGTTCTTTCATTTGAGAGTAGTTCCTTTGCCTTTCATTTTAAATAACTTTCCCTGCCTTTACAATTTTAGGTGAAACTTTTACCTCTTGTGGTCTTGAATTGGTGTTCTTATGTGACTGTGTCCCTATAAAGATTACATGTGCCCAATGCTTTTGGTGGGAGGGCTGGATTAGATGTGGATGCTAGTCATGTCTTCCCTCAGGGTGTGCTGCCTGCTGTCACATTTGTAGAGGATGGGGCTGGAGATGGAGGGGCTAAAGCCTGTACAGGGTGTGAAGTAGGACTTCTTTCTACTCAGTGGCCATCACCACACTGTCAGTGGTGGGGTCTGATCCCACGTTTCTGGAGCAGAAATCCTGAGGTTCAGGCTTGATCTGGCTCTCTTCCCTTTAAGTATGTGTTTTTCCATCTCCCCACACTCAGATCTTTGCCTCAGAGTTTTGAAGCAAGGGGGGCTTATAAACCTACAGAGGTTTGATGTTCTGCCTAGGTAGGCAGCTTTGGCTCTGCTCAGATGCAGCCCATGGTCATGTCTTACCCTGGTCTTGGCCATCCCAGACCTAGTGCTGTGGAGTGTGGCTGAATGGTTTATTAGGTTTAGGTAAGGGTGTGTGATGAGGTGGTCATGGGAAACCTGGAAGTTACTGGGGACAATCTTTCTCTGTCCTGCCTGTGGTAAGACAGCATGCATGCACTCCTTATGAACAGAGTCCATGCTGCTCCAGCCTTTGTATCTGTGGTTCTCCAGCCAGCCAAGCGTGCTTATCTCCCACATGTGGGACCTCAGGACTGAAACACCCTATCTGTGGACCAACTTGCTCATTCCCCAAGGCAGGTGTCTGCCTGTGCAATCTCCTTTTTCCTCTGAGTCCTCACCCTGGGTCCCAGGGCCTGATTCAATCACTTTATTCCCTGCCCTACAGGATTATAAGTGTATCTTTCTCACAGCCTTCATTGTAAAGAAGTTCTTCTGCCAGTTCTTAGTTATTTTTCAGTGAGAATTGTTCCACATGTAGATGTATTTTTGACGTGTTCACTGGAGGAGGTTTTCTCCTCATCCTCTTACCCCACCACCTTGATCTCTCCCCTCTCTATTCTGATTTCTTTATTCTCCTATGACTAGACAATATGAAAAAATTTGTCTTCAAGCTCACAGATTTTTTTCTTCTGCTGGATTGAGCTAACTGTTGAAACTCTACTGCATTTTTCTTTTCATTTATTGTATTCTTCATCTCTAGAATTTCTCTTTAGTTCTTTTTTATGGTGTCTATTTCCTTTTATTGAAGTATAGTTGATTTATAATATTGTGTTAGTTTCCAGTATAACTTTTGTTCATATATTGTTTTCCTACGTTCATTGAGTTTTTTACCTTTGTTCTATTGAAATCTCACTTAGCTTACTTCATTATTTTCAATTTCTACAAATTTCAAAGCTTACAAATTATTTTCAATAACTTATAAATCTCTGTTTCTTTGGAGTCATTACTGGATAACTATGTGTTCCTTTGGTGGTGTCATGATTCCTTGACTATTCATGGCTCTGAATTGACGTCTGCACATTTGATGATGCTGTCAAGTCTTCCATTCTTTTTGTAACAACTTTGGTGGGAAAATATTTTCACTTGGAGACAGTTGATAGGGTACCAGGTGAGCAGGATGCACTGTATTTCGTTTCTTGGAAGGCACTGTGGTGTAGTGTACACACAGCTTGTCAGCTGAGGTTGAGGTCAGCATGGCTCTTCAGTGTTCAGTGGCCAATACTGCATAAGTCATGTGGGTAGTATTTGCATATAAGACTATTGGAATCTTCTGAAGAGAATGCTCTTTTGGTCTTGTTTTTTCTTTTTCTTTTTTTTTTTTTTTGCCTGAGGGGGGAATTTCTAGCCAAGACCATATATCTTGGTGCCTGTAGTCTGGCATGGTGACACTCAGAGCAGTAGCAGAGCCAGTGTGCTGGTATCAGGCACATAAAGAATTGTCCTGTATTATAGGGGTTCCAGAAAAAGAAGAGAAAATGAAAGGGACTGAGAAAATATTTGAAGAGATTATAGCTGAAAACTTCCCTAATATGGGAAAGGAAATAGTTAATAAAGTCCAGGAAGCACAGAGAGTCCCATACAGGATAAATCCAAGGAGAAATACGCCAAGAAATATATTAATCAAACTGTCAAAAATTAAATACAAAGAAAGCATATTAGAAGCAGCAAGGGAAAAATAACACACAAGGGAATCCTCATAAGGTTAACAGCTGATCTTTCAGCAGAAATTTGGCAAGCAAGAAAGGACTGGCAGGATATATTTACAGTGATGAAGGAGGAAAGCCTACAACCAAGATTACTCTACCCAGAAAGGATCTCATTCAGATTTGAGGGAGAAATTAAAATCTTCACAGACAAGCAAAAGCTGAGAGAGTTCAGCACCACCAAACCAGCTTTCCAACAAATGCTAAAGGAACTTCTCTAGGCAAGAAACACAAGAAGGAAAAGACCTACAATAACAAACCCAAAACAATTTAGAAAATGGGAATAGGAACATACATATTGATAATTACCTTAAATGTAAATGGACTAAATGCTCTCACCAAAAGACACAGATTGGCTCAATGGATACAAAAACAAGACCCATAAATATGCTGTCTACAAGAGACCCACTTCACACCTAGAGACACATACGGACTGAAAGTAAGGGGATAGAAAAAGATATTCCATGCAAATGGAAACCAAAAGAAAGCTGAAGTAGCAATCCTCATATCAGACAAACTAGGCTTTAAAATAAAGACTATTAGAAGAGACAAAGAATGTCACTACATAATGATCAAGGGAACGATCCAAGAAGAAGATGTAAAAATTGTAAATATTACTGCACCCAACATAGGAGCACATCAATACATAAGGCAAATACTAACAGCCATTCAAGGGGAAATCGACAGTAACACATCCATAGTAGGGAAATTTAACACCCCATTTTCACCAATGGACAGATCATCCAAAATGAAAATAAATAAGGAAACACAAGCTTTAAATGATACATTAAACAAGATGGACTTAATTGATATTTATAGGACACTCCATCCAAAAACAACAGAATACACATTTTTCTCAAGTGCTCATGGAACATTCTCCAGGATAGATCATATCTTGGGTCACAAATCAAGCCTTGGTAAATTTAAGAAAATTGAATTTGTATCAAGTATCTTTTCCGACCACAATGCCATGAGACTAGATATCAATTACAGGAAAAGATCTGTAGAAAATGTAAACTCATGGAGGCTAAACAATACACCAATTAATAACGAAGAGATCACTGAAGAAATCAAAGAGGAAATTAAAAAATAACTGGAAACAAATGAGAGTGGAGACACGACGAACTAAAACCAAAATCTTTAATTTGTTTCATCAGTGTCTTATAATTTTCTGCCTACAGGTCTTTTGTCTTCTTAGGTAGGTTTATTCCTAGATATTTTATTCTTTTGGTTGCAGTGGTCATTGGGAGTGTTTTCTTAATTTCGCTTTGAGAATTTTCATCGTTAGTGTATAGGAATGCAAGAGATTTCTGTGCATTAATTTTGTATCCTGCTACTTTACCAGGTTCATTGATTAGCCCCAGTAGTTTTCTGGTAGCATTTTTTGGGATTATCTATGTATAGTATCATGTCATCTGCAAACAGTGAGAGCTTTACTTCTTCTTTTCCGATTTGGATTCCTTTTATTTCCTTTTCTTCTCTGACTGCTGTGGCTAAAACTTCCAAAACTATGTTGAATAAGAGAGGTGAGAGTGGGCAACCTTGTCTTGTTCCTGATCTTAGTGGAAATGCTTTCAGTTTTTCACCATTGAGGATGATGTTGCCTGTGGGTTTGTCATATATGGCCTTCATTATGTTGAGGAAAGTTCGCTCTTTGCCTACTTTCTGTAGGGTTTTTATCATAAATGGGTGTTGAATTTTGTCAAAAGATTTCTCTGCATCTATTGAGATGATCATGTGGTTTTTCTCATTCAGTTTGCTAATATGGTGTATCACGTTGATTGATTTGTGTATATTGAAGAATCCTTGCATTCCTGGAATAAACCTAACTTGATCATGGTGTATGATCCTTTTAATGTGCTGTTGGATTCTGTTTGCTAGTATTTTGTTGAGGATTTTTGCATCTATGTTCATCAGTGATATTGGCCTATAGTTTTCCTTCTTTGTGACATCTTTGTCTGGTTTTGGTATCAGGGAGATAGTGGCCTTGCAGAGTGAGTTTGGGAATTTCCTCCCTCTGTTATATTTGGAAGATTTTGAGAAGGATACGTTTTTGCTCTTCTCCAAATGTTTGTTGGAATTCTCCTGTGAAGCCATCTGGACCTGGGCTTTTGTTTGTTTGAAGATTTTTAATCACAGTTTCAATTTCAGTGCTTATGATTGGTATATATATATATATGTGTGTGTGTGTGTGTGTGTGTGTGTGTGTATATATATATATATATATATATATTTGCTGTACGTGGGCCTCTCACTGTTGTTGCCTCTCCCGTTGTGGAGCACAGGCTCCAGACGCCCAGGCTCAGCAGCCATGGCTCATGGGCCCAGCTGCTCTGTGACATGTGGGATCTTCCTAGATCAGGGCACGAGCTTGTGTCCCCTGCATTGGCAGGCAGACTCTCAACCACTGTGCCACCAGGGTAGCCCTGGTCTGTTCACATTTTTTATTTCTTCCTGGTTCAGTCTCAGCAGGTTGTGCATTGCTAAGGATTTGTCCATTTCTTCCAGGTTGTCCATTTTATTGGCATGGAGTTCCTGGTAGTAATCTCTCACGATCTTTTATATTTCTGCAGTGTCACTAGTTACTACTCCTTTTTATATTCTAGTTGTATTGAGTTGAGTCTTGTCCCTCTTTTTTCTTGATGAGCCTGGCTAATGGTTTATCAATATTGTTTATCTTCTCAAAGAAACTGCTTTTAGTTTTATTGATCTTTGTTATCATTTCCTTCATTTCTTTTTCATTTATTTCTGATGTGATATTTATGATTTCTTTCCTTCTGCTAAGTTTGGGGGTTTTTTGTTTCTCTTTCTCTAATTGCTTTAGGTGGAAGTTTAGGTTGTTTATTTGAGACGTTTCCTGCTTCTTAGGGTAGGATTGTATTGATATATACTTCCCTCTTTGAACTGCTTTTGCTGCATCTCATAGGTTTTGGGTCGTCCTGTCTCACTTGGTATTTGTTTCTAGGTATTTTTTGATATCCTCTTTAATTTATTCAGTGATCACTTCTTTATAAAGTAGTGTATTGTTTAGCCTCCATGTGTTTGTATTTTTACAGATGTTTTCCTGTAATTGATATCAGTCTCATAGCTTTGAGGTCAGAAAAGATACTTACTACAATTTTAGTTTTCTTAAATTTACCATGGCTTGATTTGTGACCCAAGATATGATATATCCTGGAGAATGTTCTGTGAGCCCTTGAGAAAAATGTGTATTCTGCTGTTTTTGGATGGAATGTCCTATAAATATCAATTAACTCCACCTTATTTAATATATCATTTATAGCTTGTGTTTCCTTATTTATTTTCATTTTGGATGATCTGTCCAGTGGTGAAAGTGGGGTGTTAAAGTCTCCTAATATGAATGTGTTACTGTCGATTTCCCATTTTATGGCTGCTAGTATTTGCCTTATGTATTGAGGTGCTCTTATGTTCGGTGCATACATATTTACAATTGTTATATCTTCCTTTTGCATCTATACCTTGATCATTATGTAGTGTCCTCCTTTGTCTCTTTTAATAGCCTTTATTTTTGTCTATTTTGTCTGATATGAGAATTGCTACTCCAGCTTTCTTTTTATTTCCATTTGCATGGAATATCTTTTTCCATCCCTTCACTTTCAGTCTGTAGGTTACCTAGCTGTGAAGTGGGTCTCTTGTAGAGAGCATATATATGTGTCTTGTTTCTGTATCCATTCAGCCAGTCCGTGTCTTTTGGTGGGAGCATTTAATCCATTTACATTTAAGGTAATTATCAAAATGTATTTTCCTATTCCCATTTTATTAATAGTTTTGGGTTTTTTATTGTAGGTGTTTTCCTTCTCTTGTGTTTCTTACGTAGAGACTTTCCTTTAGCATTTGTTGTAAAGCTGGTTTGTTGTTGCTGAACTCAGTCAGCTTTTACTTGTCTCTAAAGATTTTAATTTCTCCATCACATCTGAATGAGATCCTCACTGGGTAGAGTCATCTTGTTTCCAGGTTTTTCTCCTTCATCACTTTCAGTATGTCCTGTCACTCCCTTCTGGCTTGCAGAGTTCTGTTGTACATTCAGCCCTTGTGTGTTATTTGTTGTTTTTCTCTTGCTGCTTTTAATATGTTTTCTTTGTATTTAATTTTGACAGTTTGATTAATATATTTCTTAGCATGTTTCTCCTTGGATTTATCCTGTATGGAACTCCCTGTCCTTCCTCTACTTGATTAAGTATTTCCTTTCCCATATTAAGGATGTTTTCAACTATAATCTCTTCAAATATTTTCTCATCCCTTTCTTTTTCTCTTCTTCTTCTGGGACCCCTATAATTCGAATGTTGGTGCATTTAATGTTGTCCCAGATATCTCTGAGACTGTCCTCAATTCTTTTCATTCTTTTTTCTTTATTATGCTCTTCAGTAGTTATTTCCACTATTTTATCTTCCAGTTCACTTATCCGTTCTTCTGCCTCAGTTATTCTGCTATTGATCCCATCTACAGTATTTTCAATTTCATTTATTGTGTTGTTCATCATTGCTTGTTTCCTCTTTAGTTCTTCTAGGTCCCTGTTAAATGTTTCTGGCATTTTCTGTATTCTATTTCCAAGATTTTGGATCATCTTGACTATCATTATTCTGGATTCTTTTTCAAGTAGACTGCCTATTTCTTCTTCATTTGTTAGGGTTGGTGGGTTTTTATCTTCATCCTTCATCGGTTGTCTGTTTTTCTGTCTTCTCATTTTTCTTATCTTCCTGTGTTTGGGGTTTCCTTTTTGCAGGCTGTAGGTTCATATTTCCTGTTGTTTTTGGTGTCTGTCCCCAGTGACTAAAGTTGGTTCAGTGGGTTGTGTAGGCTTCCTGGTGGAGGGTACTAATGCCTGTGTTCTGGTGGATGAGGCTGCAGGTGGCAGGTCCACATCTGGTGGTGCGTTTTGGGGTGTCTATGCCCTTATTATTATTTTAGGCAGCCTCTCCATTAATGGGTGTGTTTGTGTTTCTGCCTTGCTCATTGTTTGGTGTAGGGTGTCCAGCAGTGTAGCTTCCTGGTCATTGAGTGAATCTGGGTCTTGGTGTTGAGATGGAGATCTCTGGGAGATTTTCGCCATTTGATATTATGTGGAGCTCTTGCGGACTGGTGTCTGAAAGTTTGTTCCCCCTGCTCAGAGGAACAGCACTGACTCCTGGCTGCAGCACCAAGAGTGTGTCCTCCACACGGCTCAGAATAATAGGGAGAAAATGTTGAAAGAAAGAAATAAAAATCATAAAATAAAATAAAGATAAAATAAATTAAAGTTTTTGAAATAAAAAATATAACATAATTATTAAGAAAAATATTTGTTTTAAAGTGAAAAAAACCCAACAAAACAGAGAAACAAGCAAACAGAAAATGGATGGACAGAACGCTTGGACAAATGGTGAAAGCAAAGCTATACAGACAAAATCTTACACAGAAGCATACACATAGACACTCACAAAAAGGGGAAAAGGGTAAATATAATGTATATTTCTCCCCAAGTCCACCTCCTCAATTTTGGATGATTCATTGTCTATTCAGGTGTTCCACAAATGCAGAGTACATCTAGTTGATTGTGGAGAATTAATCCGCTCCTTCTGAGGCTCCTGGGAGAGATTTCCCTTTCTCTTGTTTGTTCGCATACTTCCTGGGGTTCAGCTTTGGATTTAGCTCCACCTCTGTGTGTAGGATGCCAGAGGGCATGTGTTCTTCATTCAGACAGGACGGGGTTAAAGAAACATCTGATTTGGGGCCTCTTTCTCACTCAGGCCAGGGGGAGGGAGGGGCATGGAGTGCAGTGTGAGCCTGTGATGGCAGAGGCCAGTGCAATGTTGCATCAGCCTGAGGCGTGCGTGTGTTCTCCTGGGGAAGTTGTCCCTGGATCACGGAAACCTGGCAGAGGCAGGCTGCACAGGCTCCCTGGAGGGGAGGTGTGGATAGTGACCTGTGTTCGCTCATAAGCTTGTTGGTGGCAGCAGCTGCGTCCTTATCATCTCATGCCCATCTCTGTGGTGCGCGCTGTTAGCCGTGGTTCCCGCCTGTCTCTGGAGCTCCTTTAATCAGTGCTCTTAATCCCCTCTCCTCGTGCACCAGGAAACAAAGAGGCAGGAAAAAGTCTTTTGCCTCTTCTGCAGGTCCATACTTTTTCCTGGACTCCCTCCCAGCTAGCCTTGGTGCACTAACCCCTTCAGGCTGTGTTCATGCTGCCAGTCCTCTCCCTGCGATCCGACCGAAGCCCGAGCCTCAGGTCCCAGCCCCCGCCCACTCCAGCTGTGAGTAGACAAGCCTCTCGGGCTGGTGAGTGCTTGTCGGCACCAATCCTGTGTGTGGGAATCTCTCTGCTTTGCCCTCCACACCCCTGTTGCTGTGCTCTCCTCCGCGACTCCGAAGATTTCCCCCCTTATCGTGATTTTGGTTTGCATTTTCCTAATGGCTAATGATGTTGAATACTATTTCCAAGGCTCATTGGTCATTCACATATTGTCTCTGGTAAAATTTACTTCAAAATCATCTGCTAGTTATTCCTCTATATGATTTGACAAAAATTTCAATTATTAATTAATTTTTTATTGAGGTATAATTGATACACATTATATTAGTTTCAGGTATACAGCATGATGATTTGATATTTATATACATTGTAATGGTAAAATTATTACTTTCCATAATAACTCTGGTTAACATCCATCATCTTATTATATATATATAATACATATTATACATATATCACATCTTTTATCCATTAATTTGTCAGTAGACACAGATTGCTTTCATATATTTGCTATTGTAAACAATGCTGCAATGAACATGGGAATCCTTATATCTTTCTGACATTGTGTTTTTGTTTTGTTCTCAGAAGTGGAATTGCTGGGTTATATGGTGCTTCTATTTTTAGTTTTTTTTTTTTTTAATAAAACCTCTATACTGCTTTCCATGTGGCTGCACCAATTTACATTCCTTCTAACAGTGCAGAATGGTTCCCTTTTCTCTACATCCTCACCAACACTTGTTATTTTTTGTCTTCTTGATAAGAGCCATTCTGACGGGTTTGAGGTGATATCTCACTGTGGTTTGAATTGTATTTCCCTGATAAGTAGTAATGTTGAGCATCTTTCCATGTACTTGTTGACCATCTGTACACCATCGTTGGTAAAATGAGTATTCAGACCTTGTGTCCATTTCTCTCTCTCTTCTTTTATTTTTTACCTTGTTCATTTTTTTAAAACATCATTTTTGGAGTATAATTGCTTTACAATGTTGTGGTAGTTTCTGCTGTACAACAAAGTGAATTAGCTATATATATACATATATCCCCATATCCCCTCCCTCTTATGTCTCCCTCCCACCCTCCATATCTTAACCCTCTAAGTGGTCACAAAGCACCGAGTTGATCCCCTTGTGTGATGCAGCTGCTTCCCACTAGCTATTTTATATTTGGTAGTGTATATATGTCAATGCTACTATCTTACTTCATCCCAGCTTACACTTCTCCATCTCCTTGTCCTCAAGTCCATTCTCTATGTCTTGTGTCTTTATTCCTGTCCTGCCCCTAGGTTTGTCAGAACCGTTTATTTTTAGATTCCATATATATGTGTTAGCATACAGTATTTGTTTTTCTTTTTCTGACTTACTTCACTCTGTATGACAGTCTCTAGGTCCATCCACCACACTACAAATAACTCAGTTTTGTTTCTTTTTATGGCTGAGTAATATTCCATTGTATATATGTGCCACATCTTCTTTTTCCAGTCATCTATTGATGTACACTCAGGTTGCTTCCATGCTCTAGCTATTGTAAATAGTGCTGCAATGAACATTGTGGTACATAACTCTTGTTGAATTACGTTTTTCTCAGGGTATATGCCCAGTAGTGCAATTGCTGTGTCATATGATAGTTCTATTTTTAGTTTTTAAAAGAACCTCCAAAATGTTCTCCATTGTTTTGTTTTCTTGCTACTGAGTTATATGAATTCTTCATATGTTTTGGATATTAACCCTTTTATTATATATATATATGATTTGCAAATATTTTCTCACATTTGTTCAGTTGCCTTTTGCATTTTGTTGATGGTTTAACAATTTTTAAGTGGCTCAAATTTATTCAGTATTTTGAAAGTGTCCAAGATAATTTCCAAAGATTCAGCATTATATTTTTGAGTTGGTTTCATACACAGTTTTATTATATACAACAATAAGTAAAGATGGAAGATATAGATGTTGAAAACAACATACAGGTGACTCATGGAAGGCATATAATTCAATTTGTGGGAAAAGAAATATCTTGACCATACTAAAGCACAGCTTAGGAGCTATAAACATAAGGAAATATGTTAAGGGCAGATCATTTAAGACAACCTCTTCTGTAAATTCAGAATGTTTTACCTTAAAAGTCATGACTACCAGCATGTCAAGGAACTCCTATTGAAATCTTGAGAAATCTTGCCATAGCTAAGATCACTTTGTCTCAATTTTCTGTTAAACATTGTCACTGCCAATTCACACATCCTGTTCCAGCAGTAGTCTAATAACTATACTACTTTAAGTTTTTCTCCCCTAACCCAGTTTACACTGTTTCACTCCTTCTCACATCTTTCATTTGTTTTTCTTGGAATATATTTTATGATCAACAAATTCCACAGTATCCTTTAGTTCTTCTGTAACTATTCTGTCTACCTTATATTTTAACTGACGCCTGACTCTTACTTGGAGATATCATAACTTCTAGCATTTTATTCAAGTTTAAACATTTTTAATATTAGATTTAATAAATGCAAAAAATTCAAAATGCTATGAGAACTTCTGAACTTCAATTACTTCAATTTCTGTTCTATGTATGGATGGTCCAGCAGTAACTTGTGGACCACACTTCAGGTAGCATTGGGTTATCACATATGTGGAATCTAAAAAATAAAACAAACAAATGTAGGAGCTTCAGAGCCGCGGAGGAGAACACAGCAACAGGGGTGTGGAGGGAAAAGCGGAGAGATTCCCGCATAGAGGATCAGTGCCGACAAGCGCTCACCAGCCCGAGAGGTTTGTCAGCTCACCCGCTGGGGAGGGCGGGGCTGCGAGCTGAGGCTCGGGTTTCGGTTTCAGACGGAGAGCAGGGAAAGGACTGGGGTTGGCGGCTTGAACATAGCCTGAAGGGGTTAATGCACCACGGTTGGCCGGGAGGGAGTCCGGGGAAAAGTCTGCACCTGCCGAAGAGGCAAGAGACTTTTCCTTCCCTCTTTGTTTCCTGATGCGCGAGGAGAGGGGTTTAAGAGCGCTGCTTCAAGGAACTCCAGAGATCGGTGCGAGCTGCGGCTAAAAGCGTGGTCCCCAGAGACGGGCGGGAGACGCTAAGGCTGCTGCTGTCGCCACCAAGGGGCCCGTGTATGAGCATAGGTAACTATCTACACCGCTTTTGCGGGGATCCTGTGCAGCGCGCCACTGCCAAGTTCCCGGGATCCAGTGACATCTTCCCAGGGAGAACACACGGCAGGCCTCAGGCTGGTGCAACGTCACGCCGGCCTCTGCCGCCACAGGCCCGCCCCGCACGCCGTGCCCCTCTCTCCCCTAGGCCTGAGTGCACCAGAGCCGCCGAGTCAGAGGCTCCTTTAACCCTGTCCTGTCTGAGCAAAAAACAGACGCCCTCCAGCGAACTACACGCAGAGGAAGGGGCAAATCCAAAGCTGAGCCCCTGGGAGCTGTGAGAACAAAGAGAAAGGGAAATCTCTCTGAGCAAACTCAGAAACAGTGGATTAAAGCTCCACAATCAACTTGATGTACCTGCATCTGTGGAATACATGAACAGACAGTGAATCATCCCAAATTGAGGTGGTGGACTTCGAGTGCAAGATCTATGATTTTTTCCCCTTTTTCCTCTTTTTGTGAATGTGTATGTGTATGCTTCTGTTTGAGATCTTGTCTGTATAGCTTTGCTTCTACCATTTGTCCTAGGGTTCTATCCGTCCATTGTTCTTTTTTCTTTTTTTTTAAATATTTTTCTTAATAATTAATTTTAATAGTTCTATTACACTTTACCTTCCTTCTTTCTTTCTTTCTTTCCTTTCCTCCTTTAGACAATGAATCATCCCAAATTGAGGAGGTGGTCTTTGAAAGCAAGATTTATGATTTTTTCCCCATTACCTCTTTTTGTGGGGGTAAGCTTCAGTGTAAGATTTTGTCTGTATAGCGTGGCTTCCACCTTTGTCCTAAGGTTGTATCCGTCCCCCCCCTTTTTTTCCCCTAAATAGTAGTTTTATTTCAATAACTTTATTATACTTTACTTCATTCTATTTTACTGTATCTACTTTCTGTCTTTTTTCCTTGCTTCCCTCGTTCCTTCCTTTCTTCGTTCCTTCCTCCCTCCCTCCCTCCTTTCTTTCCTTCTTGCCTTCTTGCCTTCTTTTCTTCTTTCTTTCTTTCCTTCTTTCTTTCTTTCTTTCTTTCTTTCTTTCTTTCTTTCTTTCTTTCTTTCTTTCTTTCTTTCTTTCTTTCTTTCTTTCTTTCTTTCCTTCTTTCTTCCTTTCTTCCTTTCTTCCTTTCTTCCTTCCTTCCCTCATTCTTTCCTACCTCTCTTCTTTCCTTCCCTCCTTTCCTTCTTTCATCTTTCTTCCTACTTCTACTAATTCTCTCTACTTTCTCTCCCTCTTAATCTGAGACATGTGGATGAAAGGCTCCTGCTGCTCCAGCCAGGAATCAGGACTCTGCCTCTGAGGGGGGGGAGCCAACATCAGGACACTGGTCCACAAGAGACCTCCCAGCTCCACATAATATCAAATGGCGAAAATCTCCCAGGGACCTCCATCTTAACACCAGCACCCAGCTTCACTCAATGACCAGCAAGTTACAGTGCTGGACAACCTATGCCAAACAACTAGCAAAACAGGAACACAACCCCACGCATTAATAGAGAGGCTGCCTAAAATCATAATAAGTCCACAGACACCCGAAAACACACCACCAGATGTGGACCTGCCCAAAAGAGAGACAAGATCCAGCCTCATCCACCACAACACAGGCACTAGCACCCTCCACCAGGAAGCCTACACAACCCACTGGACAAACCTTAGCCACTGGAGACAGACATCAAAAACAACGGGGACTATGAAACTGTAGCCTGCAAAAAGGAGACCCCAAACACAGTAAGGTAAGCAAAATAAGACAGAAAAACACAGAGCAGATGAAGGAGCAAGATAAAAAACGCACCAGACCTAACAAATGAAGAGGTAATAGGCAGTCTACCTGAAAAGGAATTCAGAATAATGATAGTAAAGTTGATCCAAAATCCTGGAAATAGAATGGAGAAAATGCAAGAAACAATTAACAAGGACCTAGAAGAACTAAAGATGAAACAAACAAAGATGAACAACACAATAAATGAAATTAAAAGTACTCTAGATGGGATCAATAGCAGAATAACTGAGGCAGAAGAACGGATAAGTGACCTGGAAGATAAAATAGTGGAAATAACTACTGCAGAGCAGAATAAAGAAAAAAAAATGAAAAGAACTAAGGACAGACTCAGAGACCTGTGGGATAACATTAAATGCACCAAAATACGAATTATAGGGGTTCCAGAAGAAGAAGAGGAAAAGAAAGGGATTGAGAAAATATTTGAAGAGATTATAGTTGAAAACTTCCCTAATATGGGAAAGGAAATAGTTAACCAAGTCCAGGAAGCAGAGAGAGTCCCATACAGGATAAAACCAAGGAGAAATACGCCAAGACACATATAAATCAAACTGTCCAAAATTAAATACAAAGAAAGCATATTAAAACCAGCAAGGGAAAGAAAAAAAAAAAAATAACACACAAGGGAATCCCATAAGGCTAAGAGCTGATCTCTCAGCAGAAACTCTGCAAGCCAGAAGGGAGTGGCAGGACATACTGAGAGTGATGAAGGAGAAAAACCTACAACCACGATTACTCTACCCAGCAAAGATCTTATTCAGATTTGATGGAGAAATCAATACCTTTACAGAAAAGCAAAAGCTGAGAGAGTTTAGCACCACCAAACCAGCTTTACAACAACTGCTAAAGGAACTTCTCTAGACAAGAAACACAAGAGAAGGAAAAGACCTATAACAACGAACCCAAAATAATTTAGAAAATGGGAATAGGAACATACATATTGATAATTACCTTAAATGTAAATGGACTAAATGCTCCCACCAAAAGACACAGATTGGCTGAATGGATACAAAAACAAGACCCATATATATGCTGTCTACAAGAGACCCACTTCAGACCTAGAGACACATACAGACTGAAAGTAAGGGGATGGAAAAAGATATTCCATGAACATGGAAACCAAAAGAAAGCTGAATTAGCAATTCTCATATCAGACAAAATAGACTTTAAAATAAAGACTATTACAAGAGACAAAGAAGGACACTACATAATGATTAAGGGATCGATCCAAGAAGAAGATATAACAACTGTAAATATTTATGCACCTAACACAGGAGCACCTCAATACATAAGGCAAAAACTAACAGCATAAAAGGGGAAATTGACAGTAATACATTCATACTAGGGGACTTCAACACGCCACTATCACCAATGGACAGATCATCCAAAATGAAAATAATAAGGAAATACAAGATTTAAATGATACATTAAACAAGATGGGCTTAATTGATATTTAAAGGACACTCCATCCAAAAACATCAGAATGCACATTTTTCTCAAGTGCTCATGGATCATTCTCCAGTATAGATCATATCTTGGGTCACAAATCAAGCCTTGGTAAATTTAAGAAAATTGAAATGGTATCAAGTATCTTTTCCAACCACAACACCCTGAGACTAAATATCAATTACAGGAAAAGATCTGTAAAAAATACAAACACATGGAGGCTAAACAATACACTACTCAATAATGAAGTGATCACTGAAGAAATCAAAGAGGAAATTAAAAAATACCTAGAAACAAATGACAATGGAGACACAACGACCCAAAACCTATGGATGCAGCAAAAGCAGTTCTAAGAGGGAAGTTTATGGCAATACAAGCCCACCTTAAAAAGCAGGAAACATCTCGAATAAACAACCTAACCTTACACCTAAAGCAATTAGAGAAAGAAGAACAAAAAACCCCCAAAGTTAGCAGAAGGAAAGAAATCATAAAAATCAGTTCAGAAATAAATGAAAAAGAAATGAAGGAAACAATAGCAAAGATCAATAAAAGTACAAGCTGGTTCTTTGAGAAGATAAACAAAATAGATAAAACATTAGCCAGACTCATCAAGAAAAAAAGGGAGAAGACTCAAATCAACAGAATTAGAAATAAAAAAGGAGAAGTAACAACTGACCCTGCAGAAATAAAAATGATCATAAGACATTACTACAAGTAACTCTATGCCAATAAAATGGACAATCTGGAAGAAATGGACACATTCTTAGAAATGCACAAACTACAAAGACTGAAACAGGAAGAAATAGAAAATATGAACAGACCAAACACAAGCACTGAAATTGAAACTGTGATTAAAAATTTCCAGCAAACAAAAGCCCAGGACCAGATGGCTTCACAGGCGAATTCTATCAAGCATTTAGAGAAGAGCTAAGCCCTATCCTTCCCAAGCTCTTTCAAAACATAGCAGAGGGAGGAACACTCCCCAGTTCCTTCTACGAGGCCACCATCACCTTGATACCAACACCAGACAAGGATGTCACAAAGAAAGAAAACTACAGGCCAATATCACTGATGAACATAGATGCAAATATCCTCAACAAAATACTGTCAAACAGATTCCCACAGCACATTAAAATGATCATACACCATGACCAAGTGGGGTTTATTCCAGAAATGCAAGGATTCTTCAATATACGCAAATCTATCAATGTGATATACCATATTAACAAATTGAAGGAGAAAAACCATATGATCATCTGAAGAGATGCAGAGAAAGCTTTTGACAAAATTCAACACCCATTTATGACAAAATCCCTACAGAAAGTAGGCATAGAGGGACCTTTCCTCAACATAATAAAGGCCATATATGACAAACCCACAGCCAACATCATCCTCAACGGAGAAAAACTGAAAGCATTTCCACTAAGATCAGGAATAAGACAAGGTTGCCCACCTTCACCACTCTTATTCAACATAGTGTTGGAAGTTTTAGCCACAGCAATCAGAGAAGAAAAGGAAATAAAAGGAATCCAAATCAGAAAAGAAGAAGTTAAGTTGTCACTGTTTGCAGATGACATGATACTATACATAGAGAATCCTAAACATGCTACCAGAAAACTACTAGAGCTAATCAGTGAATTTGGTAAAGTCGCAGGATACAAAATTAATGCACAGAAATCTCTGGCATTCCTATATACTAGTGATGAAAAATCAGAAAGTGAAATCAAGAAAACACTGCCATTTACCATTGCAACAAAAAGAATAAAATACCTAGGAATAAACCTACCTAGGGAGAAAAAAGACCTGTATGCAGAAAAGTATAAGACACTGCTGAAAGAAATTAAAGACGATACAAATAGATGGAGGGATATACCATGTTTTTGGATTGGAAGAATCAACATTGTGAAAATGACTCTACTACCCAAATCAATCTATACATTCAATGCAATCCCTATCAAAATGCCACTGGCATTTTTCACAGAACTAGAACAAAAAAATTTACAAATTGTATGGAAAAACAAAAGAACCCGAATAGCTAAAGCAATCTTGAGAACGAAAAACGGAGCTGGAGGCATCAGCCTCCCTGACTTCAGACTATACTACAAAGCTACAGTAATCAAGACAGTATGGTACTGGCACAAAAACAGAACGATAGATCAATGGAACAGGATAGAAAGCCCAAAGATAAACTCACGCACATATGGACACCTTATCTTTGATAAAGGTGGGAGGAATATACAGTGGAGAAAGGACAGCCTCTTCAATAAGTGGTGCTGGGAAAACTGGACAGCTACATGTAAAAGTATGAGCTTAGATCACTCCCTAACACCATACACAAAAATAAGCTCAAAATGGATGAAAGACCTAAATGTATGGCCAGAAACTATCAAACTCTTAGAGGAAAACATAGGCAGAGCACTCTATAACATAAATCACAGCAAGATCCTTTTTGACCCACCTCCTAGAGCAATGGAAATAAAAACAAAAATTAAAAAATGGGACCTAATGAAACTTCAAAGCTTTTGCACAGCAAAGGAAACCATAAACAGATGAAAAGAGAACTGTCAGAATGGGAACAAATATTTGCAAATGAATCAACTGACAATGGATTAATCTCCAAAATTTACAATCAGCTCATGCAGCTCAATAACAAAAAAACAAACAACCCAATCCAAAAATGGGCAGAAGACCTAAATAGAAATTTCTCCAAAGAAGATATGCAGACTGCCAAGAAACACATGAAAGAATGCTCAATATCATTAATCATTAGAGAAATGCAAATCAAAACTAGAGTGAGATATAATCTCAGAGCAGTTAGAATGGCCATCATCAAAAAATTTAGAAACAATAAATGCTGGAGAGGGTGTGGAGGAAAGGGAACCCTCTTGCACTGCTGGTGGGAATGTGAATTGGTTCAGCCACTATGGAGAACAGTATGGAGGTTCCTTAAAAAACTACAAATAGAACTACCATATGACCCAGCAATCCCACTACCTGATATATACCCTGAGAAAACCAAAATTGAAAAAGAGGCATGTACCAAAATGATCTTTGCAGCTCTATTTACAATAGCCCAGAGATGGAAATAACCTAAGTGCCCATCATCAGATAAATGGATAAAGAAGATGTGGCACATATACACAATGGGATATTACTCAGCGTAAAAAGAAACAAAATTGAGCTGTTTGTAATGAGGTGGATAGACGTCGAGTTTGTCATTCAGAATGAAGTAAGTCAGAAAGAGAAAGACAAATACCGTATGCTAACACATATATAGGGAATTTAAGAAAAAAAAATGTTATGAAGAACCTAGGGGTAAGACAGGAATAAAGACACAGACTTACTGGAGAATGGACTTGAGGATATGGGGTGGGGGAGGGGGAGCTATGAGAGGGCGAGTGAGGGGCATGGATATATATATACTAACAAACGTAAGGTAGATAGCTAGTGGGAAGCAGCCGCTTGGCACAGGGATATCAGCTCGGTGCTTTGTGACTGCCTGGCGTGGTGGGATAGGGAGGGAGGGAGATGCAAGAGGGAAGAAATATGTGAACGTGTGTATATATATAACTGATTCACTTTGTTATAAATTAGAAACTGACACACCATTGTAGAGCAATTTTACCCCAATAAAGATGTTAAAAGAATAAACAAATGTATATAGCAAAACAGAAATCGACTCACAGATATGAAATTAAATTAATGGTTACCAGTGGGGAGAGGGAAGGAGGAGGCACATTATAGGGGTATGGGATTAAGGGATGTAACTACTATGTACAAAATAGATAAGCAACAAGGATATATTGTATAGCACAGGGAATTATAGCTATTATCTTGTAACAACTTATAATGGAGTATAAACTATTAGTAAAAATACTGAATCACTATGCTGTGCACCTGAAACGAATATATTGGAAATAAACTGTATTTCAATAAAAAATAAAAATAAAATAAAACTAAAAATAAATTTAAAAATTCACTTTTAAAATTTTGTAATAATTGTAGATTCACTGGAAGTTACAGAGAACTGTACCAAAGTGTCACATTCATTCTTCACTCAGATTGGCCTAATGTTAAAATTTTGAGTGATGTCCCCAAAATGACAACACAGGTTATTCGCAGCTTTTATCCCCTTCACAAGAAGGACAACTAACAACTATTCAGGAACAACATTTCACAGAAAACACTAGGGGTGAAAATGAAACTCTTACTTGCATCACAGAAACCAAGACAGACCACATGAGAAGCGTAAGAAAAGTGGCCACATGTTAATGGCATTACTCTCTCCTAGGAACAATGTCACACTGAGGGGCCTCTCCTGAGCCCATGGACCTCAGTGACAGAGAGCCCATGGTAGACATCCAGCTAATCGAGGATTGTGGGTCACTTCGTGGGAGCCCCAACTCACATTTCTCTTCATGGGGATCATGGGGTAATCTGCAGGGTTTTCTTTTTTTTTTTTTTTTTTTTGTGTGTGTTTTTTTGCCTATCACTAATACAATTGATCACAATTTTCTGCTTCTCAATGCTATCGTCTATGAACTGAGGATGATATTTATAATCCTTAAGATGACTCTGAAACTGAAGAATAGTGATGCCAATGGAAAATACTATTATTTTTTAAATTCTTTATTAAATTCCTTTACAATGCTGTGTTAGTTTCTGCTTTTTAATAACAAAGTTGATCAGTTATACATATACATATGTTCCCATATCTCTTCCCTCCAGCATCTCCCTCTCTCCGACCCTCCTTATCCCACCCCTCGAGGTGGTCACAAAGCACAGAGCTGATCTCCCTGTGCTATACGGCTGCTTCCCACTAGCTATCTACCTTACGTGTCATAGTGTATATATGCCCATGCCTCTCTCTCGCTTTGTCACATATTACACTTCCCCCTCCCTATATCCTCAAGTCCATTCGCAAGTATGACTGTGTCTTTATTCCTGTCTTACCCCTAGGTTCTTCATGAATTTTTTTTAAAAGAATTTGATATATATGTGTTAGCATACGGTATTTGTCTTTCTCTTTCTGACTTACTTCACTCTGTATGGGAGACTCGAGGTCTATCCACCTCATTACAAATAGCGCAGTTTCGTTTCTTTTTATGGCTGAGTAATATTCCATTGTATATATGTGCCACATCTTCTTTTTCCATTCATGCGATGATGGACACTTAGGTTGTTTCCATCTCCAGGCTATTGTAAATAGAGCTGCAATGAACATTTTGGTACATGACTATTTTGGAATCATGGTCTTCTCACAGTATATGATCAGTAGTGGGCTTGCTCGGTCATATGGTTGTTCTATATGTAGTTTCTTAAGGAACCTCCATAGTGTTCTCCATACTGGCTGTACCAATTCACATTCCCACCAGCAGTGCAAGAGTGTTCCCTTTTCTCCACACCCTCTCCAGCATTTAGTGTTTCTAGATTTTTTGATGATGGCCATTCTGACTGGTGTGAGATGATATCTCACTGTAGCTTTGATTTGGATTTCTCTAATGATTAATGATGTTGAGCATTCTTTCATGTGTTGGTTGGCAGTCTGTATATCTTCTTCGGAAAAATGTCTATTTAGGTCTTCTGCCCATTTTTGGATTGGGTTGTTTGTTTTTTGGCTATTGAGCTGCATGAGCTGCTTATAAATTTTGGAGATTAATCTTTGTCAGTGGCTTCATTTGCAAATATTTTTTCCCATTGTGAGGGTTGCCCTTTGGTCTTGATTATGGTTCCCTTTGCTGTGCAAATGCTTTGAAGTTTCATTAGGTCCCATTTGTTTATTTTTGTTTTTATTTCCATTTCTCTAGGAGGTGGGTCAAAAAGGATCTTGCTGTGATTTATTTCGTAGAGTGTTCTGCCTATGTTTTCCTCTAAGAGTTTGATAGTTTCTGGCCTTACATTTAGGTCTTTAATCCATTTTGAGCTTATTGTTGTGTATGGTGTTAGGGAGTGATCTAATTTCATACTTTTACATGTACCCGTCCAGTTTTCCCAGTACCACTTATTGAACAGGCGGCCCTTTCTCCACTGTATATTCCTGGCACCTTTATCAAAGATAAGGTGTCCATATGTGCGTGGGATTAGCTCTGGGCTTTCTATCGTGTTCCATTGATTTATTTTTCTGTTTTTGTGCCAGTGCCATACTGTCTTTATTACTGTAGCTTTGTAGAATAGTCTGAAGTCTGGGAGCCTGATTCCTCCAGCTCCATTTTTCATTCTCAACATTGCTTTGGCTATTCAGGGTCTTTTGTGTTTCCATACAAATTGTGAAATTTTTTGTTTTAGTTCTGTGAAAAATGCCAGTGGTAGTTTGATAGGGATTGCATTGAGTCTATAGATTGCTTTGGGTAGTAGAGTCATTTTCACAATGTTGTTTCTTCCAATCAAAGAACATGATATATCTCTCCATGTATTTGTATCATCTTTAATTTCTTTCATCAGTGTCTTATAATTTTCTGCATACAGGTCTTTTGTCTCCTTAGGTAGGTTTATTCCTAGATATTTTATTCTTTTTGTTGCAATGGTAAATGGCAGTGCTTTCTAGATTTCACTTTCAGGCTTTTCATCACTAGTATACAGAAATGCCAGAGATTTCTGTGCATTAATTTTGTATCCTGTTACTTTACCAAATTCATTGATTAGCTCTAGTAGTTTTCTGGTAGCCTCTTTAGGATTCTCTATGTATAGTATCATGTCATCTGCAAACAGTGACAGCTTTACTTCTTCTTTTCTGATTTGGATTTCTTTCATTTCCTTTTCTTCACTGATTGTTGTGGCTGAACCTTCCAAAACTATGTTGAATAAGAGAGGTGAGATTGGGCAACCTTGTCTTGTTCCTGATCTTAGTGGAAATGGTTTCAGGTTTTCACCATTGAGGATGATGTTGCCTGTGGGTTTGTCATATATGGCCTTCATTATGTTGAGGAAATTTCTCTCCTTGCCTACATTCTGCAGGGTTTTTATCATAAATCGGTGTTGAATTTTGTCAAAAGCTTTCTCTGCATCTATTGAGATGATCATATGGTTTTTCTCCTTCAATTTGCTAATATGGTTTATCACATTGATAGATTTGCATGTACTGAAGAATCCTTGCATCCCTGGAATAAACCCCACTTGATTCTTGTGTATGATCCTTTCAATGTGCTGTTGGATTCTGTTTGCTAGTATTTTGTTGAGGATTTTTGCATCTATGTTCATCAGTGATATTGGCCTGTAGTTTTCTTTCTTTGTGACATCCTTGTCTGGTTTTTGTATCAAGGTAATGGTGGCCTTTTAGAATGAGTGTGTGAGTGTTCCTCTGCTATATTTTGGAAGAGTTTGAGAAGGATAGGTTTTAGCTCTTCTCTAAATGTTTGATAGAATTCACCTGTGAAGCCATCTGGTACTGGGCTTTTGTTTGTTGGAAGATTTTTAATCCAAGTTTCAACTTCAGCGCTTGTGATCGGTCTGTTCATATTTTCTATTTCTTCCAGATTCAGTCTGGGCAGGTTGTGCATTTCCACGAATTTGTCCATTTTTTCCAGGTTGTCCATTTTATTGGCATAGAGTTGCTTGTAGTATTCTCTCATGATCTTTTGTATTTCTGCCTTTTCAGTTGTTACTTCTCCTTTTTCATTTCTAATTCTATTGATTTGAGTCTTGTCCCTTTTTTCTTGATGAGTCTAGCTAATGGTTTATCTATTTTGTTTATCTTCTCAAAGAACCAGCTTGTACTTTTATTGATATTTGCTATCATTCACTTCATTTCTTTTTCATTAATTTCTGTTCTGATTTTTATGGTTTCTTTCAGTTTGCTAACTTTGGGCTTTTTTTTTGGTTTTTCTTTCTCTATTTGCTTTAGGTGCAAGGTTAGTTTGTATATTCGAGATGTTTCCTGTTTCTTAACGTAGGATTGTATTGCTATAAACTTCCCTCTTATAAATTTTTTGCTGTATCTCATAGGTATTGGGTCGTCGTGTCTCCATTGTCATTTGTTTCTAGGTACTTTTTGATTTCCTCTTTTATTTATTCAGTGATTACCACGTTATTAAGTAGTGTATTGTTTAGCCTCCATGTGTTTGTATTTTCTACAGATCTTTTCCGGTAATTCATATCTAGTTTTGAAGCATTGTGGTCAGAAAAGATACTTGAAACAATTTCAGTTTTCTTAAATTACCCAGGGCTTGATTTGTGACCAAAGATATGAACTATCCAGGAGAATGTTCCATGAGCCCTTGAGAGAAATTTGTATTCTGTTATTTTTGGATGGAATGTCCTATAATTATCGATTATGTCAATCTTTTTAATGTATCATTTAAAGATTGTGTTTCCTTATTTATTTTCATTTTGGATGATCTGTTCATTGGTGAAAGTGGGGTATTATAGTTCCCTAATATGAATGTGTTACTGTCGATTTCCCCTTTAATGGCTGTTAATTTTTGCCTTACGTATTGAGGTGATCCTGTTTGGTACATAAATATTTACAATTGTTATATCTTCTTCTTGGATCAATCACTTGATCATTATGTAGTTTCCTTCTTTGTCTCTTTTAATAGTCTTTATTTTACAGTCTATTTTGTCTGATATGAGAATTGCTACTTCAGCTTTCTTTTGGTTTCCATTTGCATGGAATATCTTTTTCCATCCCATTACTTTCAGTCTGTATGTGTCTGTAGGTCTGAAGTTGGCCTCTTGTTGACAGCATATATATGGGTCTTGTTTTTGTACCCATTCAGCCAATCTGTGTCTTTTGGTTGAAACATTTAATCCATTTTCATTTAAGGTAATTATCTATATGTATGTTCCTTTTCCCATTTTCTTAATTGTTTTGGGTTGGTTATTTTATGTGTTTTCCTTCTCTTGTGTTTCTTTCCTAGAGAAATTCTTGAGCATTTGTTGTAAAGCTGGTTTGGTGGTGATGAACTCTCTCAGCCTTTGCTTCTCTGTAACAGTTTTAATTTCTCCATCAAATATGAATGAGATCCTTGCTGGGTATAGTAATCATGGTTGCAGGCTTTTCTCCTTCATCACTTTAAATATGTCTTGCCACTCCCTTCTGGCATGCACAGTTTCTGCTGAAAGATCAGCTGTTAACCTTATGGGTATTCCCATGTGTGTTACTTGTTGTTTTTCCCTTGCTGCTTTCAATATATTTTCTTTGTATTTAATTTTTGACAGTTTGATTAATATGTGTCTTGGCGTATTTCTCCATGGATTTATCCTGTATGGGACTCTCTGTGTTTCCTGGACTTGATTAACTATTTCCTTTCCCATATTGGGGAAGTTTTCAACTGTAATCTCTTCACATATTTTCTCAGTCCCTTTCTTTTTCTCTTCCTCATCTGGGACCTCTATAATTCAAATGTTGTTGCATTAAATGTTGTCCCAGTGGTCTCTGAGACTGTCATCATTTCTTTTCATTCTTTTTTCTTTATTCTTCTCTGCAGTAATAATTTCCACTATTTTATCTTCCAGGTCACTTATACGTTCTTCTGCTTCATTTATTCTTCTATTGATCCCATCTAGAGTATTTTTAATTTCATTTATAGTGTTGCTCATCATTGCTTGCTTCATCTTTAGCTCTTCTAGGTCCTTGTTAATTATTTCTTGCATATTTTCTATTCTGTTTCCAAGATTTTTGGTCACCTTTACTATCATTATTATGAATTCTTTTTCAGGTAGACTACCTATTTCCTCTTCGTTTGTTACGTCTGGTGGGTTTTTATCTTGCTCCTTCATCTGCTGTGTGATTTTCTGTCTTCTCATTTTGCTTATCTTACTGTGTTTGGGGTCTCCTTTTTGCAGGCTGCAGATTCATTGTTCCCGTAGTTTTTGGTCTCTGTCCACAGTGGTTAAGTTTGGTTCAGTGGATTGGGTAGGCATCCTGGTGGAGGGGACTAGTGCCTGTGTTCTGGTGGATGAGGCTGCATCTTGTTTTTCTGGTGGGCAGGTCTACATCTGGTGGTGTGTTTTGAGGATGTTTGTGGACTTATTATAATTCTAGGTAAACTCTCTGCAAATGGGTGGGGTTGTTTTCCTCTCTTTCTAATTGTTTCACCTAGGGTGTCCAGCACTGTAGGTTGCTGGTCGTTGAATGAACCTGGGTGCTGGTGTTGAGGTGGAGATCTCTGAGAGATTTTCATCTTTTGGTATTATGTGGAGCTGGGAGGTCTCTTGTGGAGCCGTGTTCTGAAGGTGGCTCTCCCCCCTCAGAGGCATAGCACTGACTCCTGGCTGCAACGTCAAGAGCCTTTCATCCACACAGATCAGAATAAAAGGTAGAAAAAGTAGAAAGAAAGAATTAGTAGAGGACGAGGGAAAGATGGCGGAACAGTAAGACGCGGAGATCACTTTCTTCCCCACAGATACAGCAGAATTTCATCTACACGTGGAACAACTATAGAACACCTATTGAATGCTTGCAGAAGACCTCAGACTTCCCAAAAGGCAAGAAATTCCCCACGTACCTGGGTAGGGCAAAAGAATAAAGAATAAACAGAGAGGAAAGGATAGTGAAGGGACCTGCACCAGTGAGACAGAGCTGTGAAGGAGTAAAGGTTTCCTCACAGTAGGAAGCTGCTTCTCGGTTGGAGACTGTGGGGGCAGATGGGGAAGCTTCGGAGCCATGGAGGAGCGCACAGAAACTGGGGTGCAGAGGGCAAAGCAGAGAGATTCCCGCATAGAGGATCAGTGCCAACCGGCGTTCACCAGCCCAAAAGCTTGTCTGCTGACCCATAGGGGTGGGCGGGGCTGGGAGCTGTTGGTCGGGCTTCCGTCTGAGCATAAGGAGAGGACTGAGTTTGGCTGAGTGAACACAGCCTTCAGTGGGTTAGTGCACCACAGCTGGCTGGGAGGGAGTCCGGGGAAATGTCTGGACCTGCTGAAGAGGCAACAGACTTTTCTTCCCTCTTTGTTTCCTGGTGCATGAGGAGAGGGGATTAAGAGCACTGCTTAAAGGAGCCCCAGAGATGTGTACGAGCCGTGGGTAACTGTGCGGACCCCAGAGACGGGCATGAGATGCTCAGGCTGCTGCTGCCACCGACAGGACGCCTATGTGCAAGCACAGGTCACTATCCACACCAGATTCCGGGGAGCCTGTGCAGCCTGCCACTGCCAGGGTCCTGGGATCCAGGGGCAACTTCTCCAGGGGAATGCATTGCACGCCTCAGATTGGGGCAACGTCACGCCGGCCTCGGCCACCACAGGTGTGCCCCGCACTCCGTACCCCTCCCCCCCCTGGGCTGAGGGATCAGGAGTCCCCAAATCAGCTGCTCCTTTAACCCTGTCCTGTATGAATGAAGAACAGATGCCCTCGGGCGACCTACACGCAGAGGCGGGGACAAATCCAAAGCTGACACCAGGGCGCTGTGAGAACATAGAAGAGAAAGGGAAATCTCTCCCAGCATCCTCAGAAGCAGTGGATTAAAGCTCCAAAATCAACTTCATGTACCCTGCATCTGTGGAATGTATGAATACACAACGAATCATCCCAAATTGAGGAGTTGGACTTTGAGAGCAAGATTTATTATTTTTTCCAATTTTCCTCTTTTTGTGAGTGTGTATGTGTATGCTTCTGTGTGAGATTTTGTCTGTATAGCTTTGTTTCCACCCTTTGTCTTAGGGTTCTATTCATCCATTTTTTTCCTTTAAAAATAGTTTTCTTAATAATTATTTTATTTAATAACAATAATATTATTATTTTTTTCTGGTACGTGGGCCTCTCACTGTTGTGGATTCTCCCATCATGGAGCACAGTATCCAGACACGCAGGCTCAGTGGCCATGACTCACGGGCTTAGCCACTCCGAGGCATGTGCAATCTTCCAGGACCAGGGCATGAACCCATGTCCCCTGCATCGGCAGGCGGACTCTTAACCACTGCGTCATGAGGGAAGCCCAACATTTTATTTTATTTTATCTTAATTTACTTTTTCTTCTTTCTTTCTTTCCTTCCTTTCCTCCTTCCTCCCTTCCTTCCTTTATTCCTCCCTGTCACCCTCCTTCCCTTCTTCCTCCCTTCCTTCCTTCCTAAGTTCCTTCCTTCTGTCCTTCCTTCCTTTCTTCCTAACTTCCTTCCTTCTTTCCTTTCTTCCTTCCTTCCTTCCTAACTTTCTTTCTTTCTTTCTTTCTTTCCTTCTACTTTTTCTCTCTTTTATTCTTAGCCATGTGAATGAAAGGCTCTTGGCGCTACAGCCAGGAGTCCGGGCTGTGCCTCTGAGGTGAGAGAGACAACTTCAGGACACTGGACCACAAGAGAGTTCCCACCTCCACATAATATCAAACGGCGAAAATCTCCCAGAGATCTCCATCTCAACATCAGCACTGAGCTTCACTAAACGACCAGCAAGCTACAGTGCGACACCCTATGCTAAACAACTAGCAAAACAGGAACACAACCCCACCCATTGCAGAGAGGCTGTGTAAAATCAAAACAAGTCCACAGACACCCCAAAACACACCATCACATGTGGACCTGTCCAGCAGAAAGACAAGATTCCACCTCACCCACCAGAACACAGGCACTAGTCCCCTCCACTAGGAAGTCTACACAATCCACTGAACCAAACTTAGCCACTGTGGGCAGAGAACAAAAACTACGGGAACTATGAATCTGCAGCCTGAAAAAAGGAGACCCCAAACACAGTAAGATAAGAAAATGAGAAGATAGAATAACACATAGCAGATGAAGGAGCAAAATAAATACCCACCAGACCTAACAAATGAAGAGGTAATAGGCTGTTTACTGGAAAAGGAATTCCGAATAATGATAGTAAAGGTGATTCAAAATCTTGGAAATAGAATAGAAAAACATCAGGAAACATTTAACAAGGACCTAGAAGTACTAAATATGAAACAAGCAATAATGAACAGCACAATAAATGAAATTAAAAATACTCTAGATGGGATCAGTAGCAGAATAACTGAGGAAGAAGAACGGATAAGTGACCTGGAAGATAAAATAGTGGAAATATCTACTGCAGAGCTGATTAAAGAAAAAACAATGAGAAGAACTGAGTACAGTCTCAGAGACCTCAGGGACAAGATTAAATACACCAATATTCGAATTATTAGGGTTCCAGAAGAAGAAGAGAAAAAGAAAGGGACTGAGAAAATATTTGAAGAGACTATAGTTGAAAACTTCCTTAATATGGGAAAGGAAATAGTGAATCAAGTCCAGGAAGCATAGAGTCCCATACAGTATAAATCCAAGGACAAATATGCCAAGACATATATTAATCAAACTGTCAAAAATTAAGTACAAAGAAAACATATCAAAGCAGCAAAGGAAAAACAACATATAACACACAAGGGAATCCCCATAAGGTTAACAACTGATCTTTAAGCAGAAACTCTGCAAGCCAGAATGGACTGGAAGTATATATTTAAAGTAATGAAGGGGAAAAACCTGCAACCATGATTACTCTACCCAGGAAGAATCTCATTCAGATTGGATGGAGAAATTAAAAGCGTTACAGACAAGCAAAAGCTGAGAGAATTCAGCACCACCAAACCAACTTTACAACAAATGCTAAAGGAATTTCTCTAGGCAAGAAACAAAAGAGAAGGAAAAGACCTACAATAATGAACCCAAAACAATTAAGAAAAGGGGAACAGGAACATACAGATCGATTAATACCTTAAATGTAAATGGCCTAAATGCTCCCACCAAAAGAAAGAGATGGGTTGTATGGATACAAAAACAAGAGCCATATGCTGTCAACAAGAGACCCATTTCAGACCTAAAGGGGATGGAGAAAAATTCCATGCAAATGGAAACCAAAAGAAAGTTGGAGTAACAATTCTCATATCAGACAAAATAGAGTCTAAAATAAAAATGATTAGAAGAGACAAAGAAGGCCTCTACGTAATGATCAAGGGATGGTTCCAAGCAGAAATATAACAAATGTAAATATTTATGCACCCAATATAGGAGCACCTCAATACATAAGGCCAACACTAACAGCCATAAAAGGGGAAATTTACAATAACACATTCATAGGAAGGGACTTTAACACCCAACTTTCACCAATGGACAGATCATACAAAATGAAAATAAATAAGGAAACACAAGCTTTAAATGATACATTAAACAAGATGTACTTAATCGATATTTATAGGACATTTCATCCAAAAACAACAGAATACACATTTTCCTCAAGTGGTCATGGAACATTCTCCATGATGGATCATATATTGGGTCACAAATCAAGCCTTGGTAAATTTAAGAAAATAGAAATTATATCAAGTATCTTTTCCGACCACAGTGCTATGAGACTAGATATCAATTACAGAAAAAGATCTGTAAAAAATACAAACATATAGAGGCTAAACAATACATTACTTAATAACGAAGTGATCACTGAATAAATCAAAGAGGAAATCAAAAAATACCTAGAAACAAATGACAATGGAGACATGACGACCCAAAATTTATGGGATGGAGCAAAAGCAGGTCTAAGAGGGAAGTTTATAACAATACAATCCTACCTTAAAAAATAGGAAACATCTCGAATAAAGAACCTAACATTGCACTTGAAGCAATTAGTCAAAGAAGAACAAAAAACCCCAAAGTTAGCAGAAGGAAAGAAATCATAAAAAGTAGATCAGAAATAAATGAAAAAGGAATGAAGGAAACAATAGCAAAGATCAATAAAACTAAAAGCTGGTTCTTTGAGAAGGTAAACAAAATAGATAAACCATTAGCCAGACTCATCAAGAAAAAAAGGAACAAGAGTCAAATCAATAGAATTAGAAATGAAAAAGGAGAAGTAACAACTGACACTGCAGAAATACAAAAGATCATGAGGGATTACTACAAGCAACTCTATGCCAATAAAACGGACAACCTGGAAGAAATGGACAAATTCATAGAAATGCACAACCTGCCAAGACTGAATCAGGAGGAAATAGAAAATATGAACAGAACAGTCACAAGCAGTGAAATTGAAACTGTGATTATAAATCTTCCAGCAAAGAAACCCTCAGGACCAGATGGCTTCACAGACGAATTCTATCAAACATTTAAGGAAGAGCTAACACCTATCCTTCTCAAACTCTTACAAAATACAGCAGAGGGAGGAACACTCCCAAACTCATTCTACGAGGCCACCATCACCCTGATACCAAAACCAGACAAGGATGTTATAAAAAATGAAAACTACAGGCCAATATCACTGATGAACATAGATGTAAAAATCCTCAACAAAATACTAGCAAACAGAATCCAACAGCACATTAAAAGGATCATACACCATGATCAAGTGGGGTTTATTCCAGGAATGCAAGGATCCTTCAATATACGCCTATCAATCAATGTGATACACCATATTAACCAATTGAAGGAGAAAAATCATATGATAATCTCAATTAATTCAGAGAAATCTTTTGACAAAATTCAACGCCCATGTATAATAAAAACCTTGCAGAAAGTAAGCATAGCAGGAACTTTCCTCAACATAATGAAGGCCATATATGACAAAGCTACAGCCAACATCGTCCTCAATGGTGAAAAACTGAAAGCATTTCCACTAAGATTGGGAACAAGACAAGGTTGTCCATTCTGACCACTCTATTCAATATAGTTTTGGAAGTTTTAGCCACAGAAATCAGAGAAGAAAAGGAAATAAAAGGAATCCAAATCGAAAAAGAAGTAAACCTGTCACTCTTTGCAGATGACATGATACTATACATAGAGAATCCTAAAGATTCTCCTTTGTGACCACCTGGAGGGGTGGGATAGGGAGGGTGAGAGGGTGGGAGATGCAAGAATGAAGAGATATGGGGACATATGTATATGTATAACTGATTCACTTTGTTATGAAGCAGAAACTAACACACCATAGTAAAGTAATTATACTCCCATAAAGATGCACAAGAAAAAAATTTTAAAAATTAAAAATGAAGAAAAAGAATTAGTAGAAAGAAAGAAAAAAAGAAGGAAAGAAAAATAGATAAAGTAAAATAAAATAAGTAAGTTAAAATATAATAAAGTTATTAAAATTAAAAATAATTATTAAGAAAAAAAATAAAAACAAATGAAGAAAAAACAAGGACAGATAGAACCCTAAGACAAATGGTGGAAGCAAAGCTATGCAGAAAAAATCTCACACAGAAGCATACACATACACTCTCAGAAAAAAAGGAAAAGGGGAAAAAATAATAAACCTTGCTCTCAAATTCCACCTCTTCAATTTGGGATGATTCATTGTCTAAAGGAGGGGAGGAAGGAAAGAAAGAAAGAAAGAGAGGAGATAAAGTAAAATACAATAAAGTTATTAGAATAAAAAATAATTATTAAGAAAAAATATTAAAGAAAGACGGATGGATAGAACCCTAGGACAAATGGTGAAAGCAAAGCTATACAGACAAAATCTCACACAGAAGCATAAACATACACACTCACAAAAAGAGGAAAAGGGGAAAAATTCATAAATCTTGCTCTCAAAGTCCACGTCCTTAATTTGGGATGATTCATTGTCTATTCATGTATTCCACAGATGCAGGGTACATCAAGTCCGCTGCTCCTGAGGCTGCTGTGCGAGATTTCCCTTTCTCTTCTTAGTTCGCACAGCTCCCGGGGTTCTGCTTTGGGTTTGGCCCCGCCTCTGCATGTAGGTCGCCGGAGGGTGTCTCTCCTTCACTCAGACAGGACGGGGTTAAAGGAGCAGCTGCTTCAGGAACTCTGGCTCACTCAGGCCGGGGGGAGGGAGGGGCACGGAGTGTGGGGCGAGCCTGTGATGGCCCAGGCTGGCGTGACTTTGCACCAGCCTGATGCATGCTGTGTGTTCTCCCAGGGAAGTTGTCCCTGGATCCCGGGACCCTGGCAGTGGCAGGCTGCACAGGCTCCCTGGAAGGGGGGTGTGGATAGTGACCTGTGCTCGCACCCAGACTTCTTGGTGGTGGCAGCAGCAGCCTTAGCATCTCACACATATCTCTAGGGTTTGTGCTTTTAGCCATCGTTCTCGCCCATCTCTGGAGCTCCTTTAAGCAGTGCTCTTAATCCCCTCTTCTCGCACACCAGGAAACAAAGAAGGAAGAAAAAGTCTGTTGCCTCTTCAGCAGGTCCAGACTTTTCCCTGGACTCCCTCCTGGCTAGCCATGGTGCACTAACCTCTGCAGGCTGTGTTCATGCCACCAATGCCAGTCTTCTCCCTGCCCTCTGACCGAAGCCCAAGACTCAGCTCCCAGCCCCGCCCACCCTGGCGGGTGAGCAGACAAGCATCTGGGGCTGGTGAGTCCTTTTCGGCACCGATCCTCTGTGAGGGTATCTCTCCACCTTGACCTCTGCACCCCTCAATCCGCAGGTCTTGACCACTGGGAATCTGATTGTCATGGAGAAGGGGAAGGGGCTTACAAGTACCCAGATCTTTGCAGACCCAGCTCCTACCTGAAACACCCAAGTAGTAGTTAAAACCAGCAGCTTTTCTCATCTGCAGAGCCAAGATCGTGGTGCAGTCTGATCAGAGAATTCATAGGGATGCAGATGTGATTTGATCCAGGTCCTCAAACAAAGAAATTTGCTATACCTGGGGTGTGGTTGCCTCCCCTTTGCCCAGGCAAAGGAGCTGAATCAAAGACCAAATCAATGCTGAGTGTAGTCCTATATTTCTCCCAACAGAAAGAAAAAAAAAAACTTACTGGAAACACCTGAGAAGCTGCTTGGAGCTGACCCTCCAGTTCCACCCAGGCAAGGGAGATAATTCAAAGCCCCTTGCACTGCTGAGTATAGCTCCTGGCCATACCTCACCAGGAAGCCTGGCTGGAATACAGAAAAGCTGCATAGCCCAGCAATTCTTGAGCCAAGAGCCTGGCATACAGAGATGTTTATATTACAGAGCAAATCTTGTAACTCCTTTCAACCAGGGAACTTGGGGTATGAGTCAATATGAGTTAACACTATAAAAAATGACCCTTTCTGAGCTTGGAACAAGTTCTTCTCTGCCAGGATGGGTATCTAATACATATCCATTCCTATTGCTGAGTATAGCCCTCATGCAGTCCAAATAGGGAACCCAACCAGAACACACAGGAAGTTGTATAGTCCATCTTCAAGCTCTGTTTATGATGGCACTTGAACAGAGAACACAACCTGTGGCTTTCCTCATCTGCAAAGCAAAATCCGTGGACCTGACAGGCCTGATAATTCAATACCCAACCTTGCCTAATTCTGTCCCACCTGCAAATGATCCATCTTCATGGGGTCTTCTTGGGACGTGTTCTGCCCCTTCACCAGGGCAGGGAAACTTATTCAAAGCCTCAACTACTGCTGAGAGTATTATCCAGCCCTGACTATCTAGGAAGCCTAACCAGAGAACATAGGCAACCACAGAGCCCATCTAACAGCCTCATGTGTCCAAGGAACCAAGCCAGCAGTACTATCCATCTATTCTCAACCAGTGGCATCATGCCCAGTCACAGAGCATAGGTAGTCCCTTCAACAAAAAATAGACCCTGTTAGCAGCCGAATGATCTTACCAACAGACATATCCAGAAACCCAAACAAATATTACTGTTGAAGAACTGCCTGTGCCAAATCAAACCTGTAATATATGGAAGAGGAGACCAGTTACACAAATATGCAGATACCAACAGATGTAATCAAGGATCATGAAAAATCAAATACAGATGACACCATCAAATGAAACTAATAAAACTCCAATAACTGACCCTAAAGACATGGAGATCTATGAATTGTCAAAAACTTCAGAATAACCCTCTTAATGAATTTTAGTGAACTACAAGAACACGCAGAGAGACAACTAAGTGTAATTAGAAAAACAATGCATGAATAAAATAAGTTCAACAAATAATAGAAACCATAAAAAATCAAGAAATCCTAAACTGAAAAATTAGCGACTGAACAGAAGAATTCAATAGATAACTTCAAAACAAAACTCTACCATGCTGCAGAAAGAATCAATGACTTAGAAGACAGGCCATTTGAAATGACACTTTCAGAGAAGCAGAAAGAAAAAAAGAATTAAAAATAGAAAAAAAAAAGCCTATAGGACACAAATAAAAGAAGCAATAAAAACATTATGGGAATTCCAGAAGGAAAAGAGAAAGAAAAAGGGAAAGAAAACATATTAAAAACAATAATGGTTGGAAACTTTCAAAACCTGGGGAGAGGCATGGACATCCAGATACATGAGGACTTAAGGACCCCAAATAGGTTGAACCTAAATAGTGCTACACCAAGACACATTACAGTTAAATTGTCAAAAGTAAAAGACAAAGTTAGAATTTTTAATGAAGCAAGAGAAAAGAGATAAATTACAAGGGAGCTCCCATAAGAATATGGACAAATTCCTCAAGAAAAACTTTTCTAGCCAGGGGAAAATGCATTGATATATTCAAAATATTGAAAGAAAAGACTGTTAACACAGAATTCTATACTAATCAAAGGTCCTTCAGAAATGCAGAAATACTTTCACAGAAAAAAAAAGCTGAAGGAGTTCACCACAACTAGACCTACCTTAAAAAATGCTAAATGGAATTTGTGGAGTGGAACCAAAAGGATGCTAATTAAAATTATAAAAATACATGAAGATGGCATAAAACTCAGTGTTAATGATAAATACATAGTCAAAGTTATATTCTGTAACACCATAATGGTGGTGCAAAATTTAATACAACTCTAGTATAAAAGCTGAAAAGCAAACATATTAAAATGACCAAAGCTGCAACAATATGTTATTGAATACACAATATAAAATATGCAATAACCTAAAATGTGAGAGGGAGGAGAAGTAAGGGTATAAAGTTCTGGAATGTAATCAAAGTTAAGTTTTTATCAGTTTAAAATTGGCTGTTATAATTTGAAAGTACATTATATAAGCTTCATGGTAACGACAAGGGAAAAACCTATGGTAGTTACACAAAAGAACATGGTAAATAAATGAAAGCATACTGGTACCAAAAGACATCAAAGGACACACAAGAAAGAGCAGGATAAGAGGCAAGAAAACATGGACCTACAAGACAGTCATAAAATAGTAAACAAAATGACAACAGTAAGTCCTTACCTATCAAAAATTACTTTAAATGTAAATGGATTAAATTCTACAATCAAAAGACATATTACAGCTAAAGAGATTTTATTTTAAAACCAATATTTTATAATACACTGCCTACAAGAGATTTATTTTGGTCTTAAAACATACATGAACTGAGGAGGAAGAGTTGGAAAAATATATTTCAAGGAAAGTGTAACCATAAAAGCAGGGGTGGTTACACATATACCAGGCAAGTTAGACTTTAAATTAAAAATGGTCAAAAAAGACAGAGGGTAATTATATAATGATAAAGAGATCAATCCATCAATAATTTATAACAACTGTAGGTATTTATCCATCCAATATTGGAGAACCTAAATGTATAAAGTAAATCTAACACAGCTAAAGGAAGAAATAAGCAAACACATTAATAGTTGAAACTTTAATTCAAAAATGGATAGATCATCCAGACTGAGAATCAATATGGAAAGAGGAGAATTGACCAGCACTGTGGACCAAATAGACCTAACAGAAATACATAGAACATTTTATCCAACAGCAGAATGTACATTCTTCTGAAGCACAGATGGAACATTTAATAGGATATGTTTTATTTTACACCACAAAACAAGTCTCAGCAAATTAAAGAAAATTGAAGTCATACCAAATCTCTTCTCTGATCACAATTGTATGAAAGTAGAAATCAATAACAAGAGGAAAACTGGAAAACTCACAAAGACATGGGACTTAAACAACACTCTCCTGAAAAACTACTGGTGGAAAGTTCATAGCAAAAAACACCTACATGAAGATACAAACAAACAAATGTCAAATAATCTAACTCCATGCCACAAAGAGCTAGAAAAATAAAAACAAACTGAGCCCAAAGTTAATAAGAGGAAGGATATAGTAAAGATCAGTAGAGAAATAAATGAAATAGAGAACAGAAAAACAATAGAAAAGATTAACAACACTAAGAGTTGGTTCATTGAAAACATAAATTCGACAAACTATTATTTAGACTAACCAAGGAAAAAAGAGAATCCAAATCAACAAAATGATAAATGAAAAAGGAGACATTACAACTGAAACCATAGAAATACAAAGGATCATAACAGGCAACTATAAAGGACTATACAACAATGTATTATACAACCTAGAAAAACATGAGAAAATTCTTAGAAGCATACAACCTATTAAGGCTTAATCATAAAGTAATAGGAAATCTAAACAGACCAATTACTAGTTAGGAAATTTAATCAGAAATCAAATATCCCTCCACAAAGAGAAGCCCAGGACCAGATAGCTTCACTTTTGAATTTTACCAAATACTTAAAGAAGAATTAGGGAGAGCTGCAACATGGCAAAACAGTAAGACACGGAGATCACCTTCCTCCCCACAAATACATCAGAAATACATATACATGTCGAACAACTCCTACAGAACACCTACTGAATGCTGGCAGAAGACCTCAGACTTCCCAAAAGGCAAGAAACTCTCCACATACCTGGGTAGGGAAAAAGAAAAAAGAAAAAACAGAGACAAAAGAATAGGGAAGGGACCTGCACTAGTGGGAGGGAGCTGTGAAGGAGGAAATGTTTCCACACAGTAGGAAGTCCCGTCGCTGGTGGAGACTGCGGGTGGTGGAGGGGGGAATCTTTGGAACCACGGAAGAGAGGGCAGCAACAGGGGTGTGGAAGGCAAAGAAGAGAGATTCCCGCACAGAGAATCCATGCTAACCTGCCCTCAACAGCCGGAGAGGCTTGTCTGCACACCTGCTGGGACGGGTGGGGGTTGGAGGCTGAGGATCAGGCTTTGGTCAGATCCCAGGGAGAGGACTGGGGTTGGCTGTGTGAACACAGCTTGAAGCAGGCTAGTGTGCCACAGCTAGCTGGGAGTGAGTCCAGGAAAAAGTCTGGAGCTGCCGAGGAAGCAAGAGACGTTTTCTTGCCTCTTTGTTTCCTGGTGCGCGAGGAGAGAGAATAAGAGCATCAATTAAAGAAGCTCCAGAGAAGGGCGCGAGCCATGGTTAACAGCACAGACCCCAGAGATGGGCATGAGACACCAAGGCTGATGCTGCAGCCACCAAGAAGCCTGAGGGCAAGCACAGGCCAATCTCCATACCTCCCATTCTGGGAGACTGTGCAGCCCGCCACTGCCAGGGCCCTGTGATCCAGGGACAACTTCCCCGGGGGGAATGCACGGCGTGCCTCATGCTGGTGCAATGTCATGTCGCCCTCTGTGGCCACAGGCTCTACCTGCATCTATAACCCTCCCTTCCGCTGGCTTGAGGGAGCCACAGCCCACAAATCAGCTGCTACTTTAAACCCGCCCTGTCTGAGCGAAGAAGAGACACCCTCAGGTGACCTATAGAGACGTGTGTCCCAATCCAAAGCTGAACCCCAGGAGGTGTGTGAACAAATAAGAGAATGGGAAATCTCTCCCAGCAGCCTCAGGAGCAGCAGTTTAAATCTCCAAAACCAACTTAATGTACCCTGCATCTGTGGAATACCTGAATAGACAGCAAATCATCCTAAACTGAGGAGGCAGACTTTGGGAGCAAAAATATATATATATATATATTTTTTCCCTTTTCCTCCTTTTGTGAGTGTGTAGGTGTATGCTTCTGTGTGTGATTTTGTCTGTATAACTTTGCTTTTACCACTTGTCCTACGGTTCTGTCTGTCCTTTTTATTTTTTATTTAAAAATAGTTTTTTCTTAATAATTATTTTTATTTTAATATATTTTATTTCACTTTACATTATTTTAATTTCTTCTTTCTTTCTTTCTTTCTTTGCCTCCATTTTATTCTGAACCTTATGGAGGACAGGCTCTTGTTGCTCCAGTCAGGCATCAGGGCTATGCCACTGAGGAGGGAGAGTCAAGTTCAGGACACTGGTCCACAAGAGACCACCCAGCCCCACATAATATCAAAAGGCAAAAAATCTCCCAGAGGTCTCCATCTCAATGCTTAGACCCAGCTCCATTCAACTACCAGCAAGCTACAGTGCTGGACACCCTAT
Organism: Inia geoffrensis; assembly: GCA_036417435.1. Taxonomy (NCBI): domain Eukaryota; kingdom Metazoa; phylum Chordata; class Mammalia; order Artiodactyla; family Iniidae; genus Inia; species Inia geoffrensis. The sequence continues at coordinate 61,059,753 of CM070920.1, forward strand.
GCCAAACAACTAGCAAGACAGGAACACAAACCCATCCATTAGCAGAAAGGCTGCCTAAAATCATAATAAGGCCACAGACAACTCAAAACACACCACCAGACGTGTAACTGTGCACCAGAAAGACAAGATCCAGCCTCAGCCACCAGAACACAGGCACTACTCCCTTCCACCAGGAAGCCTATACAATGCACTGAACCAACCTTAGCCACTGGGGATAGACACCAAAAACAACGGGAACTACTAACCTGCACCCTGAGAAAAGGAGACCCCAAACACAGTAAATTAAGCAAAATGAAAAGAATGAGAAACACACAGCAGATGAAGGAGCAAGGCAAAAACCAACCCGACCTAATGAGTGAAGACGAAATAGTCGGTCGGTCAGAAAAATAATTCAGAATAATGATACTAGAGATGATCCAAAATCTTGGAAATAGAATGAAGAAAATACAAGAAACGTTTAACGAGCACCTAGAAAAACTAAAGTGCAAAAAAACAATGATGAACAACACAATAAATGAAATTAAAAATTCTCTAGAAGGGATCAAGAGTGGAATGACTGAGGCAGAAGAATGAATAAGTGATCTAGAACATAAAATAGTGGAAATAAGTACTGCAGAGCAGAATAGAGAAAAGAGAATGAAAAGAACTGAGGACAGTCTCAGAGACCTCTGGGACAACATTAAATGCACCAACATTCGAATTATAGGGGTCCCAGAAGAAGAAGAGAAAAAGAAAGGGACTGAGAAAATATTTGAAGACATTATAGTTGAAAACTTCCCTAATATGGGAAAGGAAATAGTTAATCAAGTCCAGAAATCACAGAGTGTCTCATACAGGATACATCTAAGGAGAAACACGCCAAGACACATATTAATCAAATTATCAAAAATTAAATATAAAGAACAAATATTAAGTGCAGGAAGGGAAAATGACAAATAACATATAAGGGAATTCCCATAAGGTTAACAGCTGATCTTTCAGCAGAAACTCTGCAATCCAGAAGGGAGTGGCAGGATATATTTGAAGAGAATGAAAGAGAAAAACCTACTAGCACAATTACTCTACCCAGCAATGATCGCATTCAGATTTGACGGAGAAATTAAAACCTTTACAGACAAGCAAAAGCTAAGAGAATTCAGCAACACCAAACAGCTTTGTAACAAATGCTAAAGGAACTTCTCTAGGCAGGAAACACAAGAGATGGAAAAGACCTACAATAATAATGTGAAACATTGAAGAAAATGGTAATAGGAACATACATGTAGATAATTACCTTAAATGTAAATGGATTAATGCTCCAAACAAAAGACATAGATTGGCTGAAGGGATACAAAAAGAAGATCCATATATATGCTGCTGACAGGAGACCCACTTCAGACCTGGGACAATACAAACTGAAAGTGAGGGTATGGAAAAAGATATTCCATGCAAATGGAAATCAAAAGAAAACTGCAGTAGCAATTCTCATATCAGACAAAATAGACTTTAAAACAAAGACTATTACAAGAGACAAAGAAAGACATTACATCATGATCAGTGGATCAATCAAAGAAGATATAAGAGTTGCAAATATTTATGCACCCAACATAGGAGCACCTCAATACACGAGGCAAATACTAACTGCCATTAAAGGGGAAATCAACAGTAACACAACCAGAGTATGGGTCTTTAACACCGCAGTTTCACCAATGGTCAGATCATCAAAAATGAAAATAAATAAGGAAACACAAGCTTTAAATGATACATAAAACAAGATGGACATAATTGATATTTATAGGACATTCCACTGAAAACAACAAAATACACTTTCTTCAAATGTGCTCAGGGAACATTCTCCAGGATGGACCATAACTTGGGTCACAAATCAAGCCTTGGTAGATTTAAGAAAATTGAAATGCTATCAAGTACTTTTCTGACAACAATGCTATGAGACTACATATCCATTACAGGAAAAATTCTGTAAGAAATACAAACACATGGAGGCTAAATAACACACTAATTATTAACCAAGAGCTCACTGAAGAAATCAAAGAGGAAATCAAAAAATACCTACAAACAAATGACAATGAAAACACGATGACCAAAACCTACGGGATGCAGCAAAAGCAGTTCTAACAGGGAAGTTCATAGCAATACAATCCTACCTTAAGAAACAAGAGACATCTCCAATAAAAAACCTAACTCTACACCTAAAGCAATTAGAGAAAGTAGAACAAAAAAATCATAAAGATTAGATCAGAAATAAATGAAAAAGAAATGAAGGAAATGATAGCAAAGATCTATAAAACTAAAAGCTGGTTCTTTGAGAAGATAAACAAAAATGATAAACCATTAGCCAGATTTATCAAGAAAAAATGGGAGAAGATGCAATAAATAGAATTAGAAATGAAAAGAAGTCACAAGTAACACTACAGAAATACAAAGGAGCATGAGAGATTACTGCAAGGAACTATATGTGAATAATATGGATAACCTGGTAGAAATGGACAAATTCTTAGAAACGCATAATGTTCTGAGACTGAACCAGGAAGAAATAGAAAATATGAACAGACAAATCACAAGCACTGAAACTGAAACTCTGATTAAAAATCTTCCAGGAAACAAAAGTCCAGGACCATTTGGCTTCTAATGCAAATTCTATCAAATATTTAGAGAAGAGCTAACACCTACACTTCTCAAACACTTCCAAAATATAGCAGATGGAGGAACACAGCCAAACTCATTCTACGAGGCCACAATCACTCTGATATCAAAACCACACAAACATGTCACAAAGAAAGAAAGCTACAGGCCAATATCACTGATGAACATAGACGCAAAAATTCTCAACAGAATACTAGCAAACAGAATCCAACAGCACATTGAAAAGATCATACACCATGATCAAGTGGGGTTTATCCCAGGAATGCAAGGATTGTTCAATATACTAAAATCAATCAACCTGATACACCATATTAACAAATTGAAGGAGAAAAATCATATGATCATCTCAATCGATGCAGATAAAGCTTTTGAAAAAATTCAACACTCATTTACGATAAAAATCTTTCAGAAAGTAGGCATAGTGGGAACTTCCCTCAACATAGTAAAGGCCATATATGACAAACTCACAGCCAGCATTGTTCTCAATGGTGGAAAAGTGAAACCTTTTTCACTGAGATCAGGAACAAGACAAGGTTGCCCACTCTCACCACTCTTATTCAACATAGTTTTGGAGGTTTTAGCCACAGAAATCAGAGAAGAAAAAGAAATAAAAGGAATCCAAATTGGAAAACAAGAATTAAAGCTGTCATTGTTTGCACATGACATGATTCTATGCATAGAGAATACTAAAGTTGCTACCAGAAACCTACTAGATCTAATCAATAAATTTGATAAAGTAGCATGATAAAAAATTAATGCACTGAAATCTCTTGCATTACTATACACTAATGATGAGAATCTGAAAATGAAATTAAGAAAACACTCTCATGTACCTTTGCAACAAAAAGAATAAAATATCTAGGAATAAACCTACCTAAGGAGAAAAATGACCTGTATGCAGAAAATTATAAGACACTGATGAAAGAAATTAAAGATGATACTAATATATGGATAGATATACAATGATCTTGGATTGGAAGAATCAACATTGTGAAAATGACTCTACTATGCAAAGCAATCTACAGATTCAGTGCAATCTCTATCAAATGACCAGTGGCATTTTTCACAGAAATAGAACAAAATATTTCACAATTTCTATGGAAACACAGAAGACCCTGAATAGCCAAAGCAATCTTGAGAAAGAAAATGGAGCTGGAGGAATCAGGCTCCTCCACTTCAAACTATAGTACAAAGATACTGTAATCAAGACAGTATGGTACTGGCACAGAAACAGAAATATAGATCAATGGAAGAGGTTAGAAACCCAGAGGTAAACCCATGCACATATGGTCACCTTGTGTCTGATAAAGGAGGCAAGCATATACAGTGGAGAAAAGAGAGCATCTTCAAATAAATGGTGCTTGGGAAACTGGGCAGCTACATGTAAAAGAATGATATTAGAACACTCCCTAAAACCATACACAAAAATAAACTCAAAATGGATTAAAGACCTAAATGTAAGACTACACACCATTAAACTCTTAGAGGAAAACATAGGCTGAAGTTTGTATGACATAAATCACCACAAGGTTCTTTTTGACCCATCTCCTAGAGAAATTGAAATAAAAACAAAAATAAACAAATGGGACCCAATGATACTTAAAAGCTTTTGTACAACAAAGGAAACCAAAAAACAATATGAAAAGACAGCTGTCAGAATGGGAGAAAATATTTGCAAATGAAGCAACTGACAAAGGATTAATCTCCAAAATTTACAAGCAGCTCATGCAGCTCAATATCAAAAAACAAAAAAACTAATCCAGACATGGGCAGAAGACCTAGATAGACATTTCTTCCAAGAAGGTATACTGATTACAAACTGACACATGAAAGAATGCTCAGCTTCATTAATCATTAGAAAAATTCAAAGCAAAACTACAATGAGATATCGCCTCACACTGGTCAGAATGGCCATCATCAAAAAATCTACAAACAATAAATGCTGGAGAGGGTGTGGAGAAAAGTGAACCCTCTTGCACTGTTGGTGGGAATGTCAATTGATACAGCCACTCTGGAGAACAGTATGGAGGTTCCTTAAGAAACTAAAACTAGAACTACCATACGACCCATCAATCCCACTACTGTGCATATACCCTGAGAAAACCATAGTTCAAAAAGAGTCATGTACCAAAATGTTGATTGCATCTCAATTTACAATAGCCAGGACATGGAAGCAGCCAAAGTGTCCATCAACAGATGAATGGATAAAGAAAATGTGGCACATATATATCATGGATTATTACTCAGCCATGAATATGAACGAAACTGTGTAATTTGTAGTGAGGTGGATGGACCTAGGGACTGTCACACAGAGTTAAGTAAGTCAGAAATAGAGAAACAAATACCATATGCTAACACATATGTATTGAATCTAAAAAAAAAAAAGAGAGGGAAAATGATTAGAAGAACATACCGACAAGATGGTAATAAAGATGCAGACTTACTAGAGAATGGACTTGAGGATACGGGGAGGGGAAGTGTAAGCGGGGACAAAGTGAGAGAGTGGCATGGACATATATACACTACCAAATGTAAAACTGATAGCTAGCGGGAAGCAGCCGCAGAGCACTGGGTGATCAGCTCGGTGTTTTGTGACCACACAGAGGGGTGGTATAGGTAAGGTGGGAGGGAAGGAGATGCTAGAGGGAAGAGATATGGGCACCTATGTATATGTATAACTGATTCACTTTGTTATAAAGCAGAAGCTACACACAATTTTAAAGCAATTATACTCCAATAAAAATGTTAAAAACATAAATAAAATAAATATAATTAATGTCCATCATTCTCAAACTGTTACAAAATATTGAAGAAAAGAATACTTCCAAACTCAATCTAGAATGCCAACATTACCCTGATACAAAAGCCAGTACTATAAGCCAAAAATCTTGATGAATACATGCAAAAATTCTCAATAAGATACTAGTAAACTGAATGCAGTAGTACAGTAAAAAGATTATTTACCTTCACCATGTGGTATTTATCCCTTGGTTGTAAGGAAGCTTCAGCATATACAAATCAAACAATGTTATATATCATGTTAATAGAATGAAATAAAAAAAATCATATAATCCTTTCAATAGATGCAGAAAAAGCATTTGAGATAATTCAACATCTCTTCATTATAAAAACTTAAATTAGGTATAGTAGGAACCTAAGTTACATTTGACAAACTTACAGCTAACATCAAATGCAACTGTGAATTGTAAATTTCTCCTCTTGGGTCAGGAATAAGACAAGAGTGCCCACCTACCCCAGTCCTATTCAACTTAATACTCAGAACCCTAGACAGAGCAATCAGGCAAGAAGAAATATAAAGCATCAGAATGGAAAACGAAGAAATACAATTGTTCTTATTTGCAGGTAACATGATTTTATGGATACAAATGCTTAGATTACACCAAGAAATTATTAGATCCAACCAGTGAGTTCAGTAATGTTGTAGGGTACAAAATAAACATGGAAACATTAGTAATGTTTGTATACTCTAACAGAACTTATCAGAAAAAAAAATAAAGAAAAAGATCTCATTATAATAGCATCAAAAATGATAAAATATTTAGGAATAAATGTAAACAAGGTGGTGAAAAATTTCTACACTACAAAACACAAAAGCCTAAAGAAATCAAAGAAGATATAAATATTTGGGAAGGTAGTGTTATTTATGCATTGGAAGAGTTGATATTGTAAAAATGTCCATACTCCCCAAATCAATCTATAGATTCAATAAAATTCCAATGGCATTTTTTGCACAAGTAGAAAAAATCCTGAAATTTATATGGAGACAAAAAGACTCCAAATGGCAAAGCAATCCTGATAAGAAAAACAAACCAAGAGACATCACACTTCTTGATTTCAAGCTATATTTTGAAGACATATTTTAAAAAAACAGTGTGGTGCTGGCATAAAAGTAGACACATAGACCCATAAAACAAAATCAAGAGCCCATAAATAAGACCATTGCATATATAGTCAACTAATATTTGACAAGGGAGCCAGGAATACTCAGTGGAGAAAAGACAGACTCTTCTATAGATGGTGTTAATTAAATAGATGTAAAATATTTATTTTTATATATCATATTTTACATAATATATATCATGTGTTACATACATGATAATATATTATATATACATATACATATTGTAATTTATATATTATGTATTGTATAATATATATAAATGTCAATTTTATCTCAATAAAACTGAGAAAAAATGTTGCATATGTATGGCACAATATATACTTGTAACTATGAAATTCATATTGATAAAATCCATCAAATTTAATCAAATTTTATCAGTTATATACATGCATACATTTGTGTGTGTTTGTAACTCTATAATTTGGTTACATATGTAGCTTTGTTTACCACCATTACACAAAGTATTTAACTGTACCATGTCAACAATACTCCCTCTTTTAGCACTTGCAGTGAATCACACTCACTGCCTCCCTTTACTGACTTCAAGGGATTTAGAGGTTGATCAAAGAAAAATATATAATGATGAGGTGGCAGCAGCATTCAACAAACTCTATTTAGGTGATCCTTTGGCAAGTGTGCCTAGAGGTATGGAAAGGAGATTGGGATTGTGGAGGCGATAAAAATGGGAAGTCCTTGAGGACAGGGAAGCCAAAAAGGAGCTTACATGTCTAAGTGATATTGCTCAGCATCCCAGTGAGGAGTCTTTGGGTCAGAGGACAGCAGTATCTTGAGGTCTCTATAGCTCCAAAGTTCATATATCAATGGCTAATAGATGTTGGGTGCAGTTTGTGGGTTATGCAAAACAGGCAGTTTCTAAATGGTTAAAGTCTGCTAATTTGGGCTCTCTTTAAAGCAAATGGAGAGGGAGATCAAGATTGCAGAATAAGAGGATGTGAAGATCATGTCCCACCATGAACACATCAAAAATGCATCTACACATGGAACAATTTAGGAAACTAAATGGAAACAGTCAGAAGGACTCCTATACAACCAAGGCTGTAAGAAAGATACACATATAATTGCATAGAAAAGGAAGAAAGGCAACAGGTCAGGACTTGAACCCCTGTGGGGAGACTCAGAGGAAAAAGGAGATCACATATGTAGACAGAGTCCTGGGATCCTATGCATAGGAGACAAGCCCCTGTGGCTGCTTGGAGAACTGCTAGCAGAGATAGAAAGCTTGAAAAAGCCTCAACTTGACTCATGAGGAATGCACGAGCGCTGAATTGCATCCCCAGGCAGGAAGAAGAGGGGTCTCTTCTAGTGGCTGCCACCTCACAGCATTCACCAGTCTAAGCTGAGTGAATACCCTGGCACTGCTCACTCCATGCCACACTTTGGCACTGGATCTAGGACAGCCAAGGCCCAATTAACAGACTTAGAGGCAACTCAGGAGCTTAAGGCCTATCCCAGGTGGGGTGGCAGCAGACATTGTTGGTGATCACTCAAGAGGTGCCCGAGAAGCAGCCCAGACCTTTGATGGCAGCATGGATGCTCGATTTCAGTGACCATCTCACTGCATGCCCCAGCCAAAGGTCTGTGAACACTCCAACCCAGAACTCTTTATGCCAGAGCCTATCACTAGATCTGAAGTGGCTACAAAAGGGGAAGAGATGCAACAGTGGGCTGCATATGAGAAGCAGACATCTATAGAGGCAGAGCAAGAGAGATCTGTAAGCACACGAGCCCAAATTGCTGCAGTATTCCCTTCCTTTGGGGCAAAGTTCTCAGTGTAGGGAGATGGGAAAACACAAATTTAAAGGGAAAAAAGCAAACTTTAGCAACTTGGGATCAGACTCCACCCCTGACAGGGCAGTGTCAGCCACTGAGCAGAGAGAAAGTCCCACCTCACAACACATGTAGACTCTAGATCCTCCAACAAATGTCACACCCATTACCAAGGTGAGGGCTGCCAGCACACCTTGAAGAAAGACATAACTGGCACCCAAATCAAATCAAGCTCTCTCATCAAAAACATTTGCCGAGCTTCCCTGGTGGCACAGTGGTTGAGAGTCTGCCTGCCAATGCAGGGGACACGGGTTTGTGCCCCAGTCCAGGAAGATCTCATGTGCCATGGAGCGGCTGTGTCCATGGGCTATGGCTGATAAGCCTGCACGTCCAGAGCCTGTGCTCTGTGCTCTGCTAAGCCTGCACGTCCAGAGCCTGCGCTCTGAGAGGCCACAACCGTGAGAGGCCTGCGTACCACAAAAAAAAAAAAAAAAAAAAAAAGAAGCATTTGGCACAGGCAGACTTTACAGGGAAGCTCCCACATAAGAACACCACTTCAAGACCACAACAGGTGAATCTTTTACTTAAATTCATAGAGACAGGGAAAGTTAGATAAATTAAAAAGCAGAGGAAATACTGTCAATTCAAATAACAAGAGAAACCCTATAAAAAATAGTGAAATAGAAATAAGCAATCTACCAGATACAGAAGTTAAAACACTGGTAATTAAAATGCTAACTGAATTATGGGAAATAATTGATCTAAATACATCAATTTAACAAGGAACTAGAAAATATAAAGAAGACCTAATCAAAAATATATAATTTAATGCCTGAGATTAAAAACATTAGAAGTTATGAATAGCAGACTAAATGACACAAAGGAACTCATAAATGATCTGGAAGATAGAATAAGAAAATCACCTATCAGAACAGCAGAAAGAAAGGCAAATGAAAAAAAAAATGAGTGCAACATATGTGATCTCTGGGGTAACATCACATGCCAAGAATAGGATACAGGGGTTCGAGAAGTAGAAGAGAGAAAAGTATGTATTTGAAGAGTTTGTGGCTGAAAACTTCCCAAACCTAAAAAAGGAAACTGATATGCAGGTACAAGAAACACAGAGAGTCCCAAAGAAGATGAACCCAAAGAGACTCATACCAAGATATTTCATAACTAAAATGTCAAAATAAGCAAAAATGGGAAAAGAACAAACAAGCGGAGACTAAACAACATGGTATTAAAAACCAGTGGGTCAATGATGAAATCAAAGATGAAATCAGGAAATACCTCCAGAAAAAAGGAAAAAGAAACAACATTCTCAAATCAATCAATGTGATGCATCACATTAACCAAAGAGTAAAAATTACACGATCATCTCAATAGGTTCAGAAAAAGCATTTGACATAATTCACATCCATTTATTTAAAAAAAAAGTAATTGAAGTGGGTACAGAGGAAACGTATCTCACCAGGATAAAGTCCATTTATGAAAAAACACACAGCCAACATCATACTCGCTGGTAAATGCTCAAAGCGTTCCTGCAAAATTCAGGAACCAGACAAGAATGCCCACTCTCACCACTTCTATTTAACATAGTATTGTAAGTCCTAACCACAACAATCAGACAAAAAAAAAAAAAAGAAATAAAATGTGTCGAAATTTGCAGATCACGGGATACTTTATGCAAAAAAAAACTAAATTTTCCACACCAAAACTATTAGAAAAAATTAATTCAGCAAAGTTACATAATGCATGATTAACATACAAAAATCTGTTGCTTTTCTACACACTAATGAACTATCAAAAAGAGAAAATTTTAAAGTCTTCTTTAAAATTACATCAAAGGGGGAAGACGAGGGGAAGATGGCGGAAGAGTAAGACATGGAGATCACCTTCCTCCCCACAGATACACCAGAAATACATCTACACGTGGAACAACTCCTACAGAACATCTACTGAACACTGGCAGAAGACCTCAGACCTCCCAAAAGGCAAGAAACTCCCCACGTACCTGGGTAGGGCAAAAGAAAAAAGAATAAACAGAGACAAAAGGATAGGGACGGGACCTGCACCAGTAGGAGGGAGCTGTGAAGGAGGAAAGGTTTCCACACAATAGGAAGCCCGTTTGCAGCTGGAGACTGCGGGTGGCGGAGTGGGAAGCTTCGGAGCCCCGGAGGAGAGCACAGCAACAGGAGTGCAGAAGGGAAAGTGGAGAGATTCCATCACAGATGATCGGTGCCGACTGGTACGCACCAGCCTGAGAGGCATGACTGCTCACCCGCCGGGGCGGGTGGGGCTGGGAGCAGAGGCTCGGGCTTCGGTCTGAGAGCAGGGAAAGGACTGAGGTTGGCAGCGTGAACACTGCCTGCGGGGTGTTGTGCACCACAGCTAGCTGGGAGGGAGTCTGGGGCAAAGTCTGGAGCTGCCGAAAAGGCAAGAGACTTTTTCTTCCCTCTTTGTTTCCTGCTGCCCGAGGAGAGGGGATTAAGAGCACTGCCTAAAGGAGCTCCAGAGATGGGCGTGAGCCACGGCTAAATGCGTGGACCCTAGAGATGGGCAAGAGACGCTAAGACTGCTGCTGTTGCCACCAAGAAGCCTGTGTGTGAGTACAGGTCACTCTCCACACCCACCTTCCGGAGAGACTGTGCAGCCCGCCACTGCCAGGGTCCCGGGATCCTGGGACAACTTCCCCGAGTGAATGCATGGTGACCCTCAGGCTGGTGCAAAGTCACGCCAGCCTCTGCTGCCGCAGGTTCACCCCACACTCTGTGCCCTTCCATCCCCCCCCGGCCTGAGTGAGCCAGAGTCCCCACAGCAGCTGCTCCTTTAACCCCGTCCTGTCTGAGCGAAGAACAGGCGCACAGGTGCCCTCCGGCGACCTACACACAGAGGCGGGGCAAAATCCAAAGCTGAGACCCTGGGAGCTGTGAGAACAAAAAAGAGATGGAAATCTCTCCAAGAAGCCTCAGAAGGAGCGGATTAAAGCTCCACAATCAACTTGATGTACCCTCCATCTCTGGAATACATGAATAGACAACGAATCATCCCAAATTGAGGACGTGGACTTTGAGAGCAAGATTTATTTTTTCCCCTTTTCCTCTTTTTGTGAGCGTGCATGTGTATGCTTCTGTGCGAGATTTTGTCTGTATAGCTTTGTTTCCGCCATTTGTCCTAGGATTGTATCAGTCCGTTTTCTTTAGTTTGTTTTTTTTCTTATTTTTATTTTAATAATTTTGTTTTATTTTACTTTATCTTCTTTCTTTCTTTCCTTCCTTCCCTCCTTTAGACAATAAATCATCCCAAATTGAGGAGATAGACTTTGAAACCAGGATTTATGATTTTTTCCACTTAACCTCTGTTTTATACATCTTTATTGCAGCATAATTGCTTTACAATGGTGTGTTAATTTCTGCGTTATAACAAAGGGAATCAGTTATACATATACATATGTATATGTATGTCTCCCTCCCTCCCACACTCCCTATCCCACCCCTCCAGGTGGTCACAAAGCACGAGCTGATCTCCCTGTGCTACAAGGCTTCTTGCCACTAGCTATCTACCTTACGTTTGGTAGTGTGTATATGTCCATGCCTCTCTTGCACGCTTTGTCACAGCTTACACATCCCCCTCCCCATATCCTCAACTCCATTCTCTAGCAGGTCTGTCTCTTTATTCCTGTCTTACCCCTAGGTTGTTCATGACATTTTTTTCTTATATTCCATATATATGTGTTAGCATACGGAATTTGTCTTTCTCTTTCTGACTTACTTCACTCTGTATGACAGACTGTAGGTCTATCCACCTCATTACAAATAGCTCAATTTCGTTTCTTTTTATGGCTGAGTAATATTGAATTGTATATATGTGACACATCTTCTTTATCCATTCATCCAGTGATGGGCACTTAGGTTGTTTCCATCTCCAGGCTATTGTAAATAGAGCAGCAATGAACATTTTGGTACATGACTCTTTTTGAATTTTGGTTTTCTCAGGGAATATGCCCAATAGTGGCATTGCTGGGTCATATGGTAGTTCTATTTTTAGTTTTTTAAGGAACCTCCATACTGTTCTCCATAGGGGCTGAACCAATTCACATTCCTACCAGCACTGCAAGAGTGTTCCCTTTCCTCCACACCCTCACCAGCATTTATTGTTTCTAGATTTTTTGATGATGGCCATGCTGATTGGTGTGAGATGATATCTTATTATAGTTTTGACTTGCATTTCTATGAATATTAATGATGTTGAGCATTCTTTCATGTGTTTGTTGGCAGTCCGTATGTCTTCTTTGGAGAAAGTTTTATTTATGTCTTCTGCTCATTTTTGGATTGGGTTGTTTGCTTTTTTGTTACTGAGCTGCATGAGCTGCTTATAAATTTTGCAGATTAATCCTTTGTCAGTTGCTTCATTGGAAAATATTTTCTTCCATTCAGAATGTTGTCTTTTGGTCTTTTTTATGGTTTCCTTTGCTGTGGAAAAGCTTTGAAGTTTCATTAGGTCCCATTTGTTTATTTTTTTTTTAAATTTACATTTCTCTAGGAGGTGGGTCAATAAGGATCTTGCTGTGATTTATGTCATAGAGTGTTCTGCCTATGTTTTTCTCTACGAGTTTGATAGTTTGTGGCCTTACATTTAGGTCTTTAATCCATTTTGAGCTTATTTTTGTGTATGGTGTTAGGGAGTGATCTAATCTCATACTTTTACATGTACCTGTCTAATTTTCCCAGCACCACTTATTGAAGAGGCTGTCCTTTCTCCACTGTATATTCCTGCCTCCTTTATCAAAGATACGGTGACCATATGTGCGTGGGTTTACCTCTGGGCTTTCTATCCTGTTTCATTGATCTATCTTTCTGTTTTTGAGCCAGTACCATACGGTCTTGATTACTGTAGCTTTGTAGTATTGTGTGAACACAGGGAGCCTGATTCCTCCAGCTCCGGTTTTCGTTCTCAAGATTGCTTTAACTATTCAGGGTCTCTTGTGTTTCCATAGAAATTGTGATTTTTTTTGTTCTACTCTGTGAAAAATGCCAGTGGTAATTTGATAGGGTTTGCATTGAATCTGTAGATTGCTTTGGGTAGTAGAGTCATTTTCAAAATATTGATAGTTCCAACCCAAGAACATGGTATATCTCTCTATCTATTTGTATCATCTTTAATTTCTTTCATCAGTGTCTTATAATTTTCTAAAAAAAAGGCCTTTTGTCTCCTTAGGTAGGTGAATTCCTAGATATATTATGCTTTTTGTTGCAATGGTAAATGGGAGTGTTTTCTTGATTTCACATTGAGGTTTTTCATCATTAGTGTATAGGAATGACAGAGATTTCTGTGCATTAATTTTGTATCCTGCTGTTTTACCAAATTCATTGATTAGCTCTAGTAACTTTCTGGTAGCATGTTTCGGATTCTCTATGTATAGTATGATGTCTTCTGCAAATACTGACAGCTTTACTTCTTCTTTTTTGATTTGGATTACTTTTATTTCCTTTTCTTCTCTGACTGCTACAGATGAAACTTCCAAAAGTATGCTTAATAAGAGTGGTGAGAGTGGGCAACCTTGTCTTCTTCCTGATCTTAGTGGAAATGCTTTCAGGTTTTCACCATTGAGGATGATGTTGGCTGTGGGCTTGTCATATATGGCCTTTATTATGTTGAGGAAAATTTCCTCTATGCCTGCTTTCTGTAGGGTTTTTATCATAAATGGTAGTTGAATTTTGTCGAAAGGTTTCTCTGCATCTATTGAGATGATCATATGGTTTTCCTTCTTCAATTTGTAAATGTGATGTATCACATTGATTGATTTGCATATATTGAAGAATCCTTGCATTCCTGGAATAAACCCCACTTGATCATGGTGTATGATTCTTTTAATGTGCTGTTGGATTCTGTTTGCTAGTATTTTGTTGAGGATTTTTGCATCTATGTTCATCAGTGATATTGGCCTGTAGTTTTCTTTCTTTGTGACATCCTTGCCTGGTTTGGGTATCAAGGTGATGGTGGCCTCGTGGAATGAATTTGGGAGTGTTCCTCCATCTGCTATATTTTGGAATAGTTTGAGAAGGATAGGTGTTAGCTCTTCTCCAAATGTTTGAAAGAATTCGACTGTGAAGCCATCTGGTCCTGGACTTTTGTTTGTTGGAAGATTTTTAATCACAATTTCAATTTCAGTGCTTGTGATTGGTCTGTTCATATTTTCTATTTTTTCCTGATTCAGTCCTGGCAGGTTGTGCATTTCTAAGAATTTGTCCATTTCTCCAGGTTGTTAATTTTATTGGCATGGTGTTGCTTGTAGTAATCTCTCATGATTTTTGTATTCCCGCAGTATCAGTTGTTACTTCTTTTTCATTTCTTATTCTACTGATTTTAGTCTTCTTTCTTTTCTTGATGAGTCTGGCTAATTGTTTATCAATTTTGTTTATGTTCTCAAAGAACCAGCTTTTAGTTTTATTGATCTTTGCTATCGTTTCCTTCATTTCTTTTTCATTTATTTCTGATCTGATTTTTATGATTTCTGTCCTTCTGCTAAATTTGGGGTTTTTTTGTTCTTCTTTCTCTAATTGCTTTAGGTGCAGGTTAGGTTTTTTATTTGACTTGTTTCCTGTTTCTTAAGGTAGGATTGTATTCCTGTAAACTTCCCTCTTAGAACTGCTTTTGCTACATCCCATAGGTTTTGGCTCGTGTTTCTCCATTTTCCTTTGTTTCTAGTTATTTTTGATTTCCTATTAGATTTCTTCAGTGATCACTTAGTTATTAAGTAGTGTATTGTTTACCCTCCATGTGTTTGTATTTTTTACAGATCTTTTCCTGTAATTGATATCTAATCTCATAGCATTGATGTCGGAAAAGATACTTGATACAACTTAAATTTTCTTAAATTTACCAAGGCTTCATTTGTGACCCAAGATGTGATCTATACTGGAGAATGTTCCATGAGCACTTGAGAAAAATGTGTATTCTGTTGTTTTTGGATGGAATGTCCTATAAATATAAATTAAGTCCATCATGTTTAAAGTGTTATTTAAAGCTTGTGTGCCCTTATTTGTTTTCATTTTGGATGATCTGTCCATTGGTGAAAGTGCAGTGTTAAAGTCCCCTATTATGAATGTGTTACTGTTGATTTCCCCTTTTATAGCTGTTAGTATTGGCCTTATGTGTTGATGTGTTCCTATGTTGGGTGCATAAATATTTACGATTGTTATATCTTCTTCTTGCATCAATCCCTTGATCATTATGTAGTTTCCTTCTTTATCTCTTCTAATAGTCTTTATTTTAAAGTCTATTTTTTCTGATATGAGGATTGCTAATCCAGCTTTCTTTTGGTTTCCATTTGCATGGAATATCTTTTTCCATCCCCTTACTTTCAGTGTGTATGTGTCTCTAGGTCTGACGTGGGTCTCTTGTAGACAACATATATATGGGTCTTGTTTTTGCATCCATTCAGCGAATCTGTGTCTTTTGGTGGAAGCATTTAGTCCATTTTCATTTAAGGTACTTATCAATATGTATGCTCCTATTCCCATTTTCTTAATAGTTTTGGGTTCATTATTGTAGGTATTTTCCTTCTGTTGTGTTTCTTGCCTATAGAAGTTCCTTTAGCATTTGTTGTGAAGTTGTTTTGGTTGTGCTGAACTCTCTCAGCTTTTGCTTGTGTGTAAAGTTTTAAATTTCTCCATCAAATCTGAATGAGATCCTTGCTGATTAGAGTAATCTAGGTTGAATGTTTTTCTCCTTCATCACTTTAAATATGTCCTGCCAGTCCCTTTTGCTTGCAGAGTTTTTGCTGAAAGGTCAGCTGTTAACCTTATGGGGATTCCCTTGTTTATTTTTCGTTGTTTTCCCCTTGCTTCTTTAATATGTTTTCTTTGTATTTATTTTTTGACAGTTTGTTTAATATGTGTCTTAGTGTATTTTCTTTGGATTTATCCTCTATGGGACTCTCTGTGCTTCCTGGATTTCATTAACCACTTCCTTTCTCATATTAGGGAAGTTTTAAACTATAATCTCTTCAAATATTTTCTCAATCCTTTTCTTTGTTTTTTCTTCTTCTGGAACCCCTATAATTTTTTATTTATGGAAATGTATTTTATTTATTTATTTTTTAAACATCTTTCTTGGGGTATAATAGCTCTACAATGGTGTGTCAGTTTCTAGCTTATAACATAGTAAATCAGTTATACATATACACACATTCACATATTTCTTTCCTCTTGCATCTCCCTCCTTCCCTCTCTCCCTATCCCACCCTTCCAGGCGGTCACAAAGTACCGAGCTAATATCCCTGTGCAAAGCGGCTGCTTCCCACTATCTATCTACATTACGTTTGTTAGTATATATATGTCCATGCCCCTCCCTCGCCCTCTCATAGCTCACCACTCCCCCTCCCCATATCCTCAAGTCCGTTCTCCAGTAGGTCTCTGTCTTTATTCCTGTCTTACCCCTAGGTTCTTCAATACACTTTTTAAATCTTAAATTCCATATATATGTGTTAGCATATGGTATTTGTCTTTCTCTTTCTGAGTTACTTCACTCTGTATGACAGACTCGAGGTCTATCCACCTCATTACAAATAGCTCATTTCTTTTCTTTTTACAGCTGAGTAATATTCCATTGTATATATGTGCCACATCTTCTTTATGCATTCATCCAATGATGGTCACTTTGGTTGTTTCCATCTCCGGGCTATTGTAACTAGAGCTGCAATGAACATTTTGGTACATGCCTCTTTTTTAATTTTGATTTTCTCAGGGTATATGCCCAGTAGTGGGATTGCTGGGTCATATTGTAGTTCTATTTTTAGTTTTTTAAGGAACCTCCATAATGTTCTCCACAGTGGCTGAACCAATTAACATTCCCACCCGCAGTGCAAGAGGGGTCCCTTTTGTCCACACCCTCTCCAGCATTTATTGTTTCTAGATTTTTGGATGATGGCCATTCTAACTGGTGTGAGATGATATCTCATTGTAGTTTTGATTTGCATTTCTCTAATGATTAATGATGTTGAGCATTCTTTCATGTGTTTGTTGGCAGTCTGCATATCTTCTTTGAAGAAATGTCTATTTAGGTCCTCTGCCCATTTTTGGACTGGGTTGTTTGTTTTTTTTTAATGAGCTGCATGAGCTGCTTGTAAATTTTGGGGATTAATCCCTTGTCAGTTGCTTCATTGGAAAATATTTTCTTCCATTCAGAATGTTGTCTTTTGATCTTGTTTATGGTTTCCTTTGCGGTGGAAAAGCTTTGAAGTTTCATTAGGTCCCATTTGTTTATTTTTGTTTTTATTTCCATTTCTCTAGGAGGGGGGTCAAAAAGTATCTTGCTGTGATTTATGTCATAGAGTGTTCTGCCTATGTTTTCCTCTAAGAGTTTGATAGTTTCTGGCCTTACATTTAGGTCTTTAATGCATTTTGAGCTTATTTTTGTGTGTGGTGCTAGGAAGTGATCTAAGCTCATACTTTTACATGTAGCTGTCCAGTTTTCCCAGCAGCACTTATTAAAGAGGCTGTCCTTTCTCCACTGTATATTCCTGGCAGCTTTATCAAAGATAAGGTGTCCATATGTGCGTGGGTTTATCTCTGGGCTTTCTATTCTGTTCCATTGATCTATTCTGTTTTTGTGCCAGTACCATACGGTCTTGATTACTGTAGCGTTGTAGTATAGTCTGAAGTCAGGGAGCCTGATTCCTCCAGCTCCGTTTTTCGTTCTCAAGATTGCTTTAACTATTCAGGGTCTCTTGTGTTTCCATACCAGTTGTGAATTTTTTTGTTCTAGTTCTGTGAAAAATGCCAGTGGTAGTTTGAGAGGGATTGCATTGAATCTATAGATTGCTTTGGGTAGTAGAGTCATTTTCACAATGTTGATTCATCCAATCCAAGAACATGGTATATCTCTCCATTTGTTTATATCGTCTTTAATTTCTTTCATCAGTGTCTTATAATTTTCTGCATACAGGTCTTTTGTCTCCCTAGGTAGGTTTATTCCTAGGTATTTTATTCTTTTTGTTGCAATGGTAAATGGCAGTGTTTTCTTGATTTCACTTTCAGATTTTTCATCACTAGTATATAGGAATGCCAGAGATTTCTGTGCATTAATTTTGTATCCTGCTACTTTACCAAATTCATTGATTAGCCCTAGTAGTTTTCTGGTAGCATCTTTAGGATTCTCTATGTATAGTATCATGTTATCTACAAACAGTGACAGCTTTACTTCTTCTTTTCCGATTTGGATCCGTTTTATTTCCTTTTCTTTTCTGATTCCTGTGGCAAAAACTTCCAAATCTATGTTGAATAAGAGAGGTGAGAGTGGGCAACCTTGTCTTGTTCCTGATCTTAGTGGAAATGCTTTCAGCTTTTCACCATTGAGGATGATGTTGGCTGTGGGCTTGTCATATATGGCCTTTATTATGTTGAGGGAAGGTCCCTCTATGCCTACTTTCTGTAGGGTTTTTATCATAAATGGGTAATGAATTTTGTCAGAAGCTTTCTCTGCATCTATTGAGATGATCATATGGTTTTTCTCCTTCAATATCTTAATATGGTTTATCACATTGATAGATTTGCATATATTGAAGAATCTTTGCATTCCTGGAATAAACCCCACTTGATCATGTTGTATGATCTGTTTAATTTGCTTTTGGATTCTGTTTGTTAGTATTTTGTTGAGGATTTTTGCATCTATGTTCAGCAATGATATTGGCCTGTAGTTTCCTTTCTTTGTGACATCCTTGTCTGGTGTTGGTATCAAGGTGATTGTGGCCTTGTAGAAGGAATTGGGGAGTGTTCCTCCCTCTGCTATATTTTGGAAGAGTTTGAGAAGGATAGGTGTTAGCTCTTCTCTAAATGCTTGATAGAATTCGGCTGTGAAGCCATCTGGTCCTGAACTTTTGTTTGTTGGAAGATTTTTAATCACAGTTTCAATTTCAGTGTTTATGTTTAGTCTGTTCATATTTTCTATTTCTTCCTGATTCTGTCTTGGTAGTTTGTGCATTTCTAAGAATGTGTCCATTTCTTCCAGATTGTCTAATTTATTGGCATAGAGTTGCTTGTAGTAATCTCTCATGATCATTTTTATTTCTGCGGTGTCATTTGTTACTTCTCCCTTTTCACTTCTAATTCTATTGATTTGAGTCTTCTCCCTTTTTTTCTTGATGAGTCTGGCTAATGGTTTATCTCTTTTATTTATCTTCTCAAAAAACCTGTTTTTAGTTTTATTTATCCTTGCTATTGTTTCCTTCATTTCTTTTTCATTTATTTCTGGTCTGATTTTTATGATTTCTTTCCTTCTGCTAACTTTGGGTTTTTTTTTTTGTTCTTCTTTCTCTAATTGCTTTAGGTGTAATGTTAGGTTGTTTATTGGAGATGTTTCCTGCCTCTTAAGGTGGGCTTGTATTGCTATAATCTTCCCTCTTAGAGCTGCTTTTGCTGCATCCCATAGGTTTTGGGTCGTAGTGTCTTCATTGTCATTTGTCTCTAGATATTTTTTAATTTCCTCTTTGATGTCTTCAGTGATCACTTCATTATTGAGTAGTGTATTGTTTAGCTTCCATGTGTTTTTATTTTTTACAGAGCTTTTCCTCTAATTGATATCTAGTCTCATGGTGTTGCTGTCAGAAAAGATACTTGATACCATTTCAATTTTCTTAAATTTACTAAGACTTGATTTGAGACCCAAGATAAGATCTATCCTGGAGAATGTTCCTTGAGCACTTGAGAAAAATATGTATTCTGTTGTTTTTGGATGGAGTGTCCTATAAATATCAATTAAGTCCATCTTGTTTAATGTATCATTTAAAGCTTGTGTTTATTTATTTATTTTCATTTTGGATGATCTGTCCATTGGTGAAAGTGGGGTATTGAAATCCCCTACTATGAATGTATTACTGTCGATTTCCCCTTTTATGGCTGTTAGTTTTTGCGTTATGTATTCAGGTGCTCCTGTGTTAGGTGCATAAATATTTACAATTGTTATATCTTCTTCTTGGATCAATCCCTTAATCATTATGTAATGTCCTTCTTTGTCTCTTGTAATAGTCTTTATTTTAAAGTCTATTTCGTCTGATATGAGAATTGCTACTCCAGCTTTCTTTTGGTTTCCATGTTCATGGAATATCTTTTTCCATCCCCTTACTTTCAGTCTGTATGTGTCTCTAGGTCTGAAGTGGGTTTCTTGTAGACAGCATATATATGGGTCTTGTTTTTGTATCCATTCAGCCAATCTGTGTCTTTTGGTGGGAGCATTTAGTCCATTTACATTTAAGATAATTATCAATATGTATGTTCCTATTCCCATTTTCTAAATTGTTTTGGGTTTGTTGTTATAGGTCTTTTCCTTCTCTTGTGTTTCTTGTCTAGAGAAGTTCCTTTAGCAGTTGTTGTGAAGCTGGTTTGGTGGTGCTGAACTCTCTCAGCTTTTGCTTGTCTGTTAAGGATTTAATTTCTCCATCAAATCTGAATGAGATCTTTGCTGGGTATAGTTATCATGGTTGCAGGTTTTTCTCCTTCATCACTTTCAGTATGTCCTGCCACTCCTTTCTGGCTTGCAGAGTTTCTGCTGAGAGATCAGCTGTTAACCTTATCGGGGTTCCCTTGTGTGTTATTTGTTTTTTTTCCTCTTAATATGCTTTCTTTGTATTTAGTTTTTGACAGTTTGATTAATATGTGTTTTCGCGTATTTCTCTTTGGTTTTATCCTGTATGGGACTCTCTCTGCTTCCTGGACTTGGTTAACTATTTCCTTTCCCATATTAGGGAAGTTTTCAACTATAATCTCTTCAAATATTTTCTCAGTCCCTTTCTTTTTCTCTTCTTCTTCTGGAACCCCTATAATTCAAATGTTGGTTCTTTTAATGTTGTCCTAGAGGTCTCTGAGACTGTCCTCAGTTCTTTTCATTCTTTTTTCTTTATTCTGCTCTGCAGTAGTTATTTCCACGATTTTATCTTCCAGGTCACTTATCCGTTCTTCTGCCTCAGTTATTCTGCTATTGATCCCATGTAGAGTACTTTTAATTTCATTTATTGTGTTGTTCATCGTTGCTTGTTTTATCTTTTGTTCTTCTTGGTCCTTGTTAATTGTTTCTTGCATTTTGTCCGTTTTATTTCCAAGATCTTGGATTATCTTTACTATCATTATTCTAAATTCTTTTTCAGGGAGACTCCCTATTACCTCTTCATTTGTTAAGTCTGGTGAATTTTTATCTTACTCCTTCATCTGCTGTGTGTTTTTCTGTCTTCTCATTTTCCTTATCTTACTGTGTTTGGGGTCTCCTTTTTGCAGGCTACAGGTTCGTATTTCCCGTTGTTTTTGATGTCTGTCTCCAGTGGCTAAGGTTGGTCCAGTGGGTTGTGTAGGCTTCTTGGTCGAGGGGGCTAGTGCCTGTGTTGTGGTGGATGAGGCTGGATCTGGTCTCTCTAGTGGGCAGGTCCACGTCTGGTGGTGTGTTTTGGGATGTCTGTGGACTTATTATGATTTTAGGCAGCCTCTAAGCCAATGGGTGGGGTTGTGTTCCTGTTTTGCTAGTTGTTTGGCAAAGGTTGTCCAGCACTGTAGCTTGCTGCTCGTTGAGTGAAGCTGGGTGCTGTTGTTAAGTTTTTGTTCCCTGGGAGATTTTCGCAGTTTGATATTATGTGGAGCTGGGAGGTCTCTTCTGGACCAGTGTCATGAAGTTGGCTCTCCCCCCTCAGAGGTAGAGCCCTGATTCCTGGCTGGAGCAGCCAGAGCCTTTCATCCACACAGCTCAGATTAAAAGGGAGAGAATGTAGAGAGAATTAGTAGAAGTAGGAAGATAGAAAGAAAGAAGGAAAGGAGGGAAGGCAGGAAGGAAGGGAGGTAGGAAGGACGGAGGGCAGGAAGGAAGGAAGAAAGAAAGAAGAAAAGAAGGAAAGAAGGCAAGAAGGAAGGCAAGGCTGGAGGGAGGCAGGCAGGAAGGAAGGAAAGAAGGAAGGAAAGAAGGAAGAAAAAAAGACAGAAAGTAGATACAGTAAAATAGAATTAAGTAAAGTATAATAAAGTTATTGAATTAAAACATAATTATTTAGGGATTAAAAAAAAGGGAACGGATAGATCCTTAGGACAAATGGTGGAAGCCACGCTATACAGACAAAATCTTACACTGAAGCTTACACATACTCCCTCACGAATAGAGGTAAAGTGGAAAAAATCATAAATCTTGCTTTGAAAGACCACCTCCTCAACTTGGGATGATTTGTTGTCTAAAGGAAGGAAGGAAAGAAAGACAGAAAGAAGGAAGGTAAAGTATAATAGAATTATTAAAATTAATTATTAAGAAAAAAAAATTTTAAAAAGAAAAAAAAAAAAACAATGGACGGATAGAACCCTAGGACAAATGGTGGAAGCAAAGCTATACAGACAAGATCTCAAACAGAAGCATACACATACACATTCACAAAAAAGGAAAAAGGGGAAAAAATAAATCTTGCATTCGAAGTCCACCACCTCAATTTGGGATGAGTCACTGTCTATTCATGTATTCCACAGATGTAGGGTACATGAAGTTGATTGTGGAGCTTTCATCCACAGCTTCTGAGGTTGCTGGGATAGATTTCTCTTTCTCTTCTTTGTTCTCACAGCTCCCAGGGGCTCAGCTTTGGATTTGGCCCTGCCTCTGCGTGTAGGTCACTGGAGGGCGTCTGTTTTTTTGCTCAGACAGGACAGGGTTAAAGGAGCCTCTGACTCGGGGGCTCTGGCGCACTCAGGCCTAGGGGAGAGAGGGGCACGGCGTGCGGGGCGGGCCTGCGGCGGCAGAGGCCAGCGTGACGTTCTACCAGCCTGAGGCCCGTCGTGTGTTCTCCCTGGGAAGATGTCACTGGATCCCAGGAACCTGGCAGGGGCCGGCTGCACAGGCTCCCCAGAAGAGGGGTGTGGATATTGACCTGTGCTCGTTCACAGGCCCCTTGGTGGCAGCAGCAGCAGCCTTAGCGTCTCCCGCCTGTCTCTGGAGTCCGCGCTTTTAGCCGCGGCTCGCGCCTGTCTCTGGGGACCGCGCTTTTAGCCGCGGCTCGTGCCTGTCTCTGGGGACCGCGCTTTTAGCCACGGCTCACGCCGGTCTCTGGAGTTCCTTTAAGCAGCGCTCTTAAACCCCTGTCCTCGCGCATCAGGAAACAAAGAGGGAAGGAAAAGTCTCTTGCCTATTCAGCAGGTGCAGACTTTTCCCCGGACTCCCTCCCGGCTAGCCGTGGTGCACTAATCCCTTCAGGCTATGTTCAAGCGGCCAACCCCAGTACTTTCCCTGCGCTCTGTCTGAAACCGAAACCCGAGCCTCAGCTCGCAGCCCCGCCTGCCCAGGCGGGTTAGCCGATAAGCCTCTTGGGCTGGTGAGTGCCGGTCGGCACCAATCCTCTATGCGGGAATCTGTCCACTTTCCCCTCCGCACTCCTGTTGCTGTGCTCTCCTCCGCGGCTCCGAAGCTCCCCCCCCCGCCTCCCGCAGTCTCCTTCTGCGAAGGGGCTTCTTAGTGTGTGGAGACTTTTCCTCCTTCACAGCTCCCTCCCGCTGGTGCAGGTGCCGTCCCTATTCTTTTGTGTCTGTTTTTCCTTTTTTTCTTTTGCCCTGCCCAGGTACGTGGGGAGTTTCTTGCCCTTTGGGAGGACTGAGGTCTTTTGCCAGCCTTCAGTAGGTGTTCTGTAAGAGTTGTTCCACGTGTAGATGTATTTCTGTTGTATCTGTGGGGAGGAAGGTGATCTCCGCGTCTTACTCTTCCGCCATCTTCCCAGCACCCCCTTAAACTCTTTATATCAGTTTCTTCATCAGTATAGTTGGGCAAATGTTACATATCTATGGGATTTTTGTGAGATCAGAGTGAGCGAGTGAATACACAATACAACCTTTGGCATATAAAATGCACCTAGTAAGTGGTAAATGTTTCTTTTATTATTAAAATTATAAAAGCTATATTCTTTTGTTTTTTTTTTAACATCTTTATTGGGGTATAATTGCTTTATAATACTGTGTCAGTTTCTACTTTATAACAAAGTGAATCAGTTATACATATACACACGTTCGCATATTTCTTCCCTCTTGCATCTCCCTCCCTCCCTCCCTCCCTATCCCACCCCTCCAGGCGGTCACAAAGCACCGAGCCGATATCCCTGTGCCAAGCGGCTGCTTCCCATTAGCTATCTACCTTACTGTTTGTTAGTATATATAGGTCCATGCCCCTCCCTCGCCCTCTCATAGCTCACCCCTCCCCCTCCCCATATCCTCAAGTCCGTTCTCCAGTAGGTCTGTGTCTTTATTCCTGTCTTACCCCTAGGTTCTTCATAACATTTTTTTTTCTTTCTTAAATTCCATATATATGTGTTAGCATACAGTATTTGTCTTTGTCTTTCTGACTTACTTCACTCTGTATGACAGACTCGAGGTCTGTCCACCTCATTACAAATAGCTCAATTTCGTTTCTTTTTAACGCTGAGTAATATTCCACTGTGTATATGTGCCACATCTTCTTTATCCATTCATCTGACGATGGGCACTTAGGTTGTTTCCATCTCCGGGCTATTGTAAATAGAGCTGCGATGAACATTTTGGTACATGCCTCTTTTTCAATTTTGGTTTTCTCAGGGTATATGCCCAGTAGTGGGATTGCTGGGTCTTATGGTAGTTCTATTTTTAGTTTTTTAAGGAACCTCCATACTGTTCTCCACAGTGGCTGAACCAATTCATATTCCCAGCAGCAGTGCAAGAGGGTTCCCTTTTCTCCACACCTTCTCCAGCATTTATTGTCTCTAGATTTTTTTGATGATGACCATTCTAACTGGTGTGAGATGATATCTCATTGTAGTTTTGATTTGCATTTCTCTAATGATTAACGATGTTGAGCATTCTTTCATGTGTTTGTTGGCAGTCTGCATATCTTCTTTGGAGAAATGTCTATTTAGGTCCTCTGCCCATTTTTGGATTGGGTTGTTTGTTTTTCTGTTATTGAGCTGCATGAGTTGCTTGTAAATTTTCGAGATGAATCCTTTGTCAGTTGCTTCATTTGCAAATATTTTCTCCCACTCTGAGGGTTGTCTTTTGGTCTTGTTTATGGTTTCCTTTGCTGTGCAAAAGTTTTGAAGTTTCATTAGGTCCCATTTGCTTATTTTTGTTTTTATTTCCATTTCTCTAGGAGGTGGGTCAAAAAGGATCTTGCTGTGGTTTATGTTATAGAGTATTCTGCCTATATAATCCATTTTGAGCTTATTTTTGTGTATGGTGTTAGGGAGTGATGTAATCTCATACTTTTACATGTACCTGTCCAGTTTTCCCAGCACCACTTATTGAAGAGGCTGTCCTTTCTCCACTGTATATTCCTGCCAACTTTATCAAAGATAAGGTGTCAATATGTACGAGGGTTTATCTTTGAGCTTTCTATCCTGTTCCATTGATCTATATTTCTGTTTTTGTGCCGGTGCCATATTGTCTTGATTACTGTAGCTTTGTAGTATTGTCTGAGGTCTGGCAGCCTGATTCCTCCAGCTCCGTTTTTCATTCTCAACATTGCTTTTGCTATTCAGTGTCTTTTGTGTTTCCATACAAAGTGTGAATTTTTTTGTTCCAGTTCTGTTAAAAATACCAGTGGTAGCTTGATAGGGATTGCATTGAATCTATAGATTTCTTTGGGTAGTAGAGTCATCTTTACAATGTTGATTCTTCCAATCCAAGAACATGGTATATCTATCCATATGTTAGTATCATCTTTAATTTCTTTCATCAGTGTCTTATAATTTTCTGCATACTGTTTTTTTGTCTCCTTAGGTAGATTTATTCCTAGATATTTTGTTCTTTTTGTTTCAGTGGTAAATGGGAGTGTTTTCTTGATTTCACTTTTAGATTTTTCATCACTAGTATATAGGAATGCCAGAGATTTCTGTGCATTAATTTTGTATCCTGCTCCTTTACCAAATTCATTGATTAGCTCTAGTAGTTTTCCAGTAGCATCTTTAGGATTCTCCGTGTATAGTAGCATGTCATCTGCATACAATGACAGCTTTACTTCTTTTCCGATTTCGATTCCTTTTATTTCCTTTTCTTCTCTGATTGCTGTGGCTAAAACTTCCAAAACTATGTTGAATAAGAGTGGTGAGAGTGGGCAACCTTGTCTTGTTCCTGATCTTAGTGGAAATGCTTTCAGTTTTTCACCATTGAGGATGATGTTGGCTGTGGGTTTGTCATATATGGCCTTTATTATGTTGAGGAAAGGTCCCTCTATGCCTACTTTCTGTAGGGTTTTTATCATAAATGGGTGTTGAATTTTGTCAAAAGCTTTCTCTGCATCTATTGAGATGATCATATGGTTTTTCTCCTTCAATTTGTTAATATGGTTTATCACATTGATTGATTTGCGTATGTTGAAGAATCCTTGCATTCCTGGAATAAACCCCACTTGATCATGGTGTATGATCCTTTTCATGTGCTGCTGGATGCTGTTTGCTAGTAGTTTGTTGAGGATTTTACGTCTATGTTCATCAGTGATATTGGCCTGTAGTTTTCTTTCTTTGTGACATCCTTGTCTGGTTTTGGTATCAAGGTGATGCTGGCCTCGTAGAAGGAATTTGGGAGTCTTCCTCCCTCTGCTATATTTGGAAACGTTTGAGAAGGATAGGTGTTAGCTCTTCTATAAATGTTTGATAGAATTGGCCTGTGAAGCCATCTGGTCCTGGGCTTTTGTTTGTTGGAAGATTTTTTTTTTTTTTTAACATCTGTATTGTGGTAAAATTGCTCTACAATGGTGTGTCAGTTTCTACTTTATAACAAAGTGAATCAGTTATATATATACAGACGTTCACATATTTTTTCCCTCGTGTCTCCCTCCCTCCCTCCCTCCCCATCCCACCCCTCCAGGCAGTCACAAAGCACCAAGCTGATATCCCTGTGCCAAGCTGCTGCTTGTTGGAAGATTTTTAATCACAGCTTCAGTTTCAGTGTTTTTGATTGTTCTGTTCATATATTCTATTTCTTCCTGATTCAGTCTTAGTTGTTTGTGCATTTCTAAGGATTTATCCATTTCTTCCAGTTTGTTCATTTTGTTGGCATAGTGTTGCTTGTAGTAATCTCTCATGATATTTTTAATTTCTGCAGTGTCAGTTTTTACTTCTCCTGGGTCTTTTTTTGTATACATTCAGCCAGTCTGTGTCTTTTGGTGGGAGCATTTTATCCATTTACAATTAAGGTAATTATCTATATGTTCCTATTCCCATTTTCTGAATTGTTTTGGATTTGTCATTGTAGGTCTTTTACTTCTCTTGTGTTTCCGGCCCAGAGAAGTTCCTTTAGCATTTGTTTTAAAGCTGGTTTGGTGGGTTTGAACTCTCTCAGCTTTTTGTTGTCTGTAAAGTTTTTAATTTCTCCATCAAATTTGATTGAGATCCTTGCTGGGTAGAGTAATCTTGGTTGTAGGTTTTTCTCCTTCATCCCTTTAAATATGTCCTGCCACTATCTTCTGGCTTGCAGAGTTCCTGCTGAAAGATCAGCTGTTAACCTCATGGGGATTCCTTTGTGGTTTTTTTTTTCCCCTTTCTGCTTTTAATACGTTTTCTTTGTATTTAATTTTTTATATTTTGATTAATATGTGTCCTGTTGTGTTTCTCTTTGGATGTATCCTGTATCCTGTATGCAACTGTCTGTGCTTACTGGACTTGATTAACGTTTTCCTTTCCCGCATTAGGGAAGTTTTTAACTACAATCTCTTCAAATATTTTCTCAGTCCCTTTCTTTTTCTCTTCTTCTTCTGGGACCCCTATAATTCGAATGTTGTTGTATTTACTGTTGTCCCAGAAGTCTCCGAGAATGTCATCAGCTCCTTTAGTTCTTTTTTTCTTTATTCTGCTCTGCAGTAGATATTTCCACGATTTTATCTTCCAGGTCACTTATCCTTTCTTCTGCCTCAGTTATTCTGCTATTGATTCCTTCTAAAGTATTTTTTATTTCATTTATTGTGTTGTTCATCATTGCTTATTTCCTCTTTTCTTCTTCTAGGTCACTTTTAAACGTTTCTTGTATTTTCTCCATTCTATTTCCAAGATTTTGGATCATGTTTACTATCATTACTCTGGATTCTTTTTCAGGTAGACTGCCTATTTCCTCCTCATTTGTTAGGTCTGGTGGGTTTTTACCTTGCTCCTTCATCTGCTGTGTGTTTTTCTGTCTTACATTTAGCTTATCTTACTGTGTTTGTTGTCTCCTTTTCATAGGTTACTGGTTCCTAGTTGCCATTATTTTTGATGTCTGGCCCCAGTGGCTGAGGTTTGTTCAGTGGGTTGTGTAGGCTTCCTGGTAGAGGTGACTATTACCTGTGTTCTTGTGGATGAGTCTGGATCTTGTCTTTTTTGTGGGGCAGTCTATGTCTGATGGTGTGTGTTGGTGTGTCTCTAACCTTATTATGATATTAGGCAACCTCTCTGCTAATGGATGAGGTTGTATTCCTGTCTTGCTAGTTGTTTGGCATAAGGTATCCAGCACTGTAACTTGCTGATCATTGAGTGAAGCTAGGCCTTGCCATTGAGATTGAGATCTCTGGGAGATTTTTGCCATTTGATATTATGTGGAGCTGGGAGTTCTCTTGTGGACCAGTGCTCTGAATTTGGCTCTCCCACCTTAGAGGCAGAGCACTGACTCCTCGCTGGAGCACTAAGAGCCTTTCATCCACATGGCTCAGAATAAAGGGGGAAAAAATAGAACTAAAGAAAGAGGATATAATAAAATAAATTAAGATGAAATAAAATAGTTATTAAAATAAAAAAATAATTATTATGAAAAAATATTTTTAAGTAAATAAATAAATAAATAAGGAAAAAAAGAACGGATGGACAGAATCCTAGGTCTAATGTTGAAATCAAAGCTATACAGACAAAGTCTCACACAGAAGCATACACATACACACTGAAAAAAAGAGAAGGTGACAAAATAATATGTCTGGCACCCGAAGTCCACCTCCTCAATTTGGGATGATTCATTGTCTATTTAGGTATTCCACAGATTCAGGGTACATCAAGTTAGTTGTGGAGCTTCAATCCACTGCTTCTGATGCTGCTGGGAGAGATTTCCCTTTCTCTTCTTTGTTTGCACAGCTCCCAGGGTTCAGCTTTGGCTCTGGCCCCGCCTCTGTGTGTAGGTCGCCTGAGGACGTCTGTTCTTTGCTCAGACAGGACGCAGTTAAATGAGCAGCTGCTTTGGTGGCTTTGGCTCACTCAGCCTGTGAGGAGGAAAGAGTACGTATGTGGGGCCAGCCTGTGGTGGCAGAGGCTGGTGTGTAGATGCACCAGCCTGAAGCACACTGTGCATTCTTCTGGGGAAGTTGTCCCTGGATCATGGTACCCTGGGAGTAGTGGGCTGCACAGGCTCCCGGGAGGGTAGGTGTGGAGAATGCCCTGTGCTTGCACACAGGCTTCCTCGTGGCTGCAGCAGCAGCCTTAATGTCTCATGCCCGTCTCCTGGGTCTGTCTGATAACCCCGGCTCTCGCCCATTTCTGGAACTCCTTTAAGCAGCTCTCTTATTCCCCTCTCCTTGCGCAGCAGGAAACAAAGAGGGAAGAAGAAGTCTCCTGCCTCTTTGGCACGTCCAGACTTTCTCCCAGACTCCCTCCCTCCTAGCTGTGGTGCACTAGCCCCCTTCAGGCTGTGTTCATGCAGCTAACCCCAGTCCTCTCCCTACGATCCCACCAAATCCCGGGCCTCAACTCCCAGTCCTTGCCAGCCCCGGCAGGGGAGCAGACAAGCCTCTCGGGCTGGTGAGTGCTGCTTGGCACTGATTTTCTGTGCAGGAATTTCTCCGCTTTGCCCTTCGCACCCCTGAGTCTGCGCTCTCCTCCATGGCTCCGAATCTTCCCCCTCCACCACCCACAGTCTCTGCCTGCGAAGGGGATTCGTAGTGTGTGGAAACCTTTCCTCCTTCACCCCTCCTTCCCACTGGTGCAGGTCCCGTCCCTAAACTTTTTCTCTGTTTTTTGTTTTTTCTTTTGCCATACCCAGGTATGTGGGAAGTTTCTTGCCTTTTGGGTGGTTTGAGGTCTTCTGCCAGCGTTCAGTAAGTGTTCTATAGGAGCAGTTCCACGTGTAGATGCATTTCTGATGTATCTGTTGGGAGGAAGTAATCTCCATATCTTACTCTTCTGCCATCTTCTCCCTGGCCCTAGCTCTCCATTTTTGCTGGACAGCTTTTTTGGGGGGTAAAATATTCTTCCTTGGCAGTTTTTTTTTTTTTTTTATCTTAGGACTCTGTATTTATCATCTCACTCTTTCTTGGCCTTTAAGGTTTTTGCTGAAAAGACACTGATAGCCTTATGAGAGTTCTCTTGTATGAGGTGAGATTTTTTTTTCTTTAGCTGCTTCTAAAAGTTTTAATTGTCTTTTATTTTTCAGTTTTATTATAATGTGTATCTATGAAGTTGCCTTTGCATTCAATTTGTAAGGGAATCTATGAGTTTCATGTACCTTGATATACATATCTCTTTCTTGATTTGGGAAGATTTCAGCCATTATTCTTTGAATAATTTTCTGCTTTTTTCTCTCTCCCTTCTCCTTCTGAGAGTCGTATAATAGGAATATTATTTTATTTGATGTTGTCACGTAGTTCATGTAAGTTTTCTTCACTCCCTTTCCTTATTTTTCTTCATTTATATAATTTCAAATGATCCATCTTCAAGTTTACAAATTATTTCTTCTGATGATTGAGTGTTCTGTTTATGCTCTCTATTTCATTTTTCGTTTCATTTATTGTATTCTTTATATTAACAATTTTTGTTTGGTTCTTTTTATGATTTGTATCTCTCTTTGAATCTCTCATTTTGTGCATATATTCTTTTCCTGACTTTGCTGTTTGTGTTGTCTTGTAGCACACTGACTTTCCTTAAAATATTTATTAATTTATTTTTCAAGCAATTCATATATCTTCATTTCTCTGTCATCAGCTCATGGAAAATTATTGTGTACATTTGGAGGTGTTATGTTTCTTTGATTTTTAGTGTTCCTTGTATTGACATGTGCACATTTGATAGTGTGGTCACCTATTCCTGATTTTATGGACTGGTTTTGTTGGTTTAAGACCTTTTCCTGTCAGTGAGTTTGAGAGATCCATCTGTGTGCAGTGAGGTGTTTTGGCTCTTGGGAAATCCAAGTAGCATAGTCTTTGTGTGGCTTTGCTTAGCTAAGGTTATTGTCAGTGAAGGTTGCAGGGATCCTCAGTGACCAAGGCAGTAAGTGTCTGCAGTGGTGGTGAGGGCTGTTGTGGGCATCTTGATTTCTTTTTCTCTTTTTGTTCTAGCTGAGGGATCTGTCTTAGAACTGGTTCTGGTTCTCAGGCTTTCTCACAGTGGTCGGGGCACTGGTGTCTGATGTACAACTGCTTATGGAGCAGCCATGAAATCAGTGGCTGAATTGTGGGTGCTTTCAGAGTGACAGCCACTATAGTGTCTTGGACAATGGCTTGTCTGCAGTCATAGTGTCTCTGTATCTGATGTATGAGCGCACATGGAGCCACCACCGAGTCGGATACTCAAACATGGATGCTCATGGAGGGATAGTGTCTCAGGGTTCTGTGGCAATGGCACCACACAGTGGCAGTAACTTTGGTGCCTGACACATGGACGCATGCAGACAAGTCATGAAACCTAGGAGTGTGGACACATGTGGATAGACAGTGCCTCTGTGGTCCTAGTCTTTGGCTAGCCTGTAGCAGTAGTGGTTCTCATGCCTGAGATATAAGTGCTCATAGATCAAGCTGAGGAAATGTGATTTGGAAGGCAGGCACATGAAGAGTGACGACAGAGCTGAGGTCTGGATCACAGATGTGTATGGGGTGGTTGTGGATTTGGTGTTTGAAGTGAGTGTCTATGCAGCAGCCATTGCTATGCTGTCTGAGATGTGTGGGATTGGGGATTTAGCAGTCCTGATTCCAGAGCAGTACAACAACAGCTGTCTTTTGGGGAGAATACAGAAGTGCTTCCCTCTCTGGTGGGTTCAGGATGGTGATGAATGTCAGTTACCTCAGTGCCAAAAGCTCCTGGTGTCCCCTGCAGGGAGTCTGTTAGGGTCTGTGGTGACAAACACTACAGGGTTTCCTTTGTGAAACCTTCATGGAGTCCATGGCTGTTGTGGGGGCTGTTGAGGTCCTCAGTGGAAAAGACTGCTGGAGTACTCCAGAAAGCATGCCATTGGGGACCACCTTGGCATCTTCTGCGTGGTTGATGTAGATAAACCCTGTCCTCCTTTGTTCCTAGCTGTCTTCTTACCCATGTTGGTGAGTTAGTAAATCTCAGTAAACAAAAGCTAGACAAATACCTCTATAGAATTTCACTAAAATGGGCCTTTTCTCCTGATTGTATCATCTTTTTATACCTTCTGTTTGGGGTTCTTTTTCTCTTTAAAAGAAGCATTAATAATACCTGTAATAGTTAACATTTCAATGCTTGCCATGTTCCAGGTACTGCTATTAGTATTTAAATCATATCAACAATCTTGTGAGGTAAATATTATTAGTTTTGTTATTCATATCAGGGAACTGAAATACAGAAAATTTAGGTAACATGACTAAAGAGACACAGTAAATAGTGGAGCTAAGATACAAATCTATGTATTCTATCTGTAGATTAGCACTGTATAATATAAATAAATGTGAGCCACACATATAATTTTGAATATTCTAATAGCCACATTTAAAAAAATAAAAAAATAATGGGTGAAATTAATTTTAATAATATGTATTATTTAACTGTGTTTAAAATATTATAATTTCAACATATTTTACTAGTCACTTTTCAAATTCTCAGTAGAAATATATGGCTTATATCTACTATGTTGGACAGCTTAACTCTAGAGCCTGTGCTCTTAGGCTTCAGAACCAGATAAAATTAGTACAAAGTCATGGTTCTGTCATTGATTATCTGTGTGATCTTCAGCACAATTCTGAATGTCTCAGAGCCTGCTTCCTCATGTGTAAATTGTGCAAAATAATGATATATACTTCACATGATTGCTAAGATTGAGTGATTATACAGTGTTTAGAGTAGTGCTGGACACATATCAGTGATTGTTAACTATCACCATTATCATTATCATTTATTATCCTAATACATTCTATAATTTATGTTTCTTCCTATTCTGGCATATTATCTAACTCATCTGGCAATGATAGATCTTCTTTAGGAACTCCTAACAGTACTTTGCATCAATTTTCTCCCTGCATCCTCATAACCACTCTGCTAAGTAGATATCCCAATTTTACAATTTAGGCAATGGAAACTCAATGAGATAAAATAACTTGCAGAGGGGGCTTCCCTGGTGGTGCAGTGGTTGAGAGTCCGCCTGCCGATGCAGGGGACATGGGTTCGTGCCCCGGTCTAGGAAGATCCCACATGCCGCATAGCAGCTAGACCTGTGAGCCATGACCGCTGAGCCTGTGCGTCCGGAGCCTGTGCTCTGCAATGGGAGAGGCCACAACAGTGAGAGGCCCACATAACGCAAAAAAAAAAAAAAAAAAAAGAAAGAAAGAACTTGCATAGATCACAGAAGTACTAAATGAGAGCTCTAGAAATTTTTTTCGACTTGAAGGCATAGACTTATTTTTGTTTGAATACTTTGAATATTTTTTGAAGTAATTAATAAACAACACTGATACTTCCATTCAGCCCAAAGGTTTTTTAACAAAGTTATTTTTTAACATACATGACTGCTTATTTACAGGATTTAAAATTCCTCCTTTGAAGAATTAATGTTTGAGATACTGAGAAATTCCATTTGCATCAAATAATTTAGTGATTCTATTACCACATACACTCAAACTGTGTTATTTTAGGTGTTTTGATTTAATTGCATGTTTCTGAGAATTGCTGTAATTTATGCTTATCATAGGATATTTTCAAAAGACAAAAAAATTTACACAGAATCGTAGCACCATAAGACTGGGTTATTGATCTACACGTGGAACAACTACTACAGAACACCTACTGAATGCTGGCAGAAGACCTCAGACCTCCCAAAAGGCAAGAAACCCTCCACGTACTTGGGTAGGGCAAAAGAAAAAAGAATAAACAGAGCAAAAAGGATAGGGATGGGTCCTGAACCAGCAGGAGGGAGCTGTGAAGGAGGAAAAGTGTCCACACACTAGGAAGCCCCCTCACGGGCAGAGATTGCGGGTGGTGGAGGGGGGGAGCTTCGGAGACGTGGAGGAGAGCACAGCAACAGGGGTGCATAGGGCAAAGCAGAGAGATTCCAGCACAGAGGATCAGGGCCGACCGGCACTCACCAGCCTGAGAGGTTTGTCTGCTCCCCTGCTGGAGAGGGCAGGACTTCGGTCAGAGTGCAGGGAGAGGACTGGGGTTGGTGGCATGAACACAGCCTGCAGGGGGTTAGTGCACCACGGCTGGCCAGGAGGGAGTCCGGGGAAAAGTCTCAACCTGCCAAAGAGGCAAGAGACTTTTTCATCCTTCTTTGTTTCCTGGTGCGTGAGAAGAGGGGATTAAGAAGGCTGCTTAAAGGAGCTCCAGAGATGATTGCAAGCCGCTGCTAAAATTGTGGACAACAGAGACAGACATGAGATGCTAAGGCTGCTGCTGCTGTCACCAAGAAGCCTGTGTGCGAGCACAGGTCACTATCCACACCCCTCTTCTGGGGAGAATGTGCAGCCCGCCACTGCCAGGGTTCCAGCATCCAGGGACAACTCTCCCGGGAGAACGCACGGCACGCCTCAGGCTGGTGCAACGTCACACCGGCCTCTGCCACCACAGGCCCGCCCTGCACTCCATGACCCTTCCTACCCCCGGCCTGAGTAAGCCAGAGCCTCCGAATCTGCGGCTACTTTAACCCCATCCTGTCTGAGCAAAGAAAAGTCACCCTCCGGCGACCTACATGGACAGGCGGGGCCAAATCCAAAGCTGAGCCCCTGGGAGCTGTGAGAACAAAGAAGAGAAAGGGAAATCTCTCTCAGAAGCCACAGAAGCACTGGATTAAAGCTCTACAATCAACTTGATGTACTGTGCATCTGTGGAACACATGAATAGACAATGCATCATCCCAAATTAAGGAGCCATGTGGATGAAAGGTTCTTGGTGCTGCAGCCAGGAGTTAGTGCTGTGCCTCTGAGGTGGGAGAGGCAACTTCAGGACACTGGTCCACAAGAGACCTCCCAGCTGCACATAATATCAAGTGGTGAAAATCTCCCAGACGTCTCCATCTCAATGCTGGCACCAAGCTTCACTCAGTGATCAGCAAGCTACAGTGCTGGACATCCTATGCCAAACAACTAGCAAGACAGGAACACAACCCCACCCATTAGCAGAGAGGCTGCCCCAAATCATAATGAGTCTACAGACAACCCAAAACACACCACCAGACGTGGACCTGACCACCAGAAAGACAAGATCCAACCTCATCCACCAGAACACAGACACTAGTCCCTCCACCAGGAAGCCTACACAACCCACTGAACCAACCTTAGCCACTGGGGACAGACACCGAAAACAAAAGGAACTATGAACCTTCAGCCTGCAAAAATGAGACCTGAAACACAGTAAGATAAGGACAATGAAAAGGCATAAAAAAACACAGCAGAAGAAGGAACAAGATAAAAACGCACCAGACCTAACAAATGAAGAGGAAATAGGCAGTCTACCTGAAAAAGAATTCAGAATATTGATAGTAAATATGATCCAAAATTTTGGAAATAGAATAGACAAAATGCAAGAAACAGTTAACAAGGACCTAGAAGAACTAAAGTTGAAACAAACAATGACGAACAACACAGTAAATGAAATGACAAATACTCTAGAAGGGATCAATAGCAGAATAACTGAGGCAGAAGAACGGATAAGTGACCCGGAAGATAAAATAGTGGAAATAACTACTGCAGAGCAGAATAAAGAAAAAAGAATGAAAAGAAGTGAGGACAGTCTCAGAGACCTCTGGGACAACATTAAACACACCAATATTCGAATTATAGGGGTTCCAGAAGAAGAGAAAAAGAAAGGGACTGAGAAAATATTTGAAGAGATTATAGTTAAAAACTTCCCTTATACGGGAAAGGAAATAGTTAATCAAGTCCAGGAAGCACACAGAGTCCCATACAGGATAAATCCAAGGAGAAATATGCCAAACACATATTAATCAAACAGAGAAAAATTAAATACAAAAAAAAAATTAAAAGTGGCAAGGGAAAAACAACAAATAACACACAAGGGAATCCCCATAAGGTTAACAGCTGATCTTTCAGCAGAAAATCTGCAAGCCAGAAGGGAGTGGCAGGACATATTGAAAGTGATGAAGGAGAAAAACCTACAACCAAGGTTACTCTACCCAGCAAGGATCTTATTCATATTTGATGGAGAAATTAAAACCTTAACAGAAAAGCAAAAGCTGAGAGAGTTCAGCACCACAAAACCAACTCTACAACAATTGCTAAAGGAAATTCTCTAGGCAAGAAACACAAGAGAAAGAAAAGACCTACACTAACGAACCCAAGAGAATTAAGAAAATGGGAATAGGAACATGCATATCAATAATTACCTTAAATGTAAATGGACTAAATGCTCCCACCAAAAGACACAGATTGGCTGAATGGATACAAAAACAAGACCCATATATTTGCTGTCTACAAGAGACCCACTTCAGACCTAGAGACACATACAGACTGAAAGTAAGGGGATGGAAAAAGGTATTTCATGCAAATGGAAACTAAAAGAAAGCTGGAGTAGCAATTCTCATATCAGACAAAATAGACTTTAAAATAAAGACTATTAGAAGAGACAAAGAAGGACACTACATAATGATCAAGGGATCGATCCAAGAAGAAGATGTAACAATTGTAATTATTTATGCACCCAACATAGGAGCATCTCAATACATAAGGCAAATACTAACAGCCATAAAAGGGGAAATCGACAGTAACACATTCATAGTAGGGGACTTTAACTCCCCACTTTCACCAATGGACCGATCATCTAAAATGAAAATAAATAATGAAACACAAGCTTTAAATGATACATTAAACAAGATGGACTTAATTGATATTTATAGGACATTCCATCCAGAATGAACAGAATACACATTTTTCTCAAGTGCTCATGGTACATTCTCCAGGATAGATCATATGTTGGGTCACAAATTAAGCCTTGGTAAGTTTAAAAATTTGAAATTGTATCAAGTATCTTTTCCAACCACAACGGTATGACACTAGATATCAATTACAGGAAAAGATCTGTAAAAAATACAAACACATGGAAGCTAAACAATACACTACTTAATAACGAAGTGATCACTGAAGAAATCAAAGAGGAAATCAGAAAATATCTAGAAACAAATGACAATGGATACACGACGACTCAAAATCTATGGGATGCACCAAAAGCAATTCTAAGAGGGAAGTTTATAGCAATACAATCCTACCTTAAGAAACAGGAAACATCTGGAATAAACAACTTAACCTTGCACCTAAAGAAATTAGAGAAAGAAGAACAAAAAAACCCCAAAGTTAAGAGAAGGAAAGAAATCATAAAAATCAGATCAGAAATAAATCAAAAAGAAATGAAGGAGACGATAGTAAAGATCAATAAAACTAAAAGCTGGTTCTTTGAGAAGATAAAGAAAATTGATAAACCATTAGCCAGACTCATAAAGAAAAAAAGGGAGAAGATTGAAATCAATAGAATTAGAAATGAAAAAGGAGAAGAAACAACTGACACTGAAGAAATATAAAAGATCATGAGAGATTATTACAAGCAACTCTATGCAAAAAAAGTGGACAACCTGGAAGAAATGGACATATTCTTAGAAAGGCACAACCTGCCAAGACTGAATCAGGACAAGATAGAAATTATGAACAGACCAATCACAAGCACTGAAATTGAAACTGTGATTAAAAATCTTCCAACAAACAAAAGTCCAGGACCAGATGGCTTCAAAGTCAAATTCTATCAAGCATTTAGAGAAGAGCTAACACCTATCCTTCTCAAACTCTTCCAAAATATAACAGAGGGAGGAACACTCCCCAACTCATTCTATGAGGGCACCATCACTCTGATACCAAAACCAGACAAGGATGTCACAAAGAAAGAAAACTTCAGGCCAATATCACTGATGAACATAGATGCAAAAATCCTCAACAAAATACTAACAAACAGAATCCAACAGCACATTAAACGAATCACACACCATGATCAAGTGAGGTTTATTCCAGGAAAGCAAGGATTCTTCAATATACGCAAAGCAATCAACGTGATACACCATATCAACAAATTGGAGAAAAACCATATGACCCTCTCAATAGATGCAGAGAAATCTTTTGACAAAATTCAACACCCATTTATGATAAAAACCCTGCAGAAATTAGGCATAGAGGGAACTTTTCCTCAACATAATAAAGGCTATATATGACAAACCCACAGCCAAAATTGTCTTCAATGGTGGAAAACTGAAAGCATTTCCTCTAAGATCAGGAGCAAGACAAGGTTGCCCACTCTCACCACTCTTATTCAATATAGTTTTGGCAGTTTTAGCCACAGCAATCAGAGAAGAAAAGGAAATAAAAGGAATCTATATTGGAAAAGAAGAAGTAAAGCTGTTACTATTTCTAGATGACATGATACTATTCCTAGAGAATCCTAAAGATGCTACCAGAAAACTACTAGAGCTAATCAATGAATTTGGTAAAGTAGCAGGATACAAAATTAATGCACAGAAATCTCTGGCATTCCTATATACTGAGGATAAAAAATGTGAAAGTGAAATCAATAAAACACTCAAATTTACCATTGCAACAAAAAGGATAAAATATCTAGGAATAAACCTACCTAAGGAGACAAAAGACCTGTATGCAGAAAATTATAAGACAATGATGAAAGAAATTAAAGATGATACAAATAGATGGAGAGATATACCATGTTCTTGGATTGGAAGAATCAACATTGTGAAAATGGCTTTACTATCCAAAGCAGTCTACTGATTCAATGTAATCCCTATCAAACTACCACTGGCATTTTTCACAGAACTAGAACAAAATATTTCACAATTTGTATGGAAACACAAAAGAAACCGAATAGCCAAAGCAGTCTTGAGAATGAAAAACGGAGCTGGAGGAATCAGGCTTCCTGACTTCAGACTATACTACAAAGCTACAGTACTCAAGACAGTATGGTACTGGCACAAAAACAGAAATATAGATCTGTGGAACAGGATAGAAAGCCCAAAGATAAGCTCACGCACATATGGTCACCTTATCTTTGATAAAGGAGGCAGGAAGGTACAGTGAAGAAAGGACAGCCTCTTCAATAAGTGGTGCTGGGAAAACTGGACAGGTACATGTAAAAGTATGAGATTAGAGCACTCCCTAACACCATACAGAAAAAGAAGCTCAAAATGGATTAAAGACCTAAATGTAAGGCCAGAAACTATCAAACTCCTAGAGGAAAACATAAGCAGAACACTCTATGACATGAATCACAGCAAGATCCTTTTTGACCCACCTCCTAGAGCAACGGAAATAAAAACAAAAATAAACAAATGGGACCTAATGAAACTTCAAAGATTTTGCACAGAAAAGGAAACCATATACAAGACCAAAAGACAACACTCAGTATGGGAGAAAATATTTGCAAACAAAGCAACTGACAAAGGATTAATCTCCAAAATTTATAAGCAGCTCATGCAGCTTAATAACAAAAAAACAGACAACCTAATCCAAAAATGGGCAGAAGGCCTAAATAGACATTTCTCCAAAGAACATATGCAGACTGCCAACAAACAAATGAAAGAATGCTCAACATCACTAATCATTAGAGAAATGCAAATCAAAACTACAATGAGATATCATCTCACACCAGTCAGAATGGCCATCATCAAAAAATCTAGAAACAATAAATGCTGGAGAGGGTGTGGAGAAAAGGGAACCCTCTTACACTGTTGGTGGGAATGTGAATTGATACAGCCACTGTGGAGTGCAGTATGGAGGTTCCTTGAAAAACTACAAATAGAACTCCATATGACCCAGTAATCCCACTACTGGGCATATACCCTGAGAAAACCATAATTCAAAAAGTATCATGTACCAAAATGTTCATTGCAGCTCTATTTACAATAGCCCGGCAATGGAAACAACTTAAGTGCCCATCATCGGATGAATGGATAAAGAAGATGTGGTACATATGTACAATGGAATATTACTCAGCCAAAAAAAAACAAACAAAACTGAGTTGTTTGTAGTGAGGTGGATGGACCTAGAGTCTGTTATACAGAGTGAAGTAAGTCAGAAAGAGAGAGACAAATACCGTATACTAACACATATATATGGAATTTCAGAAAAAAAATGTTATGAAGAACCTAAGTCTATGACAGGAATAAGGACACAGACCTACTGGAGAACGGACTTGAGGATATGGGGAGGGGGAGGGGTGAGCTGTGATAGGGCGAGGGAGGGGCATGGACGTATATACACTACCAAACGTAAGGTAGATAGCTAGTGGGAAGCAGCCGCATAGCACAGGGAGATCAGCTCGGTGCTTTTTGACCGCCTGGAGGGGTGGGATAGGGAGGGTGGGAGGGAGGGAGACGCAAGCAGGAAGAGATATGGGAACATATGTATATATATCTGATTCATTTTGTTGTGAAGCTGAAACTAACATACCACTGTAAAGCAATTATACTCCAAAAAATATGTTAAAATGAAAAAAAAAACGACTAGGTTATTAACTGTTAACATTTGTTTTGTTTACAGTGCATGTACAATGTCATGTATAATGCATGTAATTTGAATTTTTCAGATTGGAATTAAGCTAGAAATATAACATTGTAACCTTCTGTTTTCATTTAAATTAAATCATTTTATATCCTAAGAATTTCCAAAGGGCAGTACAAATTTTACACAACACCATTATTATTGAGTACACAGTTATCCATAATAGATATCTATAATAATTTATTTGGTGGCAGTCAGGTTGCTTTCACACTTTTTCCAGTATAAATAATGATGTACTGAGTATCTTTCTGTATGTATTTTTGTTAGTATGTTGGATTATTGTACTTTTGATGTATTCCTAAAAGGAGAATCACTGGCTCAAAGGGTCAGCTTTATAAAGCTCTTGACATTAATGTCAACATGTCAATCTATTTTACTTTAGTAAATTTGAGTAGGTGGTTACTTTTTTTTTTTTTTTTTTTGCAGTATGCGGGCCTCTCACTGTTGTGGCATCTCCCATTGTGGAGCACAGGCTCCAGACGCACAGGCTCAGCAACCATGGTTCATGGGCCCAGCCGCTCCGTGGCATGTGGGTTCTTCCCGGACCGGGGTACCCTGCATCGGCAGGCGAACTCTCAACCACTGCACCACCAGGGAAGCCCGATGGCTACTTTTTGTACTTTATGTAGCTCTGTTACATTTCTTTCTAGGTTTGAGGCAGGTAAGAAGGAGGTCATGCTGTAGATAAAAAGCTTGAAGAGAAGCAGGAGCATGAAGCCATCCTGGAAAAGAAATGGCCTTTCCTTGGGGTTCCTTTGAAAGTTAAAGAAACTTTGCAGCTAAAAGGTGTTGTTCTTTTTATTTCCTTTCCTTAAACACATGCCATATATTTTCTGAACTTATAAACTAAAAAGGAGATTTGATTTCCATCAAAGTGGAAAACTAAACTTCTTCATCAGTTTTGAAATGAGGGAAATTATTGTTCAAATTCCATTGGGATGAGAGATAATAACGACCGTCATCTGTATAGCATATTAGGGGCTATGCTCAGTGCCCGTTAATCCTCAAAGCAGACTATAAGAATTGTAAGAATAGTATTATCTCTTTTTTCACATAAATAAATTGAGACTCATGAACCCAAAGTAGCTAGACAAAAGCCAAGCTGTAACTCTGATAAAAACCTGTGTGCTCTCTATATAATATAATTCTTATTTAATAACTTCTGGCTAACCTCAAAAGTAAATGAAAATCCCAAATTTTTGGAAATTAAACAACATACTTCTAAATAACTAATGAGTCAGTGAAAAAATTCAAAAGGGAACTTTTGAACTGAAGGGAAACAAAAGAACAATATAACAAAACTTATGGGATGCAGCTTAAGAAGTACTTAGAGGGAAATTTATATCTTTGGATGAGTATAATTGAAGAAAAGATTTAGAATCAATGATCTAAGTTTACACCTTAGCAAGCT
Source organism: Inia geoffrensis (assembly GCA_036417435.1). Classification (NCBI taxonomy): domain Eukaryota; kingdom Metazoa; phylum Chordata; class Mammalia; order Artiodactyla; family Iniidae; genus Inia; species Inia geoffrensis. The sequence continues at coordinate 61,102,223 of CM070920.1, forward strand.
TGGAAAATGTGGGCAAACTAAACTTAAGCCAAGTAGAATGCAAGGAGACAATAAAGATTAAAGTGGAAATCAGTGAAATAGAAAACACTAAAACAATAGATAAAATCAATGAAACCAAAAGTTTGAAAATATTAATAAAATTTTCAATTTTTTATCTACATTAACCAATAAAGAAAGAAAACAAAAATCAATAAAATCAAGAAAGGAAAATGTGGCACAAGTACAGTTTTTAATCATATTAAAGAGATTATAAATTAATAATATGAGGAAGTTCATGTAAACAAATTATATAATGTAAGTGGAAAGATTCCTAAAGAGACAGAAAAGGACAAAAATGACTCAAGAAAAGAGGAAAATGTGAATAGACATATGGCAAGTAAAAAGATTGAATCAGTACTTAAAAATCTCCCCACAAAGAAAAATCCAGGACTAGATGACTTCACTAGCAAATTCTATCACATTTTTAATGATGAAATAATACAAAATTCTTTAAAAACTCTTCTAGAAAATTAAGGAGAAGGGAACAAAAAAAAAATCTGTAGACCAATATCCCTCATGAATGTAGGTGCAAAAATCTTCAATAAAATATTTTTTTTAAATGAAGCCAGGAATACCTAAAAAGGATTATATATTTTGACCCAGTGGAATTTATCAAAGGAATGTAAGGTTTGTTTTATAACAGTGAAAATGCTAGAATTAATCGACCAGTTCAACATGGTCACAAAGTACAAACACATTAAAGTTGACTTTAAAAGTAGAGTAAATAAGGAAGTTGGAGGATTATCCTAAACCTGTAATCTTTTCTTCTCTGATAAGTGAGAGGGAGCATAGTAGAATTTACAGAAAAAAGACTTGCAGTCACATGGACTTATTATTTAATTCTGGCTCTCCATTTTCTTGGCTGTGTGACCTTGAATCCACTTTTTAAAAAAATTTGAACTTCATATGTGAGAGTGACATCATCAAGATGGCAAAGTAGGAGTTTTCTACTCTCATCTTCCCATAGGACTTCAACTTTGGCAGTAACAGAGAGATGAGTGTACCTTTGTGGGAGTCAGGGAGTCCAGCAGATAAGTTCCAATGCACCTTTGGAGCAAAATATTCTTAGACACATTAAAGAGGGTAAGATGAACAGTTTCACATTGCCCCCATCACCCTTCCTCTAACACATCAAGGGTCAGTGACAAGGTAGTTTCCTGCAGCCTGTGATTTCTCCAATGAGGAATTGAGAGCATGTGAAGGAGTGCATGACTTCTTCAGTCATGTGTGTCGCTGTCTAAAAGGCCAACCCAGATTCTTTCTTTCTTGACTCACCCAGATTATCAACATAATCAGAAAGGTGGAAGGACTGGATGTGACTGGGAACATAGTAGCCAGGGCTTGGAACATCAAAGGATTGTTATTAACTGCTTCTAAGTTCTTTCTACCAAACCATACACAGAATCCATCAGGAAGACTGCCCTTAAGCTACTGAGGATGCCTCACATGCAGTTCTCTCCCAACTGGCCCATGGGCACACCCAACGTTCTTTACACTTCATCCATGCTCCTCCCACTCCCATATGGCCAGCTCTCAGTGCACACTTCTACATAAAGTGATAGTGAGACATTGGAAATGGTTAGCAAGCAAGTGCTGAAAGCAGGCCTGACTGCAGGATTGGAAAAAATCTCATAAACTTGAACATTTCAGGGTGCTGCACTAAAGAAGACAAATGGGAGATTGTCAACACCCAGCCTGGCTTTGTGGGGTTGAGAGAAGACATACAGTTTTAAGAATTCCCCCCTAAGAAGAAATAAGAAGTGTACATTGTAGAAAATGTCTGAGAAAGCCTCAGAATCCCAAGCTAGACTGGCAGGTGAAGGTATCTCTCTCTTGAAGCTAGTCAGTAAGGAGTGGAGGAGGTGATTCCTTCTGAAAATGCAAAGACAGTACCATAAGACTTCAAGGAACATGAAAATTCAAGGAAACATGACACCATCAAAGGAACACAATAATTTTCCAGTAAATAGACCCCAAAGAAATGAAGTTCTATGGATTGCCTGACAAATAATTCAAAATAATTGTACTACAAGGGAACACAGATAGACAATTTAACAAAGGGGAAATAGTACATGAACAAGATAAGAGTTTCAACAGAGAGATGGAAATCATACAGAAGAACCAAAAAGAAATTCTAGATCTGAAAGATAAATTGAATGAAATGAAAAATGCAATAGACGACATCAACAGCAGACTCAGTCAAACGAAAGAAAGGGGCTTACCTGGTGGCACACTGGTTGAGAGTCTGCCTGCCAATGCAGGGGACACAGGTTTGTGCCCTGGTCTGAGAAGATTCCACATGCCGCGGAGCGGCTAGGCCCATGAGCCATGGCCTCTGAGCCTGCGCGTCCGGAGCCTGTGCTCTGCAATGGGAGAGGCCACAACAGTGAGAGGCCCGAGTACCACAAAAAAAATAAAAGAAAGAGGGAGTGAACTTTCATATGTGTCATTTGATATTATACAGTCAGAGGAAAAAATGAATGAAGAAGAATGAAGAAAGCCTGCATGAATTATGGGACTCCATTAAGTAAACAATTCTCTTATTATAGAAGTACCACAAGTAAAGGAATGTGAGAGAAAGGGACAGAAAGATTATTTAAAGATGTAATGGTTGAAAAATTCACAAATCTGGGGAGAGATATGGACATCCAGGTACATGAAGCTCATAGTTTTCTACAGAGATACAGCCCAAAGAGGACTTCACTGAGACACTTTATTTAAAAATTGTCGAAAGTAAAAAACAAAGAGAATTTTGAAAGCAGCAAGAGAACAAACAAACAAACAAACAAAAAAACAAACCTCATCTCAACAAGGGAACTTCCATGGGGTTATCAGATTTTTCAGCAGAAATTTTACAGGCCATGAGAAAGTGGGATGATAACTACAAAGTGCTGAAAGAATTAAAAAACTGTCAATCTCTTGCCAACTACTTTACCCTGAAAAACTGTCCTTCAGAAATGGAGAGATAAAGTCTTTTCCAGACAAAAACTGAGGAAAGTCAGGACCACTAGACCTGCCTTACAAGAATGCTAAAGAGAGTTCTTGAAGCTCAAATGAAAGGATCCTGATTGGTAACATGAAAATATGAAAATACAAAACTCACTGGTAAATGTAAGCATAATTAAAATCAGAATCCTTTAATACGGTAATGTGGTATTTAAATCACTTACCTGTAGTATGAAGGTTAAAAGGCAGCTAAAGGCTTTCCTCTTCAATCAGCACCAAGAAAATGATGCCTAATCTCAAGACTTCTACTCAACATAGTACTGAAAACCTATGTAGAGCAATTAGACATGACAAAGAAGTAAAACACATCCAAATCAGAAGAAAATAAATAAAATTGTCTTAGTTTGCAGATATCATGGTCTTATACGTAGATGATAAAAATTCAACAAAATTGCTGTAATAACTAATAAATAAATTCAATTAAGTTACAGGTACAACATCAGTATTAAAAAAATCAGTTGTGTTTCTGTATTCTATCAACAAGCTATCTGAAAGAGAGTTTGAGAAAGCAATCACATTTTCAGTTGCATCAAAAATAATAAAATAATTAGGATTAAATGTAACCAGGGAGGTGAATGAGATGTAAACTGAAAACTGACATTGAACCGAACTGAAAAAGACATAAATTAATGAGAGTTTATCTCATGTACTTGGATTAGAAAAAATAATATTGTTATAATGATCATACTACCCAAAGTGACCTACAGATTCAATGGAATCACTGTCTAGATACCAAAGACATTTTTTCACAGAAATAGGAGAAACAATCCAAAATTTTGTATGGAACCAGAAAAGGCACTGTATAGCTAAAGTACTTTTGAGACTAAAAAAACAAAGCTGAGACATGACACTTCCTGAGTTCAAACTATATGACAAACTATTGTAATCAAAACAGTATGATACTGGTATAAAACAGGTTCATGGACCAATGGAACAGAATCAAAAGCCCAGAAATGAACCCCTCTGCAACTAAACTCTGAGAAGGGTGTCAAGAACACCCAATAGGGAAAGGTTAGTTTTTTCATTAAATTGTGCTTGGAAAACTGTATATCCACAAGTAAAACAGTGAAACAGGATCCCTGCTTAACACAACTCAAAAAATTTAACTTGAAATGTATTAAAGACCAAAGCCTCCTTGACATTGGTCTTGGCAATTAGTTTTTAAATACAACACCAAAACACAGGCAATAAGAGCAAAAAAAAAGTGGGACTGCTTCAAACTAAAAAGCTGCTGCACAGCAAAGGAAAAAATTAAAAAAATAATAATAAGGATCAATCTACAGGATGGCTGGAAATATTTGTAAACTGTATATCTGATAAAGGGTTAATATCTAAAATATATAAGGAATTCATACAACTTAATAACAAAAAACAACTAATCCATTTTAAAAATGGTCAAATGACCTGAATAGACATTTTCTCAAAGAAGACATATAAATGACCAACAGGTTCATGAAAAAGTTTTCAACATCACTAATCATTAGGAAAATGAAAATTAATACCATAATGAGAAATCACCTCACATGTGTTAGGATGGCTATTATTGATAACAGGTTGATAAGAAGTGTTGGGAAGAATTTGGAGAAAATGGAACCCTTGTACAGTATTGGAGGGAATGCAAATCAGTACAATCATTATGGAAAATTGTATGGTGCTTCCTTAAAATTTAAAGGTAGAACTACGATATGATACAGTATTTCCACATCTGGGTATATCTGAATGAAACAAAATCAGTATCTTGAAGAGATATCTGCATTCTCATGTTCATTGCAACATAATTCACAATAGCCAAGATAGGGAATAACCTAAATGTCTGTGGATAGTTTAATGGATAATAATGTATGATATATACACACACAGACATAATGGAATATTGTTCATACATTAAAAAGAAGTCAGTCTTGCCATTCGTGACAACATAGATGAACCCTGAGGGCATTAGGCTAAGTTAAGTAAACCAGACAGAGAAAGTCAAACTCCTAGAAACAGAGAGTAGAATGGTGGTTGCCAGGAGGTGGGGGTGGGAAAAAATTGTCAAAGTCTACAAGTTGAATAAGTACTGAGAATATAACTTACATTATGGTGACTTTAGCTAATAATAATATATTGTTTACTTGAAATTTGCTTAGAGAGTAGATCATAAGCATTCTTACAAAAAAGGCAATGTATATACTAATTATCTTGATGTAGTAAATATCTCACAATATATTCATATATTGAATCATTATGTTGGATGATTTTAATATATACAATTTTACTTGTGAATTATACCTCAGAAAAGGTGAAAAATCTTCTTAATGTGGAAATAATTTCAAACTTATACAAAAATTGAAAGAATAACACCAATAATTCTAATATATCCATTATCTAGATTAATCAATTGTAGATACTTTCCCACATTTGTTTAATTTCTCTGTTCCATCTTCATGGCCTTTTATTTTCCTCCCCTATCCCTTCTCTTCCACTTTTTCTCTCTCTTTGCCTTTTTCTCCCTCCTTCCCTCTCTCTCACTCTCTCTTGTTTACCCCTAAATAATTCAGCAGTGTGTTTCTTAAGAAGTACTCATTTTTACATAAGCACATTATAGTTGTCAAATTCTGAAAATTTAACATTGAAACGATGCTATTATCTAATTGACAGTCAATATTCTAATTTCATTAATTGTTGCAATAATATCCTTCATAGATATCTTTTGCCTCATCAATGATCGTATCTATGATCACATGTTGAAATAATTCTAAATCTCTTTAGTGTTCCTTAATTTGAGACACTTTCTCATTCCTTCTCTGTCTTTCATGATATTAACATTTTTTGAAGAATACCAGTTGTTTTGTAGACTGTTCCTAGTTTGGGTTTGTCTGGATTTTCTTTATGATTACATTAAGTTCATGCATTTTGTTGAATTTTTGCAGGTGAGAGGAATCGTTTTTTTAATTGAAATATATTTGATATATAACATTGTGTAAATTTAAGGTGTACAACATGATAATTTGACACATTTATATACTATGATATGATTGCCATTGTAGCAAGAATTAACACCTCTATCACATTACAAGTTACCGTTTCTTTTTAGATGTTGGAATAATTATGTTCTAAGTCTCTTAGCAAGTTTGATGATTATAACACAATATTGTTGTCTATATTCACTACACTTTCTATCAGATATCTAGGACTTACTACTTGTAAGTTTGTACCATTAAGCAACATCTGTCTTATCACCCACCCAATCCTCTGGTAACCACCAATTTATTCTCTATTTATATGAGTCTGGCTTTTTTTTTTTTTTTTTTTTTTTTTTTAACGTCTTTATTGGGTTAAAATTGCTCTACAATGGTGTGTCAGTTTCTACTTTACAATAAAGTGAATCAGTTATATATATACAGACGTTCACATATTTCTTCCCTCTTGCGTATCTCTCCTTCCTTCCCTCCCTATCACACCCCTCCAGGCAGTCACAAAGCACAGAGCAGATATCCCTGTGCCAAGCGGCTGCTTCCCATTAGCTATCTACCTTACGTTTGTTAGTATATATATGTCCATGCCCCTCCCTCGCCCTCTCATAGCTCACCCCTCCCCCTCCCCATATCCTCAAGTCCGTTCTCCAGTAGGTCTGTGTCTTTATTCCTGTCTTACCCCTAGGTTCTTCATAACATTTTTTTTTCTTAAATTCCATATATATGTGTTAGCATACGGTATTTGTCTTTGTCTTTCTGACTTACTTCACTCTGTATGACAGACTCGAGGTCTATCCACCTCATTACAAATAGCTCAATTTCGTTTCTTTTTAACGCTGAGTAATATTCCATTGTGTATATGTGCCACATCTTCTTTATCCATTCATCTGACGATGGGCACTTAGGTTGTTTCCATCCCCGGGCTATTGTAAATAGAGCTGCGATGAACATTTTGGTACACGCCTCTTTTTCAATTTTGGTTTTCTCAGGGTATATGCCCAGTAGTGGGATTGCTGGGTCATATGGTAGTTCTATTTTGAGTTTTTTAAGGAACCTCCATACTGTTCTCCATAGTGGCTGAACCAATTCACATTCCCACCAGCAGTGCAAGAGGGTTCCCTTTTGTCCACACCCTCTCCAGCATTTATTGTTTCTAGATTTTTTGATGATGGCCATTCTAACTGGTGTGAGATGATATCTCATTGTAGTTTTGATTTGCATTTCTCTAATGATTAATGATGTTGAGCATTCTTTCATGTGTTTGTTGGCAGTCTGCATATCTTCTTTGGAGAAATGTCTATTTAGGTCTTCTGCCCATTTTTGGATTGGGTTGTTTGTTTTTTTGTCATTGAGCTGCATAAGCTGCTTGTAAATTTTGGAGATTAATCCTTTGTCAGTTGCTTCATTTGCAAATATTTTCTCCCATTCTGAGGGTTGTCTTTTGGTCTTGTTTATGGTTTCCTTTGCTGTGCAAAAGCTTTGAAGTTTCATTAGGTCCCATTTGTTTATTTTTGTTTTTATTTCCATTGCTCTAGGAGGTGGGTCAAAAAGGATCTTGCTGTGATTTATGTCATAGAGTGTTCTGCCTATGTTTTCCTCTAAAAGTTTGATAGTTTCTGGCCTTACATTTAGGTCTTTAATCCATTTTGAGCTTATTTTTGTGTATGGTGTTAGGGAGTGATCTAAGCTCATACTTTTACATGTAGCTGTCCAGTTTTCCCAGCACCACTTATTGAAGAGGCTGTCCTTTCTCCACTGTATATTCCTGCCACCATTATCAAAGATAAGGTGTCCATATGTGCGTGGGTTTATCTCTGGGCTTTCTATTCTGTTCCATTGATCTATCGTTCTGTTTTTGTGCCAGTACCATACTGTCTTGATTACTGTAGCTTTGTAGTATAGTCTGAAGTCAGGGAGCCTGATTCCTCCAGCTCCTTTTTTCGCTCTCAAGATTGCTTTAGCTATTCGGGGTCTTTTGTGTTTCCATACAAATTGTGAACATTTTTTTTCTAATTCTGTGAAAAATGCCAGTGGCAGTTTGATAGGGATTGCATTGAATCTATAGATTGCTTTGGGTAGTAGAGTCATTTTCACTATGTTGATTCTTCCAATCCAAGAACATGGTATATCCCTCCATCTATTTGTATCGTCTTTAATTTCTTTCATCAGTGTCTTATAATTTTCTGCATACAGGTCTTTTGTCTCCCTAGGTAGGTATATTCCTAGGTATTTTATTCTTTTTGTTGCAATGGTAAATGGGAGTGTTTTCTTGACTTCACTTTCAGATTTTTCATCACTAGTATATAGGAATGCCAGAGATTTCTGTGCATTAATTTTGTATCCTGCTACTTTACCAAATTCATTGATTATCTCTAGTAGTTTTCTGGTAGCATCTTTAGGATTCTCTATGTATAGTATCATGTCATCTGCAAACAGTGACAGCTTTACTTCTTCTTTTCCGATTTGGATTCCTTTTATTTCCTTTTCTTCTCTGATTGCTGTGGCTAAAACTTCCAAAACTATGTTGAATAAGAGTGGTGAGAGTGGGCAACCTTGTCTTGTTCCTGATCTTAGTGGAAATGCTTTCAGTTTTTCACCATTGAGGATGATGTTGGCTGTGGGTTTGTCATATATGGCCTTTATTATGTTGAGGAAAGGTCCCTCTATGCCTACTTTCTGTAGGGTTTTTATCATAAATGGGTGTTGAATTTTGTCAAAAGCTTTCTCTGCATCTATTGAGATGATCATATGGTTTTTCTCCTTCAATTTGTTAATATGGTGTATCACATTGATAGACTTGCGTATATTGAAGAATCCTTGCATTCCTGGAATAAACCCCACTTGATCATGGTGTATGATCCTTTTGATGTGCTGTTGGATTCTGTTTGCTAGTATTTTGTTGAGGATTTTTGCATCTATGTTCATCAGTGATATTGGCCTGTAGTTTTCTTTCTTTGTGACATCCATGTCTGGTTTTGGTATCAAGGTGATGGTGGCCTCGTAGAAGGAATTGGGGAGTGTTCCTCCCTCTGCTATATTTTGGAAGAGTTTGAGAAGGATAGGTGTTAGCTCTTCTCTAAATGCTTGATAGAATTCAGCTGTGAAGCCATCTGGTCCTGGGCTTTTGTTTGTTGGAAGATTTTTAATCACAGTTTCAATTTCAGTGTTTGTGATTGGTCTGTTCATATTTTCTATTTCTTCCTGATTCAGTCTTGGTAGTTTGTGCATTTCTAAGAATGTGTCCATTTCTTCCAGATTGTCCATTTTATTGGCATAGAGTTGCTTGTAGTAATCTCTCATGATCATTTTTATTTCTGCAGTGTCAGTTGTTACTTCTCCTTTTTCATTTCTAATTCTATTGATTTGAGTCTTCTCCCTTTTTTTCTTGATGAGTCTGGCTAATGGTTTATCTATTTTGTTTATCTTCTCAAAAAACCAACTTTTAGTTTTATTGATCTTTGCTATTGTTTCCTTCATTTCTTTTTCGTTTATTTCTGATCTGATTTTTATAATTTCTTTCCTTCTACTAAGTTTGGGGTTTTTTTGTTCTTCTTTCTCTAATTGCTTTAGGTGTAAGGTTAGGTTGTTTATTCGAGATGTTTCCTGCTTCTTAAGGTGGGCTTGTATTGCTATAAACTTCCCTCTTAGAACTGCTTTGGCAGCATCCCATAGGTTTTGGGTCGTTGTGTCTCCATTGTCATTTGTTTCTAGGTATTTTTTAATTTCCTCTTTGATTTCTTCAGTGATCACTTCATTATTGAGTAATGTATTGTTTAGCCTCCATGTGTTTGTATTTTTTACAGATCTTTTCCTGTAATTGATATCTAGTCTCATGGCGTTGTGGTCGGAGAAGATACTTGATACAATTTCAATTTTCTTAAATTTACCAAGGCTTGATTTGTGACCCAAGATATGATCTATCCTGGAGAATGTTCCATGAGCACTTGAGAAAAATGTGTATTCTGTTGTTTTTGGATGGAGTGTCCTATAGATATCAATTAAGTCCATCTTGTTTAATGTATCATTTAAGGCTTGTGTTTCCTTATTTATTTTCATTTTGGATGATCTGTCCATTGGTGAAAGTGGGGTGTTGAAGTCCCCTACTATGAATGTATTACTGTCGATTTCCCCTTTTATGGCTGTTAGTTTTTGCCTTATGTATTGAGGTGCTCCTGTGTTAGGTGCATAAATATTTACAATTGTTATATCTTCTTCTTGGATCGATCCCTTAATCATTATGTAGTGTCCTTCTTTGTCTCTTGTAATGGTCTTTATTTTAAAGTCTATTTTGTCTGATATGAGAATTGCTACTCCAGCTTTCTTTTGATTTCCATTTGCATGGAACATCTTTTTCCATCCCCTTACTTTCAGTCTGTATGTGTCTCTAGGTCTGAAGTGGGTCTCTTGTAGACAGCATATATATGGGTCTTGTTTTTGTATCCATTCAGCCAATCTGTGTCTTTTGGTGGGAGCATTTAGTCCATTTACATTTAAGGTAATTATCGATATGTATGTTCCTATTCCCATTTTCTAAATTGTTTTGGGTTCGTTGTTATAGGTCCTTTCCTTCTCTTGTGTTTCTTGTCTAGAGAAGTTCCTTTAGCAGTTGTTGTAAAGCTGGTTTGGTGGTGCTGAACTCTCTCAGCTTTTGCTTGTCTGTGAAGGTTTTAATTTCTCCATCAAATCTGAATGAGATCTTTGCTGGGTAGAGTAATCGTGGTTGCAGGCTTTTCTCCTTCATCACTTTCAGTATGTCCTGCCACTCCCTTCTGGCTTGCAGAGTTTCTGCTGAGAGATCAGCTGTTAGCCTTATGGGGATTCCCTTGTGTGTTATTTGTTTTTTTTCCCTTGCTGCTTTTAATATGCTTTCTTTGTATTTAATTTTTGAGAGTTTGATTAATATGTGTCTTGGTGTATTTCTCCTTGGGTTTATCCTGTATGGGACTCTCTCTGCTTCCTGGACTTGGTTAACTATTTCCTTTCCCATATTAGGGAAGTTTTCAACTATAATCTCTTCAAATATTTTCTCAGTCCCTTTCTTTTTCTCTTCATCCTCTGGAACCCCTATAATTCGAATGTTGGTGCGTTTAATATTGTCCCAGAGGTCTCTGAGACTGTCCTCAGTTCTTTTCATTCTTTTTTCTTTATTCTGCTCTGCAGTCGTTATTTCCACTAGTTTATCTTCCAGGTCACTTATCCGTTCTTCTGCCTCAGTTATTCTGCTATTGATCCCATCTAGTGTATTTTTCATTTCAGTTATTGTGTTGTTCATCTCTGTTTGTTTGTTCTTTAGTTCTTCTAGATCTTTGTTAAACATTTCTTGCATCTTCTCCATCCTTGCCTCCATTCTATTTCCGAGGTTCTGGATCATCTTTACTATCATTATTCTGAATTCTTTTTCAGGTAGACTGCCTATTACCTCTTCATTTGTTAGGTCTGGTGCATTTTTATCTTGCTCCTTCATCTGCTGTTTTTCTGTCTTCTCATTTTGCTTATCTTACTGTGTATGGGGTCCCCTTTTTTTTTTTTTTTTTTTTTTGCAGGCTACACGTTCGTAGTTCCCGTTGTTTTTGATGTCTGTCTCCAGTGGCTAAGGTTGGTCTAGTGGGTTGTGTATATTTCCTGGTGGAGGGGACTAGTGCTTGTGTTCTGGTGGATGAGGCTGGATCTTGTCTCTCTGGTGGGCAGGTCCACGTCTGGTGATGTGTTTTGGGGTGTCTCTGGACTTATTATGATTTTAGGCAGCCTCTCTGTTAATGGGTGGGGTTGTGTTTCTGTTTTGCTAGTTGTTTGGCATAGGTTTTCCAGCAGTGTAGCTTGCTGGCCGTTGAGTGAAGCTGGGTGCTGGTGTTAAGGTGGAGATCCCTGGGAGATTTTCGCCGTTTGATATTATGTGGTGCTGGGAAATCTCTTGTGGACCAGTGTTCTGAAGTTGGCTCTCTCCCCTCAGAGGTAGAGTCCTGATTCCTGGCAGGAGCAGCAAGAACCTTTCATCCACACAGCTCAGATTAAAAGGGAAAGAAAGTAGAGAGAATTAGTAGAAATAGGAAGATAGAAAGAAAGAAGGGAAGGAGGGAAGGAAGGAAGGAAGGGAGGAAGGAGGGAGGGAAGGAAGGAAGAAAGAAAGAAGAAGGAAAGAAGGCCCGAAGGAAAGAAAGGAGGGAGGGAGGAAGGGAGGAAGGAAGGAAGGAAAAAGGACAGAAAGTAGATACAGTAAAATAGAATGAAGTAAAGTATAATAAAGTTATTGAATTAAAACATAATTATTTAGGGGAAAGAAGAAAAAAAAAAAAAAAAAAGGACGTATATAACCTTAGGACAAATGTTGAAAGCCACGCTATACAGACAAAATCCTACACTGAAGCTTATACACACACCCTCACGAAAAGAGGTAAAGGGGAAAAAATCATAAATCTTGCTTTCAAAGACCACCTCTTCCACTTGGGATGATTCGTTGTATAAAGGGGGGAAGGAAAGAAAGAAAGAGGGAAGGTAAAGTATAATAGAATTATTAAAATTAATTATTAAGAAAGAAATTTTTTTTTTCATATAGAAAAAAAAGAAAAAATAAGAAAGGAAAAAAAAAAAAAGGACGGATATAACCTTAGGACAAATGTTGAAAGCCAAGCTATACAGACAAAATCCTACACTGAAGCTTACACACCCACCCTCGTGAAAAGAGGTAAAGGGGAAAAAATCATAAATCTTGCTTTCAAAGACCACCTCCTCCACTTGGGATGATTCGTTGTATAAAGGGGGGAAGGAAAGAAAGAAAGAGGGAAGGTAAAGTATAATAGGATTATTAAAATTAATTATTAAGAAAGAAAATTTTTTTTCATATAGAAAAAAAAAGGAAAAAATAAGAAAGGAAAAAAAAAAAAAAAAGGACGGATATAACCTTAGGACAAATGTTGAAAGCCAAGCTATACAGACAAAATCCTACACTGAAGCTTACACACCCACCCTCGCGAAAAGAGGTAAAGGGGAAAAAATCATAAATCTTGCTTTCAAAGACCACCTCCTCCACTTGGAATGATTCGTTGTATAAAGGGGGGAAGGAAAGAAAGAGAGAGGGAAGGTAAAGTATAATAGAATTATTAAAATTAATTATTAAGAAAAAAATGTTTTTCTTATAGAATAAAAAGGAGGAAAAAAAAAGAAAAAAAAAAAAAAAAAAGGACGGATATAACCTTAGGACAAATGTTGAAAGCCACGCTATACAGACAAAATCCTACACTGAAGCTTACACATACACCCTCACGAGAAGAGGTAAAGGGGAAAAAAATCATAAATCTTGCTTTAAAAGACCACCTCCTCCACTTGGGATGATTCGTTGTATAAAGGGGGGAAGGAAAGAAAGAAAGAGGGAAGGTAAAGTATAATAGAATTATTAAAATTAATTATTAAGAAAGAAAAATTTTTCTTATAGAAAAAAAAAAAAAAAAAAAAAAACAATGGACGGATAGAACCCTAGGACAAATGGTGCAAGCAAAGCTATACAGATAAGATCTCAAAGAGAAGCGTACACATACACTTTCACAAAAAGAGGAAAAAGGGGAAAAAATCATAGATCTTGGATACGAAGTCTACCACCTCAATTTGGGATGAGTCACTGTCTATTCATGTATTCCACAGAAGCAGGGTACATCAAGCTGATTGTGGAGCTTTAATCTGCGGCTTCTGAGGCTGCTGGGAGAGATTTCCCTTTCACTTCTTTGTTCTCACAGTTCCCAGGGGCTCAGCTTTGGATTTGGCCCTGCCTCTGCGTGTAGGTCGCTGGAGGGCGTCTGTTTTTCACTCAGACAGGACAGGGTTAAAGGAGCCTCTGACTCGGGGGTTTTGGCGCACTCAGGCCGAGGGGAGAGAGGGGCACGGCGTGCGGGTCGGGCCTGCGGCGGCAGAGGCCGGCGTGATGCTGCACCAGCCTGAGGCCCGCCGTGTGTTCTCCCTGGACAGATGTCACTGGATCCCGGGAACCTGGCAGTGGCGGGCTGCGCAGGCTCCCCGGAAGAGGGGTGTGGATAATGACCTGTGCTCGTACACAGGCCCCTTGGTGGTGGCAGCAGCAGCCTTAGCGTTTCCCGCCCATCTCTGGGGTCCGTGCTTTTAGCCGCGGCTCGCGCCTGTCTCTGGGATCCGCGTTTTTAGCCGCGGCTCGCGCCTGTCTCTGAGGTCCGTGCTTTTAGCCGCGGCTCGCGCCCGTTTCTGGGTTCCGCGCTTTTGGCCGCGGCTCGCGCCGGTCTCTGGGGTCTGCGGTTTCAGCCGCGGCTCGCGCCGGTCTCTGGGGATTGCGCTTTCAGCCGCGGCTCGCGCTGGTCTCTGGAGTTCGTTAAAGCAGCGCTCTTAAACCCCTCTCCTTGCGCACCAGGAAACAAAGCGGGAAGGAAAACTCTCTTGCCTCTTTGGCAGGTGCAGACTTTTCCCCGGACTCCCTCCCGGCTAGCCGTGGTGCACTACCCCCTTCAGGCTATGTTCAAGCCGCCAACCCCAGTCCTTTCCCTGCGCTCCGTCTGAAACCGAAACCCGAGCTTTAGCTCGCAGCCCCGCCCGCCCCGGCGGGTGAGCCGACAAGCCTCTCGGGCTGGTGAGTGCCGGTCGGCACCGATCCTCTATGCTGGAATCTCTCCGCTTTCCCCTCCGCACCCCTGTTGCTGTGCTCTCCTCTGCGGCTCCGAAGCTCCCTCCTCCGCCTCCCGCAGTCTCTGCCCGTGTAGGGGCTTCCTAGTGTGTGGAGACTTTTCCTCCTTCACAGCTCCCTCCCACTGGTGCAGGTGCCGTCCCTATTCTTTTGTCCCTGTTTTTTCTTTTTTTCTTTTGCCCTACCCAGGTACGTGGGGGAGTTTCTTGCCTTTTAGGAGGTCTGAGGTCTTTTGCCAGCCTTCAGTAGGTGTTCTGTAAGAGTTGTTCCACGTGTAGATGTATTTCTGGTGTATCTGTGGGAAGGAAGGTGATCTCCGCGTCTTACTCTTCCGCCATCTTTCTCGGGTCTGAGTCTGGCTTTTTGAGATTGATTCTACATATGGGTGATGCCATATAGTATTTGGTTTTCTCTGATTTATCTCACTTAGCATAATGTCCTCAAGGTCTGAACATATTGTTGCAAAAGACAGGGTGTCTTTCTTTCTCATGGCTGAATAATATCCAAATGTGTGTATCTATAACTATAGCTATATCTATAGCTATATCTATATCATCATATCTTCTTTATCCATTCATCATTTATGGGTTCTGGCTTCCATATCTTGCCTATTGTGAATAATGCTACAGTAAACATGAGAGTGCATATATCTATTTGATAACCTGTTTTTATTTCTTTAGGGTTATATATCCAGAAATAGAATTGCTGGATCATAATGTAGAACTATTTTTAATATTTTGAGGAACTTCCATACTCTTTTTCATGTATCTGAGCCAATTTATACTCCCACCAACAGTGAACAAGGGTTCACCTATTTCCACACCCTGGCCAACAATTGCTATCTCCCATCTTCTTGATGACAGCCATTATAACAGGTGTGAGGTGATATTATATTGTGGCTTTGATTTGCATTTTCCTGGTGATTAGTGATCTTGAGCATGTTTTAATAGGCCTGTTGGCCATTTGGATACCTTCTTCAGAAAAAAATGTTGATTTTGTTCTTCTGCCCATTTTAAATTGCTTAGTTTTTATTACTGAGTTGTATGAGTTCTTTATATATTTTGGATATTAGCCCCTTATCCAATATATGGTTTGCAAAAATTTCTCCCATCTGTAGGGTCCCTTTTCGTAATTCTTTATTTTCCAGTGCAGAAACTGTTACGTTTGATATAGTCTCGGTTATTGATTTTTGCTTTTGTTTTTTGTGCTTTGGGTGTCATAGTCCAAAAATCATTGCCAAAACCAACGTCAAGGAGCTTCTTCCCCACTTTTTCTTCTAGGAATTTTATGATATTTGTCTTATTTTTAAGTCTTTGATTCACTGCAAGTTAATTTATGTTGTTGGTGTAAGAAGTTTTGAATTTCACTTTTCTGATGTTTTTAAACAGTTTTCCAAATACCATTTGTTGAAGAGACTATCCTTTCCCTATTGGGTGCTCTTGGGCTATTGTCAAATATTTGTTGACCATATATGCAGGGGTTTAATTATGGGCTGTCTGTTCCATCATTAGTCTATATGTCTCTCTTTGTGCCAGTACCATACTGTTTTTATTATTACAACTTTATAGTGTAGTTTGAAATCAGGAATTGTGATGTCTCTTGCTTTGTTTTTTCTTCTCAGGATTATGTTGTCTATTCAGGGCCTTTTGTGGTCCCATATAAATATTACTATTATTTTTTCTATTTCTGTCAAGAATGTCAATGGAATTTGCATATGAATTCTACTGAATTTATAGATGGCTTGGCTTCGTATGAACATTTTAACAGGATTTATTCTTCCAATCCATGCACATAGGATGTCTTTCCGTTTCATTGTCTTCTATTTCTTTCAACAAAATCTTAGTTTTTGTTGGACAGTTCTTTTACTTCCATGGTTTAATTTGTACTGAGGTAATTTATTGCTTGATGCTATTGTGAATGGGACAGTATTTTTTTAAAAATCATCTCTATTGGGGTATAATTGCTTGACAATGGTGTGTCAGTTTCTACTTTATAACAAAGTGAATCAGTTATACATATACACACGTTTGCATATCTCTTCCCTCTTGCATCTCCTTCCCACCCACCCTCCCTATCCCACCCCTTCAGGCGTTCACAAAGAACCGAGCCGATATCCCTGTGCCAAGTGGCTGCTTCCCACTAATTATCTACATTACGTTTGTTAGTATATATATGTGCATGCCCCTCCCTCACCCTACCACAGCTCACCCCTCCCCCTCCCCATATCCTCAAGTCCATTCTCCAGTAGGTCTGTGTCTTTATTCCTGTCTTATCCCTAGGTTCTTCATAACATTTTTTTTCTCAAATTCCATATATATGTGTTAGCATATGGCATTTGTCATTCTCTTTCTGAC
Organism: Inia geoffrensis; assembly: GCA_036417435.1. Lineage (NCBI taxonomy): Eukaryota > Metazoa > Chordata > Mammalia > Artiodactyla > Iniidae > Inia > Inia geoffrensis. The sequence continues at coordinate 61,119,217 of CM070920.1, forward strand.
TTACTTCACTCTGTATGACAGACTCTAGGTCTATCCACCTCATTACAAATAGCTCAATTTCGTTTCTTTTTATCGCTGAGTAATATTCCATTGTATATATGTGCCACACCTTTTTTATCCATTTGTCTGACGATGGGCACTTAGGTTGATTCCATCTCCGGGCTATTGTAAATAGAGCTGCAATGAACATTTTGGTACATGACTCCTTTTGAATTTTGGTTTTCTCAGGGTATATGCCCAGTAGTGGGATTGCTGGGTCATATGGTAGTTCTATTTGTAGTTTTTTAAGGAACCTCCATACTGTTCTCCATAGTGGCTGAACCAATTCACATTCACACCAGCAGTGCAAGAGGGTTCCCTTTTCTCCACACCCTCTCCAGCATTTATTGTCTCTAGATTTTTGATGATGGCCATTCTGACTGGTGTGAGATGATATCTCATTGTAGTTTTGATTTGCATTTCTCTAATGATTAATGATGTTGAACATTCTTTCATGTGTTTGTTGGCAGTCTGTATATCTTCTTTGGAGAAATGTCTATTTAGGTCTTCTGCCCATTTTTGGATTGGGTTTTTTGTTATTGAGCTGCATGAGCTGCTTGTAAATTTTGGAGATTAATCCATTGTCAGTTGCTTCATTTGTAAATATTTCCTCCCATTCTGAGGGTTGTCTTTTGGTCTTGTTTATGGTTTGCTTTGCTGTGCAAAAGCTTTGAAGTTTCATTAGGTCCCATTTGTTTATTTTTGTTTTTATTTCCGTTGCTCTAGGAGGTGGGTCAAAAAGGATCTTGCTGTGATTTATGTCATAGAGTGTTCTGCTTATGTTTTCCTCTAAGAGTTTGATAGTTTCTGGCCTTACATTTAGGTCTTTAATCCATTTTGAGCTTATTTTTGTGTATGGTGTTAGCGAGTGATCTAATGTCATACTTTTACATGTACCTGTCCAGTGTTCTCAGCACCACTTATTGAAGAGGCTGTCCTTTCTCCACTGTATATTCCTGCCTTCTTTATCAAACATAAGGTGACCATATGTGTGCCAGTTTATCTCTGGGTTTTCTATCCCCTTCCATTGATCTATCTTTCTGTTTTTGTGCCAGTACCATACTGTCTTGATTACTGTAGCTTTGCAGTATAGTCTGAAGTCAGGAAGCCTGATCCCTCCAGCTCGATTTTTCTTTCTAAAGATTGCCTTGTCTATTCAAGGTCTTTTGTGTTTCCATACGAATTGTGAAAATTTTTCTTCTAGTTCTGTGAAAAACGCCAGTGGTACTTTTATAGGGATTGCATTAAACCTGTAGATTGCTTTGTGTAGTAGATTCATTTTCAAAATGTTGATTCTTCCAACCCATGAACATGGTATATCTCTCCATCTATTTGTATCATCTTTAATTTCTTTCATCAGTATCTTATAAATTTCTGCATGCAGGTCTTTTGTCTCCTTAGGTAGGTTTACTCCTAAATATTTTATTCTTTTGGTTGCAATGGTAAATGGGAGTGTTTTCTTAATTTCACTTACAGATTTCTCATAATTAGTGAATAGGAATGCAAAAGATTTCTGTGCATTAATTTTGTATCCTTCTACTTTACCAAATTCATTGATTAGATCTAGTAGTTTTCTGGTAGCATCTTTAAGATTCTCTATGTAGAGTATCATATCATCTGCAAGCAGTGACAGCTTTACTTCTTTTTCCATTTGGATTCATTGTATTTATTTTTCTGTTCTGATTGCTGTGGCTAAAACTTCCAAAACTATGTTGAATTAATAGTGTTAAGAGTGGGAAACTTTGTCTTCTTCCTGATATTAGTGGAAATGGTTTCAGTTTTTCACCGTTGTAGATGATGTTGGCTGTGGGTTTGTAATATATGACCTTTATTATGTTGAGGAAGTTTCCCTTGTATGCTTACCTTCTGGAGGGTTTTTAGCCTAAATTGGTGTTGAATATTGCTGAAAGTTTTCTCTGCATCTACTGAGATGCTCATATGCTTTATCTCTTTCATTTGTTAATATGGTGTGTCACATTGACTGATTTGCATATATTGAAGAATCCTTGCATTCCTGGCAAAAACTCCACTTGATGATAGTGTATGATCCTTTTAATGTGCTGTTGGATTCTGTTTGCTAGTATTTTTTTGAGGAATTTTGCATCTATGTTCATCAGTGATATTGGCCTGTAGTTTTATTTCTTTTTGACATCTTTGTCTGGTTTTGGTATCAGAATGATGGTGCCTCATAGAATGAGTTTGGGAGTGTTCCTCACTCTGCTACATTTAGGAAGAGTTTTAGTAGCATAGGTGTTAGCTCTTCTCTAAATGTTTGATAGAAATCGCCTTTCAAGCCATCTGGTCCTGCTCTTTTGTTTTTTGGAAGATATTTAATCACAGTTTCAATTTCAGTGCTTGTGATTGGTCTGTTCATATTTTTTATTTCATCCTGGTTGAATCTCGGAAGGTTGTGCATTTCTACATATTTGTCCATTTCCTCCAGGTTGTCCATTTTATTGGCATATAGTATCCTGTAGTAATCTCTCATGATCCTTTGTATTTGTGTACTGTCAGTTGTTACTTCTCGTTTTTCATTTCTAATTCTGTTGATTTGAGTCTTCTCCCTTTTTTTCTTGAGAAGTCTGGCTAATGGTTTATCAATTTTGTTTATCATCTCCAAGAACCTGCCTTTAGATTTACTGTTCTTTGCTATCATTTCCTTCATTTCTTTTTCATTTATTTCTGATCTGATCTTTATGATTTCTTTCCTTCTGCTAACTTTGGGGTTTTATTGTTCTTCTTTCTCTAATTGCTTTAGATGTAAAGTTAGGTTTTTTATTTGAGTTGTTTCTTGTTTCTTAAGGTAGGCTTGTCTAGCTTTAAACTTCCCTCTTAGAACTGTTTTTTCTGCATCCCATACATTTTGGTTCATTTTGTTTGCATTGTCATATGTTTCTAGGTATTTTTAAATTTCCTCTTTGATTCCTTCAGTGATCTCTTGGTTATTAAGTTGTGTGTTGTTTAGCTTCCATTTGTTTATATTTCTTACAGATTTTTTCCCATAATTGATATCTCATCTCATAGCATTGTGGTCAGAAAAGATACTTGATAGCATTTCAATTTTCTTAAATCTCCCAATGCTTGATTTGTGACCCAAGGTATGATCTGTCCTGGAAAATGTTCCATAAGCACTTGAGAGGAATGTGTATTCTGTTGTTTTTCAATGGCATATCCTATAAATATCAATTATGTCCATCTTGGTTAGTGTATCATTTAAAGCTTCTTTTTCCTTATTTATTTTCATTTGGGGTGATCTGTCCATTGGTCAAAGTCAGGTGTTAAAATCCCATACTATGATTGTGCTACTGTCGATTTCTCCTTTTATGGCTGTTAGTATTTCCCTTATGTATTGAGGTGCTCCTATGTTGGGTGCATACATATTTATAATTGTTATATATTCTTCCTGGACTAATCCCTTGATCATTGTGTAGTGTCCTTCTTTGTCTCTTGTAATGGTCTTTGTTTTAAAGTATATTTTTTCTGATATGAGAATTGCTACTTCAGCTTTCTTTTGATTTCCATTTGCATGGAGTATCTTTTTCCATCCCCTCATTTTCAGTCTGTCTGTGTCCTTAGGTCTGACCTGGGTCTCTTGTAGACAGCATATATATGGGTCTTGTTTTTGTATCCATTCTGGCAGTCTGTGTTTTTTGTTTGGAGCTTTCAATCCATTTACATTTAAGGTAATTATCAGTATGTATGTTACTCTCACCATTTTCTTAATTGTGTTGGGTTTATTATTGTAGGTCTTTTCGTTCTCTTTTGTTCCCTGCCTAGAGAAGTTCCTTTAGCATTTGTTGTAAAGCTTGTTTGGTGGTGTTGATTCTCTTGGCTTTTGCTTCTCTGTAAAAGTTTTAATATCTCTGTCAAATCTGAATGAGACCCTTGCTGGGTAGAGTACTCTTGGTTGTAGATTTTTCTCTTTCATCACTTTAAATATGTCCTGCCACTCCTTTCTGGCTTGCAGAGTTTCTGATGAAAGATCAGCTTTTAACCTTATAGGGATTCCCTTATGTGTTACTTGTTGTTTTTACTTTGCAGCTTTTCATATTTGTTCTTTGTATTTAATTATTGGTAGTTTTACTAATATGTGTCTTTTCGTGTTTCTCCTTGGATTTACGCTGTATGGGACTCTCTGTGCTTCCTGGACTTGATTAACTATTTCCTTTCCCATATTAGGGAAGTTTTCAACTATTATCTCTTCAAATATTGTCTCACTCATTTTCTTTTTCTCCTCTTCTCTGGGACCCCATAATTCAAATGTTGGTGTGTTTAATGTTGTCTCAGAGTTCTCTGAGACTGGCCTCAATTCTTTTCATTCTTTTTTCTTTATTCTGCTCTGCAGTAGTTATTTCCACTATTTTACCTTCGAGGTCACTTATCCTTTCTTTTGTCTCATTGATTCAGCTATTGATCCCCCTTCTAGAGAATTTTTAATTTCATTTATTTTATTGTTCATCTCTGTTTGTTTGCTCTTTAGTTCTTGTAGGTCCTTGTTAAAAGTTTCTTTTATTTTCGCCATTCTATTTCCAATATTTTTGATCACCTTTATTATAATTATTTTGTATTTTTTTCAGGTAGATTGCTTATTTCCTCTCCATTTGTCAGGTCTGGTGAGATTTTGCCTTGCTCCTTCATCTGCTGTGTCTTCTCATTTTGTTAAAGTTAGTGTGTTTGCGATATCCTTTTTGAAGGCTGCATGTTCATATGTCCTGTTGGTTTTGGTGTCTGTTCCCAGTAGGTAAGGTTGGTTCAGTGGGTTTTGTAGGCTTCCTTGTGGAGGGGATTGGTGTTTGTGTTCTGGTGGATGAGGCTGGATCTTGTCTTTCTGGTGGTCTGGTTCACGTCTTGTGGTGTGTTTTGGGGTGTCTGTGGCCTTAGTATGATTTTAGGCAGCCTCTGTACTAATAGATGGGGTTGGGTTCCTCTCTTGCTAGTTATTTGGTATAGGGTGTCCTGCAGTGTATCTTGCTGGTCGTTGAGTGGAGCTGGGTCTTGGCATTGAGATGGAGATCTCTGGGTGATTTTCACTGTTTCATATTATGTGGAGCTAAGAGGTGTCTTGTGGACCAGTGTCCTGAACTTGGCTCTCCCATCTCAGTGACACAGCCCTGAGGTCTGGCTGTAGCACCAAGGTCCTGTCCTCCACACAGCTCAGAATAAAAGGGGGAAAAAAGAAAGTAAGAAGAAGATAAAATAAAATAAGATAAAATAATGTTATTAAAATAAGAAATTAAAAATAATTATTAAGATAATTTTTTTAAGTTATAAAAAAAACTGAACAGGCAGAACACTAGGACAAATTGTAAAAGCAATGTTATACAGAGAACATCACACAGAAGCCTACACATACACACTCAGAAAAAGAGAAAAAGGGAAAATATATATATATCATTGTTCTCAAAGTCCACCTCCTCAATTTGGGGTGATTTATTGTCTATTCAGGTATTCCACTGATGCAGGGTACATCAAGTTGATTGTGGAGATTTAATCCGCTGCTCCTGTGGCTCCTGGGAGAGACTTCCCTTTCTCTTCCTTGTTCCCACAGCTCCAGAGTTTCAGCTTTGGATTTGGACCTGCCTCTGCGTGTAGGTCGCCTGAGTGTGTCTCTTCTTCACTCAAAGAGAACAGGGTTAAAGGAGCAGCCAATTTGTGGTCTCTGGCTCACTGAGTCCAGGGGGAGGGACGGGTGCAGAATGCAGAGTGAGCCTGCGGTGACAGAGGCCGGAGTGACGTTGTATCAGCCTGAGGCACACCATGCATTCTCCCGGGAAGTTTTCCCTGGATCATGGGACCCTGGCAGTGGCAGGCTTCACAGGCTCCCAGGAGGGAGGTGTGAATAGTGACCTGGGCTTGCACACAGGCTTCTGGGTGGCTGCAGCAGCAACCTTAGTGCCTCATTCCCGTCTCTGGCATCTGTGCTGATAGCTGCGGTTCGTGCCCGTCTCTGGAGCTCCTTTAAGTGGCCCTCTTAATCCCCTCTCCTAGTGCACAAGGAAACAAATAGGCAAGAAAAAGTCTCTTGTCTTTTCGGCAGCTCCAGACTTTTTCTCGCACTCCCTCCTGGCTAGCTGTGGTGCACTAGCCCCTTCAGTCTGTGTTCACGCAGCCAACCCCAGTCCTCTCCCTGGGATCCGACCAAAGCCCAAGCCTCAGCTCCCAGTCCCTGCCTGCCCTGGTGGGTGAGCAGACAAGCCTCTTGGGCTGGTGAGTGCTTGTCAGAACAGATCCTCTGTGCAGGAATCTCTCCGCTTTGCCCTCCGCACCATTGTTGCTGCACTCTCCTCTCTGGCTCTGAATCTCCCCCCTCCACCACCCACAGTCTCCGCCCATGAAGGGGTTTCCTACTGCGTGGAAACCTTTCCTCCTCCACAGCTCCCTCTCACTGGTGCAGTTGCCGTCCCTATTCTTTGTTTTTGTTTTTTCTTTTTTCTTTTACCTTACCCAGGTACTTGGGGAGTTTCTTGCCTTTTTGGAGATCTGAGATTTTCTGCCAGTGTTCAGTAGGTGTTCTTTAGGAGTTTTTCCACATGTAGATGTATTTCTGATGTATTTGTGGAGAGGGAGGTGACCTCCATGTCTTACCCTTCCGCCATCTTGAAGCTCTTCCTTATTGCCCATTTAATCCTTGTTTTCCACTTTTTTTGTAGCTCTTTGTTAATATCTTCTGTTTGATTTTCCTTTTATGATTTGAAAATTTTCTTTTATAGTATGCTTGTGTTCCTTTCTTTTTGTATTTTGTGAGTCTATTGTAAGTTTTTGATTTGTGGTTACCATGAAGTTCAAGTATGTTGACCCCAAATTATATCTACGTCCTTTAAACTGATAGTCACTCAATCTCAAACACTTTCTAAAAGATTTACATTTTCATAGCCCTTTCCCCCACGTTTTCTGATTTTGATGTCTTATTTTACATCTTCATGTTTAGCTTTTTATTTTGTAGTTGTAATCACTTTTACAATTTTTGGATATTGTTTTTCATTTATGTACTAACTTATTTAAGTTTTCTTCAATCCTTTTATATTATTGTTATTGTGATTTTTCCTTTCCTATACATTCTTGTTTCTTCTCTATTTTGAGAAGACAATTGATATTTTTTTGGGTAGGTTCAATATTGATGAATTATCTTATTTTTCTTCTCTAAGAAATTTTTTATTTCTCCTCTTCTAGATGATAATCTTGTTGAGAGTTTTCTAGGTTGCAGGTTTTTCCCTTTCATGACTTTGAATATATCATTCCACTTCCTTCTGGCTTGCAGTTTCTGCAGAGAGTGTGAAGTTTTCAGCCATACATTTTCAAATATATTTTTTAAAATCCTACTTTCTCTCTCTTCTCCTTCTGAAACCTCTGCAATGCATAGGTTGGCACATTTTATTTTCTCCTATAGATCTTGTATGTTCTTTCCATTTTATTTTATTTGTTTTTCTGTCATCTGTTCTTATTGGTGATTTCCATTATTCTACCTTCTACTTCATTTATTCATTCTTGTATGTAATTTAGGTAGCTATTCATCTTCTAGATTTATTTTTCTCAGCAACTGAATTGTGTATTTTTTCACTGAGTCATCTTTGTAGTTTCTAGTTCCTTGTTACAGTGATCTGTGTTTTGATCAATAATCTTTCTTAATTCCTTTAGCATTTTTCTTATCACCTTTTTGAACTTGGGGTCTAGTAGAATGGCCAGCTCTGTTTCGTTATTTGTTCTTTCACTTGATTGCTTGTGTTCTTTTATTTGTGAGCAGTTCTGTTGCCTTTTCCCTTGTCTTAATTTTCTCTGTCTCTGAGTGCTGGAGAAACAGTTTTCTACTGTGGTCTTGAAGGGGTGTTTTTCTGTGGAAGTGTCCCTGTGTAGGCTGTGTGTGTACAATATCTTTATTGCAAGGGCTGGTTTTGGCATGGACTCCATCCATGTCTTTACTCAGGGTGTGCTGACTGTTATCCCCTTGATAAGAGGTGTGGTTGGTGTTGTATCTAGAGCCTGTATAGGATGTGTGATAGGCCTCTCATTTTGCTCTGTGGTTGTCACTACCCTGTCAAGTTCACTGTCTGCTCCCCAATTGTTTGAGTAGATACACTACTGGTTAGGTTCAATCAAGCTTCATTTCCCTTGAGTGAGTGCCTTGCCCCAAAGGATGTGATTTCTGAAGCACGTGAGGACTGCGTAGTCACAGAGGACCTATGTGTCACTTGTGTAGGTGTCCGTGGTTCCACTCAGAAGCAGCCCATGTTTGTGTCCCTATTTCTGTTTTGTTCACCCAATATCTAGTGCAAGGTTATTGTGTAGATTTGGCTGAGGCTGAGGGTCAAGGTATTGTGGCTGCAGTACTTGTGGTTAGTGCACTGTTGACTGAGATCTGGGCTGCCTTTTCAGAAGTGTTCTCCCAGGACCTGTCTTCCCTAGATCTAGTGCTCAAGTATGGAGTGGATTGTCCAGAGCTGAGGTGCTTTACCTGAGAGATGAACTGCTGCATGCTCCTGAGCACACTCACAATGACCACTGCCACCCCACCAGTACCACAACCCAGGACTTCCAGGCTGTCTCTGCATAGCTAGATGAGTCTTGTCCCAGGGCCTGTCTGCCTGAGTTTCAGCATGTAGATGCTGTGCAATCCTGTGGTTCAGCCCTGTGTGTGTATTTGCAATGGCCACTGTGACTCCACCCATTACCTTGTGCACATGCTGGCAATGGTTATCACAGTCCCACCCAGATCTCACCCCAGGTCCTCTGGGCTGCCTCTGCATAACTAGATCAAATCCTGTCCCAGGGCCTGTTAGCCCAAGGTCCAGTGCTTAGCCACTGCACACTCTTGTGGTTCAGCCCCATGCATGTGCTGACAATGGCAGATAAGGACACACCAGGATCACACCACTGAGGCCCTGGTCTTTCTGAATAGCTAAACGAATTATTTGCCCATATCTCTCCCCTGGTTGTGACGTGGAGTGAGCAGGGCAGGGGTGTTCACCCCTTTGGATTGTGAAGTGTAGCAAGGTGACAACGAGTGGTCCAAGGCTTTCTCCACCCTGAGTATTGAAAGCCAACACATGCGTACCCATTACAAGTAGAGTCTAGGCTTCTCCAGCCCTTCTGTCTGTCCCAGCTAATTTCACTGCAGGCAAAGGGCCTTGTCTCCTCTACATAGGACCACAGGACTGGGATACCCAGATTTTGGCTCAATCTGCTCACTGCCCAGGATGAGGATCCACCCATTGGAACTGCTCTGTTTTACATCTCTCCCAGGGGCACAGGACTTTATATGATGCCATTTTTCTCCATCCTACCTGGTTACGTGGAGATATTTCTTGCAGCTTTGGTTGTATAGGAGTTTTTCTCAGGTTCCAGTTAGTTTTCTGTAAGAATTGTTCCACATGTAGATGTATTTTGATATGTCTGTTGAGGGAGGTGAGCTCCACATTTTCCTACTCCACTGTCTTAAATTATTTTTTACTACTAAAAGTACAAGAGGCTTATAAAAAAATGATCAGTTCCATATTATTGTCTTAAGGGTTGGAGAATAAGTTAGGGAAGCTTTCGTCTTAAAAGTTGGGGAAAATTGCTGATTACTTAGGGCAAGGCTCCTGATCCTGTTGAATAGGTCAGGCCATAGGCCCAAAAAAAATAATGCTGGGAGAAATGTGTAAAAGGGCAACCTTCTCATGCAAGGAGGGGCCACTGCAGGCCTTACTGTTGCTACTCTAATCTCCTTGCCACCCTCAACTCTATCCTCATGGACCCAGAAGTTGCAAAACTTGGGGAAAGCTACAGGCAGTTTCAGGCCATTCAGACATGGCTCAGAGTGTGCTACAAAGAAAGAAAAAGACCATGAAAATATTTTTTGTTTTTGCACTTGACATCTTGCAGTTTTACTGTGATTTATCTAGATGGGGTGTGTTTACAAACTGCCTAGGACATGGTTTGTTTTAACCATCTGAGTGTATGTGCCACTTTTAAACTCTCCAAAATTCTTAGCCTTTATCTTGCTAAATATTGCCTCCTCTCAGTTTTCTCTAGTCCTTATGGAATGCCTAATTTATGTTGTAGCTCCTTATTCTATCTCCACGGCTCTCAACTTTCTTTCACATATTCTATCCTTTTGTCTTCTCCAGACTACTTTGTAGATGATTTCCTCAGATCTATCATCCAATTCACCAGGTTTTTCTTTAGCTTCTATGATATTGATGCCAAAAATATACAGACTATATTATTTTTATTTCTAGGATTTCTATTTGCTTTTTTCCATATCTTAACTAATCAATTATTTTTACCTATAGTTGATTTACAATACTGAGTTAGTTTCAGGTGTACAGCTTCAAATTCTTTTCCATTATAGTTTATTAAAAGATATTGAATATAGTTCCCTGTGCTATACAGTAGGTCCTTGTTGTTTATCTATTTTATATATAGTAGTATGCATATGTTAATCCCCCAATCCTAATTTATTTCTCTCCTTCTTTGGTAACCATAAGTTTGTTGTCTATGTCTGTGAGTCTATTTCTGTTTTGTAAATAAGTTCACTTGTATCATTTTTTAAGATTCCACATATAAGTGATATCATATGATATTCATCTTTCTCTGACTTGCTTCACTTAGTATGATAATCTCTAGGTCCATCCATGTTGCTACACATAGCAATATTTCACTATTTTTTTGGCTGAGTGATATTCCATTCTATATATATATATATATATGTATCTATATCATGGCTTCTTTATCCATTCATCTGTGGATGGGCATTTATTGATATTTAGCTTCCATGTTTGTTATTGTGAACAGTGCTTCTGTGAGCATGGGCGTGCATGAACCTTTTCAAATTAGGGTTTTCATGTTTTCTGGATATATGCCTAGGAGTGGGATTGCTAGATCACACGGTAACTCTATTTTTAATTTTTAAAATAACTTCCATGGTGTTTTCCATAGTGGCTGTGCCAATTTACATTCCCACTAACAGTGTAGGAGGGTTCCCTTTTCTCCACACCTTCCCCAGCATTTATTTGTACACTTTTGATGATGGCCATTCTGACCGTTTTGAGGGGATACCTCATTGTAGTGTTGATTTGCATTTCTCTAATAATTAAGGATATTGAGCATCTTTTCATGTGCCTGTTGTCCATCTGTATGTCTTCTTTGGAGAAATGTCTATTTAGGTTTTCTGCCCATTTTTTGATTGGGTTGCTTGTTTTTTTGATATTGAGTTTTATGAGCTGTATGTATCTTTTGAGAGTAAATCTGCTGTCAGTCACATCATTTGCAAATATTTTCTCCCATTCCATAAGTTGTCTTTTGGTTTTGTTTATGGTTTCCTTTGCTGAGCAAAAGATTATAATTTTGGTTAGGCCCACTTGTTTATTTTTTCTTTTATTTCTTTTGACTTGGCAGATTCATCTAGGAAAATATTACTACTATTTATGTACTAGAATATTTTTCCTATGATCTCTTCTTGAAGTTTTATGATGTCATGTCTTATGTTTAATTCTTTAAGCCATTTTGAGTTTATTTTTGTGTATGGTGTTAGGGAGTTTTCTAAATTCACTGATTTACATGAGGTCATCCTGCTTTCTCAGCACCACTTGCTGAAGAGACTGTCTTTTCTCCATTGTGTATTCCTGCCTACTTTGTCATAGATTAATTGAACATAGGTGTGGGAGTTGTTTCCAGGCTTTCCAGTCTTTTCCATTGACCTATATGACTGCTTTTGTGTCAATACTATTTTGTTTTCATTACTTGCACCTTTGTAATATTGTCTGAAGTCTGGAAGGGTTATGCCTCCAGTTTTGCTCTTCTTCTTCAGGATTGTTTTAACAATTCTGTCTTTTGTGGTTACATATAAATTTTAGAATTATTTGTTCTACTTCTATGAAAAATGTTATGGGTAGTTTGATAAGGATCACATTAAATCTGTAGATTGCTTTGTGTAGTATGACCATTTTAACAATATTAATTCTTCCAGTCCAAGTGCATAGGATATCTTTCCATTTCTTTGCATCATCTTCAATATCCTTTTTCAGTGTTTTATATTTCTCAGCATATAGGTCTTTTACCTCCCAGGTTAGGTTTATTCATAGGTATTTTAGTTTATTTTTTGAAGTAATTTTATATATTTTTTAAATTCTTTAAATGTTTATTCTTAGTGTAAAGAAATGCAAACGATTATTGTATATTGGTCTTGTATCCTGCTACTTTGCTGAGTTTATTTATTAGTTCTAATAGTTTTGTGTGGAGAGTTTAAGGTTCTCTGTATAGAGTATCATGTCATCTTCATACAATGACAATTCTACTTTCCCTTTCCAATTTGAATAATTTTTATTCCTTTTTCTTGTCTGATTGTTGTGGATAGGACTTCCAAAACTATGTTGAATTGGAGTGGTAAGAGTAGGCGTCCTTGTCTCGTTCCAGAATTTAATGGGAACTCTCTTAGGTTTTCACCATTATCATATTGGCTGTGGGTTTGTCATAAACATCTTTTATTATGTAGAGAGATTTTCTGTCTATGCCCACTGTGGCAAGAATTTTTATCATGAATGGATGTTGAATATTATCAAATGCTTTTTCTGCAGCTATCAAAATTATTATGTGTTTTTTGTCTTTTGCTATAGTGGTGTATCACATTGATTTATTTCCATATGTTGAACATCCTTGTGACCCTGGAATGAATCCAACTTGATCATGTAATATGATCCTTCCTTGTGATGTTGGATTCTCTTTGTTAATGTTTTGTTGAAGATTTTTTCATTTATACTCACCAAAGATATTGGCCTGTATTTCTTTTTTGTGGTGTGTCTATTTTGGTGTCAGCGTAATTGTGGTTTCATAGAATGGTATTGGGAGTGTTCCCTCCTCTTCAATCTTTTGGTAGAGTTTGAGAAAGATAGGCATGAGTTCTTTGTATGTTTGGTAGAATTCCCCAGGGAAGACATCTGGTCCTGGGATTTTGTTTGCAGGGAGCTTTTTTTTTTTAGATTATAGATTATATTTCACTTCTACTAATCAGTCTGTTCAAATTATGTTTTTCTTCTTAATTCAAGATACAGAATTAATGCATATAAATCTCTTGCAATCCTATACATTGTCACTCATGGCTGCCAAATTGCACCAGTTGACTAGTATCTCTAAAGAACCTAAAATCTATACAATTCGGAGCCCATCTCCCAAACCCACAATAGTCAATCTATTCTCTGCTTCCTGCTGTACTAGATCATTAAGAAAGGTTTGGATTTCAGTAAAGGTATAGATTTTTATCTTAGTTCTACTTCCTGAGTTTCTCCCATTACGTTAAACTTATATGTTGTTATTGGAAAAAATTGTGGATGATATCCTTGTGAACCCTCTTCAGAGGTGACCACTTTTATTTTCAACATATTCCAAGCTACCTCCCCAGAATTTAGGTCTGTCTCCACTACCATGATATGCACAGGTATTTTGGGGGAAATCTAGGATTCTCGAGTATAAAAACAGAGCCTAGGCAGGTTGGTATGCCACAGCAATGCCCAGGAAGGGACTTTGCATTTATTGAGGAGCTAGTGTACATTTTCAGGGTTTTTAGGAGTTGCTGGCACCAGATATTCAGTACATTTGTATTTGCCAATTAATTTTTAGCATCATTACACCAGAGATTGGACCGAAGTTATCCCATCAGATCGGGGGAAAAGAGTGAGAGCAGTGAATGAAGTGGTGACACAGAGACTGTAAGCCTCTGTTGCTTTTCCCCTTTTGTGATGCCATAAGTTTACTGTTGCAAGGCTATTTCACACTGCCAAGTTAGCGCACACAGTCCAGGCATGACCTGCCAACTCAGTGGTCACAGGTAGAAGTCTCCTGTCCTTCTCACCTATGAGAATATTTTTTCCTTATGCCTTTAGCCCAGAGCCTCTTCTTGGGTGCTGACAATAGCCTTGCAATTGGAGGATCCTTGTGTACATTAATAGTCAATTAAGGCCTTTATAATTAATAGTCTAAACGTCTCTTTAGGCCACTTGGCCTTATTGACATGGCTCTAGGGAAATTGTTGAATTATCATGGAAGCTGTGTCATTTTGGGATTAATTCCACAGGAAACATGTGAAAACACATAGCAGGGAAACAGACCTCCAGCTAGCAGTTTTCCTTCTCAGATGGTGTAAGACAGTTACAGCTAAAGGGCATTCCCCTTGTTTAATTGCAAAGGCATTTATGCACACTTGCTGACTACACTGATTGTTTTGTGCCAGTCTTAGACTATCGATAGTGATGTTACCAATAGAAATGTCTGAGGGCACTCACCTGGGCCTGCAGTGAACACCCTACACAAATATTTCCCCTTTAAGAATCAACGTTGTTCTGGACTTGCCCTTGTGATTCGTATTATAATTGCAAGATGCTCTCATCAATAGCCATCAGGAAACTGGGAAAAAACAAGATTTTTTATTCACAAGTCCTATAGGGTATCCAATATTGCAACACCTCTATGTACTGTGTGGGGTCACACGACAAGGTCATAGATAAAGAATGTGGACCTTGGGCGCTGCTGCTATTATAGTTGAGGGTGGAAGTCCTAAGATTTCAAGAATTCAGTCTTTGTTGGTGAATTTAAAACATAAGAGTGAGTATTAAAGTGCAGGAAGGGAAAAACAAACAGACAAATAGCTACTGAAGTCACCAGAGTCTCTAAAATAAAGGAAACTTTGAGATGGGGGGGTTAGGTTTTTACATGTTTGTGTGGTTGGTAATGTGTTTATTCAAGATAGCTGTCTTTGAAGTGGATTCCTTGGTAATCAGAAGCTTGTCAAGCACTTGCATTACAATAAAAAAATCCCACTGCAAGGTGCTTACAGTACACTGCTCCACCACAGTGGGTGCCCTTCAGCAATCTTCAGGTGACAGAAAAAGATAGAAAATGTTACTGTACCCTGAAATGCACAGATGTCAGAGCAAAGACATTAGAAACACAAAAAAGCAAGGAAACATGACACCACAAAAGGAGCACAATAATTGTCCAGTAACTGACTCCAAATAAATGGAGATTTGAGCATTACCTTAAGATTTCAAAGTAATTATTTTAAGGAAGCTCTGAATTATTCAAGAGAGCCCATATAGACAATTCAAAAAACTCAGGAAGACAATGCATGAACAAAATGAGAAGTTCATCAAGGGACAGAAATCATAAAATAGAACCAAACAGAAATTCTGGAACCAAGGGATATAATAAATGAAATGAAAAAAATGCAAAAGTAACCTTCGTAAACTCAAGCAGGAAAAAGAATCTGCAAACTTGAAGATAGATCTCTTGATGTTATATAGTCAGAGGAGAAAAAGAAATAAGAATGAAAAAGATTGAAGAAAGAAAGCATACATGAAATATAGGACACTAACAAGGAAACAATAATCACATTATGAAAGTCTCAGAAAGAAAAGAGAGAAAGGGACAAGAATCTTAATTAAAGATATAATGGCTAAATTCTTACCAAATCTGGGGAGAGATATGGCTACCCAAGTGCGTGAAGTTCAAAGATCTCCAAGGAGATTCAACACAAAGACCTCTTCACTGAAACTCATCATAATAAAACTCAAAGAGACAACTTTGAAAGTCACAGGGAGAAAAAATACAAGTCATTCAAATAACCCAGTGAGAAGAACAAAAAGAAAAAAAAAATAGTAAAAGAGTGGAAAAAGCTGGCTAGACTTATGGGATATCTATTTAAAGAATATACACATTATGGGAATGCCAGAAGGAGAAGAGAAAGAATAAGAAACAGAAAGTACATTTTAAAAAATAATGGCAGAAAACTTCCAAAACATGGGGAGAGAAATGGAAATCCACAATCAAGAGGTTCAAAGTTCCCCAAATAGGTGGAATTAAATAAGGGCTACATGTGGACACATTCTAATTAAATTGTCAAAATCAAAGACAAAGAGAGTTTTGAAAACAGCAAGAGTGACTCAATATACAAGGGAACTCCCATAAAGTTACAGGATTTCTCAGTAGAAACCTTGGAAGCCCAGAGGGTGTGAAATGTTATATTCAAAATATTGAAAGAAAAAAAAATCAAACAAGCGTACTACACTTAGAAAAGCTATCGTTATGGAATCAGAGAGAAATACAGACTTTTTCCAAATAAACAAAAGTTCAAGGAAGTTTATCACCACTAGACCTGCCTTACAAAAATTTCTAGAGTCTGTCAAACTGAAACCAAAGGATACTAATTGATAACATGAAAACCTGGGGAGGTATAAAATTCACTAGTAAAGATGAACATATAATCAAATTCAAAATGTTCTAATACTGCAATGGTGGTATGTAGAACACTTTGAACTCTAGCTTATAGACTAAAAGAAAAAAGTATAAAAAGTAATAGTAGCTACAATATTTTATTAATGGATACACAATATAAAAAGATGTAAATTGGGACATCAACAACATAAAATGTATGTAGGGGCAAATAAATGTTTAGAATTTTTATGCAAATGAAGTTAAGATATTATCACCTTAAAATAGACTATTATAGGGCTTCCCTGGTGGCACAGTGGATAAGAGTCCACCTGCTGATGCAGGAAACACAGGTTTGTGCCCCGGTCCGGGAAGATCCCACATGCCGCAGAGTGGCTAGGCCCATGAAACAAGGTTACTGAGCCTGCGCGTCCAGAGCCTGTGCTCAGCAATGGGAGAGGCCACAACAGTGAGAGACTCACATACTGCAAAAAAAAAAAAAGACTATTATAAGATATATTCTGAAAGTCTCATGATAATCACAAAGCACAAATTTAGACATGCAAATGATAAAAAAGAAAAGAATCAAAGCTAATAACTACAAAAAAATTCAATCCACAAGGAAGACATCAAGAGAGAAAGAAAAAGAGGAACTACAAAACAATCAGAAGTCAATTAACAAAATGGTAATAATAAGTCTTACTTATCAAAAATTACTGTAGATGTAAATGGTATAAAATCTCCAATTAAAAATCATCAAGCAGTTTAATGGATTAAAGAAATACAAGACCCAACTATATGGTAACAGTAAGAGACTCACTTAAGATATAAGGACACTCATAGCCTGAAATTGAAGGGATACAAAAATATGTTACATGCAAATGAACGTCAAAGGAGAGAAGGGGTGGCTATGCTTTTATAACACAAAATAGGCTTAAGGTAAAAGCTGCAACAAAATTCGGTGGAGGTCATTACGTAATGATAAAGGAGTCAACTCATCAACAGGATATAATAATTGTAAATATATGCATGCCCAATATTGCAACACCTACATATATAAAACAATTACTAACAGATCTGAAGAAGAAATAGACAGCAATGAAATTGTAGTAGGGGACTTCAGTACCCCATTTCAACAACAGATTAGATCACCCAGAAAGAAAATCAAAAGAAATAATGGAGTTGAACTAAACTTTAGAACAAATGAACTTAATACACTTATACAGAACATTCTGTCCAGCAGCAGCAGAATAAGCATTCTTCTAAAGCACACAAAAAATCCTCTCCAGGACAGATTGTATGTTAGTGAGAAATAAAATATTCCCTGCCATATCAATAAACAAATGATGTTGCAGTCATCAGCAATTGCAGCCATCCCCGACAATGAGCCCTGAGGGAACTCAGGATGGAAACAAGGAATGCCCACCATCTAGCAGTCATCAGACTACGGTCACCTTCAATGGTGCAGCTTGAGGAAACTCAGGATGAGAAAACACAGGATACTGGCCCCAGAAAACTAAGATGCATATCAAAAGAATGATTTCAGTGAACTTGGACTCTTGTATATTCTCATACATAGAAAAGTGCTAAATTCCTTAATTTGAGATATCTCTTTTTTCTTTTATTAACATTATCTTTTGTTCTGACTACCTGATGTTGTTGCAAAAACTCCTATATATCCTGGCTTCCCACCTTCCTCTTTGGAATAGCTTTCTCAGTGTTTGTCTGCGATGCTGTCTACCAGCCTCAAAGTTCACCAAAAAAATACATAACTCTCAACTTTTAGGTTGTGCTTTTTTTTTTTTTTTTTTTGGTCAACATTAGGTGATAAAACAAGTCTCAGAAAATGTAAAAGATTAAAGTGATGTCAAGTAACTTTTCTGGCCAAATGATATGAAACTAGAATTTATTAATGGGAGAAGAGCTGGAAAATTCACGAATATATGGGAATAACATAACACTGTTCACAAAAGTGGGTCAAAGAAGAAATCAAAAGGCAGATCAAGAAATAAATTGAAACAAATGAAAATGGAAGTACAACATATCAAACCCTAAGAGATTCTGCAAAAGCAGTTCTAAGAAGGAAGTTTAGAGTGATAAACACATACATTATAAAAGAAGAGAGATCTTAATTAAACAGTCTCACTTTACAGCTCAAGGAGCTAGGAAAAGAAGAATAAAGTAGGCCCAAAGTTAAAAGAAGTATGGAAATAACAAAGATCAGAATGGAAATAAATGGCATAGATACCAGAAAAAGAATAGAAAACATCAATGAAACTAAGAGCTGGTGTTTTGAAAAGATGAAAAGATAAACAAAATTGACAAACCTTTAGCTAGTCTAACTCAGAAAAAGAGAGAAGGTTCAAACGAAATCAGAAATTATGGGGGAGACATTAAAAATGATATCACAGAAATACAAAAGATCATGAGAGACTACTATGGACAACAAAAACTGGATAACATAGAAGAAATGGATAAATACCTTGTATCATACAACTTACCAAGACTGAATCATGAAGAAATAGAAAATCTGAACAGACTAATAATGAATAAGGATATTGATTGAATCAATAATACAAAACTTCCCAAGATAGTAAAGCCCAGGATAAGGTGGTTTTACTGGTGAATTCAATCAAAAAATTAAAGGAGAATTAATGTCAATTCTTCTCAAACTTTTCCAAAAAATTGAAGAGGAGAGAACACTCCCAAACTTATTTCATGGGGCTAACATTACTCTGATACCAAAGCCAGATAAGGACACATTAAGAAAAGAATATTAAGGACCAACATCCCTGATGAACACAGATGCAAAAATTCTCAACTAAATATTATCAAACTGAATTCAGCAGCACAAAAAGGATCAGTCACCATGATTGGTGTGATTTATTCCTTGGATGTAAGGAAGGTTTAACATACACAAATCAACAAATGTGATCTACCACATTAATAGAATGAAAGATAAAATTATATGATCACCTCAATAGATGCAGAGAAAAGCATTTGACAAAATACAACATACTTTCATGATAAAAAAAGTCAACAAATGGTAATAAAAGGAACATACTTCAACACAATAAAGGCCATATATGACAAGCCCATAACCAACATCATTCATAATCAGTGTTGAAAGGTTGAATACTTTTCCTCTAATACCAGGAGCAAGACAAGGGAGCTCAATCTCACCACCCTTATTCAACATATTACTGGAAATCCTAGCCAGAGCAATCAGGCAAGGAAAAGAAATAAAAGGCACCCAAATAGGAAAGTAAGAAGTAAAATTGCCTGTTTGCAGATATAATCTGATGTATAGAAAATCCTAAAGACTTCACAAAAATACTGCTAGAACTAATCAATAAATTCAGGAAAGTTGCAAAGTTCAAAATCAAGATAAAAATAGTTGCATTTGCATACACTATCAGCAAAACATAGAATAAATAAATAAACAAAACAGTAATAAGGAAAATCAGTAAGAAAAGAAGTAAAAATAAAGGAAACAGTCTCATTTAAGACATTCTTAAAGAAGAATTAATGATCACACTTACGTTACTAGGTAGCAAAACTTAGGTACCTGTACTAATTCTGTGAATATAGGTTCATAAAAATACATATAAAAATTGGACAAAATAGAGATCCCAGATTTTGACCTGTGTGTATATAACCATTTGGTTTATGACAAAGGTGACAGCACAGAACAGTTGGGAAAAGACAGCCTTTTTAGTGTATGGTATTGGAGAAGATGAAAATTCACACGATTAAAAAGGCTAATTCACACCACTCACCCAAATATTAACTCCTGGCAAATTATAGTTTTAAATATGATAGCCAAAAATTTAATGGCTAAATAAGGTGGTACAGGAGAAAATACATTATGACTTCATAATAAGGAAATAATCCTTTATAAGTTTCAATAAAATAACTAATTATAAAGAAAAATGTTGTTTTATATTATGTTCTTTTAAAATTATAAAACCCTATTTATTAAATGATGTAAGAAAGTGAAACAGCTATAAATTAGAAAAGGGACTATGACACATGTATTACAAATGACTGCTATTGAGAATATATAAATTTCCACAATTATAAGAAAAAACAGACAATTCAATAAGAAGATGGACAAAAAGACTTGGACAGAGAATTCACAAAGGAAGAGATTCCAGCAATGTATAAACATATGAGAAAGTGCTCAACAGTGTTAATAATCAGAGAAGCAGAAATTTAAAGCAGAAGGGTATATCATTTATAGACAACCATGTTCACTGACTTTAAAGTGTTGCGATACCATGTTTTGCCAAAGATGTGGTACAAAGGTAACTCTCAAAAACACCTGATGTGAGTGCAAATCAGTACAACTGCTCTGGAAAACAGTTTGATATTATCTTTGATACTTAAAGATACTTATGATGAAACCACTCTGTTGATAGGTATATACACTAGAGCCCTGGGATACTGGTACATGGATGCTTATAGCAGTTTCATTCAGAACACTTGAAAAGTTTAAATAACTGAAATGTCCAAAAATATTACAATGGATAAATTTCTTGTATTATCTTCATATAATGAACTATTTTACAGGAATTAACCTGAAACAACTTCAGTGCAGCTTCTTGAGTTACTCTTAAGAAGTTAATGGTAAGTGAAAGATCAAAAGAAAAACATACATTGTGAGGCCATTTGTATAAATCTCAAAAATAGATAAATATTTTTATTAGTTAAGGATTCATAAATAGGTGGTAAAACCATTAAAAACACAAGAAAATGATTACCATAAAATTTACAATAGAGGGTATGTCTAAATTAGGTGAGAGACAGGTGTCATTGGAAATTTGTTGTTCTCAATGCTCTATTTCTTGACCTGGGTGGTGGTTACATTTATGTTTTAATCATTTTTCTGTATATCTGTTACATTCCCCAAAAAAATGCTTTTAAAAAAGGAGTATGGCAAACAGAGAAAGATGAGTAAGTAGAAAAGATAACTGAATGCTTTCTGTTAAAGGGTAGCTTTTAGTTTTTTAAACATATATTATTTTCTTATCTGTGATATCTCCTGTGACTAAGGTACCATGATGAGAGCATTTATCATTTAGTTTATCTTGTACAATTTTTTTCATTTAATTTACCTTTTACAATTTTTTCTAAAATCATTAAATACTGTGCATTCTCAAAGACAATTTGTGTAATGACAATGAAAACATGACGACCCAAAACCTATGGGATGCAGCAAAAGAACTTCCAAGAGGGAAGTTTATATCAATACAATCCTACTTCAGGAAATAAGAAACATCAGAAATAAACAACCGAACCTTATACAAAAAGCAATTGGGGAAAGAAGAACAAAAAATCCCTAAAGTTAGCATGAGGAAAGAAATCATAAAGATCAGATCAGAAATAAATGAAAAACAAATTAAGGAAATGATGCAAAGATCAATAAAATGAAAAGCTGGTCCTGTGAGAAGATAAACAAACTTGATAAACCGTTAGCCAGACCCATCAAGATAAAAAGGGAGAAGACTGAATTCAATAGAATTAGAAATGAAAAAGAAGTAAAAACTGCCACTGAAGAAATACAAAGGATCATGAGAGATTACAACAAGAAACAATAAGCCAATAAAATGGACAAACTGGAAGAAATGGACAAATTCTTAGAAAAGCACAACCTTCCAAGACAGAACCAGGAAGAAATACAAAATATAAACAGACCAATCACAAGCACTGAAATTGAAACTATGACTCAAAATCTTCCAACAAACAAAAGCCCAGCACCAGATGGCTTCACAGGCGAATTCTATCAAACATTTAAAGAAGAGCTAACACCTATCCTTCTCAAACTCTTCCAATATATAGAAGAGGGAGGAGCACACCAAAACTCATCCTATGAGGCCACCATCACCTTGATACCAAAACCAGACAAAGATGTCACTAAAAAAGAAAACTATAGGCAACTATCACTGATGAATATAGATGCAAAAATTCTTAGCAAAATACTAGCAAACAGAATCCAACAGCACACTGAAAGGATCATACACAATGATCAAGTGAGGTTTATCACAGGAATGCAAGGATTCTTCAATATATGCAAATCAATCAATGTGACAAACCATATTAAAAAATTAAAGGAGTAAAATCATATGATCATCTCAATAGATGCAGCAAAAATTGCAAAAAAGTTCAACACCCATTTATGATAAAAACCCTAAAGAAAGTGGGCATAGAGGGAACTTACCTCAACATAATAAAGCCGTATAGGAAAAACCCACAGCTAACATCGTTCTCAATGGGGAAAAAACCAAACAATTTCTGCTGAGATCAGGAACAAGACAAGGTTGCTGACTCTCACCACTATTACTCAACATAGTTTTGGAAGTTTTAGCCACAGCAATCAGAAGAAAAAGAAATAAAAGGAATCCAAATCAGAAAAGAAGTAAAGCTGTCACTGTTTGCAGATGACATGATACTATACATACAGAATCCGAAAGATGCTAACAGAAAACTACTAGAGCTAATCAATGAATTTGGTAAAGTAGCAGGATACAAATTAATGCACAGAAATCTCTTGCATTCCTATACACTAGTGATGAAATATCTGAAATAGAAATTAAAGAAACACTCCCATTTATCACTGCAACAAAAAGAGTAAAATAACAGAGAATAAACCTACCTAAGGAGAAAGAAGACCTGTATGCAGAAAACTATAAGACACTGATGAAAGAAACTAAAGATGATACAAAGAGATGGAGAGATACATCACGTTCTTTGAATGGAAGAATCAACATCGTGGAAACGACTATACTATGCAAAGCAATCTACAGATTTAATGCAATCCCTATCAAACTACCACTGGCATTTTTCACGGAATTAGAAAAAAATATTTTCACAATTTGTGTGGAAACACAAAAGATCCCAAGCAACCAAAGGAATCCTGAGATAGAAAAAGTAGAGCTGGAGGAATCAGGCTCCCTGACTTCAGGCTATACTATAAAGCTACAGTAATCAAAAGAGTATGGTACTGCCAAAAAAACAGAAATATAGATCAACTAAACAGAATAGAAAGCCCAGAGATAGACCCACACAGATACAGTCACCTTATCTTTGATAAAGAAGGCAATAGTATACAATGGAGAAAAGACAGCCTCTTCAAAAAGTGGTGCTGGAAAAACTGGACAGCTACATTGAAAAGAATGAAATTAGAATGCTCCCTAACATTGTATACAAATATAAACTCTATGTGGATTAAATATTTAAATATAAGGTCAGACACTATACAACTGTTAGAGGAAAATAAAGGCAGAACACTCTATGACATAAATCTCAGCAAGATCCTTTTTGACCCACCTCCTATAGAAATGGAAATAAAAAACAAAAATAAACAAATGGGACCTAATGAAACCTAAAAGCTTTTGCACAGCAAAGGAAACCATAAATAACATGAAAAGATAACCCTCAGAATGGGAGAAAATACTTGCAAATGAAGCAACTGACAAAGGATTAATCTCTAAAATTTACAAGCAGCTCATGCAGCTCAATATCAAAAAAAGAAACAACCCTATCCAAAAATTGACAGAAGACCTAGATAGACATTTCTCCAAAGAAGATATACAGATTGCCAACAAACACATGAAAGAAGGCTCAACATCATTAATCATTAGAGAAATGCAAATCAAAACTACAATGAGATATCATCTCACACACAATGAGATATCATCTCACACACATGGTCAGAATGGCCATCATCAAAAAATCTAGAAACAATAAATGCTGGAGAAAGTGTGGAGAAAAGGGAGCCCTCTTGCACTGTTGGTGGGAATGTAAATTGATACAGCCACTATGGAGAACAGTATGGAGGTTTCTTAGAAAACTAAACATAGAATGGCCATACGGCCCAGCAATCCCACTACTGGGCATATACCCTGAAAAATACACAATTCAAAAAAGGTAATGCACCACAATGATCATTGCAGCTCCATGTACAATAGTCAGGACATGGAAGCAAGCTAAGTATCCATCAACAGATGAATGGATAAAGAAGATGTGGAACATATATACAACGGAATATTACTCAGCCATAAAAAGAAATGAAATTGAGTTATTTGTAGTGATGGGGATGGACCTAGAATCTGTCCTACAGAGTGAAGTAAGTTAGAAAGAGAAAAATGCCATATGCTAACCCATATATATGGAATCTAAGAAAAATAATGGTCATGAAGAACCTAGAGGAAAGATGGGATTAAAGACGCAGACCTACCAGAGAATGGACTTGAGGATATGGGGAGAGGGAAAGGTAAGATGGGAGAAAGCGAGAGACTAGCATGGACATATATACACTACTAAATGTAAAATAGATAGCTAGTGGGAAGCAGCCACATAGCACAGGGAGATCAGCTTGGTGCTTTGTGACCTCCTAGAGGGGTGGGATAGGGAGCGTGGGAGGAGATATGGGGATATATGTATATGTATAGCTGATTCACTTTGTTATAAAGGAGAAACTAGCACACCATTGTAAAGCAATTATACTCCAATAAAGATGTTAAATAAAAAAGGAAGGAGAGAAAAAAAAGAAAGCAAAACTTACAAACACGTGGAGGCTAAACAATATGGTGGTAAACAACAAATACATCACTGAATAAATCAAAGACGAAATTAAAAATACATGGAGACAAATGAAATGAAAACAATGGTCAAAAATTTATGGGACACAGGAAAAGTAGTTCTAAGAGAGAAGTTTATGTCAATAAAATCCTACTCAGAAAATAAGAGAAATCTCGAACAACCTAACCTTACAACTAAGGGAACTAGGAAAAAAAAATACTGGAAGAAAATAAAGATCAGAGCAGAAATAAATGAAATAAAGATTTATAAAATGTAAAAGATCAATGAAACTTGAATCTGGTTATTAAAAAGATAAGCAAAATGATAAATATTTAGCTAGACTTATCAAGAAAGAAGGAGAAGGACCAAATAAATAATATCAGAAATGAAAAATGAGAATTTGAAAACAACACTACATAAATAAAAAGGATCATAAGAGATTACTATGAACAATTATACTGCAATAAAATAGACAACCTAGAATAAATGGACAAATTCCTATAAATGTATATTCTCCCAATACTGAATCAGGAAGAAATTAAAAATATAAACAGACATTACCAGTAATAAAATTGAATCAGTAATCAAAATCCCCAACAAACAAAAGCCAGAATCAGACAGCTTCACAGGGGAATTCTACTAAACAGTTAAAGAGCAGTTAAAAACTATCCTTCTCAAAAGACTACAAAAATCGCAGCAGTATGAACCCTTCCAAAATTATTCTACAAAACCAGCATCACTGTAATGTCAAAACCAGACAAAAGAACCAAAAAAAAAAATAGGAAAGAAACTAAAATTAGTGGCCAATATATCTGATGAACATAGGTGGAAAATTATCAGAAAATTATTAGCAAGCCAAATTCAAAATTATATTAAAAGGGTGATACACAAAGATCAAGTGAGATTTATCCCAGGGATGTAAGGAAGTTTCAATATCTGAAACTATTGTTATATCACATCAACAAGTTTTAAAAGTCATATGATCATCTCAATAAATGAAGAAAAAGCTTTTGACAAAATTCAACACCCATTTATTACATATATTTTCCATATCATGTATAGAGGGAACATACCTCAATATAATAGAGGGCCACATATGACAAGCCCAAAGCTAACATCATACTCAACCACAATGAGGTTATATATTAACCACAGTGAGGGTATGTATTAATGTTTTCATTTTCTTTGGATATACAGACAGGAGTAGAAATGCTGGATAATTTGGTAGTTCTATTTTTAGTTTTGTGAGGAACTACAAACTGTTTTCCATAAGTTTGCACCAATTTACATTTCCACCAACAGCATACAAGGGTTTCCTTTTCTCCATATCCTTGCCAACGTTTATTATTTGTAAACTTTTTGATAATAGCCATTCTGACAGTTGTGAAGTAATAGGTCATTGTGGTTTTGGTTAGCATTTCTCCTATGATTAGCGATGCTGAGCATCTTTACATGTGCCTGTTACACATCTGCATGACTTCTTTGGGAAAATGTCTGTTCAAGTCTTCCCATTTTTATTTTTATTTTTTTTATATTCAGTTGTATGATCATTTATATATTTTGGATATTAAACTGTCATCAGTTATATCATTTGAAAATATCATCTCATGTCCAGTAGGTTATCTTTTCCTTTTGTTGATGGTTTATTTTGCTGTGCAAAAGTACTTAAATTTAATTAGATCACATTTGTTATTTTTGCTTTTATTTCCTTTGCTTTAGAGATAGATCCAAAAATATACTGCTACAATTTATGTCAAAGAATATCCTCCCTATTTTCTCTTCTAGGAGCTTTATGGTATCAGGTCTTACATTTAGATTTTTAATCCATTTTGAGTTAATGTTTGTATATGGTGTGAGAAAATGTTCTAATTTAATTCTTTTAAAGGTAGCTCTCCAGTTTCGCCAGCACCTCGTACTGAAGAGACAATTTTTCTTGGCTATTACTCTGTTGAGATATGTTCCCAATATACTAACTTTGATGACAGTTTTTATTATAAATAGATGTTCAATTTTGGCAAATGCTTTTTCTGTACCATTGAGATGATCATGTAATTTTCTATCCTTCCTTTGTTAATGTAGTGTACAACATTGATTGATTATTTTTAACATCCTTATTGGAGATAATTGCTTTATGTTGTTGTGTTAATCTTTGCTGTATAACAAAGTGAACCAACAGTATGTATACATATATCCCCATATCCACTCTCTCTAGTGTCTCCTTCAAACCCTCCCTATCCCACCCCTCTAGGTGGTCACAAAGCACAGAGCTGATCTCCCTGTGCTATGGGGCTGCTTCCCGCTAGCTATTTTACATTTTGAAGTGTATATATGTCCATACCACTCTCTCAGTTTGTCCCAGCTTGGCCTTCCTCCTCTCTGTGTGCTCAAGTACATTCTCTATGTCTGTGTCTCTATTCTGGTCCTGCCACTAGGTATATTAGAACAATTTTTTTAAAATTCCATATATATGTGTTAGCATACGGTATTTGTTTTCCTCTTTCTGACTTACTTCACTCTGTATGGCAGACTCCAGGTCCATCCAACTCACTACAAATAACTCAATTTCGTTTCTTTTTGTGGCTGAATAATATTCCATTGTATATATGTGCCACATCTTCTTTATCCATTCATCTGTCTATGGACACTTAGGTTGCTTCCATGTCCTGGATATTGTAAATAGTGCTGCAATGAACATTGTGGTACATGACATTTTTTTCTTAAACATCTTTTTTGGAGTATAATTGCTTTACAATTGTATGTTAGTTTCTGCTTTATGACAAATTGAATCTGTTATACATACACACATATCTCCATATCTCTACACTCTTGCATCTCCCTCCTTCCCACCCTCCAGGGAATGCTCTTCCACTGTTGGTGGGAATGTGAATTGATACAGCCACTATGGAGGACAGTATTCAGGTCCCATAAAAAACTAAAAATAGAACTACTCTATGACCCAGCAATCCCACTACTGGGCATTTACCCTGAGAAAACCATAATTCAAAACGAGTCATGTTGCAGGACATGGAAGCAACATGACTCTTTTTGAATTATGGATTTCTCAGGGTAAATGCCCAGCAGTAGGATTGTGGGGTCGTATGGTAGTTCTACTTTGAGTTTTTTAAGGGACCTGCATACTGTCCACCATAGTGGCAGTATCAATTCAAATTCTCATCAACAGTGAAAGAGCATTCCCTTTTCTCTGCACCCTCTCCAGCATTTATTGTTGATAGATTTCTTTATCATGGCCGTTCTGATTAATGTGAGGTGACACCACATTTTAGGTTTGATTGACATTTCTCTAATGATTAGGGATGTTGAGCATCCCTTCATGTGTTTCTTGGCAATCTGTATATCTTCTTTGGAGAAATGTCTATTTAGGTCTTCTGCCCATTTTTGGATTGGGTTTGTTTTTTTGATATTGATCTGCATGAGCTGGTTGTAAATTTTGGAGATTTATCCTTTGTCATTTGCTTCATTTGCAAATATTTTCTCCCATTCTGAGGGTTGTCTTTTCATCTTGTTTATGGTTTCCTTAGTTGTGCAAAAGCTTTTAGGATTCATTAGGTCCCATTTTTTAATTTTTGTTTTTATTTCCAATTCCTTAGGCAGTGGATCAAAAAGGATCTTGCTGTGATTTATGTCACAGAGTGTCCTGCTTATGTTTTCCTCTAAGAGTTTTAGAGTGTCTGGCCTTACATTTGGATCTTTAATCCATTATGAGATTATTTTTCTGTGTGGTGTTAAGGAGTAATTCTTTTACATGTAGCTGAGCAGTTTACCCAGCACCACCTATTGAAGAGGCTGTCTTTTCTCCACTGTATATTCCTGCCTTCTTTATCAAAGATAAGTTGTGTAGGTTTATCTCTGGACTTTCTATCTTGTTCCATTGATCTATATTTCTGTTTTGGTGCAAGTACCATACTGTCTAGATTACTGTAGCTTTGTAATATAGTCTGAGGTTTGGATGCATGATCCCTCCAGCCCCATTTTTCTTTCTCAATATTGCTTTGGCTATATGGGGTCTTTTGTATTTCCATACAAGTTTTGAAATTTTTTTGTTCTAGTTCTGTGAAAAATGGCATTGGTAATTTGATAGGGATTGCATTCAATCTGTAGATTTTTTGGCTAGCAGAGTCATTTTAACAAATTTGATTGTTCCAATCCAGGAACATGGCATATCTCTCCACCTCTTTGTATCATCTTTAATTTCTTTCATCAGTGCTGTATAGATTTCTACATACAGGAGTTTTGTCCCTTTATGTAGGTTTACTCCTAGGTATTTTAATATTTTTCTTGCATTGGTAAATGGTAGTGTTTCCTTCATTTCTCTTTCAGATTTTTCATCATTGCTGATAGGAATGCAAAAGATTTCTGTGCATTAAATTTGTATCCTATCCGGCCACTTTAAAAATTCATTGATTAGCTCTAGTAGTTTTCTGGTAGCATCTTTAGGATTCTGTATGTATACTGTAATGTCATCTGCAAACACTGACAGTTTTACTTCTTTTCTGATTTGGATTCTTTTATTTCTTTTTCTTCTCTGATTGCTATGGCTAAAATGTTCAAAACTATGTTGAATAAAAGTGGTGAGAGTGGGCACCCTTGTCTTGTTCCTGATCATAGTGGAAATATTTTCAGTGTTTCACCACTGAGAACAATGTTGGCTTTGAGTTTGTCATATATGGCCTTAATTATGTTATGGTAAGTTCCTGCTATGTCTATTTACTGGAGGGTATATATCATAAATGGGTGTTGGATTTTGTTGAAAGCTGTTTCTGAAACTATTGAGATTATCATATGGTTTTTATCCTTCAATTTGTTAGTTTGGTTTAACACATTGATTGATTTGCTTATCTTGCAGAATCCTTACATTCCTGGGATAATCCCCACTTGATCATGGTGTATGATCCTTTTAATGTGTTGTTGGTTTCTGTTTGCTAATATTTTGTTTATGATTTTTTCTTCTATATTCATCACTGATATTAGCCTGTAGTTTTTTTTTTTTTTTTGTGGCATCTTTCCCTGGTTTTGTTATATGGGTGATCATGGCCTCTTAGAATGAGTTTGGAAGTGTTCCTCCCTCTGTTGTATTTTGGAAAAGTTTGAGAAGGATAAGTGTTAGCTTTTCTCTAAATGTTTGATAGAATTCGCCTGTGAAGCCATTTGGTCCTGGACTTTTGTTTGTTGGAAGACTTTTAATCGCAGTTTCAATTTCACTGCTTGTGATTCATCTGTTAATCTTTCCTATTTCTTCCTGGTTTGGTCTCAGAAGGTTGTGCTTTTCTAAGAATTTGTCCATTTCTTCCAGGTTTTCCAATTTATTGGCATATAACTGCTTGTAGTAATCTCTCATAATCCTATGTATTTCTGCAGTGTCACTTGTTACTTCTTTTTCATTCCTAATTCTGTTCATGCATCTTTTTCCCTGTTTTCTTCATGAGTCTGGATAATGCTTTATCATTTTTTTTGTCTTATCAAAGAACCAACTAGTATTCATATTCTTCTTTGCATTTGCTTCCTTCATTTCATTTTCAATTGTTTCTGATGTGATTTTTTTTACATCTTTATTGGAGTATAATTGCTTTACAATATTGTGTTAGTTGCTGCTTTATAACAAATTGAATCAGTTATAAATATACATATGTTCCCATATTACTTCCCACTCGTGTCTCCCTCCCTCCTACCCTCCCTATCCCACCCCTCTAAGTGGTCACAAAGCACCGAGCTGATCTCCCTGTGCTATGTGGCTGTTTCCCCCAAGCTATCTATTTTATGTTTGATAGTGTATATATGTCCATGGCATTCTCTCACTTTGTCACAGCTTACCTTTCCCCCTCCCCCGATTCCCCAAGTACATTCTCTAGTACATCTGTGTCTTTAGTCTTTTCTTACCCCTAGGTTCTCCATGAGATTATTTTTCTTAAATTCCATATATATGTGATAGCATATGGTATTTGTCTTTCTCGTTCTAACTTACTTCACTCTGTATGACAGACTCTAGATCCAACCACCTCATTACAAATAGCTCAATTGGGTTTCTTTTTATGTCTGAGTAATATTCCATTATATATATGTGCCACATCTTCTTTATCCATTCATGTGATGATGGACACTTAGGTTGTTTCCGTCTCTGGGCTATTGTAAACAGAGCTGCAATGACGTTTTGGTACATGATTCTTTTTGAATTATGGTTGTCTCAGGGTATATGCCTAGTAGTGGGATTGCTGGGTCATATGGTAGTTCTATTTGTAGTTTTTTAAGGAACCTCCATACGGTTCTCCATAGTTGCTGTACCAATTCACATTCCCACCAGCAGTGCAAGAGTGTTCCCTTTTTCCACACCCTCTCTAGCATTTATTATTTCTAGATTTTTTGATGATGGCCATTCTGAATGGTGTGAGATGACATCTCATTGTAGTTTTGATTTGCATTTCTCGAATGATTAATGATGTCGAGCATTCTTTCATGGGTTTCTTGGAAGTCTGCATATCTTCTTTTGAGAAATGTCTCTTTAGGGCTTCAGACCATTTTTGGATAGGGCTGTTTGGTTTTTTTGTTATTGAGCTGAATGAGCTGCTTATAAATTTTGGAGATTAATCCTTTGTCAGTTGCTTCATTGACAAATATTTTCCCCCATTCTGACGGCCGTCTTTTGGTCTTGTTTATGGTTACCTTTGCTGTGAAAAGTTTTAAGTTTCTTTATGTCTCATTTGTTTATTTTTTGTTTTATTTCCCTTTCTCTAGGAGGTGTGTCAGAAAGGATCTTGCTGTGATTTATATCATAGAGTGTTCTTCCTATGGTTTCCTCTAAGAGTTTGATAGTTTCTGGCCTTATATTTAGGTCTTTAATCCACTTTGATCTTATTTTTGTGTATGGGGTTATGGAGTGTTCTAATGTCATACTTTTACATGTACCTGTCCAGTTATCCCAGCACCACTTATTGAAGAGGCTGTCTTTTCTCCACTGTACATTCCTGCCTTCTTCATAAAAGAAAAGGTGACTGTACGTGCATGGGTTTATCTCTGGGCTTTCTGTCTGGTTCCATTGATCTATCTTTCTGTTTTTTGCCAGTATCATACTGTCTTGATTACTGTAGCTTTGTAGTATAGTCTGAGGTCAGGGAGCCTGATTCCTCCAGCTCTGTTTTTCCTTCTCAAGATTGCTTAGGCTCTTCGAGATCTTTTGTGTTTGCATACAAATTGTGAATTTTTTTTGTTCTGATTCTGTGCAAAAGACCAAGGATAGTTTGATAAAGATTTGCATTGAATCTGTAGATTGATTTGGTAGTAGAGTGATTTTCACAATGTTGTTCCTTCCAATCCAAGAACATGGTATATCTCTCCATCTATTTGTATCATCTTTAATTTCTTTAATTTCTTTCATCAGTGTCTTATAATTTTCTGCTTACAGGTCTTTTGTCTCCTTAGTTTAGTTTATTCCTAGATATTTTATTCTTGTTGTTGCAATGGTAAATGGGAGTATTTTCTTGATTTCACTTTCCGATTTTTCATCATTAGTGTAAAGGAATGCCAGAGATTTCTGTGCATTAATTTTGTATCCTGCTACTTTACCAAATTCATTGATTAGCTCTAGTCGTTTTCTGGTAGCATCTTTAGGATTCTCTATGTATATTATCATGTCATCTGCAAACACGGACAACTTTACTTCTTTTCTGATTTGGATCCGTTTTATTTCCTTTTCTTCTCTGATTGCTGTGGCTAAAACTTCCAAAACTATGTTGAAAAAGAGTGGTGAGAGTGGGCAACCTTGTCTTGTTCCTGAACTTAGTGGAAATGCTTTCCGTTTTTCACCATTGATGATGGTGTTGGCTGTGGGTTTGTCATATAGGGCCTTTATTATGTTGAGGAAAGTACCCTCTATGCCTACTTTCTGCAGGTTTTTTACCATAAATTGGTGTCGAATTTTGTTGAAAGCTTTCTCTGCATCTATTGAGATGACCATATGGGTTTTCTCCTTCAATTTGTTAATATGGTGTATCACATTGATGCTTTGCGTATGTTGAAGAATCCTTGCATTCCTGGAATAAAACCAACTTGATCATGTTTTATGATCCTTTTAATGTGCTGTTGGATTCTGTTTGCTAGTATTTTGTTGAGAGTTGTTCCATCTATGTTCATCAGTGATATTGGCCTGTAGTTTTCTTTCTTTGTGGTATCTTTGGCTGGTTTTGGTATCAGGGTGATGGTGGCCTTGTAGAATGAGTTTAGGAGTGTTCCTCCTTCTGTTATATTTTGAAAGAATTTGAGAAGGGTAGATGTTAGCTCTTCTATAAATGTTTCACAGAATTTGCCTGTCAAACCATCTGGTCCTGAGCTTTTGTTTGTTGGATGATTTTTAATCACAGTTTCAATTTCAGTGTTTGTGATTGGTATGTTCATATTTTCTATTTCTTCGTGATTCAGTCTGGGCATGTTGTGCATTTGTAAGAATATTCCATTTCTTCCAGGTTGTCCATCTTATTAGCATAGAGTTGCTTGTAGTAATCTCTCATGATCTTTTGTATTTCTGCAGTGTCACTTGTCACTTCTCCTTTTTTATTTCTAATTGTATTGATTTGAGTCTTCTCCCTTTTTTTCTTGATGAGTCTGGCTAATGGTTTATCAATTTTGTTTATCTTCTCAAACAACCAGCTTTTAATTTTGATATTTGCTATCGTTTTCTTCATTTATTTTTCATTAATTTCTGCTCTGGCTTTTATGATTTCTTTTCTTCTGCTAACTTTGGGGTTCTTTGGTTCTTCTTTCTCTAATTGCTTTAGGTCCAAGGTTAGGTTGTTTATTCGACTTGTTTCCTGTTTCTTAAGGTAGGATTTTATTGCCATAAACTGCTTTCTTTGAACTGATTTTGCTGCATCCCATAGGTTTTGGGTGGTCATGTCTCCATTTTCATTTGTTTCTAGGTATTTTTTAATTTCCTCTTTGATTTCTTCAGTGATCACTTCCTTATTAAGTGGTGCATTCTTTAGCCTCCATGTGTTTGTATTTTTTACAGATCACTTTCTGTAATTGATATCTAGTCTCATTGTTTTCTGAAAGCGTTGTTTTCGGAAAAGATACTTGATACAATTTCAATTTTCTTAAGTTAACCAAGGCTTGATTTCTGACTCAAGATATGATCTATCCTGGAGAATGTTCCATGAGCACTTGAGAAAAATGTGTAGTCTGTTGTTTTTGGATGGAATGCCCTATAAATATCAAATAATTCCAACTTGTTTAATGTATCATTCAAAGCTTGTGTTTCCTTATTGATTTAAATTTTGGATTATCTGTCCACTGGTGAAAGTGGGGTGTTAAAATCCTCTACTATGATTTTGTACTGTTGAATTCCCCTTTTATGGCTGTTAGTATTTTCCTTATGTATTGAGGTGCTCCTATGTTGGGTGCATAAATATTTACAATTGTTATATTTTCTTCTTGGATCGATCCCTTGATCATTATGTAGTGTCCTTCTTTGTCTCTTCTAATAGTCTCTATTTTAAAGTCTATTTTGTCTGATATGAGAATTGCTACTCCAGCTTTCTTTTGGTTTCCATTTGCATGGAATATCTTTTTCCATCCCCTCACTTTCAGTCTGTATGTGTTTCTAGGTCTGAAGTGGGTCTCTTGTAGACAACATATACATGGGTGTTGGTTTTGTATCTACCTAGCACCTGGAGCACCAAGACTCTGTCAGCCACATTGATGACAAGAAAAATGAGAAAAATAGAAAGAAAAAAAATAACATTATTAAAATTAAAAAAGTAATTATATTATTAAAGTAAAAAATGTAATAACAATGAAAGAGAGCAACCAAACCAATAACATATCCACCAATTTTTACAAGCATTAAAAACTAAGATAAACATAAAAGTCCGAAACAAATCAGTCACATATAGCAAACCTCAATTCTAGAGTTGCTCACAAAGTGCACCACCTCAGTTTTGGGATGGTTCTTTGTCTATTCATGTATTCCACAGATGCAGCATACATCAAGTTGATTGTGGAGCTTTAATCTGTTGTTTCTGAGGCTGCTGGGAGAAACTTCCCTTTCTCTTCTTTGTTCAAACAGTTTCTGGGATTCATATTTGGATTTGGCTCTGCCTCTACATGTAGGTCGCCCTCTGACGTCTGTTGTTTGCTCACACAGGAGGGAGTTAAAGGAGCGGCTGATTCAGGGCTCTGGCTCACTGAGACTGT
The DNA here is from genome assembly GCA_036417435.1 of Inia geoffrensis. NCBI lineage: Eukaryota > Metazoa > Chordata > Mammalia > Artiodactyla > Iniidae > Inia > Inia geoffrensis. Next base: position 61,154,215 of record CM070920.1, read on the forward strand.
GGGGAAGGAGGGGTATGGAATGTGGGGTGAGCCTGCAGTGGCAGAGGCCAGGGTGATGCTGCCACAGCCTGAGGCATGCCATGTGTTCTCCTGGGTAAGTTGTCCCTGCATCACAGGACCCTGGCAGTGGCAGGTTGCACATGCTCCTGTGGGCAGATGTGTGGATATTGACCTGTGCTTGCACACAAAAATCTTGTTAGCTTCAGCTGCAGCCTTAGCATTTGATGCCCATCTCTCATGTCCACACTGATAGACAGGGCTCGTGCCCATCTCTGAAGCTCGTTTAGGCAGAGCTCTACATCTCCTCTCCTCATGCACCCAAAAACCATGTTCTCTTGACTCTCAGGCAGTTCCCAAATTTTGCCCAGACTCCTTCCATGCTAGACGTGACACAGTGTCCTCTTTTTGCTGTGTTTACAGAGCCAACTCCAGTTCTCTCCCTGGGATGTGACCTCCAAAGCCCAAGCCTCAGCTCCCAGCCCCCACCCACCCCAGCATATGAGGAGACATGCCTCTCAGGCTGGTGAGTGCTGCTTGGCACTAATCCTCTGTGTGTGAATATCTCTGCTTTGCCCTCTACCCCTGTTGCTGCACTCTCTTCTGTGTCTCCAAAGCATCCTCCCTGTCAACCCACTGTTTCCACCAACGAAGTGGCTTCCTAGTGTGTGGAAACTTTCCCTCCTTCACAGTTGCCTCCCAGAGGGGTAGGTCCCTTCCCTATTTTTTGTCTCTGTTTTTACTTTTTCTTTTGCCCTACCTAGGTATGTGGGGAATTTCTTGCGTTTTGGGAAGACTGAGGTCTTCTGTCAGCATTCAGTAGGTGTTCTGTAGGAGTTGTTCCACATGTAGATGTATTTTTGATGTCTTTGTGGTGAGGAAGGTGATCTCCACCTCTTAGTCCTCTGCCATCTTGAAGGTCCCCCGTCACACTGATTGATTTTTAACTATTGAACTATCCTTGTATCCCTAGAGTGAATGTCACTTGATTATGTTGTATAATGATTTTTATATACTGTTTGATTCAGTTTGCTCTTGAGGATTTTTTTGTCTATATTCATCAGAGAAATTGTCCTGTAATTTAATTTTTTTATAGTGTCTTTCTCTTGTTCTGGTTTTCATTTCAGAGTAATTGTGTTCTCATAGTATGAATTTGGGACTGTTTCCTCCTCTCATTTTTTTGCAATTGTTTGAGAAGCGTAAGTATTAACATTTCTTTATATATTTGGTAATATTCCCAGTGAAGCTGTGTCATCCTGAACTTTTGTTCACTGGAAGTTTTTTTATTACAAATACAATTTCATATTATTGATTAGTCTGTTCACATTGTCTATTTCTTGCTGATTCAGTCATGGCAGGCTGTGTTTCTAGAAATCTATCCATTTCTGCTTGGTTGTCCAACTTTATACCTACTTGTTTGAATGTCCTAACCTCCTTCTCCTATCTTGCCCTGTCCCCAACCCCTCTTCTCACCAATAACCACTAGTTTGTCCTCTATTTCTGTGAGTCTCTTTGTCTTTTTTTATATTCATTCATTTGTTTTATGTTTTTAAATTCACATATAGCTTAAAACATACATTATTTGTATTTCTATGTCTGACTTATTTCACTAACATTAATAACCTCTAGCTCCATCAATGCTGGCCCAAATGGGAGATTTCATTCTTTTTTAATGTCTGAGTGATATTCCATTGTGTGGAATTATTTATCCATTCATCTGTTTATGGACACTTATTTGGCTTCCGTACATTGACTATTTTTTAACAATGCTTCTATGTTGCTATGAACATGGTTTGCATATTTTTTTTCAAATTAGTGTTTTCATTTTCTTTAGTAATATTTCCAGGAGTGGAATACTTGGATCATATAGCAGTTCTTTTTTTAATTAAACTTTTTATTTTGAGATAATTGTAGACTCATATGAATTTGTAAGAAATAATAGAAAGAGATTCCATGTATCCTTCACCCACTGTCCTTTACCACTTTATCATATTGTGCAAAACTGTAGCACAATATCACAACCAGGAGTTTGACACTGCTACAGTCAAGACAGAGAACATTTCCATCTCCTCAAGGATCCCTCATGTTGACCTATTATAGCCAAACCCCTCACGTCCCACCCTGAGCCTCCCTTTAACCCCCATCCGGCAACCACTACATAATCTGTTTTCCATTTCTGTAGTATTGTCATCTCGAAAAAGTTAAATAACTGGAACTGTACAGTACGTAATACTTGGCTATTGGCAGTCTTTTTCACCCAGCATTATTCACTGGCCATTCCTTTTTATTGCTGAGTAGTATTCCATAATATGGATGCACCATGGTTTATTATTTTTATTTTATTTTACATATTTTTAAAATCTTTATTGGAGTATAATTGCTTAACAAGGTGTGTTAGCTTCTGGTTTATAACAAAGTGAATCAGTTATACATATACATATGTTCCCATATCTTTTCCCTCTTGTGTCTCCCTCCCCCTGCCCTCCATATCCCATCCCTATAGGTGGTCACAAAGCACCAAGCTGATCTCCCTGTGCTATGCAGCTGCTTCCCACTAGCTATCTATTTTACGTTTGGTAGTGTATATATGTCCATGCCACTCTCTCGCTTTGTCACAGCTTACTCTTCCACCTCCTCATATCCTCAAGTCCATTCTCTAGTAGGTCTGTGTCTTTATTCTTGTCTTAAATCTAGGTTCTTCATGACAATTTTTTCTAATTTCCATATATATATGTGTTAGCATATGGTATTTATCTTTCTCTTTCTGACTTAATTCACCCTGTATGACAGACTCAAGGACCATCCGCCTCACTACAAATAACTCAATTTTGTTTGTTTGTTTCTTTCTTTTGTGATACATGGGCCTCTCACTGTTGTGGCATCACTGGTTGTGGAGCACAGGCTCCAGACGTGCAGGCTCAGCAGCCATGGCTCACAGGCCCAGCTGCTCTTCGGCATATGGGATTTACCAGGACTGCAGCATGAAACCATGTCCCCTGAATCAGCAGGCGGACACTCAACTAATGCGTCACCAGGGAAGCCCAATTTTTCTTCTTTTTATGGCTGAGTAATATTATATTGAATATATGTGCCACATCTTGTTTATCCATACATCTGATGATGGACACTTAGGTTGCTTCCATCTCCTGGCTATTGTAAATAGAGCTGCAATGAACACTTTGTTACATGACTATTTTTGAATTATGGTTTTCTCAGGGTATATGCCCAGTAGTGGGATTGCTGGATCATATGATAGTTATATTTGTAGTTTTTTAAGGAAGTTCCATACTGCTCTCCATAGTGCCTGTACCAATTCACATTCTCACCAGCAGTGCAAGAATGTACCCTTTTCTTCACACCCTCACCTGCATTTATTGTTTATAGATTTTTTGATGATGGCCATTCTGACTGGTATGAGATGGTATCTCATTAAACTTTTGATTTGCATTGCCCTAATGATTAATGATGTTGAGCATTCTTTCATGTGTTTGTTGGCAGTCTGTATATCTTCTTTGGAGAAATGTCTGTTTAGGTCTTCTGCCCATTTTTGGATTGCGTTGTTGGTTTTTTTGTTACTGAGCTGCAAGAGCTGCTTATAAATTTTGGAGATTAATCCTTTGTCAGTTGCTTCATTTTCAAATAGTTTCTCCCATTCTGAGGGTTGTCTTCTGGTCTTCATTATGGTTTCCTTTGCTGCACAAAAGCTTTAAGTTTCATTAGATCCAATTGAATTATTGTTGTTTTTATTTCCATTTCTTAGGAGGTGGGTCAAAAAGGATCTGGCTGTGATTTATGTCATAGTATGTTCTGCTTATGTTTTCCTCTAAGAGTTTGATAGTTTCTGGCCTTACATTTAGATCTTTAATCCATTCTGAGCTTATTTTTCTGTATGGGGCTAGGGAGTGTTCTAATCTCTTACTTTTACATGTACCTGTCCAGTTTTCCCAGCACCATTTATTGAAGAGGCTGTCCTTTCTCCACTGTACATTCCTATCTACTTTATCAAAGATAAGGTGACCATATGTGCGTGGGTTTATCTCTGGGCTTTCTATCCTATTCCATTGATCTATATTACTGTTTTTGTCATAGTACCATACTGTCTTGATTTCTGTAGCTTTGTAGTATAGTCTGAAGTCAGGGAGCCTGATTCCTCCATCTCCATTTTTCGTTCTCAAGATTGCTTTGGCTATTCGGGGTCTTTTGTGTTTCCATGCAAATTGTGAATTTTTTTGTTCTACTTCTCTGAAAAATGGCAGTCGTAGTTTGATAGGGATTGCATTAAATCTGTAGATTGCTTTGGGTAGTAGAGTCATTTTCACAATGTTGATTCTTCCAATCCAAGAACATGGTATATCTCTCCATCTGTTTGTACCATCTTTAATTACTTTCATCAGTGTCTTATAATTTTCTGCATACAGGTCTTTTGTCTCCTTAGGTAGGTTTATTCCTAGATATTTTATTCTTTTTGTTCCAATTTTAAATGGGAGTGGTTTGTTAATTTCACTTTCAGATTTTTTTCATCATCAGTGTATAGGAATGCCAGGGATTTATGTGCATTTTGTATCCTGTTACTTTACCAAATTCATTGATTACCTCTAATAGTTTTCTTGTAACATCTTTACAATTCTCTATGTATAGTATCATGTCATCTGCAAACAGGGAGAGCTTTACTTCTTCTTTTCCAATTTGGACTCATTTTATTTCCTTTTCTTCTCTGATTGCTGTGGCTAAAACTTCCAAATGTATGTTGAATGAGAGTGGTGAGACTGGGCAATCTTTTCTTGTTCCTGGTCTTAGTGGAAATGGTTTCACTTTTTCACCAACGATGATGATGTTGGCTGTGGGTTTGTCATATATGGCCTTCATTATGTTGAGGAAAGTTCCCCCTTTGCCTACTTTATGCAGGGTTTTTATCATAAATTGGTGTTGAATTTTGTCAAAAGCTTTCTCTGCATCTATTGAGATGATCATATGGTTTTTGTCCTTCAATTTGTTCATATGGAGTATTATGTTGATTGATTTGCGTATATTTAAGAATCCTTGCATTCCTGGAATAAACCCAACTTGGTCATGGTGTATGATTGTTTTAATGAGCTGTTGGATTCTGTTTGCCAGTATTTTGTTGAGGATTTTTGCATCTATGTTCATCAGTGATATTATCCTCTACTATTCTTTCTTTGTGCCACCTTGTCAGGTTTTGCAATCAGGGTAATGGTGGCCTCCTGGAATGAGTTTGGGAGTGTTCCTCCCTCGGCTATATTTTGCAAGAGTTTCAGAAGGATAGGTGTTAGCTCTTCTCTAAATGTTTGATAGAAGCCGCCTGTGAAGCCATCTGGTCCTGGGCTTTTGTTTGTTGGAACGTTTTTAATCACAGTTTAAATTTCAGTGCTTGTGATTGTTCTGTTCATATTTTCTATTTTTTCCAGATTCAGTCTTGGCAGGTTGTGCATTTCTAAGAACTTGTCCATTTCTTCCAGGTTGTCCATTTTATTGGCATAGAGTTGCTTGTAGTAATCTCTCATGATCTTTTGTATTTCTGAAGTATGAGGTGATATTCTCCTTTCTCATTTCTAATTCTATTGATTTGAATCTTCTCCCTTTTTTTCTTGATGAGTCTGGCTAATGGTTTATCAATTTTGTTTATCTTCTCAAAGAACCACCTTTTAGTTTTACTGATCTTTGCTATCATTTCCTTCATTTCTTTTTAATTTATTTCCGATCTGTTCCTTATGATTTTTTCCTTCTGCTAAACTTGGTTTTATTTTATTCTTCTTTCTCTAATTTCTTTTGGTGGAATGTTAGGCTGTTTATTTGAAATGTTTCCTGTTTCTTAAGGTAGGATTTTATTGTTTTAAACTTACCTCTTAGAACTGCTATTTCTCGATCCCATAGGCTTTGGGTCGCCGTATCTCCATTGTCATTTGTTTCTACATATTTTTTGATTTCCTTTTTGATTCCTTCAGTGATCACTTCGTTATTAAGTAGTGTGTTGTTTAGCCTCCATGTGTTTGTACTTTTTACAGATCAGTTCTTGTAATTGATATCTAGTCTCATAACATTGTGGTTGGAAAATATACTTAATATGATTTCAGTTTTCTTAAATTTCCCAAGGCTTGATTAGTGACCCAAGATATTATCCATCCTGGAGAATGTTCCATGAGCACTTGAGAAAAATGTGTATTCTGTTGTTTTTGGATGGAATGTCCTATAAATATCAATTAAGTCCACCTTGTTAAATGTATCATTTAAAGCTTGTGTTTCCTTATTTATTTTCATTTTTGATGATCTGTCCATTGTTGAAAGTGGGGTGTTAAAATCCCCTACTATGATTGTGTTACTGTTGACTTCCCCTTTATGCCTGTTAGTATTTGCCTTATGTCCTGAAGGGCTCCTATGTTGGGTGCATAAATATTTACAATTTTTATATCTTCTTCCTGGATCGAACATTTGATTATTATGTAGTGTTTTTCTTTGTCTCTTGTAATAGCCTTTATTTTAAAGTCTATTTTGTCTGATATGAAAATTGCTACTCCAGCTTTCTTTTGGTTTCCATTTGCATGGAATGTCTTTTTCCACCCCCTCCCTTTCAGTCTGTATGTGTCCCTAGGTCTGAAGTGGGTCTCTTGTAGACAGCATATATATGGGTTTTGTTTTTGTATCCATTCAGCCAGTTTGTGTCTTTTGGTGGGAGGATTTATTCCATTTACATTTAAGGTAGTTATCGATATATATGATCCTCTTCCCATTTTCTTAATTGTTCTGGGTTAGTCATTGTAGGTCTTTTCCTTGTGTTTTGTTTCTTGCCTAGAACAGTTCCTTTAGCGTTTTTTGTGAAGCTGGTTTGGTGGTGCTGAACTCTCTCAGCTTTTGCTTGTCTGTAAAGGTTTTAATTTCTCCATCAAATCTGAATGAGATCCTTGCTGAGTAGAGTAATCTTGGTTGTAGGTTTTTCTCCTTCATCACTTTAAATATGTCCTGCCAGTCCCTTCTGGTTTGCAGAGTTTCTGTTGAAATCAACTGTTAACCTTATGGGGATTCTGCTGTGTGTTGTTTGTTGTTTTTCCCTTGCTGCTTTTAATATATTTTCTGTGTATTTAATTTTTGTCAGTTTGATTAATATGTGTTGGCATATTTCTCCTTGGATTTATCCTGTATGAGACTCTCTGTGCTTCCTGGACTTGATTAACTATTTGCTTTCCTTTATTAGGGAAATTTTCAACTCTAATCTCTTCAAATATTTTCTCAGTCCCTTTCTTTTTCTCTTCTTCTTCTCGAACCCCTATAATTTGAATATTGGTGCATTTAATGTTGTCCCAGAGGTCTCTGAGACTGTCCTCAGTTCTTTTCATTCTTTTTTCTTTATTCTGCTCTGCCGTAGTTATTTCCACTATTTTATCTTCCGGGTCACTTATCCATTCTCCTGCCTCAGTTACTCTGCTATTGCTCCCTTCTAGAGTATTGTTAATTTCTTTTTGTGTGTTGTTCATCTTTTCTTGTTTCCTCTTTAGTTCTTCTAAGTCCTTGTTAATTGTTTCTTGCATTTTCTCTATTCTATTTTCAAGATTTTGGATCATTTTTACTCTCATTAATCTGAACTCTTTTTCAGGTAGACTGCCTATTTCCTCTTCTTCTTTTAGGTCTGGTGGGTTTTTATCTTGCTCCTTCATCTACTGTGTGTTTTTCTGTCTTCTCAATTTGCTTATCTTACTATGTTTGGGGTCTCCTTTTTGCAGGCTTCAGCTTCGTAGTTCCCAGTGTTTTCGGTGTCTGCCCCCAGTGGCTAAAGTTGGTTCAGTGCATTGTGTAGGCTTCCTGGTGGAGGGGACTAGTGCTTGTGTTCTGGTGGATGAGGCTGGATCTTGTCTTTCTGGTGTGCAAGTCCACGTCTGGTGGTGTGTTTCGGGGTTTCCTCAGCCTTATTATGATTTTAGGTAGCCTATCTGCTAATGGGTGGTGTTGTGTTCCTGTCTTGCTAGTTGTTTGGCATAAGGTATCCAGCACTGTAGCTTGCTTGTCATTGAGTGAATCTGGGTGTTGGTTTTGAGATGGAGACCTCTGGGTGTTTTTCGCTGTTTGATATTACCTGGAGCTGGGAGGTCTCTTGTGGACCTGTGTCCTGAAGTTGGCTCTCCCACCTCAGAGGAACAGAACTGACTCCTGGGTGTAGCACCAAGAGCCTTTCATCCACATGGCTCAGAATAAAAGGGAGAAAAAGTAGAAAGAATGAAAGAAAGAAAGAAGGAGGATAAAATAAAATAAGGTAAGAAAAAATAAAATAAATTTATTAAAATAAAATATAATTATTAAGAACAAAAAGATTTTTCCAGTAAGAAAAATAATAAACACATGTACAGGACCCTAGGACAAATGGTGCTACCAAAGCTATACAGACAAAATCTCACACAGAAGCATACACATACCACTCACAGAAAGAGTAAAGGGAGAAAATATTATAAATCTTGCTCTCTATGTCCACCTCCTCAATTTGGGATGATTCATTGTCTATTCAGGTATTACACCAATGCAGGGTACATCAAGTTGATTGTGGAGATTTCATCCACTTCTTCTGAGGTTACTGGGAGAAATTTCCCTTTGTTTTCTTTGGTCACACAGCTCCCAGGGCTCAGATTTGGATTTGACCCAGCCTGTGAGTGTAGGTCGCCAGAGGGCATTTGTTCTTTGCTGAGACTGGACGGTGTTAAATGAGCTGTTGATCAGGGGCTGTGGCTCACTCAGACCTGGGTGAGGGAGGGGCACGGAGTGCAGGGCGAGCCTGCGGCAGCAGAGGTCAGCGAAATCTTTCACCAGCCTGAGGCACACTGTGCATTCTCCCGGGGAAGTTGTCCCTGGGTCCTGGGACGCTGGCAGTGGCGGGCTGCAAAGGCTCCCTGGAAGGGAGGTTTGGGTAGTGACCTGTGCTTGCAGACAGGCTTCTTGGTGGCTGCAGCAGAGGCCTTAGTGTTTCATGCCCGTCTCGAGGGTCCATGCTGATAGCTGCGGCTCACCCCCATCTCTGGAGCTCTTTTAAGCAGCGTTCTTAATCCCCTCTCATTGTGCACCAGGAAACAAAGAGGGAAGAAAAAGTCTCTTGCCTCTTCAGAAGGTCCAGACTTTTTCCTGGACTCCCTCCCGTCTAACCATGGTGCACTAACCCCTTCAGGCTCTGTTCACGCTGCCAGCCATCTCCCTGCGATCCGACTGAAGCCCAAGACTCAGCTCCCAGCCCCGCCTGCTTCCGCGGGTGTGCAGACAAGCCTCTCAGGCTGGTGAGTGCTGGTCGGCACCAATCCTCTCTGCGGGAATCTCTCTGCTTTGCCCCTCACACCCCTGTTGCCGTGCACTCCTCCGCGGCTCTGAAGCTTCCCCCCTCCACCACCCACATTCTCCACCTGTGAAGGGGCTTCCTAGTGTGTGGAAACCTTTCCTCCTTCACAGCTCCCTCCCACTGGTGCAGGTCTCGTCCCTATTCTTTTCTCTGTTTATTCTTTTTTTCTTTTGTCCTACCCAGGTATGTGGGGATCTTTTTGCCTTTGGGAGGTCTGAGGTGTTCTGCCAGCGTTCAGTGGGTGTTCTGTAGGAATTTTTCCATGTGTAGATGTATTTCTGATATATCTGTGGGGAGGAAGGTGATGCCCATGTCTTACTCTTCTGCCATCTTCCCCCTCTCCCTCCCACTGTTTATTTAATCATGCATCCACTGAAGGTCATTTGGTCTGTTTCCAGTTTTTGGCTATTATGAATAAAACTGCTATGAAACATTCATGTACAGGTTTTGGTGTGAACATACCTCCTCATTTTTCTGGGATGAATGCTTCTGAGTATATTTGCTAGGTCATATAGTGGTTGCATGTTTAGCTTTTTATGAAACTGTTTTACAGAGTAGCTGCAAAGTTTTACATTTCCATCAGCACATATATGAATGATCCAGTTTCTCTGCATCTTCTCCAGCATTCAGTGTTATCACTATTTTCTTATTTTAACCATTCTGATATACTTGTATTAATATCTCACTGCAGTCTTAATTTGCATTTCTCTGATGGCTAATGATTATGAACATCTTTCCATGTGCTATTTAATGGTCTGTATATTCTCTTTAATGAATGTCTATTCATGTCTTTTGCCCATGTTCTATTTTGATCACTTTGGGTTTTTTTCTGCTCTTGAGTTTTGAAATTTTTTATATATTCTAGACACTAGACTTTTGTTGGGTATGTGGTTTGCGAATATTTTTTCCTACTCTTTTGCTTACCTTTATATCCTCTATTTTTAATTTTTTTGAGGAACCTCCATACTTTTTTTCCATAGTGCCTGTGCCAATTTACATTCCCACAAAAAGAGTAGCCTTTTATTCACATTCTTGCCAAAATTTATTATTTCCTGTCTTTTTAACTATAGCCATTCTGACAGATTTGAGGAGATATAGTAGTTTTGATGTGCATTCCATGATGATTAGTGATTTTGAGCATCTTTTCATGTGCCTGTTGGCCACCTGTATGTCTTCTTTTTTAAAATGTCTATTCAATTCCTCTGCCATTTTTTGTTCAGGTTGATATTTTAAATACTTAGTTGAATAATCTCTTTTTATATCTTAGATATTAACCCCTTATCATACATCATATTTGTATATATCTTTTCCTATTGTAGATTTTTTTTGTTTTTGATGATTTCCTTCACTGTGCAAAAGATTTTAAGTTTGCTTAGCTCTCATTTATTTTTTGTTTTCCTTGACCAAGTAGACATATTCAATTACATATTGCTAAAACATGTCAATGAGTATACTGTGTGTGCTTTCTTTTAAGATTTTTATGGTTTCCAGTCTTATACTTAGGCCTGTAATCCAAGTTGTGTTTGTTTTTGAAGATGGTTTGAGAAAATGTTCTAATCTCATTCTTTTGTATGCGGTTGTCTACTTTTCCCAGCACTGCTTGGTGAAGATACTGTCATTTCCCCATGGTACATTATTGCCTCCTTTGTCAGAGAGTGACCATATATGCATAGACTTATTTCTGGGCTCTCTTTTCTGTTCCTTTGAGCTGTGTGTCTGTTTTGAACAAGTAGCATATTGTTTTGTTTATTTTAACTTGGTAGAATAGCCTGAAGTCAGGAAACATGGTATCTCCAGTTTTGTTCTTTTTTCTCAAGATTGTTTGGCAATTCAGGGTCTTTTGTGGTTCCATGTAAATTATGGGATTATTTGTTCTAGTTCTGTGAAAAATGCCATGGATATTTTGATATGGATTGCATTAAATATTTTGGGTAGTTTTGGGTAGTATGGCCATTTTAACATTATTTCTTCTAATCTATGCACACCAGATATGTTTCCATTTATTTTTTTCATCTCAATTTCCTTCTAAAGTATCTTATAGTTTTCAAAGTATAGGTATTTAACCTCCTTGGTTTTTCAATTTTTCAGTACAGTGTAGCATTAATATGTGGATAAACATTGAAAACATCATGCCACTTGAAAAATGCCAGGCACAAAAGGCCACCTATTATATGATTCTGTTCATTCCAAATGTCCAAAATAAACAAATACATAGAGATAGAAAGTAAATTAGTGGTTGCAGAGTCTGAGGAAAGAAGAAATGGTGAATGATAGATAATGGGTATTGGGTTTCTTTTTGTAGTAATTAAATGTGCTGAAATTCAGTACATTTTCAGTGAAAATTTAATATATTTACAATATGCTTGCACGATATTATAAATATACTAAAAATCACTGAATTGTATAATTTAAATGGTACATAAGTTATATTTCAATTAACAAAAATATGGAACTGGAGACTTCTGCTTCTGGACAGATGCAGTAGACTATTTTCCACATTCCTCCCATTAAATACAACAAAAAATCTTGGATGCTATATGTAAGGCCAACTGGCCTGAGGCAGGGGAACACAATCAGATTCACAGGTTGAATCTGACCTGGAAATTCCCCAGACCACCCAGTTCCAGAAACTGACCTGGAGACATTCCGGACCACCCAGTTTCAGGAACTCACCTGGGGACCTTGCCCCTGGCCCAGGCTTCCTGCCTCTCGAGGGGCGGGATTAATGGGCCCCCAGGATACCCGGAAAGACCACCAAATAAGGAACATCCTGTGCCCTCCTGGATTCACCACACCCCTTTCCCCTCTTCCCCTATAAAATCTTGCCCAACCCCCGCCCGGGTGTGACTTCTCTGGCCCCTTTCTCTCGGGCCAGTGAACCTCGCCCGGGAGCGCTCACCAATAAAGCTCACTTGAAGCTTTCCTTTGTTTCACGGTGCCGTTTGTTAAGATCCGACCTTACACTATACATAAAACCATATTAAAAGATCCTGAAAGATGGAGAGAAGCTAAACCAGCTAAGGATGACCTGGAGGTGAGTTTTGGGGTTTCCTTTTTTGCCTTATATATCCCAGATGTGGAGTGTGACAACATCAAAGGAAACAGACAAAAGAGCCCCAACAAAACCCTGTTATCTCTAGGCAAGGTACTAGGAAAGGGGCAGCCTATAACAAAAATGTTCGAATGATAACTGTAGTCCACAAAAACAACCCCAATAAACTGTGCTGTTACACTCACCCATGCAAGCAAAGACCAAGTTGGGAGTGTAGAATTCCACCCTCATGAGTGTATAGTGAAAAATTCCAGCACTCCTTCTAATGCTGTATCAGAGGAGGCAAGAAGGGAGCTAAGACTTTTATCCTAATTGACTGAATATGAGGCCCCTCACAGTGTTAGGGAAGACAGTGAGAGAAACCTAATTATAAGTTAAGTGTTCTCCTTTACATGGGGTTGATACAAGAGCATGCCTTGTGGAGAGTCATGACTCTCATCATCACCCACTGGTTATAAGGCCAATCTCATTGCAGTCAGTGGATACCATGTGGTGAGAGAGAACTCCTACCACCACCAAGCACTAATGAGGACCATCCTTTTATGTCTACAAAGGTAGATATGGGAACTTGGACTTCAATCTCCAAATAGCAGTAACAAATTGGCATCCCCATTCCCCTGACAAGAAGTGTCAAAGAAAGCCAACTATAATATAATGTTTAAATAGTTTTTCACTCTTATAACAAACATAATATGAAAATATCCATTACAACATCCATTGAAAATATCAATTGAAAATTATTTGTCATGCCAAGAAGGAAGACAATAATAATTTGAATGAGAAAAGAAAATCAACAGATGCTAACATTGAGACAAGATATTAGAGATGTGAGAATTATCAGAAAAAGATTATACAGCAGACATTATAACAAAACTTCAAAGAGCAATTATGAACACCCTTCAAAAAGTAAACAATAGAAAGCCACAGCCAAGAAATAATCATCAAAAAAAGAAAATAAATAAAAATTGGAAAGAAAAATACTTTAAAATTTTTTTCTTTTCCTTTTTTAAAAAAAATTATTTTATATTGTAGTATAGTTGATTTACAATGTTGTGTTAGTTTCAGGTGTACAGCAAAGTGATTCATTTATACATATACATATTTTTTTTCAGATTCTTTTCCCATATAGGTTATTACAGAGTATTGAGGGGAATGTCCCGTGTTATACAGCACGTCCTTGTTGATTATCTATTTTATATATAGTAGTGTGCATTTGTTTATTCTGAGCTGAATTTATCCCTCCCCTCCCATGTTTCCCCTTTGGTAATCATAAGTTTGTTTTCAAAGTCTGTGAGTCTGTTTCTGTTTTATAAATAAGTTCATTTGTATCATTTTTTTTTAGATTACACATATAAGTGATATCATGTGATATTGGCCTTTCTCTGTCTGACATGTCACTTAGTCTGATAATCTCTAGGTACAACCTTGTTGCTGAAAATGGCATTATCTCATTCTTTTTTATGGCTGACTAATACTCCATTGAAAATACATACCACTTCTTCTTTATCCATTCATCTGCTCAGACCTAGAGGAAAAAAAATTAAATGAAAGATTTCTCATGAGAAATCATGGAAGCTAGAATTAAAAGACACGATATATTTCATGAGCATAAAGAAAATAACTGTCAACCCAGAATCCTATATCCTTCATACATGAAGAGGAATTCAATACATTTTCAGAAGAAGGGAAAGTAAGAGAATGTGTTACCAGTAGACCTGCCATAAAAATGGTCAAAGGACATTCTATGAACAGAAAATACACATATTAGTGATTTCTAGGAGTTAAATATGGGGGGAAAGGAAAGAAATGATTGTAACTATACATAGGCATATAGAAGACATCCAGGTTCCAGTCCAGCATGTAAGGAGCTTTGATATCATTGCTCTTGTCCTCACAAAAAGTAAAAGCTAAGCAAACTGAAAATAGACAACTCTTTGATCCATCAGAGAAGTGTGTTTATATGGACAATCATAGCTCTCCAAATTAGAAAGAGAGACAGGCAGACACACAGAAGTACAATTTACCAGGGTAGAAACCCAGAAGAAAAAACCTCTGCAGAAACCAGTACCAAGGTAACAAAACTTAAACTACAGTTGACAAATTGAAGGAAGCTCAGTGTGGGCAATTTTGAGATTTCAAAACTTTATCAGGGTTCAGTTTTAGAGAGGTCTCACACATTTGTTGATTTCACCTTCAGCAGCCCTATCAGGTTCTCACAGAGAAGAATAGGAAACAAATCCTGTGCTACTGGCAAGGTGAGGGGAAAAATAGCCATTTTGAAGTATATGCTGAATATTCCATTCTTTTTACCTAAGCCTTCTCTCAAGTGAACTATTTTACCAGAACCTAGCATACTGGGGTATTAACAGAGTTTAATTTTCCTATTCAGGTTTTAACAGAGTTTAACTTTCCTAAAGAAAGGAAAATACCCAACTCCAGCCCCTCCTGGCCTTCTACATGGGATAAGATAAGGACCAAATTCCAGGCCCCTCTAGATTTCCTATGTCATCAAAGTTATTAAAAACTAAGTACCGGGCTTCCCTGGTGGTGCAGTGTTTGAGAGTATGCCTGCCGATGCAAGGGACAGGGGTTCATGCCCCGGTCTGGGAAGTTCCCACATGCCACAGAGTGGCTGGGCCCATGAGTCATGGCTGCTGAGCCTGCACGTCTGGAGCCTGTGCTCCGCAACGGGAGAGACCACAACAGTGAGAGGCCTGCATACCACAAACAAAACAAAACAAAACAAAACAAAACAAAAAACAAAAAAAGCTAAGTACCTACAAAGGTCATAGACCAGGGGCACAAAAAGATTGACACCAAATGAAAGAACTATAGAATATTTTTCTTCCCCCAAATCAGCAGGACTCCTGTGTAATCACGGGGAGATAAAACTGATAGAACTGCACATTGTAGGCCTTATTTAGAAAGAAATCTCTAGGTAAAAGTAAAAATAACAAATGCCAAAAAATATATAAGACATGAGCGGAAATTTTAATATCTAGCACCTAAAAATACTACAAACACTAAACACAGCCTAACTTCCAGCCAGATAAACATAAAACCTCACACTAAAATTCTATTTACTTCAGTTCCTTTTGCCTAGTATGTAATGCATTGTTTTATGCAAAAATTGGAAAGCATACTAAAAGATAAAATATATAGTTTTAAAAGCTTGAGCAAGCATCAGAACCAGACTCATATATGACAGATATTGGAAATATCTGGTGGTTGAAAGGATTAAAAAAGACCCACTGATATGCTGCTTATAAGAAATGCACTTCAGAGCTAATGACACACACAGACTGAGAGTGAGGAGATGAAAAAAGAAATTTAATACAAGTGGAAATGGCAAGGAATCTTGGGGTAGCAAAACTCATACCAGTCAAAATATACAGTAAATCTCCTACAAGCAAACCTTCAAGTTGCAAACTTTCAAAGATGCGAATGTGCATTTGCTTGTCCAATCACATAAGTTCATGTGTCTGGCATATATTGTCACGTGAGTGCAGCCTGTACAAGTGGTTGTGCTTTTGTGTATGGTACAGTGGTGTATATAGTACAGTAGTCAAGTACCTTTATTTCAAGCCAAGGATGTCTGGAAGTAAGCATAAAAGCAGCAGTGATGTAGCTGGGAAAAGAACAGAGAACAACAGAAAAGCAAAGTAAAAATAGAAATATACTTTAAAAAATAAAAAAAATATATTATAAAATACAAAGATTCCAAAAGACTTTAGACTCTGGAATTAAAAAAATATACTTCAACAACAACAAAAGCCCAGAACCAACAACAGAATGAGTCAAAACGTAATAAAAATAATAGAAATAATTGTGTTTCCCTGGGGTCTCAGTTGTTAGTGTCCTTGCACATGCCCTGAGGCACAGCCCACCTCCACCTCTGCAAGAGACCCTCCCCTACCTCTGGGCTGGTCTCTGGAGGTGTGAGAGCCCTGTGGGGAGCACTCAGACTCTGATCTCGCCCAATTCCTGTGTGTGCTTATACCCAAAGTCCACAGCTGCCAGAGCTAGACTAGACCGTTTTCATTTGTGGGAACACTCATTGTCTACTCAGCTATTCCGTAGACACAGAGTCTACCTAGGTGATCATGGAGATTTAATTTGTAGCTTGTGCAACTGATGGAAAGATTGTTAATCCTCTTCCTTTGTCGACCCATCCCTGTGGTTCAGCTTTGGTTTTATCTCCACCTCTACATGTGGTCCTCCCACAGGAGTCTGGTCCTGAGGCTGCATTGGAGCTATTGTGTCTGCCCTAGTGAGGACAGGGTGCAGAGGTGGTATGACTGCTTGGATCAAAGAAGCCCCAGTGGTGCCAAATGCACAGGGAAGCTGGAGGTCACGGGTCAAGAGATATGGCCCTACTGAGAACATTTTCTGGTGCCTGGTGTAAGGCACATGAGGGCCAGCCCTGGCTGGGCTTTTTCTGGTGCCAGGGAGCAGGCATGCAAGGCCAGGCCTGAGAGGGCTTTTTTTTTTTTTAAATATTTCTTGGGGTATAATTGCTTTACAATGGTGTGTTAGTTTCTGCTTTATAACAAAGTGAATCAGTTATACATATACATATGTTCCCATATCTCTTCCCTCTTGTGTCTCGCTCCCTCCCACGCACCCTATCCAGCCCCTCCAGGCAGTCACAAAGCATGATTCAGATATCACTGTGCCATGCGGCTGCTTCCCACTGGCTATCTACCTTATGTTTGTTATTGTATATATGTCCATGGCTCTCTCTCGCCCTGTCACAGCTCACCCTTCCCCCTCCCCATATACTCAAGTCCATTCTCCAGTAGGTCTGTGTCTTTATTCCTGTCTTACCCTAGGTTCTTCATGACATATTTTTTCTTAAATTCCATATATATGTGTTAGCATACAGTATTTGTCTTTCTCTTTCTGACTTACTTCACTCTGTATGACAGACTCTAGGTCTATCCACCTCATTACAAATAGCTCAATTTCGTTTCTTTTTATGGCTGACTAATATTCCATTGTATATATGTGACACATTTTCTTCATCAATTCATCCAATGATGGGTACTTAGGTTGTTTCCATCTCCGGGCTATTGTAAATAGAGCTAAAATGTACATTTCTTACATGACTCTTTTTGAATTTTGGTTTTCTCAGGGTATATGCCCAGTAGTGGGATTGCTGGGTCATATGGTAGTTCTACTTGTAATTCTTTAAGGAACCTCCATACTGTTCTCCATAGTGGCTGAACCAATTCACATTCCCACCAGCAGTGCAACAGTGTTCCCTTTTGTCCACACCCTCTCCAGCATTTATTGTTTCTAGATTTTTTGATGATGGCCATTCTGACTGGTGTGAGAGGATATCTCATTGAAGCTGTGATTTGTATTTCCCTAATGATTAATGATGTTGAGCATTCTTTCATGTGTTTGTTGGCAGTCTGTATATCTTCTTTGGAGAAATGTCTATTTAGGTCTTCTGCCCATTTTGGTATTGGGTTGTTTGCTTTTTTGTTAATGAGCTGCATAAGCTGCTTGTAAATTTTGGAAATTAATCCTTTGTCAGTTGCTTCATCTGCAAATATTTTCTCCCATTCTAAGGGTTGTCTTTTGGTCTTGATTATCGTTTCCTTTGCTGTGCAAAAGCTTTGAAGTTTCATTAGGTCCCATTTATTTATTTTTGTTTTTATTTCCATTTCTCTAGGAGGTCGTTCAAAAAGGGTCTTGCTGTGATTTATGTCATAGAACCTTCTGATTAAGTTTTCCTCTAAGAGTTTGATAGCTTGTGGCCTTACATTTAGGTCTTTAATCTATTTTGAGCTTATTTTTGTGTATGGTGTTAGGGAGTGATCTAATCTCATACTTTTACATGTACCTGTCCAGTTTTCTCAGGACCACTTATTGAAGAGGCCGTCCTTTCTCCACTGTACATTCCTGCCTCCTTTATCAAAGATAAGGTGTCCATATGTGCGTGGGTTTATCTCTGGGCTTTCTATCCTGTTCCATTGATCTATCTTTCTGTTTTTGTGCCAGTATCACACTGTCTTGATTACTGTAGCTTTGTAGTATTGTCTAAAGTCAGGGAGCCTGATTCCTTCAGCTCCGTTTTTCGTTCTCAAGATTGCTTTGGCTATTTAGGGTCTTCTGTGTTTCCATACAAATTGTGAAATTTTTTGCTCTAGTTCTGTGAAAAATGCTAGTGGTAGTTTGATAGGGATTGCATTGAATCTATAGATTGCTTTGGGTAAGTAGAGTCATTTTCACAATGTTGATTCTTCCAATTCAGGAATAAGGTATATCTCTCCATCTATTTGTATCATCTTAAATTTCTTTCATCAGTGTCTTATAATTTTCTGCATACAGATCTGTCTCCTAAGGTAGGTTTATTGTTAGATATTTTATTCTTTTTGTTGCAATGGTAAATGGGAGTGTTTTCTTGATTTCACTTTCAGATTTTTCATCATTGGTGTATAGGAATGCCAGAGATTTCTGTGCATTAGTTTTGTATCCTGCTACTTTACCAAATTCATTGATTATCACTAGTAGTTTCCTGGTAGCATCCTTAGGATCCTCTATGTATATTATCTTGTCATCTGCAACCAGTGACAGATTTATTTCTTCTTTTCCAATTTGGACTCATTTTCTTTTCTTTTCTTCTATGATTGTTGTGGCTAAACCTTCCAAAACAATGTTGAATAAGTGTGGGGAGAGTGGGCCACCTTGTCTTGTTCCTCATCTTAGTGGAAATGGTTTCCGTTTTTCACCACTGAGAATGATGTTGGCTGTAGGCTTGTCATATATGGCCTTTATTATGTTGAGGAAAGTTCCCTCTATGCCTACTTTCTGCAGGGTTTTTATCATAAATCGCTGTTGAATTTTGTCAAAAGCTTTCTCTGCATCTATTGAGATGATCATATGGTTTTTATCCTTCAATTTGTTAATATGGTTTATCACACTGATAGATTTGCGTATATTGAAAAATGCTTGCAATCCTGGAATAAACCCAACTTAATCATGGTGTATAATCCTTTTATTGTGCTCTTGGATTCTGTTTGCTAGTATTTTGTTGATGATTGTTGCATCTATGTTCATCAGTGACATTGGCCTGTAGTTTTCTTTTTTTGTGACATCCTTTTCTGGTTTTGGTATCAAGGTGATGGTGGCCTCATAGAATGAATTTGGGAGTGTTCCTCCCTCTGCTATATTATGGAAGAGTTTGAGAAGGATAGGTGTTAGCTCTTCTCTAAATGTTTGATAGAATTTCCCTGTGAAGCCATCTGGTCCTGGACTTTTGTTTGTTGGAAGATTTTTAATCATAGTTTCAATTTCAGTGCTTGTGCTTGATCTGTTCATATTTTCTATTTCTTCCTGATTCAGTCATGGCATGATGTGCATTTTTAAAAATTTGTCCATTTCTTCCAGGTTGTCCATTTTATTGGCATAGAGTTGCTTGTAGTAATCTCTCATGATCTTTTTTATTTCTGCAGTGTCAGTTGTTACTTCTCCTTTTTCCTTTCTAATTCTATTGATTTGAATTTTCTCCCTTTTTTTCTTGATGAGTCTGGCTAATGGTTTATCTATTTTGTTTGTCTTCTCAAAGAACCAGCTTTTAGTTTTATTGATCTTTGCTATTATTTTCTTCATTTCTTTGTCATTTTTTATGTTCTGAATTTTATTATTTCTTTCCTTCTGCAAACTTTGTGGGGGTTTTTTTGTTGTTGTTCTTCTTTCTCGAATTGCTTTAGGCGCAAGTTTAGGATGTTTATTCGAGATGTTTCCTGCTTCTTAAGGTGGGCTTGTATTGCTATAAACTTCCCTCTTAGAACTGCTTTTGCTGCCTCCCATAGGTTTTGGGTCGTTGTGTCTCCATTGTCATTTGTTTCTAGGTATTATTTATTTCCTCTTTGACTTCCTCCATGACCACTTTGTTATTAAGTAGTGTATTGTTTAGCCTCCATATGTTTGTATTTTTTACAGATCTTTTCTTGTAACTGATAACTAGTTTCATGGCACTGTGGTCAGAAAAGATACTTAATACAATTTCAATTCTCTGAAATTTACCAAGGCTTGATTTGCGCCCCAAGATGTGATCTATACTGGGGAATGTTCCATGAGCACTTGAGAAAAATATGTATTCTGTTGTTTGTGGATGGATTGTCCTATAAATATCAATGAAGTCGATCTTGTTTAATGTGTCATTTAAAGCTTGTGTTTCCGTATTTATTTTCATTTTAGATTATCTGTCCATTGGTGAAAGTGGGATGTTAAAGTCCCCTACTATGAATGTGTTACTGTCGATTTCCCCTTTTATGGCTGTTAGTTTTTGCCTTATGCATTGAGGTGCTCCTATGTTGGGTGCATAAATATTTACAGTTGTTATATCTTCTTCTTTTATCGATCCCTTAATCATTATGTAGTGTCCTTCTTTGTCTCTTCTAATAGTCGTTATTTTAATGTCTATTTTTTCTGATATGAGAATTGCTACTTCAGCTTTCTTTTGGTTTCCATTTGCATGGAATATCTTTTTCCATCCCCTTATATTCAGTCTGTATGTGTCTCTAGGTCTGAAGTGGGTCTCTTGTAAACAGCATATATATGGCTCTTGTTTTTGTATCCATTCAGCCAATCTGTGTCTTTTGGTGGGAGCATTTAGTCCATTTACATTTAAGGTGATTATCGATATGTATGTTCCTCTTCGTATTTTCTAAATTATTTTGGGTTCATTATTATAGGTCTTTTCCTTCTTTTGTGTTTCTTGCTTAGAGAAGTTCCTTTAACATTTGTTGTAAAGCTGGTTTGGTGGTGCTGAACTCTCTCAGCTTTTGCTTGTCTGTAAAGGTTTTAATTTGTCCATCAAATCTGAATGAGATCCTTGTTGGGTAGAGTAATCTTGGTTGCAGGTTCTTCTCTTTCATCACTTTCAGTGTGTCCTGCCACTCCCTTCTGGCTTGCAGAGTTTCTGCTGAGAGATCAGCTGTTAACGTTTTGGGGTTTCCCTTGTGTTTTATTTGCTGTTTTTCCCTTGTTTCTTTTAATATGCTTTATTTGTATTTAATTTTTGACAGTTTGATTAATATGTCTCTTTGTGTATTTCTCCTTGGATTTGTCCTGTATGGGGCTCTCTGTGCTTCCTGGAGTTGATTCACCATTTCCTTTCCCATATTAGGGAAGTTTTCAACTATAATCTCTTCAAATATTTTCTCAGTCCCTTTCTTTTTCTCTTCATCCTCTGGAACCCCTATAATTCGAATGTTGGTGCGTTTAATGTTGTCCCCGAGGTCTCTGAGGCTGTCCTCAGTTCTTTTCATTCTTTTTTCTTTATTCTGTTCTGCAGTAGTTATTTCCACTATTTTATCTTCCAGGTCACTTATCCGTTCTTTTGCCTGTTATTCTGCTATTGATTCCATCTAAAATATGTTTAATTTCATTTATTGTGTTTTTCATCATTTCTTGTTCCATCTTTATTTCCTCTAGGTCCTTGTTAACTGTTTCTTGCATTTTGTCCGTTCTATTTCCAAGATTTTGGATCATCTTTACTATCATTATTCTGAATTCTTGTTCAGGTAGACTGCCTATTTCCTCTTCATTTGTTAGGTCTAGTGTATTTTCATCTTGCTCCTTCATCTGCTGTGTGTTTTTCTGTCTTCTCATGTTGCTTATCTTACTGTGTTTGGGGTCTCCTTTTTGCAGGCTGCAGGTTCGTTGTTCCCGTTGTTTTTGATGTCTGTCTCCAGTGGCTAAGGTTGGTTCAGTGGGTTGTGTAGGCTTCCTGGTGGAGGGGATTAGTGCCTGTGTTGTGGTGGATGAGGCTAGATCTTGTCTCTCTAGTGAGCAAGTCCACGTCTGGTGGTGTGTTTTGGGGTGTCTGTGGACTTATTTTGATTTAAGGCAGCCTTTCTGCTAATGGGTGGGTTTGTGTTCCTGTTTTGCTAGTTGTTTGGCATAGCTTGTCCAGCACTGTAGCTTGTTGGTCGTGGAGTGAAGCTGGGTGCTGGTGTTAAGATGGAGGTCTCTGGGAGATTTTTGCCATTTGATATTATGTGGAGCTGGGAGGTCTCCTGTTAATCAGTGTCCTGAAGTTGGCTCTCTTACCTCAGAGGCACAGCACTGACTCGTGGCTGCAGCACCAAGAGCTTTTCCTCCACACAGATCAGAATAAAAGGGAAAAAAATTAGAGAGAATTAGTAGAAGTCAGAAGAAAGAAAAAAATAATGGAGGGAAGGAAGAAGGAAAGTAGGAAGGAAGGAAGGAAGAAAGAAATAAAGTAGAAAAGAAAGAAAGAAGGATAGAAAGGAGGAAGGGAGGAAGGAAGGAAGGAGGGAAGGAAGGAAAAAAAAAGAAAGAAGGTACAGTAAAATAAAATAAAGTATAATAAAGTTATTACATTAAAAAAATAATTATTTAGAAAAATAAAAGGGATGGAGAGAATCTTAGGACAAATGTGGAAGCAAAGCTATACAGGCAAAATCTTACACAGAAGCATACACATACACCCTCACAAAAAGAGGTAAAGGGGAAAAAATCATAAATCTTCCTCTCAAAGTTCTCATCCTCAATTTGGAATGATTCGTTGTCTAAAGGAGGGAAGGAAGGAAAGAAAGAAAGAAAGAAAGAATGAAAGAAAGAAAGTATAATAGTTTTTTTTTAAAATTAAATTTAATTATTAAGAAAAAAATATTAAAAAAACACCATACAGATAGAACTCTAGGACAAATGGTAGAAGCAAAGCTATACAGACAAAATCTCACACAGAAGCATATACATACACACTCACAAAAACAGGAAAAGGGGAAAAAATCATAAATCTTGCTCTCGAAGTCCACCTCGTCAATTTGGGATGATTTGCTGTCTATTCATGTATTCCACGGTTTCAGGGTACATCAAGTTGATTATGGAGCTTTAATCTGCTCCTTCTGAGGCTGCTGGGAGAGATTTCCCTTTCTCTTCTTTGTTCTCACAGCTCCCAGCTTTGGATTTGGCCCCGCCTGTCCATGTAGGTCGCCGGAGGGCGACTTTTCTTTGCTCAGACAGGACGGGGTTAAAGGAGCCGCTGATTCGGGGGCTCTGGCACACTCAGGCCGGGGGGAGGGAGTGGCATGGCATGTGGGGCTGCCCTGCGGCCGCAGAGGCTGACATGACATTTCACCACCATGGGTTTTCCCGGGGAAGCTGTCCCTGGATCCTGGGAACATGGCAATGGTGGGCTGCACAGGCTCCCTGGAAGAGGGGTGTGGATAGTGACCTGTGCTCGCACACAGCCACCTTGGTGGTGGCAGCAGAAGCCTTAGTGCCTCCCACACATCTCTGTTGTCCATGCTTTTAGCCGCAGCTCATGCCAGTCTCTGCGGTCCACGCTTTAAGCCACGGCTCGTGTCCATCTCTGGGGTCCTCACTTTTAGACATGGCTCTTGCCCATCTCTGGGGTTTGTGCTTTTAGCCGCAGCTCGTGATCCACTCTGGGGTCCGCATTTTTAGCTGCGGCTTGTGCCCATCTCTGGAGTTCCTTTAAGCAGAGCTCTTAAACCCCTCTCCTCGCACACCAAGAATCAAAGAAGAAAGAAAAAGTCTCTTGCCTCTCCAGCAGCTCCAGACCTTTTCCCGAACTCCCTCCCGGCTAGCTGTGGTTCACTAACCCCTTCACGCTGTGTTCACGCAGCCAACCCCAGTCCTCTCCCTGCGCTCCAACCAAGCCCGAGCCTCAGCTCGCAGCCCCGCCCGCCCTGGTGGCTGAGCAGACAAGCCTCTTGGGCTGGTGAGTGCTGGTCGGCACTGATCCACTGGGCGGGATTCTCCCCACTTTGCCCTCCGCACCCCGTTACTGTGCTCTCCTCTGTGGCTCCAAAGCTCCCCCCTCCGCCTCCCACAGTCTCCACCCATGAAGGGGCTTCCTAGTGTGTGGAGACTTTTCCTCCTTCACAGCTCCTTCCCACTCGTGCAGGTGTCATCCTTATTCTTTTGTCCCTGTTTTCTCTTTTTTTCTTTTGCCCGACCTGGGTATGTGGGGAGTTTCTTGCCTTTTGGGAGGTCTGAGGTCTTCTGCCAGCATTCAGTAGGTGTTCTGTAGGAGTTGCTCCACGTGTAGATGTATTTCTGGTGTATCTGTGGGGAGGAATGTGATCTCCATGTCTTACTCTTCCACCATCTTCCCCTCCGCCCCGAGGGCTTATTTTTTATTGCCCGACGACCAGCGTGTGAGGGTCAGCCCTGAGAGGGCTTCCTTTGTCATCCATTGGCAGACGCTGGTGTGTGGGGAGAGAGAAGCTACAGTAGTGGCTTCACCCCATGCAAGTAACTCAGCAGTAGTGCCTTGTTTCCATGACAGTCCTGTCTTCTCCTGTAGGCGTTCCTTGCTGTGGATTTCCACCCTTCAGTCCCCTCAGTCTGTCTTCCCACAGCCAGTTGCAGTTCTTGCCCGGGCATGTTCTCCAATCCCCACACTCCAACTCCCAGCTTCCTTGCACACCTGTGAACACAACTATCTGTCTGGGGCATATAGGGCCATGGTACTGACCATCTGTGTAGTTCTCACTCTGTCTCATCTGCCACAGGTCTGCCGCTTCACCCTCCTCTAATAGCCTCAAATGCTTCATTTCTGTCCCAAATGATTTCCCCATTGGAGAGGGAGTTTCCCCAGATTCGGGACTCTCTCCTGTGCTTCAGCTCCTTGCCCCAGGGTGCAGGTCTTGTCCTGCTTCCTCTCCTTCTCCTTTTCCCTTCTTTTTTTTCATCCTACCCAGTTATGCAGGGAACTTTATAGTTCTTTTCAGTGTCCAAGGACTTCTGCTAGTGTTCAGTCAGTGTTCTGTGAGAATTGTTGCATCTATAGATGTATTCCTGATACATCCGTGGAGACAGTTGAACTCCACGTCTTCCTACTCCTCCGCCATCTTAACTTCTTGTATGTCTTAAAAAATATTTTCACAACATATTATTGAGTTAAAATTAGCAGGTTGTGGCAATATTCTATGTGGATATATGGATATTTTATTGTGGTAAAATATACTTATAAAAATTACCATTTTAACCATTTTTAAGTGGAGAGTTCAGTAGCCCTAAGTATATTCACATTGTTGGACAACTATGACTATCATCCATCTCCAGAACACTTTTTATTCTTTCTTTTTTTATTGTTAATTGACAATATTTAATGACTATATGCCTTTTATAGTTATTTAAAAATATTGACTATATTTCCTGTACTCTACAATATATTCTTGCAGCTTACCTATTTTATACATAGTAGTTTGTGTCTTTTATCACCTACCTCTATTTTGTCCCTCCCCACTTCCCTCTTTCCTCTGCTAACCACTAGTTTTTCTCCATATCTGTGAATCTGCATCTTTTTAAAATACTCACTAGTTTGCTATATTTCTTAGATTTCATGTATACGTGATACCATAAAGTATTTGTCTTTCTCTGCATGACTTGTTTCATTTAGAATAATGCCCTCCAAGGCCATCTATGTTGCTGAAAATGGCAATATTTCATCTCTTTTTATGGATGAGTAGTATTCCATTATATATATATATATATATATATATATATATATATATATATATATATATATATATATATATATATATCCCACATCTCCTTTATCCATTCATCTATTGATGGACACTTAGGTTACTTCCATATCTTGGCTATTGTGAATAATATTTCTATGACACTGGGGTGCATATTCCTTTTTCAGTTAATGTTTTCATTTTCTTATATATATATATATACACAAGCATGGAATTGTTGGATCATAGTTTTATTTTTAGTGTTTTGAGGACCACCATACTTTTTTCCACAGTGACTGCACCAATTTACATTCCCACCAACAGTGTACAAGGATTTTGATTTCTCCACATCCTTGCCAACAATTTGTTATTTATGGCTTTTTTGATGGTAGCCATTCTGGCAAGTATGAAGGTATATCTCATTGTGGTTGTGATTTGCATTTCCTTGTTGATTAGAGATTTTAAGCATCTTTACATGTGCCAGTTAGCCATCCTTATGTCTTCTTGGGAAAAACATCTATTCAAGTCTTCTGCTCATTTTTAATAGGGTTGTTAGTTTTTTTCATGTTGAGTTTTATGTCCTGTTTATATATTTTAGATACTAACCTCTTATTTGTCATATCATTTGCAAAGTATTTTCTCCCAGTACTTATATTGTGTTTTCATTTTGTCAGTGTTTTCTTTTGTTGTGCAAAAGCTTTTACGTTTAATTTGGCCTCATTTGGTTATTTTTGCCTTTGTTTCCTTTGACTTAGGAGATAGATTCCCCCAAAATATTACTATGATTTATGTCAAAGGGTGTTCTTCTATGTTTTTTTAATAGGATTTTCATGGTTACCAGTTGTACATTTAGGTTTTTAATCCATTTTGCCTTTATTTCTGTATATGGTGTGTGAAAATATTCTAATTTTTTTTTTACATGTAACTGTCCAGTTTTCCTAGTGCCATTTGTTAGAGACTGTAATTTCTCTATTGTATATTCTTGTCTCCTTTGTCATAGATTAATTGACCATAAGTGTGTGGATTTATTTCTGGGCTCTCTATTTTGTTCCACTGATCTATGTGTATACTTTTGTGCCAGTACCATACTGTTTAGCTTACTGTAGCTTTGCAGTATAGTCTGAAGTCAGGACGTGTGATTTCTCCAGCTCTGATCTTTATCAAGATTGTTTTGGCTATTCATCATCTTTGTGTTTTCATACAAATTTTAGGATTATTTCTTCTAGTTCTGTGAAAAATGTCATTACTATTTTGATAGGAATTGCATTGAATCTGTTGAATGCTTTGAACAGTATTGCCATTTTAATAATATTAATTCTTCCAATTCATGAACACAGTGCATCTTTCCATCTGTTTGTGTCATCTTCAGTTTCTTTCATCAGTGTCTCATTGTTTTCTGAGTACAGTTTTATACACTAGAAGGAATCAATAGTAGACTAAATATATAGAGAAACAGATGAGTGAACTGGAAGACAGAGTGGTAGAAATCACTGATTCTGAACAAAAAAAACCAAAAATACAATGAAAAGAAATGATGACAGTTTAAGACCCTTGGGATAACATCAAATGCATTAATATTCACATGATAGAATTCACAGATGGAGAAGAGAGAAAGTTGCTCAAAAATATGTTTGAAGCCATAACAGCTGAAAAATTCCCTATCCTGGGAAAGAAATGGATATCCAAGTCCAGGAAGCTAAGATAGCACCAATCAGGATTAACCCAAAGAGGATCACACCAAGACACATTGTTATTAAAATGGAAAACAATAAGGATAAAGGGAGAATATTCAAAGTAGCAAGGGAAAAGCAACAAGTTACATACAAAGGAACTCCCAGAAGGCTAACAGCTGTCTTTTCAACAGAAACTCTGCAGGCCTGAAGGGATTGGTAAGATATATTTAAAGTGATGAAAGGGAAAAATCTACAATCAAGAATGCTCTATCCAGCAAAACTCATAATTGGAGTTGATAGAGGTATCAAAATTTTACAGACAAACAAAAGCTGAAAGAGTTCAGCACCATCAACCCAGCTTTACAAGAGATGTTAAAGGAATGTCTAAGTGAAAATGAAAAGGCCACAACTAGATATATGAAAATTATGAAGGGAGAAAGCTCATCAGTAACGGAAAATATTTAGCAAATATAGTAAATCAACTACACACAAAGCTAGTCGGAAGATTAAAAGACAAGATTAGTAAAATCACCTGTACCCACAATAGGCAGTTAAGGGACACACAAAACAATTAGATTTAAAATATGATTTCAAATCATGTGGGAAGGTTAGTGCAAATGCAAGGTTGTTGAAATGCATTTGAAATTAAGCAATCAGTAACTTAAGCACATAGGTTTATGGATTGCTATATATAAACCTTATGGTAACCACAAACCAAAAATCTATAATAGACATTAGCTGGGGGGCGGAGTCAAGATGGTGGAGTAGGAGGATTCAGAGCTTGTGTCCCCTCACAACTGGGACCCTTGTTGGGGGTCCTTGGATTTAGTGGGATGGGAGGAATCCCTGAGTGACCTGGTAGAATGTGGGAGGGAAGGAGGGAGGAATAAAAGAAGAGGCGGGAAGGGACCAGGGACACTGAGGGGGTGTAGGGGAAGGGAGAGGTTCCCATGTTCAGAGGGGCCCACACATGTTGGGGGGATCAGTGGGGATAGAGAGGGACCTTGGGAAGCTTAGGGGATCAGAGTGGAGCACAGCCAGAGTCTCCCAATCCTGCTTGGGTCTCGGGGGTCTTCTGGGGTCCCAGACCTGAACACACACACCCTGGGGCCATCTCTGGCCACATGGGTCCCAGGGCCTGAGACCCGCCTTCCACACCCCCACCAAGGCCACTTGCAGCTATGCCTGAGCTCCTGTGGTGGGAGTGCTAACTCCAAGCTGTTAGACTAACAAAGAACTTCAGGTCCCAGGAATATTAATTGGTGTGAAATCCCCCTGAGGTGCTCGTCTCATCACCAACACCTGACTCCATCCAACTGACTGCAAACTACAGTGCTGGTTGCCTCAGCTCAAATAACCAGCAAAACAGGAATACAACACCACACATAAAAAAATATGATATGACAAAAAAATGTTACAGACGAAGGAGCAAGGTAAAAAACAACAAGACTAAATAAATGAAGGGAAAATAGGCAATGTACATGAAAAAGAACTCAAAGTAATGATAGTAAAGATATCCAAAATCTCAGAAATAAAACTGAGGCACAGATCAAGAAGATACAAGAAATGTTTAACAAGGACATAGAAGAACTAAAGAACAAAGGCTGATGAACAACACAATAACTGAAATGAAAAATACAAGAGAAGGAATCAGTAGCAGAATATCAGGACAGAAGAATGAATATGCGAGCTAGAAGATAGAGTGGTGGAAGTAACTGCTGAGGAGCAGAATAAAGAAAAAATAATGAAAAGAAATGAGGACAGATTCAGACACTTCTGGGACAACATTAAATGCAGCAACATTTGAATTATACATGTCCCAGAAGAAGAAGAGGAAGAGAAAGAGTCTGAGAAAATATTTCAAGAGATTATAGTCAAAAATCTCCCTAGAGGGTGCTGGGAAGATGGCGGAAGAATAAGACGAGGAGATCACCTTCCTCCCCACAGATGCACCAGAAATACATCTACACGTGGAACAACTCCTACAGAACACCTACTGGATGCTGACAGAAGACCTCAGACCTCCCAAAAGGCAAGAAACTCCCCAGGTACCTGGGTAGGGCAAAAGAAAAAAAAAGAAAAAACAGAGACAAAACAATAGGGACTGCACCTGCACCAGTGGGAGGGAGCTGTGAAGGAGGAAAAGTCTCCACACACTAGGAAGCCCCTTCGCGGGCGGAGACTGTGGGAGGCGGAGGGGGGAGCTTCAGAGCCGTGGAGGACAGCACAGCAACAGGGTGCAGAGGGCAAAGCGGAGAGATTCCCGCATAGAGGATTAGTGCCGACTGGCACTCACCAGCCTGAGAGGCTTCTCGGTTCACACACCGGGGCGGGTGGGGCTGTGAGCTGCGACTCGGGTTTCAGTCAGAGTGCAGCAAGATGACTGGGATTGGCAGCTTGAACATAGCATGAAGGGGTTAGTGCACCACGGCTAGCCGGGAGGGAGTCTGGGGAAAAGTCTGCACCTGCCGAAGAGGCAAGAGACTTTTTCTTCCTTCTTTGTTTCCTGGTGCGTGAGGAGAGGGGTTTAAGAGTGCGCAAGAGGGAAGAGATATGTGAACGTCTGTATATATATAACTGATTCACTTTGTTATAAGGTAGAAACTGACACAACATTGTAGAGCAATTTTAACCCAATAAAGATGTTAAAAAAAAAAAAAAAAAGAGTGCTGCTTAAAGGAACTCCAGAGACTGACACGAGCCGTGGCTAAAAGTGCGGAACCCAGAGATGGGCGCAAGCCACGGCTAAAAGCACGGACCTCAGAGACGGGTGTGAGCCGTGGCTAAAAGCGTGGACCACAGAGATGGGCGGGACACGCTAAGGCTGCTGCTGCCACCAGCAAGGAGCCTGTGTGCGAGCACTGGTCACTATCCACACGCCTCTTCCGGGGAGCCGGTGAAGCCCACCACTGCCAGGTTCCCGGGATCCAGGGACATCTTCCCCAGGAGAACGCAGGGCACACCTCAGGCTGGTGCAACATCACATTGACCTCTGCCGCCGCAGGCCCGCCCCGCATGCCATGCCCCTCCCTCACCCCGGCCTGAGTGTGCCAGAACCCCCGAGTGAGTGGCGCCTTTAACCCCGTCCTGTCTGAGCAAAAAACAGATGCCCTCCAGCAACCTACAGGAAGAGGCAGGGCCAAATCCAAAGCTGAGCCCCTGGGAGCTGTGACAACAAAGAAGAGAAAGGGAAATCTCTCCCAGCAGCCTCAGAAACAGCGGATTAAAGCTTCACAATCAACTTGATGTACCCTTCATCTGTGGAATACATGAATAGACAGCAAATCATCCAAAATTGAGGTGGTAGACTTCGAGAGAAAGATCTATGATTTTTTCCCCTTTTTCTCTTTCTGTGAATGTGTATGTGTATGCTTCTGTTTGAGATCTTGTCTACAGAGCTTTGCTTCCACCATTTATCCTAGGGTTCTATCCATCCATTGTTTTTTTATTATTTTTATTCTTAATAATTAATTTTAATTTTAATAATTCTATTATACTTTACTTTCTTTCTTTCTTTCTTTCCTTCCTTCCTTCCTTTAGACAACGAATCATCCCAAATTGAGAAGGTGGTTTCTGAGAGCAAGATTTATGATTTTTTCCCCTTTACCTCTTTATGTGAGGGTGTATGTGTATGCTTCTGTGTAAGATTTTGTCTGTATAGCTTGGCTTCCACCATTTGTCCTAAGGTTCATTCCATCCCCCTTTTTCTTTTCCTAAATAATTATTTATTAATTCAATAACTTTTTTACACTTAACTTCATTTTATTTTACTGTATTTTCTTTCTTTCTGTCTTTTTCCCTTCCTTCCCTCCTTCCTTCTTTCCTTCCTTCCTTCCTTCCTTCCTTCCTTCCTTCCTTCCTTCCTTTCTCCCTCCCTCTTTCCCTCCCTCCTTTCTTTCCTTCTTGCCTTCTTTCCTTCTTTTCTTCTTTCTCTCTTTCTTTCTTTCTTTCTTTCTTTCTTTCTTTCTTTCTTTCTTTCTTTCTTTCTTTCTTTCTTTCTTTCTTTCTTTCTTCCTACTTCTACTAATTCTCTCTGCTTTCTCTCCCTTTTATTCTGACCAGTGTGGATGAAAGGCTATAGCTGCTTCAGCCAGGAGTCAGGACTCTGTCTCTGAGGTGGGAGGGCCAAATTCAGGACACTGGTCCACAAGAGACCTCTCAGCTCCACATAATATCAAGTGACAAAAATCTCCCAGAGACCTCCATCTTAACACCAGCACCCAGCTTCACTCCACGACCAACAAGCTACAGTGCTGGACAAGCTATGCCAAACAACTAGCAAAACAGGAACACAAACCCACCCATTAGCAGAAAGGCTGCCTTAAATCAAAATAAGTCCACAGACACCCCAAAACACACCACCAGACGTGGACTTGCTCACTAGAGAGACAAGATCTAGCCTCATCCACCACAACACAGGCACTAATCCCCTCCACCAGGAAGCCTACACAACCCACTGAACCAACCTTAGCCACTGGAGACAGACATCAAAAACAACGGGAACAACGAACCTGCAGCCTGCAAAAAGGAGACCCCAAACACAGTAAGATAAGCAACATGAGAAGACAGAAAAACACACAGCAGATGAAGGAGCAAGATGAAAATACACTAGACCTAACAAATGAAGAGGAAATAGGCAGTCTACCTGAACAAGAATTCAGAATAATGATAGTAAAGATGATCCAAAATCTTGGAAATAGAACGGACAAAATGCAAGAAACAGTTAACAAGGACCTAGAAGAAATAAAGATGGAACAAGAAATGATGAAAAACACAATAAATGAAATTAAACATACTCTAGATGAAATCAATAGCAGAATAACAGGCAAAAGAATGGATAAGTGACCTGGAAGATAAAATAGTGGAAATAACTACTGCAGAGCAGAATAAAGAAAAAAGAATGAAAAGAACTGAGGACAGCCTCAGAGGCCTCTGGGACAACATTAAATGCACCAATATTCGAATTATAGGGGTTCCAGAAGAAGAAGAGAAAAATAAAGGGACTGAGAAAATATTTGAAGCGATTATAGTTGAAAACTTCCCTAATATGGGAAAGGAAATGGTTAATCAACTCCAGGAAGATAAACAAAACAGATAAACCATTAGCTAGACTTATCAAGAAAAAAAGGGGGAAGACTCAAATCAATAGAATTAGAAATGAAGAAGGAGAAGTAACAACTGACACTGAAGAAATGAAAATGATCATGAGAGATTACTACAAGCAAATCTATGCCAATAAAATGGACAATCTGGAAGAAATGGAAAAAATTCTTAGAAATGCACAAATTACCAAGACTGAATCAGAAAGAAATAGAAAATATGAACAGACCAATCACAAACACTTAAATTGAAACTGTGATTAAAAACCTTCCAACAAACAAAACCAAGGACCAGATGGCTTCACAGGCAAATTCTACCAAGGATTTAGAGATGAGCCTAACACCTATCCTTCTCAAAGTCTTCCATAATATAGCAGAGGGAGGAACACTCCCAAATTCCTTCTACGAGGCCACCATCACCTTGATACCAAAACCAGACAAGGATGTCACAAAGAAAGAAAACTACAGGCCAATATCACTAATGAACATAGATGCAAAAATCCTCAACAAAATACTAATACTAGCAAACAGAATCCAACAGCACATTAAAAGGATCATACACCATGATCAAGTGGGTTTTATTCCAGGAATGCAAGGATTCTTCAACATACGCAAATCTATCAATGTGATAAACCATATTAACAAATTGAAGAAGAAAAACCATATGATCATCTCAAAAGATGCAGAGAAAGCTTTTGACTTAATTCAACACCCATTTATGATAAAAACCCTGTAGAATGTAGGCATAGACGGAACTTTCCTCAACATAATAAAGGCCATATATGACAAGCCCACTGCCAACATGATCCTCAATGGTGAAAAACTGAAAGCATTTCCTCTAAGATCAGGAACAAGCCAAGGTTGCCCACTCTCACCACTCTTATTCAACATAGTTTTGGAAGTTTTAGCCACAGCAATCAGAGAAGAAAAGGAAATAAAAAAAAATCCAAACCGGAAAAGACGAAGTAAAGCTGTCACTGTTCGAAGATGACATGATACTATACACAGAGAATCCTAAAGATGCTACCAGAAAACTGCTAGAGCTAATCAATGGATTTGGTAAGGTAGCAGGATACAAAATTAATGCACAGAAATCTCTGACATTCCTATATACTAGTGATGAAACATCTGAAAGTGAAATCAAGAAAACACTCCCATTTACGATTGCAACAAAAAGAATAAAATATCTAGGAATAAACTTACCTAAGGAGACAAAAGACATGTATGCAGAAAATTTTAAGGCACTGATGAAAGAAATTAAAGATGATACACATAGATGGAGAGATATACCATGTTCTTGGATTGGAATAATCAACATTGTGAAAATGACTCTACTACCCAAAGCAATCTATAGATTCAATGCAATCCCTATCAAACTACCACTGGCATTTTTCACAGAACTAGGACAAAAAATTCCACAATTTGTATGGAAACACAAAAGACCCCAAAGAGGCAAAACAATGTTGAGAATGAAAAACGGAGCTGGAGAAATCAGGCTCCCAGACTTCAGACTATTCTACAAAGCTACAGTAATCAAGACAGTATGGTACTGGCACAAAAACAGAAAGATAAATCAATGGAACAGGACAGAAAGCCCAGAGATAATCCCACGCACATATGGATACCTTATCTTTGATAAAGGTGGCAGGAATATACAGTGGAGAAAGGACCGCCTGTTCAATAAGTGGTGCTTGGAAAACTGGACAGCTACATGTAAAAGTATGAGATTAGATCACTCCCTAGCACCATACACAAAAATAAGCTCGAAATGGATTAAAGACCTAAATGTAAGCCCAGAAACCATAAATAAGACCAAAAGACAACCCTCAGAATGGGAGAGAATATTTGCAAATGAAGAAACTGACAAAGGGTTAATTTCCAAAATTTACAAGCAGCTCATGCAGTTCAATAACAACAACAACAAAAAACAACCCAATCCCAAAATGGGCAGAAAACCTAAATAGAGATTTTACCAAAGAAGATATACAGACTGCCAAGAAACACATGAAAGAATGCTCAACATCATTAATCATTAGAGAAATGCAAATCAAAACTACAATGAGATATCTCACACCAGTAGAAAGGCCATCATCAAAAATCTAGAAACAACAAATGCTGGAGAGGGCGTGGAGAAAAGGGAACCCTCTTGCACTGCTGGTGGGAATGTGAATTGCTTCAGCCACTGTGGAGAACAGTATGGAGGTTCCTTAAAAAACTACAAGTAGAACTACCATATGACCCAGCAATACCACTACTGGGCATATACCCTGAGAAAACCATAATTCAAAAAGAGTCATGTACCAAAATGTTCATTGCAGCTCTATTTACAATAGCCCGGAGATGGAAACAACCTAAGTGCCCATCATCAGATGAATGGATAAAGAAGATATGGCACATATATACAATGGAATATTACTCAGCCATAAAATGAAACGAAATTGAGCTATTTGTAGTGAGGTGGATAGACCTGCATTCTGTCATACAGAGTGAAGTAAGTCAGAAAGAGAAAGACAAATACCGTAGTCTAACACATATATATGGAATTTTGGGAAAAAAATGTTATGAAGAACCTACGGGTAAGACAGGAATAAAGACACAGACCTACTTAAGAACGGACTTGAGGATATGGCGAGGGGGAGGGGTGAGCTGTGATAGGGTGAGCGAGGGGCATGGACATATATATACTAACAAACGTAAGGTAGATAGCTAGTTGAAAACAGCCGCTTGACACAGGGATATCGGCTTGGTGCTTTGTGATTGCCTGGAGGGGTGGGATAGGGATTGTCGGAGGGAGGGAGATGCAAGAGGGAAGAGATACGGGAACGTGTGTATATGTATAACTGATTCACTTTGTTATAAAGTAGAAACTGACACACCATTGTAAAGCAATTATTCCCCAATAAAGATGTTAAAAAAAGAAAAATCTCCCTAACATGGGAAAATAAATAGCTACCCAAGTACAGGAAGCAACCCGTTGCATACAGGTTAAACCCAAAGAGAAACATGCTGAGACACATATTAACCAAACTAAAAAAAATTAAATTCAAAGAAAAAATATGAAAAGCGGCAAGGGACAAATGTCTATGTATGTCTTCTACCCATTTTTGGATTGGGTTGTTAGTTTTTTTGTTATTGAGCTGCATGTGCTGCCTGTAAATTTTGGATATTAATCCTTTGTCAGTTCCTTCATTTGCAAATATTTTCTCCCATTCTGAGGGTGGTCTTTTGGTCTTGTTTATGGTTTCCTTTCCTGTGCAAAAGCTTTGAAGTTTCATTAGGTCCCATTTGTTTATTTTTGTTTCTATTTCCATTTCTCTAGGAGGTGGGTCAAAAAGGATCTAGCTGTGATTTATGTGATATATTTTCCTCTAAGACTTTGGTAGTTTCTGGTCTTATATTTAAGTCTTTAATCATTTTGATCTTATTTTTGTGTATGTGGTTGGGGAGTGTTCTTATCTCATACTTTAAAATGTACCTGTCCAGGTTTCCCAGCACCACTTATTGAAGAGGCTGTCCTTTGTCCACTGTACATTCCTGCATCCTTTATCAAAGATAAGGTGATGATATATGCTTTGGTTTATCTCTGTGCTTTCTATCCTTATCCATTGATCTATATTTCTGCATTTGTACTAGTACCATACTGTCTTGATTACTGTAGCTTTGTAGTATAGCCTGACGTCAGGGAGCCTGATTCCTCCAGATCCGCTTCTCATTCTGAAGACTGCTTTTGATATTTGGGGTCTTTTGTGTTTCCATACAAATTGTGAAATTTTTTGTTCAAGTTGTGTGAAATATGCCAGTGGTAGTTCGATAGGGATTGCAATGAATCTGTAGATTGCTTGTGGTAGTAGAGTTATTTTCACAACATTGAATATTCCAATCCTAGAACATGGTATATCTTTCTATTTGTATCATCTTTAATTTCTTTCATCAGTGTCATATAATATTCTCCATACACGTCTTTTGTATCCTTAGGTAGGTTTATTCCTAGATATTTTATTCTTTTTGTGCAATGGTAAATGGGAGTGTTTTTTTGATTTCACTTTCAGATTTTTCATCATTAGTATATAGGAATGTCAGAGATTTCTGTGCATTAATTTTCTATCCTGGTACTTTACCAAATTCATTGATTAGATCTACTAGCTTTCTGGTAGCATCTTTAGTATTCTCTATGTAGAATATCATGTCATTTGCAAACAGTGAACATGTTTACTTTTTCTTTTCCGATTTGGATTCCTTTTATTTCCTTTTCTTCTCTGATTGCTGTGGCTAAAACTTCCAAAACTATGTTGAATAAAAGCGGTGAGAGTGGGCAACCTTGTCTTGTTCCTGATCTTAGTGGAAATGCTTTCAGTTTTTCACCATTGAGGTTGTTGTTGACTGTAGGTTTCTCATACATGGCCTTTATTATTTTGAGGAATGTTCCCTCTATGCCTACTTTCTGCAGGGTTTTTATCATAAATGGGTGGTGAAGTTTTTCGAAAGCTTTCTCTGCATCTATTGAGATGATCATATGGTTTTTCTCCTTCAATTTTTTAATATGGTGTATCACGTTGATTGATTTGCGTATATTGAAGAATCCTTGCATCCCTGGAATAAACCTCACTTGATCATGGTGTATGATCCTTTTAATGTGCTATTGGATTGTGTTTGCTAGTATTTTGTTGAGGATTTTTGCAGCTATGTTCATCAGTGATATCGGCCTGTGGTTTTCTTTCTTTGTGACATCTTTGTCTGGTTTTGGTATCGGGGTGATGGTGGACTCGTAGAATGTGTTTGGGAGTGTTCCTCCCTCTGCTATGTTTTGGAAGAGTTTGAGAAGTATAGGTGTTAGCTCTTCTCTAAATGTTTGACCTGTGAAGCCGTCTGGTCCTGGGCTTTTGTTTGTTGGAAGATTTTTAATCACAGTTTCAATTTCAGTGCTTGTGATTGGCCTGTTCATATTTTCTATTTCTTCCTGGTTCAGTCTCAGCAGGTTCTGCATTTCTCAGAAGTTCTCCGTTTCCTCCAGGTTGTCTATATTATTGGCATAGAGTAGCTTGTAGTAATCTCCCATGACCCTTTGTATTTCTGCAGTGTCACATGTTACTTCTTTTACATTTCTAATTCTGTTGATTTAAGTCTTCTCCCTTTTCTTCTTGATGAGTCTGGATAATGGTTTATCTATTTTTTTTATCTTCTCAGAGAAGCAACTTTTATTTTTATTGATCTTTGCTATTGTTTCCTTCATTTGTTTTTCCTTTATTTGTGAACTGATGTTTATGATTTCTTTCCTTCTGCTAACTTTGTTTTTTTTTCTTCTTCGTTCTCTAATTGCTTTACATGCAAGTTTAGGTTGTTTATTTGAGATGTTTCCTGTTTCTTAGGATAGGATTGTATTGCTATAAACTTCACTCTTACAACTGCTTTTGCTGAGTCCCATAAGTTTTGGATGGTCGTGTGTCCATTGTCATTTGTTTCTAGGTATTTTTTGCTTTCCTCTTTGATTTCTTCAGTGATCACTTGATTATGAAGTGTTGTTTTGCCTCCATGTGTCTGTAGTTTTTACAGATATTTCCCTATAATTGCTATCTAGTCTCATAGTGTTGTGGTCAGAAATGATACTTGATAATATTTCAGTGTTCTTAAATTTACCAAGGCTTGATTTGTAACCCAAGATATGATCTATCCTGGAGAATGTTCCATGGGCACTTGAGAAAAATGTGTATTCTGTTGTTTTGGGATGCAATGTACTATAAATATAAATTAAGTCCATCTTGTTTAATGTATCATTTAAAGCTGTTGTTTACTTATTTATTTTCATTTTGGATGATCTGTCCATTGGTAAAAGTGTGGTGTTATATACCCCTACTATGATTGTGTTACTTTCGATTTCCCCTTTTATGGCTGTTAGTATTTGCCTTATGTATTATGGTGCTCCTATGTTGGGTGCATAAATATTTACAATTGTTATATCTCCTTCTTTGATAGATCCCTCAATTATTATGTTGTGTCCTTCTTTGTCTCTTGTAATAGTCTTTATTTTAAAGTCTATTTTGTCTGACATGAGAATTGCTACTCCATCTTTCTTTTGATTTCCATTTACATGGAATATCTTTTTCCATCCCCTCACTTTCAGTCTGTATGTGTCCCTAGGTATGAAGTGGGTCTCTTGTAGACAGCATATATATGTGTCTTGTTTTTTTATCCATTCAGCCAGTCTGTGTATTTTGGCGGGAGCATTTAATCCATTTAAATTTATGGTAATTATCAATATGTATGTTCCTATTCCCATTTTCTTAATTGTTTGGGGTTTGTTATTGTAGCTCTTTTCCTTCTCTTGTGTTTCTTGCTTAGAAAAGTTCCTTTAGCATTTGTTGTAAAGCTGGTTTGGTGGTGCTGAACTCTCTCAGCTTTTGTTTGTCTGTAAAGGTTTTAATTTCTCCATCAAATCTGAATGAGATCCTTGCTGGGTAGAGTAAGCTAGGTTGTAGTATTTTCTCCTTCATACCTCTAAATATGTCCTGCCACTCCCTTCTGGCTTGCAGAGTTTCTGCTGAAAGATTAACTGTTAACCATTTGGGGATTCCCTTGTGTGTTATTTGTTGTTTTTTCCATGCTGCTTTTAATGTGTTTCCTTTGCATTCAATTTTCTAGAGTTTGAATAAAATGAGTCTTGGTGTGTTTCTCCTTTGATTTATCCTGTATTTGACTCTCTGTGCTTGATTAACTCTTTCCTTTCCCATATTAGGGAAGTTGTCAGCTATAATCTCTTCAAATATTTTCTCAGTCCCTTTCTTTTTCTCTTATCTTCTGGAACCACTATAATTTGAATGTCGGTGCATTTAATGCTGTCCCAGAGGTCTCTGAGACTGTCCTCTGTTCTTTTCATTCTTTTCTTTTATTCTGCTCTGCAGTAGTTATTTCCACTCTTTCATCTTCCAGGTCACTTATTGATTGTTCTGCCTCAGTTATTCTGCCATTGATCCCCTCTAGAGTATTCTTAATTTCATTTAATGTGCTGTTCATCGTTGCTTGTTTCCTCTTTAGTTCTTCTAAGTCCTTGTGAAATGTTTCTTGAATTTTCTCTATTGTATTTCCAAGATTTTGGAAAACATTTACTATCATTATTCTGAATTATTTTTCAGGTTGATTGCCTATTTCCTCTTGTTAGTTCTGGTGAGTTTTTACCTTGCTCCTTCATCTGCTATGTGTTTTTCTGTCTTCTCATTTTGCTTAACTTACTGTGTTTGCAGTCTCCCTTTTGCAGTCTGCAGCTTCATAATTCCCGTTGTTTTTGGTTTCTCTCCCCAATGGCTAAGTTTGGTTCATTGTTTTCTGTAGGCTTCCTGGTGGAGGGGACGAGTGCCTGTGTTCTGGTGGGTGAGGTTAGATCTTATCTTTCTGGTGGACAGGTCCACGTCTCGTGTTGTATTTTGGGGTGCCTGTGGCTTTATTATGATTTTACACAGCCTCTCTAGTAATGGGTGGAGTTGTCTTACTGTCTTGTTAGCTGTATGGCATAGGGTGTCCAGCACTGTAAGTTGCTGGTCATTGAGTGAAGCTGGTTGTTGGTGCTGGGATGGAGATCTCTGGGAGATTTTCACTGTTTAATATTACATGGAGCTGGGATGTCTCTTGTGGACCAGTGTCCTGAGGTTGGCTCTCCTACCTCAGAGGCACGGCACTGACTCCTGGCTGGAGCACCAAGAGCGTTTCATTCACACGGCTCAGAGTAAAAGTGATAAAAAATAGAAAGGAAGAAAGAAAGAATATAAAATTTTTAAAAAGCTATTAAAATCGAAAATAAAAAAAAATAATTATTAAGAAAAATATATTTTTAAAAAGTAAAATAAAAAAAACAAAAAAATCGGATGGACAGAACCCTAGGCCAAATGCTAAATGCAAACTTTACAGACAAAATCTCACACTGAAGCATACACATACACACTCCCAAAAAGAGGAAAAGGGAGAAAAATAATATATCTTGCTCCCAAAGTCCACCTCCTCAATTTGGGATGATTTGTTGTCTATTCAGGTATTCCACCGATGCAGGGTAAATCAAGTTAATTGTGGAGATTTAATCTGCTGCTCTTGTGGCTGCGGAAAGAGATTTCCCTTTTTCTTCTTTGTTCACACATCTCCTGGGGTTCAGCTTTGGTTTTGGCGCCCCCTCTGCGTGTAGGTCGCTGAGGGCATCTGTTCTTCACTCAGGCAGATGGCGTTAAAGTGCAGCTGATTCAGGGGCTCTGGCTTGCTCATGCCGTGGGTAGGAGGGATATGGATGCTGGGCGAGCCTACAGTGGTAGAGGCCAGCTTGAAATTGCACCAACCTCTGGCATGACATGCGTTCTCCTGGGGAAGTTGTCCCTGGATCATGGGACTCTGGCAGTGGCGGGTTTCACAGGCTAGTGATCTGTGAGTGCACACAAGCTTCTTGTGACAGCAGCAGCAGGCTTAGCGTCTCATGCCCGTCTCTGTGGTCCATGCTGTTAGCCGCGGCTTGTGCCCATCTCTGGAGCTCCTTTAAGCAGCGCTCTTAATCCCCTCTCCTCATGCAACAGGATACAAAAAAGGAAGAAACGGTCTCTTGCCTCTTCGGCAGGTCCAGACTTTCTTCCGAACTGCCTCACAGCTAGCCGTGGTGCACTAACCCCTTCAGGCTGTGTTCACGCCACCAACCCCAGTCCTCTCCCTGTGATCCGACCGAAGCCAGAGCCTCAGGTCCCAGCCCCCGTCTGCCCCAGCGGGTGAGCAGACAAGCCTCTCGGGCAGGTGAGTGCTGGTGGGCATAGATCCTCTGTGCGGGAATCTCTCTGCTTTGCCCTCCGCACCCCTTATGCTGCCCTCTCCTCCGTGGCTCTGAAGCTTCCCCACTCCGCCACCAGCAGTCTCCAAATGTGAAGGGGCTTCCTAGTGTGGGGAAACTTTTCCTCTTTCACAGCTCCTTCCCAGTGGTGCAGGTCCCATCCCTATTCTTTTGTCTCTGTTTTTTTCTTTTTTCTTTTGCCCTACTTAGGTACGTGGGAAGTTTCTTGCCTTTTGGGATGTCTGAGGCCTTCTGCCAGCGTTCAGTGGGTGTTTTATAGGAGCAGTTACACGTGTAGATGTATTTCTGATGTATCTGTGGGGAGGAAGGTGATCTCTGCATCTTACTCTTCCACCATGTTCCTCAACTCTCGCCTTGCATTTTTTTTTAAACATCTTTATTGGAGTATAACTGCTTTACAATGGTGTGTTACTTTCTCCTTTATAACAAAGTGAATCAGCTATATATATATATACATGTATCCTCCTTCTTGCAGCTCCCTCTCACTTTCCTAATTCCACCCCTCTAGCTGGACACAAAGCACGAAGCTAATCTCCCTGTGTGATACAGCTTCTTCCCATTAGCTATCTACTTTACATTTGGTAGTATATATACATCCATGCCACTCTCTCAATTCACCCCAGCTACCTTCCTATCCCTGTGTCCTCAAGTCCATTATCTACATCTGGGTCTTTACTCTTGTCCTTCTCCTTAGGTTATTCAAAACCATATATATATATATATATATATATATATATATATATATATATATATATATATATATATATATATATATTACCATATGGCATTTCTTCTCTTTCTGACTTAGTTCACTCTTTATGACAGTTTCTAGGACCATCCAAAGCATTACAAATAACTCAATGTCATTTTTTTATGGCTGAATAGTATTCCATTGTATTATGTGCTACATATTCCTTATCCATTCATCTTTTGATGAATGGATAAAGAATCACTCCCAAGTCCTGGCTATTGTAATTAGAGCTGCAATGTACTTCGTGGTACATGACTCTTTTAGAATTATGGCTTTCTCATGGTATAAGAACAGGAGTGGGATTGCTGGGTAGTATGGTAGTTCTATTTTTAGTTTTTGAAGAAACCTCCCTACTGTTCTCTATAGTGGCTGTATCAATTTACATTCCCAACAACAGTGTATGAGAGTTCCCTTTTCTCTACACACTCTCCAGCATGCATTGTTTCTAGATTTTTTTCTAATGGCCATTATGTCTGGTGTGAATTGATAACTCAATGTAGCTTTCTTTTTTTCTAACATCTT
The DNA here is from genome assembly GCA_036417435.1 of Inia geoffrensis. Taxonomy (NCBI): domain Eukaryota; kingdom Metazoa; phylum Chordata; class Mammalia; order Artiodactyla; family Iniidae; genus Inia; species Inia geoffrensis. The sequence continues at coordinate 61,196,924 of CM070920.1, forward strand.
TATTGAAGTATAATTGTTTTACAATGGTGTGTTAATTTCTGCTTTATAACAAAGTGAATCAGTTATACATATACATATGTGCCCATATCTCTTCCCTCTTGTGTCTCCCTCCCACCACCCGTATCCCACCCCTCTAGGTGGTCACAAAGCAACAAGCTGATCTCCGTGTGCTAAGCGGCTGCTTCCCACTAGCTATCTGTTTTATATTTCATAGTGTATATATGACCATGCCACTGTCTCACTTTGTCACAGGTTACTCTTCCCCCTCCCCATATCCTCAAGTCCATTCTCTAGTAGGTCTGTTTCTTTATTCCCGTCTTACCCCTCGGTTCTTCATGACCATTTTTTTCCTTAAATTCCATATATATGTGTTAGCATATGGTATTTTTTTTTCTCTTTCTGACTTACTTAATTCTGTATGACAGATTCGAGGTCTATCCACCTCACTACAAATAACTCAATTTCTTTCTTTTTATGGCTGAGTAATATTCCATTGTATATATGTGCCACATCTTCTTTAGACATTCATCTGCTCATGGACACGTAGGTGGCTTACATCTCATGACTATGGTAAATAGAGCTTCAAGGAACAGTTTGGTAAATGACACTCTTTGATTTATTGTTTTCTCAGGGTATATGCCCAGGAGTTGGATTGCTGAGTCGTATGGTAGTTCTATTTGTAGTTTCTTAAGGAACCTCCATACTGTTTTCCATACTGGCTTTATCAATTTACATTCCCACCAGCAGAGCAAGAGTGTTACCTTTTCTCCACACCTTCTCCAGTATTTACTGTTTCTAGATTTTTTGATGATGGCCATTCTGAAAGTTGTGAGAAGATATCTCATTGTAGTTTTGATTTGCATTTCTCTAATGATTAATGATGTTGAACATTCTTTCATGTGTTTGTTGGATATCTGTATATATTCTTTGGGGGAATGTCTACCTAGCACTTCTGCCCATTTTTGGATTGGTTTGCTTATTTCTTTGTAATTGAGTTGCATGAGCTGCTTGTAAATTTTGGAGATTAATCTATTGTCAGTTGTTTCATTTACAAATATTTTCTCTCATTTTGAAGGTTGTCATTTCGTCTTTTTTATGGTTTCCTTTGCTGTGCAAAAGATTGAAGTATAATTGGGTTCCATTTATTTATTTTTGTTTTTATTTATATTTCTCTAGGAGGTGGGTCAAAAAGGATATTGCTGTGACTTATGTCATAGAGTCTTCTGCCTACATTTTCCTCTAAGTGTTTGATAGTTTCCGACCTTACAGTTAGGTCTTTAATCCATTTTGAGCTTATTTTTGTGTACGGTGTTAGGGAGTGATCTAATCTCATACTTTTACATGTACCTGTCCAGTTTTCTCAGGACCACTTATTGAAGAGGCCGTCCTTTCTCCACTGTACATTCCTGCCTCCTTTATCAAAGATAAGGTGTCCATATGTGCGTGGGTTTATCTCTGGGCTTTCTATCCTGTTCCATTGATCTATCTTTCTGTTTTTGTGCCAGTATCACACTGTCTTGATTACTGTAGCTTTGTAGTATAGTCTGAAGTCAGGGAGCCTGATTCCTCCAGCTCCATTTTTGGTTCTCAAGATTGCTTTGGCTATTCGGGGTCTTTTGTGTTTTCATACCAATTGTGAAATATTTTGTTCTAGTTCTGTGAAAAATGCCAGTGGTAGTTTGATAGGGATTGCATCGAACCTGTAGATTGCTTTGGGTGGTAGAGTCATTTTCACAATATTGATTCTTCCAATCCAAGAACATGGTATATCTCTCCATCTATTTGTATCATCTTTAATTTCTTTCATCAGTGTCTTATAATTTTCTTCATACAGTTCTTTTTTCTCCTTTGATAGGTTTATTCCTAGATATTATATTCTTTTTGTTGCAATGGTAAATGGGAGTGTTTTCTTGATTACACTTTCAGATTTTTCATCATTAGTGTATAGGAATGCCAGAGATTTCTGTGCATTAATTTTGTATTCTGCTACTTTGCCAAATTCAATGATTAGCTCTAGCAGTTTTCTGGTAGCATCTTTAGGATTCTCTATGTATAGTATCATGTCATCTGCAAACATTGACCACTTTACTTCTTATTTTCCTATTTGAATTCCTTTTATTTCTCCTTCTTCTCTGATTGCTGTGGCTAAAACTTCCAAAACTATGTTGAATGAAAGTGGTGAGAGTGGGCAACCTTGTCTTGTTCCTGATCTTAGTGGAAAAGTTTCAGTTTTTCACCATTGAGGATGATGTTGGCTGTGGGTTAGTCATATGTGGCCTTTATTTTGTTGAGGATTGTTCCCTCTATGCCTACTTTCTGCAGGGATTTTAACATAAATGGGTGTTGACATTTGTCGAAAATTTCTCTGCATCTATTGAGATGATCATATGGTTTTCCTCCTTCCATTCGTTAATATGGTGTATCACATTGATTGGTTTGCGTATATTGAAGTATCCTTGCATTCTTGGAGTAAACCCCGCTTGATCATGGTGTATGATCCTTTTAATGAGCTGTTGGATTCTGTTTGCTAGTATTTTGTTGAGGATATTTGCATCCATGTTCTTCAGTGATATTGGCCTGTAGATTTCTTTCTTTTTGACTTCTTTGTCTGGTTTTCGTATCAGGGCGTTGATGGCCTAGTAGAATGTGTTTGGGTGTGTTCCTCCCTCTGCTATATTTTGGAAGAGTTTGAGAAGGATAGGTTTTAGGTCTTCTCTAAATGTTTGACAGAATTTGCCTGTGAAGCCATCTGGTCCTGGGCTTTTGTTTGTTGGAAGATTTTCAATCACAGTTTCAATTTCAGTGCTTGTGACTGGTCTGTTCATGTTTTCTTTTTTCTTTTCTTTTTTTTTTTTTTTTTGTGATACAAGGGCCTCTCACTGTTGTGGCATCTCCCATTGTGGAGCACTGGCTCCGGACGTGCAGGCTCAGCAGCCATGGCTCATGGGCCCAGCCACTCCGCAGCATGTGGCATCTTCCCAGACCAGGGCACGAACCCGCGTCCCCATCATTGGCAGGTGGACTCTCAACCACTGCGCCACCAGGGAAGCCCTATTCATATTTTCTCTTTCTTCCTGGTTCAGTCTTGAAAGGCTGTACATTTCTAAGAATTTATTCATTTCTTCCAGGTTTTCCTTTTTTTTTGGCATAGAGTTGCTTGTAGTAATCTCCCATGACCCTTTGTATTTCTGCAGTGTCACTTTTTACTTCTCCTTTTTCATTTCTAATTTTATTGATTTGAGTCTTCTCCCTTTTCTTCTTGATGAGTCTGGCTAATGGTTTAGCAATTTTGTTTATCTTCTTAAAGAAGAAGCTTTCAGTTTTCTTGATCTTTGCTATCATTTCCCTCATTTGTTTTTCATTTTTTGTGATCTGATCTTTATGATTTCTTTCCTTGTGGTAACTTTGGGGTTTTTTTGTTCTTTCTCTAATTGCTTTAGGTTCAAGGTTAGGTTGTTTATTTGAGATGTTTCCTCTTTTTTTTTTTTAACATCTTTACTGGGGTATAATTGCTTTACAATGGTGTGTTAGTTTCTGCTTTATAACAAAGTGAATCAGTTAAACATATACACACGTTCCCATATCTCTTCCCTCTTGCATCTCCCTCCCTCCCACCCTCCCTATCCCACCCCTCCAGGTGGTCATAAAGCACCGAGCCAATATCTGTGTGCCTTGGGGCTGCTTCCCACTAGCTATCTACCTTACGTTTGTTAGTGTATATATGTCCCTGCCTCTCTCTTGCCCTGTTACAGCTCACCCTTCCCCCTCCCCATATCCTCAAGTCCGTTCTCCAGTAGGTCTATGTCTTTTTTCCTGTCTTACCCCTAGGTTCCTCATGACATTTTTTTTTCTTAAAGTCCATATATATGTGTTAGCATACGGTATTTGTCTTTCTCTTTCTGACTTACTTCACTCTGTATGACAGACTCTAGGTCTACCCACCTCATTACAAATAGCTCAATTTCGTTTCTTTTTATGGCTGAGTAATATTCCATTGTATATATGTGCCACATCTTCTTTATCCATTCATCCAATGATGGGCACTTAGGTTGTCTCAATGAGATGTTTCCTCTTTCTTAAGGTAGGATGGTATTGTTATAAACTTCTTAGAACTGATTTTGCTGCATCCCATAGGTTTTGGGTCGTCGTGTCTCCATTGTCATTTGCTGCTAGGTACTTTTTTGATTTCCTCTTTGATTTCTGCAGTTATCACTTGGTTATTACATCGTGTATAGTTTAGATTCCATGTGTTTGTAATTTTTACCGATCTTTTCATGTTATTGGTATCTAGTCACATAGCATTGTGGTCAGAAAAGATACTTGATACAATTTCAATTTTCTTAAATTTACCAAGGCTTGATTTGTGACCCAAGATATGATCTATCCTGGAAAATGTTCCATGAGCACTTGAGAAAAATGTGTATTCTGTTGTTTTTTGATGGAATGTCCTATAAATATCAAGTAAGTCCATCTTGCTTAATGTATCATTTAAAGCTTGGGTTTCCTTATTTATTTTCATTTTGGTTGATCTGTGCATTGGTGAAAGTGGGGTGTTAAATTCCCCTACTACGAATGTGTTACTGTCGATTTCCCCTTTTATGGTTGTTAGTATTTGCCTTATGTATTGAGGTGCTCCTATGTTGGGTGCATAAGTATTTACAATTGTTGTATCTTTTTTTTGGATCAATCCCTTGATCATTATGTAGTGTCCTTTTTTGTCTCTTGTAATAGTCTTTATTTTAAGTGTATTTTGTCTTAAATGAGAATTGCTACCCAAGCTTTATTTAGATTTCCGTTTGCATGGAATATCTTTTTCCATCCCCTCACTTTCAGTCTGTATGTGTCTCTAGGTCTAAAGTGGGTCTCTTGTAGACAGCATATATATGTGTGTTATTTTTGTATCCCTTCAGCCAGTCTGTGTCATTTGGTGGGAGCATTTAATCCATTTAAATTTAAGGTAATTATTGATATGTATGTTCCTATTCCCATTTTTAAAATTGTTTTGGGTTTGTTTTTGTAGGTTTTTTCCTTTTGTTGTGTTTCTTGCCTAGATAAGTTCCTTTAGCATTTGTTGTAATGCTGGTTTGGAGGTTCTGATCTCTGTCAGCTTTTGCTTGTCTCTAAAGGTTTTAATTTCCCCATCAAATCTGAATGAGATCCTTGCTGTGTAGAGTAATCTTGGCTGTAGGATTTTCTCCTTCATCCATTTAAATATGTCGTACAACTCCCATCTGGCTTGCAGAATTTCTGCTGAAATATCAGCTAAATCCTCATGGGGATTCTGTTGTGTTTTATTTGTTGTTTTTCCCTTCCTGCTCTTAATATATTAATTTTTTATTTAATTTTTGAGAGTTTGATTAATACTTGTCTTGGCATGTTTCTCCTTGGATATATCCTGTATGGGACTCTCTGTGCTTCCTGGACTTGATTTACTGTTTCCTTTCCCATATTAGGGAAATTTTCAACCATAATCTCTTCAAATATTTTCTCAGTCCCTTTCTTTTTCTCTTCTTATTTGGGACCCCTCTAATTGGAATGCTGGTGTGTTTAATGTTGTCCCAGAGGTCTCTGAGACTGTCCTCAGTTCTTTTCATTCTTTTTTCTTTATTCTGCTCTGCAGTAGTTTTTTCCACCATTTTATATTCCAGGTCACTTATCTGTTCTTCTGCCTCTGTTATTCTGCTATTGATCCTTTCTAGAGTATTTTTAATTTCATTTATTGTTTTGTTCATCATTGCTTGTTTCCTCTTTAGTTCTGCTAGGGACTTTTTAAATGTTTCTTGCATTTTCTCTATTCTATTTCCAAGATTTTGGATCATCTTTACTACCATTTTTCTGAATTCTTATTCAGGTAGTCTGCCTATTTCCTCTTGTTAGGTCTTGTGCATTTTTATGTTGCTCCTTCATCTGCTCTGTTTTTCTGTCTTCTCATTTTGCTTATCTTACTGGGTTTGGGGTCTTCTTTTTGCAGTCTGCAGCTTTGTAGTTCCCATTGTTTTTGATGTCTCTCCCCAATTGCTCAGGTTGGTTCAGTGTGTTGTGTAGGCTTCCTGATGGACGGGTCTAGTGCCTGTGTTCTGGGGGATGAGGTTGGGGGTGTCTGTGGCCTTATTATGATTTTAGGCAGCATCTCTGCTAATGGTTAGTGTTGTGTTCCTGTCTTGCTACTTGTTTGGCATAGGGTGTCCAGCAGTGTAGCTTTCTGGTCGTTGAGTGAAACTGGGTGTTGGTATTGAGATAGAGATCTCTGGAAGTTTTTTCCCATTTGATATTACGTGGAGCTGGTGGTTCTCTTGTGCTCCAGTGACTTGAAGTCAGCTCTCGTTCCTCAGAGGCACTGCACTGACTCTTGTCTGGAGCACCAAGAGCCTTTCACCCATGTGGCTCAGAATAAAGGGGAGAAGAAGTAGAAAGAAAGAAAGAAATAGGATAAAATAAAGTTATGAAAATAAGAAATAAATAATAATTATTAAGAAAAAAAATTTAATAAGTAAAAGAAAAAGAAAAGAAAACAGACAGACAGAACCCTAGGCCAAATTGTGAAAGCAAAGCTATACAGAGAACATCTTATACAGAAGCATACATGTACACACTCAGAAAAAGAGGAAAAGAGGAAAAAATAATATACTTTGCTCTCAAAGTCCACCTCCTCAATTTGGGATGATTTGTTGTCTAGTCAAGTATTCCACAGATGCAGGGTACATCAAGTTGATTGTGGAGTTTTAATCCACTGCTCCTGAGGCTGTTGGGAGAAATTTCCCTTTCTTTTCTTTGTTTGCACAGGTCCAGGGGTTCAGCTTTGGATTTGTCCCCGCCTATGCGTGTAGGTTGCCAGAGGGCGTCTGTTTTTCGCTCAGACAAGGCAGAGTTAAAAGAGGAGCTGATTTGTGATCTCTGGCTTACTCATGCAGGGGGGAGGGTGGGGCATGGGGTGCGGGGCAAGCGTTCGGCGGCAGAGGTCGGCATGACATTGCATCACCTTGAGGCATGCCATGGTTTCTCCCGGTAAACTTGTCTCTGGATCACGGGACCCTGGAAGTGGCTGGCTGCACAGGCTCCCGGGAGGGGTGTTGTGGATAGTGACCTGTGCTCACATACAGGCTTCTTGGTGCTGGCAGCAACAGCCTTAGCGTCTCATGCCCGTTTCTGTGGTCTACACTGTTAGCGGCTGCTCGCACCCGTTTTTGTAGGCCAGGAAACAGAGGGAAGAAAAAGTCTCTTGCCTCTTCGACACGTCCAGATATTTTTCCCTGACTCCCTCCCGGCTAGGTGTGGTACAGTAACCCCCTCACGCTGTGTTCACGCTGCCAGTCCTCTCCCTGCGATACGACCAAAACCTGAGCTTCAGCTCCCAGCCCTGGTCTGCCCCAGCTGGTGAGCAGACAAGCTTCTCCTGCTGGTGAGTGCCGGTCGGCACTGATCCTCTGTGCGGGAATCTCTCCACTTTGCCCTCCACACCCCTGTTGCTGTGCTCTCCTCCATGGCTCAGAAGCTTCCCCCCTGCATCACCCGCAGTCTCTGCCCACGACGGGACCTCCTAGTGTGTGGAAACCTTTCTTCCTTCACAGCTCCCTCCCACTGGTGCAGTCCTGTCCCTATCCTTTTGTCTCTGTTTTTTCTTTTGCCTTACCCTGGTATGTGGGGTGTTTCTTGCCTTTTAGGAGGTCTGAGATCTTCTGCCAGCCTTCAGTGTGTATTCTATAGGAGCAGTTCCACGTGTAGATGTATTTCTGATGTATCTGTTGGGAGGAAGGTGATCTCTGTGTCTTACTCTTCCACCATCTTCCAAGAGGAGCTCATTGTAGATCTGATTTGCATTTCCCTAGTGATAAGTGATGCTTAGCATCCTGTCATGTGTTTGCTGGCAATGTGCATATCTTCTTTGGAGAAATGTCTATTTAGGTCTTCTGCCCATTTCTGGATTGGGTTGTTTGTTGTTTTGATATTGATCTGCATGAGCTGCTTGTAAATTTTGGAGATTAATCCTTTGTCATTTGCTTCATTTGAAAATATATTTTTCCCATTCTGAGTACTGTCATTTCATCTTTTTTATGGTTTCCTTTGCTGTGCAAAAGTTTTTAAATTTCATTACAGTCCCATTTGGGGTTTTTTGTCTTTATTTCAAGTTCTCTAGGAGGTGGGTCAAAAAGGATCTTGCTGTGATTTATGTCATAGAGTGTTCTGCCTATGTTTTCCTCTAAGAGTTTTATGCTGCCTGACATTACATTTAGGTCTTTAATCCATTTTGAGTTTGTTTTTGTGTATGGTGTAAGGGAGTGTTATAATTTCATTCTTTTCCATGTAGCTGTCCAGTTTTCCGAGCCCACTTGCTGAAGAGGCTCTGTTTTCTCCATTGTATATTCTTGCCTCCTTTACCAAAATTAAGGTGACCATATGTGCATGTGTTTATCTCTGGGCTTTCTATCCTTTTCCATTTATCTATATTTCTGTTTTTGTGCCAGTACCATACTCTCTTGATTACTGTAGCTTTGTAGTATATTTTGAAGTCAGGGAATCTGATTCCTCCAGCTCCGTTTTTCTTTCTCAACATTTTTTTTGCTCTTTTGGGTCTTTCGTGTTTCCATACAAATTGTGAAATTTTTGTTCTAGTTCTCTGAAAAATGTCATTGGTAGTTTAATAAGAATTGCATTGAATCTGTAGATTGCTTTTGGTAGTAGAGTCATTTTTCACAATGTTCATGCTTCCTATACCAGAATACAATATATCTCTCCATCTGTTTGTATCATATTCACTTTCTTTCATCACTGTCTTATACTTTTCTATATACAGGTCTTTTGTCTCTTTAGGTAGGTTTATTCCTAGATATTTTATTCTTTTTGTTGCAATGGTAAATGGGTTTTGTGCCTTAAATTCTGTTCCAGATTTTCCATCATTAGTGTATAGGAATGCAAGAGATTTCTGTGCATTAATTTTGCATCTTGCTACTTTACCAAATTCATTGATTAGCTCTATGAGTTTTCTGGTAGCATCTTTGGGATTCTCTATGTATAGTATCATGTCATTTGAAAAGAGTGACAGCTTTACTTCTTCTGTTCTGGTCTGGACTCATTTTATTTCTTTTTCTTCTCTGATTGTTGTGGCAAAAGTTCCAAAACTATGATGAATAATAGTGGTGAGAGTGGGCAACATTGTCTTGCTCCTGATCTTAGTGGAAATGCTTTCAGTTTTTCACCATTGAGAATGATATTGGCTGTGGGTTTGTCATATATGACCTTTATTATATTTAGATATCTTCTCTCTACACCTACTTTCTGGATGGTGTTTATCGTAAATGGGTGTTGAATTTTGCTGCAAGTTTTTCTGCATCTATTGAGAAGATCATATGGCTTTTATTCTTCAATTTGTTAATATGGTGTATCACATTGATTGAATTATGTATATTGAAGAATCCTTGCATTCATGGGATAAACCTCACTTGATCATGGTGTATAATCATTTTAATGTGCTGTTGGATTCTGTTTGCTAGTACTTTTTGAGGATTTTTACATCTATGTTCATCAGTGATATTGGCCTGTAGTTTTCATTCTTTGTGACATCCTTGTCTGGTTTTGGTATCAGGGTGATGGTGGCCTTGTAGAATGAGTTTGCGAGTGCTCTTTCCTCTGCTATGTTTTGGAAGAGTTTGAGAAGGATAGGTGTTAGCTCTTCTCTAAATGTTTGATAGAATTCGACTGTGAAACCATCTGGTCCTGGGCTTTTGTTTGTTGAAAGATTTTTAATCACAGTTTCAATTCCAGTGCTTGCGATTGGTCTGTTCATATTTTCTATATCTTCCTGATTCTGTCTTGGCAGGTTGTGCATTTCTAAGAATTTGTCCATTTCTTCCAAGGTGTCCATTTTATTGGCATAGAGTTGCTTGTTGTTTGTATTTTTTACAGTTATTTTCCTGTAATTGATATGGAGTCTGATAGTGTTGTGGTCAGAAAAGATACTTGATATGATTTCAATTTTCTTAAATTTACCAAGGCTTGTTTTGTGACCCAAGATATGATCTATCCTGGAGAATGTTCCATGAGCACTTGAGAAAATAGTGTATTCTGTTGTTTTTGGATGGAATGTCCTATAAATATCAAGTAAGTCATTTAAAACTTGTGTTTCCTTATTTATTTTCATTTTGGATGATCTGTCCATTGGTGAAATTGGAGTGTTAAAATTCCTAACTATTTTTGTGTTATGATTGATTTCCCCTTTTATGGCTGTTAGCATTTGCCTTATGTATTGTGGTGTTCTTATGGTGGCTGCATAAATATTTACAATTTTTATATCTCCTTCTTAGATTAATCCCTTGATCATTATGTACTGCCCCTCTTTGTCTCTTGAAATAGTCTTTATTTTGAAGTCTATTTTTTCTGGTATTAGATTTACGACTCCAGCTTTCTTTTGATTTACATTTGCCTGGAATATCTTTTTCCAACTCTTTGCCTTCAGACTCTATGTGTCACTAGGTATGAAGTGGGTCTCGTAGACAGCACATATATGGGTCTTCTTCTTGTATCCATTCAGCCAGTCTGTGTCTTTTTGTTGGAGGATTTAATCCATTTATATTTAAGATAATTATTGATATATATGTTACTAATACCATTTTCTTAAATGTTTTGGGTTTGATATTTTAGGTCTTTACCTTCCATTGTGTTTCCTTCCTAGAAAATTTACTTTAGCATTTGTTGTAAAGCTGTTTTGGTGGTGTTGAATTCTCTTACCTTTTGCTTGTGTGTAAATATTTTAATTTCTCCATCGAATCTGAATGAGATCCTTGCCAGATTGAGTAGTCTTGGTTGTACTTTTTTCCCTTTCATCACTTTAAATATGTCCTGCTACTTCCTTCTGGCTTGCAGAGTTTCTGCTGAAAGATAAGCACTGAAGCTTATGGGGATTCCCTTGTATATTATTTGTTGCTTTCCCCTTGCTGCTTTTAATATTTTTCTTTGTATTTCATTTTTCATAGTTTTATTAATATGTGTCTTGCCATTTTCTCCTTGGATTTATCTTGTATGTGACTCTCTGTGCTTGCTGGAATTCATTAACTATTTCCTTTCCCATATTAGGGAAGTTTTCAACTATAATCTCTTCAAATATTTTCTCATTCTCTTTTTTTTCCTCTTCTTCTTCTGGGACCCCTACTATTCGAATGTTGGTGCATTTAATGTTGTCCCAGAGTTCTCTGAGACTGTCATTATTTCTTTTCATTTTTCCTTCTTTATTCTGCACTGCAGTAATTTCCACTATTTTATCTTCCAGGTCATTTATCCATTCTTCTGCCTCAGTTTTTCTGCTTTTGATTCCTTCTAGAGAATTTTTAATTTCATTTATTGTGTTGTTCATCAATCTTTGTTTGCAGTTTAGTTCTTCTAGGTCCTTGTTAAATGTTTCTTGTATTTTCTCTATTCTATTTCTAAGATTTGGATTGTCTTTACTATCATTACTCTGAATTATTTTTTAAGTAGACTGCCTATTTCCGTTTCATTTGTTTGGTCTGGTGGGTTTTTATCTTGCTCCTTCATCTGCTGTGGGTTTCTCTGTCTTCTCATTTTTCTTAACTTACTGTGTTTGGGGTCTCCTTTTTGCAGGCTTCAGGTTCGTAGTTCCTGTTGTTTCTGGTGTTTGCCTCCAGTAGCTAAGATTGGTTCACTGGGTTGTATAGACTTTCTGGTGGAGAGGACTGGTGTTTCTGTTCTGGTGGATGAGACTGTATCTTTTCTTTGTTTTGGGCAAGAGCACGTCTGTTGGTGTGTTCTATGGTGTCTGAACTTTTTATGATTTTAGGCAGCCTCTCTGCTAATGGGTGGCATTGTGTTACTGTCTTGCTTTTTGTTTGGCATAGGGTGTCCAGCATGTAACTTGCTCATCGTTGAGTGGAGCTGGGTCTTAGCATTGAGATGGATATCTCTGGGAGAACTTTGCTGTTTGATATTACGTGGAGCTGGGAGGTCTCTGGTGGACTAATGTCCTGATATCAGCTCTCCCACATCAGAAACTCACGTCTGAAAACTGGCTGGAGCACCAAGACCCTGTCAGCCACACAGCTCAGAAAAACAGTGAGAAAATTAATTAATTAATTAATTTAAAAAATACAGTTATTAAAATAAAAAAATATTTAAAATTAAAAAAATTAAAAAGTAATAAAAAAAAGAAAAAAAATGAAACAGAAAGAAAGAAAGATAGGAAAAAGGGAGTAACCAAACCAAAAAACAAATCCAGGAAAGATAACAGGCACCAATGCGTATACTAAAAAAGAAAAAAAGAAAAAAACACACCAAAAAAAAAGGATAGAAAGAACCCTAGGACAAATGGTAAAAGCAATGCTCTACTGACAACATCACACAAAGGAACATACACATACACACTCACAAAAAGAGAAAAAGGAAAAAAAAAATATATATATATATATGTTTGCTTCCAAAGTCCACCACCTCAATTTTGGGATGATTTGTTGCCTATTCAGGTATTCCACAGATGAATGGTACATCAAGTTGATTGTGGAGATTTAATCTGCTGCTTCTGAGGCTGCTGGGAGAAATTTCCCTTTCTCTTCTTTGTCCGCACCATTCCTAGAGTTCAGCTTTGGATTTGGCACTCCTTTGCACGTGGTTGCCTGAGGGCGTCTGTTCTTCACTCAGACATGACGTTATTAAAGTAGGAGCTGAATAGGTAGCTCTGGCTCGTTCATGCTTGGGGACGGAGGGGTACGGAATGCGGGGGGAGCCTGTGGCAGCAGAGGCTGGCATGACGTTGCACCAGCCTGTGGTTCACCCTGTGTTCTCCTGCAGAAGATGTCCCTGGACCACGGGACCCTGGCAGTGGTGGGTTGCACAGGGTCCCAGGCGTGAATAGTGACCTATGTTTGCAAACAGGCTTCTTGGTCGTGCACCCCAAAACAATGTTCTCTTGCCTCTTTGGCAGTTCCAGACATTTTCCAGGTCTCCCTCCCAGCTAGCTGTGGTGCACTAGCCCCCTTCAGGCTGTGTTCACGCAGCCAACCCAGGTCCTCTCCCTGGGTAATGAACTCTGAAGTCCGAGCCTCAGCCCGGAACCCACACCTGCCTCAGCGGGTGAGCACACAATCCTCTTGGGCTGGTGAGTGCTGGCTGGTATGATCCTCTGTGCGGGAATGCCTCCTCTTTGCCCTCTGCACCCGTGTTGCTGCCCTCTACTCTGTGGCTCTGAAACTTCCCCCATCACCCCCCTCTCTTCCAGTGAAGGGGCTTCCTAGTGTGTGGAAATTTTTCCTCCTTCACAGCTCCTTCCCCAATGTGCAGGTCCCGTCTGTATTCTTTTGTCTTTGTTTTTTTCTTTTTTTCTTTTTCCCTACCTAGGTACATGGGGAGTTTCTTGCCTTTAGGGAAGTCTAAGGTCTTCTGCCAGCGTTCAGTAGGTTCTGTGTAGGAGTTGTTCCACATGAAGATGTATTTCTGATGTATTTGTGGGGAGGAAGGTGATCTCCACTTCTTACTCTTCACAATCTTGAAGGTCTTCTCTGTGTTGTATATTTTTCAGTTCAGTTACTATATTCTCCAGCTCTGTGACTTCTATTTGGTACTTTCTTATATTTTCTTTCTTGTTCTTGAAGTTCTCCCTGTGTTCATCTATTCTTCTTTCAAGTTCGATTAACATTTTTATGACCATTACTTTAAACTTTTTATCAGATAATAACTTTCCTCTGTGGCATTAAGTTTTCTCTGAGGTTTTATCGTGTTCTTTTTTGGGTACATATCCCTAGGTTTTCTCATTTTTCTTGACTCTCTGTGCTTGTTTCTATGTGTTAGATAAAAGAGCTACCTCTCCCAGTATTGGAAGGGTGGCCTTGTATAGGATATAAAATATATCATTCAACCTTGCCCAACTATTGGTTGTCTTTCAAACCTTGGTGATTGTCCAAGTAGCCTGTTTTGTTTTTAATATATCTCAGTTGTTGAGGGTATTCCAAGACTGTCAGAGTCCCAAAGGGAGGGATTTCTATCAGAACTTAGTTTCAGGCTTTATGGAAGCTAGACGCTCATGAAGCAAATTTTTTTTTTTTTTCTGTACACGGACCTCTCACTGCTGTGGCCTCTCCCATTGTGGAGCACAGGCTCCGGACGTGCAGGCTCAGCAGCCATGGCTCACGGGCCCAGCCGCCCCGCGGCATGCGGGATCCTCCCAGACCGGGGCACGAACCCGTGTCCCCTGCATCAGCAGGCAGACTCTCAACCACTGCGCCACCAGGGAAGCCCTGAAGCAACTTTTAACGTGTGAAAAAATATATATAGTCCTCTGGGACCACACGCACAAGTCCTGCTGACCATCAGACCAGGTGACCGGGACATGTCATCTGTGGCTGCAGATGAGTGTATAAGCTCCTTTCTGGGAGATACCAATGAGTTATAGCTAGGCATATGTATAGTGCAGAGAGAGTGTCCTCTAACATTTCCAAAGAACATATCTGTAGGCCTCTAGATTTGTGCTAATTCTGAAGCCTGCCCCTCAGGCCAAAACATAAGGACAAGCAAATAGTCCTCTGTCATAGCAAAACTGGGGTGTGTTTCAGTCCTTTGTCTGTGTAGCACCCTGGGTGTGGTAACATGACAAGAATGGTCTCTTCAATTGTTACAGTACTGTGGGACACAGGAACACAAGCCAGGCATTAAAGGGGTGTCCCTTGAGTAGCAGTCACAAAAACCAGAGCACCAGTCATTAAAAACCAAAGCAGCAGATGTGTGTAAAACCTTTCCTCCAGGAGATACTGGCAATGTGAAACATGGCAGAAGGAGAGTGTGAAGATGTCACCCACCCAGGGTGGAAAAATCTAGAGATAAAGAAAGCTGTTGGAAGGCAGAGGGATGGCAGAAAAAATTGTGTCTGCCATCACCTCCATCCTCAGAGAGTATCCCTACAGCCCCTATCTTTCCAGGTGATGATTTAATACTAGTGAATAAATATCTTCACATAAAGTCAGGGATCTTTTCAATAGTTTGCTTCAGTTTTGGGGCCTGGGGTAAGTTAGTCTATATGCAAGCTTTTTAAGAGCTGTTTTCCAGTTCCCTGCAACTCTCTGGGTCTCTTGGACTGGAACCTCATTGCTTTTCAAAGTCAAATGTGCTTGTCCTTCAGGTGCAGATCTTAACATTTGGGGTGTCGGAGGTGGGACACAAACCTTTCATTCTTCGGAGATCCTTAGGATTTGTGAATTCCCTCCTAATTGGGAATTGCTACACTGGGGATGGGGTTTATGGCAAGAAGACACCCACCTCCCCTACCCGTCTCAATGTGGCCCTTTTCTCATTTGCTCATGTGTAGGAGCCGCTCAGTTACTTTTCAGCTCTTTTTCAGAAGAAATTGTTCCATGTGTATCTGTAGATTTGGTATGTACATGGGAGGGGGTGAGTTCAAAATCTTCCTATATCAACATTTTGAACAGCTTTATGTAAACTACGTATTCTTAAGATACCATCTCAGGGCTCTCCAACACATTAGTGATAGCCTCTGAAATATTCTTGGCCAAGTCTAATGAGGAGGAGGTCACTGACATAATTCCAAAACCTAGTTTCTGATGAAATTGCAGGGCATCTGTCTTTGTCTGTCCACAAAGCCCATGTGCAATTGGAGGGCTATTGAAGTATCTAAAAAGCAATTGGGTAAAGGAGTATTATTGATGCTCAAAGGTGAAGACAATGCGTGGTTGAGTAACCTACACATTTTACAGAATAGCATGTGCTAGATAAGTTTATAACTCCAAATTCAAGAGGCCATGGATGCCCTGCATTTAATAAATTTTTTTGTTGTTTTTAATGGCATCCATTAAGGCAACAATATCTGATAAAGTTGCTCTAACAAAGGGAAGAGCATCACTGAAGTCTCTATAGTCTGTAGTTAGGTTTCACTTATTACTGGTGACTTTTAGCACAGGCCGTATAGGGTAATTGAAAGGTGAGATGGTGGGAATCAGTACTCATTCTCTAAGTCTCCTATGACAGACTGTACATTTTTAGTGCTTTGCCTTAGTTGGTACTGTGGTGTATTTATCACCAGTATTAGTAGAGGAAGGTTAACTGGTTCCTAACAGGAAGTGCTCACCAGTAGTATAAAAGCCTTAATTTTGCTCCATGAACTTACCTCCTTATATCCATTCAAATAATAAGAAAATGGATACTCCTGGAGAGGGGCAACCAGGATAGACGCATCATCTTAGCAAAACCTGACTGATATTTTAAATTTGCACATTAGAGCAAATTGGTGACATAGGAATTTCTAGCTCTCTTTGCCCCCTTCCAAGGAACATCAATTTGAACAACTATCCATGCATAACAATACCTTCAAAGGACTCGACAGGTTACAGTACCTGGGTGAGGCACAGAAATAAGAAAATAAAAGATGCATAGAAGAGAGTAAGAAATATAGATTCACTGTCCCCCTTTACCTCTCCCCCAAGCCCAGGCAGTCCAGTGCAGAGAGAGACAACTTCTCTATGGGAGGAGAGGGAAATGAGCACCCAGCTTCACCATGGATGACGGAGCCCATCTGCCACAACACTTTGTTAACTCCTGCAATCCTAGGTAGCTCCCTGTGGGTTCCTGTTAAACAAGGTTGCTAGCTCACCTCAGCACCCTCTGGCTTCAGCAGCTCTAAGCATTTCCATGGCCCTACCTGGCTACTGCAGCACCAGGCTCCTGGTAGGCTCTATGAACGCAGCCTCTCAGCTTAGTTTGATACCTGCTGACTCTGGCAGTCCCAGACATCTCCTACAGTTCCAGGTGGCTCTCATGGCACCAGGCAACTCCTGTGGGACCAGTCTCTCAGTGGATTCCCACAGCCCCAGGCTCTGGAACCAACCTGATGCTTGCTGGCTCTTACAGCCCTGGGCAGTTCCCATGGCACCAGGCTCAAGGAAGTCTCTCAAGAACCCAGGTTTTTGGTTCAACCTATTTCCAGTCAGCTCCCATGGCCATTAGGTACTCTTATGGCAGTAGACTCCAGGTGGAAACCCTTGAATCCAGGCACCTAGCTGAGTCCAGCAACAGGCTGCCTACCACAGACCCAATCTTTTGACCTATCTCAGTACCAGGCAACCCTGGGACCCGAGTGCAATCCAGTACCAAGCTGGCCCCTTCGGACCTAGACTCCAGGCTAGCTCCCATGGAACCAGGCTCCCATCATGCCCCATCATTCAGCTAGCTTCCCAGGCCACAGAGGCTAGATCCCAAATAACCAGGTTCTCAACCTGCCATGGCATCAGACCAGCCTCAACAGATCCAACCTCTAGGCTGTCCCCTGAGGCCCCAGGTTACAATTTAACTTCTGTAGGTCTGGCCTCCAGGCTCACCCTACCACAAACTTCCATAGGCCCAGCCTCCAGGCCTGCTCCTGCCAAACCAGGTTCCTGTCCCATACCACTAACAGACTGGCCCTTTAAGATTTAAGAACCAGATGCCAGGCCCACTCCAGTGGTCCCTGGCACTGGGTTGGCCTCTGTAGACTCAGGATCCAGGTCTTCCAATGCAGAACCAGGTCCTAGGCTCATTAATGCAGACCAAGTGCCAGGCTCACCTCTAGTGAACCAAGGCTACAGGCCCAACCCTGTGGACACAAGCAGCACGTTGATCCTCATGTGCCCAAGCACCAGGCCTCCCCATCAAAAGACTGGCAGTATTTTTGCTTGAAGACACCATTAGATGGCCCTCTCAGGATTTCTGGACAGGCTGACTGGTGAAGGGCTTTGCCTGCCAAACTAGTGAATAAAGACTGGAAGGGGCACCTACTTCCTCAAGTGTAGAGATATCTATAAAGGGCCAAACAGATCATGGATAATCAATGAAACGTGACATCACCAAAGGAAAATAGTAAAACTCCAATGACTAAGTCTTAAAGAAATGGAGATCTATGAACTGTAAGAAAAATAATTCATAATAATCATCTTTTAAAAATTCAGTTAATTACCAGAAAACACTGGTGATTAAATAAAATTAGAGAAACAATGCATGGACAAAATGAGTGTTCAACAAAGAAATAGTAAAACATTAAAGATAATTAAATACTAAAGTTGAAGAATAAAATGACTGAAGAATTCAATAGAAAACTTCAAGAGCAGACTCAATCAAAGAAGGAA
Source organism: Inia geoffrensis (assembly GCA_036417435.1). Taxonomy (NCBI): domain Eukaryota; kingdom Metazoa; phylum Chordata; class Mammalia; order Artiodactyla; family Iniidae; genus Inia; species Inia geoffrensis. The sequence continues at coordinate 61,215,025 of CM070920.1, forward strand.
AAGAATTAGTGCAGTAGCTGATGGGTCACTGGAATTACCCAGTCTTAGGAGCAAAAAGAAAAAAAAAAGAATGAAAAGAGTAAAGAAAACTTATGTGAATTATGGGATACCATAAAAAGGAACAATCTGCACATTATTGGAGTCCCAGAAGGAGAAGAGAGGGGGAAAGGGACAGAAAGCTTATTTTTTTAAAAAAATGGCTAAGACCTTCCTAAATCTAGGGAAAGATGTGGACATCCAAGTTCATGCAGCTAATAGGTCCTCTCAAAATTTCAACCCAAAACAATATTTTCCAGGACAAACTATACTAAAACCGCATAACATAAAAAGAATTGTAAAAGCAGCAAGAAAAATCGTGTTTATATATAGATAACCCCATAAGCTATAAGTATAATTCTCAGCAGAAATCTTGCAAGCCAAGAGTGTGGTGATATATTCAAAGTGCTGAAAGAAAGAAAAAAACACTGCCAACCAAGAAACAAAGCAAAAATAAACACGCTAAATCTAATTAAAATTAAAAACTTTTGTACATCAAAGGAACCTATTGACAAAACAAAAAGAAAACCTACAGACTGGGAGAAAATGTTTGCAAATGATGGGACCAACAAGTGGTTAATATCCAAAATATACAAATAGCTCCTACAACTCAATGTAAATAACAAAAAACAAAACAAAACAAAACAAAACTGATAAAACAATGGGGAAAAAACCTGAGTAGACATTTTTCCAGTAAGTTGAACAGATGGTTAAGAGGTATATGAAAAGATGCTCAGTATCACTAATGATTAGATAAATGCAAATCAAAACAACAAATGAGATATCATCTCACACCTTTCAGAATGGCTATCATCAAAATGTCTACAAATAGCAAATGTTGGAGAGGACGTGGAGAAAAAACCATAATTGCACACTGTTGGTGGTAATGTAAATTGATGCAAACACTATGGAAAACAGTATGGAAGTTCCTCAAAAAGCTAAAAATAGAACTACCATATGATCCAACAATTCCACTGCTGTGTACATACTTTGAATAAATGAAAACACTACTTTGAAAAGTTACATGACCCCCAGTGTTCATAACAGCACTATTTAAGATAGTCAAGTAGCCAAGACTAGAAACAACCCAAGTGCCTATCAACAGATGTTTGGATTAAGAAATATGGTATATATATATATATATATATATATATATATATATATATATATATATATATAATGTGGTAGATAAATTATATATACATATGATGTGGTATATATATATTAAATATATTTGTATATAATGTGGTATATATATATATGCCACATTTCTTAATCCAAACATCTGTTGTTTTATATATATATATATATATATATATATATATATATATATACACACACACACACACACACATACACACAATGGAATATTATTCACCATAAAAATAGAATGTAATTCTGCGACCTGGATGGAACTAGAGATTATGCTTACTGAAATAAGTCAAAGTAAACAAAAACTGTATGTATCACTTACGTGTGGAATCTAAAAAATAACACAAGTGAGTGTATATGCAAAACAGAAACAGACTCACAGACATAGAAAACAAACTTGTGGTCATCCAAGGGGTGAGTGGAGGTGGGAGGGACAAATCACGAACATGGGATTACAGATATAAACTAAAATGTATAATATAAAATTGATAAGCAAGAAGGATACACTGTATAGCACAAGGAATTATAGCCATTATCTTCTAATTACCTATAATGGAGTATAATCTGCAAAATACTGAATTACTATGCTGTATACCTGAAACTAATATAATATTTAAATCAGCTATACTTCAGTTAAAAATAAACTTTGGCTTTCCCTGGTGGCGTAGTGGTTGAGAGTCCGCCTGCTGATTCAGGGGACACGGGTTCGTGACCCGGTCCGGGAAGAACCCACATGCCGCAGAATGGCTGGGCCCATGAGCCATGGTCACTGAGCCTGTGAGTTCAGAGCCTGTGCTTCGCAATGGGAGAGGCCACAACAGTGAGAGGCCCGCATACCGCATAAAAATTAAAAAAATAAAAATAAACGTTAAAACATATCTGAAAGACTGACCATATGAAGGCTTCCTGAACATGTGATGGGAGTACATTTGGTTACAGACATTTGGAAACAGTTGGGCAGTTTCTTTTAACGTTAAACATATACTTACCATATTGCTACTCTTAAGATTTTAACTAAAAGACATGAAAGCATAGTTTCACACAAAGGCTTTTACATCAATATTAATAGCAGTTTTATATGTAATAGTCAAGAACTGACGACATCCCAAATAGCCATACAAAGAAACACTACACAACAAGAAAAATAATGTTCATTGCTTTAAATAACAGCATGAAAATAATCTCAAAATAATTATGCTGAGTTAAAAAAGACAAAACGAATGTATGATTCTATTTATATAAAGTTCAATAAAATTCAAACTACTTTATAGTGAGAGAAAGTAGATCAGTGGTTGCCTAGGTGTAGGGATGGGGAGGTGTAGAGAGGAAAGCAATAAAAAGGGTTATAAAGAAACTTTTAGAGGTGATCGATATGGTCACTCTTATGATTGTGGTTAGGGCTTCATGAAAATTTACGTATGGATTGTCTTTATTTATTTATATATGTATTTATTTATTTAATTTTTAAAATTGAAGCATAGTTGATTTACAAAGTTGTGTTAGTTTCAGGTGTATAGAAGAGTGATTCCGTTTTATATATATATATATATATATATATATATATTACTTTTCAGATTCTTTTCCCTTATAGGTTTTTACAAAATATGAGTATAGCTCCCTGTGCTACACAGTAGGTTCTTGTTGGTTATTTCATATATAGTAGTGTGCATATGTTAATGCCAAACCCCTAATTTGTCCTTCCCCCCTTTCCTCTTTGGTAACCATAAGTTTGTTTTCTATGTCTGTGGATCTATTTCTGTTTTGTACATAAGTACATTTGTATCATTTTTTTTGTAGATTCCACATATAATTGATATCAAATGATATTTATCTTTGTCTGGCTTACTTCACTCAGTATGAGTATCTCTGGGTTCATCCATGTTGCTGCAAATGGCGTTATTTCATTATTTTATATGGCTGAGTATTATTCCATCATATATATGTACCACATCTTCTTTATCCACTCATCTGTTGATGGACATTTAGGTTGCTTCCATGTCTTGGCTATGGTAAATAGTGCTGCAATGAACATTGGGGCACATGACACTTTTCGAATTATGGTTTTCTCTGGATATATGCCCAGGAGTGGGATTGCAGGATCATATGGTAGCTCTATTTTTAGAATTTTTAAGGCACTTACATACTGTTCTCCATAGTGGCTGTGTCAATTTACATTCCCACCAACAGTGCAGTAAGGTCCCTTTTTCTGAACACCCTCTACAGCATTTATTATTTGTAGAATTTTTCATGATGGCCATTCTAACCAGTGTGAGATGATACCTCATTGTAGTTTTGATTTGCATTTATCTAATAATTAGTGATATTGAGCACCTTTTTTTTGTCTCTTGGCCATCTGTATGTCTTCTTTGGAGGAATGCCTATTTAGGTCTTCTGCTTATTTTTTTTTTTTTGATTATTATTATTTTTTTTGGTATTGATCTGCATGAGCTGTTTTTATTTTTTGGAGGTTAATTCCTTGCCAGTCACATCATTTGCAAATATTTTCTCCCATTCTGTAGGCTGTCTTTTCATTTTGTTTATGGTTTCCTTTGCTGTGCAAGAAGCTTTTAAGTTTAATTAGGTCCCATTTGTTTATTTTTATTTCCATTACTCAAGGAGATGGATGCAAAAAGATATCACTGTGATTTATGTCAAAGAGTGTTCTGACTATGTTTTCCTCCAGGAGTTCTATAGTATCTGGTCTTACATTTAGGTCATTAATTCATTTTGAGTTTATTTTTGTGTGTGGTGTTAGAAGATGTTCTAATTTCATCCTTTTACTTGTAGCAGTCCAGTTTTCCCAGTACCACTTATTGAAGAGACTGTCTTTTCTCCACTGTATATCCTTGCCTCCTTTGTCATAGATTAATTGACCACAGGTGTGTGGATGTATTTCTGGGCTTTCTATCCTGTTCCATGTATCTATATTTCTTGGTTGTAGGTTTTTTCTTTTCATCACTTTAAATATATTGTGCCACCCCCTTCTGCTGAAAAATCAGCTGATAACGTTATGGGGATTCCATTGTATATTATTCGTTGCTTTTCCCTTGCTGCTTTTAATATTTCCTCTGTCTTTAATTTTTGTCAATTTGATTACTATATGTCTCGGTGTTTTACACCTTGGGCTAATGCTGCCTGGGACTCTCTGTGCTTCCTGGACTTGGGTGACTATTTCTTTTCCCATGTTGTGGAAATTTTCATCTATTATCATTTCAAATACGTTTTCTCAGGACCTTTCTCTATCTCTTCTCTTCCTGGGACCCCTATAATGCGAATGGTGGAGGATTGGACATTGTTCCAGAGGTCTCTTAAACTGTTCTCATATCTCATCATCCTTTTTTCATTTATTCTGTGTTGCGGCAGCGATTTCCACCACTCTGTCTTCCAGCTCACTTATCTGTTCTTCTGCCTCATTTATACTGCTATTGATTCCTTCTGGTGTATTTTTCATTTTAGTTATTGTATTCATCAATTTTGTTTGCTTATTCTTTATATTTTGTAACTCTTTGTTGAAAACTTCTTGTAACTTCTCTCTCTGTGCATCCATTCTTTTCCCAAGTTCTTGGATCATCATTATGATCATTACTCTGGACTGTTTCTCCAGTAGATTGCCTATCTCCATGTCACTTGGCTGTTCTTCTGGGGTTTTATCTTGCTCCTCCATCTTGAACATCTTCATCTGCTGTCTCATTTTGTCTGAATTTCTATTTGTATTTTTATGTAAGTGGAAGATTAGTTATGTTTCTTGACATTGGTGAAGTGGTCCTATATAGGGGATGTCCTATGTGACCCAGCAGTACACTGCCCCCTCGTCACCCAAGGGCCAGGGACCAGATGGCCTGAGGTTAGGTTATGACCTGCATTTGTGTCCTTGGTTCTTCAGGCTGCTGGATCATAGTTTTCGTGCTTCTGGTGTCTGCCCCCTGGTGGATGAAGTGTGTCTGGTGGCTTGTGCAGGTGTCTTGGTGGAAGGGTCCAGTGCCTGCACACAGGTGGGTGGAGTTGGTTCTTGGCCTTCTGGTGGGCAGGGCTTTGTTAAGGGGTGTGTCTAAAGGGGGCTGTAGGCTCAGGAAGTCCTTCGGCGGCCTGTCTCCTGATGGGTGGGGTTGTGTTCCTGTCCTGTCAGTTGTTTGGCCTGAGGAGTCCCAGCAGTGGCACTTACAGGCTGTTGGGTGGGGCCAGGTCTAGGTGCTAATTACCCAAGCAAGATGTCTGCCTCCAGCAAGAGTTCAAGTAGATGAACACTCCCCAACCCTTCCACCACCAGCTTTTATGACCCTAGAGAGAACCACAGCCACCCACTGCCTCCCCAGGAGCCCCTCCAAGACCAGTAGGTAGGTCTGGGCCAGAACCCTATGAAGTCACTGCATTTGCCCTGAGTCCCAGTGCACATGAGACCTTGTGTGCACCCTCCAAGAGTAGAGTCTCTGTTTCTCCCATTCCTATGGAGGTCCTGCAATGAAGAAATACTGGCCTCCAAAGTCAAATGCTCTGGGAGCTCCTCTTCTTGATGCCAGGCCCCCAGGCTGGGGAGACTGAGAGAATTTCTGTGATATAATCATTTTCCTGTTTGTGGGTCATCTACCTGGGGGGTATGGTATTTGATTATATTGCGAGTGCTCCCCTCGTACCATCTCATTGGGTATCTTTTTTATGTCTTTTGTTGTAGAAGATAATTTTTGGTAGGTGCCAGTCTTTTAACTGATGGTTGGTCAGCAGTTAGTTGTGATTTTGGTGTTCTTATGAGATGAGGTGAGCTCAAGGTCCTTTTACTCTGCCATATTTCCTCAAATCCCTTAGGGATTATTTTTAACTTTAAGGAATGTAAAAACATGTTTGGAGTCAAAGAACCTTTAAATAATTTAAGGCCTGCAAAGCCCTTGTCAACTTATTAGCCAATTAGCTTTCCTCTAAAGTGAATAAAAAACCAAAATATTCAAGATTTTCTTTTCTATTTGTATTAATGTGATGTTTTTTTTCATTCTCTGTCATATTTTACAAATATAAATAAATAAATGCACTATAAATACACTTTTTTTCTTCAGTATTAGTAATGTGCATCTCAAGTATGGTCCTGCTTTTCAGTTTGATGGTCCAGGAGCCTGTCCGATTCTGATGTGAACCACTTCTAGGCACAATTATGGGTCAGAAGTCTGATATTTAAGGAACACTCTGGACTAGGAACCTGATGTTGGGAAAATGTAAAAGCGATGAGCAGTTATTGCAAATATCACTTGATAAGTCAACTACTCAAACACACTAACTGGGTTCTGTTACCAGAAAATTTCAACCAATTTCTGTCCTCAGTTCTTTTTCCCAATACCTCTTCCACCCTTGAGATCCCACTCTAAGGTTGCATACCAGCCCAGAGTAGACTTGGGGAAGTGCTTCTTTCTTGGAAAGGTAAGTCATGTGCAAGACTTGCTGAGGCAAAATGCAGCCAGTGGTTGGGAACAATCCTCAGCCTGGGCATGGAGAGCCTGGGAGATGCTGAGGAGGAAGAAAACATTTATTTTAGCATTTTTTAGCAATAAGGTATTTTTTATTTAAGGTATGTATATTTTTTAAGGCATAATGCTATTGCACACCTAATAGACTACAGTATAGCGTAAACATAACTTTTATAAGCACTGGGAAACCAACAAATTTGTGTGACTCACTTTATTAATATTTGCTTTATTGTGGTAGTCTGGAACAGAACCTGCCATACCTCCAAGGTGCACCTGTATATGGTAAGACAGGTTTGCTCCCTGTTGTGTCAAAGATGGTCAGTGGCAGCTCTAGCCTCAGTAAAATTGTCATACATTCCTCTGGAGATTCACTATATGAGTCCACTGGGCTTTGAAGCAAGCACGTTACGTCTGCATGTGCGGGATAAATGATACGAAAACCAGTGACCCTCCTGCTGAGCAGGCTACAAGGAAAAGATTTCTTTTGACCAAAGTAGCAGTCTTGCTTGTGAACCTCTTTTCACTCTAGGCCCTGCCCTCTGTGCTGAGCCTGAGTCCAAACTTTACCTCACAGAGAACTCAAAGCCAAAGCCCAGACCCATGTGAGGCTGTCTAACTGTGGTGTGGGGCCCTGGGGAGCAAACTCCTAAAAGAGGGATGAGGGAGGTGAGGACAACAGTGAAATGAACAGAAGTTTAAAATAAATGTGGATAGATGGCGATTTCATTTTTTTTCTTCCAATCGTCACCAGTTCATGAGTGAAATATAGCATGTATCGTTCTGAGAAGCTAAACCATCGTCAAGATATGAAGAGGGTTAAACTTCCAACAGATAAGGAAGACAGAGGGTCAGGTCCTCAATGTTCCCTGCTGAGCAGATAACTAGGACAGTCCCTCTCAGCCATGTCCTCTGTTGGCAGACAGTGAAAAATTTTCCAGAGAAGCACTGAGGCCATCAGTCCCTGGTTCATTTTCTGGTCTCAGAGAGATCCTCTCTAGGGAGAGGATTGCCCCCATGAGTACTTTTCTTGAGATCAAATTCCTCTGAGCCAGTCAGAATGTGCCAAGCTTGCAGATGGCAGAAAATCGGGACATGCGTGAAGTCTTGGAGTAGCCATGCAATCCCTGAGTGTGGTTTGGGGTGTTTGTAGTAAGAAGAAAGGGAGAGTGAATGAAAACTCTCTCACCCATACAATTCTTGAGGGGAAACTGGAGCTTAATGTAAGGAAGCCTGGGCATCCTCAGAAACTGTATTATATTCTGAGAGCAGATGCAGGGCATGGGGAAGGTTTCTGTGGTTAAGTAGTTGTCAAGTTTGCCCAAAGCACAGCTGGCCCCCAGGAGTAAAGACAGAGTGTTCCCTGGCACCGTCCTCTCTTCTCTCAGTTGAACCAGGGAGAAACAGCTACGTGAATTTTCAGGAACTACTAAAACTCAGCTCTTGCTCTGCATCCTCAGCCAGAGTATGGCAGGTTGAAGCGAGGGACAACGCGAATAAGAATGTATCCTTGAGAGGTTACACAGCAGGGGGACTTTTACTCTTTTGCTGGGGTTCAGGGGTGGGGTCCTTCTGGTTGTCAGTGGGACTATGTGAGCCTTGATGGGTCCCTCCCAGCCTATGCCTCGTGGGGAGCTCCCAAGTTCACCTTCCTCCTGCAGGGAGAGACACAGCAGCTGCAGCTACACAGCCCACCTTCAGAAACCACAGACTAGAGGTGTGTATCTCCACAAAACCTGGTTCTCAGTGATTTCTACCAAGTGAGAGTGCCTGCTTGGATGCCTGGTGGTGACAGCTTCCCAAGTGGCAGGCCTAGAGAGCTGCTCCTCTTGTTAGTGAGCAGGTTTCAGATTTCACATTTGTGTCTCATCATTGTCAGGGTGGCAGTTAAGAGAGCCCGGGCAGCAGGTCCAACCAGCATTTAAAGGATAAACTTGCTGTTCATATTCAGGTCCTCCTGTTCAAGATCTCAGGGTGCCGGGGATAGGAGGCCAGCCCAGTCCTGTGTGAGAACAGAAGGCTGTGGGTTAAGTTGTCTTGTGTGGCTTCCGAACAGAAGTGAATATGCTTTATACATGGGAAGTACTAGGAAGAGAGTACAAGATTCCAAGGATGAGCAACTATTAGTAGAAAAAAATAATTATTATTTAAAAAAGTATTTTTTCCTCTGGATTTAGTGGTATCTTATTCTATCTACTGAATATGGACACACTGAAAGAAAAAGGTTTTAAAAAAATTAAATCGTCTCTCCTTCCCAGTATAAGATGCCAGTTCAACCACTAAAGAATAGATCATTTGTCACTTAGGAATGGCAAAATTATGTGCCATTTTCCCCCATCAATTTTTGTCCATTTTGGAGCCTAAAGGCAATCGAGAAAAGTGAAAGTAAAGCACTCAAATTGCCAACACTGGTAAACACGTACACTTTGTAAGACTAACACAGGAATCTTTTGCCCTGCTCCTCCATGGACAGGGCTCTGATGAGCATGGCTTTAAATGGAATCCAAGCATCTTCATCCTGGTAGGTACAGCTACCAAGAGAGTAGAGCAACATTTCAGGCATAAACTAGTCTATTCCTGAGGAGATCATGTGATATGCACACTCATGGTGGAAGAGGCAATCTCACCACACACCAAGGCTCTCCTTACAGGTAGAGCAGACAAGCCCTGGGTAGGACTAGAATGCCGAGTTCACAGGCTCTTTGCCCTACCCTCATGACACCCTTTTGTGCCAGAGCCTGGGTTTTGCAGCAAAACTCATTTCAGGCCAGGGAACCGTGGGTCCAACAAGAATAGTAAGCAGTCTATTAAAACTCTGGAACTGGCCAGTCCTGCTGCTTTAATCATCAATTCACCAGAGAAACAACATGATGATAGATAGGGTACCTACCATTCATGCAAGGTAACAATAGAAGGGACCCCCCCCCCAAACTGATAAAGGATATGAAGCCAGTTGTTAATGTTCTCCCTGTTCTAAATTCACCCTTTAATATATTCTCTCTGATAATGGATGAATTACTTTAATCATCTCTCCTTCAAAGTGATCACAATGTTACTGAAGGAGAAAGTGGCTCTCCTGTGACTTCTGGCTGTCAGGAGTCTGGGTGTAAGGATATCCTCGGCCCCAAGCATGTATCCAGAACAACTGTCCTATCGAGTGTGCCATCCCAGTGTGGCCTGGTCATTGGCTTTCTGTGGCCCTCTTCATAGGGACATCCTGTGCTCCAAGCCAGCCACCTACCCACTGATTTCTTGTAACTGATTGCTCTCCCGACCCACCCCACCTCACCACTAACGTTACCTCCTGTACTTCTCCTAAGGCTGCAGCCCTTACAACACCAAGGCCCTCCGGGTCCTATGTATAGGACATTGTTAGCTCCAGGCCTCCAACTACACCAGGACCCTTGCTCCTACTACACGTCTGCATGCTGGCCACCAGCAGTGGCTTCTCCACACTGATGTGCTCCAGAGGGTACCTTCCTGCTTACCTTGCAACTGTAGACCAGCTGTGGTTCTGCAGACCCGCTCTGGCGCTGGCAAACCAGCAAACTTCTCTGACATCCAGTAGGCTCTCCTACACCTTCTCCAATGAGGTGTGACCTGCAGTCTTGGGGAGGGACCCGCATTCCAAGTTTGTCTTTCCTTGGGTACGCTCCCTCAGGCCCAGGATACCATATAGAGTTTTCCTATATCTTATATATTCTACACTTGTCATAGTTTAATAATTCTTTATGTTAAACATTATGCTTCACTTTATGTTAAAATTTCCCTGTCCACTGTGTACTTTCCATATCCTGATTGGATCCAGATTGCTACAGAACACAACACCTACAGCAAATATCATTCCTGGAATTACTGAAAGCCTTCTTTTGAGAGCTGCATCAAGTAAGAATGTCCACTAACACCCAGAAAGAGTAGTAAGGGGAAAAAGAAGGAATAAAATGCTCGGAAAGGAAGAAGTAAGACTGACATTGTTTGCAGATGACATGATTGTGTACACTATATTCTACAGGTATTTTCAAATTGGTAGAATCAATAAAAGAGTTCAGATAGCTGTTTGTAGGATAAAATATCAATATACAGAAGCCAATTGTATTCTATTTACCAGCAACAAATTTACAAAATGAATGTTTCAAAGGCAGTATTCGCAAAATGTGAAGTACCTAGGATAAAATGTCCTCCTATAGGAAAAATATGAAGTATTATTGGGACACATTAAGGAAGTTCTTATTAAAAGGATAGATAGACCATATCTATTCAATAACATTCCATATTATGGACAAGGAGTCAAATCTAAAAGTTCAATGCAATCCTAATTGGAACCTCAAACAAGATTTTGGTTGAAATTTTTCTGATGAATTGATAATTTAAGTGGACTTGAGACAGGCCAAAAATAACCTAGACATTCTTGAAGAACAAGGCATAATTAAGTGGCCTTATCCAAAGATCAGAATTGTTTATTGATCTGTAGTAATTAATATTGATATGCGGTATTTAAAATGGACAGATAAATAGAGCCATGGTACTTAACAGAGAGTACACAAACTAGCCCATACATAGGTAGATACTTGATTTATGACACATGTGGCACTGCAAATCAAGAGTAAAAGGGCAGACTTTTCAATAAGTGGTTCACCGAGACAATCAGATATCCACATGAAGAAAAAAAATGAAACCCTACTCAACACTATACACAAACATCACTTGTAGGTGGATTATGACCTAACTGTGAAAGGTAAAACCACAAATATTTCAGAAGGAAATATAGAGAATATTTTCATTGCCCCAGGGCAGGGACAGATTTCTTGAAACAGAAAAGCACTAACCACAAGGAAAAGAATGATAAATTTGACTATGTTATAATTAAGTATGTTATAACTAAGATTTGTTCACAAAGCACGGCATAAAGCAAGAGAAAATACAAACAACAAAGCAAAGGACTATTTCGGCCACACATATAACCACCAATGGACTGGTATTTAAAACACATAAAAAACTCATTGGATCAGTAAGGACAAGATGGAAAATAGAATAGAAAAATGGTGAAAGAGTTGAACATGAACAGGCTTTACACAGAATAGAAAATCCAAGAGGTTCATTAACATGAGAATGTGCCCAAACTTAATAGTAGTGGTAAAAAACAGTAAATTTAATTCTGGCAATACTTGGTGTAGATGAAGATGTGCGGAAGCAGGAACTCTCTGTGCTACTGGTGGGATTGTAAGTTCGTACAACCACTATAGAAAACAATTTGGCATCATGTAGAAAAGCTGAAGATACACATACTCTGTGGGCCAGTGATTCTGTTCTTGCATGTATACCCAAGAGACTTTTAAACATGAGTCCCATGAAAATTGTCCAAGAATGTTCATTGTACCATTGTTCATAATAAAAAGCTAAAAACAACCCTGGATGAACCCAGTGTTCATCCAGTGTAGAATGAAATAATCATATCATAATCACTTTGCTAAAATCATGCACTGGAATGCTAGTCAACAATGGAGACAAAAGATCTACGGCTACTAGGAACAACATGATGAGTCTCTCAAATAAATATGATACACAATGAAAGAAGCAGGCCATAAAAGGGAGCATGCAGCATGATTCTGTTGATATAACTTCATATAAATTGTATAGTTTAGGGATGCATACAAAAGTTGTAAAGTCATATTAAAAAAAAAAGCACTGAAATGATTATCACAAAGTCAAGATAACGACTATATCTATAGGGGAGGGTATGGTTTGTGATTGGGAGGAATACGGTGGATGTATTCTGGAAGGCTGGCAATGGTCTATTTCTTGACCTTCGTCCTGGTTACACGGGTGTTTGCTTTTATAAATTATCTAAACCTGGCAGATATATTTTATGCATTCCTCTATACCTCAGATTTGAAAAAAATGTTTCCTCCAAAAAATGTAATAGAAAGAAAAATATGTGATGTAGAAATTTTCATGAGGTTTGAATTGTTATGGATGAAAAACTTGATCTTTTAATCAAGAGATCAGCAAGTGCCCATTATCATTAAAAGAGGGGAAAGAAGGGATTACTTAAACTATAGGTATCCCATAATCTAGTCATCACTCTAAACCTTTCTCTTGCCAGATTAATTCACCCTGTATTTATATCAATTCCCAACTCACTGAAGACAGGCAAATTGAAGGATCATCATCAACATTAATAAGATCATTAGGCCAAATCCATTACAGTGAGACTAGGCCACCACACTTAAATGCAAGCAGGCACATTGGGGCTATTGGACATGCAAAAGGCATCTGTGCCTTGTTCTCAGGAGAGTCCACTGCAGTAACTTAGGGTTTAACCTTATCACATTTAACTAGTACTCTTGTCCAGAGACCTCCGTGTGCTGGAGAATCTAGAGTAAGCTGAGGAATGTCCTCATCATGCTGTGAGATTGGACATAAAATTTACCATGGTGCAACCAATGGTGGAAGAGCAAAGAGTTGGTTTAGGTTGTATACCTTATAGGGAGAACCCAGGAGTGGGTTGGGTTCTCCAGATTTCAATATAAATTGTTTCATCCTCCAGGCTTTGCATTTCTAGGCTAAACAGTGCTAATCTGCTTCGGCCCCACTTCTTACTCAATCTAGTCTCTGCACCAGCATGACAAAAAATTTAACTATGCGACAAATTTTCCTGAACACATTGCTCAAGACAGTTCTGGATATGGAAGCTTTCCAGGAAATTTTTTTAAAAGACAACCTTTTCAGTAGGAATTGGTGGCACTATGGTTGTTTAATTTTGACACATAATGTATTCTCTCAGGAATTTTCTGTCATCCATTAATCCAGCCATCCATCCAGTAAACAATGTTTAATACAGGATAAGTGCTAACCACCATGTTTAGCACTGGGAGGGGCTGGTGGTGTGTTTATTTTGGTACAGAAATCGGTAGTGAGATAACGATTTATGTTGCATTTAGCAGATAGATAGCTAAGGTATTCATTCCAGCACCATTTCCCCTGTATCTGGGAAGACCTCCTTGATTTCCTACTAACTGTGGAACTTATTTATGTATACGAGGCTCTGCCCCTGGGCTTTCTATTCTGTTCTAGAGACCCAATACCAGAATATTTAAATCACGGTGGCGTTAAACACGTTTTAATATCTGATAGGGCCAGTTTCTGCGCATTGCACACTTTTTTTTTTCCTTTCAGGAACGTGTTCGGGCCCGCGGCAGGGGGCGGGGTCGCGCCTCCTCCGCGATTCTGGTTCCAGCGGAGCCTCACGGACGCGGAGATGGAAATCCCGAGGCTGCTCCCGGCTCGCGGGTCGCGACAGGGCGGCGGCTCTGGCAGCCCCGGGGGCGGCGGCCGGATCCACGGAGGTCCTGACCCGCGGGCCGGCCAGGCTCCCGCGCGCCGCCTCCTGCTGCTCCGGGGCCCCCAAGATGGCGGGCCCGGGCGGCAGCGTGAGGTGGCCCGCGCGGCCTCCCCGGGCCCGGGCCCTAGCCCGTTGGTGCCGAGGCCTGATCACGCTGGCGGCGGCGGCGGCGGCGGCGGCGGGGGCGGCGGGGGCGGCGGCGGCGGCGGCGGCGGCGGCAGCGGCAGCGGCAGCGGCAGCGGCAGCAGCAGCAGCGGCGATGGCGATGGCGATGACTTCTTCCTGGTGCTGCTGGACCCGGTGGGTGGAGACGTAGATTCCACGGGCGCCAGCCAGGCCGCAGGGCCCCTATGGAGGGAGGAGGCCGGGCTGGGCCCACGGTTCCATGGGCAGGAAAGCGGCGCGAACCCCGAGGGCCGCCCTGCGCTGGGCCCCAGCTGCTTGTCCGCTATCCGCGCCCCAGTCCCGGCCCTGGCCCCGATTCCCTCCCCAGGCCTGGGCCCTGCCGCGGCCTTCGCGGGCACCGTCACCATTCACAAACAAAACCTGCTGTTGCGCTTCGAGAACGGCTTCCTCACCCTGGCCACGCCCCCGCCGCCAGCCTGGGCGCCTGGGGTCGCCCCTGCTCCGCAGCCCGCGGGTCTGATCGCCCCTCAAGCGGGGATCTCGCACGCCGCGCAGCCTGGGGACTGTCCCGAGCTGCTGCCCGACCTCCTGCTGGCCGAGCGGGCCGGACCCGCGCCCGCCCCAGCGCCCGAGGAGGAGGCGGAGGGCCCGGTTGCCGCTGAGAGTCCCCGCGGGCCGCTAGGCCCGGGCCAGGGCGTGGTGCTATACCTGTGTCCTGAGGCGCAGTGCGGACAAACCTTTGCCAAGAAGCACCAGCTGAAGGTGCACCTGCTGACGCACAGCAGCAGCCAGGGCCAGCGGCCCTTCAAGTGCCCCCTGGGCGGTTGCGGCTGGACCTTCACCACCTCGTACAAGCTCAAGAGGCACCTGCAGTCACACGACAAACTGAGGCCCTTTGGCTGCCCGGCAGAGGGCTGTGGCAAGAGCTTCACCACGGTGTATAACCTCAAAGCACACATGAAGGGCCATGAGCAGGAGAACTCATTCAAATGCGAGGTGTGCGAGGAGACCTTCCCCACGCAGGCCAAACTCAGCGCCCACCAGCGCAGCCACTTCGAGCCTGAGAGACCCTACCAGTGCGCATTTTCGGGCTGCAAGAAGACGTTTATCACAGTGAGTGCCCTGTTTTCCCATAACCGCGCCCACTTCAGGGAACAGGAACTCTTTTCCTGCTCCTTTCCTGGCTGCAGCAAACAGTACGACAAGGCTTGTAGGTTGAAAATTCACCTTCGGAGCCACACTGGTGAGAGACCTTTCCTTTGTGACTTTGAGGGCTGTGGCTGGAACTTCACCAGCATGTCCAAACTCCTTAGGCACAAAAGGAAGCACGACGATGACCGGAGGTTCATGTGTCCTGTAGAAGGCTGTGGGAAATCTTTCACGAGGGCCGAACATCTGAAAGGCCACAGCATAACCCACCTGGGCACAAAGCCTTTTGTGTGCCCCGTGGAAGGCTGCTGTGCCAGGTTCTCTGCTCGCAGTAGTCTCTACATTCACTCCAAGAAACACTTGCAGGATGTGGACACTTGGAAAAGCCGATGCCCAGTCTCCACTTGTAATAAACTCTTCACATCCAAGCACAGCATGAAGACCCACATGGCCAAAAGGCACAACCTGCGCCAGGATCTCTTAGCTCAGCTAGGAGCTGCAAATTCTCTTACGCCCAGCAGTGAACTTACCAGCCAGGGGCAGAATGACCTCAGTGATGCAGAGCTTGTGTCTCTCTTCTCTGATGGGCCCAGTAATAGTTCTGCTGCAGTATTGGACACCGCATTGGTGAACTCTGGGATCTTGACTATTGATGTGGCTTCTGTGAACTCAACTCTGGCAGGGAAGCTCCCTGTTAATAATAATTCCTTAGGGCAGGCGGTGGACCCTCAGACCTTGATGGCCACCAGTGACCTTCCTCAAAATCTGGATACCTCACTCTTCTTTGGAACAACAGCCGCTGGTTATCAGCAGAGTCCCTTAGATACAGATGATGTCTCAAGTCTAAGTGTGGGGCCGTTGGGATCTCTGAGTTCTTTGGCTATGAAAACCTCGAGTCAAGAGCCCCAAGCTTTGACCCCCAGCAGTAAGCTAACAGTAGACACAGATGCTCTGACTCCTTCAAGCACACTTTGTGAAAACAATGTCTCGGAACTACTGCCGCCAACCAAAACGGAATGGAACGTACATCCTGACTCTGACTTCTTTGGACAGGAGGAAGAAACCCAGTTTGCATTCTCCAATCCAGCAGGAAACCATGGGTCTCAGAAAGAAACAGATCTTATCACAGTGACTGGCAGCTCATTTTTGGTATGAACTAAACTCTATTCATTCCTTGCCACATGGCTTACTTTTATTGATGACACTCAATTTTAAGAGTATTCTGGACTAAATGTTTAAATGCAGTCATTTCTTATAGGTTTGAAAAAGAACAGAGCCCTAGGCTACAAGTTTGGAGATTTAAATTCTGATCTTGAGTCTGGAACTGACAGGTTGTGTGACCCTGAGCAAGTCACTTATCCTATCTGAGCCTTAATTTCCTTATTTATAAAATGAGGTGGTTTGAATAGATTGTTTCTAATGTCTTTTCAACTGTATGATTCCTTGATAATATGCTTCTTTCCTTGAAAAAAATTAGGACGTTTTTCAGTGATGTTGCATGTGCTTTTCTTCAAACATGCATAAACTACACATAATAGTAGAATGAACATTCATGTATATGGCACCCAACTTAGCTATTGTCAGTTCATGTACATTTTTGTTTATATAATCTCCATTCTCACCCTCTCCCAGTATTATTTTGAAATAAATACCAGATATCACATCATTTCAACCATAAATATGCAGTATATGTTTCTATAAAGCATGGGCTCTTTTGGAAAAATCTTCAGTTCCATTATCATACTTAAAGTTAACAGTAGTTCTTTGATACTGTCAGGGTTCCAACTTATAATTATCTCATAAATGCTACTTGTTTTAATATTTTTAACAATTAGAATCCCAGTAAGCCTCTTAACTGTCTTTTTAATCTGTATGTTACACTGTTGTCTCTTTTCTTGCAATTTTATTCATTGAAGAAAGGAAGTTGTTTCACACGTAGCATTTGCCACAGTCTTAAGTTTTGGTAACTACATCCCTGTGGTGTTAAGTTCCCCTACCCTCTGTTTCCTTAATTTGGTAGTTGGATCTAGAGACTTGATCAGAATGGAAATATGATTTTGGGGGTAGGAATGTTTCATATGTCGTGTTGTGTTCTTTTAGCAGGTGGCACATAATGTCTGGTTTTCTCTCGTGATATTTGCAGCTGCTGGTGATTGGTGCATTAATTCATGATTACCTGTGCTTCTGATATCATGAATTGTTCTTGTAGAGTTACTATTAATGGAGGAAGAAATGCTGTTGAAGGCATGTATAAAAGTTTGTTAGAAATATTATTCAATGCCAAAATAGTTTCTTAAAGGTAGAACTAACAAGAAAAGAAAAAAGTAGCAAAAAATGTTTTGACTCTGCTCCCCATTTATCTTCCTTACCTCTTTTGATGATGGGAGGCTTTGCTGTTGTAGAAATTGTCAGCCAGGACTTTGACATGAAACAGACCCATGGTCAAATTCATGTTGGATAAGTGGCCTTGAATAAATTAATTTCACTAAGCCTCAGTTTCTTAGCTGTCAAAGGATCATAGCAATGCACACACATAGCTAACACGCCTGAGACTTTTAATCTTTTCCAGTTTTTAATATGTAAAGAAAAATACTATGTGCTTTGACATATTTTGATGAATTTATATAATCCTTTTACCATCTCAATCCTTCCTACTGTAAAGAAGAAATTGGGATAATTTAATCCTGTTCATGTCCAGACAAGGTTTGTGAGAGTTAGGGTGTAGCAAGATAGGGAATCTCTTTATTCCCTCCAATGAATTATTTCCCGCCAGGAATTTCTGTGGCTAATGCCAGGAGTGGAAACATTGTTCACAGGTATATCTGCATCCCTGTTCATTAGACCAATTTGTCACCGTCTTTGCTCTGATTCCAGAGTTAGACTTTGCTGTAACTGCAGAGTCTGCTGTTGCAAGAAACTGATAATGGAGCAGAGAAGGTTTCCTACTCTCTGTGGTCTGGAGAGCTCATTGTTTGCATTTTCCCAGAGTTGGAAGGAAAGATTGGAGCTGAATATTGTGTGAAATGTCTGTCTTATATGAGTGTAGCATTTTGAATTTTGTGGAACATCTTCACAACTGTTGTTCAGAGCAACCCTATGCGGTAGTTTTGGCAAAGTTTGTTCTGTGGCTCATGGCATTTTAGCAAATGCACATTCTAAATGGACTTTGGCTAGTGACTGACAGTTCCATATATATCAATAGCTTAAAACAATGAAGATAAATTATTTTCACATCTCACTTCCCACCCATCCAACTTTCATGATTTATCCCTGTGTCATAACTAGCTGCTGTTTTCCACTTTAATTGGTTTCTGTTACTTTCTGTTTACTTTCTCCCCAGTCCACTCCCATGTATGTGCATTCCAACCCTTACCATGCCTTACTTTTTATTTTTTAATGGATAGATCTCTTCCTGCTACTATTCCTCAGATATCCTCATAGCCCATTTTCTTCCAATGATAACATCTGCTGAGTGTACACTGCAGTTGTATGTATAGTAAGAAGTTATTTTCTGAGCTTAGATAATACTGTGTGTATATATGACTCAGATGGTAAAAGACATTATTTTCTATATTGTTCAGATGAGAAGTAGATTTCTGTTTTATTATTTCCATTTTTTAAAAGTTTTTGCCAAGGAGTTCAGCTAAAACTCGTGTTTGCTATAGTGTACTAGCCCAGTAGTGTTTGCATGTGAATGCCTATGGATGACAGTTATTGTAGCTCTTTGGCAGTGCACTAAAAACTTGTCACTTTGAAATGTTTATGTACTGTGTGTATGGGGGTGTACACACACATACACACATTTTTAAAGTGGTTTTATTCATTTAGTGATAAGCAAAAACTAGGCATACTTTTGTAAATCAGAGAAATGCTCAGAATTTCATTGTGTCTATACATTCAATGGTTTTCTGTCTTTGCTTTGGGAATATTTGCATTCATAAAGCACATTTCAAAAATATTGTCACTCATTAAGGCCTCTTAGATTGAGCACTGTTTTTCATGTCTGGCAGTTAACGTGTGTCGAGGATTGAAATGAACACACAAGTAGTGAACATCAAATAAATTACTTAAACATGAAGAGAATTTATACTGTGACTTCTTTTTTGAATTCTTTAAACCAACTTCCGTCCAATAAAAAATCATTAACTATATTTTTTTCTACTCATTGCTTGAATTTTCAAAGGACAAATGTTACTTATCTCATGGGTTCACAGGATTTCATTGAACAAATTTGTTCAAATTATTCCTCTTTCAACTCCATTTTCCAGAAAAATGTTGAAACTTTTTATACTTTCAAGGTACGAAGTTAAACTTCTGTTGGTGGTGGTTTAAAATTGCCATCACTCCTTTTGAATAATTGTACATGTTTTAGTTTAATCCTATTTCCTTTCTGCTTCCCCTCAGTCGTTGGTTTATTTAAAAATCTTGCCAATTGGAAGCATAATAACACGATGGCTTAAAAAGAAGTTTCTTTCTGGATACTCTGTTGATCATGTTGATCATAAGTTCAAAATATATTGGCCTTGGCATTTTTACCAAGTAGTATAATTAATATAAATCAATACTGAGTAGCAGGAGTTAATTATGGGTAGATTATTAAGTTTATTTTTCTCTTCATGTTCTTATCCAGGAGACATATGAGAAGGCAGGCAGGAGCAGGCAGGAATAGAATTGTCAGAGTCCGATATCCCTGGAAATCTGTGTGAAATTGGCTTTTGGCTCCTTAGCCAGAGTCACTTCTGTCACTAGAGAAAATTGAGAGGCAAGTGGCGGCATAAAAACCTAGTCATGAGAACCCCTATTATAGTCTCTCCATTTTATAATTCCCCTGTCAACTAAAAGAGATAACCCTAGAAGGAGTGGAAGAAAAAAAAAGTGAAAAATTAAAGAAGGAGCATGAATAACACTCCAGGAATTATGCTGTGTTTAATGGTAAATTTGATAGAAATCCTACATTGTCAACTAAAATAATTTTTCATTCTTATTAATTGCTGACATTTAAAATATATATAAAACCCTTAATTGTCAATTTTTCTAAAGAAAACATCCTAACAGTATTTTAAAAGGAAGCATACAGTGATCTAATAGCGCCAACAATCTCTGAGTCCCTTAATACCATCCTTTATACTTATTTACCAAGGTACCAATCAGCCGTTATGTACTGAGCATGTAATATGTGAAGCAGTCTGAGGTATTACACCTAAGTGTACTTCATTAATCCAATAACCAGTATTTTACCTCTTATGTACCACTTATGTGACAGGTATTGTCCTTATGTTCAAAGACATCATCTAGATGGGAAACTATTAAAACCAATGTATTGCAGAATTCTAAGAGGTACTTTATAGATTTTACTAGAGTAAAAGTTATTTTCTGTGAGTGGACATAATTTTGATAAGGGTAAATCAATTTACAGAATATCAAATATTTATTTCATTATAATATTTCATTTAATGTATAAACATTAGAACAAAATTATTCTAAACTATAACTTTGATAGGAATCTTAGTTTTGATAAAGTGTAGCAAAAAATATGAAAATCAAGTATGAAGTAGGCTTTATTTTGATTCATTTCTAAATTACAGTCTTTGATTTGAGATGTGTAGAAGTGATTCTAGAGATTTTATACTTTCTCATTTTATCAATGAGAAAAAATATTAAAGCCTACGCTTTTTGTATGTGAAATTTATTTTCCTATTATACGACATAATCGCAAAATTTACTTTATCACTAGCTGGAACGAAGGATATGGTAATTAATTTCATGCAACATATGAGGCTGAGAGTTAGACTTTAACATGAAGGAACCTAAACGTTCACCAATGCTCTGGATTGGGGGTGGAAGTGTCCAAGTAAACAAGCAAGCATGCAGTTTGATTTCTAGGTAAGAGACAGCAGCTTAACACTTTCTGTCTGTTACAGAATGGCAAAATAAAACTTTCTTTAATGATAATCAGTTTTGTGTCCAAGACGTAGAACAACCAGAAAAGTTAACAAAAAAAAAACCAAGGTTTCAGATATTCTGCTTATAGCATAATTGCAAAAGAATGCCATTTATTTTAAACAGAATTAACCTCCTTCTTCTGTTAACAATATAGAGTGGGAAGATACCTTCAGGGTGAGATTTGGTTCACATGACAGAAGGAAACTGGCCACCTGTCTGCTTGGAAATTGGCCAGAACAGAGAACCCTGGAACCCTAGAAAGTGCAGTGAATGTAGCAGCAGCAGTTCATCCCAGGCTGGTTCCAACTTTAGTGATGCCACACTGAGTCCTTTACTGTCAAAAGTACCTGCATCAGTTAGGTGACATGTACTAGAGTCAAACCTTAACACTTGCTACTTCTAACAAGATTTAGTATTTTCCCCTTAAATTCACATATTTTATGGCTTTCTGGCACTAGTTATTAATTATTTAGTTATAACTTTAACAATGAGTCAATCAGAATCATAATTGTTAAAATTATGTTAAATTTTAACAAGCCTCATAATTGTTAAAAAGCAAGTGTCAATATTTACTATTTTATCTCCATTTAAAAATTGTTTTGATTAAATTAGTTTTTTCACACAGGGCATGTTTTCCAACATTATTTGAGTATGTCTCAACCATCTTTGTATGTTGGCAGCAATAAAACTTAGAGATCTGTTAGGATAAATATTTAGAATTATGGCTGCTTTGAAAATGGAAAAAGTTAGGCTGGCTTCCTCGCTTTCATAGATCAGTGATAGAGCTCTTGGAAAAGTTGAGGAGTAAGACAGTAAGTAATCTTGTAGCTAAGATCAACATCATAGGGAAAAAAAGCTATTTGAGTCTATCATTTAAAATTATCCATTTATATTTATCAAGTTTTCTGCTGAATATAATCTTACATGTTTTATGAACATATAGAAGCCTATTTTTTAAAACTCCATCTAAAACATTGTCATTAAGTTAGACTTAAAAAAATTGACTAGTATTTTATTTTTATGAAAGGCATTTTATAGAACTTAAAACATAGGAATCCAAATACAAAATATACACAGTCCTTAAATATAATAATACTTCATAATATTTATTTGGAAGACATTTCTGACTATGATTCATAATATATTCTGTTGCAACCACAACAAAAATATTTCATAAAGGTGAAATATAACATGGATTTGCAGCTAACATTGAACTGACTTTCCATACCATAATAATGGTAGTAATAAAGAGCATTGAAATTTACTTGCAAAGGTTGAAAAATATGATATAGTATGGTTAAAAAAAAATACGAAAGAACGTTTTTACAATTGAGTCACGTGTTTTGTACTTTCTTAAAAGTCTTTGATCAACAATGCCTGGATAGATATTTCAGCCACACTTTTTTTTTTTTTAACATCTCTTTTTTTTTTTTTTTTTGCTGTTAAAGAAAATAAATGTATTGAGCATTTTTTAAAATATTTCATTACATACTTTTTGACAACTGCTCTAAGTAGCATCAATTTTTAACCATCTGCCTTTTCATAATTTAAATTTTTTTAACATCTTTATTGGGGTATAATTGCTTTACAATGGTGTGTTAGTTTCTACTTTATAACAAAGTGAATCAGTTATACATATACATATGATCCCATATCTCTTCCCTCTTGCGTCTCCCTCCCTCCCACCCTCCCTATCCTACCCCTCCAGGCGGTCACAAAGCACCAAGCTGATCTCCCTCAGCCACACTTTTTGTACAATACTATTTTCTGTATTTTCCAGTTACAGATAGCAATATAAAGCCATAAAATAGACATTATTACAGAATTTAATGATTGTCTCTTTAATACTAGTTACATAAAGAATCATCCAGAATACAAAGCAACCAATGAAGAGAGCAGTTTCCTTAATTTAGACCCTCATATGAAATGCCAAAATATAGTCAAATTAGATGTTTATTATTTTACTTGACATTCTTAGTAGATGGTGCTTTCCACAAGAAATACTATGTAAAGGAGTTCTTCTTTTCCCCTTACAATGGCTATTTGAACCAGATCCTTTTACTTATTTGGAGCTTGTTGATTATTCTTTTCAGTATACTGCCTATATGTAAACATTTTTGAAACTATATGTTTTTATTATGTCTTGTTCTATTTTATTTCAAGCAACCACATAACATTTCATATATTTTTTCATTTATAGGATGTATATTTAAATATGTTTACTGAAGTATAACATGTGCAGAAAAGCACCCAAATATGAATGTATAGCTTGATGAATTTTCACAAACATGAAAAAAAGAACTATGTAAACACCACCATGCTCAAGAAACAGAATCCTACCAGCTCCTCAGCTACGCCTCTTAGATCCTCTCCCTTTCAAAGTTCCCACTTTTTCCCAATGATAACCACTATATTATACATATAGTGGTTCTGATATTATAGATTACTAATATTCTTCTAATATTCTAATATTATAGATTCTTCTAATATTATAGATTATTTGCCTATTTTATAAATTTATATAAATTGAACTATATAGTAAATATTATTCTGTGCCTGAATTCATTTGCTCAACATTATGTTTGTGAGATTCATTCGTGTTATTCAGTGTAGCAGTTCATTTTATTTTCTATATAGAATCACATGCTATGCATCCAAAAGTTGATGGGCATTTGGATTGTTTCTAGTTTTTGGCTACTTCAAATAATGCTATTCTTGTGTATATATTTCAGTGCACTTGCAGATAGATTTCTGTTAGTTAAATATGTAGGAGTAGAATGGTAAGATCATATGTGTTTAAATGTGTTTAAAATTCATTAGTTTCCCAAAATAGTTTATAAACATAGTGTGTAAGAGTTCCAGTTGCTTCATTCCGTGACAACCACTGGTATTTTCAACCTAAAAAAACATTAGCCATTCTGATTGGTTGTCTAGTAGTACTTCATTTTGTTCTTAAATTTGCATTTCTCTGATGACTAATGAGCTTGAAATATTTTATTGGATATTTGGACATCTTCTTTTGAAAGTACCTGTTCCAGTCTTGTGCTTATTTAAGTGAGTGTTTTGTCTTTTTTTCTTACTGATTTTTAGGAGTTCTTTATATGTTCAAGACAAGAGCACTTATTGGTTGAATATATGGCAAAGATATTATCCTTCTCTTTTCCGTCTTGTAAATAATGTCTTTAGATGAAGCTAAATTTTAATTTTAATGTAGTCCAGTTTTACAGTATTTTGCTTTGTGCTTTTTGTCCTTAATAACACTGTTGCATATCCCAAGATTATGAAGATATTCTATGTTACTACTTTCTAGAAACTTTTTTTTCTTTTCACATTTATATCCATAATCTACCTGGAATTAATTTTTGCAAATGGCCTAAGGCAAGCTGCAACAATATTCAGTTTTCTCCATTTGGATATCCAGTTTACTCTGACTTATTTATTAAAAACACTACCCTGTCATCATTGTTCTGCAGTGCCCATTTTGTCACATATATTGTGTCAATAAATGTTTGAGTATGTTTCTGTGCTATTTTGTTCCATCTGTGTTTGTCCTTGCACCAGTACTACATAGTCTTACATAGTTTAGTTTTATAATAAGCTTTAATATTCGGTAGTGTAAATTTCCCCCTTTGTTCATCTTTAAGATTATCTTCACCATTATGGGCCCTTTGCCTTTTCATATGCACTCAGAATCAGCTTGTCAATTTTCACAACAAAAGTGCTTGGATTTTATTTGGGATTCAATATCAAGTCTTCTAATCCTTAAACATGACATATTCCCTCCATTTAGGTTTTTAAAGTTTCCATATATATATACATATATATTTCTGTGTAGAGATTTGTATGAATCTGAATGACTCTAAAGCCCCTTTTTCTCCTATTACAGTATATTATTTGGTTTTGACACATGTCAATATTAACTCTTTTTTTCACAATTTATTTTACCTTTTTTTTACATTCTTTGATTCAAATCCATATCTTCAAGACCGTTTGTGAAATTGTGTTTATTTGGTGTTTTGATTAGAATTTTTCCAAATTTTTGGTTAAATGCTGAATAACAATGAACACTTTGCCTATTTTTCTGAATATATCTGTTAATGTATTTAAATATCCAATTCATATTTTGTGGAAATAATTTTGATAAACTATTGATACTTTTTACACATCTTTCTAGTCCTTTTTTCCTTTTTTTATGGAATATAGTGTTTGACAAAGTAAGTCTTCCCTAAATCTGTAGATGATATTAATAAGATGTATGTAAGTTCCTTTTCACTTGAAATTTTCATATGCTACATTACATTTAAGGAAAATGTGGTCTTGAAGATGTGAGCAAAGATTCTGGCAAAATCATTCTCTTTGTGTAACAGTACAACGATTCCTTAAACTGGAAGACCTGATTTTTATTGTGATGTTTTTTTAATTTCCGGAAATAGCAGTGCTTCTTGTTTAAATGTAATGAGAGAGAATTGTTTACAAGTGTGTTTTAAGTGGTATATTGAAATAAAATTATTACATAAAATATTATTAACTAAAGCATGTTCAGAAAAACTCTGTTTTCATCCTACTCTGTATAACCTTGGAATGTATGGCCCAGACACCTGGCTGTTCTATAATCTACATTCTAATCTTAGGGAATATTTCAGGATGCTTGCTATAGAAATAAACCAAAGAAACATAACTGTTTTCCTGTTTTAAGTATTCAGATTAATAGTTACCTCTTTCCTTTGTTAGAAGATTGTAGCATTCTGGGCTTTCCCAGGCTCCTGGTTAAAAATGAATAAAGTAGACATGTTTAGCATCTTAGATTTTAGCCAAGATAAATGACTGCTGAATTAATCAAATTTCATTTAAATGAAAGCTCAGTGTTTACTAAACTTCTATCCATTTAATTATTATCAACTAATGCCCAATAGATTCTTTTGCATATATTATTTTTACCAGTTAAAATATGTAATTCTTTAATATTTTCTACTTTTCAACATTATCATTTTAACATACATTAATTCTTTAGAATAGGCCACATTTCTACCATCTGTTACAATGCAGATTTTAATGAGTACCTGAAGTCAATAGTTTGTACTTTTTGTCCTAGAATGTTCAGAAACAAATATGATCGTGTGTACAAACATAAAGAGTGAAAGAATAAAAATTTGGAACCAAAATACATTTAACTTTATTTGTTAGATTAGCTGAAAAGATTTTAGGCTCCATCAAATGAGCTTGAATAAATACCAGTACTGACATAATGGAATGATTCTATGATATATATATTGAGAATATCTGTATCCAAGTTTACCCAATTTTTCTGTAATTCTGAATATTTTTACCAACTTAATTTTTTGGAATAACGAGAATTTGAATTAATACATTTTGTTTTGCCTTGCCAGTGTCATTTATCTAAGCCCAGATGTCCCACAGATACCTCAAATTAGCATGTGCAAAATGAACGTGTCCTACTCAAATATGTTTATTTTATTTAATGTAATATTAATTATGTCTCCCAGTTGACCAAGCCAAAAATCTGTACATTACCATTGCCTGACTTCCTCTCCATCTACCCACACAGTCAGTCATCACCATGTTCTGTTACTTAACATCATAACCATTTCTAGAAAGTGTCCACAATTCTTCATGCTTAATGCCGTATTCTTGAGTCAATGTACTATTTTCCTTAGGCTGGATTCCTACTATACATTCTTAACCTGTGTCACTGACTCCAAATTCTCCTTGCAATTCATTTATTTTCACAAAGCAGTTAGAATTACCTTACTGAAGCATAAATCTGCTTTGGCCACTGATTAGCCAGCCCCCTTCAGTTTCTTCCTGTTAGTCTTGGAATAAAGTTCAAATTTCTTATGTCTCCAGTTTCTACTTTTTTTTTTTTTTTTTTTTTTTTTTTTTTCAGTACGCGGGCCTCTCACTGTTGCAGCCTCTCCCGTTGCGGAGCACAGGCTCCGGACTCACAGGCTCAGCGGCCATAGCTCACGGGCCCAGCCGCTCCGCGGCATGTGGGATCTTCCCAGACGGGGGCACAAACCCATGTTCCCTGCATCGGCAGGCGGACTCTCAGCCACTGTGCCACCAGGGAAGCCCTCCAGTTTCTACTTCTTGCCCTTCGAATATAATCCTGCCACACTGAACGAACTTTCATTTCTTGGAATTGGAATGAACTTCTTTCA
Source organism: Inia geoffrensis (assembly GCA_036417435.1). Lineage (NCBI taxonomy): Eukaryota > Metazoa > Chordata > Mammalia > Artiodactyla > Iniidae > Inia > Inia geoffrensis. The sequence goes on from CM070920.1 coordinate 61,242,399, forward strand.
TTTCTGGATATATATGTATATATATGTATATATATATATATATATATATATATATATATATATATATATGTGTGTGTGTGTGTGTGTGTGTGTGTATGTATCTATGTAATATATATGTAGTTATATATATCACTGAACAATACACCATAATACTATAGCTTTCATCACACTATATCATATAATTGTCTTACTAAAGCATAATCTCCCTGAGAGGAAGGATTGTGCTAATCTTCTTCACAACTATAATCCTAGTGCCTCAGAAAGCTGTGCATTGAGTGAATATTACCTATAGGTTACATATTAGCACCCTACCTACTGTCTTGGCAACTAGACTAATTTTTCTAAAGGACAAGACACTATTTAATTCTCCTAAATTAAAACTACCTTTATGTAAAACAGTAGGGTTTCCTCCATAAAAATTATGTGCAATATTTTATTAAAATATTAACTAGAAATGTGAAGATTTTCACAAAAGAAAGCTAACTCTTTGAAGGTTAGACTTTGAAGTCTCTCATATAATCCCGTAAAATAAAATGTAGAAATGTATCAAATTTTAGTGGGCCTTTGTCATCTATGCTACGTAATTATTTTTTTAAAAATTAGCACTTTTATGGGAGGATTAAGTGAGAAATATATGTAGGAAATTCTGTGTGCATTCTGTGTGTGTGTGTGTGTGTGTGTGTGTGAGATGATTCAGGCCATATTTAGAACAAAACAGCATAATTTGGAGGATATTCCATAGGAAATATTGAGGAAAAGACAAGAAATACCAATATTTGAAATATTCCAATTTCATTTATTTCAAAGGTTAATATATGTACATATCTAGGATTTTTGTTTAATAATTCCTTATTCCCCATCCCTCATAAACCAGAAGTTAATAAATCCACTACCTTTAAAGAAAGTATTAGACTTCTGGTTTTAACTAACATGTAAAGAGATTTGAAGTCATCACTACCATCCTTATGACAAAAAAATCTGAACAACCTGAATATCAGCTACTTTTCTTGGACCCGTCAGAGAATTGAGTTCACAGGGAAAATTACCTCCCTGAAATGTGGAGAGGCAGGTGAATACAGAAAGTCACATAACTGTTTACCTGCAATAGGATACGTGTTCATCTGTTAGAGCAAAAAACTGGTAGGAAGTCTTAATTATTTATAATAACAAATGCTGGAGGCTGAGTATGGACTAGCTTGAGAGTGAGAAATGCCTGGGGACTGCAGTATTAGTGTGGCTCCCACATTTTTGTGGGTTTTACCTTCAGGAAGCCCACCAGGTTCTCACAGTAAAGAATCATTAAAATTACCCTTATGGAAATGCTAGAGAAAGGGGAATAAGAACAATTTTGAAATATGCACACCTTACCAATGGTATAAAAACAGAATTACAGCTTAAAGAACTTGAAGATGCAAATTCTATCTAAGGAGAAATTATTGTAGATGACCAAGGTCAGCAGGAGAGACAAAATGATACTAGAGGAATTTGAAAAATCTGGCACATAAAGTAGCAGTACACATTAAACACAGTCTAACTCTTGGCCAAATTAACATAAAACCTCACAATAAAGACTTTTTCCTCAGTTACTCTTACTCAATAAATCATGTCTAGTATTCAACAAAAAAATTACAAGGCATGCAAAAAGGTAAGAAAAAGCAGTCTGAAGATAAAAATCAAGCACCAAAGCAGACTTATTTTAAAAAGAAGTATAATTGATATGCTAAGAGAAGTGATAAAATGGAATCATAAAAATGTTCAATTAAAACTAGGAAAGGAAGAAAAGTAGGGGGATGAATTGAAAAACAAAGAGCAATCACAAAGAGAAAACAGAAACATGGAAGATATTAATCAAACCATAACAATAATTCTTCTAAATGCAAAAAAGACTTAGTTTGCCTTAGTGGATTTATATTTAAAATATAAAACAACACACCCAACAATAGTTGTTGACAGGGAACACACTTTAAATACAAAGATTCAGATAGGTTAAAAGTAAAGCAATGGAGAAAGATACTTCATACTAACATTATTTTAATGTTAATCTAGTAGCTGTATTAGACAAAGCAACCTTCACAATGAGGAAACATCAAGATAATGAGGGGCACTACATAGTGATAAAGGAATCAATTATATGACAGTACAAAACAATCATAAATATGTATGCACCTAACAACAGATGATCAAAATACATGAAGCAAAAATGGGTAAAACTGAAAGGATAAATCCACTACTACAGGCTGGAATTCAACACCCTTCTAACAGTAATTAATCAGTCAAACAGGCAGAAAATCAAAAAGGATAAAGTTGGCCTGGCCAGCACTACCAAATCCACTTGGTCTAATCGACATTTACAGAATATTCCATCCATCAATAGCATAATACACATTTTTCTCAAGCTCACATGGAATATTCACCAAGACAGATGGCATTATAAGCTATGAAACAAAATTTAGTAAATAGAAAAGAAGAAAAATCATACAACCTATGTTCTCAGACCATGATGGAATGAAACTAGAGATTCTTAGAAAATGGATAGCTAGAAAATCCCAAAACATTTGGAGATTAAGCAACACATGAATAAAAGAAAAATTCTCAAGATAAATTATAAATTATTTCCTAAAAATGGACACAAAGATGCAACATCAAAATCTGTGGCATGCAATTAAAGCAATGCATTGAGAAAAAATTTTATAGCATTAGGTACATATATTAGAAAAGAACGATCTAAAATCAATAATATAAGCTTTTACTAACTTTCTTTAGTAAGCTAGAGAAAGAAGAGCAATTTGAGTCTAACACAAGCAGAAAAAATAAAGGATTCTAATTGGATCAGGAACCAATAAAATTGAAAACTGGAAAGCAATATGCTAAAATCAATAAAACAAAAAACTGATTATTTGAGATCAATAAAATTGATAAACAACTAGCCAGGCTAACTAAGAAAAATAGAAAAGGCATAAATTACCATTATCCGAAATGATAGAGGGGTCATCACTACTGTTACTACAGAAATTAAAAGGATAAGAAAAAATACTATCAACAATTCTATGCCTACAAATTTTAAAACTCAGATAAAATGGACAAATCTTTGAAAGATGGATAAGTATCAAAACTCACAATAGAAAAATAGATCATCTGAATAGGCTTATGTTTATTAAAGAAACTGTATCAGTAACCTTAAAAAATCACCAATGAGAGATGATTTCACTAGTGAATTCAACCAAAAGTATAAAGGAGAAATGAGAGGGCCTAAAGCAAGCAACACTCCAAGAGCAATGAGTATACCTAATGCCCAAATCGTGGTTTCTAATACCATTCTCCAATAAAGGGAGATAGGAAACATTGAAGAAATATCTGATTCTAAGATTGAAACAGGAAATATGTAAGTCAAACCTGGAGAATCTTATAATTCCAGAAAATAAGGGAGTGATCATCAAAAAAACAAATCCCACATTGATTGATGTATGTCAGAGGGACAAAGGAGCCAACTGAAAGAGCTCCTAATGACTAAACCTTGAACAATTTGAGCAACAAAAAAATAAAGTAATAATTAATTTTAACCCAGAGTATAAAACAAATACCCATGAGTTCATTCTCATACACATAAACAAATAATTGATGAACGATTGAATAAATAAATGAATGAATGAATGTGGAGAAAAGACATATCTGTCACACGGCAAAATTCCAAATAATTCATGCAGACACTCTACTCTCAAGGTGGGGGAACACAACTCCTCACTCCTTTAGCATGGGCTGTGCAGAGTGACTTCCTTCCAAAGAGTAAAAAAAGGGGAAGAAAAAAGTGACTTAATAATGAAGAAGCCTAGCAAACCCTTCTTCAACTAGCTGATCAAGATTAACACCAACAGTCCTAAATCATGTTAATAGTATTCACCCATGATCCGATGTGTTGAAAGTGGAATTACCTCTGTGATATTCCTCCCTCAAACCCATAATATAATCATGAGAAAAAACATCAAATCCTAATTGATGATCATTCTACACAATACCTAATCAATACTCCTCAAAACTGTCAAGGTAATCAAAAACAAGAAAAGTTTGGGCAATTGTCAGGTCAAGAACAGCCTAAGGAGACATAACTGCTAAATGTAATGTATCTACGGAAGTATCCTTAAATAGGATCAGCACATTAGGTAAAAAATAAGGAAATCTGAATAAACTATGAACTTAATTAATAATAATATGTCAATATTGGTTCATTAATTGTAACAAATGCACCATAATAATATATTAACAAAAAGGTACTGGGAAAATAGGTGAGGAATATATGGAAGATCTTTTACTAACTTCTCAATTGTTCTGTAAATCTAAAATTGCTCTGAAGAAACAATATCTATTTAACAAAAGAAAACATCTTAGCTTATTTGATGCTCCTGAACACAAATTCTTTTGAACAGTAGCTCTGTTTCTCTAAGGCATTGTTTTCCCAAACTTTGCTGATTATCTAAATCACCCAGGGCCACTTACTAAAAATAGTTATTCCAAGGTCTCATACTTGGAGTTTCTGGAGGTCTAAGAGCCTGAGAATTGGTATTTTAAACAGGCACCCCCTCATGATTCTCATGAGAGGTACAGTTGAGAATTACTGCTCTCTCTAGAAGATTGTTTTACACTGAGGGCAAGAGATGTTAATAGCTTGGTCCAATATCACACAGCTTTGGCCACTGGGGAAACTCAGAGCATCTTAATCTTATACTGATACCTTCTGTTCAAATTCAGAACTACAGGCAGTACTTCAGAAGAAAGACAACATAATGGAGCAACTAGATAGAAACAGTTATAATAAATGTTAAGACATTTCTCTCAATTCAACACTAAAATTAATTTTTGGAGAAGATTTTCTATAATAAAAGCAAACTTAGTCATATATTATACAATCACACCACATATCAGGGAAGATGAATCTGAAAGGCCAATATTGAGATATATTCTAGTAAAATTATTTGATTTTAAAAGATAAGCAATAAAAAAGGGAGAAAAGACAAGATGTAGAAATAGGAAGACCGTGAAATCACCTCCTCCCACGGACACACCAACATTACAACTACTTAAACAGAGCAGCTATCTATGAGAATGACCTAGTAGAAAACATTTTCCTCAACTAGAGACAGGGAACCACAATGAAACTGGTGGGAAGAGCAGAGATGGGGTATAGTCAGGACCCACACTCCTGGGTGACCTACAAATGGGAGGAATATCACAATCATAGTGGTCCTTCCCAAAGAGCAAGGAGTCCAAGTTCCACATCGTGCTCCCTAGCCTAGGGGTCTTGCACCAGGAAGACAACCCCCAGAATGTCTGGCTTTGAAACTCAACAGGGCTTATATTTGAGATATCTGGAGGTCTATAGAAAACAGAAACTAAACTCTTAAAGAGAGCATGCAAAATCTCACATGCTCTGAGTGCCAATGCTGAGGCAGTAATTTGGAAGAACCCTAGGTCAGACTACTTGCTGATCTTGGAGAACCTCCCAGAGAGGCAGAAGGTAACTGAGACTATGCCTGGTGGCAAAGACATTGGCAGCAGCCATTTGGGGAAGCTCATTCAACTACAATAACACTGGTGCTGGAAAGCACCATTTTGGGATCTTGCCTCTCATCTACTAGTGTAGGAACACAGCCTTGTCTACCAGTGACTGCTACTATCCTTGGGCCACCCTGAACCTTGCAGACAACCATGCAGGTACCTGAGCCACTGGGCTGCACAAACAACTATGTTAGGATCTGGCCCTGCCTTTCTAGCACTAGCTCGGAGTCACCTAGGACCACACAGAAAGCCAGGCAGGAAAATGGCCCTCTCCACCAGCAGGCCAGCACCAGACTCATGCCCCCTTGGCCATGTGTGGACCTGGCTGGCCACCAGCAGGGTGGCAACAAAGTTGTTCTCCACCATGCAGACAATGATGCAGGAAGTCTACCCAACTTCCAGTGGGCCCACAGCAACTGCAGGAGGCATGATTTTGCAGTCAACCAGGCCAGGGGCTAGAACCACCTACCAATGCACCCACAGTAGCAGGCTTCACCACAACAAAAGGGCACATGCAAGGTTGGCTAACTTGGTAGAGTAAAAAGACTATGAGCTTACCTCCTCTCACAAACACAAAATTCACAACTATCTTCAGAACAACCATCCATGAATAAGACAAAAACCTACCAGAGAAAATCTTCTACAACTAAAGATATAAAGAAGAAACCGCAAAGAGATGGGTAAGAGGGGAAGACTCAATCAATTCCCATATCTCAGGGTGAGTGACCCACAAACTAGGGAATAATTATAGTGTAGAGCTCCCCCCATAGCAGTGAGAATTCTGAAGCACATGTGAGGCTCCCCAGCCTGGGGATCCTGCACCAGTAAAATGAGCTCCCAGAGAATATGGCCTTAAAGGACAGTGGGCTTAATTTTGGAAGTCCCAAAGGACTGGAGGAAATAGAGATTTCACTCTTAAAGGGTACACACAAAATCTCACCCAGGGCAAAGGCAGTAATTTGATAGGATCCTGGGCCTGACCTACCTGTTGATCTTGGAGAGACCACCAGAGAGGCCATGGGGGGGGTTGGCTAGGGCTCACCCTGAGGACATAGACACTGGTGGAAGCCATATTTGGGAGCTTTCTACCTTGTGTACACTGCTGCTAGCAGCAGCAATCATGGGATCCTCCCACTAGCTCATTAGTGCCAAAACCTAACCCCACCCAACAGCCTTCACACACAAATGCTGGGACACCTCAGGCCAAATAACTAACTGGGTGGGAACACATCCCCACCCATCACCAGGCAGGCTGTCTAAAGATTTTCTGAGCCTACACCATCTCTAGACACACCTCTAGACAGAGCCCTGCCCAACATAGGGATAAGACACAATTTCACCCGTCAGTAGGCAGGCACTGGCCCTGCCCACCAGTAAGTGTGTACTAGCCCTTAGACCAGCCACAGACAACAGGGGCCAGACACCAGATGCAAGAAAACCACAATCCTGCAGCCTGTCAATCCAGCCTTCCAACATTAGTCCAGACCCTACCTGGGCCTGGGCCTACCCACTAGCTGGCCAACACCAACTTCAGGTTACCCTGGACCCATACCCAACTTTGTCAAGAACTGCCACCCCCCAGCAATCTGACACAAGTCCTGGGATCTCTGGACCCTATGGCCAGACTCCAGGATATGGCTCTGCCTACCAGTAGTCCCACACTAACCCCAGAACCTGGCTTCACCCAACAGTGAGCAAGAAAGAGCCCTGGAGTCTTCTGGACCTTGACTCCTCCCACAAGTGAACGAGCACTAGCCCCAGGGCCACTTAGGGTTCTGCAGCCAGAGCCGACTCATGACTAGTCCATGCCAACCAAAAGCCAGCAGCATCTGCACAAAGAAGGACCTGGCAACCAATTGAGCTAGGGGCCAAAGAAGCCTCCCAGACAACCCACATACTCATCCCACTACAACTGAAGTATCCTTGCAGCCCTCTTAGGGGGAATCCCTAGAGTATATAGCTTGGGTGATAAGAGGGGAGTGCACTGCTGGGACACATAGGACATCTACAGAAGACCACTTTTCTGAGGTTAATAAATGTAACTAACCTACTACATACATTAAAATACAATTAGCAACTTAGATAATATGAGGGAGCAGAGTACCATGTTCTAGATGAAGAAACAAATAAAACCCTGGAAAAAGAACCACAGCAAGTGGAGATAGGCAATCTACACAATAAGGAGTACAGAGTAATGATTGTAAAAATGACAAAAGAACTTGGGAGAAGAATGGATGTGCACAGCAAGAAGTTAGACGTTTTTAACAGAGTTAGAAAATACAAAAAACAACCAAACAGAGATAGAATACGATACCTGAAATTGGAAAAAAATAAAAAAAAGAACACAGGAAAGAACCAACAATAAGGTAAATAATACAGAGGGATGGATCATTGAGCTGAAGACAGAGTAGTGGAAATCACTTCCCTTGAATGGAAAAAAGAAAAGAAGAATGAAAAGAAATGAGGACAGTTTAAGAGACCTCTGGGACAATATCAAACACACTAATATTCATATTATAGTAGTTGGAGAAGGAGAGGAGAGAGAGAAAGAAGTTGAGAACGTATTTGAGAATATAATAGTTGAAAAGTTTCCTAACCTGGGAAAAGAAACAGACATTCAAGTCCAGGAAGCACAGAGAGTCCCATGAAGTATTAATGCAAAGAAGGACACACCAAGACACATAATAATTAAAATATCAAAAATTAAAAATAAAGAAAGAATATTAAAAGCATCAAGGGAAAAGTAATAAACAACATACAAGGGAAGTCCCATAAAATTATGAGCTGATACTTCAACAGAAACTCTGCAGGCCAGAAAGGAATTGCACAATATACTTAAAGTGATGAAAAGGAAAAATCTACAACCAAGAATACTTTGCCAAACAAGCCTCTTGTTCAGATTTGATGCGAGATCAAAAGCTTTACAGACAAGCAAAATCTAAAAGAGTTCAGCACCATCAAACCAGCATAAGAGCAAAGGTTAAAGGAATTTCTCCAGGCAAAAAATAAAAGGATGCATGTAGAAATAAGAGAACTAGGATATGAAAATCTCCCTGGTAAAGGCAAATAAAAAATAAAGGTAGGAAATAATACACACACAAAGCTAATAGGGAAGTTTAAAGACAGAGGTAGTAAAATCATCTGTATCTACAATAGACAGTTAAGTAATACACAGAAAAATTAGATGTAAAATAAAATATGAAAAACATTAATCATGAGGAGAGAAGAATAAAAAATGCAGGATTTAGAAAAAAAGTTTTTGAAGTAGAGTTGATTTACAATGTTGTGCCAATCTCTACAGCAAAGTGACTCAGTTATACACATATATACATTCTCTTTTTAATATTCTTCCCATTATGGTTTATCCCTGGAAATTGGATATAGTTCCTTGTGCTACACAGTAGGACCTTGTTTATCAATTTTAAAGGTAATACTTTGCATCTACCAATCCCAAACTCCCATTTCATCCCTCCATCCACCCCCACTTGGCAGCCACAATTCTATGTCTGTGAGCCTATTTCTTTTTTGTAGATAGGTCCATTTGTGCCATATTTTAGATTACAAAAATAAGTGATATCATATGGTGTATGTCTTTCTCTGTCTGACTTACTTCACTTAGTATGATAATCTCTTGTTGCATCCATGTTGCTGCAAATGGCATTATTTTGTTCTTCTTTATGGCTGAGTAGTATTCCATTGTATATATGTACCATGTCTTCTTTATCCGTTCATCTGTCAATGAACATTTAACTTGTTTCCATGTTTTGGCAATTGTGAATAGTGCTGCTATGAACATAGGGGTGTATGTATCTTTTGGAATTATAGTTTTGCCTGGGTATATGCCCAGGAGTGGGATTGCTGGATCATGTGGTAATTCTATTTTTCATTTACTGAGGAACTTCCATACTTTTTTCCATAGTGGCTGTACCAACTTACATTCCCACGAACAGTGTAGGAGGGTTCCCTTTTCTCCACACTTTTCTCCCTATAAAAAGTCTATTTATAGACTTTTTAATGATGACCATTTACAAATGCAGGATTTTTAGAATGCATTAGCTACTAAGTGACATACACACACACACACACACACACACACACACACACATATAGACAGCTATGTATAAACCTCATGGAAACACAAACCAAAAATATATGCAGAAAAAAAAATCAATCCAAACATAACACTAATGATAGTCATCAAATCCAAAGAGAAGAGAACAAAAGAAGAGAGTAAAAAAGTCCTACAAAAACAACAAAAAACAAATTAACAAAATGGCAAAAAGAACACACATATTGATAATTACTTTAAATGTAAATGGACTAAATACTCCAACCAAAGCAACACAAAATGGGCAGAAGATCTAAATAAATCAGAAGTGTAGGAGAGTTCCTGTTTCTCCAAACCTACTCATGAAAGTGAAGGGATGTAAAAAAAGTGCTCCATGCAAATAGAAATCAAAAGAAAGCTGAAGTAGCAATATTTATATCAGAGAAAATAGACTTTAAAATAAATACTGTTGGCACCAGGAACGTCGGTCTGAAGTGCCAGGTGAGAGGCTTCTCCACGCAGCACCCTGTGAGCACATGAAACTAGACTACGCACAAAGGAAAAGAAAAAAAAAGATATACATAAAAAGTATAATCATTAAGAAAGATGGCAGAAGAGTAAGACGCGGAGATCACCTTCCTCCCCACAGATACACCAGAAATACATCTACACGTGGAACAACTCTTACAGAACACCTACTGAAGGCTGGCAAAAGACCTCAGACCTCCTAAAAGGCAAGAAACTCCCCACGTACCTGGGTAGGGCAAAAGAAAAAAAGAAAAAACAGAGACAAAAGAATAGGGACGGCACCTGCACCAGTGGGAGGGAGCTGTGAAGGAGCAAAAGTCTCCACACACTAGGAAGCCCCTTCACGGGCAGAGACTGCGGGAGGCGGAGGAGGGAGCTTCGGAGCCGCAGAGGAGAGCACAGCAACAGGGGTACGGAGGGGAAAGCGGAGAGACTCCCACATAGAGGATCGGTGCCGACCGGCACTCACCAGCCCGAGAGGCTTGTCGGCTCACCCGCCGGGGCGGGCGGGGCTGCGAGCTAAAGCTCGGGTTTCGGTTTCAGACGGACCGCAGGGAAAGGACTGGGGTTGGCGGCTTGAACATAGCCTGAAGGGGGTAGTGCACCACGGCTAGCCGGGAGGGAGTCCGGGGAAAAGTCTGCACCTGCCAAAGAGGCAAGAGACTTTTAACACACGGCGGGCCTCAGGCTGGTGCAGCATCACGCCGGCCTCTGCCGCCGCAGGCCGGCCCCGCACGCCGTGCCCCTCTCTCCCCTCGGCCTGTGTGCGCCAAAGCCCCCGAATCAGAGGCTCCTTTAACCCTGTCCTGTCTGAGTGAAAAACAGACGCCCTCCAGCGACCTACACGCAGAGGCGGGGCCAAATCCAAAGCTGAGCCCCTGGGAGCTGTGAGAACAAAGAAGTGAAAGGGAAATCTCTCCCAGCAGCCTCAGAAGCCGCGGATTAAAGCTCCACAATCAGCTTGATGTACCCTGCTTCTGTGGAATACATGAATAGACAGTGACTCATCCCAAATTGAGGTGGTGGACTTCATATGCAAGATTTATGATTTTTTCCCCTTTTTCCTCTTTTTGTGAAAGTGTATGTGTACGCTTCTCTTTGAGATCTTGTCTGTATAGCTTTGCTTCCACCATTTGTCCTAGGGTTCTATCCGTCCATTGTTTTTTTTTTTTTTTTTTTATTTTTATTTTTATTTTTTTTTCCTTTTTTTCTATAAGAAAAAATTTTTTTTTCTTAATAATTAATTTTAATAATTCTATTATATTTTACCTTCCCTCTTTCTTTCTTTCCTTCCCCCCTTTATACAACGAATCATCCCAAGTGGAGGAGGTGGTCTTTGAAAGCAACATTAATGATTTTTTCCCCTTTACCTCTTTTCGTGAGGGTGTATGTGTAAGCTTCATGTAGGATTTTGTCTGTATAGCGTGGCTTTCAACATTTGTCCTAAGGTTATATCCGTCCTTTTTCTTTTTTTTTTTTTTCTTTTTTCCCCTAAATAATTAAGTTTTAGTTCAATAACTTTATTATACTTTACTTCATTCTATTTTACTGTATCTACTTTCTGTCTTTTTCCTTCCTTCCTTCCTCCCTCCTCCTTTCTTTCCTTCTGGCCTTCTTTCCTTCTTCTTTCTTCCTTCCTTCCCTCCCTCCTTCCTCCCTTCCTTCCTCCCCTCCCTCCTTCCTCCCTTCCTTCCTCCCTTCCCTCCTTTCCTTTTTTCTTTCTATCTTCCTATTTCTACTAATTCTCTCTACTTTCTCTCCCTTTTAATCTGAGCTGTGTGGATGAAAGGTTCTTGCTGCTCCTGCCAGGAATCAGGACTCTGCCTCTGAGGGGGGAGAGCCAACATCAGGACACTGGTCCACAAGAGATTTCCCAGCACCACATAATATCAAACGGCGAAAATCTCCCAGGGATCTCCACCTTAACACCAGCACCCAGCTTCACTCAATGGCCAGCAAGCTACAGTGCTGGACAACCTATGCCAAACAACTAGCAAAACTGAAACACAACCCCACCCATTAACAGAGAGGCTGCCTAAAATCATAATAAGTCCAGAGACACCCCAAAACACACCACCAGACGTGGACCTGCCCCCCAGAGAGACCAGATCCAGCCTCATCCACCAGAACACAAGCACTAGTCCCCTCCACCAGGAAGCATACAAACCCACTAGACCAACCTTAGCCACTGGAGACAGACATCAAAAACAACGGGAACTACGAACCTGCAGCCTGCAAAAAAAAAAAAAAAAAACAAAAGGAGACCCTAAACACAGTAAGGTAAGCAAAATTAGAAGACAGAAAAACACACAGCAGATGAAGGAGCAAGATAAAAATGCACCAGACCTAACAAATGAAGAGGTAATATGCAGTCTACCTGAAAAAGAATTCAGAATAATGATAGTAAAGATGATCCAGAATCTCGGAAATAGAATGGAGGCAGGGATGGAGAAGATGCAAGAAATGTTTAACAAAGATCTAGAAGAACTAAAGAACAAACAAACAGAGATGAACAACACAATAACTGAAATGAAAAATACACTAGATGGGATCAATAGCAGAATAACTGAGGCAGAAGAACGGATAAGTGACCTGGAAGATAAAATAGTGGAAATAACTACTGCAGAGCAGAATAAAGAAAAAAGAATGAAAAGAACTGAGGACAGTCTCAGAGACCTCTGGGACAACAATAAACGCACCAACATTCGAATAATAGGGGTTCCAGAGGATGAAGAGAAACCGAAAGGGACTGAGAAAATATTTGAAGAGATTATAGTTGAAAACTTCCCTAATATGGGAAAGGAAATAGTTAACCAACTCCAGGAAGCAGAGAGAGTCCCATACAGGATAAATCCAAGGAGAAATACACCAAGACACATATTAATCAAACTCTCAAAAATTAAATACAAAGAAAACATATTAAAAGCAGCAAGGGAAAAAAACCCAATAACACACAAGGGAATCCCCATAAGGCTAACAGCTGATCTCTCAGCAGAAACTCTGCAATCCAGAAAGGAGTGGCAGGACATACTGAAAGTGATGAAGGAGAAAAGCCTGCAACCACGATTACTCTACCCAGCAAAGATCTCATTCAGATTTGATGGAGAAATTAAAACCTTTACAGACAAGCAAAAGCTGAGAGAGTTCAGCACCACCAAACCAGCTTTACAACAACTGCTGAAGGAACTTCTCTAGACAAGAAACACAAGAGAAGGAAAGGACCTATAACAACGAACCCAAAACAATTTAGAAAATGGGAGTAGGAACATGCATATCGATAATTACCTTAAATGTAAATGGACTAAATGCTCCCACCAAAAGACACAGGTTGGCTGAATGGATACAAAAACAAGACCCATATATATGCTGTCTACAAGAGACCCACTTCAGACCTAGAGACACATACAGACTGAAAGTAAGGGGATGGTAAAAGATATTCCATGCAAATGGAAATCAGAAGAAAGCTGGAGTAGCAATTCTCATATCAGACAAAATAGACTTTAAAATAAAGACCATTACAAGAGACAAAGAAGGACACTACATAATGATTAAGGGATCGATCCAAGAAGAAGATATAACAATTGTAAATATTTATGCACCTAACACAGGAGCACCTCAATACATAAGGCAAAAACTAACAGCCATAAAAGGGAAAATCGACAGTAATACACTCATAGTAGGGGACTTCAACACCCCACTTTCACCAATGGACAGATCATCCAAAATGAAAATAAATAAGGAAACACAAGCTTTAAATGATACATTAAACAAGATGGACTTAATTGATATCTATAGGACACTCCATCCAAAAACAACAGAATACACATTTTTCTCAAGTGCTCATGGAACATTCTCCAGGATAGATCATATCTTGGGTCACAAATCAAGCCTTGGTAAATTTAAGAAAATTGAAATTGTATCAAGTATCTTTTCCGACCACAACGCCATGAGACTAGATATCAATTACAGGAAAAGATCTGTAAAAAATACAAACACATGGAGGCTAAACAATACATTACTCAATAATGAAGTGATCACTGAAGAAATCAAAGAGGAAATTAAAAAATACCTAGAAACAAATGACAATGGAGACACAACGACCCAAAACCTATGGGATGCTGCAAAAGCAGTTCTAAGAGGGAAGTTTATAGCAATACAAGCCCACCGTAAGAAGCAGGAAACATCTCGAATAAACAACCTAACCTTACACCTAAAGCAATTAGAGAAAGAAGAACAAAAAACCCCCAAATTTAGTAGAAGGAAAGAAATTATAAAAATCAGATCAGAAATAAACGAAAAAGAAATGGAAACAATAGCAAAGATCAATAAAACTAAAAGTTGGTTCTTTGAGAAGATAAACAAAATAGATAAACCATTAGCCAGACTCATCAAGAAAAAAAGGGAGAAGACTCAAATCAATAGAATTAGAAATGAAAAAGGAGAAGTAACAACTGACACTGCAGAAATAAAAATGATCATGAGAGATTACTACAAGCAATTCTATGCCAATAAAATGGACAATCTGGAAGAAATGGACAAATTCTTAGAAATGCACAAACTACCAAGACTGAATCAGGAAGAAATAGAAAATATGAACAGACCAATCACAAACACTGAAATTGAAACTGTGATTAAAAATCTTCCAACAAACAAAAGCCCAGGACCAGATGGCTTCACAGCCGAATTCTATCAAGCATTTAGAGAAGAGCTAACACCTATCCTTCTCAAACTCTTCCAAAACATAGCAGAGGGAGGAACACTCCCCAATTCCTTCTACGAGGCCACCATCACCTTGATACCAAAACCAGACAAGGATGTCACAAAGAAAGAAAACTACAGGCCAATATCACTGATGAACATAGATGCAAAAATCCTCAACAAAATACTAGCAAACAGAATCCAACAGCACATCAAAAGGATCATACACCATGATCAAGTGGGGTTTATTCCAGGAATGCAAGGATTCTTCAATATACGCAAATCTATCAATGTGATACACCATATTAACAAATTGAAGGAGAAAAACCATATGATCATCTCAATAGATGCAGAGAAAGCTTTTGACAAAATTCAACACCATTTATGATAAAAACCCTACAGAAAGTAGGCATAGAGGAACCTTTCCTCAACATAATAAACGCCATATATGACAAACCCACAGCCAACATCATCCTCAATGGTGAAAAACTGAAAGCATTTCCACTAAGATCAGGAACAAGACAAGGTTGCCCACTCTCACCACTCTTATTCAACATAGTTTTGGAAGTTTTAGCCACAACAATCAGAGAAGAAAAGGAAATAAAAGGAATCCAAATAGGAAAAGAAGAAGTAAAGCTGTCACTGTTTGCAGATGACATGATACTATACATAGAGAATCCTAAAGATGCTACCAGAAAGCTACTAGAGCTAATCAATGAATTTGGTAAAGTAGCAGGATACAAAATTAATGCACAGAAATCTCTGGCATTCCTATATACTAGTGATGAAAAATCTGAAAGTGAAATCAAGAAAACACTGCCATTTACCATTGCAACAAAAAGAATAAAATACCTAGGAATAAACCTACCTAGGGAGACAAAAGACCTGTATGCAGAAAATTATAAGACACTGATGAAAGAAATTAAAGACGATACAAACAGATGGAGGGATATACCATGTTCTTGGATTGGAAGAATCAACATTGTGAAAATGACTCTACTACCCAAAGCAATCTATAGATTCAATGCAATCCCTATCAAACTGCCACTGACATTTTTCACAGAACTAGAACAAAAAATTTCACAATTTTTATGGAAACACAAAAGACCCCGAATAGCTAAAGCAATCTTGAGAGCGAAAAACGGAGCTGGAGGAATCAGGCTCCCTGACTTCAGACTATACTACAAAGCTACAGTAATCAAGACAGTATGGTACTGGCACAAAAACAGAACGATAGATCAATGGAACAGAATAGAAAGCCCAGAGATAAACCCACGCACATATGGACACCTTATCTTTGATAAAGTTGGCAGGAATATACAGTGGAGAAAGGACAGCCTCTTCAATAAGTGGTGCTGGGAAAACTGGACAGCTACATGTAAAAGTATGAGGTTAGATCACTCCCTAACACCATACACAAAAATAAGGTCAAAATGGATTAAAGACATAAATGTAAGGCCAGAAACTATCAAACTTTTAGAGGAAAACATAGGCAGAACAGTCTATGACATAAATCACAGCAAGATCCTTTTTGACCCACCTCCTAGAGCAACGGAAATAAAAACAAAAATAAACAAATGGGACCTAATGAAACTTCAAAGCTTTTGCACAGCAAAGTAAACCATAAACAAGACCAAAAGACAGCCCTCAGAATGGGAGAAAATATTTGCAAATGAAGCAACTGACAAAGGATTAATCTCCAAAATTTACAAGCAGCTTATGCAGCTTAATAACAAAAGAACAAACAACCCAATCCAAAAATGGGCAGAAGACCTAAATAGACATTTCTCCAAAGAAGATATGCAGACTGCCAACAAACACATGAAAGAATGCTCAGCATCATTAATCATTAAAGAAATGCAAATCAAAACTACAATGAGATATCATCTCACACCAGTTAGAATGGCCATCATCCAAAAATCTAGAAACAATAAATGCTGGAGAGGGTGTGGACAAAAGGGAACCCTCTTGCACTGCTGGTGGGAATGTGAATTGGTTCAGCCACTATGGAGAACAGTATGGAGGTTCCTTAAAAAACTAAAAATAGAATTACCATATGACCCAGCAATCCCACTACTGGGCATATACCCTGAGAAAACCAAAATTGAAAAAGAGGCGTGTACCAAAATGTTCATCGCAGCTCTATTTACAATAGCCCGGAGATGGAAATAACCTAAGTGCCCATCGTCAGATGAATGGATAAAGAAGATGTGGCACATATACCCAATGGAATATTACTCAGCGTTAAAAAGAAATGAAATTGAGCTATTTGTAATGAGGTGGATAGACCTCGAGTCTGTCATACAGAGTGAAGTAAGTCAGAAAGACAAAGACAAATACCGTATGCTAACACATATATATGGAATTTAAGAAAAAAAAATGTTATGAAGAACCTAGGGGTAAGACAGGAATAAAGACACAGACCTACTGGAGAATGGACTTGAGGATATCGGGAGGGGGAGGGGTGAACTATGGGAGGGCGAGGGAGGGGCATGGACATATATATACTAACAAACGTAAGGTAGATAGCTAATGGGAAGCAACCGCTTGGCACAGGGATATCAGCTCGGTGCTTTGTGACTGCCTGGAGGGGTGGGATAGGGAGAGAAGGAAGGAGGGAGACGCAAGAGGGAAGAAATATGTGAACGTCTGTATATATATAACTGATTCACTTTGTTATAAAGTAGAAACTGACACACCATTGTGGAGCAATTTTAACCCAATAAAGATGTTAAAAAAATAAATAAATAAAATAAAATAAAATAAAATAAAATAAATACTGTTACAAATTATAAAGAAGGGCACTACATAATGATCAGGGGACCAATCCAAGAAAAAGATATAACAGTTATAAATATATATGTACCCAACGTAGGCACACCTAAGCATATAATGCAAATATGAATGGACATAACAGAAGAAATCAACAGTAACACAATAATACCAGGGGACTTTAACAGCCCACTTACATCAATGGATATATAATCCACACAAAAAATCAGTAAGAAAACACTGGCCTTAAATGTAACATTAGACCAGATGTACTAAATTGATACATCTAGAGCATTCCAACCAAAAGCAGCAGGAAACGCGTTGTTTCCTTTTTATTTTATTTTATTTTTAAAATTTTATTGGTGTATGGTTTATTTACAATCTTGTGTTAGTTTCAGGTGTACACCACAGTGATTCAGTTACACATATACATATATTGATTCTTTTCTAATATAGGTTATCACAGAATATTGAATCAAATTCTCTGTGCTATACAGTAGATCCTTGTTGATTATTTTATATATAGTAGTGTATGTTAATCCTAAACTCCTAATGTATCCCTCCTCCCCAATTTTCCTCATGGTAACCATAAGTTTGTTTCAAAATCTGTGCATCTGTTTTGTAAATTAGTACACTTATAACATTTTTGAAAATTAGATTCCACATATGAGTGATATCATCTATTTGTCTTTCTCTGTTTGACTTCACTTAGTATGACAATCTCTAAGTTCATCTATGTTGCTGCAAAAGGCATTATTTCATTTTTTTAAAGGCTGAGTAATATTCCACTGTATATATGTACCACATCTTCTTTATCAATTCATCTGTCGATGGACATTCAAGTTGCTTCCATGACCTGGCTGTTGTAAATAGTGCTGCAATGAGCAGTGCATATAATCTTTTTGAATTATGGTTTTCTTCAGATATATTCCCAGGAGTGGGATTGCTGGATCATATATTAATTCTATTTTTAGTTTTTTTAAGGAAGCTCCATACTGTTCTCCATAGTGGTTGTACCAATTTACATTCCCAACAAGAGTGTAGGAGGGTTCACTTTTCTCCACACCATTTCCCGCAATTATTTTTTTGTAGACTTTTTGATGATGTCCATTCTGACTATAGTGAGGTGATACCTCATTGTAGTTTGATTTGCATTTCCCTAATAATTAGTGATGTTGAACATATTTTCATGAGCTCTTTGGTCATCTGTATGTCTTCTTTGGAGAAATGTCTGTTAGATCTTTTGCCCAGTTTTTGATTGGGTTTATTTTTTTTTTTTATTTTGAGCCACATGAGCTGTTTGTAAAATTTACACTCAAGCCTTGCTGACCTTCAAAGCCAAACTCTCTATGGGGTTCCTCTCCTAAAGACCAGACCCTCAGGCTGGGAAGCCTGACGTGGAACTCAAAACTCTCACCCTTGTGAGATAACGTCTCTGATATAATCATTTTCCAGCGTGTGGGTTGCCCACATGGAGGGAATAGGGCTTGATTGTGTCTTGAAAATATTCCTCCTTTAATCTCATTGTGACGTCTTCTTTATCTTTGAATATAATTCTTTTTCAGTAGGTTCCAGTCTTTTTTGTCAATATTTGTTCAGCTGTTAGTTGTGATATTGCTGTTTTCAAGTGCGGAGGGAGGCTCAAGTCCTTGTACTCTTCTATCTTGTCCAGAATCAGGGGCCTGCTTTTAGTTGGGATGCTTGCTGCCTCTTTTCTCAGCATGTGCTTGCCCTTATTCCCTTGATACAGGCTGTGCAGGTGTGGCAGTCCTTGTGCACTCCTGGGATGGAGCTCATAGGTCTTGTAGCAGCAGCTGAAGCCAGTTCTCTCTGAGGACAGTGGATGCAGAGCTTGTGACATGCTCGAAAGTCTCATAGGGGTAGCAGAAAACACATTGTTTTCCAGTGCACATGGAATGGTCACCAGGATGAATCAAACAATTGGCCACAAAACAAGCCTTGGTAAATTCATGAAATTTGAAATCATATCAAATGTTTTTTCTGGCCACAACACTATAAGACTAGAAATAGACTACATGAAAAAAAATTGCAAAAAACGCAACATGTGGAGGCTAAACAATAGGCTACTAAACAACAAATGGATTACCAAAGAAATAAAAGAGGAAATCAAAAATTACCTAGAGACAGATGACATTGAAAATATGATGATCCAAAACCTATGAAACACAGGAAAAGCAGTTCAAAGAGGGAAGTTTATAGCAATACAAACTTAACTCAGAAAACAAGAAAAATCTCAAATAAACAACTTAACCTTACACATAAAGCAACTAGAGAAAGAAGAACAAACAAAACCCAAAGTGAGTACAAGGAAAGAAATAATAAATATCTTGCAGAAATAAATAGAGACAAAGAAAACAAAAAATATCAATGAAACTACAATATGGTTCTTTGAAAATATAAATGAAATTGATAAACCTATACCTAAACTCACCAAGAAGAAAAGGGAGAGGCCACACATCAATAAAATAAGAAATGGAAAAGAAAAAGTTACAACTGATAAGACAGAAATACAAAGGCTCATAACAGAGTACTATGAACAAATATATGCCAATGAAAGGGTCAACCTAGAAGGAATGGACAAATTCTTAGAAAGGTACAATCTCTCAAGACTGAACAAGGAAAAAATAGAAAATATGAACAGACCAATTACCAGTACTTAGATTGAATCAGTAATTTTAAAACTCCCAACAATCAAAAGTTAAGGACCACATGGCTTCACAGGTAAATTCTACCAAGCCCTTAAGAAGAGGTAATATCTATGTTTCAAAAACTACTCCAAAATATTTCAGAGGAAGGAACACGTCCAAACTCATTCTATGGGGCAGGATCACCCTGATATCAAAACCAGATGAGTATATCACAAAAAAAGAAAATTACAGGCCAATATCACTGATGAACATAGATGCAAAAATCCTCAACAAAATAGTAAACAGAATCCAATAATATATTAAAAGGATCATACACCAAGATGGCCTGGGATTTATCCCAGGGGTGCAAGGATTCTTCAATATCTACAAATCAATCAGTATGATACACCACATTAAAAAATTGAAGAATAAAAATCATACAATCATCTTAATAGATGCAGGGAAAGCCTTTCATAAAGTTCAACATCAATTTATGATAAAACTCTCCAGAGTGGGCATGCAAGGACCAAGCCTCAACATAATAAAAGTCATATATGACATGTCCACAGTTAATTCAGTGGTGAAAAGCTGAAACCATTTTTTCTAAGATCAGGAGCAAAACAAGGGTGCCCACTCTTGCCACTTTTATTCAACATAGTTTTAGAAGTGCTAGCCATAACAATTAGAAAAGAAAAAGAAATAATAGGAATCCAAATTGGAAAAGAATAAATAAAATTGTCACTGTTCGCAGATGACATGACACTCTACATAGAAAATCTTAAAGATGTTACAAGTAAACTACTAGAACTCATCATTGAGTTCAGTAAAGTTGCAGGATACAAAATTAATACACAATAACCTGTTGCATTTCTATACCCTAACAACAGAAAATCAGAAAGGGAAATTAAGGAAATAATATCATTTTACCATCACATCAAGGAGAATAAGATACCTACGAATAAACTTTCTGAAGGAGGTAAGAAATCTGTACTCAGAAAAATATAAGACACTTTTGAAAGAAATGGAAGGTGATACAAACATATGGAATAATACACTGTGCTCTTGATTGGAAGAATTAATATTGTTAAAATGACCATACTACCGTACTAAATAAGGGAATCTACAGATTCAATGCAATCCTTTTCAAAATACCAATGATATTTTTCACAGAACAAGAAAAAATAAATTGTAAATTTGTATGGCATCAAAAAAACAAAAGACAAAAAACAGAATGGCCAAAGCAACCTTGAGAAAAAAGCAGAGCTGGAGGAGTCACACTCCTTGACCTGAGACTATACTAAAACACATAGTAATCAAAACATATAGCACTCGCACTAAAATGGACACATAGATTAATAGAAGAGAATAGACATCCCAGAAATAAACCACACTTTTTTTTTTTTTTTTTGAGGTAGACGGGCCTCTCACTGTTGTGGCCTCTCCCATTGAGAAGCACAGGCTCCAGATGTGCAGGCTCAGTGGCCATGACTCACAGGTCCAGCTGCTACACGGCATATGGAATCCTCCTGGACTGGGGCACGAGTCCGTGTCCCCTGCATCAGCGGCAGACTCTCAACCACTGTGCCACCAGGGAAGCCCAAACCACACTTTTATGGTAAATTCATGTATGATAAATAAGGCAAGTGTATAAAATGGAGAAAAGGCAGTGTTTCAAGAAGTGATGCTGGGAAAACTGGACAGTTAAGTGTAAAAGAATGAAATTAGATTGTTCTCTAACACCATAAACAAAAATAAACTCAAAAAGGATTAAAGACATTAATGTAAGCTCAGATAACACAATACTCCTACAGGAAAACTAGGCAGAACATTCTTTGACATAAATCATGGCAATATTTCTTTGGATTTATCTGCTATAAGCAAGTCAATAAAAGAAAAATTAGCAAATGGGACCTAATTAAACTTAAAAGCTTTTGCACAGCAAAGGAAACAATCAATAAAGTGAAAAGACAACTTAATGAATGGGAGAAAATATTTACAAATGATGTGACTGATAAGGGGTTAATATCAAATATATATAAAGAACTCATACAGTTCAGTGTCAAAAAAATAAATAAATAAACAAAGGAACAACCTGATTGAAAAATGGGCAGAAGAACTGAATAGACATTTCTCCAAAGAGGAAATGCAGATGGTTAAGTCACATGAAAAGATGCTCAATATCAGTAATTATGAGGGAAATGCAAATAAGAAACACAATGAGATATCACCTCACACCAGTCAGAATGGCTAACATCAACAATAACACAAACAACAGCTGTTGGCTAGGATGCAGAGAAAAGGGAACCCTCATTCACACTGTTGGTGTGAATTAAATTGGTGCAGCCATTGTGGAAACATTATGGAGTTTTCTTGAAAAACTAAAAATAAACCTAACATATGACCCAGGAATTCCATCCTGCGTATATATGTGAAAAAAAAAAGCCCACAATAATGTGAAAATATACATGCACGCCAATGTTCAAAGCAATTGGGAAGAAATGGAAGCAACCTAAATGTCCATCAACAGATGAATGAATAGGGTTAAGGTGGCGAAATAAGAGGACCTGGAGTTCACCTCTCCCCACAAGTACATCAAGAACATATCTACAGCAGACCTTCAAGATGGCGGAGGAGTAAGACGTGGAGATCACCTTCCTCCCCACAAACACATCAAAAATGCATCTACATGTAGAACAACTCCTACCGAACACCAACTGAACACTGGCAGAAGACCTCAGACTTCCCAAAAGGCAAGAAATTTCCCACGTACCTGGGTAGGGCAAAAGAAAAAACAGAGACAAAAGAATAGGGATGGGACCTGCACCTCTGGGACGTAGCTGTGAAGGAAGAAAAGTTTCCACACACTAAGAAGCCCCTTCACTTGTGGAAACAGGGGGTGGGTGGAGGGAAGCTTCAGAGCCATGGAGGAGAGAGCAGCAACAGGGGTGCAGAGGGCAAAGCAGAGAGAGTCCCGCACAGAGGATCCCTGCCAACCAGCATTCACCAGCCTGAGACGCTTGTCTACTCACACGCCGTGGAGGTGGGGGCTGGGAGGTGAGGCTCAGGTTTTGGAGGTCAGATCCCAGAGAGAGGATTGGGGTTGGCTGCATGAACACAGTCTGAAGGGGGCTAGTGCACCACAGCTAGCCAGGAGGGAGTCCGGGAAAATGTCTGGAACTGCCTAGGAAGCAAGAGACCATTGTTTCAAGGTGCACGGGAAGAGGGGATTTAGAACACTGCCTAAACCAGCTCCAGAGATGGGTGCAAGCCACAGCTATCAGCACGGTTATCAGAGACAGGCATGAAATGTAAAGGCTGCTGCTACAACCACCAAGAAGCCTGTGTGAAAGCACAGATCACTACCCACACCACCCCTCCTGGGAGCCTGTGCAGCCCACCACTACCAGGGCCCCGTGATCCAGGGACAAGTTCCCCAGAGGAACACACAGCACACCTCAGGCTGTTGCAACGTCACGCCCACCTCTGCCACCTCAGGCTTACCCCACATTCCATAACCCTCCCTCCACCCGGCCTGAGGGAGGCAGATCCCCCTAATCAGCTGCTCCTTTAACCCCCTCAGGTCGGGGTGAACAACAGACACCAGAGGGCGACCTACATGCAGAGGTGGGACCAAATCCAAAGCTGAACCCCAGGAGTCGTGTGAAAAAGAAGAGAAAGAGAAATTTTTCTGTGCACCCTCAGGAACAGAGGGTTAAATCTCCACAATCAACTTGATGTGCCCTGCATCTGTGGAATACCTGAATAGACAATGAATAATCCCAAAATTGAAGCAGTGGACTTTGGGAGCAGCTGTAGAATTAGGGTTTGCTTTCTGAATCAATTTGTTTCTGGTTGTATGTTTATCTTAGTTTAGTATTTAGAGAAAGGACAGACAAAACACAAAATTAGTAGAAAGAAAGAAATTATAAAAACCAAAGTGGAAATAACTAGAGACTAAAGAAAGACAATAGAAAAGTTCAATGGAAATAACAGCTGATTCTTTGAAAATATGGATAAAGTTGACAAAGTTTTAGACAGACTCATCAAGAAAATAAAGAGGGGGTCTAAATAAATAAAATCAGCAATTAAAGAGGAGACGTTGCAACCAAACTACAGAAATATAATGGATCATGTGAGATTATTATGAACAATTTGTGCTATTAAAATAGACAACCTAGAGGAAATAGATACATTATTAGAAAAGTTGTCTCCAAAAATGGAATCAGAAAGAAATAGAAAATATGAACACATTTATTACTACTAATAAAATTAAATCAGTTATGACAAAACTGACAACAAAAAGTCCAGGAACAGATGATTTCACAGGTGAATTCTACCAAACATTTTTTAACACCTATCCTTCTCAAATTATTACAAAACTTTGAAGAAGGAAAGAACACTTTTAAACTCATTCTATGAGTCCAGCATTACCCTGATACCAAAACCATAAATAGACACAATAAAAAACTGAAGACCAATAACACTGATGCACATAGATGCAAAACCCTCACAAAACATTAGCACACTAAAATAACAATACAGTAAAAGGCTCATACAACATGATCAAGTGAGATTTATTTCAGTGGTGGAAAAATGGTTCCTGTCCACAAATCAATCACTGTGATATACCAAATTAAAAAATTAAGAATAAAAGCCATATGGTTATCTTAATAGATGCAGAAACTGCTTTGGACAAAATTCAACGTCATTTATGATAAAAATTCTCAACAGAGTGCGTATAGAAAACATGTAACTCAACATAATGCAAGCAATATATGACAAATCAACAGCTAACATCATACTCAATGGTAAAAAGCTGAGAACATTTTCTCTCAGATAAGGAACAAGACAAGAATGTCCACACTCTCCACTTTTCTTCAACATATTTGGAAGTCCTAGCCTCCACTTCTTCAACATTGTATTGGAAGTCCTAGACACAGCAATCAGGTAAGATACATAAATAAAAGAAATACAAGTTGGAAGGGAAAAAGTAAAATTGTCACTATTTTCAGATGACACAATACTGTACACAGAAAATTCTAAAAGACACTACCAACAAAATCTGAAAACTAATAAATGAATTTGATAAAGTTGTAGGATACAAAATTGATATACAATATCTGTCATGTAGCTATACACTATAACTAATTATCAGAAAGAGAAATTAAGAAAACAATCCCATCTCCAACTGCATCAAAAAGAATAAAATACCTAGGAATAATTTTAATTGAAGATATAAAAGAATTGCACTCTGAAAACTATAATATGTTGATGAAAGAAATTAAAGACAACAAAAGTAAGAGGAAAGGTAAATTGTGTTCATGGATTGGGATAAATAATATTGTTAAAAATGACAATACTACCCAAAGCAATCTACAGATTTGGTGCAACCCTTATCAAATTATCAAAGACATTTTTCACAGAGCTAGGACAAATAATTCTAAAATTTGTATGGTGTCACAAAATAATGCAACTATCCAAAGCAATCTAAAGAAAGAACAAAGCTGGAGGTATCAGGCTCTCTGATTTCAAACTATACTACAAAGCTAGAGTACTCAAAATAGTATGTGCTTGCACAGTAGCAGACACACAGGTCAGTGGAACAGAATAGAGTGCCCAGAAATAATTATTTAATGGTTAATTAATCTATGACATAGGAGGCAAGAATATTCAATGGGGAAAAAGCCACTTCAATAAATTCTGTGGGGGAAAACTGGACAGCTACTTGCAAAGGAATCATAGCAGACTACTTTCTCACACAACATATATTAAAAATTAAGGAATTGAGGACCTAAATATAAGACCAAAACCCACAAAACTCCTAGAAGAAAACATAGGGAGTACACTCTTTTACATTATTATCAGCAAATATTTTTAGATCAGTCTCCTCAGACAAGGGAAACAAAAGCAAAAACAAGCATATGGGACTATATCAAACTAAAATCTTTTGCCCAGCCAATGACACTATCGAAAAAAAGAAAATGCAGCCTACTGAATATGAGAAGTTATTTGCAAACAATATATCTGACAAGGAGTTAATATCCAAAATATACAAACAACTCATACAACTCAACATCTAAAAACAAACAACCTGATTTTAAAATGGGCATAGCACAGGGAGATCAGCTTGCTGCTTTGTGACCATGCAGAAGGGTGGGATAGGGAGAGTGGAAGGGAGCCACAAGAGGGAGGGGATATATGTATAGCTGATTCACTTTGTTATGCAGCAGCAACTAACACAACAATGTAAAGCAATTATACTTCAATAAAGATGTTTTAAAAAATGGGCAGAAGACATGAATAATCATTTTTCCAAAAAAGGCATGCAGATGGCGAACAGACATATGAAAAGATGCTCATTATCACTAATCATAGGGAAATGCAAATAAAAAACATTATGAGATCTCACTTATCACCATGGCTTTTATTAAAAAGATAAGAGATAGCAAGTGTTGGCAGGGATGCGGAGAAAAGGGAACACTTTTACAGTATTAGTGGGAATGTAAATTTGTGCAGTATGGAGGTTTCTCAAAAAATTAAGATAAAACTGCCATATTATCCAGAGTTTCAATTCTGGATATTTACACAAAGAAAACAAAACAAGAATTCAAAAACACATAGGCACTCCAATGTTCATTGCAGCATTATTTACAATAGCCAAATATGGAAGCAGTCTCAGTGTCCAAAATGAAATCTTACCATTTGAGAAACATGGATGGATCTAGAGGATATTATGCTAAGGGAATTAAGTCAGAGGAAGACATATACTGTATTATCTCCCTTACATATGGAATCTAAAAAAACAAAAACTAAAACAGACTATGATACAGAGAGCAAGCTATGGTTGCCAGAAGTGCATGGGGTGAGGGAGCAAAATAGGTGAATGGGATTAAGAGGTACAAACCTCCAGTTATAGAAAAAAAAAAAAAAAAGTAAGCCACTGAGTGTTAGTATACAGCATAAGAAATATGATCACTAAGATGGTAATAACATTACAAGGGGGCAGATGGCTATTAGACTTATGGTAATCATTCCATAATGTATGCATATGTCAAATCACTATGTAGTCCACCTGAAACTAACATAATATTGCATGTTACCTATATTTTAAAAAAAGAAAAGAAAAAAAATTACTTTGGGCATATAATCCAAAAGATGAAGTCACTAATAAAGGAAAAAAAATTCAGGATAGTGTTATCTTTATGATAGCAATACTTTATGTCAGAAAACAGTGAGGTAAAATCATGGATACTTAGAAAAAAATGTAATCCACAGGTTTTATATCTACCTAAATTTATCTTCAAGTATAATGGTATTAACAATTACAGAATTGAAAGATATCAAAAGTTTTTTCCTATGATCACTTATTGAAAAATTTACTAGGGAATGAGCTTTATAATGTTACTGACTGACAAAACATCACCTTAAAGACTAGTGGAGAGCCATACACACACACACACACACACACACACACACATATATATTTGCATTTATTTGTTTTGACATTATTAGAGGATAATTGAAGGACACTGAGCTTTACATATTTAATGTGCACAATTTGATCTGTTTTGACATATGCATATACCTATGAAACCGTCACTAAATTTAGTATAACCAACAAATCTACCACAGTCAAATGTTTTCTTGTACCTCTTTGTAATCTCTTCCTTCCTTCATCCCCATCCTCAGGCAAGGAGTGATCTGTCTGTCTTATAGGCTTATATGTAGAGATCTTGAATTTTAAGAGTTTTTAAAAAATTCTTTACTACATGTTGGATTACACTAATGGATTCCCTATTATTGAATTATGTTTACATTTCATAATAAACTCATTTAATAAGATAATTTTTAAATTATATTTTTTATGCTTTAAATTTTACTCATTTTTATTATTTCCTCTGACGAGTTTATTTCATTATAATTTTTCCATCATATTAAGAAATAAACATGCAGTAACGTGGATGAATCTCAAAATCATTACAACGAAAGTAGCCAAGATAAAATAGTATAGTCAATATAATATTATTTATACAAAATTCTTGAATGTGCAAATTAACTTATAGTGATCAATCATTAGTAGTGTCCAACATCTCAAAAGCCCACTGTAGTGCATGGGCAGAACCAACACAAGATTAAATTTGTTTTTCTTCTACACTTATCAGCCAATACATGGGGACTGCATTATCTTTTAGAAAATCCAAATCATAAGGAAAATTTCTCTTTTCTTAAGAAAAATTCAGAATACTGCATTATTTCCAGAAATATATATTCCATACCCCACTTCAAAAATGTATTCTATCCCATAAGAAATTTCAGTTTTTGAATTGACCTCTGTCCCTTTTAAACTCATCACAAAGTACAAAAAGTTTTTTCTTAATTTAGTACAGATATTAATTCCTTCCCAATTTCTCATGCTATATTTAGGTTCAAGCAAAAAATAACATGACTGTAACTAATTCCATGAAGTAATTTGTATACATATCAGTAACTTCAAGACTGAAAAATTATCTCACGAAACTGAAAGAAAAACCACACCACCAAAAAAACATGCTGCCATTCACTAGTGCCCAGGATGTTTTTTCCTATTTAAATTGATAATTATATTACATTTGAGATAATATTGTATATACATACTAACATATACCCAAATATTAACAGTATGCCTTTATGTATGACTCAGGTAATTTTTAGACTGATCACTTTAAAAAGTAACTTTTCTACCTTTCTCTGTTACTGTTGACTTGATGTTATTTCTATTTAAAAATACATTATTGCTGGGGTTTCCCTGGTGGCACAGTGGTTGATAGCCCGCCTGCCGATACAGGGGACATGGGCTCGTGCCCTGATCCGGGAAGATCCCACATGTCGTGGAGCAGCTAGGCCCATGAGCCATGGCCACTGAGCCTGCGTGTCCGGAGCCTGTGCTCCACAATGGGAGAGGTGACAACAGTGAGAGGCCTGCGTACTACAAAAAAAAAAAAAAAGCATTATTGCCATCAAAATGGCTTTTTAATTGGACTATAGTTAAATTACAATGTTATATTAGTTTAAGGCTTGCAACATACTGATTCAACATTTTTTTAAAGACTTAATTTTATTTATTTATTTTTGTCTGCATTGGGTCTTTGTTGCTGTGCATAGGCTTTCTCTCGTTGTGGAAAGTTGGGGCTACTCTTTGTTGTGGTGTGCAGGCTCCTCCTTGTGGTGGCTTCTCTTGTAGGGTGCAGGTTCTAGGTGCACAGGCTTCAGTAGTTGTGGCACATGGGCTCAGTAGTTGAGCCCGGTTCATGGGCACTTGGGCTGTTTCTATGTCTTGTTTACGGTAAATAGTGCTGCTATGAACATTGGGGTTCATGTATCTTTAAGAATTAGTGTTTGGGTTTTTTCTGGATATAGGCCCAGAAGTGGAATTTCTAGATCATATGGTAGTTCTACCTTTACCTTTAGGTAGAATTTTGTTTGCAGGGAGTTTTTTTTTTTCTTTAAACTACAGGTTCTATTTATCTTCTCATGATTGGTCTGTTCAAATTATCTTTCTTCTTGGCTCAGTTTTAGCAGGCTTTTTGTTTCTAGAATCTTATCCATTTCTTCCACATTAATCCAATTAGTTGGCATATAAATGTTCATAGTATTCTCTTATTTATTTATTTTTTTTTGTATTTCTGTGGTATCAATTGTTATTTCTCCTCTTTCATTCTTATTTTGTTTATTTGGGTCCTCTCTTTATTCTTCATGGTGAGCCTGGCTATAAGTTTTTCCGTTTTTTATATCTTTACAAAACAGCAGCTCTGGGGGGTTTTTTAGTTTTTTTTTTTTTTTGTGGTATGCGGTCCTCTCACCGTTGTGGCCTCTCCCGTTGCGGAGCACAGGCTCCGGATGCACAGGCACAGTGGCCATGGCTTACAGTTCCAGCCACTCTGCGGCATGTTGGATCTTCCTGGACCGGGGCATAAACCCATGTCCCCTGTATCAGCAGGCGGACTCTCAACCACTGCACCACCAGGGAAGCTCTCAAAGCAGTAGCTCTTTATTTTATTGATATTTTGTATTTTTATCTCTAGCTTATTTACTCTCTGATCTTTATTATTTCCTTCCTTCTGCTGACTTTGAGTTTTGTTTGTTCTTTTTTCTAATTCTTTTAAGTGATAGTTTAGGTTGTTTATTTGAGTTTTTTATTTGTTTGTTTTTTCTCATGAGGAAGACATATACCATTATGAAATTCCATCATAGAACTACTTTTGCCACATCCCATAAGTTTTGCAAGGTTGTATTTTCATTTTTGTTTTTCTTGAAGTATTTTCTGATATTTTCTTTGATTTCATCATTGACGCAATGATTTTTTTTTTTTTTTTTTTTTTGTAGAATGTAGCTTGGTCTCTATACAATTATTTTTAATTTTTAAAAATTTTGGCTGTGTTGGGTTTTCGTTCCTTCATTTCTTTGTTGGCTTTCTCTAGTAGGGGCGAGCGGGGGTTACTCTTCATTGTGGTGCATGAGCCTCTCATTGCAGTGGCTTCTCTTGTTCTGGAGCACAGGCTCTAAACATGTGGGCTTCAGCAGTTGTGGTACACAGGCTCAGTAGTTGTGGCTCGTGGGCTCTAGAGTGGAGGCTCAGTAGTTGTGGTGCATGGGCTTAGTTGTTTTGTGGCATGTGAGATCTTCCCAGACCAGGGATCAAACCCATTTCCCCTGCATTGTCAGGCAGATTCTTAACCACTGTGTCACAAGGGAAGCCCTTCTGTACGACTATTGTTTTCACATTTTTCTGCCTGGGTGATTTCTAGTTTCACACCATTGTGGAATGAGAAGATGCTCAAAATAACTTCTATCCCCTTCAATTTGTTGAGACTTGTTTTGTGACCTAGTATATGGTTTATCCTAGAGACTATTCCATATGCACTTGAAAAGAATGTGTATATATATATATATTTGGTGTAGTGTTCTGCAGATATCAATTAACTTCAACCATTCTGTTGTGTCATTTAGGACCTCTTTTGCCTTATTATTTTTCCTGACTTCCTGATCTGTCCATTGATGTCAGTGGGTTGTTAAAGTATACTACTATTATTGTTAATTTCTCCCTTTATATCTGTTTGTATATGTTTTATATATTTATGTAATCTTATACTGGGTGCATATATATTTTTTGAATTTTATTTTGTTTATATTTTTATACAACAGGTTCTTGTTAGTTATTAATTTTATACATATTAGTGTACATATGTCTGTCCCAATCTCCCAATTCATCACACCACCACCACCACAACCACCCCTGCCACTTTCCCCCCTTGGTGTCCATATGTTTCTTCTCTGCATCAGTGTCTCAATTTCTGCTCTGCACCGGTTCATATGTACAATTTTTCTAAGCTCCACATATATGCATTAACATACAATATTTGTTTTTCCCTTTCTGACTTACTTCATGCTGTATGACAGTCTCTAGATCCATCCATGTCTCTAAAAATGACCCAATTTTGTTCCTTTTTATGGCTGAGTAATATTCCATTGTATATATGAACCACATCTTCTTTATCCATTAATCTGTTGATGGGCATTTAGGTTGATCCATGTCCTGGCAATTGTAATTAGTGCTGCAAGGAATATTGGGGTGCATGTGTCTTTTTGAATTATGGTTTTCTTAGGGTATATGGCCAGTAGTGGGATTGCTGGGTCATATGGTAATTCTATTTTTAGTTTTTTAAGGAACCTCCATACTGTTCTCCATAGTGGCTGTATCAATTTACATTCCC
Organism: Inia geoffrensis; assembly: GCA_036417435.1. Classification (NCBI taxonomy): domain Eukaryota; kingdom Metazoa; phylum Chordata; class Mammalia; order Artiodactyla; family Iniidae; genus Inia; species Inia geoffrensis. The sequence goes on from CM070920.1 coordinate 61,274,393, forward strand.
ACCAACAGTGCAAAGAGTTCCCTTTTCTCCACACCCTCTCCAGCATTTGTTGTTTGTAGATTTTCTGATGATGCCCATTCTAACTGGTGTGAGGTGATACCTCATTGCAATTTTGATTTGCATTTCTCTAACAATTAGTGATGTTGAGCAGCTTTTCATGTGCTTCTTGGCCACCTGTATGTCTTCTTTGGAGAAACGTCTATTTAGGTCTTCTTCCCAGTTTTGGATTAGGGTTTTTGTTTTTTTTTAATATTGAACTGCATGAGCTGTTTATATATTTTGGAGATTAATCCTTTGCCTGTTGATTTTTTTGCAAATATTTTCTCCCATTCTGAGGATTGACTTTTCGTCTTGTTTGTAGTTTCCTTTGCTGTGCAAAAACTTTTAAGTTTCATTAGGTCCTATTTGTTTATTTTTGTCTTTATTTCCATTACTCTAGGAGGTGGATCAAAAAAGATCTTGTTGTGATTTATGTCAAAGAGTGTTCTTCCTATGTTTTCCTCTAAGAGATTTATAGTCTCTAGTCTTACATTTAGGTCTCTAATCCATTATGAGTTTATTTTTGTGTATGGTGTTAGGGAGTGTTCTAATTTTGTTCTTTTATATGTAGCTGTCCAGTTCTCCCAGCACCACTTATTGAAGAGGCTGTCTTTTCTCCATTGTATATCCTTGACTCCTTTGTCATAGATTAGTTGACCACAGGTATGTGGGCTTATCTCTGGGCTTTCTATCCTGTTCCATTTATCTATATTTATGTCTTTGTGTTAGTACCATATTGTCTTGATTATTGGAGCTTTGTAGTATAGTCTGACTTCCGGGAGCCTGATTTCTTCAGCTCCATATTTTTCCCTCACAACTGCTTTGGCTATTTGGGGTCTTTTGTTTCTGTATACAAATTTTAATATATTTTGTTCTAGTTCTGTTAAAAATGCCATTGATAATTTTATAGACGTTGTATTTATTCTGTAGATTGCTTTGGGTAGTAGAGTCATTTTCACAATATTGATTCTTCCAATCCAATAACATGGTATATCTCTCTATCTGTTTGTTTCATCTTTAATTTCTTTCAGCAATGTCTTATAGTTTTCTGAATATTGGTCCTTTGTCTACCTTGGTAGGTTTAATCCTAAGTATTTTATTCTTTTTGTTGCAGTGGTAAATGGGAGTGTTTCCTTAATTTCTCTTTCAGATTTTTCATCATTAATATATAGGAATGTGAGAGATTTCTGTGCATTAATTTTGTACCCTGCAACTTTGCAAAATTCATTGATTAGCTCTAGTAGTTTTCTGGTGGCATGTTTAGTATTCTCTATATATAGTATAATGTCATCTGCAAACAGTGACAGTTTTACTTCTTCTTTTCCAATTTGGATTCCTTTTATTTCTTTTTCTTCCCTGATTGCCATGACTAGGAATTCCAAAATTATGTTGAATAATACTGGTGAGAGTTGACATCCTTACCTTGTTCCTGATCTTAGAAGAAATACTTTCAGTTTTTCACCATTGAGAATGATGTTTCCTGTGGGTTTGTCTTATATGGCCTTTATTATGTTGAGGTAGGTTTCCTCTATGCCCACTTTCTGGAGAGTGTTTATCATAAATGGGTGCTGAACTTTCTCAAAAGCTTCTTCTGCATCTACTGAGATGATCATATGTTTTTTCTTCTTCAATTTGTTAATATGCTGTATCACATTGATTGATTTGCATGTATTGAAGAATCCTTGCATACCTGGGATAAATCCCACTTGATCATGGTGTATGATCCTTTAAATGTGCTGTTGGATTCTGTTTGGTAGTATTTTGTTGAGGATTTTTCCGTCTATATTCATGAGTGATATTGGTCTGCACTTTTCTTTTTTTGTAGTATCTTTGTCTTGTTTTGGTATCGGGGTGATTATGGCCTCATAGAACGAGTTTGGGAGTGTTCCTTCCTTGGCAGTGTTTTGGAAGAGTTTCAGAAGGATTGGTGTTAGCTTTTCTCTAAATGCCTAATAGAATTCACCTGTGAAGCCTGGACTTTTGTTTGTTGGAAGAGTTTTAATCACAGTTTCAATTTCATTACTTGTGATTCATCTGTTCATATTTTCTATTTCTTCCTGGTTCTCGAAGTTTTTGCCTCTCTAAGAATTAATCCATTTCTTCCACGTTGTCCATTTTATTGGCAGAGCTGCTTGTAGTAGTCTCTTAGGATGCTTTGTATTTCTGCAGTGTCTGCTGTAACTTCTCCTTTTTCATTTCTAATTTTATTGAGTTGAGTCCTCTCCCTCTTTTTCTTGATGAGTCTGGCTAATGGTTTATCAATTTTGTTTATCTTCTCAAAGAACCAGCTTTTAGTTTTATCAATCTTTGCTACTGTTTTCTTTGTTTCTATTTCATTTATTTCTCCTTTGCTCTTTATGATTTCTTTCCTTCTACTAAGTTTGGGTTTTGTTTGTTCTTTCTCTAGTTCTTTTAGTTGTGAGGTTTGATTGTTTATTTGAGATGTTTGTTGTTTCTTGAGGTAGGATTATATTGCTACAAACTTCCCTCTTAGAACTGATTTTGCTGCATCCTATAGGATTTGGATCATTGTGTTTTCATTGTCATTTGTCTCTAGATATTTTTTAATTTCCTCTTTGAGTTTTTCAGTGATCTTTTGGTTATTTAGTAACATATTGTTTAGCCTCCATGTCTTCATTTCTTTTCATTCTTTTTTCTTTATTCTGTTCCACAGCAGTGAATTCCACCATTCTGTCTTCCAGTTCACTTATCCGTTCCTCTGCCTCAGTTATTCTGCTATTGATTCCTTCTAGTGTATTTTTCATTTCAGTTACTGTATTGTTCATCTCTGTTTGTGTGTTCTTTAATTCTTCTAGGTCTTTGTTAAACATTTCTTGCATCTTTGACTCCAATTTTTCGAGGTACTGGATCATCTTCATTCTCATTCTTCTAGATTCTTTTTCTGGAATGTTGCCTATCTCCACTTCTTTTAGTTGTTTTTCTGGGGTTTTACTTTGTTCCTTCATCTGATACATAGCCCTCTGCCTTTTCATCTTGTCTATGTTTCTGTGAATGTGGTTTTTGTTCCACAAGGTGTAGGATTGTAGTTCTTACTTCTTCCATCTGTCCTCTGGTGGATAAGGCTATCTAATGGGCTTGTGCCAGTTTCCTGATGGGAGCGACTGGTGGTGGGTAGAGTTGGCTTTTGCTCTGGTGGGCAGAGCTCAGTAAAACTTTAACCTGCTTGTCTGCTAATGGGTGGGGCTGGGTTCCCTTCTTGTTGGTTGTTTGGCCTGAGGTTACCCAACACTGGAGCCTACCTGGGCTCTTTGTTGGGGCTAATGGTAGACTTGGGAAGGCTCACGTCCAGGAGTACTTCCCAGAACTTTTGCTGCCAGTGTCCTTGCCCTCACAGTGAGCAACAGCCACCCCCCATGTCTGCAGGAGATCCTCCAACACTAGCAAATAGGTCTCATTCAGTCTCCTATGGGGTCACTGCTCCTTCCCGTGGGTCCTGATGTGCACCCTACTTTATGTGTGCCTTCCAGGAATAGAGTCTCTTTTTCCCCAAGTCCTGTTTAAGTCATACAATCAAATCCAGCAAGCTTTCAAAGTCTGATTCTTTAGGAATTCCTCCTCCTGTTGCTGGACCCCCAGGTTGGGAAGCCTGACGTGGGGCTCCGAATCTTCACTCCAGTGGGTGGACCTCTCTGCTATAAGTGTTCTCCAGTTTGTGAGTCACCCACCAAGCAGTTATGGAATTTGATTTTATTGTGATTGTGCCCCTCCTACCATCTCATTGTGGCTTTACCTTTGTATTTGGATGTGGGGTATCTTTTTTGATGAGTTCCAGTGTCTTCCTGTCAATGATTGTTCAGAAGTTTGCTGTGATTCCAGTGCTCTCGCAAGAAGAGGTCTTTACTGGGTGCATATATGTTGATGAGTGTAATATCCTCTTCCAACATTGATCTCTTTCTCATTATAAAATGCCTTTTTTGTCTTTCTATATGAACTTTGTTTTAAAGTAAATTTGTCTGATATAGGTAGTGGTACCCCTGTTTTCTTGTCATTTCCATTTGCATAATGTATCTTTTCTCATCCTCTACCTTTTAGTCTGTGTGCATCTTTTACCCTAAAGTGAGTCTTTTGTAGGCAGCATATTGTAGGTTCTTGTTTTTTAATCCAATCTGCCACTCTATGTCTTTTGAATGGAGCACTTAGTCCATTGACCTGTAAAGTAATTATTTATAGGTGTGTTCTTATTGCCATTTTATTCCTTGTTTTCCAGGATTCTTTTTGTAGTTGTTGTTTGTTCACTTTTTCTTCCGTTTGTATTTTCCTTTTGTGGTTTGATGATTTTCCTTTGTAGTACACTTGAGTTCTTTTCTTTCTGTTTTTTTGTGAATCTATTATATGTTTTTGATTATTTTTGTATGTCTTTGATTGTGGTTATCATGGAGTTCAAGTATGTTGACCAATAACTATATATATTTGCATTAAACTGATAGTCATTCAAATTCAAACACATTCTAAAAGTCCAATATTTTTATAGTCTCGTCCCCTATATTTTGTGATATTCAAGTACTGAAAACATAGGGAAAATCCAGTTAATAAAATATATTGAAAAGATTAAAGTGATAATAACTATTATGTGCCACACACTCTGATAAATGATCTGTATTATGTCATATATTCTCACACCTACACCTCTCCACACAGTGGGGCTGGCACTCACTGTGTACTCCTGAAGGAGAAGGGCAGCAAGAATGATATTTGGTAAATTCTAGGGAATATGCACAGAAAGCAGGTCAGAGTCTGTAGACCAGGGAGACCACACATTTGAGCTGTAGCACCACCTTAAAGAAAATAAATTGGCTATCAGCACTAGCCTGGTGCATTATAGGAATAAGAGAAAAACATATAAGAATACTCTTGAGAATATGAGAATACTCTCATAAGAGGAAGCAAGAACTGTGGAGAAATTTTATCCATACAAGGTATTATAAAGCTTCAAAATCTATAGAAGGGCTGAAAAAAGCTATTTATATGCAAAAGGAAGTTGGTGAGAACTGGAGGAGGAGATAGCTACTTCAAATATGAAACCAGCAATTAAAATTTCTAAACAATGTGAAAAGCAAAGAAACATGACCAAAAGATTACAACAAACTTCCAGTGACCAAAACAAAAATATAGAGATCTACAATTTACTCAATAAAGAATTGGAAATATAAGTTTTATGTAAACTACAGAGTTTCAAGAAAACACAGAAATACAATTCAAGAAAATCAGGAATACAATGTGTACTGAAAATAATACTTTCAAAAAAGACGTTAAATCATAAAAATAATCAAATAGAAATTCTGGAGCCCAAGAATTCAATGAACATGATCAGAAATGCAGTTGAAAGAATCAACATAAGAACACATCAAAAAGAACAAAGAATCAGTGAGATAGAAATCAAAACTTGGAAATAATTCAGTTAGAAGACATGAAAAGAAAAAAGAATGAAAAAGAGTGAAGAAAACCTGTGTAATCTATGGCACACCATTACAAGAATCTAAATCATTGGTGTTTCAGAGGAGAAAAGAAGGACAAAGCCTGAAAAAAAAAGCTTATTTGAAGAAATAGTGGTTGAGAATTTCTTAAATCTGGGGAGAGATTTGGACAGCCATGTTCATGTAGTGACAATTTTATTATGTCTTGGAGATGATTGTTTTTGATTGAAATAATAAAACTGTCAAAATTAAAAGACAAAGAGAGACCTTAAAGCAGGAAAAGAGGGGCTTCTGGGAAGATGGTGGAACAGTAAGACACAGAGATCACCTTTCTCCCCACAGATACAACAGAAATACATCTACACGTGGAACAACTCCTACAGAACGCCTACAGAATGCTGGCAGACCTCCCAAAAGGCAAGAAACCCCCCACATACCTGGGTAAGGCAAAAGAAAAAAGAATAAACAGAGAAAAAAGTATAAGGACAGGACTTGCACCAGTGGGAAGGAACTGTGAAGGAGGAAAGGTTTCCACACACTAGGAAGCCCCTTCACGGGAAGAGACTGCAGGTGGCAGAGGGGGAAAGCTTCAGAGCTGCAGAGGAGAGCACAGTAAGAGGGGTGCAGGGGGCAAAGCAGAGAGATTCCTGCACAGAGGATCAGTGCCGAATGGCACTCACCAGCCCAAGAGGATTGTCTGCTCCTCAACGGGGCAGGCGGGGCTGGGAGCTGAGGCTCGAGCTTCGGTCGGAGGCAGGGAGAGGACTGGGATTGGCGGCGTGAACACAACCTGCAGGGGGTTAGTGCACCACAGCTGACCAGGAGGGAGTTGGGGAAAAGTCTGGACCTGCCAAAGAGGCGAGAGACTTTTTCTTCCCACTTTGTTTTCTGGTGCACAAGGAGAGAGGATTAAGAATGCTGCTTAAAGGAGCTCCAGAGACGGGCGAGAACTGCGGCTAAAAGCACGGACCCCAAAAACAGACATGAGACTCTAAGGCTGTTGCTGCCACCATCAAGAAGCCTCTGTGTGATAACAGGTCACTATCCACACCCCCATTCCGGAGAGCCTGTGCAGCCTGCTACTGCCAGGGTCCCGGGAACCAGGGACAACTCCCCCCGGAGAATGCACGGCACGCCTCAGGCTGGTGCAACATCACACCGGCCCCTGTCACTTCAGGCTCGCCCTGCACACCATGCCCCTCCCTCTCCCTAGGCAGACTGAGGCAGAACCCCCAAATCAGCTGCTCTTTAATGCCATCCTGTCTGAGCAAGGAACAGATACCCTTCAGTAACCTATACGCAGACGCAGGGCCAAACCCAAAGCCAAGCCACTGGGAGCTGTGAGAACAAAGAAAAGAAAGGGAAATCTCTCCCAGCAGCCTCAGAAGCAGCGGATTAAAGCTCCACAATCATTTTGTGCATCTGTGGAATACATGAATAAACAACGAATCACCCCAAATTTAGGAGGTAGACTTTGAGAGCAAGATTTATGATTTTTTCTCCTTTTCCTTTTCTTATGAGTGTGTATGTGTATGCTTCTGTGTGAGATTTTGTCTGTATAGATTTGCTTCCAAGATTTGTCTGAGGGTTCTATCTGTCCGTTTTTTTAAAAAAAAATTTTCTTAATAATTACTTTTTATTTTAATAACTTTATTTTATTTTACTTTATCTTCATGCTTTCCTTCCTTCCCTCCTTTAGACAACGAGTCATCACAAATTGAGAACTTAGACTTTGAGAGCAAGACTTATGATTTTTTCCCCTTTTTCTCTTTTTGTGAGTGTGTATCTGTATGCTTCTGTGTGATATTTTGTCTGTATAGCTTTGCTTGACCATTTGTCCTAGGGCTCTATCTGTCAGATTTAAAAAAAACTTTTTTTCTTTTTTTAGCTTAATAATTATATTTTTATTTTAATAACTTTATTATATTTTATCTTAATTTATTTTATTGTACTTTATCTTCATTCCCTTTCTTTCCTTCCTTGCCTCCTTCCTTCCTTCCTCCCTCCCTCCCTCCCTCAATTCTTCCCTCGCCCCTTTATTTCTTTCTTTCTACTTCTACTAATTCTATCTTTCTACTTTTTCTGCCTTTTATTCTGAGCAGTGAGGATGAAAGGTTCTTGGTGCTGCAGCCAGGAGTCAGTGCTGTGCCTCTGAGGTGTGAGAGCCAACTTCAGGACACTGGTCCACCAGAGACCTCACAGCTCCACATAATATCAAAAGGTGAAAATCTCGCAGAGATCTCCATCTCAACACCAGCAGCCAGCGTCACTCAACGACCAGCAAGCTACAGTGCGGAGCATCCTATGCCAAACAACTAGCAATACAGGAACACAATCCTACCCATTGGCAGAGAGGTTGCCTAAAATCATAATAAGTCCACAGACACCCAAAAACACACCACCAGATGTGGACATGCCCACAAGAAAGACAAGATCCAGCCTCATCTACCAGAACACAGGTACTAGTCCCCTCCACCAGGAAGCCTACACAACACTCTGAACCATCCTTAGCAACTGGGGACAGACACCAAAAACAACGGGAACTACGAACCTGCAGCCTGCAAATAGAGGACCCCAAACACAGTAAGATAAGCAAAATGAGAAGACAGAAAAACACACAGCAGATGAAGGAGCAAGATAAAAACCCATGAGACCTAACAAATGAAGAGGAAATAAGCAGTCTACCTGAAAAAAAAATTAAGAATAATGATAGTAAAGATGATCCAAAATCATGGAAATACAATACACAAGATGCAAGAAACATTTAACAAGGACCTAGAAGAACTAAATATGAAACAAACAATTATGAACAACACAAGAAATGAAATGAAAAGTACTCTAGATGGGACCAATAGCAGAATAGCTGAGGCAGAAGAACGGATAAGTGACCTGGAAGATAAAATAGTGGAAATAACTACTGCAGAGCAGAGTAAAGAAAAAAGAATGAAAAGAACTGAGGACAGTCTCAGAGACCTCTGGGACAACAATAAATGCACCAACATTCAAATTATAGGGGTTCGAGAAGAAGAAGAGAAAAAGAAAGGGACTGAGAAAATATTTGAAGAGAGTATAGTTGAAAACTTCCTTAATATGGGAAAGGAAATAGTTAATCAAGTCCAGGAAGCACAGAGAGTCAAATACAGGATAAATCCAAGGGGAAATACACCAAGACACATATTAATCAAACTGTCAAAAATTAAATACTAAGAAAACATTTTAAAAGCAGCAAGGGAAAAACAGCAAATAACACACACAAAGGAATCCGCATAAGGTTAACAGCTGATCTTTCAACAGAAACTCTGCAAGCCAGAAGGGACTGGCAGGACGTATTTCAAAGGATGAAGGGGAAAAACCTGCAACCAAGATTACTCTACCCAGCAAGGATCTCATTCAGGTTTGATGGAGAAATTAAAACCTTTACAGACAAGCAAAAGCTGAGAGTTCAGCACTACCAAACGAGCTCTACAACAACTGATAAAGAAACTTCACTAGGCAAGAAATATCAGAGTAGGAAAAGACCTACAATAATGAACCAAAACAATTAAGAAAACGGGAATAGGAGCATACATATCGATAATTACCTTAAATGTAAATGAATTAAATGCTCCCACCAAAAGACACAGAGTGACTGAATGGAAACAAAAACAAGACCCATATATTTGCTGTCTACAAGAGACCCACTTCAGACCTAGAGATGCATACAGACTGAAAGTAAGGGGTTGGAAAAAGATATTTCATGCTAAGGGAAAGCAAAAGAAAGCTGGAGTAGCAATTCTCATATCAGACAATATAGACTTTAAAATAAAGACTATTAGAAGAGACAAAGAAGGACACTACATAATGATCAAGGGATCGATCCAAGAGGAAGATATAACGATTGTAAATATTTATGAACCCAACATAGGAGCACCATAATACATAAGGCAAATACTAACAGCCATAAAAGGGAAAATCAACAGTAACACATTCATAGTAGGGGACCTTAACACCCCATTTCCACCAATGAACAGATCATCCAAAATGAAAATAAATAAGGAAACACAAGCTTTAAATGATATATTAAACAAGAAGGACTTAAATGATATTTATAGGACATTCCAACCAAAAAAAAAAAAAAATACACATTTTTCTCTAGTGCTCATGGAATATTCTCCAGCATAGATCATATCTTGGGTCACAGATCAAGCCTTCGTAAATTTAAGAAAATCGAATTTGTATCAAGTATCTTTTCTGACCTCAACGCAATGACACTAGATACAAATTACAGGAAAATATTTGTAAAAAATGCAAACACATGGAGGCTAAACAATACACTACTTTATAACGAAGTGATCACTGAAGAAATCAAAGAAGAAATTAAAAAATACCGGGAAACAAATGACAGTGGAGACACGACGACCCAACATCTATGGGATGCAGCAAAAGCAGTTCTAAGAGGGTAGTTTATAGCAATACAATCCTACCTTAAGAAACAGGAAACATCTCAAAAAATCAACGTAACCTTGCAGTTAAAGCAATTCGAGAAAGAAGAACAAAAAAACCCCAAATTTAGTAGAAGGATAGAAATCATAAAAATCAGATCAGAAATAATTGAGAAAGAAATGAAGGAAATGATAACAAAGGTCAATAAAACTAAAAGCTGGTTCTTTGAGAAGATAAACAAAATTGATAAACCATTAGCCAGATTCATCAATAAAAAAAGGGAGAAGACTCAAGTCAATAGAATTAGAAATGAAAAGGAGAAGTAACAACTGACACTGCAGAAATACAAAACATCATGAGAGATTACTACAAGCAACTCTATGCCAAAAAGATGGACAAACTGGAGGAAATGGACAAGTTCTTAGAAATGCACAGCCTGCCAAGACAGAAGCAGGAAGAAATAGAAAATATGAACAGCCCAATCACAAGCACTGAAATTGAAACTGTGACTAAAAATTTTCCAACAAACAAAAGCCCAGGACCAGATGGCTTCACAGGGGAATTCTATCAAACATTTAGAGAAGAGCTAACACCTATCCTTCTCAAACTCTTCCAAAATATAGCAGAGGGAGGAACACTCCCAAACTCATTCTACGAGGCCACCAAAACCCTGATTACAAAACCAGACAAGGATGTCACAAACAAGGAAAACTACAGGCCAATATCACTGATGAACTTAGAAGCAAAAATCCTCAACAAAATACTAGCAAACAGAATCCAACAGCACATAAAACGGATCATACACCATGATCAAGTGTATTTTATTCCAGGAATGCAAGGATTCTTTAATATAAGCAAATCAATCAATGTGATACACGTTGATACATATTAACAAACTGAAGGGAAAAAGCCATATGATCATCACAATAGATGCAGAGAAAGCTTTCGACAAAATTCAACACCCATTTATGACAAAAACCCTCAGAAAGTAGGCATAGAGGGAACTTTCCTCAACATAATAAAGGCCATATATGACAAACCCACAGCCAACATCATCCTCAATGGTGAAAAAACTGAAAGCATTTCTACTAAGATCAGGAACAAGACAACGTTGCCCACTCTCACCACTCTTATTCAACATAGTTTTGAAAGTTTTAGCCTCAGCAATCAGAGAAGAAATGGACATAAATGGAATCCAAATCAGAAAATAAGAAGTAAAGCTCTCACTGTTTGCAGATGACATGATACTATACACAGAGAATCCTAAAGATGCTACCAGAAAACTGCTAGAGATAATCAATGAATTTGGTAAAGTAGCAGGATAAAAGATTAATGCACAGAAATCTCTGGAATTCCTATACACTAAAGATGAAAAATCTGAAAGTGAAATCAAGAAAACACTCCTCTTTACCACTGCAAGAAAAAGAAGAAAATATCTAGGAATAAACCTACCTAAGGAGACAAAAGACGTGTATGCAGAAAATTATAAGACAGTGATGAAAGAAATTAAAGATGATACACATAGATGGAGAGATATACCATGTTCTTGGATTGGAATAATGAACATTGTGAAAATTACTCTACCACCCAAAGCAATCTACACATTCAATGCAATCCCTATCAATCTACCACTGGCATTTTTCACAGAATTAGAACGAAAAATTTCACAATTTGTATGGAAACACAAAAGCCCAGAATAGCCAAAGTAATCTTGAGAACTAGATACAGAGCTGGAGGAATCAGGCTCCCTGACTTCAGATTATACTACAAAGATACAGTACTCAAGACAGTATGGTACTGGCAGCAAAACAGAAAGATAGATCAATGGAACAGGAAAGAAAGCCCAGAGATAAACCCACGCACATATGGTCACCTTATCTTTGATAAAGGTGGCAGAAATGTGCAGTGGAGAAAGTACAGCCTCTTCCATAATTGGTGCTTGGAAAACTGGACAGGTACATGTAAAAGTATGAAATTAGATCACTCATTAACACCATACACAAAAATAAGCTCAAAATGGATTAAAGACCTAAATGTAAGACCAGAAACTATCAAACTCTTAGAGGAAAATAGAGGCAGGGCACTCTATGACATAAATCACAACAAGATCCTTTTTAACCCACCTCCTAGAGAAATGGAAATAAAAACAAAAATAAACAAATGGGACTTAATGAAACTTCAAAGCTTTTGCACAGCAAAGGAAACCATAAACAAGACTAAAAGCCAACCCTCAGAATGGGAGAAAATATTTGCCAATGAAGCAACTGACAAGGGATTAATCTCCAAAACTCATAAGCAGCTCATGCAGCTTAATAACAAAAAAAGAAAAAAAATCCAAAAATGGGCAGAAGATTTTAATGGACACTTCTCCAAAGAATATATACAGACTGCCAACAAACACATGAAAAAATGCTCAAAATCACTAATCATTATAGAAATGCAAATCAAAACTACAATGAGATATTATCTCACACCAGTCAGAGTGGCCATCAACAAAAAATCTAGAAACAATAAATGCTGAAGAGGGTGTGAAGAAAAGGGAACACTCTTGCACTGTTGTTGGGAATGCAAATTGATACAGCCACTGTGGAGAACAGTATGGAGGTTCCTTAATAAACTGCAAATAGAACTACCATATGGCCCAGCAATCCCACTACTGGGCATATACCCTGAGAAAACCAGAATTTAAAAAGTTCAGGTACCAAAATGTTCATTGCAGCTCTATTTACAATAGCCCAGAGATGGACACAACCTAAGTGACCATCATCGGATGAATGCATAAAGAATATGTGGCACATATATACAATGGAATATTACTCAGCCCTAAAAAGAAAAGAAATTGAACTCTTTGTAATGAGGTGGATAGACCTAGAGTCTGTCATACAGAGTGAAGTAAGTCAGAAGCAGAAAGACAAATACCGTATGCTAACACATATGTATGGAATTAAAAAAAAATGTCACAAAGAACCTAGGGGTAAGATAGGAATAAAGACACAGACCTACTGGATAACAGACTTGAGGATATGGGGAGGGCGAAGGGTGAGCTGTGATATGGCGAGAGAGAGACATGGACATATATATACTAACAAACTTAAGGTAGATAGCTAGTGGTAAGCAGCCACTTGGCACTGGGATATCGGCTCGGTGCTTTGTGACCACCTGGAGGGGTGGGATAGGGAGGGTGGGAGGGAGGGAGACGCAAGAGGGAAGACATATGCGAACATATGTATATGTATAACTGATTCACTTTGTTATAAAGTAGAAGATAACACCATTGTAAAGCAATTATACCCCAATAAAGATGTTAAAAAAGAAACAAAAAAATCCCATTATGTTTAAGACTCACAGTTATAGGGAGCAAACGAGTGGATACCAGTAGGGAGAGGGAAGGGGGGAGGGGCATTACAGGTGTAGGGGATTAAGAGGTACAAACAATTATATATAAAATAAACCACAAGGATATATTGTACCACATGGGGAAGGTAGTCAATATTTTATAATAAGTATAAATGGAGTATAACCTTTTAAATTGTGAATCACTGTACTGTATACCTATAATTTATATAATATTGTAAATCAACTATACTGCAATAAAAAAATTTTTTAAGAAAAAACAAAAAACAAAAAACAACAACAAAAAAAACTACCATACCACTCCGCAATCCCACTACCGGGCATATAACCTGAGAAACCCATAATTCAAAAGAGTCATGTACCAAAATGTTCATTGCAGCTCTATTGACAATAGCCAGGACATGGATGCAGCCTACATCTCCATCAACAGATGAATGGATAAATAAGATGTGGCACATATATACAATGGAGTATTACTCAGCCATAAAAACAAATGAAATTGAGTTATTTGTAGTGAGGTGGATGGACCTAGAGTCTGTCATACAGAGTGAGGTAAGTCAGAAAGAGAAAAACAAATGCCGTATGCTAACACATATATATGGAATCTAAAAAAAATAAAAAAGAAATAAGTGGTCATGAAGAACCCAGGGCAAGACAGGAATAAAGAAACAGACCTACTAGAGAATGAGCTTGAGGATACGGGGAGGGGGATGGGTAAGGTGGGACAAAGTGCGAAAGTGGCATGGACATATATACACTACCAAATGTAAAATATATAGCTAGTGGGAAGCAGCCACATAGCACAGGGAGATCAGCTCGGTGTTTTGTGACCACGGAGAGGGGTGGGATAGGGAGATTGAGAGGGAGGGAGACTCAAGAGGGAAGGGATATGGGAACATATGTATATGTATAACTGATTCACTTTTTGTAAAGCAGAAACTAACACACCATTGTAAAGCAATTATACTCCAATAAAGGTGTTAAAAAATAAATAAATGGCTAAGGTAAACATTCCATAATAACACTAGTCTAAATAATGTAAGAGTAGCTAGATTAATTTTAGACACAGCAGACTTCAAAATAATGAGAATTATCAGGATTTAGAAGGGGCATTACGTACAGAAAAAGGACGAATTCTCTAAGAGTATATTTTTCAATATGTATACGCCTAAAAACACAGCATCAAACTACATCAGGCAAAATCTGATAGTAGAGATACATAAATCCACTATTATAGTTGGAAACTTTAACACCCCTTTCTCAGAAATGGACAGATTCAGCAGAAAATAAGTAAGGAGATACTTGAACTCAACACTGTTAATCAACTATAAATAATTGACAACTTTAGAATACTTCATCCAAAACCAGAATACACATTTTTCTCAAGCTCACATGGAAAACTCATCAATATAGAACACATTCTCAGCTATAAAACACATCTTAACAAATTAAAAATAATAGAAATCATATAATCTCTGCTCTCAGACTACCAGGGAGGAGACATTAACAAGGGAGCTAAACTAGAATTAAAATCATAAAGATAGGTGTAAAATTCCAAAGTATGTGGAGATTAAACAACACACTTCAAAAAAAAATAATTAAAGAGGAAATATCAAAAGAAATATAATGATATTTTGAACCACATGAATATAAAAACACAACTTATCAAAGTTAGTGGCATGCAGTGACAGTGGTACCTAGAAGGAAATTTAGAGCATTGAAGGCATATATGAGAAAGGAAGAAAGTCCTAAAATCAAGAATCTAAGTTTCTATGTTGTATGAGTAGAAAAAGGATAAATTAAGTCAAAGTTAGCATTAGAAATAAGAATTAGAGTACAAATCAATGAAATTCAAAGCAAGAAATCAATAGATAAAATCAAAGAAATAAAACGCTTGGTCTTTGAAAAGATCAATAAAACTGATAAGCCTCTAGTCAGGTCAAGTAATAAAAATAGCTAGACCACAAATTGTTAGTATCGGAAATGAAAAGGACATAAATACTAAAGGTATGGGCATTAAAAGGAGAAAAAATACTATGCACATCTTTATGCCCACAATTATGATAACTTAGATTAAATGGACCAATATTTTAAAGGATGTAATTTACCAAAATTCACAAAAAAATAAACAATCTGAATAGGCCTATATCTATTAATGAATAAAATAAATAAATAATAAATTTCCAATACAGAAAGCACCTGGACCAGACAGGTTCACTGGTGAATTCTACCAAACATTTAAGAAAGAAATTATGCTGAGTCTCTTAAATCTCTTTCAGAGTATAGAATCTGAGGGAATATATATTTTTACTCATTTTAGGAGAACAGCATTATCCTAACCCCAAAATCAGACAAAGATATTAGAAATAAAGAAAACTACAAACCAATATTTTTCACATGAAATTCTCAGCAAAATATTAGCAAGTGAAATCCAAAAGAGTCTAAAAAGAATTATACACCAAGACAGAGTGCGATTTGTCCCAGTTATGCAAAGCTAGTTCAACATTCTAAAATCAATTAATGTAATCTACCATATCAACAGACTAAACAATAATAATAATATGATCATATCAATAGATGAAGAAAAAAACATTTGAGCAAATTCCATGCCCATTTATGACAAAACTCTCAGATCAGAATACAGCTTTCACAGCTTGATAAAGACTACAAAATAAATACAACTAACATACTTAATGGTGAGTAAAGTGAAGTTTTCCAACTAAGATCACATACAAGAAAAGGATGTTCCCTTACCAATTCTTTTCTTTCTTTTTTTTTCTTTTACATCTTTATTGGAGTATAAAAGCTTTACAATGGTGTGTTAGTTTCTGCTTTATAACAATGTGAATCAGTTATACATATACATATGTTCCCATATATCTTCCCGCTTGCAACTTCCTCCCTCCCACCCTCCCTATCCCACCCCTCCGGGCGGTCACAAAGCACCAAGCTGATCTCTCTGTGCTATCCGGCTGCTTCCCACTAGCTATATATTTTACGTTTGATAGTGTATATATGTCCATGCCTCTCTCTTGCTTTGTCACAGCTTACCATTCCCCCTCCCCTATCCTTAAGTCCATTCTCTAGGAGGTCTTTGTCTTTCTTCCTGTCTTATGCCTAGGTTCTTCATGACATTTTTTTCTTAAAATCCATAATGTATGTGTTAGCATACGGTATTTATATTTCCCTTTCTGACTTACTTCACTCTGTATGACAGACTAGGTCGATCCACCTCATTACAATGAGTGCAATTTCTTTTTTCTTATGGCTGAGCAATATTCCATTATATATATGTGCCATATCTTCCTTATCCATTCATCCGATGATGGACACTTAGGTTGTTTCCATCCCCAGACCTTTGTAAATAGAGCTGCAATGAATATTTTGGTACATGACTCTTTTTGAATTTTGGTTTTCTCAGGGTATATGCCCAGTAGTGGGATTGTTGGGTCATATGGTAGTTCTATCTGTAGTTTATTAAGGAACCTACATACTGTTCTCCACAGTGGCTGTATCAATTTACATTTACACCAACAGTGCAAGAGGGTACCCTTTTATCCACACCCTCTCCAGCATTTATTGTTTCTAGATTTTTTGATGATGGCCATTCTGACTGGTATGAGATGATATCTCATTGTAGTTTTGATTTGCATTTCTCTAACGATTAATGAAGTTGAACATACTTACATGTGTTTGTTGGCAGTCTGTATATCTTCTCTGGAGAAATGTCTATTTAGGTCTTCTGCCCATTTATGGACTGGGTTTTTTGTTTTTTTGTTATTGAGCTGCATGAGCTGCTTATAAATTTTGGAGATTAATCCTTTGTCAGTTGCTTCATTTGAAAATATTTTCTCCCATGCTGAGTGTTCTCTTTTGGTCTTGTTTATGGTTTCCTTTGCTGTGCAAAAGCTTTGAAGTTTCATTAGGTCCCATTTGTTTATTTTTGTTTTTATTTCCATTTCTCTAGGAGGTGGGTCAAAAATGATCTTTCTGTGATTTATGTCATAGTGTTCTGCTTTCATTTTCCTCTAAGTGTTTGATAGTTTCTGGCCCTACATTTAGGTTTTTGATCCATTTTGAGTTTATTTTTGTGTATGGTGTTAGGGAGTGACCTAATCTCATACATTTACATGTACTTGTCCAGTTTTCCTAGCACCACTTATTGAAGAGGCTATCCATTCTCCACTGTACATTCCTGCCTCCTTTAACAAAGATAAGGTGACCATATGTGCGTGGGTTTATCTCTGGGCTTTCTATCCTGTTCCATTGATCTATCTATCTGTTTCTGTGCCAGTACCATACTGTCTTGATTACTGTAACTTTGTAGTATAGTCTGAAGTCAGGGAGCTTAATTCCTCAAGCTTTGTTTTTCATTCTCAAGATTGCTTTGGCTATTCGGGGTCTTTTGTGTTTCCATACAAATTGTGAAATCTTTGGTTCTAATTCTGTGAAAAATACCAGTGGTAGTTTGATAGGGAGTACATTGAATCTGTAGGTTGCTTTGGGTATTACAATCATTTTCATAATGTTGATTTTTCCAATCCAAGAACATGGCATATCTCTCCATCTATTTGTATCATCTTTAATTTCTTTCATCAGTGTCATAATTTTCTGCATACAGGTCTTTTGTCTCCTTAGGGAGGTTTATTCCTAGATATTTTATTCCTTTTGTTGCAATGGTAAATGGGAGTGTTTTCCTGATTTCACTTTCAGATTTGTCCTCATTAGTGTATAGGAATTCCAGAGATTTCTGTGCATTAATTTTGTATCCTGCTACATTACCAGATTCATTGATTAGCCCTAGTAGTTTTCTGGTAGCATCTTTGGGATTCTCTATGTATAGTATCATGTCATCTGCAAACAGTGACAGCTTTACTTCTTCTTTTCCGATTTGGATTGCTTTTATTTCCTTTTCTTCTCTGATTTCTGTGGCTAAAATTTCAGAAACTATGTTGAATAAGACTGGAGAGAATGAGAAACCTTGTCTTGTTCCTAATCTTAGTGGAAATGCTTTCAGTTTTTTACCATTGAGGATGATGTTGGCTGTTGGTTTGTCATATATGGCCTTTATTATGTTGAGGAAAGTTCCCTCTATGCCTACTTTTGGCAGGGTTTTTATCATAAATGGGTGTTGAATTTTGTCAAAAGTTTTCTAGGCACCTATTGAGATGATCATATGGTTTTTCTCCTTCAATTTGTTAATATGGTTTATCACATTGATTGTTTTGCTTATATTGAATAATCCTTGCATTCCTGGAATAAAATACACTTGATCATGGTGTATGATCCTTTTAATGTGCTGTTGGATTCTGTTTGCTAGTATTTTGTTGAGGATTTTTGCATCTATGTTCATCAGTGATATTGGCCTGTAGCTTTCTTTCTTTGTGACATCCTTTTCTGGTTTTGGTATCAGGGTGTTGGTTGCCTCCTAGAATGAGTTTGGGAGTGTTCCTCCCATGGCTATATTTTGGAAGAGTTTGAGAAGGATAGGTGTTAGCTCTTCTCTAAATGTTTGATAGAATTCACCTGTGAAGCCTTCTTATCCTGGGCTTTTTTTTTGTTGGAAAATTTTTAATCACAGTTTCAATTTCAGTGCTTATGATTGGTCTGTTCATATTTTCTATGTGTTCCTGATTCAGTCCTGGCAGGGTGTGCATTTCTAAGAATGTGTCAATTTCTTCCAGGTTGTCCATTTTATTGGCATAAAGTTTCTTGCAGTAATCTCTCATGATCTTTTGTACTTCTGCGGTTTCAGTTGTTTCTTCTCCTTTTTCATTTCTAATTGTAATGTTGTGAGTCTTCTCCCTTTTTTCCTTGATGAGTCTGGATAATGGTTTATCAATTTTGTTTATCTTCTCAAAGAACCAGCTTGTAGTTTTATTGATCTTTGCTATCGTTTCCTTCATTTCTTTTTCATTTATTTCTGATCTGATTTTAATGATTTCTTCCCTTCTGCTAACTTTCGGGTTTTTTGTTCTTCTTCCTCTAATTGCTTTAGGTTAGGCAGTTTATTCGAGATGTTTCCTGTTTCTTAAGGTAGGGTTGTATTGCTATAAACTTCCCTATTAGAACTGCTTTTCCTGCATCCCATTGATTTTTGTGTCCTCGTGTCTCCATTGTCATTTGTTCCTAGGTATTTTTAAATTTCTTCTTTGATTTCTTCAGTGATCACTTAGTTATTAAGTAGTGAATTCTTTAGCCTCCATGTGTTTGTATTTTTTACTGATCTTTTTCTGTAATTGACATCTAGTCTCATAGCTTTGTTGTCGGAAATGATGCTTGAAACAATTTCAAATTTCTTAAATTTACCAATGCTTGACTTGTGACAGAAGATATGATCTATCCTTGAGAATATTCCATGAGCACTTGAGAAAAATATGTATTCTATAGTTTTTGGATGGAATGTCCTATAAATATTAATTAAGTCCTTCTTGTTTAATGTATCATTTAAAGCTTGGGTTTATTTTCATTTTGGGTGATTTGTCCATTGGTGAAAGTGGAGTGTTGAAGTCCCCTACTATGAATGTGTTACTGTCGACTAGCCCTTTTATGGCTGTTAGTTTTTGCCTTATGTATTGAGGTGCTCCAATTTTGGGTGCATAAATATTTACAATTGTTATATCTTCTTCTTGGATTGATCCCTTGATCATTATGTGGTGTCCTTCTTTGTCTCTTCTAATAGTCTTTATTTTAAAGTCTATTTTGTCTGATATGAGAATTACTACTCCAGCTTTCTTTTGGTTTCCCTTAGCATGAAATATCTTTTTCCATCCCCTTACTTTTAGTCTGTATGTGTCTCTAGGTCTGAAGTGGGTCTTTTTTAGACATCAAATATATAGGTCTTGTTTTTGTATCCATTCAGCCAATCTCTGTCTTTTGGTGGGAGCATTTAGTCCATTTACATTTGACATAATTATCGATATGTATGTTCCTATTCCCATTTTCTTAATTGTTTTGGGTTTTGTATTGTAGGTCTTTTCCTTCTCTTGTGTTTCTTGCCTAGAGAATTTCCTTTAGCATTTGTTGTAAAGCTGGTTTGGTGGTGCTGAACTCTCTCAGCTTTTGCTTGTGCATAAAGGTTTTAAGTTCTTCATCAAATCTGAATGAGATCCTTACTGGGTAGAGTAATCTTGGTTGCAGGTTTTTCTCCTTCATCACTTTAAATATATCCTGCCAGTCCCTTCTGGTTTGAAGAGTTTCTGCTGAAAGATCAGCTGTTTACCTTATGAGGATTCCCTTGTGTGTTATTTGCTGTTTTTCCCTTGCTGCTTTTAATATGTTTTCTTAGTATTTAATTTTTGACAGTTTGATTAATATGTGTCTTGGCATGTTTGTCCTTGGATTTAACCTGTATGGGACTCTCTGTGCTTCCTGGACTTGACAAATTATTTGCTTTCCCATATTAGAGAAGGTTTCATCTATAATCTCTTGAAATATTTTCTCAGTCCCTTTCTTCTTCTCTTCTTCTTCTGGAACCCCTATAATTCGAATATTAGTGTGTTTAATGTTGTCCCAGAGGTCTCTGAGACGTTCCTCAGTTCTTTTAATTCATTTTTCTTTATTCTGCTCTACAGTAATTATTTCCATTATTTTATCTTCCAGGTCACTTATCCATTCTTCTGCCTCAGTTATTCTGCTATTGATCCCCTCTAGAGTATTTTTAATTTCATTTATTGTGTTGTTCATTGTTGTTCATTTCATCTTTAATTTTTCTAGCTCCTGTTAAATGTTTCTTGAAATTTGTCCATTCTGTTTCCAAGATTTTGGACCATCTTTACTATCATTATTCTTATTTTTTTTCAGGTAGACTGCCTATTTCCTCTTCATTTGTTAGGTCTGGTGGGTTTTTATCTTGGTCATTCCTCTGCTGTGTGTTTTTCTGTCTTTTCATTTTGCTTATTGTATTGTGTTTGGGGTCTCCTTTTTGCCTGCTGCAGGTTAGTGTTTTCCATTGTTTTTGGTGTCAGTCCCCAGTGGCTAAGTTTGCTTCAGTGTGTTGTGTAAGCTTCCTGCTAGAGGGGACTAGTGTCTGTGTTGTGGTGGGTGAGGCTGGATCTTGTGCTTCTGGTGGGTAGTTCCACATCTGTTGGTGTGTTTTGAGGTGTCTGTGGACTTATTATGATTTTAGGCCAACTCTCTGCTAATGGGTGGTGTTGTGTTCCTTTCTTGCTAGTTCTTTGCAATAGGATGTCCAGCACTGTAATTTGCTGGTCGTTGAGTGAAGCTGGGTGCTGGTGTTGAGATGGAGATCTCTGGGAGATATTTGCCATTTGATATGTGGAGCTGGGAGGTCTCTTATGGACCAGTGTCCTGAAGTTAGCTCTCCCACCTCAGAGGCACAGAACTGACTCCTGGCTGGAGCACCAATAGCCTTTCATCCACACAGCTCAGAATAAAAGGGAGAAAATGTAGAAAGAAAAAATTAATAGAAGTAGAAGGAAAGAAAGAAAGAATGGAGGGAGGGAGAGAGGGAGGAAGGAGGGAAGGAAGGGAAAAAGAAAGAAAGAAGATGAAGTAAAATAAAATAAGAAAAAATATAATAAAGTTATTAAAATAAAAAAAATAATTTTTAAGAGAAAAATTTAAAAAAATATATGGGTGGATAGAACCCTAGGAAAAATAGTGGAGGCAAAGCTATACAGACAAAGTCTCACACAGAAGCATACACATACACACTCACAAAAAGTGGAAAAAGGGGAAAAATCATAAATCTTGCTCTCAAAGTCCACCTCCTCAATTTGGGATGATTCATTGTCCAAAGGAGGGAAGGAAGGACAGAAAGAAAGAAAGAAAAATGACAAAGTAAAATAAAGTAAAGTTATTAAAATAATTATTAAGAAAAAAATTTAAAAAAAAATTAAGAAGGATTGAACCCTAGGGCAAATGGTGGAAGCAAATCTATACAGACAAAATCTCACACAGAAGCATACACATACACACTCACAAAAAGAGGAAAATGGGGAAAAAATAATAAATCTTGCTCTCAAAGTACACCACCTCAATTTGTGTTCATACGTTTTCTATTCATGTATTCCACAGACGCAGGGTACATCAAGTTGATTTTGAAGCTTTAATCCCCTACTTCTGAGGCTGCTGGGAGAGATTTCCCTTTCTCTTCTTTGTTCTCACAGCTCCCAGGGGCTCAGCTTTGGATTTGGCCCCGTCTCTGCATGTAGGTCGCCAGAGGGCGTCTGTTCTTCACTCAGAGAAGACGGGGTTAAAGGAGCCGCTGATTCGGGGGCTCTGGCTCACTCAGGCGGGGGGAAGGAGGGGCACGGAGTGCGGGGCAAGCCTGTGGCTGCAGAAGCCACTGTGAAGTTGCACCAGCCTCAGCCGTGCCATACGTTCTCCTGGGGGAGTTGTCCCTGGATCCCGGCACCCTGGCAGTGGCGGGCTGCACAGGCTCCCTGGAAGGGGGTGTGGATAGTAACCTGTGCTCGCACACAGGCTTCTTGTTGGAGGCATGCATCAGCATCCTTAGCATCTCCTGCCTGTCTCTGTTGTCCACACTTTTAGCAACAGCTCGCGCCCATCTCTGCAGCTCCTTTAAGCAGTGCTCTTAATCCCCTCTCCTCACACACCAGAAAACAAAGAGGTAAGAAAAAGTCTGTTGCCTCTTCAGCAGGTCTAGACTTTTCCTCATACTCCCTTCCGGCTAGCTGTGCTGCACTAACCTCCTGCAGGCTGTGTTCATGCCGCCAACCCCAGTCCTCTCCCAGTGCTCCAACCGAAGCTCGAGCCTCATCTTCTACCCCTGCCCACCCCGGCAGGTGAGCAGACCAGCCTCTCGGGCTGGTGAGTGCCAGTCAGCCCTGATCCTCTGTGCTGGAATCTCTGTGCTTTGTCCTCTGCACCCCTGCTGCTGTGCTCTCCTCTGTGGCTCTGAATCTTTCCCTCTCTGCCTCCCACAGTCTCCGCCCCTGAAGGGGCTCCCTAGTGTGTGGAGACCTTTCCTCCTTCACAGCTCCCTCCCACTGGTGCAGGTCCCATCCCTATCCTTTTGTCTCTATTTATTCTTTTCCCTAACCAGGTACCTCAGGGTATTCTTGCCTTTTGGGTGGTCTGAGGTCTTCTGCCAGCGTTCAGTAGGTGTTCTGTACGAGTTGTTCCACGTGTACATGTATTTCTGGTGTATCTGTGGGGAGGAAGGTGATCTCTGCATATTATTCTTCCACCATCTTCCACCATTTCTTTTCAATACTGCACTTTATGACCTTGGTAATGAAATAAAGGAAGAAAATGAAATAAATGTTATACAGATTGGAAAGGAAGACAAAATTTGTCTTTCATTACAGATGATAAGTTCATCTATAAGAATATACAAAAAAGATAGGAAATAATAAACAATTACAGAAAGCTTGCAGGACACAAGTTTATTATATAAAACTAAATTTCTTTCCTATATACCAATTAAGAACAAGCGAACTTTGAAATTAAAACAAAATACCATTTACATTAATACACACAAAAATGAGATACTGTGGTATAAGTCTAACATAATATATACAAGATCTATATGAGAAAAATTACAAAAGTCTGACAAAGAAAATAAAAAAGAACTAAGTAAATGGAGAGATATTCCATGTTCAAGGATAGGAAGACACTATTATCAATATGTTATTGCTTTTCAACTGGCCCTATATATTCAGTGTATCCCCAATCCAAATCTCAGCAAAGTATTTTATGGGTTTTGACAAGTTGAATCTAAAGTTTACACAGAAAGGTGAAAGGCACAAAATAGACAACACCTTATTAAAGAAGAACAAAGTTAGAGTGCTGACATTCCTGACTTAAAGATTTACAATAAAGTATTTATGACAATATGGTATTGGGGGAAAGTAGACAAAGAAATCTGTAGAATAGAAAGCCCAGAAATAGACCCCATAAATATGGTCAGCTGATCTTTGACAAAGGAGCAAAGGCAATATAAAGGAGAAAAGGGAATTATAATTGTAGTGGAACAACTAGATATCAACATGCAAAAAAAAAAAAAAAAAGAAAAAAGAAAAAAGAATCTAGAAACAGACTTTATACATTTCACAAAAATTAACTCAAAATAGATTGTAGACCTAAGTGTGAAATACAAAATTATAAAACTCCTAAAAGTTAATATAGGAGAAAACCAAATTGATACACAAATGGTGATGCCTTTTTGGATACAATACCAAAGAGACAATAGATAAACAAAATAATTGATAAGCTGTACTTTGTTTAAATTAAAATCTTCTGCTCTGCAAATGACACTATCAAGAGAACTAGAGAATAAGCCACAAGTTAAGTAAGAATATTAGCAAAAGACACATTTTATAAAGGACTATTATCCAAAGTACACAAAGAACTCTTAAAACCAAGCAATAAGGAAACACCTTGGTTAAAAATGGACCAAAAATCAACAGGGATTTATATTATAAGATGGAAAGACTTATGGAACTTAGGGAAAGAGACAAGTCCAAAAGAATTGTCACTGACCTCAAAACCGCCCTTTTAACAATTGTTAGAACTAGTATAAAGATAATCAACAATATATTATTAACATACAAAAATGTCATATTTCTGTTTACCAGAATTACATATGTGGAAATTAAAATTAAAATGGAAAACAATACTATAAAATGCACAAAAATAAAATATTAGGTATGATTCTAGCAAACCACATATGGAATATGTAAGCTGAGACCTACAAAATGCTTATGAAGTAAAACAAAGAACATACATTGATAAATAAATGGAGACACGCACTGTGGTCAAGGATTGGAATGGTGAATATTATAAAAAAAGTTAATATTCTCCAAATTGATCTATATATTTAAGTTCAGTTTCTACCAAAACCCCAAACAATTTTTTTTTAGATATAGAAAAGTTTATTCTAAAATATATGCAACATAGGTAAAATAATTTTGAAAAAGAATAAAGTGTAAGGAATCACTCATCAATGATAGGCTTATTCTATAGCTGCAACAATCAAGACATTTAGGTATTGGAGGATGAATAAACACAAGGATGAATAAAACACACTAACCAAAAAATAGACCCACATAAATATGCCCACCTGATTTTGCAAAGTTGCAAAAAACAATTTATTAAAGACAGTTTTTTTTCAACTTAGGGTATTACAAGTAAATAACCACAGGTAAGAAAATTTAAAAAATTTTTGTCTTATTCAAAATTTAACTATCAAATGTAAAACTATAAAACACTTTTTTTTGTTTTTTGTGGTACTTGGGCCTCTCACTGTTGTGGCCTCTCCCTGTTGCAGAGCACAGGCTCCAGATATGCAGGCTCAGCGGCCATGGCTCACAGGCCCAGCTGCTCCGCGGCATGTGAGATCTTCCCCGATCGGGGCACAAACCAGTGTTCCCTGCATCGGCAGGCGGACTGTCAACCACTGTGCCACCAGGGAAGCCCTAAAACACTTTTTTAAATAAGAGAAAATCTTACTAACTTAGAACAAAGTGAAAAGTTCTTACATAAGACACCAATGCAAGCTACAACCCTTAAAAGGAAAATTTGAGAATTTGGACATCAAAATAAAAAATTTTGCTCTGTGAGAGAACAAGTTATGAGGATGAAAAGACAAGCTACAAACTTGGGGAAATTTTTGTAAACCACATATCTGACAAAGGAGTAGTATATGGAATATATAAAGAACTCTCCAAGCACAAAAGTTAAAAAATCAAAGAAAAAAACCAAAAAACCAATAACAAGTAGTCAAAAGACATGAACAAGTGAAGTAATATGGAAAATGGAAAATGGTGGTGTAGGGGAATGCAAATTTCCATCTGCCCAATGCTGGAAAAACCAATCAGAATAAAAAGTTTTGGAGCCCTAGAATATACTCAAAGCCTTGCAACAATGCTTACTGAAGATAGAAATTGTTAAATTTCAGTAAGATAGTGTTGTGTCACTTTAACTTACCCACCTACCATCCCTTACTCACCAGCTCAGAGCTGGCTGTGAGGAGAGTGGCCCCCATTCAATGTGTGACTTGCTGGTACCAGAGGGGTTAATAAAGACCTTGTTGTCAATGAATTGTCATTTTTTAATAAACCCAAATTGGAAATTCCTTAGATCCCCTTTAATATATGAATGGTTTAAGCAAACGGTAATGTGTATATATAAGTACCATGTAATAATGACAGTGCAAAGGAGCAAGATTTTGATGCATGCAACAACTTGGATGAATATCCATGGAATTTTGTTGAGTGAAAAAATGCAATCCAAAAAATGTATATGCTCTGTAATTACATTTACAAAACATCTAAGAAATTACAAAATAATAGAAATGAAGAACAAATTAGGAGTGCCAGTGGTAGAAAGGAAAGTTGTGGAGGAAACAGGGAAGTGATTGACTATAAAAGGGAAACAGGAGGGTTCATTGTGATGACGGAAATATTGTGTATCTGGACTGTATCAATGTCAAAATCCTGATTGTGATATTGTATTGCAGTTTTGCAAGATATTATCACTGGTGAAACTGGGCAGAGTGATTTAGGACTCTGTATCATTTCTTACAACTGCATGTGAAACTGTAATTATCTCAAAAATTTTTAAGTTTAATTTAAAAACGTTACATAGTATATAAGAACACTTATATAACATTCTTAATGGCAGAATTGTGGAAATGGAGAGTTCATTAGTGGATACCACAGGATAGAGATTGATGTGGTGAAGTGAGCATGACTATAAAAAGGGTAACATGAGCCAATTCTTTTGTAGTGACTGACCAGTTCTGTATCTTTTTGTGTCTTGATTGCTATGGTGGTTACACAAATGATGCATGTAAACAAATCACACAACTATACACACACACACACAAGTGTATGCAAAATGTATGAAAACTGAGTAAAGGTTTTAGTGTAGCTAATGACATTGTGTCAATGTCAATTTCTAGGTTTTTATATTGTATTACAAGTTATATGTCACCACTGATGAAAGCTCAAGGAAGTGTTTGCAGAGCTCTATGTGCTATTTTTACAACATCCTATGTGTTCAGTTTATGAATTATTTCAAAATAAAAATTAAACGGATGTGAAGGCTGGTTAACGTAGGTAAATGGGAGTTTGGCAAATAAACAACTTGATTCTAGCGTTCTAGAATAGTGGTTAAAAGAACAAATTCTGGAGCTAGACCACCAAAGTTCAAACCTTAACTTTTCCACTTACTGCATTGTGACTTTTGGCAAGTAACTTTCACCTTTTTGTCCATAGTTTTCTCATTTCTACAAAGAACAGTGAATAGGCCATCAATTTACAGGCCAAATAAAACATACCTAAGAGTTATGTTTGGCCCGCAGAATGACAGTTTGCAACCTCTGCTAAGGGAAGGTGGTTAGTATTTCTAGAAAATTAAATTTTAGACTAATTCAGATAACAATTTATCCTATAGTGCAGTGCTAAATACCTTCTCTACTGCTTATTAGCAATTTTTTCAGCACCTCTCTATTGGTAAAAAAAATATTTATCAAGGTTTTTCCCCTACAGTTTATATTAAAGACAAAAAAGATACATTGCATACTCCTTTTTTTAATCTATGTTCTCCTACTATGACAGAGATTACAATGAGCACCATAAGGATTAGTAGGTTGTTGATTCTCTCTCTTTCTCTCTCTTTCACACACACACACACACACACACACACACACACACACTCCAAATTGCTGTTAGAAGTGGGTATCAATAGAATGTTTATATTTTGTTTTTATTTTAAAATTATAGCAAAATTTACAAAAATGTTACAAAAATAGAAAAAAAACCTCACGAACGCTCTTTATCTACATCCCCCAAATGTGAACATTTTACTACATTTGCTTTATCTCTTATAAGCACCCATTTACCCACCACACACACACGCACGCATAACTTGTTTCTGAACTGTTCAGAGGAAATTTCAGATGAGTTCTGGCACAGAAAAGTGTCCCAGGACCCCTCAGAAACCTGGAATTAGGCATTTGTCCAAAGATCTCTTTTTCCTTTTAGTGGAAAATGACTTTTAGAAACAAAATTTTGGTTGCTACTTCATTCATTGTCCCTAAGATGTAAGTACTTCTGGGCTCTCTTAGAACCCAAGGCTAAGAAATAGACATTTAAACACACGCACATATATATTTCTATATCAGACAATTTGTATATATTTAAAAAACGGTTTATGCTGATACCTTTTATTTCAATCCAAGACCACAGGGTTTGTTTTAACATTCCTCCTTCCCATATTGATAAACTCTTTCTCTAACAGAAAGAAACCTGTCTTTCAGTATACATAACATTTTTACTGATCTCCTCAATGCTAAAATTAATATATAACCCTCCTGTGGTATCCCTGTCAAAGCTGAACATAATTTCAAGCTACTACAAAAAATATATGAAGACATCATGTGTAATGAAATAAACCAAAACAAATTTAAAAGAATTGAAATCATTCACACTGTTATCTGACTGCAATAGAGTATAACTAAAAAATCAATAAAATAAAGATAAAAGGAAGATATTCAGATACGTGGAAACTAAACATTATACTTCTAAATAATCCATGGTTTGAAGAGAAAGTCTAATGGTAAACATAAAATAAAATTTGAATTAAATGTAAGTGAAATACAATATATCAAAATTTGTAGAATAAGATAAAGCTAGGCTGAGAGGAAACATTATAACTAAGTTCTATCATTAATAAAGGAAGTTTCAAAGTAATATTTTAAGAAGGAAGTGGGATCAAAATGGCAGAGTAAGAGGATGGGGAGCTCACCTCCCACCACAATCACATCAAAAATACATCTAATGTGAAACAATTCTCATTTAAAACTAACTGGAAACTGTCAGAATGACTACTGTAGAAACAAGTCTGTAAGAAAGTTACACAAGTAATTGGGTAGGAGAGAAGAAAAGTGATTGGATGTTAACTGGGTACCTGGCCGGGGACTCAGAGATAAAGGGAGATTACATAGGTGGACACCTGTCCTGGGAAGTGAGTGGTTTGAGCTACAGATTGGGCACCTCAGTCCTGGGGTCCTACACAGAAGTGACAAGCCCACTTGGCTGGTTGGAGGAGCACTAGGATAAAAGAAGGGTTGTGGAATGCCTGTACTCTGCTAGTGAGAAGCCTGTGCACACTGGCTATTCCACAAGGCAGAGCAGAGAGGGGTCTGCACTAGCAGCCACTGCGTATCCTGAAACAACCTCACTGAGTGGTCCAGCACAAGCTGGGTGAACACTCCAGCCCCACGCACTTCGTGTCACAACGTAGCACTGAATCTACTGTGGTCACGATCAGGGAAAATACTCAACAGTAGGACAAAGAGGCTACCCAGTCCTGGAGCAGAGCCTGTGGGGGCTGCAGCAGCCATTGTGCTTACTCAAACAGTGCTTCAGAAGCAGCCCAGATTTCTGACAGCAGCCCACTCCACCACAGCTCACCACCCCCTATGCACTAAGAAGACATGCGAGCTTTGCCTGCCCTGCTGAGTGGTCCCCCAATAGGGTGAAGGTTGCAGAGGCAGGTGGCACTGATTGGCTATAAAGGAAAAAGGGAGCTTGAGGCAGCATTTGAGCAGAGCAATGGGCAACTTCACAGGCAGTGCATCAGTCTTCTGTCTATGCAGAGCCCCACTTGCTTAAGCTCTTCTTCACTCTGGGGCAAGTGTCACAGTTCAAAGAGAGAGGAAAACACACACTTAATGGGAACAAAGCCAGCTCAAGACTGACCATCAGGGTTTCTTCTCCAGCAATTTGGGATCACATCCCACACATGATAGGGCAGTGACAGTCACTGACCAGAGGGTAAGTCCTACCTCACACCTGGCACCAGTTTTAGTCATTCATTCTCCAGCCCCATCACATACCAAGTGGATAGCTGCCAGCGTAACTTGAAGAAATACATGACTTGCATCTATATCAAGTCCAGCTCTCCCACCAAAGATATTAGGTATATGCAATCTGTACAGGAATGCTCCAACATCAAAACACTCCTTCAAGACCACAGTAAGGAACTGTTTCATATAAGCTCACAGAGGGAGATAAACTTAAGCAAAATGAAAAGGCAGAGGAACTATTCTCAATTGAAAGAACAATATAAAACCCTTGAAAAAATAATGAAGCAGTAATAAATAACTTACCAGGTAAAAATTCAAACCACTGGAAATAAAAATGTTAACTTAATTAGGGACAGGAATTGAAGTACACAGTGAACACTTTAACAAGGAACTAAAAAAATAAAAAAAGACCCAATCAGAAATAAAAAATTCAATAGCTGAAAAATAAAAAGAAAAACACAATAGAAAGAATGAATAGCAGACTAAGCAATACAGAAAAACACATAAGATCTAGAAGAAAGAATAATGGAAATCACCAAATTAGAAGAGCAAAAAGAAAAACAAATTTTAAAAAATGGAAGCAAGTTAAGAGATCTTTTAGGTAACATTAAGCATACAACATTCATGTATTATAGGGTCACAGAAGGAAAAGAGAGAGAAAGGGATCAAAAACGTATTTTTAAAAATCTGTGCTGAAAACTTCCCTAAACTAAAGAAGGAAACAGACATCCTTCAGGTACAAGAAACTCAGAGGGTCCCAAGCAAGATGAACCAAAAGAGACCCAAAGACATATCAAAATTAAAATGGCAAAAGTTAAAGCCATCGAGACAAATACAAAGAGTCACATACAAGGGAATCCCCAAAAGGCTATCAACTGATTTCTCTGCAGAAACTCTGCAAGCCAGAGGGAGTGAGATGATGTATTCAAAGTGGTGAAAGCTGAAAACCTGCAACCTAGAATACTCTACCCAGCAAGATACCATTTAGAGTAGAAGCAGAGATAAAGAACTTCTCAGACAAGAAAAAACTGGAAGAGTTCATCAATTCTAAACCTACCTTAAAAGTGATGTTGAATGGTCTCCTCTAAGTTGACAACAAGTAAGAACATATATAAAAGAGAAAATCCCACTAGGAAAGGCAAAGATGTACTAAGAACTGAGGATCAACTACTTAAATAAGACAGTATAACAACTAAAAGATTTTAAAAATTGTAAAAGCGACTTAGCAGGTGATAAACATGAAAGATGTAAAATATGACATCAAAAATACAAAATGTGGAGAAGGAAGTAAAGAAGGTAGTTATTTTCAAATGTGTTTTAACTTAAATAGCCAACAGTTTAAAACAGGTAGATATAGTTATAGATGAACATACATAAACTCCATGGTAACCAGACATCAAAAACCTATAATGTTTCAATAGGTCCCATTTTTTAATTTTTGTTTTTATTTCCATTTCTCTAGGAGGTGGGTCAAAAAGGATCTTGTTGTGATTTATGTCATAGAGTTTTCTGCCTATGTTTTCCTCTAAGAGTTTTATAGTGTCTGGCCTTACATTTAAGTCTTTAATCCATTTTGAGTTTATTTTTGTGTGTGGTGTTAGGAAGTGTTATAATTTCATTCTTTTACATGTAGCTTTCCAGTTTTCCCAGCACTACTTATTGACAGGCTGCCTTTCTCCATTGTATATTCTTGCATCCTTAGTCAAAGAAAAGTTGACCATATGTGGTGAGACTATCTCTGGGCTTTAAATCCTGTTCCATTTATCTATATTTTTGTTTTTGTGCCAGTACCATACTGTCTGGATTACTGTAGCTTTGTGGTACAGTTTGAAGTCAGAGAACCTGATTCCTCCAGCTCCGTTTTTCTTTCTCAAGATTGCTTTGGCCATTCAGGGTCTTTTGTGTTTCAATACAAATTGCGAAGTTTTTTGTTCTAGTTCTGTGAAAATGCCATTGGTAGCTTGATAGGGATTGCATTGAATCTGTAGATTGCTTTGAAATGGAAAAAGGTACAAGCAACATTATTCTACCCTGGAAGGATCTCATTCAGATTTGATGGAGAAATTAAAACTTTTACAGACAAGCAAAAGCTAAGATAACTCAGCACCACCAAACCAGCTTTACAATAAATGCTAAAGGAACTTCTCTAGGCAGGAAACACAAGAGAAGGAAGAGATCTACAAAAACAAACCCAAAACAATTAGGAAAACGATAACAGGAACATGCACATTGATAATTACCTTAAATGTAAATACATAAAATGCTCCAAACAAAATGCACAGACTGGCTGAATGGATACAAAAAACAAGACCTGTAAATATGCTGTCTACAAGAGACCCACTTCAGACCTAGGGACACATGCAAACTGAAAGTGAAGGGATGGAAAAAGATATTCCATGCATATGGAAATCAAAATAAAGCTGGAGTAACAATACTCATGTCAGACAAAATAGACTTTAAAATGAAGACTGTTACATGAGGCAAGGAAGGAGATTATATAATGGTCAAGAGATAAAGCCAAGAAGACATAACAATTGTAAATATATATGCATCCAACATACTAGCACCTCAATATATAAAGCAAATGCTAACAGGTGTAAAAAAGGAAAGCAGTAATAACACAATAATAGTGGGAGACTTTAACACCCCAGTTACACCAATAGATAGATCACCCAAACAGAAAATTTAAAAGGGAACAGAAGACTTTAATGACACATTAGACCAGGTAGACTTAATTGATATTTATAGGACATTCCATCCAAAAGCAGCAGAATACACTTTCTTGTCAAGTGCACATGGAACATTGTCTACGATAGATCACATCTTGGGTCACAAATCAAGCCTCGGAAAATTTAAGAAAATTGAAATCATATCAAGCATCTTTTCTGACCACAATGTTATGAGATTAGAAATCAATTATAGGGAAAAAACTGTAAAAAACAAAAACACATGGGCAATATGTTACTAAATAATCAATGGATCAATGAAGAAAACAAAGAGGAAATCAAAAAATAACCAGAGACAAATGAGAACAAAAATACTATGATCCAAAACCTATGGGATGCAGCAAAAGCAGTTATATGAGGAAAGTTTATAGCAATACAACCTTACCTCAAGAAACAAGAGAAATCTCAAACAACCTATCTTTACACCTAAAGTAACTAGAGAAGGAAGGACAAGCAAATGCTAAAGTTAGTAGAAGAAAAGAAATCATAAAGATCAGAACATAAATGAATGAAATAGAGACAAAGCAAACAACAACAAAGATCAATGAAACTGAAAGCTGTGTATTTCAGAAGATAAACAAAATTGATAAATTTTAGCCAGGCTCATCAAAAGAAAAAAGGAGGGGGCTTCAATCAACAAGATTAGAAATGAAAAAGAAGTTACAACAGACACCACAGCAATACAAAGAATCATAAGAGATTACTGCAAGCAACTATACACCAATAAAATGGACAACCTAGAACAAATGGACAAATTCTTAGAAAGATACAACCTCCCAAGACTGAACCAAAAAAAATAGAAAATATGGACAGAAAAATCAAAAATACTGAAATTGAAACTGTGAATAAAAATCTTCCAACACACAAAAGTCCAGGATCAAATGTCTTTACAGGAAAATTCAATTAAACTTGTAGAAAAGAGTTAACACTTACCCCTTTGAAACTCTTCCAAAAACTTGCAGAGGAAGAAACACACCCAAGGTCATTCTATGAATCCAGCATCACCCTGACACCAAAACCAAAGTTATCACAAGAAAAGAAAGTTACAGGCTAACATCACTGGTGAACATAAACTAAATACTATAAAACCAAATCCAGCAACACATTAATAGGATCATCCCAACGATGATCAAGTGAGATTTATCCCAGGGATGCAAGGATTTTTTAATATCTGCAAATCAATCAGTGTGATATTCCTCATCAACAAATTGAGGAATAAAAATCATATGATCATCTCAATAGATACAGAAAAACATTTTGACAAATTTCCACATCCACTTATTATAAAAACTCCCCAGAAAGTGGGCATAGAGGGAACTTAGTTCATCATAATAAAAGCCATATATGGCAAATCCACAGGTAGCATCATTCTCAATGGTGTAAGACTGAAGGCATTTCCTCTAAGATCAGGATGAAGACAAAGATGTCCACCCTTGCCACCATTATTCAACATAGTTTTGGAAGTCCTAGCCATGACAATCAGAGAAGAAAAAGAAATAAAATGAATCCAAATTGGAAAAGAAGTAAAACTGTCAGTGTTTCCCAATAACACAGAAACATAGAAAATCCTAAACATTTAAAACCTTAAAGATACTACCAGAAAACTAATAGAGCTCATCAATGAATTTGGTAAAGTTGCAGGGTACAAAATTAATACATAGAAGTCTCTTACATTTCTATACAATAACAACAAAATTTAAGAAAAAGAAATCAAGGAAACAATCTCATTTACGATTGCATCATAAAGAATAAAATACCTAGGAATAATCCTAACTAAGGAGGCAAAAGACCTATACTCAGAAAACTATACAATGCTGATGAAAGGAATAAAAGATTACACATACAGATGGAAAGATATTCCATATCCTTGGATTGGAAGATTCAATATGGTGAAAATGACTATACTACCCAAAGCAATCTACAGATTCAATGCAATCTCTATCAAATTACCAATGGCGTTTTTCACAGGATTAGACAAAAAAATTACAATCATATAGAAACACAAAAGACTATAAATAGTCAAAGCAATCTTAAGAAAGAAAAACGGAGCTGGAGGAATCAGGTTCCGTGACTTCAGACTTCAAGCTACAGCCATCCATATGGTATGGTACAGGCACAAAAGCAGAAATACAAATCAGAAGAACAGGAGAGAAAGTCCAGAAATAAACCCATGCACATATTGTCATGTAATCTTTGACAAAGGAGGCAAGAATATACAATGGAAGACAGTGTCTTCAGTAAGTAGTGGTGGGAAAATTGGACAGCTATAAGTAGAGGAGGGAAATTAGGACACACACTAACAGATACACAAAAATAAACTCAAAATGAATTAAAGACTTAAATGTAAGCTCGGATACTACAAATCTCCTAGAGAAAAACATGGGCAGAACACTCTCTGACATAAATCGCAAAAAGATCTTTTTCAATCCACCTACTAGAGTAACTAAAATAAAACCAAAAACATAAAAATGGGACCTAATTAAACTTAAAAGCTTTTGCACAGCAAAGGAAACCATGAAAAAACAAAAAGACAACCCTCAGAATGGGAGAAAATATTTGCAAATTAAGCAACAAAAGAGGGATTAATCTCCAAATTATAAAGAGTTTATGCAGCTCAATATAAAAAAAAAAAATCAAAAATGGGCAGAAGCCCTCAACAGACATTTCTCCAACAAAGACATACAGATGGTTACAAAGCACATGAAAAGATACTCAACATCACTAATTATTAAGGAAATGCAAATCAAAACTACAATGAGATGTCACCTCACACTGTCAGAATGGCCATCATCAAAAAGTCTACAAACAATAAATGTGGAGAGGGTGTGGAGAAAAGGGAACCCTCCTACAGTGTTGGTGGGAATGTAAATTGGTACAGTCACTATGGAGAATAGTGTGGCGGTGCCTTAAAAAACTAAAAATACAGCTAACATATGATCCAGCAATCCCACTCCTGGGCACATATCCAGAGAAAACCATAATTCAAAGAGATACATGCTTAACCCCCATGTTCATTGCAACATTATTTACAATGGCCAAGACATGGAAGCAACATAAATGCCCATCAACAGGGATATGGATAAAGAAGTTGTGGTGCATATATATAAGGGAATATTACTCAGCCATAAAATACCTGAAATAATGTCATTTGCAGCAACATGGATGGACCTAGAGCTTGTCATACTGAGTGAACTAGACAGAGAGAGACAAATATCAAACGATATCACTTATGTGTGGAATCTTAAAAAGGCTACAAATGAACTTATCTACAAAAGAGAAATAGAGTTACAGATGTAGAAAATGAACTTATGGTTACCAGGGGGTAAGGGGAGGGGAGGGATAAATTGGAAGATTAGTAGTGAAACATACACACTCCTAAATTTAAAATTGTTAACTAAAGAGAACCTACTGTGTAGCACAGGGAGCTCTACTCAATATTCTATAATGGCCTATATGGTAAAATAATCTAAAAGAGAGTGAATATATGTATATACATAACAGATTCATTTTGCTGTACACCTGAAACTAACATAACATTGTAATTCAACTAACCCAATAAATATTGAAAATATGCAATACACACTGGTAAATGTAAGCAAGTAGATTCAGAAAACTCTAATGCTGCACTATGGTAATATTTTAAAAACTTAACTCTAGTAAAATGGTATGAACAAAAGTATTAAAAATAGCTGTAGCTACAACAATTTACTAATGGATGTACAATACAACAAGATGTATAGCATAAAAAGAAAACATAAAAGGAGAGAGAAGAAAGGTAGTCTATGTATTAGATCAAAAATTTTTGTCTGTGTAAATTATGTAAGTATATATATATATATCTTTATACATAAGTATATCTGGAGATATATATATATATATATATATATATATATATATATATATATATATATATATATATATATATATATAGCAAGTGGAAGCCAAAAGAAAACAAGAGTATCTATAGCTTGACAAAATAGACATTAAACAAAAAATGGTAACAAGAGGAAAGAAGTACCTTATAAAATGATTCATCAAAATAGAAAAAGCAATTCTAAATTTTTTATGGAACTACAAAACAAAACAAATAGTTAAAACAATCCTAAAAAAAAGCGGAGGCATAACACTTTCTGATTTCAAATTATCTTACCAAGTTATAGTAATTAAAACTATCTAAAATAGACACAAAGACAAACGGAACAGAGTAGAAAGTCCAGAATAATCCCTAACATGTATTTTCAACTAACTTTTGACAAGGGATCCAAGAATACAAAATGCGAAAAAGATAGACTCTTCAATAAATGGTGTTGAGAAAACTGTATGAACACCTGGAGAAAAAATAAAATTGAAGCTCTACCTTACATCTCTCACAAAAATTGTCTTGAGATGGATCAAAGACCTAATATAAGACCTGATACTTACAAAATGCTTAGAAGGAAACATAGAAAAGAAGCTTATCAACATTGGTGTTGACAACGATTTTGGATATGACACCAAAAACACACATAAGAAAAGCAAAAATCAACAAGTAGAACTTCATTAAACTTAAAAGCTTAAGAGCAGCAAAAGAAACAGTCAACATAATGAAAAGGCCACATACTGAATGAGAGATATTTACAAACCAAATATTAGATAAAGATTTAATATCCACAACATACAAAAACTTATACAACCCAATAACAAAAAAAAAAATCCAATTTGAAAATAGGCAGAGGAACTAAACAAATATTTTTCCAAAGACATCCAAATGACCAAAGGTACATGAAAAGAGGTTCAACATCACTAATCATCAGAGAAATGGAATCAAAACCACAATGAGATACAAGCTCACACCTGTTGAAATGACTTGTCTTCAGCAAGACAGTAGATAACATGTGTTGGCAAGAATATGGAGGATCGGGAATACTTGTGCACAATTGAAGGCAATGTAAATTAGGTCAGGCACTATGGAAACAGTATAAAGTTTTCTAAAAATTAAATATGGAACTATTATGTGACACAGAAATTACACTTCAGTGCATAGGCCTAAAGGAAATA
Organism: Inia geoffrensis; assembly: GCA_036417435.1. NCBI lineage: Eukaryota > Metazoa > Chordata > Mammalia > Artiodactyla > Iniidae > Inia > Inia geoffrensis. Next base: position 61,312,207 of record CM070920.1, read on the forward strand.
AAAACGGATTCAAAGGAGTTATAGGTATTTTATGTTTATTGCAGCATTATTCACAATATCCAAGATATAAAAATAAGCTAAGTGTCCATCAATGGATGACTCGATAAAGAAGATGTGTAATATATACAATGGAATATTATTTGCCCTCAGAAAGAAGGAAATCCTTTCTTTTGTGAAAACATGGATGGATCTTGAGAGCATTTTGCTAAATAAATTAGGGAAAAAACAAATAGTGTAAGATATCAATTATATGTGGAATCTAAAAATGCCAAACTTGTTAGAGGGGCATCAAGATGGCAGAGTATAAGTATGTGGAGCTCATCTCTCCCCACAAACACATCAAAAATACATCTACTTGTAGAAAAATTCTCATGGAAAACTAACTGGGAAATGGCAGAAGAACTCCTACACAGCCAATGCTTCAAGAAAAATTTCCATGTAACTGGGTAGGATGGGAAGAAAAAGACATCAGGTAGGGACCTCTGCCCCTGGGAGAGATCTGTAAGGAAGGAATGTGTGCACAGACAGACTCTCACCCTAGGGAGTGAGCAGGTCAAACCACAACTTAGGCATCCCATTCCTGGGGCTTAATGTATAGAGGATACAGGCCCCTTTGTCTGCAGAGAAATCCGCTGAGAGAGATAGAAAAGCTTGAGAAGCCTAGACTCTGCTCACAAAGAATGCATGTGTGGTGACTTGCTAACAGTCAGGGTGGTGAGATCCTTGCACTGGCAGCTGCTTCCTCACCAGACTTCCTAATCTAAAGGGGAAAACACCTTGGCCCCACTCCCTATACACCACAGCCTCATGTGAGATCTGGACAAAGATTCAATCTACCTATGCAGACACAGACTAGGGTATTTGGGGAGTGAGCTGGGTGGAACCGGAGAGACAATTGTCAGCACATATATGGGGTGGTGGGTCTAGCAATAGCAGACATTGTCAATCTTGTTGCACCACATGGGGTGGTGCAACAAGAACACTATGTAGCTAAACACTAAATCTCTGGTAGACAGACTCTGGGAGCGGACTCAGTCTACCTATGCAGAGACAGCCCCAAGGACATTGGATGTAATCTGGGTGGAGCCACAGAGCCCATTGTCAGCTTCTAAACAAGGCAGCAGATGGACTTGTAGTGAACACTGTCAGCATGCTCACCAGGTGACACCACAAGAGTATGTGGCAGCTAAGTATGGAATCTCAGGCAAACTGTCCCTGAGCAGGTGTATACAGCACTTCCTCTACCAGAGAGAGTGTCCTGGCTCTCTCACTCCACACCACAGCTAAGAGCTAGATCTAGGGCAGACAAGTCCTGGGAGAAGTCTGCCACAGAGGCAGCCCAGATCTCAGGTGGCAACACAACAACCCTAATTCTTGAAGTCACAATGCCCCAACTCCAGCTTACTCCACATCACAGCCTTGCACTAGACCTGGGATGAACACAACAGAGGAAGAAACATGACCCTGGGCTCCTTCTGAGTGGAACCACGGATGACTACATAGGGTGCATATAAGTCCTCTGTGACCTCACAGGCCTCACTTGCTTCAGGAGTCACCTCAATTGGGACATAGCATGCACTCAAGGGAAGCAGAGCCTGATGGAGCCAGAACCTCAGGGCTTCTACTCCAACAACTGGGGAGCAGACTTGACCCCAACATAGTGGTGACTGCCACAGAGAAAACAGGAATCCCCAACTCACATCCACACAGGCTTTAGATACTACAACACCAACCACATCACTATCAAGTGAATATCAGCTAGCACACCCTGAGGAAAGATGTGACTGGTGTCCAACCCAATACCAGCCCTCACACCAAAAACATTAACACACATAATCTACACAGAAAATCTCCCACACAAGAACACCCCTTCAAAACCACAGTAGAAAATGGTTTCTCCTAAATTTGTAATGACAGAGAAATCTAAGTAAAGTGAAAAGGCAGAGGAACTACTCTGAATTAAAAGAATAAGAGGAATCCCCTGAAAGAACAAATAGTGAAACAGAGCTCACCAAACTACTAGACCCCTAGTTCAAAAAGGAGGTAATCAAAATGCTAAAGGAATAAGAAAGATTATTGATAGAAATGCAGGTCACTATAACAAGGAAATAGAAACTATAAAGATAAACCAATCAAAAATAGACAATTATATTGCTGAGATAAAAACCAATTTAGAGTTAATGAATAGCAGAACAAACAATGCAGAAGAACCAATAAGTGATCTAGAAGATAAAATAATAAAAATCACCCAATCAGAACAGCAGACAGGAAAATTTTAAAAACAGGAAGCAAAATATGAGATCTATGGGAAAATAAAAAGTGTGCCAGTCTATGCTTAATAGGAGTTCCAGAAGGAGAAGAGAAAGAGAAAGTGTTCAAAATGTATTTGAAAAAAAATATGGCTGAAAATTTCCCAAACCTAAATAAGGAAACAGATATCCAAGTACAGGAAACACAGAGGGTCCCAAACAAGATGAACCCATCAGACCCATGCTAAGACATATCATAATTAAAATGGCAAAAGGGAAAACTATACAATTATAAAGACAGAAAGAGAAAAACAAAGAGTCAATTACAAGGTTATCATCTGATTTCTCTGCAGAAGCATTGCACAGCAGAAAGTAGTAGCATGATATGTCCAAAGTCATGAAAGGAAAAAACCCTGTAACCTAGGATACTCGATCCAGCAAGATTATCATTTAAATTAGAAAGTGAGGTAAAGAATTTCTCAGACAAGCAAAAACTGAAAGAATTCAGCAATACAAAACCTATGCTAAAAGAAATTTGTAGGGTCTTCTTTCAACAGAAAGAAAGCAAAAATATATAGGAAAGGGAAAAACTACAGTAGGAAAGGCAAATATATAAAATGATTGACTATCACTTAAACATGCCAGTACATAGATTAAAAAACAATTAAAAATTGTAAAAGTGACCATAACTACAATAAACAGTAGAAGGATAAGCATGAAGATGTAAAATGGGACATAAAAATCACAAAATGTGGGGGAGGGAATGTAGATCTTTTAGAATGCATTTATACTTGAATGACTATCAGTTTAAAGTAAGTAGATAGAGTTATGGGTCAACATACTTGAACTCTATGGTAACCACAAATCAAAAAATTACAATAGATTCACAAAAAACAAAAAGAAACGAACTGAGTGATATACAAAAAAATTTATCAAATCACAAAAGGAAAAAAACAAAAATAAGAATAAATGAATAAAGAAGAACTAAAAAAATTCCTGGAAATCAAGGATTAAAATGGCAAAAAGTACATACTTATCAATAATTACCTTAAATGTCAATGGGCTAAATGCTCCAATTATAAGACATAGAGTGACAGATTGGATTAAAAAAAAAAAAAAAAACAAGAACCTACAATATGCTGCCTACAAGAAATTCCCTTCACAGTGAAAGAAACATACAGTTTGAAACTGAGTGGATGGAAAAACATATATCATGCAAATGGAAATGACAAGCTAGGGTAACAATATTCATAGCAGACAAAATAGTCTTTAAAACAAAGGCTATAAAGAAAGACAAAGAAGAGCATTATATAATAATAAAGAGATCAATACAAGAGGTTATCAGACTCATTAGCATATATAAATCCAGAATAGAGCCACCCAAATATATAAAACAAATACAATCAGACATAAAGGGAGAAATTGACAAGAATTACAATAATAGTAAGAGAACATGTATGGAGAACACCTATGGAAAACTGTATGGGTGTTCCATTAAAAACTAAAAATAGAGTTACCATATGATCCAGCAATCTTACTCTCGGATAGATAGCAGAAAACACAAAAACTCTAATTCGAAAACATACATGCACCACAATGTTCATAACAGCACTATTTACAATAATGAAGACATGGGAACAATCCAAGTGCCCATTAACAGATGAGTAGATTAAGATGTGTTATCTCCAAATGGACAAACCAACTTTGAAAAAGAAGAACAGAGCTGGAGGAATCACAGTCTCTAAATTCAGACTATACTACAAAGTTATAGTAATGAAAACAGTATGGTACTGGCACAAAAACAGACACATAGATCACTGGAACAGAATAGATAGGCCAGAACTAAACCCTCATGCTTATGGTCAATTAACTTATGAAAAAGGAGGCAAGAATATACAATGAAGAAAAGGCAGTCTCTTCAATAAGTGGTGCTGGGAAAACTATACAGATACATGTAAAGCAATGAGGTGAGAACATACTCTAACACCATATACAAAAATAAAACCACCTATGGGATGCAGCAAAAGCAGTTCTAAGAGAGAAGTTTATAGCAATACAAGCCCACCTTAAGAAACAGAAAACATCTTGAATAAACAACCTAACCTTGCACCTAAAGCAATTAGAGAAACAAAAACAAAAAACCCCAAAGTTAGCAGAAGGAAAGAAATCATAAAAATCAGATCAGAAATAAATGAAAAAGAAATGAAGGAAACAATAGCAAACATCAATAAAACTAAAAGCTGGTTCTTTGAGAAGATAAAATAGGTAAACCATTACCCAGACTCATCAAGAAAAAAAGGGAGAAGACCCAAATCAATAGAATTAGAAATGAAAAAGGATAGTAACAACTGACACTGCAGAAATACAAAAGATCATGAGAGATTACTACAAGCAACTCTATGCTAATAAAATGGGCAACCTGGAAGAAATGGAGAAATTCTTAGAAATGCACAACCTGCCAAGACTGAATCAGGAAGAAAAAGAAAATATGAACAGACCAATCACAAACACTGAAATTGAAACTGTGATTTAAAATCTTCCAACAAACAAAAGCCCAAGACCAGATGGCTTCACAGGCGAATTCTATCAAGCATTTAGAGAAGAGCTAACACCTATCCTTCTCAAACTCTTCAAAAACATAGCAGAGGGAGGAACACTCCCCAATTCCTTCTACGAGGCCACCATCAACTTGATACCAAAACCAGACAAGGATGTCACAAAGAAAGAAAACTACAGGCCAATATCACTGATGAACATAGATGCAAAAATCCTCAACAAAATACTAGCAAACAGAATTCAACAGCACATTAAAAGGATCATACACCATGAACAAGTGGGGTTTATTCCAGGAATGCACGGAGTCTTCAATAGACGCAAATCAGTGTGATAAACCATACTAACAAATTGAAGGAGAAAAAACATATGATCATCTCAATAGATGCAGAGGAAGCTTTTGACAAAATTCAACACCCATTTATGATAAAAACCCTGCAGAAAGTAGGCATAAAGGGAAATTTCCTCAACATAATAAAGGTCATATATGACAAACCCACAGCCAACATCATCCTCAATGGTGAAAAACTGAAAGCATTTCCTCTAAGATCAGGAACAAGACAAGGTTGCCCACTCTCGCCATTCATATTCAATATAGTTTTGGAAGTTTTAGCCACAGCAATCAGAGAAGAAAAGGAAATAAAAGGAATCCAAATCGGAAAAGAAGAAGTAAAGCTGTCACTATTTGCAGATGACATGATACTATACATAGAGAATCCTAAACATGCTACCAGGAAACTACTAGAGCTAATCAATGAATTTGGTAAATTTGCAGGATACAAAATTAATGAACAGAAATCTCTTGCATTCCTATACACTAATGATGAAAAATCTGAAAGGGAAATCAAGAAAACACTCCCATTTACGATTGCAACAAAAAGAATAAAATATCTAGGAATAAACCTACCTAGGGAGACAAAAGACCTGTATGCGGAAAATTATAAGACACTGATGAAAGAAATTAAAGATGATACACATAGATGGAGAGATATACCATTTTCTTGGATTGGAAGAATCAACATTGTGAAAATGACTCTACTACCCAAAGTAATCTATAGAGTCAATGAAATCCCTATCAAACTACCACTGGCATTTTTCACAGAACTAGAACAAAAAATTTCACAATTTGTACAGAGACACAAACGACCCCGAATAGCCAAAGCAATCTTGAGAAGGAAAAACGGAGCTGGAGGAATCAGGCTCACTGACTTTAGACTATACTACAAAGCTACAGTAATCAAGACAGTATGGTATTGGCACAAAAACAGAACGATAGATCAATGGAACAGAATAGAAAGCCCAGAGGTAAACCCACACACATATGGACACCTTATCTTTGATAAAGGTGGCAGGAATATACAGTGGAGAAAGGACAGCCTCTTCAATAAGTGGTGCTGGGAAAACTGGACAGCTACATGTAAAAGTATGAGCTTAGGTCACTCCCTAACACCATACCCCAAAAAAAGCTCAAAATGGATTAAAGACCTAAATGTAAGGCCACAAACTATTAAAATCTTAGAGGAAAACTTAGGCAGAACACTCTATGACATAAATCACAGCAAGATCCTTTTTGACCCACCTCCTAGAGAAATGGAAATAAAAACAAAAATAAACAAATGGGACCTAATGAAACTTCAAAGCTTTTGCACAGCAAAGGAAACCATAAACAGATGAAAAGAGAACCGTCAGAATGGGAGAAAATATTTGCAAATGAAGCAACTGACAATGGATTAATCTCCAAAATTTACAAGCAGCTCATGCAGCTCAATAACAAAAAAACAAACAACCCAATCCAAAAATGGGCAGAAGACCTAAATAGACATTTCTCCAAAGAAGATATGCAGACTGCCAAGAAACACATGAAAGAATGCTCAACATCATTAATCATTAGAGAAATGCAAATCAAAACCACAATGAGATATCACCTCACACCAGTCAGAATAGCCATCATCAAAAAATCTAGAAACAGTAAATGCTGGAGAGGGTGTGGAGAAAAGGGAACACTCCTGCACTGCTAGTGGGAATGTGAATTGGTACAGCCACTATGGAGAACAGTATGGAGGTTCCTTAAAAAACTACAAATAGAAATGCCATATGACCCAGCAATCCCACTACTGGGCATATACCCTGAGAAACCTGTAATTCAAAAAGAGTCATGTACTGAAATGTTCATTGCAGCTCTATTTACAATAGCCCAAAGATGGAAACAACCTAAGTGTCCATCATCGGATGAATGGATAAAAAAGATGTGTCACATTTATACAATGGAATATTACTCTGCTATAAAAAGAAACGAAATTGAGCTATTTGTAATGAGGTGGATAGACCTAGAGTCTGTCATACAGAGTGAAGTAAGTCAGAAAGAGAAAGGCAAATACCGTATGCTAACACATATATATCGAATTTAAGGAAAAATATGTCATGAAAGACCTAGGGGTAAGACAGGAATAAAGACACAGACCTACTGGAGAACGGACTTGAGGATATGGGGAGGGGTAAGGGACAGCTGTGACAAAGTGAGAGAGAGGTCTGGACATTTATATATTACCAAACATAAGGTAGGTAGCTCGTGGGAAGCAGCCGCATAGCACAGGGACATCAGCTTGGTGCTTTGTGACTGCACGGCAGGGTGGGATAGGGCGGGTTGGAGGGAGCAAGATGTAAGAGGGAAGAGATATGGGAACATATGTATATGTATAACTGATTCACTTTGTTATAAAGCAGAAACTAACACACCATTGTAAAGCAATTATACCCCAATAAAGATGTGAAGAATAAATAAATAAATAAATAAAACCAAAATGGATTAAATATCTAAATATAAGACTGGAAACCATAAAATTCCTAGAGGAAAACATAGGCAGAACACTCTTTGACATAAATTGTAACAATATTTTTGGACCTCTCTCCAAAAGCAAAGGAAATAAAATCAAAAAATAACAAATGGGTCTTAATTAAACTGAAAAGCTTTTGAACAGCAAAGGAAACTGTCAACAAAATGAAAAGACAACCTACAGAATGGGAGAAAATATTTGCAAATGATAGGACCAATAATGAATTTATATCCAGCATATATTAATAGCTCATACAACCTAACATAAAAAAGAAACAAACAACCCAGTTAAAAAATGGGCAGAAGAACTGAATAGACATTTTTCCAAAGAGGAAATGCAGATGGCCAACAGGCACATGAAAAGATGCTCAACATCACTAATCATCAGGGAATTGCAAAAACCACAATGAGATGTCACCTCACACCTGTCAGAATGGCTATCATCAAATTGAGCACAAATAACAAAAATTGGTGAGTATGAAGAGAAAATGAAACACTCTTATACTCTTGGTGGCAATGTAAATTGGTGATGCCACTGTGGAAAACAGTATGGAGGTTTCTCAGAAAACTAAGAAAAAGAACTACCATATGACACAGCAATTCCACTCCTGGGTATATATCCACAAAGAATGAAAATCTAATTTGAAAGATACATACATCCTAATGTTTATAGCAGCATTATTTACAATTCCCAAGATACAGAAGCAATGTAAGTGTTCTTCAACATATGAATGGATAATGATATATGGATATATACTTATGGATACACACACACACACACACGCACACACACACACACAAAAGGATACTACTCAACCATAAAAAGAACAGAAATTTGCCATTTTTAATAACATGTATGTACTTGGAGTTATTATGCTAAGTGAAATAAGTCAGAGAAATACAAATACTGTATGATATCACTTATATGTGGAATCTAAAAAATAACAGAAACTAGTGAATATAACAAAAACAACAGACTCACAGATAGAGAAACAAAGTCTTAGTTACAAGTAGCACGAGGGAAAGGGGGAGGGACAAGATAGTGGGAGGGGTTAAAACATAATTTTGAAATCAGCAGGAGCAAAGCAATTTGTCATGAAAAAGGAAACCCCCATAATACTAGCAATACATTTCTCTGCAGAAAACTTGTAGACCAGGAGAGAATGCAATTATATATTCAAAACCTGAAAAAAAAGGATACTGTATTGAGGAAAATTCTCTTTCATAAATGAAAGAGGAGTATAGAATTTTCCAGACAAACAAAAGCTAAGGGAGTTCATTATCAGTAAACCAGTCATACAGGACATAATACAGGGAATTCTTCAAGTTAAAATGAAATAATGTTAAAAAGAAACATAAAAGCAAATTAAAGTATAAAACTCACTAGTAAAGGTAAATATATAGACAAATACAGAATACTGTAATACAGTAATGGTATTAAAGTTAAAACTGTTAAAATATCTATAACTACAAAACTATTTTTATATATACAATATGACAAGATGTAAATTGTGACATCAATGTCAAAAAGTGGAGGGGGTGTAAAAGTGTAGAGTTTTTGTATGTAATTGAACTTAAGTTGTGCTCAGCTAAAATTCACCACATTAACAAAATGAAGGATAAACATTTTGTGAATATCTCAATAGATGCAGAAAAAGCATCTGACAAAATTTAACACCAATTTATGATTTAAAAGACTCTCAATAAATTGGTGCAGAGGAAATGTACCTCAACATAATAAAGGACATATATGACAAACTTATAGCTAACATTGTATTTAATGATGAAAAACTGAAAGCTTTTTACCTAAGATCAGAAACAAGACAAGGATGCCTACTCTCACCGCTCTTATTCACCATGATATTGTAAGTCTTAGCCACAGTAATTAAGGAAGAAAAAGAAATAAAAGGCACCTAAGTCAGAAAAGAAAATGTAAAACTGTATGTGCAGATTTAAGTAATGCCATGTATAGAAAATCTTAAAGACAAATTAAAAAAAACTGTTATAACTGATAAATGAATTCAGTAAAATGACAGGATACAAAATTAATACACATAAACAGTTGGCTTTTCTGTACACTAATAAACTCTGAGAAATAGAAACTAAGAAAACAATCCCAATTAGAGTTGCATCAAAAAGAAGTAAATGACCAGAAATGAATTTATCTAAAGAGGTGAAAAAACTGACAAAGGAGCACAGAATATAAATGGAGAAAGGATAGTCTCTTCAATAAATGATTTTGGGAGAATTGGAAAGACACATGCAAAATAATGTGATTAGACCACTATCTTATCCCATACACAAAATTAACTCAAAATTGTTTAAACAGTTGACTATAAGATCTGAAATCATAAAATTCCTGGAAGAAAACATAGACAGTAATGTCAGTGACATCAGTCTGTCTTAGCAATATTTTGTGGATCTGACTTCAAAGGTAAGAGAAACTAAAGCAAAATAAACAAATGGGACTATAACAAACTAAAAAGTTTCTGCACAGTGAAAGAAACCATTATCAAATGAAAAACCAACCTATTTAATGAGAGAAGATATTTTCAAATCATATATCTCATAAGAGGTTAATATACAACATATATAAAAAGCTCATACAACTCAACAACAACAAAACTAACAACCAGACTAAAAAATAGGCAGAGGGTCTGAATAGACATTTTCCAAAGAAAATATACAAATGTCCAACAGGCACATGAAAAGATGCTCAACATCACTAATTATCAGGTAAATTCCAATGAAAACCAAAATGGGATATGATCTCACACCTGTTAGAATGGCTATCATCAAAGAAACAAAGAATAACAAATTTGGAGAGAATGTGGAAAAAAGGGAACCCTTGTACATTCACAGGAACAGTATGGTGATTCCTCAAAAATTAATTATAGAACTCTTATATGATCCAGCTATTCCATTTTGGGTATTTATCCAAAGAACAGGAAAACATTAATTTAAAAAGATATGTATACCCCTTTGTTTATTGCAGCATTATTTACAATAGTCAAGATATGGAAACACTTAACTGGCCTTTGATGGGTGAATGGTTAAAGAAGATATGATAAATATATATATTACTCAGCCATAAAAAAGAATAAAATCCTGTCATTATAAACAACATGGATGAACCTCGACTGTGTTATGCTAAATGAAATAAGTCAGACAGATATAGACAAGTACTGTATGATTTCACTTATATACGGAATCTAAGGAACAAATAAACATTAAACAAAACCAATGAACAACAGCAAAAAACAAAACAACCCAAAAAACAAACAAAAAACCTCATAGATGCAGAGAACAGATTGCTGGTTACCAGAGGGGAAGGGGGTTAGTTTCAGGTTAAATGGTTTTGAAGGGGATCAACTGTATGGCGATGGATGGTAACAGCATTGTGGTGGTGTCAATCTGTGGTGCATACAGGTATTGAACTATAATGTTATACCTGAAATATATAACTTAAAAAAAACAATAATAAATAAAATAAAATCTTGCTAATATGGACTAGAGAAAAGGGATCATATACCATGAAAAATAAGATTTATTCCTGGAATGCAAAAATGTTTCAACCTATGAAAATCAATGCAGTACACTACATTCATAGTAGGTATGAAAACACCACATAATCATCTCAATTGAACTAGGAGAAGCATTTGACAAAATTCAACAGACTTTCATAACAAAAACACTCAACAAACTAGGAAAAGGAGACTTCATAAACATATGTTCATATCTGAAAAGCTCACAACTAGTATTTTATTAAATTATAGTTAATGAAGAAAGACTGAAAGATTTTTCTCTAAGATCAGGAACAAGACACAGGTGCTTGCTTTCACCACTTCTAATCCAAATAATATTGGAAGTTCTAGCCAGAGAAACTAGGTAAGAAAAAGAAATTAATGACATAGAATTTGAAAAGAAGTAGTTAAATTGTCTCTGTTCATAGATGGCACAATATTTTATGTAGAAAATCCTGAAGACTCCACACACAAAATTATTTTAGAATGAAGGGGTTCAGCAAATTTGTACAATACAGTTATCAACACACAAAAATCAGTTTCGTTCTTATGCAGTGACTATGGATAAATTGAAAAAAAAATAAAAACAATTACACTCACAATTATATCAAGAGAATAAAATTATTAGGAATAAACAACCAAGGAAGTAAAAGAATTGTACAATAAAAACTATAAAACATTGCTAAAAGAAATTAAAGACACAAATATATGGGGACACATCATGTGTTTGTGGATTGGAAGACTTCATATTGTTAAAATGACAATACTACCCAAAGAAATCAAAACATTCAATGTAATCCCTGTCAAAATCACAACATCTTTTTCAGAATCAGAAAAAAAAAAAAAACATCTAAAAGTTCACATGGAATCTCATGGGACACTAAATAGTCAAAAATATCTTGAAAAATAAAAATAATGTTGGAAGAGTCACACTTCCTGATTTTAAAACTTACTATGAACCTACAGCAATAAAAACAGTACTGGCTAAAGTAAAGACATATAAACCAATGGAACATGAAAGAGAGTACAGTACCAAACAATTATATGGTCAAATGAGTTTTGACAATGGTGCCAAGAACACTGAATGGGGAATAAAAGCAATCTTTTCAATAAAAGGTGCTATATCTTCATGTGAAAGAGTGATGTCGCCTCTTTATCTTACAACATATTGAAAAATTAACCAAAAATGGATCAAAGACCTCAATGTAAGAGCTACAACTATAAAATTCTTAGAAGAAAACATAGGAAGAAGTTTTCATGATGTTGGATTTGGCAATTATTATATTTTTTTCCTAATCTTGTTGCATAGGCAACAAAAGAAAAATAAGCATACAACTTCTCTCCAAATTGAAAAATTTTGTGTATATAAGGGCAATACTATGAGCTTTAAAAGGAAATGGAAGATAATATTTGCAAATCCTATATTTGAAAAGGGAATAATATCCAGAATATTTAAAGAACACGTACAACTCAACAACTAAAACCAGACAACCCAACTAAAAAATGGTCAAAGCACATCAATGACATTTTTACAAAGAAATGGTAACTAAGCACATGAAAATATACTCAACATCAGTAATTACTAGAGAAATGCAAATCAAAATTACAATTAAAAGCATCACACCCATTATCACATCTATTATTTTAAACTTTTCTTTTTTGTTTTTGGTACGCAGGCCTCTCACTCTTGTGGCCTCTCCCGTTGCGGAGCACAAGCTCCAGATGCGCAGGCCCAGTGGCCATGGCTCACAGGCCCAGCTGCTCCTCAGCACGTGGGGTCCTCCCGGACCAGGGCACGAACCTGCATCCCCTTCATCGGCAGGTGGACTCTCAACCACTGTGCCACCAGGGAAGCCCACATCTATTATTTTAAAAATGTGTTTGTGAGGATGTGGAGAAATTGAAACCCTTGTGCATTGCTGGCCAAAGGTGCATCTGTAGTGGAAACAGTATGGTGGCTTCTCAAAAAAATTAAACATAGAATTACATTATATAAAAATTCCACTTCTAAGTATATACTCAAAAAATTTGAAAGCAGGAACTCAAATATTTGTACATCAATCTTCATAGAAGCCCTACTCACAATAGCCAAAATGTGGGAACCATCTAAATCTGTCAACAGATAAATGGATAAACACAATGTAGACAAGGATATACAAAATGTAAATAAAGCACAAAATCAAAAATTGTTCAGCCTTAAAATGAAATGATATTCTGATATATGATACAACATGGATGAAACTTCAAAGTACGCTAAGTCAGACAAAAAAAGACAAATATTGTATTACTACACTTATATGAGGTACCTAGAATAAGTAAATTTATAGAGACAGAAAGTAGAATCATGGTAACCAGTGCCTGGGGGAGGAGGGAATGTGGAGTTATTGTTTAATAGGTATAGAGTTACAGCTTGTGATGATGAAAACGTTCTAAATATGAATAGAACATATGGTTTCATAAAGAAGTAAAGTATTTAATGCCATTGAATTTTACAGTTGAAAATGATTAAAGTGGTAAATCTATCTTATATATATATTTTATAAACTGCTGTTACCAAATTAAATGTTTCACCCACTTTGGAAAATAGTTTGTCAGTTTCTTTAAATATTTACTATATGATTACTATATTACCCAGCAATTGTATTTCTAGGCATATACCCAAGAGAAATTCAAACATTTCTAAACAAAGATATATATGCAAATGTGCATAGCTGTATGTTTCATAATAGCCAAAAACTAGAAAATAATCCAAAAGTACATCAACTGGAGAATGGATAAACACAATGTGATATATCCATATAGTGCAATAATGTGTAAGGCTGAATAATGACCCCCAAGAATATCCAGGTCACCTTATATGTAAAAATGGACTTTGCAAATGTGATGTTAAAGTTCTCCAGATGGGAGATTATTCTAAATCGCCCAAATTAGATTATTCTGAATCTAAGTTGAGCCTTAAATGTAATCACAAGTATCCTTATAAGAGGAAGGCAGAGGAAGCTTTGACACAGAAGAAGAAGACAATGTGAAGATTAAAGCAAGATACTACTCTGCTGGCTTTCATGACAGGGGAACAGTCCATGAGCCAAGGAATGCAACTCCAGAAGTTGGAAAAGGCAAAGAAATAGATTCCCTGCTAAACCCTTCAGAGGGTGATTAGCCCTGCCAACATCTTGATTTTGGCACAGTTAAAACCAATTTTGAATTTCTGACTTCCAGAACTGTATGAGCATAAGTGGATATTGTTTTAAGGCATTAAGTTTGTGTTTTTTTTACATCAGCAATGTAAAACTAATACAAATACTAATCAGCAATTAAAAGGAATGAAATACTGATACCTGCCACATGAATGATCATAAATGAAAGAAGTCAGATGTAAAATATTACATGTTGTATAGTTCTATATACACGAATGTCCACAAAAGACAAATTAATAGAAACAGAAATCAAAGAAGGGGTAGCCTAGGGCTGGGATCAGGCATCAGGATTAAATTACAACTTTGTGGATAACATAAAATGTTCTAAAACTTGATTGTGCTAATGGTTGAATAACACTATAAACTTACTAAAAGTCATTTAATTTCATGGTATATGAACAATACTATGGCTATGAAAAACAACCTAACTCTGAAATCCCCCCTTTCCCTTCACCATCCAATTCTTTTGCAGTATTGTCCTTATCTCATTTAAGTGGCACCACCGCTAGAAAACTGGAAATCACCCTAGACTGCTCCTCCTTTTATTATGTCCAGATGTTCTATTCCTTTATATATCTCCTGATTTACTCCCCTCTCATTTATTTTTGCTGCTCCCCACAGAGGTTTTTCTTTGTCTTTAGACTTTTCCTTTTCTCTTAATCCATTTCTTTTTTTTTTCTCCTTAAAATGCCAATCTGATCATGAGAGAATCAGAAACTCATGGAGACAGACACAGAGTATCTACCCAATTTAAGTTATGTTACTTCCTGTAAATATAATTAGAAACCAAGTGTAAGGTTGTCCATAAACAATCCAATTGAGAATGCTTGGCCGTGATCTCAAGAAAGCTTAAGAAGGATTTGATTATAGCTTGGAAAGCATGAAAAGAGTAGAGGAAATTTGCAAAAAGTATTAACCAAATTATTTAAAAGGTCTGTAAGGCATCTATGAAAAGAGCACTTTGTGATTTATCTAGCACTGGATAATGCTATATTCACTGACTTAGGCAGTCAGTAGAGAGGCATACTCGTATGGAAGCTGGGATACCTTATCGGTGCCAATGTATTTTGATAAAACAGTCCTCAAGTATATCCACTTGCATTAAAATTGATTTCCAAGAAATTGTCTGATTAAAAATCTGGCCTCCAAGAATAACTGAGTTGGATATTCTATAAAAGTAAATTTACTCAGTTTAATCATCAGATATTGAGTATTGGTTTTCATGACATGTCTACTTATTCACCTCTGCATGCCCTGATATAATTGTGCTCCCAGGCATATGAATCAGAGGCTTTGACCAATAGTGATGAGATTATGGTAAGCAGATTCAGGTTCTCCTCCTCTGAAAAATCCAATATCCTGATCTGTCTGCCATCATCTCGGTTTAATGACTTCCATAAAAGAGAAATTGGTGTCAGAGAAAGCCAAAGGAGAAATGTTATAAACAGAAAAGACTGGCTATAAAGTCACATGACACTGGTCACAGAGTGATGGGGATTATATTTTTCCCACTATATTTGGCAATCAATCAGGCAATTAGTGATGATTCTGATAAAAACAGTTCCAATGTAGTTGTTATCTTCAGATTAACTGTAAATAACAAATTAAAAATGTTTTTTTTAACATCTTTATTGGGTTAAAATTGCTCTACAATGGTGTGTCAGTTTCTACTTTATAACAAAGTGAATCAGTTATATATATACAGACGTTCACATATTTCTTCCCTCTTGCATCTCCCTCTTTCCTTCCCTCCCTATCCCACCCCTCCAGGCAGTCACAAAGCACCGAGCTGATATCCCTGTGCCAAGCGGCTGCTTCCTATTAGCTATCTACCTTACGTTTGTTAGTATATATATGTCCATGTCCCTCCCTCGCCCTCTCATAGCTCACCCCTCCCCCTCCCCATATCCTCAAGTCTGTTCTCCAGTAGGTCTGTGTCTTTATTCCTGTCTTACCCCTAGGTTCTTCATAACATTTTTTTTTTCTTAAATTCCATATATATGTGTTAGCATACGGTATTTGTCTTTGTCTTTCTGACTTACTTCACTCTGTATGACAGACTCGAGGTCTATCCACCTCATTACAAATAGCTCAATTTCATTTCTTTTTAATGCTGAGTAATATTCCATTGTGTATATGTGCCACATCTTCTTTACCCATTCATCTGACGATGGGCACTTAGGTTGTTTCCATCTCTGGGCTATTGTAAATAGAGCTGTGATGAACATTTTGGTACATGCCTCTTTTTCAATTTTGGTTTTCTCAGGGTATATGCCCAGTAGTGGGATAGCTGGGTCATATGGTAGTTCTATTTGTAGTTTTTTAAGGAACCTCCATACTGTTCTCCATAGTGGCTGAACCAATTCACATTCCCACCAGCAGTAACAAATTAAAAATGTTAACATTAAGAATAGTTAAGTATTCTGGTTCAGATTGGTGATATAGAAGGATCCTGAACTAACCTCTTCCCACATATATACCAAATCTACAGCCAAATTGGAAACAATTACCTTTGAAAGAAACCTAAAAACTAGCTGAGAGACTCCTACACATCAGGCAAACAAGAAAAATACACGTCAAAATGGGTCTTGGCTCAAAGCTAACTATTGTGAGCAGCAAGGAATAAAGTAGGGTGTTTATAAAATCAAAAAGATTTGAAAGACAACAAAGAGCTAGGGCAAGGTTGAATGATAAGATTTATCCACAAGATGAGATCACTCTTTCAATGCTAGAAAGGGGTATTTTATCTAATGCATAGAAACCAACACAGAGAATCAAGGAAAATGAAAAAGCAGAGAAATATGTTTCAAACAAAAGGACAAGAGTTCAAAGATAATGATCACAACGATGTTCAGAACTCAGGAGAACAATGCATGAACTGAGAACTGCAACAGAGAGATCTAAAATACAAAAAATGAAGTCACACAGAAGATTAATAAAATAACATAACTGAAAAAAATACAATAGAGGAATGCAGTAGCAGACTAATTGAAGTGGAAGAAAGGATCAGTGAACTGGAGTACAAGGCAGTGGAACTTATCCAATCAAAGCAGCAAAATGAAAAAAAAAAGTAAAAACAAGTTAGGGAATTTATGGAAAAACATCAAGAGGACCAACATATGCAGATGAGGAGTCCCAAAAAGAGAAGAAAGAGAAAGGGACATAAAACTTATTTAAAGAATTAATGACTGAAACATTCCTTAACCTGGTGAAGGAAACAGACATCCAGATCCAGGAAGACCAGAGAGTTCCAAAGAAGATGAAGCCAAAGAGACCCACATCAAGACACATTATAATTAAATCTTAAAAGTGGCAAAAGAAAAACAAATTGTTTCATACCAGGGAACCCCCATAAGATTATCAACAGTTTTTTTCAACAGAAATATTTCAGGCCAGAGAGAGTAGCACATACACTCAAAGTGTTGAAAGGGAAAAAAAAAAAAACTGGCAACCAAGAATACTCTATCTAGCAAAGCTTTCCTCTGAAAGAAGAAATAGTGTTTTCCAGACAAGTTCATCACCAACAGACTGATCTTACAAGAAATTTTAAAGAGACTTCTTTAAGCTGAGGCAAAAGGGCATTAATTAGTAACAGGAAAACATATAAAAGTATAAATCTCACTGACAAGTGTAAATATATATTTAAATTCAGAATATCCTAATGTTGAAAATGTGTTGGGTTAATCACTTATAAATCTACTAGGAAAGTTAAAAGAACAAAAGGTGTAAAATAACTAAAACTACAATAATTTTTAATGAATATACACAATTAAAATATGTAAATTGGATATTAAAAACATAAAACTATGTTTCTAATGTGTTCAAAGTAACATTATTGTCACTTAAAATATTTTTTTTATGTAAGAATAATGGCAATCACAAAGGAAATGCCTATGGTGGGTATGCAAAAGATAAGGAGAATGAAATTTTTGCACAGCACTACAGAAAATCATCAAATTATATAGGAAGAGAACAAGAGAAGAAAAGTAAAAACAAAGGAATTACAAAAGAGCCAAAAATCAATTAAGAAAATGGCAATAAATACATACCTAACAATAATTACTTTAAATATACAATGATTAAATTCTCCAAATGATAAAGATGTTGAATGGATAAAAAACAAGACATATCTATATGCTGCCTTCTTCGTATGTAAGGACATACACTGACTGAAAGTGAAGGGGTGGAAAAAGATATTCCATGCAAATGGAAACCAAAAGAAAGCAGGGGTACTTATACTTATATCAGACAAAATAGACCTTAAGATAAAAACTGTAGTAAGAGGTAAAGGAGGTCATTACATAATTATAAAGGGGCAAAATACAACAAGAGTATATCACATTTGTAAATGTTTATGCCACCAACATAGGAGTACCTAAATATATAAAGCATATATTAACAGACCTAAAAGGAGAGATAGATTGCAAAACAAAAACAGTAGGGGACTTTAATACTACATTTACATCAATAGATAGATCAATGAGACAGAAAATCAGTAAGTAAACATTGGCCTTAAACAATATGTTAGACCAAATGGATTTAGACATATACAGAACATTTTCTCCAAAAGCAAAAGAATACACATTCTTCTCAAGAGCACATGAAATATTATCCTGGATAATCATATATTAGGCAACTAAGAAAGTCTTAATAAGAAGACTGAATTCATATCAAGCATTTTTTCCCCACCAAAACAGTATGAAACTAGAAATCAATTACAAAAAGAAAGCTTGACAATTCACAAATATGCAGAGATTAAGCAACATGCTACTGAACAACCAAATGAGTCAAAGAAGAAATTGAAACTGAAATTAAAAGTACCTTGAAACAAATACAAATAGAAATGCAACATACCAATATATGGGATGCAGCTAAAGCAGTCATATTGAACCGAGTCCAAGCTCGAATCACTTGCCACATGAGAGGCTAATATGTTGAGAGAAAAGATGTTGGGGCAAGGAAAAGCGACTTTATTTAGAAAGTCAGCAAACTGAGAAGATGGAGGATTAATGTCCTAAAGAAACATCTTGCTCAGGTTAGAATTCAAGCTTTCTTTATTCTATGAAAAAGGGGAGGCAGAAGGAAGTAAAGTCAGGAGGTAAGCAACTGGGCTCCAGCTGCAGTAGAAGGGAGGTTACAAGTTCTTTGTTCTTGATCAGTTGACCCTGGTTGACATTAATCCGATCTGGTCATGAGTTCCTGCAGAACTCAACAAGACAAATGTTAAATTTTCTTGTTCATATTTTTTTTTTATCAACATGGGAGGGGCAAGTGTTCTTCAAAATGGGGCTATGTGCTTATGTGAAGAGCTAGCATGACTAAGCAACAGCAACTAACAACAGAATACAAAGGTTAGAATTAAAATAGGTTCAATATGGAGTCAGAGTAGTTCTTCCCTGTTACAATTCCCCACTGTCAATATCCATTCCACAGTCTTGTGGGGAAAGGGGATATGACTGTTCTGGCTACTTCCGGCTGATGAGTCAAAGAAGGGGTGACTGTGGAATGGAATTGATCAACCTGGGGCTGGAAGTATTCTTGAGTTCCAAGCTGGGCATAAACATTTTGCATTGTGAGGACATTGCTCCCTTTTTTGATGTCCCTGTCACAACACTTAGCTAAGCACTTGAAAACTAGTAGACAAACAGTAATAAGGATGAGGATTAAAATGCACTCTTGTAGAGTTCCCCAGAAAAGTCCCCCTACCCAGGACAGTAACCATGAATACATATCTTGTAGTGGATTCTCCTTTTGTACTTGTAAACAAGTGGCTTTTTGGAATTTTCTATCTACCTGAGTTTAGACTTCTCCTGAAGTACTTATGTAGGGGAAGCACATGGTGTTGGCCACTGTACATGCCCCTCCTTGTTTTTACCTGGAGAAAATCCAGGGAAACCCTATTATCAAAGGCAACCCAAGTCAATGAATCTAGAGATGTCTGTTGGGGTATGATGCTTTATTCAGTGTCTTCAGCGATCTGTTCAATTGTCGCAGATAGATTTTGTACATCTCAGTTGATATAACTCCAGCATTTGGGATGAGGATACCAGGAATGCTTTGTACTATGCTGTCCTGATAGCCAGCCAACATCTCTCTTTTAAGACACACATAATTCCTAGAGAGATAAGTGTGATTTCCTGAGTTATGTCAGAAAGGGGGTTTATAAAATGTCCCAATAGGCAAGATTCTTCAAGTTTCCAGCTATCTAGACATTGGTGTGCACACCCTCGTGTTGGTGGGTCACTTCCTATACCACAGACTAAAATATAACCTGGAGGAGTAAAAGTTATCTTCCCGTGGTAGTATCATTAATATCTTCATTTTTAGAGAATGCAGATATTACCCTCTCCAGCCAGGGGTGGGATCCATTGCAGGCTTTCCATATTCCATTAACTTGACACCTTACCTGATTAATTTTTGGCACAATCTGGTGTCCATTTTACTTCTTGTACATTTATCGAGCATACATTTTGGGAGATTTGATGCAGCATATTTATTCATGAGAAAGGCAAGTGATTGTGGGGGACAAGTAATCTACTGTCCCACAGTGGAGATTATTTCAGATAGGATTAAGACAAGGAACTGGAGCAATTTGAGATACCCCAGTTAACTGAAGCTAAAATGTGAGGTTCATGGGAGCAACATTATGTGAAGTCTCAGGTTCTGGTACTATGTCAAAATGAACTATTGGAACCACTGAGGGGAAATATTGTCCATGAAAGGTTTTGGGAAGCATATGACATATATAAAAATCACTTAAGTTTTGTCCTGTGGCCATATTTTGGGATAGTTTGATTAAAGTGTTTTCTTGCCAGGAACTAGCTGTCATCTGTGCAGTGAGAAAAAAAGAGGAGAAAAAAAGTCATTATTACTTATTTGGTAGGAGGCTTTATTTGAAACAGCAGCTAAAGATCCTCTTTTGGCTCACAAAACCAAGTTGTTTTTTTCTCATCTTGCCCAGTATCTGGAGGAGTGAGTTTTATTCAAGTGTGGTGAATCCACAAATGGTTTTATCCTGGCTAAATTGACAGGAGAGTGAGTGTTCAGCAGCATCTCATATGGTCTTACCCACTTAGTGACAAGTTGATGTTTAGGTGTCTTTTCAGGTTTTGAGGAGGACTCAATTCTTGGTTCAAAAAGGGTGCAGGGATATTTCAATGGGATAGGCAGACATGTTAGAATCAAATTCATGAACAGAATTTAGTATAGTGTCTAAAGTTTTAACATAGTTGGCAATTTCCAGGTCTTTTAAAGCATCTATAGACTCTCCCATTCGAGCAGACACTTGGAATATGTACCATACCATATATCAAAAGATGTGCTTTGGGGAGCAACTCTAATCTGTAGCAGGGCAACCAGCAAGGCCTTCTCCCAAGTTAAATTAGTCTCCTGATATATTTTAGCAATGCTCTTTTTCAATATAGGATTCATTTTCTGTTCTTCCCATTGATTGTGGCCTCCAGGATGAATATAGTTTCCAATTAATATGTAACACTTTGGACAATTTTGTGTTATGTTAAAGCACAAGCCCATTATCAATTTGAAGGGTGTTAGGCAATCCAAAATGAGGAATAATTTCCTTAAGGAGGGCTTTAACCACCTCGGACGCTTTCTCTGTCCTGATGAGATATGCTTCCACCCATTCTGAAAAAGTTTCCATGAACACTAGCACATAGCTATCTGCCAATTCTCAGTAGGGTATGTTCTTAAGTGCTGACTCCCCACCTTGAGGGGGTGTTTAGTAGCAGCCTTTGGGTTATTTTTAACACAAGTCATGTAATTCTGAGTGACTTCTCAGATGGCCTTTTATAGATTGCACACCATTATATACTTTTTGAATCCATTGTAAAGTGGTATCTCTCCCATAATGGGTAAGTGTGAATGCACCATAACAGGGTGACCAAGAGTTATCTCAGGGGGACGAGGGGAAGATGGCAGAAGACTAAGATGTGGAGATCACCTGCCTCCCCACAGATACACCAGAAATACAACTACGCATGGAACAACTCCTACAGAACTCCTACTGGACGGTGGCAGAAGACCTCAAACCCCCCAAAAGGCAAGAAACTCCCCACATACCGGGGTAGGACAAAAGAAAACAGAAGAAACAGAGACAAAAGAATAGGGATGGGACCTGCACCAGTGGGAGGAAGCTGTGAAGAAGGAAAGGCTTCCACACACTAGGAAGACCCTTCACGGGCAGATACTGCAGGTAGCGGAGGGGGAAAGCTTTGGAGCCACGGAGGAGAGCACAGCAACAGGGGTGTGGAGGGCAAAGTGGAGAGATTCCCACACAGAGGATCAGTGCCGACCAGCACTCAGCAGCCCGAGAGGCTAGTCTGCTCACCCACCGGGGCGGGCAGGGCTGAGAGCTGAGGCTGGGGCTTCGGTCGGAGCACAGGGAGAGGACTGGGGTTGGCGGCGTGAACACAGCCTGAAGGGAGTTAGTGCACCACAGATAGCAGGGAGGGAGTCCAGGAAAAAGTCTGCAGCTGCTAAAGAGACAAGAGACTTCTTGCCTCTTTGTTTCCTGGAGCGTGAGGAGAGGGGATTAAGAGCACGGCTAAAAAGATCTCCACAGATAGACGTGAGCCACAGCTAAAAGCACAGACCACAGAGACGGGCATCATGAGGCACTAAGGCTGCTGCTGCCACCACCAAGAAGTCTGTGTGTGAGCTCCCTTCTGGGGAGCCTGGGCAGCCCACCACTGTCAGGGTCCTGGGATCCAGGGACAACTTCCCCAGGAGGATGCACGACATGCCTCAGGCTGGTACAACGCCCCACCAGCCTCTGCTGCCACAGGCTCGCCATGCACTCCTGTACCCCTTCCTTCCCCCGGCCTGAGTGAGCCAGTGTCCCCAAAGCAGCTGCTCCTTTAACCCCGTCCTGTCTGAGCAAGGAAAAATCGCCCTCCAGTGATCTACATGCAGAGGCGGGGCCAAATGCAAATCTGAGCCCCTGGGAACCGTGCAAACAAAGAAGAGAAAGGGAAATCTCGCCCAGCAGCCTCAGAAGCAGCGTATTAAGCTCAACAATCAACTTGATGTACCCTGCATCTGTAGAATACATGAATAAAAAACGAATCATCCCAAATCGAGGAGGTGGACTTTGAGAGCAAAATTTATGATTTTTTTCCACTTTTACACTTTTTGTGAGTATGTACGTGTATGCTTTTATGTGAGATTTTGTCTGTATAGCTTTGCTTCCATGATTTCTTCTAAGGTTCTATCCATCCGTTTTTCTA
Source organism: Inia geoffrensis (assembly GCA_036417435.1). Lineage (NCBI taxonomy): Eukaryota > Metazoa > Chordata > Mammalia > Artiodactyla > Iniidae > Inia > Inia geoffrensis. The sequence continues at coordinate 61,335,808 of CM070920.1, forward strand.
AAATATTATTTCTTAATAATTATTTTTTTATTTTAATAAATTTATTATATCTTACTTTATTTTATTTTACTTTATCTTCTTTCTTTCTTTCTTTCTTTCTTTTCTTTGCTTCCTTCTATCCTTCCTCTCTCCCTCCCTCCCTCCTTTCTTTCTTTCTTTCCTTCTTTCTTTCTTTCTTTCTTTCTTTCTTTCTTTCTTTCTTTCTTTCTTTCTTTCTTTCTTTCTACTTCTACTAATTATTTCTCTCTACTTTTTCTACCTTTTATTCTGACTTGTGCAGATGAAAGGCTCTTGGTGCTGCAGCGAGGAGTCAGTGCTGGGCCTCTGAGGTGGGAGAGCCAACTTCAGGACACTGGTCCACAAGAGACCTCCCAGCTCCACATAACATCAAATGGCGAAAATCTCCCAGAGATCTCCATCTCAACACCAGCACCCACCTTCACTCAACAACCAGAAGGCTACAGTGCTGGACATACTATGCCAAACAACTAGCAAGAAAGGAACACAACACAACCCATTAAAAGAGAGGCTGCCTAAAATCATAATAAGTCCACAGACACACCAAAACCCACCACCAGGTGTGGACCTGCCCACCAGAAAGACAAGATCCAGCCTCATCCACCAGAAAACAGGCATTAAACCCCTCCACCAGGAAGCCTACACAACCCACTGAAACAACCTTAGCCACCATGGACAGAAACCAAAAACAATGGGAACTACAAACCTGCAGTCTGCAAAAAGGAGAAAAAAACACAGTAAGATAATCAAAATGAGAAGACAGAAAAACACACAGCAGATGAAGAAGCAAGATAAAAACCCACCAAACCTAACAAAGGAAGAGGAAATAGGCAGTCCTCCTGAAAAGAATTCAGAATAATGATAGTAAATATGACCCAAGATCTTGGAAATAGAAAAGACAAAATGCAAGAGACATTTAACAAGGACCTAGAAGAACTAAAGATGAAACAAACAATGATAAACAACAAAATAAATGAAATTAAAAGCTCTCTAGATGGGATCAATAGCAGAAAAACTGAGGCAGAAAAACGGATAAGTGACCCGGAAGATTAAATAGTAGAAATAACTACTGCAGAGCAGAATAAAGTTAAAACAATGAAAATAACTGAGGAGAGTCTCAGAGACCTCTGGGACAACACTAAACACATGAACATTTGAATTATAGGTGTTCGAGAAGAAGAAGAGAAAAAGAAAGGGACTGAGAAAATATTTGAAGAGATTATAGTTGAAAACTTCCCTAATATGGGAAAGGAAATTGTTAATCAAGTCCAGGAAGCACAAAGAGTCACATACAGGATAAATCCAAGGAGAAATATGCCAAGGCACATGTTTAACAAACTGGCAAAAATTAAATACAAAGAAAACATATTAAAAGCTGCAAGGGAGAAACAACAAATAACACACAGGGAATCCTCATAAGGTTAACAGCTGATCTCTCAGCGGAAACTCTGCAAGCCAGAAGGGACTCGCAGGACATATTTAAATTGATGAAGGGGAAAAACCTGCAAGCACGATTATTCTAACCAGCAAGGATCTCATTCAGATTTGATGGAGAAATTTAAAACTTTACAAACAATCAAAAGCTGAGAGAATTCAGCACCACCAAACCAGCTTTACAACAAATGCTAAAGGAACTTCTCTAAGCAAGAGACACGAGAGAAGAGAAAGACCTACAATAACGAACAGAAATCAAGTTAGAAAACGGGAATAGGAACATACATATCAATAATTACCTTAAATGTAAATGGACTAAATGCTCCCGCCAAAAGACACAGATTGGCTGAATGGATACAAAAACAAGACCCATACATATGCTGTCTACAAGAGACCACATTCAGACCTAGAGACACATACAGACTGAAAGTAAGGGGATGGAAAAAGATAGTCCATGCAAATGGAAACCAAAAAAAGCTGGATTAGCAATTCTCATATCAGACAAATTAGACTTTAAAATAAAGACTATTAGAAGAGAAAAAGGAGGACACTACATAATAATCAATGGATCGATCCAAGAAGAAGATATAACAACTGTAAATATTTATGCACCCAACATAGGAGCACCTCAATTCATAAGGCAAATATTAGCAGCCATAAAAGGGGAAAGCAACAGTAACACATTCATAGTAGGGGACTTTAACACCCCACTTTCACCAATGGACAGATAATCCAAAATGAAAATTAATAAGGAAACACAAGCTTTAAATGATACATTAAACAAGATGGACTTAATTGATATTTATAGGACATTCCATCCAACAACAACAGACCACACATTTTTCTCAAGTGCTCATGGAACATTCTCCAGGATAGATCGCACCTTATGACACAAATTAAGCCTTAGCATGTTTAAGAAAATGGAAATAGTATGAAGTATCTTTTCCAACCACAATGCTATGAGACTAGATATCAATTACAGAAAAAGACCTGTAAAAAATACAGACACATGTAGGCTAAAAAATACATTACTTTATAATGAAGTGATCACTGAAGAAATCAAAGAGGAAGTAAAAAAATACCTAGAAAGAAATGACAATGGAGACACGACAACCCAAAGCCTATGGGATGTAGCAAAAGCAGTTCTAAGATGGAAGTTTATAGCAATACAATCCTACCTTAAGAAACAGGAAACATCTCGAATAAACAACCTAACCTTACACCTAAAGCAATTAGAGAAAGAAGAACAAAAACACCCCAAAGTTAGCAGAAGGAAAGAAATCATAAAAATCAAATCAGAAATAAATGAAAAAGAAATGAAGGAAATTATAGCAAAGATCAATAAAACTAAAACGTAGTTCTTTGAAAAGAAAAACAAAATTGATAAACCGTTAGAGAGATTCATCAAGAAAAAAAGGGAGAAGACTCAATTCAATAGAATTAGAAATGAAAAAGGAGAAGTAACAACTGACACAGCAGAAATACTAAAGATGTTGAGAAATTACTACAAGCAACTCTATGCCAATATAATGGACAACTTGGAAGAAACGGACAAATTTTTAGAAATGTACAATTTGCCAAGACTGAAAGAGGAGGAAAGAGAAAATCTGAACAGACCAATCACAAGCACTGAAATTGAAACTGTGATTAAAAATCTTCCAACAAACAAAAGCCCAGGACCAGATGGCTTCACAGGCGAATTCTATCAAACATTTAGAGAAGAGCTAACACCTATCCTTCTCAAACTCTTCCAAAATATAGCAGAGGGAGGAACACTCCCAAACTCATTCTACGAGGCCACCCTCACCGTGATACCAAAACCAGGCAAGGATGTCACAAATAAAACTACAAGCCAATACCCCTGATGAACATAGATGCAAATATCCTCAACAAAATACTATCAAACAGTCCCACGCTCGCTCGCCCGTGTGCTCGTTGAGACCGCGCGTGCTGACCCGGGAGCCCCTCGCTGGATCCGCGAGCGTCGCCCCTCCTGCCCCTAGCTCATCCTCTTCCTCTCGCGCCGCCTGCAGCTGCCCCGGCACGGGGAGCCGACAGGGCCCCAGGGCAGAAGGTAAAAACCCCACGGAGGAGGTTCGGTGCGGGGCTGCAAAGGGGAACTCCGCTCCATTGGTTAGGTCACCCTGGGGACTGTGGATGCATCTTGGAGGGAGAGGGTGTGAAAAGGACGTACAAATCCTGCCGAACCTCTGGGCCAACAACTGTCAAATATCTGGAATCCCAGCCCCTCCCTTTCCCGGCACTGAGGAAGAAGGTGGAAACCCTTCAACTTTAATTGCCCCTCCCTGCCTTTGGACCACTCTGGAAGGGTAAAGGGCCGACTCGCGGCCCCTGGAAACTGTGTGGATGAAAGGTTCTTGCTGCTCCTGCCAGGAATCAGGACTCTACCTCTGAGGGGGGAGAGCCAACTTCAGGACACTGGTCCACAAGAGATTTCCCAGCACCACATAATATCAAACGGCGAAAATCTCCCAGGGATCTCCACCTTAACACCAGCACCCAGCTTCACTCAACGGCCAGCAAGCTACAGTGTGGGACAACCTATGCCAAACAACTAGCAGAACAGAAAAACAACCCCACCCATTAACAGAGAGGCTGCCTAAAATCATAATAAGTTCAGAGACACCCCAAAACACACCACCAGACGTGGACCTGCCCAACAGAGAGACAAGATCCAGCCTCATCCACCAGAACACAAGCACTAGTCCCCTCCACCAGGAAGCATACAAACCCACTAGACCAACCTTAGCCACTGGAGACAGACATCAAAAACAATGGGAACCACGAACCTGCAGCCTGCAAAAAAAAAAAGGAGACCCCAAACACAGTAAGATAAGCAAAATGAGAAGACAGAAAAACACACAGCAGATGAAGGAACAAGATAAAAATGCACCAGACCTAACAAATGAAGAGGTAATATGCAGTCTACCTGAAAAAGAATTCAGAATAATGATAGTAAAGATGATCCAGAATCTCGGAAATAGAATGGAGGCAGGGATGGAGAAGATGCAAGAAATGTTTAACAAAGATCTAGAAGAACTAAAGAACAAACAAACAGAGATGAACAACACAATAACTGAAATGAAAAATACACTAGATGGGATCAATAGCAGAATAACTGAGGCAGAAGAACGGATAAGTGACCTGGAAGATAAAATAGTGGAAATAACTACTGCAGAGCAGAATAAAGAAAAAAAGAATGAAAAGAACTGAGAACAGTCTCAGAGACCTCTGGGACAACATTAAACGCACGAACATTTGAATTATAGGGGTTCCAGAGGATGAAGAGAAAAAGAAAGGGACTGAAAAAATATTTGAAGAGATTATAGTTGAAAACTTCCCTAATATGGGAAAGGAAATAGTTAACCAAGTCCAGGAAGCAGAGAGAGTCCCATACAGGAAAAACGCAAGGAGAAATACGCCAAGACACATATTAATCAAACTCTCAAAAATTAAATACAAAGAAAGCATATTAAAAGCAGCAAGGGAAAAAAAAAACAATAACACACAAGGGAATCCCCATAAGGCTAACAGCTGATCTCTCAGCAGAAACTCTGCAAGCCAGAAGGCAGTGGCAGGACATACTGAAAGTTATGAAGGAGAAAAGCCTGCAACCACGATTACTCTACCCAGTAAAGATCTCATTCAGATTAGATGGAGAAATTAAAACCTTTACAGACAAGCAAAAGCTGAGAGAGTTCAGCACCACCAAACCAGCTTTACAACAACTGCTAAAGGAACTTCTCTAGACAAGAAACACAAGAGAAGGAAAGGACCTATAACAACGAACCCAAAACAATTTAGAAAATGGGAATAGGAACATGCATATCGATAATTACCTTAAATGTAAATGGACTAAATGCTCCCACCAAAAGACACAGGTTGGCTGAATGGATACAAAAACAAGACCCATATATATGCTGTCTACAAGAGACCCACTTCAGACCTAGAGACACATACAGACTGAAAGTAAGAGGATGGAAAAAGATATTCCATGCAAATGGAAATCAAAAGAAAGCTGGAGTAGCAATTCTCATATCAGACAAAATAGACTTTAAAATAAAGACCATTACAAGAGACAAAGAAGGACACTACATAATGATTAAGGGATCGATCCAAGAAGAAGATATAACAATTGTAAATATTTATGCACCTAACACAGGAGCACCTCAATACATAAGGCAAAAACTAACAGCCATAAAAGGGGAAATCAACAGTAATACACTCATAGTAGGGGACTTCAACACCTCACTTTCACCAATGGACAGATCATCCAAAATGAAAATAAATAAGGAAACACAAGCTTTAAATGATACATTAAACAAGATGGACTTAATTGATATCTATAGGACACTCCATCCAAAAACAACAGAATACACATTTTTCTCAAGTGCTCATGGAACATTCTCCAGGATACATCATATCTTGGGTCACAAATCAAGCCTTGGTAAATTCAAGAAAATTGAAATTGTATCAAGTATCTTTTCCGACCACAACGCCATGAGACTAGATATCAATTACAGGAAAAGATCTGTAAAAAATACAAACACATGGAGGCTAAACAATACATTACTCAATAATGAAGTGATCACTGAAGAAATCAAAGAGGAAATTAAAAAATACCTAGAAACAAATGACAATGGAGACACAACGACCCAAAACCTATGGGTTGCTACAAAAGCAGTTCTAAGAGGGAAGTTTATAGCAATACAAGCCCACCTTAAGAAGCAGGAAACATCTCGAATAAACAACCTAACCTTACACCTAAAGCAATTAGAGAAAGAAGAACAAAAAAACCCCAAATCTAGTAGAAGGAAAGAAATTATAAAAATCAGATCAGAAAAAAATGAAAAAAAAAAATGAAGGAAATAATAGCAAAGATCAATAAAACTAAAACTTGGTTCTTTGAGAAGATGAACAAAATAGATAAACCATTAGCCAGACTCATCAAGAAAAAAAGGGAGAAGACTCAAATCAATAGAATTAGAAATGAAAAAGGAGAAGTAACAACTGACACTGCAGAAATAAAAATGATCATGAGAGATTACTACAAGCAACTCTATGCCAATAAAATGGACAACCTGGAAGAAATGGACACATTCTTAGAAATGCACAACCTGCCAAGACTGAATCAGGACAAAATAGAAAATATGAACAGACCAAACACAAGCACTGAAATTGAAACTGTGATTAAAAATCTTCTAACAAACAAAGGCCCAGGACCAGATGGCTTCACAGGCGAATTCTATCAAATATTTAGAGAAGAGCTAACACCTATCCTTCTCAAACTCTTCCAAAACATAGCAGAGGGAGGAACACTCCCCAATTCCTTCTACGAAGCCACCATCACCTTGATACCAAAACCAGACAAGGATGTCACAAAGAAAGAAAACTACAGGCCAATATCACTGATGAACATAGATGAAAAAATCCTCAACAAAATACTAGCAAACAGAATCCAACAGCACATTAAAAGGATCATACACCATGATCAAGTGGGGTTTATTCCAGGAATGCAAGGATTCTTCAATTTACGCAAATCTATCAATGTGATAAACCATATTAACAAATTGAAGGAGAAAAACCATATGATCATCTCAATAGATGCAGAGAAAGCTTTTGACAAAATTCAACACCCAGTTATGATAAAAACCCTACAGAATGTAGGCATAGAGGGACCTTTCCTCAACATAATAAAGGCCATATATGACAAACCCACAGCCAACATCATCCTCAATGGTGAAAAACTGAAAGCATTTCCACTAAGATCAGGAACAAAACAAGGTTGCCCACTCTCACCACTCTTATTCAACATAGTTTTGGAAGTTTTAGCCACAGCAATCAGAGAAGAAAAGGAAATCAAAGGAATCCAAATCAGAAAAGAAGAAGTAAAGCGGTCACTGTTTGCAGATGACATGATACTATACATAGAGAATCCTAAATATGCTACCCGAAAGCTACTAGAGCTAATCAATGAATTTGGTAAAGTAGCAGGATACAAAATCACAACCTAAGTGCCCATCGTCAGATGAATGGATAAAGAAGATGTGGCACATATACCCAATGGAATATTACTCAGCGTTAAAAATAAACGAAATTGAGCTATTTGTAATGAGGTGGATAGACCTCGAGTCTGTCATACAGAGAGAAGTAAGTCAGAAAGAGAAAGACAAATACCGTATGCTAACACATATATATGGAATTTAAGAAAAAAAAATGTTATGAAGAACCTAGGGGTAAGACAGGAATAAAGACACAGACCTACTGGAGACCGGAGTTGAGGATATGGGGAGGGGGAGGGGTGAGCTATGAGAGGGCGAGGGAGGGGCATGGACATATATATACTAACAAACGTAAGGTAGATAGCTAGTGGGAAGCAGCCGCTTGGCACAGGGATATCAGCTCGGTGTTTTGTGACTGCCTGGAGGGGTGGGATAGGGAGGGAAGGAAGGAGGGAGATGCAAGAGGGAAGAAATATGTGAACGTCTGTATATATATAACTGATTCACTTTGTTATTAAGTAGAAACTGACACACCATTGTAGAGCAATTTTAACCCAATAAAGATGTTAAAAAATAAATAAATAAATAAAATAGTTGGCAAAGAAAAAAAAAAAAGTAAAAAAAAAAATACTATCAAACAGAATCCAACAGCACATTAAAAGGACCATACACCATGATCAAGTGGAGTTTATTCCAGGAATGCAAGGATTCTTCAGTATACGCAAATCAATCAATATGATAAACCATATTAACAAACTGAAGGAGTACGACCGTATGATCATCTCAACAGATACAGAGAAAGCTTTTGACAAACTTCAACACACATTTATGATAAAATCCCTGCAGAAAGTAAGCAAAGAGGGAACTTTCCTCAACATAATAAAGGCTATATATGACACATCCACAGCAAACATCATCCTCAATGGTGAAAAACTGAAAGCATTTCCACTAAGATCAAGAACAAGACAAGGTTGCCCACTCTAACCACTCTTATTCAAATTAGTTTTGGAAGTTTTATCCACAGCAATCAGAGAAAAAAGGAAATAAAAGGAATCCAAATCCGAAAAGAAGAAGTGATGCTGTCACTGTTTGCAGATGACATGATAATTCCAAAGATGCTACCAGAAAACTACTAGAGCTAATCAATGAATTTGGCAAATTTGCAGGATACAAAATTAATGCATAGAAATCTCTGGCATTCCTATACACTAATAATGAAAAATCTGAAAGTGAAATCAAGGAAACACTCCCATTTACCATTGCAACAAAAATAATAAAATATCTAGGAATAAACCTACCTAAGGAGGCAAAAGACCTGTATGCAGAAAATTATAAGACACTGATGAAAGAAATTAAAGATGATACAAATAAATGGAGAGATATACCATGTTCTTGGATTGGAAGAATCAACCTTGTGAAAATGACTCTACTACCCAAAGCAATCTACAGATTCAATGCAATCCCTATCAAACTACCATGGCATTTTTCACAGCACTAGAAAAAAAAATTTCACAATTTGTATGGAAACACAAAAGACCCCAAATAGCCAAAGCAATCTTGAGAATGAAAAACGGAGCTGGGGGAATCAGGCTCCCTGACTTCAGACTATAGTATAAAGCTACAGTAATCAAGACAGTATGGTACTTCAAGAAAAACAGAAAAATAGTTAAATGGAACAGGATAGGAAGCCCAGAGATAAACCCACACACATATGGTCACCTTATATTTGATAAAGGAGGCAGAAATGTACAGTGGAGAAAGGACAGCCTCTTCAATAAGTTGTGCTGGGAAAACTGGACAGGTACATGTAAAAGTATGAGATTAGATCACTCACTAACACCATACACAAAAATAAGCTCAAAATGGATTAAAGACCTAAATGTAAGGCCAGAAACTAACAAACTCTTAGAGGATAACATAGGCAGAACATTCTGTGATATAAATCACAGCAAGATCCTTTTTGATCCACCTCCTAGAGAAATGGAAATAAAAACAAAAATAAACAAATGGGACCTAATAAAACTTCAAGGCCTTTGCACAGCAAAGGAAACCATAAACAAGACCAAAAGACAACCCTCAGAATGGGAGAAAATATTTGCAAATCAAGAAACTGACAGAGGGTTAATCTCCAAAATTTATAAGCAGCTCATGCAGCTTAATAACAAAAAAAACAAACAACCCAATCCAAAAATGGGCAGAAGACCTAAATAGACATTTCTCCAAAGAAGATATACAGACTGTCAACAAACACATGAAAAAATGCTCGACATCATTAATCATTAGAGAAATGCAAATCAAAACTACAATGAGATATCATCTCACACCAGTCAGAATGGCCATCATCAAAAAATCTGGAAACCATAAATGCTGGAGAGGGTGTGGAGAAAAGGGAACCCTCTTGCACTGCTGGTGGAATGTGAATTGGTACAGCCACTTTGGAGAACAGTATGGAGGGTCCTTAAAAATCTACAAATAGAACTACCATATGACCCAGCAATCCCACTACTGGGCATTTCCCCTGAGAAAACCATAATTCAAAAAGTGTCATGTACCAAAATCTTCATTGCAGCTCTATTTACAATAGCCTGGAGATGGAAACAACCTAAGTGTCCATCATCGGATGAATGGATAAAGAAGATGTGGCACATACATACAGTGTAATATTACTCAGCCATAAGAAGAAACGAAATTGAGCTATTTGTAATGAGGTGGATAGACCTAGAGTCTGTCATACAGAGTGAAGTAAGTCAGAAAGTGAAAGACAAATACCGTATGCTAACACATATATATGGAATTTAAGAAAAAATAGTCATGAAGAACCTAGGGGTAAGACAGGAATAAAGACACAGACCTACTAGAGAATGGACTAGAAGATATGGAGAGGAGGAAGGGTAAACTGTGACAAAGCGAGAGAGAGGCATGGACATATATACACTACCAAACGTATGGTATAGATAGGTAGTGGGTAGCAACTGCATAGCACAGGCAGATCAGCTCGGTGCTTTTTGACTGCTTGGAGGGGTGGTTTCGGGAGGGTGGGAGGGAGGGAGAGCAAGAGGGAGGAGTTATGGCAACATATGTATATGTATGACTGATTCACTTTTTTGTAAAGCAGAAACTAACACACCATTGTAAAGCAATTATACTCCAATAAATTTGTAAAAAAAGATAAAAGAGTATCTCAGGGATCAAAACAATTCCTTGCCTGTTACATTTCCAGCCAGGTAAGAGGTTATCAAAAGTAAAACCCCTTACTTCGGCCCTTTCTTTGTCATTTTCTAAATACTCTGGTTGGTATTTTTACCAGTCAATCTGTGGGGAAAGTTATTCTATCATGGCTTGGTAGTCACCTTCCTTTGCTTCCCTCTTTGCATCTTGGTCAGCTAATTGATTGCCTTTTATTTTATGAGATTTGCCCTTTTTATGGCCTGGAAATTGTATTTTAGCCACTTGTGAGGTTTTAAGGACTGCTTCTAGCAGAGACAAGTTTTCAGAAGCATGACTTTTGTTCTTATTATTTGAAGTAAGGAGGGCGATTTCTTTCCAGATTGCCCCATGAGTGTGCACCATGGAGAATGCAGAGCAATAGTCTATGTATATATTTACTCACTTCTCTTCAGTTAGAAGAAGAACCCGTGTCAGATCAATGCTTTCTTCCTTTTGAGCTGAGTTGCCTGGGGCAAGGCTTTTGCCTCAATGGTTTTTCTCGAGTTACAACTGGGTACCCAGCACATGTCCTTCCTTGGTCCATGAAACTACTGCCATTGGTAAATAGTTCCAAATCTGGCTCATATAAGTCCTATCTGCTAGAGTACACTAGTTCAATAGCATGCAGGAAATCATGCACTGGGTTTTGCACAACGTCAATCGGGAGCAGTGTGGCCAGACTTAGGGCTGAAGTGACTTGAAGTCATATGTTGTGATTGTCCAGAAGAATGGCTTGATATTTTCCGATTCTATCAGAGGTCAGTCAATAGCCCCCTTTTTGCTGCAGTAAGAAAAGGACATGGTGAGGGACACATATGGTGGTGGGTTACTCCAGCGTGAATTTCGTGGCTTCCTGAAGTATGTAACAAGTAGCAGGCTACAGCTCAAAGGCAAGGGTATGTCTAGTTGCTTTGAGAAGTAGACAACAAGCCAAGGAATATTTCCCAGAGTTTGGATTAATACCCCCAGACTTATGGCTTGTCTTTCATGGACATACAATTTAAAAGTTTTCTTGATATCTGGCAGTCTCAAAGCTGGGGCTGATATTAACTTTGTTTTATTGTCTCAAATGCTGTTTGACATTCTTTAATCCAAGTAAGGGGCTCGAGGTCATGCACCTTCAAAGCCTCATACACGGGTTTTACTACAAGCTCATAGTATGAGATCCAAATCTGACAGAATTCTGTCATTCCCAGAAACCCCCTCAGTTTCCTCTGGGTTGTAGGTACACCTAAGCCTGCAGTTGCTTGTTTCCTACCAGGCAGTAGGTCTCAGCATCCTTGAGAGAGTAAAACCCATATATGTGACTTGTTCCTTGCCTATTTTGACCTTTTTCTAGGAGGTCTTATATCCAGACTCAGCCAAATAGCTCAGGTTCCTGATGGTATTATGTAGACATTTGTCATAGGTGGTGCTCGCTATGAGTAAGTCATCCATATACTGGAATAAGTTCTTCATCTAACATCAAGTTCCTGAGGTCTCTGATCAAAATTTCCCCAAACAGGGTGGAAGAGTTCTTAAATCCTTGGGGCAGGACCATCCAACAATATTGCTGGGTCACCTGTATCTCTGGATCCTGCCACTCAAAAGCAAATAGCTGATGTGACTGTTCTACAATGGGGAGACAGGAAAAAAGTGTTTCAGATCTAATACTGAAAGTCAGCCATATTCTTTTGGAATGTTTGGAAACAAGGTATATGGGTTGGGCACCATGGGGTGCAAGTTGTCCTATTTTGTTTTTAGCTCTCACATCTTGAACAAAGAGATATTCTCAGTTTGGTTTTTTAAACAGGAGAATAGGGGTGTTATAGAGAGATATGAAAGGTCTGATTAGTCCTGTTTTTAGAAATTTTCCAAGAATTAGCTGTATTCCTTTTTGAGCTTCTTGTCTCAGTAGATATTGTTTCAAATTAGGGGTCCCAGCATCTTTTCCTAGTGGGATCAATATTGCATTCTTAACCCTCCCATGCATACTATAAGCCCACACTGTTGATCTTAACTCTTTTCAGACTTCAGGATGAAAGATTTCACCTTCCTTTCCAGGGGTCTCCATGAGGGCTGGGTTCAAAGTGTGTTCTGGTGAGATGCTAAAGTCGAGTTGTCCTGGTGAAAAAGTCACTTGAACATTTAATTTGCAAAGAAAATCTCAGCCCCAAAGAGGGATTGAGCACTCTGGCATGTAAAGAAAGCTATATTTTATGTCATCCGACTGACATTCCAAAGTTTGTAAAACAGAAGTGTTCTGGGCTTCCCTGGTGGTGCAGTGGTTGAGAGTCCGCCTGCCGATGCAGGGGACATGGGTTCGTGTCCCAATCCGGGAGGATCCCGTATGCCGCGGAGTGGCTGGACCCGTGAGCCATGGCCGCTGGGCCTACGCATCCGGGGCCTGTGCTCTGCGGCGGGAGAGGCCACGACAGTGAGAGGCCCGCGTACTGCAAAATAAAAAAAAAAACAACTGTTCTTTCCTTCCCCAGACATGCCAGTGACTGGAGTAGATTGGGAGGTTTTTTCATGCCAGTTTAGTATTTATCACAGAATAAGTTGCACCTGTATCCACGAAGAAGTCAATTAACATGTTCCCTATTGTCAATTTTACTTGGGGCTCCAGTGAGGAAATTTGAATTGTGTGTTTTAAATCTAGGGGAGCCCTTAGACCTCTTCCTTCATCATCTGAGTGTTCCTCTCTCTCTACCATCTGGGAAACGTTCACCTTCTTGTTTTCCTTTCTTTTGTTTTCTAGTTTAGGGCAATCCTTTTCCCAGTGCCCTTTCTACTTGCAGTAAGCATACTGTTTTTTCTTCAGTGGTGGCTTACCTTTTTCAGGTTATCTGTCTTCTGAGATTCTAAGGCTGAAGTCAAAAAGATGGAATTTCATTCAGCAATTTCAGTCTCTGTCGCTATTTCCTATTATTTAACAACTTAAAAGCAATATATACCAATTGAGAGGATTAATTCCAAAAACCCCATCCAATTTCTATAATTTTATTTTTATATCTCAGGCACTTTGTCCAATAAAGGTCATATTTACTATTATTACATTTGGGGGGCCTCAAGATTTGCATCAATGTAACTTTTGTAAGACTGATAAATTCTTTCTAAAAATTCTGATTGGTTCTCATTAGATTTTTGTTGTATCTCCTAAATTTTGTTCAAACTCTTTTGTTTAGGCACCACCTTTTTTTCTTTATTTTTTTGAATCAGAGCTTTCATTTGTTATGAAAAAATTTCAACATAAATCAACAAGAATACTTGGTATCTAATTTCTTGACTAATGCTTATTGATTTTTGTCATAGTGGGTTTTTTGACAGTGCATAAAAGATATTAGTATTTATTTTATTTCTTTAATTATGTTTAGCTTAGTTATCTTGTTTTCTTTTCTTAAGATATGGAAGAGGGACTTCCCTGGTGGTCCAGTGGTTAAGAATCCACACTCCCAATGCAGGTGGCTGGGGTTTGATTCCTGGTCAGGGAACTAGAGCCCACACACAAGCCACAAATAAGAGTTCACTTGCCACAAAGAAGATCTCATATGCAGTAATGAAGATCCCACATGCTGCAACGACCCGGCACAACGAAATAAATAAATATTTTTTAAAAAGATACAGCAAAAGTATAATATTCTGATATTTGGAAAGTTTATTTTTTAACATTGTTGGAAATGTTTTATTTTATTTAATTTTTAATGCAATTTTAAAGGTTACTTTCGATTTACAGTTATTACAAAATATTGGCTATATTTGTCATGTTGTACAATACATCCTTGAGTGAATCTACACCCAATAGTTTGTCCCTACCCCTTCAACGGTAACCACTAGTTTGTTCTCTATATCTGTGAGTCTGCATCTTTCTCAGTTATATTCACTAGTTTCCTGTATTTTTTAGATTCCACATAGAAGTGATATAATACTGTGCTTGTCTTTCTCTGTCTGACTTATTTCACTTAGCATAATGCCCTCCAAGTCCATCCATGTCACTGCAAATGGCAAAATTTCATTCTCTTTTATGGCTGAGTAGTATTCCATTGTATATATATACAGCATATATTCTTTACCCACTCATCTGTTGATGGACACTTAGGTTGTTTCCATGTCTTGGCAATTGTATATAAATAATGCTACTGTGAATACTGGGGTTCATGTATCGTTTTGAATTAATGTTTTTGTTTTTCAGGGGTATATATCCAATAGTGAAATTGCTGCATTATATTGTATCTCTATTTGTAGTATTCTGAGAAACCTCCATACTCTTTTCCACATTGGCTGCACCAATTTACATTCCTACCAAGAGTGTACAAGCGTTCACTTTCCCCCATATCCTTGCCAACAATTGTTATTTGCAGACATTTTGATGATAGCCATTCTGACAGGTGTGAGGTGATATGTCATTGTGGTTTTGATTTGCATTTCCCTGATGATTAGTGATCTTGAGCTTCTTTGCATGTGCCCATCTGCAATTCCTCTTTGGAAAAATGTCTATGCAGTTCTTCTGCCCATTTTTTGATTGGGTTGTTTTCTTGACATTGAGTTGTATGAGTTGTTTATATATGTTAGATATTCATCCCTTATTGGTCATAACATTTGCAAATATTTTCTCCCATACAGTAGGTTGTCTTTTCTTTTTGTTAATGATTTCTTTTGCTGTGCAAAAGCTTTTAAATTTAATTAGGTCCCATTTGTTTATTTTTGCTTTTATTTCCTTTACTTTTGGAGACAGATCCAAAAAATATTGCTGCAATTAATGTCAAAGTGTGTTCTGCTTATGTTTTCCTCTAGGAGCTTTATGAACAGTACCCAGTCTTACATTTAAGTATTTAATCCATTTTGACCTTATTTTTGTGTATGGTTTTATAGAATGTCTTAATTTTATTCTTCTAAATGTACCTGTCCAGAATTCTCAGCACTACTTGCTGAAGACACTGCCTTTTCTCCATTGTATATTCTTGCCTCCTTTGTCAGGTTAATTGACCACAAAATTGTGGGTTTATTTCTGAGCTTTCTATCCTATTCCATTGATCTACGTGTACAATTTTGTGTCAATACCACACAGTTTTGATGACTGTAGCATTGTATTATTGTCTGAATTCAGGAAATGTGATTCATCCATCTCTGTTCTTCTTTCTCAAGATTGCTTTGGCTAATTGAGGTCTTTTGTGTTTCAATACAAATTTTTAAATTATTTGTTCTAGTTCTGTGAAAAATGCCATTGGCATTTTGATAGAGATTGCATTGAATCTGTAGATTGCCTTGGATAGTATGGTCATTCATACAATATTAATTCTTCCATTCCAAGAACATGGTATACCTTTCCATCTGTTTATGTTATCTTCAATTTCTTTCATGGATGTCTTATAGTTTTCAGAGTACAGGTCTTTTGCCTCCTTAGGTAGGTTTATTCTTAGGTATTTTATTCTTTTTATGAGATGGTAAATGAAATTGTTTCATTAATTTCTCTTTCTGGTATTTTGTTGTTAGTGTATAGAAATGAGACAGATTTCTGTATATGAATTTTGTATCCTGCATTTTGCTGAATTAATTGATGTGATTTAGTAGTTTTCTGGTGATCTTTTTAGGAGTTTTCTCTGTATAGTGTCATGTCATCAGCAAATAGTGACAGTTTGGGGCTTCCCTGGTGGCACACTGGTTGAGAGTCCGCCTGCTGATGCAGGGGACACGGGTTCGTGCCCTGGTCCGGAAGGATCCCACATGCTGCAGAGTGGCTGGGCCCATGAGCCATGGCTGCTGAGCCTGCGTGTCTGGAGCCTGTGGTCCACAACGAGAGAGGCCACAGCAGTGAGAGGCCCACGTACCGCAAAAAAAAAAAAAAAAATAGTGACAGTTTTACTTCTTCCTTTCCAATTTAAATTCCATTTATGTCTTTTTCTGCTCTGATTGCTGTGGCTAGGACTTCCAAAACTATGTTGAATAAAAGTGGTGAGAGTGGACATCCTTGTCTTTTTCCTGATCTTAAAGAAAATGCTTTCATCTTTTCACCATTGAGTATGATATTAGATGTGGGTTTGTGATATATGGGCTTTACAATTTCAAGGTATGTTCCCTCTATGACCACTTTCTGGAGAGCTTTTTTTTTTTTTTCGCGGTACAAGGGCCGGACGCTCAGGCTCAGTGGCCATGGCTCACGGGCCCAGCTGCTCCGTGGCATGTGGGATCTTCCCACACCGGGGCACGAACCCGTGTCCCCTGCATCGGCAGGCAGACTCTCAACCACTGCACCACCAGGGATGCCCTGGAGAGCTTTTATCATAAATGGATGTTGAATTCTGTTGAAAGGTTTCTCTGCATATATTGAGATGATTTCATAGTTTTTATTCTTCAATTTTTTAA
Organism: Inia geoffrensis; assembly: GCA_036417435.1. Lineage (NCBI taxonomy): Eukaryota > Metazoa > Chordata > Mammalia > Artiodactyla > Iniidae > Inia > Inia geoffrensis. The sequence goes on from CM070920.1 coordinate 61,352,832, forward strand.
TTTGGTGTATCATATGGTTTATTTATTTATTTATTTATTTATTTATTTGCGGTACACGGGTCTCTCACTGTTGTGGCCTCTCCCTTTGCGGAGGAACAGGTTCCGGACGCACAGGCTCAGCGACCATGGCTCACGGGCCCAGCCACTCCGCGGCATGTGGGATCCTCCCGGACCGGGGCACCAACCCGTGTCCCCTGCATCGGCAGGCAGACTCTCAACAACTGCACCACCAGGGAAGCCCCGGATTTATTTTTGAATATTGAAAAATCCTTGCATCCCTGGGATAAATCCCACTTGACCATTGTGTATGTGCCCTTTAATATATTGTTGGATTCCATTTGTTAGTATTTGTTTAGGAGTTTTTCATCTATATTCATCAGTGGTAATTGACCTGTAGTTTTCTTATTTTGTGATATTTTCATCTGGTTTTATCATGAGGGTGATGGTGGGCTCAGAGAATTGGTTTGAAAGTGTTCCATCCTCTGCAATTTTTTTCAACAGTTGCAGACGTGTAGGTGCTAACTCTTCTCTAAATATTTGGTAGAGTTCACCCATGAAGCCATCTCATCCTGGGCTTTTAGTTGTTGGGAGTTTTAAAATTACTGATTCAATTTCACTACTGATAATTAGTCTGTTCATATTTTCTACTTTCTGGTTCAGCCTTGGGAGATTGAACCTATCTAATAGTTTTTCCATTTTCCCTAGGTTGTCCATTTTATTGGCACATAGTTGTTCATAGCAATCTCTTAAGGCCCTTCTTATTTCTGTGGTGTTGCTTGTAACTTCTTTTTCATTTCTGATTTTATTGATTTGGGCCTTTTCCCTTTTCTTCCTGGTGAGTCTGGCTAATATTTTATCAATTTTGTGTATCTTTTCAGATAACCAGCTTTTAGTGTTATTGATTTTTTCCACTGTTTTTTTTTAGTCTCTCATTTATTTCTGCTCTGATCTTTATGATTTATTTCTTTCTACCTACTTTGGGTTTTGTTTGTTCTTGTTTCTCTAGTGACTTTAGGTATAAGGAAAGTTTGTTTATTTGAGATTTTTCTTGTTCCCTGAGGTAAGCTTATGTCACTATAAACTTCCCTTTTAGAACTGCTTTTGCTGTGTCTCACAGATTTTGGATCATCACATTTTCCTTTTCATTTGTCTCTAGGTATTTTTGATTTCCTCTTTGATTTCTTCAGTGTTCCATTGGTTTTTAAGTTGCATAATTTTTAGCCTCCATGTGTTTGTGTTTTTTGCAGTTCTATTCTTGTAGTTGATTTCTAGTCTCATACCATTGCAGTTGGGAAGGATGCTTGATATAATTTCCATTTTCTTAAATTTACTGATGCTAGTTTTGTGGTCTAGCATGTGATCCATCCTGGAGAATGTTCCATGGGCACTTGAAAAGAATGCATATTCTTCTGATTGAGAATGGGATACTATCTATCTATCTATCTATCTATCTATAAATCAATTAAGTCAATTTAGTCTAATGTGTTATTTAAGGCCAATGTTTCTTTCCTTATTGATTTTCTTTCTGGATGATCTGTCCATCTAATGTAAGTAAGGTGTTAAAGTCCCCTTATTATTGTGTTACTGTATATTTCTCCTTTTATGTCTGCTAATATTTGCCTTATATTTTGAGGTGCTCCTATATTGGATGCATATATATTCACAATTATTGTATCTTCCTTTTTGATTGATCCCTTGATGATTTTGTAGTGTTCTTCTTTATCTCTTCTAACAGTCTTTATTTTAAAGTCTACTTCGTGTGATATAAGTATTGCTACTCGACTTTCTTTTGGTTTCCATTTGCATGGAATAACTTTTCTCATCCCCTCACTTTCAGTCTGTATTTGTCTCTAGATTCGAAGTGAGTCTCTTGTAGGCAACATATGTATGGGTCTTGTTTTTGTATCCAGTCAGCTACTCTGTGTATTTTGGTTAGAGCATTTAGTCTGCTTACATTTAAGGTAATAATTGATATATATGTTCTTACTGACATTGTGTTAATTGATTTGGATTTGTCTTTGCGGGTCTTTTTTCCCCCATCTTTTATTCTCTTTTATTGGGATTTGATTATTATCTTTAGTGTTATGTTTGTTTCCCTCTTCCTTTTTTGTGTGTATATCTATTATAGATTTTTGTTTTGCAATATATTGGTTTGGCCAAACTATATATACATATATATATATATATATGATTAAGTTGCTGATCTCTTAATTTCAAATGCATGTAATAAACCCTACATTGTTACTGTCCTCCTTTCACTATTACTGTTTTTGATATCATAAATTACAACTAACTGTTTTGAGTATCCCTTAACTGCTTATTGTGGATATTGATTTTACTACTTTTGTCTTTCAACCTCTCTATTAGCATTGTGTGGATGATTTTCTACCTTTACTGTATTTTTGCCTTTACTGGTGAGATTTTTCATTTCATAATTTTCTTGTTTATTGCTGTGAACTTTTTGGGGCCTAGAAAAATTCCTTTAACATTTGTTGTAAAGTTGGTTTATTGGTGCTGAACTCTTTTACCTTTTGCTTGTGTGTAAAAGTTATGATTTATCCATCAAGTCTGAATGAGGACCTTGCTGGGTAATATGTTCTTGTTTGTAGGTTTTTCCCTTTCATCACTTTAAATATATTGTGCCACTTCCTTCTGGCCTGCAGAGTTTCTGCTGAAAAATCTGCTGTTAGCATTATGGAACTTCCCTTGTATGTTATTTGTTTCTTTTCCCTTGTTGCTTTTATTATTTTCTCTTTCATTTTTGTCATTTTGATTGCAATGTGTCTTGGTGTGTTCCTTTTTGGCTTAAGCACTCTCTATGCTTCCTGGATTTGGGTGACTGTTTCCTTTCCCAGGTTAGGGAAGTTTTTAACTATTATGTCCTCACATATTTTCTCAGGACCTTTCCTTCTTCTCCTTCTGGGACCCCTATAATTCCAATATAGTAATGTTGTACCAGAGGCTTTTTAAACTGTCCTCATTTCATTTCATTTTTTTTTTCTGATCAGTGGCAGTGCTTTCCACTATTCTGTCTTCCAGCTCACTGATTCATTCCTCTGTATCATTTATCATACTATTAATTTCTTCTATTGTATTTTTCATGTCAATTATTGCATTCTTCATTTTTGTTTGTTCTTTATGTTTTCTAACTCTCTGTTAAAGTGTCTAACTTACTCTCTCTTCACATCCATTTCTCCCCCAACTTCTTTGATCATCTTTATGATCATTACTCTAAACTCTTTCTTGGGTAGATTGCCTATCTCCACTTGGCATAGTTCTTCTTCTGAGGTTTTATCTTGTTCCTTCATCTGGAACATATTTCTCTGCTGCCTCATCTTGTCTAAGTTGCTATTTGTATTTTTATGTATGTGGTAGTTATGTTTCTTGACCGTGGAGAAGTGGTCTTCTATATGAGATGTTCTATATGTCCCAGCAGTGCACTTCCCTCTCATCACCCAAGTTATACTCTCTAGGGATTCTCCCTAAGAGTGCTGTGTGGGTCTTTCTGTTCTGGCAGGCTGACTATGGAAGTGGTCAGCTAGGCTTTGTTGGCCCTTAGCCCAGTTGGTTGCCAGGCCCTGCCTCATGTGGATGCTGCTGGCTGTTGTTTAGTGAAGAGTGGTCACAAGCTGGCTGGTTGCAGAATCCTACATGGCCCTGTGGCTAGTGAGGCTCAATAGTGAGTGGAGTCATGGTCCCAAAGACTCTGGGGTTGTTCCTGCACCACTGACAGGTGAAGCAATGTCCTGAGATTAGTCCTGGACTACTGGCAGGCAAAGCTGTTTCTTGGAGTCTGGCTGCAAAGTCCAAGGATCTCAGAGCACTTTTCAGATGGTTGGTGGGGGGGGCTGGTCCCTGACAAAGTTCTGTATGGGATTTCGTGTGTCCCACTGATTGTGTTGGTCTGTTAGTTGGCAGGGTCTGGTTCCAGTTTGGTCCAAAAGTAGAGTCTGGCTTGTTGTGGGCAGGTTGTGTACCCAGGCTGTGGGATCATAATTTTTTGTTTTGGTGTCTGCTCCCTAGTGGCTGTGGCTGACCTAGGGGCTAGTGCAGGCTTCCTGGAAATAAGGGCTTTTGCTTGCCCACTGGCGGCTAGAGCTGGGTTTTGGCCCTCTTTTGGGTAGGGCTGTGTCTAGGGATATGTCTAGTGGTGAATGTGGGCTCAGGAATACTTTAAGCAGCCAGTCTGCTGATAGGTGGGGTTGTGTACCTGCCCAGTTAAGGTTTTGACCTGAGGCGTCCCAGCAGTGGTGCTTACAGGTTGTTAGGTGGGGCAAAGTCTTTTCTTTAATGAACCAAAATGTAAGTCACCAACAGCAGTTTTAATTTAGTTGAATGTATCCAAATATGGCTGCCATCAGTCTATGTCCCTAGGGTGAGCTGTATCTGTTCCCTGACTCTCCAGGAGCCTTTCTAACACCAGCAGGTAGGTTTGGTCCAGGATCCTATCAAATTACTGCTTTTGACGTGAATGCCAGTGTGCAGAAGGTTTTGAGTGCACCCTTTAAGAGTGAAATCTCTATTTCCCTCATTCTTTGGGGCTTCTCATATTAAGCCCCACTGACCTTCAAAGCCAAATATTTTTGGGGCTCATCTTCCTAATGCAGGACCCTGGGCTGGGGATACTGATTTGGGGTTCAGAACTCTCCTCTGGGAGAGCCATTGAAATATAAGTATAATCCAGGTTGTGGGTCACACACCCAAGGGGTATGTGACTTGATTATATCACATTTCCACCCCTCCTATTTGTGTCATTGTGGTTCCTTCTTTATATCTTTAGTTGTAGAAGATCTTTTCTAGTAGTTTCCAGTCTCTTTTGTCAATTGTTGTTCTGCAGATAGTTGTGGTTTTGTCTGCTTATGAGAGGAAGTGAGCTCAGGGTATTTCTGCTCCACCCTTGGCCACTGTTCTAGGCATCAACTTTTGAAAACTAGCCAATATGCACTCTCAGTAGTGTTCTAGAAAAGGCATTCCCCTTTCACTGGAATCCCAATTGAACTCTGCTTTAGGAACAGCCTGGTTTTCACCTGGGACACCATTTGTATCTGCCAGCTGAATGTGATGAGTTTGCTCTCAAATTCTATCTATAACCATTCTTCTCTCATCCCCAGCAGGCATCATATTCATGAGAATGTGTATGTCTGCTCATAAGGAGTACTGCATGACAAAAATGGAAGTGAACAGCTCAGTCATGCAAAGGTAGCCCTCTCTGACAGAGGAATTACTGTTCTCCCAATTGAACAAATCTGAAGTTAAAAGAGATCATGCATCCATAGACAACTGACTGGTTAGCTATATGCATTGAGGCCCCTTATGGTATATCAGCTTAATGGAAATTGTGCTGCTCAAGGGGTGGTTGCCAGACCAAATTCAATACACTGGCATATCTTAGGTAGTGATTCCAAACCACATCCCTGTGTCCTAAAGGGGAATTCAGGGAGAATCACTGTTCCCCATATAAGGGAACAGGCCAGATCTCTTGGGACACTTCCTGTGTCCTGACTGTGAGAACAGGTGTAGGAGTTAGACATGCCAGTGTACCTGATGACAGTGCAGGGATGGAAGGAAGCAAAGAGGAGGAGGCTGCAATATAATTTCATAGGAAAAGCCAGAGATAGACTTAAAGCTTTAAGTAACATGCCCTTATCTCCATCTTCCAACTTTCCCTCTTGCAATACAGGATTTCCCCCTGGTTACCTCTTGCTATTTGTACCATAAAATGGCAACCATTCTGTTTCTTTTCATCTTGGTCCATGAGCACCTGTATATATAGGAATTCATCATCCTTTCCTGCTTTTTTACAAAATGATTCTAGCTGTAAAATGGTATAGTAATTTAGTGAGCCATTTAGAGGCCACCACTCTTTCAACCCCAACATGTACTGAGAGCATACAGTATTGCAATAAAATATCATATTTTTCTTAGTCACAGGTTCTTATCTGTACCAAGATGCATCCCAAGGGAGTCTCTTTGGGATAGATGAAGTTTTTCCCATTTATAAGATGAAAGTACAAAGAGAACACAAGAAGCACAAACAAAGGCAAACAAAGCACAACAAAGGCAAGAAAAGCAAACAAATGCAAATGAACAAGTTCACAAATCAGGTGGAAGTCCAACAATTATTACCTTCTCCAATATGGAATCCCACACAAATACAAAACAAACTGGCTTATTCCAGAGAGGAAAAGCCCAAAGAGAAGGAAAGGGAGTTTCCAGGTGTACACATCAGAGTGACTCATCCTATGTCAGAAGTCAAGCCAGTCATCTACTCACAGAGGTTTTTCCATTCTTTGCACCAACAGCCAAGCTCTAGGGCAGCTGGTGTCACTCCAGGCAATTAAAGAGAAAGTTCTCAGAAAAAATGGTCCTGGCTGCTGATAGGGAATTCCCACCCCCACCCCGGCTCATTGGAGCCAGCTGGCCACAAGCAGTCAGATCCTGGCTGGTACACCAAATTTTGTACCCAAGTCTAAATTCATAACACTCATCACATGAAGACCAACACATCAGGAGACAAGGTGCTGTGACAAGGAAAAGCGACCTTATTCAGGAAACCAGAAAAGTGAGAATATTAATGTCTTAAATAATTTTATTGCTTAGGTTAGAATTCAAGCTTCTTTTACACCAAGAAAAGGTGGAAGTGGAAGGAGCTGAGGTCAGCAGGAGACAGCTGCAAACAGCTGCATGCCAGCCCTAGTCTCAGGGAGGTTCCAAAGATATTTCTTCTTAGTCAGTTGACTTTGGTTGATGTTAATCTGACCTGGTCATGATGTTCCTGAAGAACTCAATAACACAAATGTTATTTTTTTGTTGTTCATATTCCTTATCACCAAAGAGCAAGTAGCTTTCTTTAAAAGGAGCTTATTACAAAAACCCCAAGCTGCAGCAAAATTTATTCAGTGAGTAATGTGGCTATATGCTGAGCTAGCATGACTAGCAAAGTCAAGTAACAATAGAACACAAAGATTAGAAATAAAGTAAGTTCAATATGGAGTTAGAGTTGTTCTTCCCTGTTACAATATGAGGGAAGATTATAGCAATAAGTACCTACATTTGAGGTTTCCCTGGTGGTGCAGTGGTTAAGAATCTGTCTGCCAATGCAGGGGACATGAGTTTGAGCCCTTGTCCTGGAAGATCCTACATGCAAGGGAGCAGGTAAGCCCATGTACCACAACTACTGAGCCTGATCTCTAGAGCCCACAAGCCACAACTACTGGATCCCATATGCCTAGAGCCCATACTCCACAACAAGAGAAGGCACCACAATGAGAAGCCTGTGCACCACAAGAGAAGGCATCACAATGAGAAGACTGTGCACCCACTTGCCGCAACTAGAGAAAGCCTGCACACAGCAACAAAGACCCAACACAGCCAAAAATAAATAAATAGATAAATAGATAAATAAATACCTACATTAAGGAATACAAAATATCTCAAATAACCACCTTAAATTAACATCTCAAGGAACTAGAAAAAAGACTAAACTAAGCCCAAAGTTAATAAATCAAAGAAAAAAAATCAGAGCAGAAATAAATGAAATAGAGACCAGAAAGCAATAGAAAGGATGAATAAAACTTTAACTTTTACTTTTCAGAAAAGCTGTTTTTTTGAAAATTAAAAATATTATAGACAAATCTTTAGGTAAAATCAAGAAAAAAAAGAGAGGACTCAAAAAACATAAAATAAAATTGGCTGGTGAGATGCTGGAGTAGAAGGACATGAACTCACCCTTTCTTACAAAAACACCAAAATCACAACTAACTGCTGAACAGCCACTGACAAAAAACAAAAACAAAAACAGCACTGGAACCTACCAAAAAGGGTTCCCTACTCCCAAAGACAAAGAAGAATCCACAATGAGTTGGTAGGAGGGTCACAATCATGATAAAATCAAATTTCATACTTGCTGGGTGGGTGACACACAAACTGGAAAATAATTATACAATAGAAGTTCTGCCACAGAAGTGACAGGCCTGAGCCCCATGTCAGGCTTTCCAGCCTGGGCATCTGACACCAGGAGGAGGAGTTCCCAGGGAATCTGGCTTTGAAAGTCAGCAGGATTTGATGGCAGAAATTCCACAGGACTGAAGGGGAAAGAAACTCCACTCTCAGAGGGTGCATACAAGGCCCCATGTGAACAAGGACCCAGGGAAAAAAGCAGTGACCTCATAAAAGACTGGGCCACACATACATGAAATTATTGGAGGGTCACCTTCAGAGGTGGGGAGTGGCTGTGGGTCACGGCTGGGACAAAGACATTGGCAGTGGAAGTTATGCAGAGTACTCATTGGTGTGAGCCCTCCAGGGGGCCTCCATTTACTTCCCAAGACCTAGCTGCACCCAACAGTCTGTAGATTCCAGTGGTGGGATGCCTCAGGCTAAACAACCAACAGGACGGAAACACAGCCCCACCCACCAGCAGACTGGGCAGTAAAACTCTTTCTGAGCACAGCCCTGCCCACGAGAGGGGCAAGATGCAGCTCTACCCACCAGTAGGCAACAATCCTCCCACCAGGAAGCCAGCACAAGCCACATAGACAGCTTCACCTACCAGAGGGCAGACAGCAGAAGGAAGAAGAACTACAATCCTGCAGCCTGTAGTCACAGAAAGGAAGACAAAATGAGACAGCAGAGGAATATGTCCCAGATGAAGGATCAACCCAAGAAGAACAACTAAGTGATGTGGAAATAGACAATCTATTAGAAAAATAATTCAGAGTAATGATACTGAAGCTGATCCAAGATCTCAGAAAAGAACGGAGGCACAGATGGAGAGGATGCAACAAATGTTTAACAAAGAGCTAGAAGAACTAAGAAACAAACAGACATGAACAATACAATAACTGAACTGAAAAATACACTAGAAGAAATCAATAGCAGAGTAACTGAGGCAGAAGAAAGGTTAAGTGATCTGGAAGACAGAATGGTGAAACTCACTGCCACAGAACAGATTAAAGAAAAAAGAATGAAAATAAATGAAAACAGTCTAAGAAACCTCTGGGAAGACATTAAATACACCAACATTAACATTATAGGAGTCCCAGAAGGAGAAGAGAGAGAGAAAGTACCTGAGAAAATATTTGAAGAGATAATAGTTGAAACTTCCCTAACATAGGAAGGAAAACAGTTATCCAATCCAGGAAATGCAGAGAATCCCAGGCAGGATAAACTCAAGGAGGAAGAAGCCAAGAAACTTAGTAAGCAAACTGATAAAAATTAAAGACAAAAAATATTAAAAGCAACAAGGGAAAAGGAACAAATAACATACAAGGGAACTCCAATAAGGCTATCAGCTGATTCCTCAGCAGAAACTCTGCAGGCCAGAAGGGAGTGGCATGATATATTTAAAGCGATGAAAGGGAAGAACGGACAACCAAGAATAATCTATCCAGCAAGTCTCTTATTCAGATTTGATGGAGAAATTGAAAACTTTACAGACAAGCGAAAGCTAACAGAATACAGTACCAACTGACCAGCTTGGCAACAAATGCTAAAGGAAGGCTTCTAAGTGAAAAAGAAAAAGCCACTACTAGAAACAGGAAAATTTCCAATGGAAAAGCTCACCAGTAAATGCACATATAAAGTGAATGTGAAAAATCATCTGCACAAAAATATGATATCAAAATCAGCCACTGTGTGAAGAGGAGAGTGGAAATGTAGGATATTGTGAATGCATTTAAAATTAAAGGACCAGCTACTTAAAATAATCTTGTTTATATATAGACTGCTATATCAAAACCTTATGATAACTGCAAATCAAAAATCTACAATACATACACACAGAAAAAAGAAAAAGGAAGCCAAACACAACACTAAAGTTGGGCATCAAATGACAAGAGAAAAGACCAAAAGAGGAAGGGAAGAAAAAAGTGACAAAAACAAATCTAAAACAATTAAGAAAATAGCAATAAGAATATACATATCTATAATTACCTAAATTGTAAATGAATTAAATGCTCCCTCCAAAAGATATAGACTGGCTGGATGGATACAAAAAACAAGACCTGTGTATATGCTGTCTACAAGTTACCCACTTCAGATCTAGGAACATGTACAGACTGAAAGTTTGGGGATGGAAAAAAGTACTCCATGCAAATGGAAATCAAAAAGAAGCTGGAGTAGCAATACGTATATCAGACGAAATACGTTTTAAAATAAAGACTGTTACAAGAAACAAAGAAGGATGCTACGAAATGATCAAGGGAACAATCCAAGAAGACGAGAAAACAACTGTAAATATATAAGCATCAAACATAGGAGCACCCCAGTATATAAGGCAAACACTTACAGCCATAAAAGGAGAAATTAACAGTAACACAATAATAGTAGGGGCATTTAACACTAAACTTTCATCAATAGATCATCAAGACAGTAAATCAATAAGGAAACACAGACCTTAAATGACACATTAGACCAGATAAACTTAACTGATATTTACAGAGCATTCCACCCAACAGCAGCAGAATATAAATTCTTCTCAAATGCAGATGGAACATTCCCCAGGATTGATCACATTCTGGGCCACAAAGCAAGCCTTGATAAATTTAAGAAATTTGAAATCATATCAAACATCTTTTCCAACCACGACGTTATGAGATTAGATAACTACTAGAAAAAACTGTAAGAAACACAAACACAAGGAGGGAAAACTATATGCTACTAAACAACCAATGGATGACTGAAGAAATCAAAGAGGAAATAAAAAATACCTACAGACAAATGAAAATGAAAGCACAATGATCCAAAATCTATGGGACACATAAAAATATGTTCTCGGAGGGTAGTTGATAGCAATACAATCTTACCTTAAGAAATGAGAAAAATCACAAATAAACAACATAACCTTACACCTAAAGCAGCTAGAGAAAGAAGAACAAACAAAACCTAAAATTTTTATAAAGAAAGAAATCATAAAGATTAGAGCAGAGATAAATAAAATAGAAATAAAGAAAAAGATAGAAAAGATTGATGAAATAAAAGCTGATTCTTGAAAAGATAAACAAAATGGATAAACCTTTAGCCACAGTGATCAAGAAAAAAACAGAGGGCTCCAATTGATAAAATCAGAAATGAAAAAGGAGAAGATAATATGGACACCACAGAAATACAAAGGATCATAAGAGACTACTACAAACAACTATATGTCAATAAAATGGAAAACTTGGAAGAAATGCACGAATTCTTAGAGAGCTACAATCTCCCAAGACTGAACCAACAAGAAGCAGAAAATATAAACAGACCAATCACAAGTACTGAAATTGAAACTGTGATTTAAAAACTCCCAATAAGCAACAGTTCAGGGTCAGATGGCTTCATAGGCAAATTCTATCAAACATTCAGAGAAGAGTTAACACTTATCCTTCTGAAACTCTTCCAAAAAATTGCAGAGGAATGAACACTCCCAAGCTCATTCTATGAGGCCACAACCACTCTAATACCAAAAGCAGAAAAAGGTATATCTAAAAAAAAAAAAAAAAAAAAAAAAAAATTACAGGCCAATATCACTGATGGACATAGATGCAAAATTCCTCAACAAAGTGCTAGCAATCTGAATCCAACATACATTAAATGACCATACACCATGATCAAGTGGGATTTATCCCAAGGATGCAAGGATTTTCAATATTTGCAAATCATTCAGGGTGACACTGCATCAAAAAAAAAAAAAGAGGAATAAAAACCATATGTTCATCTCAGTAGACGCAGAAAAAGCTTTTCACAAAATTCAGCACCCATTTATGATAAAGACTCTCCAGAGAGTGAACACAGAGGGAACCTACTTCAACATAATAAAGGCCATATACGACAAACCCACAGCAAGCATCATTCGCAATGGTGAAAAACTGAAAGCATTTCCTCTAATATCAGGAACAAGACAAAGATGTCCACTCTCACCACTATTATTCAACATAGTTTTGGAAGTCGTAGCCATGGCAATCAGAGAAGAAAAAGAAATAAAAGGAATCCAAATTGGAGAAGAAGAAGTAAAACTGTCACTGTTTGCACAAGATATGATACTATACATAGAAAATCCTAAAGATGCCACCAGAAAACTACGAGTGCTCATCAATGAATTCAGGAATGTGGCAGCATACAAAATTAATATGTGGAAATCTGTTGCATTTCTATACACTAACTATGAAATATCAGGAATAGAAATTCAAGAAACAATCCAATTTACCATTGCATCATAAAGAATGAAATACCTAGAAATAAACCTACCTAAGGAGACAAAAGACCTGTACTCCAAAAACTATAAGACGCTGATGAAAGAAATCGAAGATGACAGAAACAGATAGAAAGATATATCCTGTTCTTGGATTGTCAAATTATTCATTCATTTGAGATTCATTATTGTCAAAATGACTATATTACCCAAGTCACAATCCCTATCAAATTACCAATGGCATTTTTCACAGAGACAGAACAAAAAATCTTAAAATTGTTATGGAGACACAAAGGACCCCTTCTGTGTCTCAAGAGCAATCTTGAGAAAGAAAAACGGAAAGGGTGGAATTGGCTCCCTGACATCAGATTATACATCAAAACAGTATGGTACTCATACAAAAACAGAAATATAGATCAATGGAGCTGGGTAGAAAGCCCAGAAATAAGCCCATGCATCTATGGTCAATTAATCTATGACGAAGGAAGCAACAATACACAGTGGAGGGAAGACAGTCTCTTCAATAAATGGTGCTGGGAAAACTGGACAACTACATGTTTAAAAATGAAATTAGAGCATTCTTCAACGCTGTACACAAAAATAAACTCAAAATGGATAAAAGAACTAAATGTAAGTCCGAATACTATAAAACTATTAGAGAAAAACATAGAACACTCATATACAAATCACAGCAATATCCTTTCCGAGCCATCTCCTACAATAATAGACATAAAACAAAAATAAACAAATGGGACCTAATTGAATTCAAAAGGCTTTTGCACAGCAAATGAAACTATAAACAAAACAAAAACAGAACCCACAGATTGTGAGAAAACATTTGCAAATTATGCGACAAACAAGGGATTAGTCTCCAAAATTTACAAACAGCTCATGTGGCTCAATATCAAAAAACCAAACAACCCATTTCAGAATATTGTCAGAAGACCTAAATCAACATTTCTCTGAAGACATACAGATGGCCAGGACAGACCTGAAAAGATGTTCAATATTGCTAATTGTTAAAGAAATGCAATTCAAAACCACAGTGAGATTTCATCTCACACCAGTCCGAATGGCTATCATCAAAATATCTACAAACAATAAATGCTGGAGATGGTGAGAAGAAAAGGGAACCCTCCTAGACATTGGTGGGAATGTACATTTGCACAGCCACTATGGTGAAGAGTATGGAGTTTTCTTAGGAAACTAAAAAGAGATCTACCATATGATCCAGCAATCCCAATCATGAGCATATATTCAGACAAAAACATGGTTCAAAAGGATACATGCATCCGACTCTGCACTGCAGTGCTGTTTACAGTAAGCAAGACATGTATGCAACCTAAAAGTTCATCAACAGATGAATGGATAAAAACGATGTGATAATGTACAAAATGGAATATTACTCAGCCATTCCAATATTAAATAATTCCATTGGCAGCAACATGGAGCAACCTGGAGATTATAAAACTAAGTGAAGTTAATCAGAGTAAAACAAATATCATAAGACATCACTTATATGTGGAATCTAAAAATAGATATATACAAATGAACTTATTTTCAAAACAGAAACAGACTCACAAATTTAGAGAACTAATTTATGGTTACCAGTGGGTAAACATGGGAGGGGAAGGATAGATTGGTAGTTTGGGATTGACATGTATGCACTACTATATTTAAAATAGATAACCCACAAGAACTTACTTTATAGCAAAGGTAACTCTGCCTTATATTCCGTAATGCCTAAATGGGAAAGGAATTTGAAAAAGAATAGATACATGTATATGTATAACTGAATCCCTTTGCTGTACACCTGAAAGTAACAGAACATTGTTAATCAACTGTGCTCCAATAAAAGATAAAAAAAAATTTAAGTCAAAAAATTAAAATTAAAATCATAAATGAAAAAGGAGGTATTAAAACTGATACCAGAGAAATACAAATGATTATAAGATGATACTGTGAACAAGTATATGCAAATAAACTGAACAACGTAGAAGTAATTGACAAACTTATAGAAACATACAACTTACCAAGAAATACAAAAATCTGAATACAACAATCACTACTTAGAAGATTAAACATGTAATAAAAGAAAACACACAACAAAACAAAATACAGGAAGAGAGCATCATTGTTACATTTTACTAATCATGTAACAATTAACATCAATCCTTTTTTTAACATTTTTATTAGACTATAATCGATTTACAATGGTGTGTTAGTTTCTGCTTTATAAAGTGAATCAGTTTTACATATACATATGTTCCCATACCTCTTCTCTCTTGCGTCTCCATCCCTCCCACCCTCCATATCCCACACCTCCAGGCAGTAACAAAGCACCAAGCTGATCTCCCTGTGCTATGCAGCTGCTTCCCACTAGCTATATACCTTACATTTGGTAGTGTATATATGTCCATGCCTCTCTCTCGCTTTGTCACAGTTTACCCTTCCCCCTCCCCATATCCTCAAGTCCATTCTCTAGTAGGACTGTGTCCTTATTCCTGTCTTGCCCTTAGGTTCTTCATGACATTTTTTTTCTTAAATTCCATATATATGTGTTAGCATACGGTATTTGTCTTTCTCGTTCTGACTTACTTCACTCTGTATGACAGACTCGAGGTCTGTCCACCTCATTACAAATAGCATAATTTCATTTCTTTATACGGCTGAGTAATATTCCATTGTATATATATGCCACATCTTCATTTTCCATTCATCCGATGATGGACACTTAGGTTGTTTCCATCTCTGGGCTATTGTAAATAGAGCTGCAATGAGCATTTCAGTACATGACTTTTAGAATTATGGTTTTCTCAGGGTATATGCCCAGTAGTGGGATTGCTGGGTCATACGGTAGTTCTATTTGTAGTTTTTTAAGGAACCTCCATACTGTTCTCCATAGTGGCTGAACCAATTCACCTTCCCACCAGCAGTGCAAGAGGGTTCCCTTTTGTCCACACCCTCTCCAGCATTTATTGTTTCTAGATTTTTGATGATGGCCATTCTAACTGGTGTGAGATGATATCTCATTGTAGTTTTGATTTGCATTTCTCTAATGATTAATGATGTTGAGAATTTTCTCATGTGTTTGTTGGCAGTCTGTATGTATTCTTCGGAGAAATGTCTGTTTAGGTCTTCTGCCCATTTTTGGATTGAGTTGTTTGTTTTTTTGTTATTGAGCTGCATGAGCTGCTTATATATTTTGGAGATTAATCCTCTGTCAATTTCTTGATTTGCAAATATTTTCTCCCATTCTGAGGGTTGTCTTTTAGTCTTGTTTATGGTTTCCTTTGCTGTGCAAAGGCCTTGAAGTTTTATTAGGTCTCATTTGTTTATTTTTGTTTTTATTTCCATTGCTCTAGGAGGTGGATCAAAAAGGATCTTGCTGTGATTTATATCATAGAGTGTTCTGCCTATGTTATCCTCTAAGAGTTTGTTAGTTTCTGGCCTTACATTTAGGTCTTTAATCCATTTTGAGCTTATTTTTGTGTATGGTGTTAGGGAGTGATCTAATCTTATACTTTTATATGTACCTGTCCAGTTTTCCCAGCACCACTTATTGAAGAGGCTGTCCTTTCTCCACTGTACATTCCTGCCTCCTTTATCAATGATAAGGTGACGATACATGCGTGGGTTTATCTCAGGGCTTTCTATCCTGTTCCATTGATCTATCTTTCTGTGTTTGTGCCAGTAACATACTGTTTTGATTACTGTAGCTTTTTAGTATAGTCTGAAGTCAGGGAGACTGATTTCTCCAGTTCCGGTTTACATTCTCAAGATTGCTTTGGCTATTCAGGGTCTTCTGTGTTTCCATGCGAATTGTGAAATTTTTGGTTGTAGTTCTGTGAAAAATGCCAGTGGTAGTTTGATAGGGATTTCATTGAATCTGTAGATTGCTTCGTGAAGTAGAGTCATTTTCACAATGTTGATTCTTCCAATCCAAGAACATGGTATATCTCTCCATCTATTTCTATCATGTTTAATTTCTTTCATCAGTGTCTTATAATTTTCTGCATACAGGTCTTTTGTCTCCTTAGGTAGGTTTATTCCTAGATATTTTATTATTTTTGTTGCAATGGTAAATGGCAGTATTTCCTTGATTACACTTTCAGATTTTTCATCATTGAGGTAAAGGAATTCCAGAGATTTCTATGCATTAATTTTGTATCCTGCTACATTACCAAATTCATTGATTAGCTCTAGTAGTTTTCTGTAGTATCTTTATGATTCTCTATGTATAGTATCATGTCATCTGCAAACAGTGACAGCTTTACTTCTTCTTTTCCGATTTGGATTTGTTTTATTTATTTTTCTTCTCTGACTGCTGTGGCTAAAATTTCCAAAACTATGTTGAATAAGAGTGGTTAGAGTGGTCAACCTTGTCTTGTTCCTGATCTTAGTGGAATGGTTCCAGTTTTTCACCATTGAGGATGAAGTTGGCTGTGGGTTAGTCATATATGGCCTTTATTATGTTGAGGATATTTCCCTCTATGCCTACTTTCAGCAGGGTTTTTATCATAAATGGGTCTTGAATTTTGTCAAAAGCTTTCACTGCATCTCTTGAGATGATCATATGGTTTTTCTTCTACAATTTGTTAATATGGTGTATCACATTGATTGATTTGCATATATTGAACAATCCTTGCATTCCTGGAATAAATCTCACTTGATCATTGTGTATGATCCTTTTAATGTGCTGTTAGATTCTGTTTGCTAGTATTTTGTTGAGGATTTTTGCATCTATGTTCATCAGTGATATTGGCCTGTAGTTTTCCTTATTTGTGACATCCATGTCTGGTTTTGGTATCACGGTGATGTTGGCCTCATAGAATGAGTTTCGGAGTGTTCCTCCCTCTGCTATATTTTGGGAGAGTTTGAGAAGGATAGGTGTTAGCTCTTCTCTAAATATTTGGTAGAATTCGCCTGTGAAGCCATTTGGTCCTGGGCTTTTGTTTGTTGGAAGATTTTTAATCACAGTTTCAATTTCAGTGCTTGTGTTTGGTCTGTTCATATTTTCTATTTTGTCCTGATTCAGTCTTGGCAGGTTGTGCATTTCTAAGAAGTTGTCATTTTTTACAGGTTTTCCATTTTATTGGCATAAAATTGCTTGTAGTAATGTCTCATGGTCTTTTATATTTCTGCAGTGTCACTTGTTACTTCTCCTTTTTCATTTCTAATTCTATTGAATTGAGTCTTCTCCCTTTCTTTCTTGATGAGTCTGGCTAATGGTTTACAATTTTGTTTATCTTCTCAAAGAACCAGCTTTTACTTTTATTGATCTTTGCTATCATTTCCTTCATATCTTTTTTATTTATTTCTGATCTGATTTTTATGATTTCTTTCCTTCTGCTAACAATGTTTTTTTTTTTTTTTTGTTCTTCTTTCTCTAATTGCTTTAGGTGCAAGGTTAGGCTGCTTATTCGACTTGTTTCCTGTTTCTTAAGGTAGGATTGTATTGCTATAAAATTCCCTCTTATAACTGCTTTTGCTGCATCCCATAGGTTTTGGGTTGTCGTGTCTCCATTGTCATTTGTTTCTTGGAATTTTTCTATTTCCTCTTTAATTTCTTCACTGATCATTTCATTATTAAGTAGTGTATTGTTTAACCTTTATGTGTTTGTATTTTTTTACAGGCCTTTTCCTGTAATTGATATCTAGTCTCATGGCGTTGTGGTCGGAAAAGATACTTGATAAAATTTCAATTTTCTTAAATGTACCAAGTCTTGATTTGTGACCCAAGATATGATCTATCCTGGAGAATGTTCCATGAGCACTTGAGAAAAATGTGTATTCTGTTGTTTAAGGATGGAGTGTCCTATAAATATCAATTAAGTCCATGATGTTTAATGTATCATTTAAAACTTGTGTTTCCTTATTAATTTTTATTTTACATGATCTGTCCATTGGTGAAAGTGGGGTGTTAAAGTCGCCTGCTATGAATGTGTTACTGTCGATTTTCCCTTTTATGGCTGTTAGTATTTGCCTTATGTATTATGGTGCTCCTAGGTTGGGTGCATAAATATTTACAGTTGTTATATCTTCTTCTTGGATCGATCCCTTAATCATTATGTAGTGTCCTTCTTTGTCTCTTGTAATGGTCTTTATTTTAAAGTCTATTTTGTCTGATATGAGAATTGCTACTCCAGCTTTCTTTTGGTTTCCATTTGCATGGAATATCTTTTTCCATACCCTTACTTTCAATCTGTATGTGTCTCTAGGACAGAAGTGGGTCTTTTGTATACAGGATATATATGGGTCTTGTTTTTGTATGCATTCAGCCAATCTGTGTCATTTGGTGGGAGCATTTAGTCCATTTACATTTAAGGTAATTATCGATATGTATGTTCCTTTTCTCATTTTCTTAATTGTTTTGGGTTTGTTATTGTAGGTCTTTTCCTTCTCTTTTGTTTCTTACCTAGATAAGTTCCTTTAGCATTTGTTGTGAAGCTGGTTTGGTGGTGCTGAACTCTCTCACGTTTTGCTTGTCTGTAAAGATTTAAATTTCTCCATCAAATCTGAATGAGATCCCTGCTGGGTAGACTAATCTTGGTTGCAGGTTTTTCTCCTTCATCACTTTAAATATATCCTGCCAGTCACTTCTGGCTTGTAGTTTTTCTGCTGAAATATCACCTGTTAACCTTAAGGAGATTCCTTTGTGTGTTACTTGTTGTTTTTCCCTTGCTGCTTTTAATATAGTTTCTTTGTATTTAATTTTTGACAGTTTGATTAATATGTGTGTTGGCATACTTCTCCTTAGATTTTTCCTGTATGGGACTCTCTATGCTTCCTGGACTTGATTAACTATATCCTTTCTCATATCAAGGAAGTTTTCAACTATAATCTCTTCAAATATTTCCTCAGTCCCTTTCTTTTTTTCTCTTCTTCTGGAACCCCTATAATTTGAATGTTGCTGTGTTTAATGTTGTCCCAGAAGTCTCTGAGACAGTCCTCGTTCTTTTTATTCTTTTTTCTTTATTCTGCTCTTCAGTAGTAATTTCCACTGTTTTATCTTCCAGGTCACTTATCCGTTCTTCTGCCTCAGTTATTCTGCTATTTATACCATGTAGAGTATTTTAAATTTCATTTATTTTGTTGTTCATTTTTGCTTGTTTTATCTTTAGTTCTTCTATGTGCTTGTTAAATGTTTCTTGCATTTTGTCCATTCTATTTCCAAGATTTTGGATCATCTTTACTAACATTATTCTGAATTCTTTTTCAGGTAGACTGTCTATTTCCTCTTCATTTTTTTAGGTCTGGTGGGTTTTTATCTTGCTCCTTCAACTGCTGTGTGCTTTTCTGTCTTCTCATTTTGCTTATCTTACTGTGTTTGGGGTCTCCTTTCTGCCGGCTGCAGTTTCTTCTTTCTTGTTGTTTTTGATGTCTGTCCCCCGTGGCTAAAGTTGGTTCAGTGTGTTGTGTAGGCTTCCTGGTGGAGGGTACTAGTGCCTGTGTTGTGGTGGATGAGGTTGGAACTTGTCTTTCTTGCATGCAGGTCCACGTCTGGTGGTGCGTTTTGGGGTGTCTGTGGACTTATCATGATTTTAACCAGTCTCTCTGCTAATGGGGGGTTTGTGTTCCTGTCATGCTAGTTGTTTGTTATAGGATATCCAGCATTGTTGTTTGCTGGTCATTGAGTAAAGCTGGGTGCTGGTGTTGAGATGGATTCTCTGGGAGATTTTCACTGTTTGATATTTTGTGGAGCTGGGAGGTCTCTTGTGGACCAGTGTCTTGAAGTTAGATCTCCCACCTCAGAGGCACAACACTGCCTCCTGGCTTCAGCACCAAGAGCCTTTCATCCACATGGCTTAGAATAAAAGGCAGAAAAGGTAGAAAGAAAGAATTAGTAGAAGAAGAAATAAAGAAAGAAATATAAGTAAAGAAAGAAAGAAAGGAGGGAGGTGGGGAGGAAGCAAGGAAGGAAGGAGGGAAGAAAGGAAGGAAAAGAATTTAGAAAGAAGGAAGATAAAGTAAAATAAAGTAAGATAACATATAATAATGTTATTAAAATAGAAAATAATTATTAAGAAAAAAATTTTAAAAACAAAGAAAAAAACAGATGGATAGAACCCAAGGACTAATGGTGGAAGCAAAGCTATACAGAAAAAATCTCACACAGGGGCTTCCCTGGTGGCATAGTGGTTGAGAGTCTGCCTGCCGATGCAGGGGAAATGGGTTTGTGCCGCTGTCTGGGAAGATTCCACATGCCGCGGAGTGGCTGGGCCCGTGAGCCATGGCCACTGAGCCTGCACATCTGTAGCTTGTGCTCTGCAACGGGAGAGGCCACAACAGTGAGAGGCCCATGTACCACAAAAAAAAAAATCACACAGGAGCATACACATACACACTCACAAAAAGAGGAAAAGGGGAAAAAATCATAAATCTTGCTCTTAAAGTCCCCTTCCTCAATTCGGGATGATTCATTGTCTAAAGGAGGGAAGGTAAGAAAGAAAGAAAGAGAGTAGATAAAGTAGAATAAAATAATTAAAATAAAAAAATAATTATTAAGAATTTTTTTTTTTTTTAAAAATGGACAGGTAGAACCCTAGCATAAATGGTGGAAGCAAAGTTATACAGACAAAATCTCACCCAGAAGCATACACATACACACTGACAAAAAGAGGAAAAGGGGGAAAAAAATCATAAATCTTGCTCTCAAAGTCCACCTCTTCAATCTGGGATGATTCGTTTTCTATTCATGTATTCCACGGATGCAGGGTACATCAAGTTGATTGTGGAGCTTTAATCCGCTGCTTCTGAGGCTGCTGGAAGAGATTTCCCTTTCTCTTCTTTGTTCACACAGCTCCCGGGATTCAGCTTTGGATTTGGCCCCGCCTCTGCATGTATGTCGCTGGAGGGTGTCTGTTCATCACTCAGACAGGATGGGGTTAAAGGAGCAGCAGCTTCAGTGACCCTGGCTCACCCAACCCGTGGGGAGGGTGGGGCACAGAGTGCCGAGCGAGCCTTCAGTGGCAGAGGCTGGTGAGACGTTGCACCAGCATGAGGTATGCTGTGCATTCTCCCGGGAAAGTTGTCTCTCGATCCCGGGACCCTGGCAGTGTCGAGCTGCACAGGCTTCCCGGAAGAGCGGTGTGGATAGTGACCTGTGCTTGCACACAGGCTTCTTGGTGGTGGCAGCAGCAGTCTTAGCATCTCATGCCCATCTCTGTGGTCCACACTTTTAGCCGTGGCTCACACCCGTCTCTGGAGCTCCTTTAAGCAGTGCTCTTAATCCCCTCTCCTCGCACACCAGGAAACAAAGAGGGAAGAGAAAGTCTCTTGCCTCTTCGGCAGGTCCAGACTTTTCCCCATACTGCCTCCCAGGTAGCCGCGGTGCACTAACCCCCTGCAGGCTGTGTTCACACTGCCAACCCCAGTCCTCTCCCTGTGCTCCGACCAAAGCCCCAGCCTCAGCTCTCAGCCCCGCCTGCCCCGGCGGGTGAGCAGACAAGCCTCTCAGACTGCTGAGTGCTGGTCGGCACTGATCCTCTGTGCGGGAATCTCTCTGCTTTGCCCTCCACACCGCTGTTGCTCTGCTCTCCTCCACAGCTCTGAGGCTCCAAAGCTTTCCCCCTCTGCCACCTGCAGTCTCTGCCCATGAATGGGCTTCCTAGTGTGTGGAAACCTTTCCTCCTTCACATCTCCCTCCCACTGGTGCAGGTCCCATCCCTATTCTTTTGTCTCTGCTTATTCTTTTTTTTCTTTTGCCCTACTCAGGGTCGTGGGGAGTTTCTTGCCTTTTGGGAGGTCTGAGGTCTTCTGCCAGCATTCAGTAGGTGTTCTGTAGGAGTTGTTCCACGTGTAGATTTATTTCTGATGTATCTGTGGGGAGGAAGGTGATCTCCACATCCTACTCTTCTGCCATCTTCCCCTTATCCCCCATCAATCCTTTTAAACTCTTCCAAAAAATAGAAGAGGAAGGAATAGTTTGAAACCCATTTTATGAAGTCAGCATTACCCACCTACAAAAACCAGACAAGAACACTACAAGAAAATTAAATTACACATCACTTTTCCTGATGAATATAGATGCAAAATTCTGAACAACATATTATGAAACCAAATTCAACAATACATTAAAAGACACCATGATCAAGTGGGTTTTATTCTGGGGATGCAAGAATGTTTCAACATTAAGAAATCAATCAATGTAATACATCACATGAACACAATGAATATTAACTATCATATAATCATCTCAATAAATGTAGAAAAGCATTACATAAAATTCAACATCCATTTATAGTGAAAACTATCAACAAAATGGACATAGAGAAGATGTACTTCAACATAATAAAAGCAATATATAAGAATCCAACAGCTAACATCATACACAAAGGTGAACAGTTGATAACTTTCCTCTAGTATAAGTATCAAAACAAAAATACCTGTTCTCACCATTTTATTCACCATAATATTGTCAGTCCCAGACAGAGTAATTGGGCAAGAAAAATAAATGAAGTCTTCCAATTTGGAAAAGAAGAAGTAAAACTGTCAGTGTAGATGACATGATAGAAACCCTAAAGACTCCACCAAAAAAACATGTTAGAAGTAATCAACTAATTAAGTTGCAGGATAGAAATTCAATATACAGAAAACTATGTTTTTTCTACATAGTATTAAGAACTATCAGAAAGAGAAATTAAGAAATCAATCTCATTTACAATTTCATCAAAAGGATAATGTATCTAGAAAATAATTTAACCAAGGAGATGAAAAACTTGTAGTCCAGAATTTTAAGACAATGAATAAAATTGAAAAGAAACAAATAAATTGAAAGGTATTCCATGTTCACAGATTGGACGAATTGATATGTTAAACTGTCAATACTACCCAGAGCACTCTACATATTCAATGCAATCCTTATCAAAATTCCAATAGAATTTTTTATAGAAAAAGAATGAACAATTTAAAAATGTGTATGGATCCCAAAATCCCTGTAATAGCAAAAGCAGTTTTGAGGGAAAAAAACTGCTGGAAGCATCATGCTTTCTGATTTTATTTTAAAATTACACAGCTAAACAGCAGATAATAATCAAAACAGTATGATATTGTCATAAAAATAAACACATAGATTATTAGAGCAGAATAAAGGCCCCAGAAATAAACTCATGCATGTATTGTCAATTAATTTGCAACAAAAAAGCCAAGAAGTACCGTGGCGAAAGGAAAGCCTCTTCAGTAAATGGTGTTGGGAAAACTAGACAGCCACATGCAAAAGGATGAAACTAGAGCACAGCCTTATACCATACACAAAAAGAAAATCAAAATGGATTAAAGACTTTAATCTAAGCCCTAAAAACATATTAATTTGCGGAGAAATCATAGGAAGTCAGCTTCTTGACATTGGTTTGTCAATGATTCTTTTGGATTGTACACAAAAAGCAAAGGTAATAAAAGCTAAAACAAACGTGTGACTACATAACAGTAAAATGCTTCTGTACAGTAAAAGGAATGACCAACAAAATATGAAGCAACCTACAGACTGGGAGAAAATGTATGGAAGTTATATATCTGATAAGGAATATTAATATCCAAAATATATAAAGAACTCATAAACTCAATAGCAGAAAGAAAGAAAGAAAAAAAAAAGGGGGGGAGAGAGAAGAAGAGGAAAGAAAAGAAAATTTTAAAAATCATTTTTGCCTCTCCAAGATGGCAGAGAGGTAGGAGGACTTGGAGTTCATCTCTCACCACAAACGCATCAAGAATACAACTACAAATGGAACACTTCTCACAGAGCACCTGCTGAACACTAGCAGAAGACCTTGGACACCTAAAAGGACAAGAAAGATCACCACATAACCAGATAAGATGAAAGAAAGAAGGTAAAAAGAAGGGGAGAGGAAGCAGAATGGGACATGCACCCCTGGAGGAGAGCTGAGGGTGAGAAGAGTTTTTTGCATCTGGGGAAGCCCCCTTAATGGTGAGGTCTTCTGGGACAGAATGGGAGCATTGGGGGCTCAGAGGAGAGCCCAACAATGGGTCTGTGGTAGGCAAGACAGAGTGAGAACTACACAGATGGTCCATGCCACAGCCCTGCATGCTCCCACCTGAGACTGGTGTCCAGTGCACAGGGGGGTTTGGTGTGGGAACATGGGGTTTGGGAAGCAGACCTGGAGAGGAGATGGCTCTTGGCTTTGAGGAGACACCCTGAGGGTTTGGGAGAGAGGAACTCCACAACTGGGAATGCTCATGGATGAAGCCCAGACCTCCACAGAAGTGAAGCACCATTGCTGAGTGATGCACAAAAGGCAGCGCCGCCATTGTAGTCTCTCTCCTCCATGGGCACTAGGGGAGACTCCCACTGGAGCCGGCTCACATGCTTCTGCCATCAACTCTTCCACACCCTTCTACCCGCCTGGGTGACCCACTCTCCCTGATCCCCTGTTGCTGCCTGACAGTCTTTCACATTCCAATTGCTAACCCAGCAACCTCCCACTTGGGTGGCCTGCTCGCCCAATTGCCACCTCGGCCCCTTCCTTTCTAAAAGGCTTTGTGTGCTCCAGCAACCTCTGGTGCAGAGTTTTGGGGGGTAGGGACACATACAGCAGTGGGGCTGAAACCACAGCTGAGCCCTGGGGACCATGTCACTAAGGAAGAAGAGCTGTAATCTCTCCTCACAGCTACGTGAATCATGGAGTTACACCTCTGCTGATGGCTTATTAATTCAGCATCTGTGAAACATCTGAAAGGACAAGTGCTCCTGCATCTGGGATGGGTCTTGCTTTAGCATCTGTGGGCTTTGTGGGCATATAGATGCAGGGGTTGGGACAGGCCAGAGTCTGTGCTGCCTCCACAGCTCCCACAAAGGGTCCAGGTGCATCACTATCACAGTCCCGGAACCTGATTTGCACCACTGGCCTGGTGAAAACAACACCTGAGAGTCCCCAGGGACAATTGCTGGCATACCCACAGTTAAGGTGGGACTAAGAACAGTGCCAACGACAGTGTACTTTGTGAGCCCAAATGATGGGAGAAAGGGGACACAACAAAGTACATTCACAGTTGAACACATCCAGAGGAGGAATACTCAGTGTCTTCTCTCCCAGAGGGAGTGCTCCAATCCCACTTACCTCACAGTGCAGATCAGAAACACAGCTAAGAAACAGACCTGGGGGTCTGTGCTCCAACAACTAGGGAGAGAACCCCACCTGTGAGAGGGGAGTGAAAATTTCAGAGCAAAGGGGAGGCCCTCCTCCATATCCAGAGCAGGCTCTGGTCACCACAACACCAATCAAACCTCCTATCAGGGTGAATAACAGCACAAGCCTCTGGACCAACCTCACCCAACAGGGGGCAGACACCAGAAGCAAGAGGAACTACAATCCTGCAGTCTACAGAAAGGAGACCAGAAACACAGTAAGTCTGACAAAATGAGAAGACAAAGAAATATCTTGCAGATGAAGGAGCAAGATAAAAACCTACAAGAACAACTAAATTAACAGGAGATATGCAATCTACCTGAAAAAAAGAATTCAGAGTGATGACAATAAAGATGATCCAAGATCTCAGAATGGAAGCTAGTTCAAGAAGATAAAAATAATGTTTAACAAAGACCTAGAAGAAATAAAGAACAAACAAATAGAGATGAACAATACAGTAACTGAAATGAAAAATACAGAATAAGGAATCAATAGCAGAATTACTGAGGTAGAAGAATGTATAAGTGAGCTGGAAGACAGAATGGTGAAAATCTCTGACACAGAACAGAATAAAGAAAAAAGAATGAAAAGAGATAAGGACAGTCACACGAACCTCTGGGACAACATTAAATGCACCAACATTCAAATTATAGGGGTTCCAGAAGAAGAAGTGAAAGGGCCTGATAAAATATTTGAAGAGATTATAGTTGAAAACTTCCTAACATGGGAAAGAAAATAGTCACCCAAGTCCAGGAAGTGTAGAGAGTCCCATACAGGATAAACCCAATGAGAAACATGACTAGACATATATTAATCAAACTAACAAAAATTAAATACAAATAAAAATATTAAAAGCACAATGAGAAAAGCAACAAATAACATACAAGGGAAACCCCATAAGGTTATCAGCTGATTTTTCAGCAGAAACTCTGCAGGCCAGAAGGGGGTGGCTAGATGATATATTTAAAGAGATGAAAGGGGAAAACCCGCAACCAAGCATACTCTCCCAGCAAGGATCTCATTCAGATTCAATGGAGAAATCAAAAGCTTTACAGAGAAGCAAAAGCTAAGAGAATTCAGCACCATCAAACAAGCTTTACAATAAACGCTAAAGGGACTTTTCTAGGCGGGAAATACAAGAGAAGAGAACAAAAGAGGAAGGGAAGAAAAAAGACCTACAAAAACAAGCCCAAAACAATTAAGAAAATGGCAATGGCGGGGTGCTGGGAAGATGGTGTAAGAGTAAGATGCGGAGATAACCTTCCTCCCAACAGAAATACATCTACACGTGGAACAACTACTACAGAACACCTACTGAATGCTGGCAGAAGACCTCAGACCTCCAAAAAGGCAAGAAACACCCCAAGTACCTGGGTAGGGCAAAAGACAAAAAATTAAAAACAGAGACAAAAGAACAGGGATGGGACCTGCACCAGTGGGAGGGAGCTCTGAAGGAGGAAAGTTTCCACACACTAGGAAGCCACTTCATGGGCGGGGACTGCGGGAGGCGGAAGGGGGAGCTTCGAAGCCGTGGAGGAGAGCACAGCAACAGGGGTGAGGAGGGCAAAGTGGGGAGATTCCTGCACAGAGGATGAGTGCTGACTGGCACTCACCAGCCCGACAGGCTGGTCTGCTCACCCACCAGAGTGGGCGGGGCTGCAAGCTGAGGCTGGGGCTTCGGTCGGAGCGCAGGGAGAGGACAGGGGTTGACAGCTTGAACACAGCCTGAAGGGGTTAGTGCACCACGGCTAGTCAGGAGGGAGTCCGGGGAAAAGTCTGCAACTGCTGAAGAGGCAGTTTTGTTTCTTGGTGCGTGAGGAGAGGGGTTTAAGAGTGCTGCTTAAAGGAACTTCAGAGACAGGCGCGAGCCGCAGCTAAAAGCGCGAACACCAGAGACGGGCATGAGCCGCGGCTAAAAGCGCATACCCCAGAGACGGTTGGGAGACACTAAGGATGCTGCTGCTGCCACCAAGGGGCCTGTGTGTGAGCACAAGTCACTATCCAAACCCCTCTGCCGGGGAGCCTGTGCAGCCCGCCACTGCCAGGCTCCCGGGACCCAGGGACAACTTCCCCAGGAGAATGAACGGCGGGCCTCAGGCTGCTGCAAAGTCATGCTGACCTCTGCCACTGCAGGCCCGCCCCACACACCGTGCCCCTCCCTCCGGCCGACCTGAGTGAGCCAGAGACCCTGAATCAGTGGCTCCTTTAACCCCATCCTGTCTGAGCAAAAAACAGACGCCCTCCAGCAACCTACATACAGAGGCAGGGCCAAATCCAAAGCTGAGCCTCTGTGAGCTGTGAGAAAAAAGAAGAGAAAGGGAAATCTCTCCCAGCAGCCTCAGAAACAGCACATTAAAGCTTCACAATTAACTTGATGTACCCTGCATCTGTGGAATACATGAATAGATAATGAATCATCCCAAATTGAGGAGGTGGACTTTGAGAGCAAGATCTATAATGTTTTCCTCTTTCACTCTTTTTGTGAATGTGTATGCGTATGCTTCTGTGTGAGATCTTGTCTATACAGCTTTGTCTTAGGGTTCTATCCATCCATTGTGTTTTTTTAAATTTTTTTCTCAATAATTAATTTTAATAACTTTATTATACTTTACCTTCTTTCTTTCTTTGTTTCCTTCCTTCTCAGTTTAGAAAACAAATCATCCTAAATTGAGGAGGTGGACTTTGAGAGCAAGATTTATCATTTTTTCCCCTTTACCACTTTTTGTGAGGGTGTATGTGTATGCTTCTGTGTAAGATTTTGTCTGTATAGCTTTGCTTCCACCATTTGTCCTAAGGTTCTATCCGTCCCTTTTTCTCTTTCCTAAATAATTATTTTTTAATTCTCTAACTTTATTATACTTTATTTCACTGTATCTTCTTTCTTTCTGTCTTTTCTTCTTTCCTCCATCTTTCTTTCCTTCCTTCCTTCCCCCCTCCCTCCCTCCCTCCCTCCCTCATTTCTTTCCTTCTTTCCTTCTTTATTTCTTCCTTCCTTCCTTTCTTTCCTTCTTGCTTTCCTTCTTTCTTTCTTTCTTTCTTTCTTTCTTTCTTTCTTTCTTTCTTTCTTTCTTTCTTTCTTTCTTTCTTTCTTTCTTTCTTTCTTTCTTTCTTTCTTTCTTTCTTCCTACCTCTACTAATTCTATCTACTTTTTCTCCCTTTTATTCTGACCAGTGTGGATGAAAGGCTCTTGGTGCTCCAGCCAGGAGTCAGGGCTCTGCCTCTGAGGTGGGAGAGACAACTTCAGGAAACGGGTCAACAAGAGGCCTCCCAGCACCACATAATATCAAATGGCAAAGATCTCCCAGAGACCTCCATCTTAACACCAGCACCCAGCTTCACTCAACGACCAGCAAGCTACAGTGCTGGACAACCTATGCCAAACAACTAGCAAAACAGGAACACAATGCCACCCATTAGAAGAGAGGTGGCCTAAAATCATAATAAGTCCACAGACACTCCAAAACATACTAACAGACGTGGACCAGCCAACTAGAGAGACAAGATCCAGCCTCATCCACCACAACACAGGCACTAGTCTCCTCAACCAGGAAGCCTACACAGCCCACTGAAACAACCTTAGCCACTGGAGACAGAAATCAAAAATAACGGGAACTACGAACCTGCAGCCTGCAAAAAGGAGACCCCAAACACAGTAAGATAAGCAAAATGAGAAGACAGAAAAACACACAGCAGATGAAGGAGCAAGGTAAAAATGCACCAGTTGTAACAAATGAAGAGGAAATAGGCAGTCTACCTGAAAAAGAATTCAGAATAATCATAGTAAAGATGATCCAAAATCTTGGAAATAGAATGGACAAAACGCAAGAAACATTTAACAAGGACCTACAAAAAATAAAGATGAAACAGACAATGATGAACAACACAATAAATGAAATTAAACATACTCAAGATGGAATTGATAGCAGAATAACTGAGGCAGAACAGATAAGTGACCTGGAAGATAAAACAGTGGAAATAACCACTGCAGAGCAGAATAAAGAAGAAAGAATGAAAAGAACTGAGGACAGTCTCAGAGACTTCTGGGACAACACTAAACACATCAACATTCGAATTACAGGAGTTCCAGAAGAAGAAGAAAAACAGAAATGGACTGAGAAAATATTTGAAGAGATTATAGTTGAAAACTTCCCTAATATGGGAAAGGAAATAGTTAATCAAGTCCAGGAAGCACAGAGAGTCCCATACAGGATGAATCCAAGTAGAAATATGCCACAACACATATTGATCAAACTGTCAAAAATTAAATACAAAGAAACCATATTAAAAGCAGCAAGGGAAAAATCACAAATAACACACAAGGGAATCCCCTTAACGTTAACAGCTGATCTCTCAGCAGAAACTCTGCAAGACAGAAGGGAGTGGCAGGACATACTGAAAGTGATGAAGGAGAAAAACATGCAACCAAGATTACTCTACGCAGCAAGGATCTCATTCAGATTTGATGGAGAAATTAAAACATTTACAGACAAGCAAAAGCCAAGAGAGTTCAGCACCACCAAACTAGCTTTACAACAAATGCTAAAGGAAGTTCTCTAGACAAGAAACACAAGAGAAGGAAAAGAACCATAACAACGAACCCAAAGCAATTTAGAAAATGGGAATAGGAACATACATATCGATAATTACCTTAAATGTAAATGGACTAAATGTTCCCACCAAAAGACTCAGATTGGCTGAATGGATACAAAAACAAGATCCATATATATGCTGTCCACAACAGATCCACTTCAGACCTAGAGACACATACAGACTGAAAGTAAGGGGATGGAAAAAGATATTCCATGCAATTGGAAAACAAAAGAAAGCTGGAGTAGCAATTCTCATATCAGACAAAATAGACTTTAAAATAAAGACTATTAGAAGAGATAAAGAAGGACACTACATAATGATCAAGGGATTGACCCAAGAAGAAGATATAACAATTGTAAATATTTATGCACCCAACATAGGAGCACCTCAATACATAAGGCAAAAACTAACAGCCATAAAATGGGAAATTGACAGTAACACATTCACAGTAGGGGACTTTAACACCCCACTTTCACCAATAGACAGGTCATCTAAAATGAAAATAAGTAAGGAACCAAAACTTTAAGTGATACATTAAACAAGATGGACTTAACTGATATTTATAGGACACGCCATCCAAAAATAACAGAATACACATTTTTCTCAAGTGCTCATGGAACATTCTCCAGGATAGATCATATCTTGGGTCACAAATCAAGCTTTGGCAAGTTTAAGAAAATTGAAATTGTATCAAGTGTCTTTTCCGACCACTACACCATGAGACTAGATAACAATTACAAGAAAAGATCTGTAAAAAATACAAACACATGGAGGCTAAACAATACATTACTCATTAATGAAGTGATCACTGAATAAATCAAAGAGGAAATTAAAAAAAATGCCTAGAAACAAATGGCAATGGAGACAAAATGACCCAAAACCAATGGGATGCAGCAAAAGCAGTTCTAAGCGGGAAGTTTATAGCAATACAAGCCCACCTTAAGAAGCAGGACACATCTCGAAAAAACAACCTAACCTTCCACCTCAAGCAATTAGAGAAAGAAGAATAATAAAACCCCAAAATTAGCAGAAGGAAAGAAATCATAAAAATCAGTTCAGAAATAAACGAAAAAGAAATGAAGGAGACAATAGTAAAGATCAATAAAACTAAAATCTGGTTCTTTGAGAAGATAAACAAAATAGATAAACCGTTAGCCAGACTCATCAAGGAAAAAAGGTAGAAGACTCAATTCAATAGAATTAGAAATGAAAAAAGAGAAGTAACAACTGACACTGCAGAAATAAAAAAAAGATCATGAGAGGTTACTACAAGCAACTCTATGCCAATAAAATGGGCAATTTGGAAGAAATGGACAAATTCTTAGAAATGTACAACCTGCCAAGACTGAATCAGGCAGAAATAGAAAATATGACCAGACCAATCACAAGCACTGAAATTGAAACTGTGATTTAAAATTTTCCAACAAACAAAAGCCCAGGACCAGATGGCTTCACAGGCGAAATCTGTCAAACCTTTAGAGAAGAGCTAACACTTATCCTTCTCTAACTCTTCCAAAATATAGCAGAGGGAAGAACACTCCCAAATTCCTTCTACGAGGCCACCATCACCTTGATACCAAAACCAGACAAGGATGTCACAAAGAAAGACAACTACAGGCCAATATCATTGATGAACATAGATGCAAAAATTCTCAACAAAATACTAGCAAACAGAATCCAACAGCACATTAAAAGGATCATATGCCATGATTAAGTGAGGTTTATTCTAGGAATGGGAGGATTCTTCAATATACGCAAATCTATCAATGTGATAAACCATATTAGCAAAATGAAGGAGAAAAAACATATGATCATCTCAATAGATGCAGAGAAAGCTTTTGACAAAATTCAACACCCATTTATGATAAAAAACCTACAGAAAGTAGGCATAGAGGGAACTTTCCTCTACATAATAAAGGCTATATATGACAAGCCCACAGCCAACATCATCCTCAATGGTGAAAAACTGAAAGCATTCCACTAATATCAGGAACAAGACAAGGTTGCCCACTCTCACCACTCTTATTCAACAGTTCTGGAAGTTTTAGCCACAGCAATCAGAGAAGAAAAGGAAAAAAAAGGAATCCAAATTGGAAAACAAGAAGTAAAGCTGTCACTGTTTGCAGATGACATGATACTATACATACAGATTGCTAAAGATGCTACCAGAAATCTACTAGAGCTAATCAATGAATTTGGTAAATTTGTAGGATGCAAAATTAATGCACAGAAATCTCTGGCATTCCTATACACTAATGATGAAAAATCTGAAAGTGAAATCAAGAAAACACTCCCAGTTACCATTGCAACTAAAAGAATAAAATATCTAGGAATAAACCTACCTAAGGGGACAAAAGACCTGCATGCAGAAAATTATAAGACACTGATGAAAGAAATTAAGTATGATACAAATAGATGGAAAGATATACCATGTTCTTGGATTAGAAGAATCAAACTTGTGAAAATGACTCTAGTACACAAAGCAATCTATAGATTCAATGCAATCCCTATCAAACGACCACTGGCAGTTTACACAGAACTAGAAAAAAATTTTTCACAATTTTTTTGGAAACACAAAAGACCCTGAATAGCCAAAGCAATCTTGAAAACGAAAAACAGAGCTGGAGGAATCACGCTCCCTGACTTCAGACTATACTACAAAGCTACAGTAATCAAGACAGTATGGTACTGGCACAAAAACAGAAAGATAGATCAATGGAACAGGATAGAAAGCCCAGAGATAAACCCACGCACATATGGACACCTTATGTTTGATAAAGTTGACAGGAATGTACAGTGGAGAAAGGACAGCCTCTTCCATAATTGATGCTTGGAAAACTGGACAGGTACATGTAAAAGTATGAAATTAGATCACTCATTAACACCATACACAAAAATAAGCTTAAAATGGATTAAAGACCTAAATGTAAGGCCAGAAACTATCAAACTCTTAGAGGAAAACATAGGCAGGACACTCTATGACATAAATCACAGCAATATCCTTTTTGATCCATCTCCTAGAGAATTGGAAATAAAAACAAAAATAAACAAATGGGACCGAATGAAACTTCAAAGCTTTTGCACAGCAAAGGAAACCATAAACAAAACCAAAAGATAACCCGCAGAATGGGGAAAATATTTGCAAATGACGCAACTGACAAAGGATTTATTTGCAAAATTTACAAGCAGCTCATGCAGCTCAATAACGAAAAAAACAAACAGCCCAATCCAAAAATGGGCACAAGACGTAAATAGACATTTCTCCAAAGAAGATATACAGACTGCCAACAAACACATGAGAAAATGCTCAACATCATTAATCATTAGAGAAATGCAAATCAAAACTACAATGAGATATCATCTCACACCAGTCAGAATGGCCATCATCAAAAAATCTGGAAACCATAAATGCTGGAGAGGGTGTGGAGAAAAGGGAACCCTCTTGCACTGCTGGTGGAATGTGAATTGGTACAGCCACTTTGGAGAACAGTATGGAGGGTCCTTAAAAATCTACAAATAGAACTACCATATGACCCAGCAATCCCACTACTGGGCATTTCCCCTGAGAAAACCATAATTCAAAAAGTGTCATGTACCAAAATCTTCATTGCAGCTCTATTTACAATAGCCTGGAGATGGAAACAACCTAAGTGTCCATCATCGGATGAATGGATAAAGAAGATGTGGCACATATATACAATGGAATATTACTCAGCCATAAAAAGAAACGAAATTGAGCTATTTGTAATGAGGTGGATAGACCTAGAGTCTGTCATACAGAGTGCAGTAAGTCAGAAAGGGAAAGACAAATACCGTATGGTATCACATATATATGGAATTTAAGAAAAAAAATGTCATGAAGAACCTAGGGGTAAGACAGGAATAAAGACACAGACCTACTTGAGAACGGACTTGAAGATATGGTGAGGTGGAAGGGTGAGTTGTGACTGGACGAGAGAGAGTCATGGACATATATACAGTAACAAACATACGGTAGATAGGTAGTGGGAAGCAGCTGCATGGCACAGGGATATCGGCTTGGTGCTTTGTGACCGCCTGGAGGGGTGGGATAGGGAGGGTGGGAGGGAGGGAGTCGCAGGAGGGAGGAGATGTGGGAACATATGTATGTGTATAGCTGATTCGCTTTGTTATAAAGCAGAAAGTAACACACCATTATAAAGCAATTATACCCCAATAAAATCGTTAAAAAAATAAAAGAAAATGGCAATAGGAACATACATATCGATAATTACTTTAACAATTTATTCACCAGAGGCTTACCCAAACGTTATTAACTGGAGATGTATCAATACATTTTTAGCCAGTGATAAATTTAACATCTTTGTGCTAAGTTGTTAGAGCTTAAAATTGATCAAGGGTTCATTATACAACTTATGATTGTCATTATCATTCACTTTTTCTCTGTTAGGTTTTTGTTCCTACCTTGTGTATATTATACATGCAAGTTTATTATTATAAAGTTTTCAAAAATGACTCATTATGAAATTTTGAGTGAAGAAGAATTATTTGGTGAATTTTATGCAGAAACTTTGTCTGATTGTCTGAGCGATATATATACTAGTGTCTCAGAAGATAATAGTTCTTCAGAATATAGTTCTGATTCAGATGATGTGACTATTTATCAGACCAAGAAAAAGACCAAAAAAACTTAGTGAATGATTCTGATACGGAAAGTGAAAATGTAACTCATGGTGCTGGAGAATGCTCCTTTGCTTCTACAGAAGAGTGGCTTTATGAAAACATTTCATGAAAGTTAGAAGACTTTATAAGTGTGTCAGGTGTAACTATTGAATGTAAAAACCTGCAAAGTGTTAGTGAAATAACAGAATTAATTTTTGACAACTAATTTTTCAAGTTGGTCACTTCTCAAACAAACATATCACAAACAGAATGAAAAATCATATAGAAAGTATGATAAGGCTTTAAAATGGACTGATGTAACCAGCAGTGACATGATGAAGGTTCTCAGATTAATAATTTTGATGGGACAAATAAGAAAGTCATAATGGAAATAATATTGTTCGATTGTTCCCTTACTTGAAACACCTATCTTTACAAAGATTATCATGAGAAGAAGGTTTGAACAAATAGTGACATTTCTTCACTTTAATGATAACTCAGGAACTCCACTTCCTGAAGACAGAATTTCAGAAGTTAAACCTCTTTTGGATTATTTTCTACCAAAATTTCTATCGATCTATATAACCAAACAAGAGCTATCACCTGAGGAGGCAATGATAAAGTGGAGAGGACAACTCAGATTCAAAACCTATAATCCTGGAAAACTTACAAAATATGGAATTTTGGTCAGGATGCTTAGTGAAAGTGAAACTGGATATATATGCAACCTTGAGATTTACATAGGTGAAGGAAAGAAACTGCAGGAAACAATGTTATCGGTCCTACAATCTTATCTTGGTTCATGGCACCATATTTACCAAGACAATTATTACAACAGTGTGTCCACATATGAAATGTTGTTGAAAAATAAAACCAGAGTTTGTGGGACTATAAAAGAGAATCATGGTCTACCAAACCAGTTAAAGGAGAAATATAAAAATCTACAGAGGGGATAAATGACATCCTTATGGAAGAGAGGAGAGATTCTTCTTATATGGAAAGATGTGAGGCCAATCCGCATGGTGACAACTATTCATGACACGTCCTTAGCATATACAGGAAAGGAAGACAAGAGGACTGGCCATCAGATAGCTAAGCCCACTTGTATATTAGAGTATAATAAATATAGGAAAGGAGTTGGTCAGACCGATCAATACCTGGCAAACTTCAATATCCTCCAGAAAACTCGTGATAGTGTTACTGAGTCCAAGCTCGCTCTGCTCACTGCACGACAGGCTGACGAATCAGAGACGAGGTGTTAAGGCAAGGAATATGACTATACTGGAAAGCTGGGAGACTGAGAAGAAGAAGACTAGTGTCTCTGAAAAATGATCTTATCGGGGTTTGGATGCAAGTTTCTTTTATAACACAGAGAGGGAGAGAAGATGAGGAAGTAATGTATAAAGTGCAGAAATTTTCCAAATACCCCCTGGAATGGCCAGCCTTGGGCAGGGAATGTGGCAAATTTCTTCTTTCTTGGAGCCATCCACAGGTGGACAGGGTCCGGATGTTTCCCAGAACAAAGACACTTTTGTTTAACATTCAGGCAGAGGGGCAGTGTTCCCCAATGCAGGCCATTATGTATAGACAGTATCCTTTTAGTGAACAGAAACAGTGGGAATCAAAGGTTAAAGTAAGAGAAACAGATGGAACATGTAGTCAGATTTGGTTCTTCCCTGTTACAATGGTATAAGAAAGTCAGTCTATATTTAACTAATTGTGGTTTATTCAATGCATTTAAAATTTATTCTACCCCAAGTGAAGGATCTTCAAGATGGTGAAAGAGTAAGACATGGAGATCACCTTCCTCCCCACAAATATGTCAAAACTACATCTACATGTGGAACAACTCCTACAGAACACCTACTGAATGCTGGCAGAAGACCTCAGACCTCCCAAAAGGCAAGAAAATCCCAAAGTACATGGATAGGGCAAAAAAAAAAAACAGACACAAAAGAATAGGGATAGGACCTGCACCTCTGGGAGGGAGTTGTGAAGGAGGAAAAGTTTCCACACACTAGGAAGCCCCTTCCCTGGGGGAAACATGGAGTGGACGTGAGGGAAGCCTTGGAGCCACAGAGGACAGTGCAGCCACAGTGGTGCAGAAGGCAAAGTGGAGAGATTCCTGCACAGAGGATCAGGCCTAACCAGCACTCACCAGCCTGAGAGACTTCTCTGCTCACCCACTTGGGCTGGCAAGGGCTGGAAACTGACACTCAGGCTTTGGAGTTTCAGATCCCAGGGAGAGGACTGGGCTGGCTGCATGAACACAGATTGAAGGGGACTACTGCACCACAACTAATTGGGAGGGTGTCTGCAGAAAAGTCTGGAAATGCCTGAGTCAAGAGACCATTGTTTCAGTGTGTGCAAGGAAAGGAAATTCAGAACACTGCTTAAACGAGATTCAGAGACTGGCGCGAGCTACAGCTATGAGCATGGACACCAGTGACAGGCATGAAATGCTAAGGCTGCTACTGTAGCCACCAAGAATCCTGTGTGCAAGCACAGGTCACTATCTGCAACTCCCCTCCTGGGAGCCTGTACAGTCCACCACTGCCAGGGTCCCGTGATCCATGGACAACTTCCCTGGGAGTAGACAAAACATTTCTCAAGCTGTTGCAATGTCACGCTAGCCTCTGCCACCACAGGCTCACCCCGCATTCTGTACCCATCCCTTCCCCTGGCCTGAGTGAGCCAGAGCCCCTTAATCAGCATCTCCTTTAACCTCCTCCTGTCTTGGTGAAAAACAGATGCCAGAGGGCGACCTACAGGCAGAGGCAGGGCCAAATCCAAAGCTGAACCACAGGAGCTGTGCAAACAAAGAAGAGAAAGGGAAATTTTGCAGTGCAGCCTCAGGAGTGGCAGAGTAAAGTCCAACAATCAACTTGATGTACCTTGCAACTGTGGAATACCTGAATAGACAAGGAATCATCACAAAATTGAGGCAGTGGACTTTGGAGTCAACTGTAGACATGGAGTTTGTTGTATGCAGCTGACTAGTTCCTGATTTTTATGTTTATCTTAGTATAGTTTATAGCACTTGTTATCATTGGTGGATTTCTTTATTGGTTTGGTTGTCCTCCTCTCTTTTAATATTTTAAAACTTTTTATTTTAATACTCTTTCGTTTTTTATTTTAATTAATTTAATTTAATTAATTTTGTTTCTTTTTCTCCCTTTTCTTCTGAGCTGTGTGGCTGACAAGGTTTTGGTACTATAGCCATGTGTCAGGCCTGAGACGCGGAGGTGGGAGAGCCGAGTTCAGGACATTGGACCACTGAGACCTCCCGGCCCATGTAATATCAATTGGTGACAGCTGTCCCAGAGATCACCATCTCAATGCTACCACACAGATCCACTCTATGACCAGCAAGCTCCAGTGTTAGACACCCCATGACAAACAACTAAGAATACATGAACACAAACCCACCCATTAGCAGAGAGGCTGCTTAAAATCATAATAAGCTCACAGACACCCCAAAACACATGAACAGATGTGGCCATGTCCACCAGAAAGACAAGATCCAAACTCATCCAACAGAACACAGGCACCAGTCCCTTCCACCAGGAAGTCTACACAACCCACTGAACGAACCTTATCCACTGGGGGCAGAAACCAAAAACAAAGAGAACTACAAACTTTCAGCCTGTGAGAAGATGCTAAACACAGTAAGTTAAGCAAAATAAGAACAGAAAAATATGCAGCAGATGAAGGAGCACAGTAAAAACCCACCAGAACAAACAAATGAAGAGGAAATAGGCAGCCTACCTGAAAAAGCAGTTCAGAATAATGATAGTAAACATGACTGAAAATCTTGGAAATAGAATGGAGAAAATACAAAAAAAAAAAAAAAAAAAAAAAAAAAAAAACGTTTAACAAGGACTGAGAAAAACTAAAGGGCAAATAAACAATGATGAACAACACAATAAATGCAATTAAAAATTCTCTAGAAGGAATCAATAGCATAATAACTGAGACAGAGGAAAGGGTAAGTGACCCGGAAGATAAAATAGTGGAAATAACTACCACAGAGCAGAATAAAGAAAAAAGAATGCAAAGATTTGAGGACAGTCTCAGAGACCTATAGGACAACATTAAATGCACCAACATTCGAATTATAGGGGTCCCAGAACAAGAAGAGAAAAAGAAATAGACTGAGAAAATATTTGAAGAGATTATAGTTGAAAACTTCCCTAACATGGGAAAGGAAATAGTTAATCAAGACAGGGAAACACAGAGAGTGCCATACAAGATAAATCCAAGGAGAAACATGCCAAGACACATATTAATCAAACTATCAAAAATTAAGTACAAAGAAAAAATATTAAAAGCAGAAAGGTAAAAGCAACAAATAACATAAAATGGAATCCCCATAAGGTTAACAGCAGATCTTTCAGCAGAAATTCTCCAAGCCAGAAGGGAGTGCCAGGACATATTTAAAGGGATGAAAGGTAAAATCCTACAACCAAGATTACCATACCCAGCAAGGATCTCATTCACATTCAATGGAGAAATTAAGACCTTTACAGACAAGGAAAAACGAAGAGAATTCTGCAACACCAAACCAGCTTTACAACATATGCTAAAGGAACTTTTCTGGGCAGGAAACACAAGAGAAGGAAAAGATCTACAAAATCACAGACAAAACAATTAAGAAAATCTTAATAGGATCATACATATTGATAATAATGTTAAATGTAAATGGATTAAATGCTCCAACCAAAAGACATAGGCTGGCTGAGTGGATAAACAAGACCTGTATGTATGCTGTCTAAAAGAGACTCACTTCACACCTAGGGAAACATACAGACTGAAAGTGATGGGATGGAAAAAGATATTCCATGCAAATGGAAATCAAAACAAAGCTGGGTTAACAATTCTCATATCAGTCAAATAGACTTTAAAATAAAGAGTATTAAAAGAGACAAAAAATGACACTTAATAATGATCAAGTGATCAATTGAAGAAGAAGATATAACACTTGTAAATAACTATACACCCAAATTAGGAGTACCTCAATACATAGGCAAATGTTAACAGCCATAAAAGGGGAAAATGACAGTAACACAATAATAGTAGGGGACTTTGACACTCCACTTTCACCAATGGACAGATCATCCAAAATGAAAATAAATAAGGAGACACAAGCTTTAAATGACACATTAAACAAGATGGACTTAATTGATACTTATAGGACATTCTATCCAAAAACAACAGATTATAATTTCTTCTCAAGTGCTCATGGAACATTCTCCAGGTCTGATAATATCTTGGGTCACAAATCACGCCTTGGTAAATTTAAGAAAATTCAAATTGTATAAAGTGTCTTTCCATCCACAATGCTCTAAGACTAGATATCAATTACAGGAAAAAATAGTATAAAAAAAGAAAACACATGGAGGCAAAAAAATACACTATGAAAAACCCAAGAGATCACTTAAGAAATCAAATACAAATTCAAAAAATATGTAGAAACAAATAGCAATTAAAACACGATGACCCAAAACCTAAGAGACGTAGCAAAACCAGTTCTAAGAGGGAAGTTTATAGCAATACAATCCTACATTAAGAAACAATAAACATCACAAATAAGCAACCTAACCTTACAACTAAAGGAGTTAGAGAAAGAAGAACATATAAAACACCAAAGATAGCAGAAAGAAAGAAATCATAAATATCAGATCAGAAATAAATGAAGGAAACGAGAGCAAAGATCAATAAAACTAAAAGCTGGTTCTTTCAAAAGTTAAACAAAATTGGTAAACCACTAGCCAGACTCATCAAGAAAAACAGAGAAGAGACTCAAATCAATAGAATTAGAAATGAAAAAGGAGGAGTAACAACTGACACTGCAGAAATACAAAGGATCATGAGAGATTGCTAC
This sequence comes from Inia geoffrensis, assembly GCA_036417435.1. Classification (NCBI taxonomy): domain Eukaryota; kingdom Metazoa; phylum Chordata; class Mammalia; order Artiodactyla; family Iniidae; genus Inia; species Inia geoffrensis. The sequence goes on from CM070920.1 coordinate 61,393,259, forward strand.
AAGCAACTATATGCGAATAAAATGGACATCCTGGAAGAAATGAGCAAACTCTTAGCAAAGCACAACCTTCCAAGACTTAACTGGGAAGAAATAGAAAATATGAACAGACCAATCACAAGCACTGAAACTGAAACTGAAACTGTGATTAAAAGTCTTCCAAATAACAAAGGCTAGGATCAGATGGCTTCATAGGCGAATTCTATCAAACATTTAGAGAAGACCTAGTATCTATCCATCTCAAACTCTTCCAAAATATAGCAGAGAGAGGAACACTCCCACCTCATTCTTTGAGTTCACCATCACCCTGATACCAAAATCAGACAAAGGTGTCACAGAGAAAGAAAACTACAGGCCAATATCACTGATGAAAGTAGATGCATAAATCCTCAACCCAATACCAGCAAACAGAATCCAACAGCACATTAAAAGGATCATACAACATGATCAAGTGGGGTTTATCCCAGGAATGCAAGGATTCTTCAATATATGCAAATCAACCAATGAGATAAACCACGTTAACAAACTGAAGGATAAAAACCATATGATCACCTCAGTAGATGCAGAAAAAGCTTTCGACAAAATTCAACAGTGATTTATGATAAAAACCCTCCAGAAACTTGGCATACAGGGAACTTACCTCAACATAATAAAGGCCATATATGACAAACTCACAGCCAACACCCTTCTCAATGGTGAAAACCTGAAAACATTTTCACTAAGATCAGGAATAAGACAAGGGCACTCTGTCACCACTATTATTCAATATAATTTTGGAAGTTTTAACAACAACAATCAGAGAACAAAAGGAAAGAAAAGGAATCCAATTCGGAAAAGAAGTAAAGCTGTCACTGTTTGCAGATGACTTGATACTATACATAGAGAATCCTAAAGATGTTACCAGAAAACCCCTAGAGCTAATCAGTGAATTTGGTAAAGTAGCAGAATACAAAATTAAAGCATAGAATTCTCTTGCATTCCTATACACTAATGATGAAAAATCTGAAAGAGAAATTAAGGAAACGTTCCCATTTACAACTGCAACAGAAAGAAAAAGAAAGCTAGGAATAAACCTACCTAAGGAGACAGAAGACCCGTATGCAGAAACTATGACACTGATGAAAGAAATTAAAGATGATACAAACAGATGGAGAGATATACCATGTTCTTGGTTTGGAAGAATCAACATTGTGAAAATGAGTCTACTACCCAAAACAATCTGCAGATTCAATGCAATCCCTCTCAAACTACCACTGGCATTTTTCACAGAACAAGAATAAAAAATTTCACAATTTTTATGGAAACATAAAAGACCCCGAATACCAAAAAGCAATCTTGAGAAAGAAAAACGGAGCTGGAGGAATCAGGTTCCCTGACTTCAGACTATACTACCAAGCTAGAGTAATCAAGACAGTATGGTACTGGCACAAAAACAGAAATATAGTCAATGGAACAGGACAGAAAGCCCAGAGATAAACACATGCACATATGTCACCTTATCTTTGATAAAGTATTCAAGAATATATAAGGTAGAAAAGACAGCCTCTTGGATAATGGGTGCTGTGAAAACTGGACAGCTACATGTAAAAGAATGAAATTAGAACACTCCCTAACACCATACACAAATATAAACTCAAAATGGATCAAAGACCTAAATGTAAGGCCAGACACTATAAAACTCTTAGAGGAAAACATAGGCAGAACACTCTATGACATAAATCACAGCAAGATCCTTTATGACCCTCTGCCTAGAGAACTTGACATAAAAACAGGAATAAATAAATGAGACCTAATGAAACTTTAAAGCATTTACACAGCAAAGGAAACCATAAACAAGATGAAAAGACAACCCTCAAAATGGGAGAAAATATTTGCAAACGGAGCAACTGACAAAGGATTAATCTCCAAAATATACAAGCAACCCATGCAGCTCAATATCAGAAAAACAAACAACCCAATCCAAAAAAGGGAAGAAGACCTAATTAGACATTTCTCCAAAGAAGATATAAAGATTTCCAATGAACACATGAAAGGATGTTCAACATCACTAATCATTAGAGAAATGCAAATCAAAACTACAATGAAGTATCACCTCACACCAGTCAGAATGGCCATCATCAAAAAATCTTCAAACAATAAATGCCGGAGAGTTTGTGGAGAAAAGGGAATCCTCTTACACTGTTGGTGGAAATGTAAATTGACCCAGCCACTATGAAGAACAGTATGGAGGTTTCTTATAAAACTAAAAACAGAACTACCATACAACCCAGCAATCCCACTACTGAACATATTCCCTGATTAAACCATAATTCAATAAGAGTCATGTACAACATTTTTCATTGTAGCGCTATGTACAATAGCCAGGACATGGATGCAACCTACATCTCCATCAACAGATAAATGGATAAAGAAGTTGTGGCACATATATACAATGGAATATTACTCAGTCATAAAAGAAATGAAATTGAGTTATTTGTAGTGAGGTGGATGGACATAGAGTCTCTCATACAGAGTGGAGTAAGTCAGAAAGATAAAAACAAATACCATATGTAAACACATATATATGGAATGTAAAAAAGTTTTTTTTTTAAATTGTTTTGAAGAACCTAGGGGCAGAACAGGAATAAAAACGCTGACAAAGAGAATGGACTTGAGGACCCTGGGAAGGGGAAGTGTAAGTTGGGACCAAGTGAGAGAGTGGCTTTTATATATATACACTACCAAATATAAAATAGCTAGTGGGAATCATTCACTTAGGACAGGGAGATCTGCTTGGTGCTTTGTGACCACCGAGAGGGGTGGGATAAGGAAGGTGGGAGGGAGACATAAGAGGGAGTGGATATGGGGATATATGTTTACATATAGCTGATTCACTTTGTTATACAGCAGAAACTGACACAACATTGTAAAGCAATTTTACTCCATTAAAGATGTTAAAAATAAAATAAAATAAAATTTATTTGATCCTTAATGCACAGAATAAAATAACTTACAAGCAATTTTTGTTAGCAGTACTAAAGAATGGGTAACAGACCTTTCTGGTGAATGTAGTGGTAGTTCCCCACATGGTCCTTCTTGTAACATCTAAAAGAGCCCTCTCAACAGTCCATCTTGTCTGCTATCAGGTAAAATCAAAAACGTATTCTAGAGGAATTAGTACCCAAAGGAAAAAAAAAATGCTGCCATAAGTGTAGAATCCACTCTTTTCAGGGAAAGCACCGTGAAACATGATATATTTGTAGTAGATATTCTGTTCCCCTGCACATAGGTGCCTGCTATACTGCCTATCACACTAAAATGAAATATTAGAATCCTTTAGTGAGACATGTACAAAGTTTCAAATAAATGCATTAAGTGCAAAAAAATTTGTTGATATTTACCAAAACATGGTGTATCAATATTCACTTACATAACAAGTCATCTGCCACAGGTGGTAGTTTCTGCAAAAAAATCCTGCAGTCAATAATGTGTTAAATGTAAATGGATTAAATGCTCCAACCAAATGACATAGACTGGTTGAATGGATACAAAAACATGACCTGTATATATGCTGTCTATAAGAGAGTGAAAAGGGGGTGGTCACTGTAGACTTCTGGGCAGAACTTAGTGGCAGAATTCTAAATCTCACCATCTGAGAGTCATTTCTCACTGTAGTTATTTTTCCTCCCAAGGATGGAATGTTCTGGAAGGTTTCACCCAAACAAGCCATGTCATTTATTAGGCAAAAACTTCCTATACAGGACAAAAAGTACATTATATTCAGCACTGTCATATTTTTACTGAGATATACTTTGCTACAACTGTTATTTTAATGTCAAGTCCAATTTGAGGAAGTGCAATATTTTATATTAGTATTAGAGGAGTACAGGGACTTTCCCATTTCTTAAACTGCAACATTGCTGCATACAATTATAATACAATTTTCATTACTCAGCCATAAAAGAGAATGAAATTTTGCCATTTGGAACAACATGGATGGACTTGGAGGGTCTTATGCTAAGTGAAATAAGTCAGACAGAGAAAGACAAATACTGTATGATATCACTTATATGTGGAATCTAAAAAATAATACAAACTAGTGAATATAACAAAAAACAAGCACACTCACAGATACAAAGAACAAACTAGAGGCTACCAGTGGTGAGACAGAAAGCAGAGGGACAATATAAGTGTAGGAGATTAAAGGTAAAACTACAATGAGGTATCACTTCACACCAGTCAGAATGGCCATCACCAAAAAATCTACAAATAATAAATGCTGGAGAGGTTGTGGAGAAAAGGGAAACCTTTTGTACTGTTGGTGGGAATATAAATTGATACAGCCACTATGGAGAAGAGTGTGGAGGTTCCTTAAAAAACGAAAAATAGTACTACCATGTGACCCAGCAATCCCACTACTGGGCATATAGCCAGAGGAAACCATAATTCAAAAAGACACATGCACCCCAATGTTCACTGCAGCACTATTTACAATAGCCAGGACATGGAAACAACCTAATTGTCCATAAATGGAGGAATGGATAAAGAAAATGTAGTATATATATACAATGGAATATTACTCAACCATAAAAAGGAACGAAACTGAGTTATTTGCAGTGAGGTGGATGGATCTAGAGCCTGTCATACAGATTGAAGTAGTTCAGGAAAAGAAAAACAAATACCATATGCTAACACATATATATGGAATCTAAAAAAAAGTGGTCAGATGAACATAGTGGCAGGACAAAAATAATGATGCAAACATAAAGTAGGGACTTGAGGACACAGGGAGGTGGAAGGGGAAGCTGGGACAAAGTGAGAGAGTAGCATTCACATATATACACTACCAAATGTAAAATAGATAGGTAGTGTGAAGCAGCTGCATAGCAGAGGGAGATCAGCTTGGTGCTTTGTTACCAATTAGAGGAGTGGGATAGGGAGCATGTGAGGGAGGCACAAGAGGGAGGGGATATGAGGATGTATGTATACCTATAGCTGACTCACTTTGTTATACAGCAGAAACTAACACAACATTGTAAAGCAGTTATACATCAATCAAGATGTTAAAAAAAATTTAAAAAAAAACAAAAAAAAACAAAGAAGATATCCAAATTGCCAACAAGTATTTGAAAATATGCTCAACATCACTGATCTTTAGGGAAATGCAAATCTAAACAACAGTTAGCAATCACCTCACACCTGTTAAGATTGCTATTATCAAAATGTCAAGAGGTAACAAATGATGGAGAGAATGTATAGAAAAGTGAAACATTATACACTGTTGGTGAGAATGGAAAAGGTATAGCCTGCATGGAAAACAGTATGGAGGGGCCTCATAAAATTAAAAATAGAACTACCATATGATCTAGTAATCCCACTTTTGTGTGTATATCCAAATGAAATAAAATCACCATCTCCAAGAGGTATCTGCACATCTATATTCATTGCAGCATTATTCACAGTAGAAAAGATTTGGAAACAGCTAAATGTCCATCAGGCAATGAACAAATAAAGAATATATATATATATATATATATATATATATATATATATATATATATATATATATATATATATATATATATATATATATATATATATATATAAACGCACACACATATACAGGAATATTATTCAGCCATAAAAAGGAACTCTTGCCTTTGTGACAATATGGATAAAGCTAGAAGACATCATGGTAAATGAGATAAGCCAGACACAGAAAGATAAATATTACATGATCTCATGAGGGATCTTGATACTAACAGAGTGGTGGTTACCTTAGTCTGGGGGTGGTGTGGGAAACTGTGGAGGTATTAATCAATTGGTACAAATTTTCAATTATAAGATTTACAAATACTGTAGACCTAATGTACAGAAAGTGACTATAGTCGATAATAATTTATATAACAATTATTTGTATATTTTTATATAAATATTATAGACTAGGGTATATAATGGCTATTTTAATTAGTTTGTGTTTATCATCTCACAAAATCTACATGTTTTGAAAACTTCACATTGTGTACCTTAAATATATAAAATTTTTTGTCAAAAATAACCCCACAAAAAATGTAAGGTCAGTTTCTGGCAGACGGAAACATGCAAAAAAAAAAAAAGAAAAAAAGAAAAAAATACTTTAAAGAACAAGTGATGTGATTATGACCTGAAAATAACTCTTGGAGGGTCCTGGGAAGATGGCAGAAGAGTAAGACGCGGAGATCAACTTCCTCCCAACAGATACACCAGAAATACATCTACACGTGAAACAACTCCTACAGAACACCTACTGAATGTTGGTAGAAGACCTCAGACCACCCAAAAGGCAAGAAACTTCCCACATAACTGGGTAGGGCAAAAGAAAAAAAAAGAAAAAACAGAGACAAAAGAATAGGGACTGCACCTGCACCAGTGGGAGGGAGCTGTGAAGGAGGAAAGGTTTCCACACACTAGGAAGCCCCTTTGCAGGTGGAGATTGCTGGAGGTGGAGAGGGGAGCTTCGAAGCCACAGAGGAGAGCACAGCAACAGGGGTGCGGAGGGCAAAGGGGGGAGATTCCCACACAGAGGATCGGTGCCGACCAGCACTCACCAGCCCAAGAAGCTTGTGTGCTCACCTGCTGGGGTGGGCGGGGCTGGGAACTGAGGCTCGGGCTTCGGTCGGAGCACAGGGGGAGGACTGAGGTTGGCAGCTTGAACACAGCCTGAAGGGGTTAGTGCACCACGCCTAGCCAGGAGGGAGTCCGGGGAAAAGTCTGCACCTGCCGAAGAGGCAAGAGACTTTTTCTTCCCTCTTTGTTTCCTGGTGCGCAAGGAGAGGGGTTTAAGAGCGCTGCTGAAAGGAACTCCAGATATGGGCATGAGCCACGGCTAAAAGCGTGGACCCCAGAGACAGGCACGAGCCACAGATAAAAGCGCAGACCGCAGGGACAGGCACGAGCCGCGGCTCAAAACGCAGAACCCAGAGATTGGCGTGAGCCGTGGCTAAAAGCACGGGCTCCAGAGACAGGTGGGAGACACTAAGGCTGCTGCTGCCGCCACCAAGGGGCCTGTGTGCGAGCACAGGTCACTATCCACACCCCTCTTCCGGGGACCCTGTGCAGTCCGTCACTGCCAGGTGCCTGGGATCCAGGGACAATTTCCCCAGGGGAACGCACAGCGGGCCTCAGGCTGATGCAACTTCACGCTGGCCTATGCAGCCACAGGCCCGCCTCGAACACTGTGCCCCGACCCCCCCCTGGCCTGAGTGTGCCAGAGCCCCCAAATCAGCGGCTCCTTTAACCCTGTCCTGTCTGAGCAAAAAACAGACACCCTCCAGAGACCTACACACAGAAGCAGGGCCAAATCCAAAGCTGAGCCCCTGTGAGCTGTGAGAACAGAGAATAGAAAGGGAAATCTCTCCCAGCAGCCTCAGAAACAGCAGATTAAAGTTTCACAATCAACTTGATGTACCCTGAATCTGTGGAACACATGAATAGACAACAAATCACCCCAAATTGAGGAGGTGGACTTTGAGAACAAGATCTATGATTTTTTTCCAACTTTTCCTCTTTTTGTGAATATGTATGTGTATGCTTCTGTGTGAGATCTTGTCTGTATAGCTTTGCTTCCACCATTTGTCCCAGGGTTCTATCCATCCATTGTCTTTTTATTTTAATTTTTTTTCTCAATAATTAATTTTAATTTTAATAACTTTATTATACTTTACCTTCTTTCTTTCTTTGTTTCCTTCCTTCTCAGTTTAGAAAACAAATCATCCTAAATTGAGGAGGTGGACTTTGAGGGCAAGATTTATCATTTTTTCCCCTTTACCTCTTTTTGTGAGGGTGTATGTGTATGCTTCTATGTAAGATTTTGTCTGTACAGCTTTGCTTCCACCATTTGTCCTAAGGTTCTATCCGTCCCTTTTTCTCTTTCCTAAATAATTATTTTTTTAATTCACTAACTTTATTATACTTTATTTTACTATATCTTCTTTCTTTCTGCCTTTTTTCTTCCCTCCATCTTTATTTCCTTCCTTTCTTCCCCCCTCCCTCTCTCCCTACCTCCTTTCTTTCCTTCTTGCCTTCTTTCCTTCTTTTCTTCATTATTTCTTCTTCCCTCCTTTCTTTCTTTCTTTCTTTCTTTCCTTCTTTCTTTCCTTCTTTCTTTCTTTCTTTCTTTCTTTCTTTCTTTCTTTCTTTCTTTCTTTCTTTCTTTCTTTCTTTCTTTCTTCATTCTTTCCCTCCTTTCTTCCTATTTCTACTAATTCTCTCTACTTTTTCTCCCTTTTATTCTGACCAGTGTGGATGAAAGGGAGTTGGTGCTCCAGCCAGGAGTAAGGGCTCTGCCTCTGAGGTGGGAGAGACAACTTCAGGACACGGGTCAACAAGAGACCTCCCAGCACCACATAATATCAAATGGCAAAGATCTCCCAGAGACCTCCAACTTAACACCAGCACCCAGCTTCACTCAACGACCAGCAAGCTACAGTGCTGGACAACCTATGCCAAACAACTAGCAAAAAAGGAGCACAATGCCACCCATTAGAAGAGAGGTGGCCTAAAATCATAATAATTCCACAGACACTCCAAAACATACTAACAGACGTGGACCAGCCAACTAGAGAGACAAGATCCAGCCTCATCCACCACAACACAGGCACTAGTCTCCTCAACCAGGAAGCCTACACAGCCCACTGAAACAACCTTAGCCACTGGAGACAGAAATCAAAAATAACGGGAACTACGAACCTGCAGCCTGCAAAAAGGAGACCCCAAACACAGTAAGATAAGCAAAATGAGAAGACAGAAAAACACACAGCAGATGAAGGAGCAAGGTAAAAATGCACCAGTTGTAACAAATGAAGAGGAAATAGGCAGTCTACCTGAAAAGGAATTCAGTATAATCATAATAAAGATGATCCAAAATCTTGGAAATAGAATGGACAAAACGCAAGAAACATTTAACAAGGACCTACAAAAAATAAAGATGAAACAGACAATGATGAACAACACAATAAATGAAATTAAACATACTCAAGATGGAATTGATAGCAGAATAACTGAGGCAGAACAGATAAGTGACCTGGAAGATAAAATAGTGGAAATAACTACTACAGAGCAGAATAAAGAAAAAATAATGAAAAGAACTGAGGACAGTCTCAGAGACCTCTGGGACAACACTAAACACATCAACATTCGAATTACAGGAGTTCCAGAAGAAGAAGAAAAACAGAAAGGGACTGAGAAAATATTTGAAGAGATTATAGTTGAAAACTTCCCTAATATGGGAAAAGAAATAGTTAATTAACTCCAGGAAGCACAGAGAGTCCCATACAGGATGAATCCAAGGAGAAATATGACACAACACACATTAATCAAACCGTCAAAAATTAAATACAAAGAAACCATATTAAAAGCAGCAAGGGAAAAACCACAAATAACACACAAGGGAATCCCCATAACATTAACAGCTGATCTCTCAGCAGAAACTCTGCAAGCCAGAAGGGAGTGGCAGGACATATTGAAAGTGATGAAGGAGAAAAGCCTGCAACCACAATTACTCTACCCAGCAAAGATTTCATTCAGATTTGATGGAGAAATTAAAACCATTACAGACAAGCAAAAGCTGAGAGAGATCATCACTACCAAACCAGCTTCACAACAAATGCTAAAGGAACTTCTCTAGACAAGAAACACAAGAGAAAGAAAAGACCTATAATAATGAACCCAAAACAATTTAAAAAATGAGAATAGGAATATACATATCAATAATTACGTTAAATGTAAATGGACTAAATGTTCCCACCAAAGGACACAGATTGGCTGAATGGATACTAAAAGAAGACCCATATATATGCTTTCTACAAGAGACCCACTTCAGACCTAGCGACACATACAGACTGAAAGGGGATGGAAAAAGATATTCCATGCAAATGGAAAACAAAAGAAAGCTGGAGTAGCAATTCTAATGTCAGGCAAAATAGACTTTAAAAGAAAGACCATTACAAGAGACAAAGAAGGACACTACATAATGATCAAGGGATCGATCCAAGAAGAAGATATAACAATTTTAAATATGTATGCACCCAATATAGGAGCACCTCAATACATAAGGCAAAAACTAACAGCCATAAAAGGGGAAATTGATAGTAACACATTCATAGTAGGGGACTTTAAAACCCCACTTTCACCAATAGACAGATCATCCAAAATGAAAATAATTAAGGAAACACAAGCTTTAAATGATACATTAAACAATATGGACTTCATTGATATTAATAGGATACTCCATCCATAAACAACAGAATACACATTTTTCTCAAGTGCTGATGGAATATTCTCCAGGATAGATCATATCTTGGTTCACAAATCAAGCCTTGTTAAATTTAAGACAATTGAAATTGTATCAAGTATCTTTTCTGAACACAACTCCATTAGACTAGATATCAATTACAGGAAACATCTCTAAAAATACAAACACACGGAGGCTAAACTATACACTACTTAATAACGAAGTGATCACTGAAGAAATCAAAGAGGAAATAAAGAAAAATTACCTAGGAACAAATGACAATGATCGAAAACCTATGGGATGCAGAAAAAGTAGTTCTAAGAGTGAAGTTTATAGCAATACAAGCCCACCTTAAACAGCAGGAAACATCTCGAATAAACAACCTAACATTCCACCTCAAGCAATTAGAGAAAGAAGAACAAAAAAACACCGAAATTAGCAGAAGGAAAGAAATAAAAATCAGATCAGAAATAAATGAAAAAGAAATGAAGGAAACAATTTCAAAGATCAATAAAACCAAAAGCTGGTTCTCTGAGAAGATAAACAAAATAGATAAACCATTAGCCAGACTCATCACGAAAAAAACACAGAAGACTCAAATCAATAGAATTAGAAATATAAAAGGAGAAGTAACAACTGACATTGCAGAAATAAAAAGATCATGAGAGATTACTACAAACAACTGTATGTCAATAAAATGGACAATCTGGAAGAAATGGACAAATTCTTAGAAATGCACAACCTGCCAAGACTGAATCAGGACAAAATAGAAAATATGAACAGACCAATCACAAGCACTGAAATTGAAACTGTGATTAAAAATCTTCCAACAAACAAAAGTCCAGGACCAGATGGCTTCACCGGCAAATTCTATTAAACATTTACAGAAGAGCTAACACCTATCCTTCTCAAAGTCTTCCAAAATAGAGCAGAGGGAGGAACACTCCAAAATTCATTATAGGAGGTCACCATCACCATGATACCAATATCAGTCAAGGATGTCACAAAGAAAGAAAACTACAGGCCAATATCACTGATGAATATAGGTGCAAAAATCCTGAACAAAATACTAGCAAACAGAATCCAACAGCACATTAAAAGGATCATACACCATGATCAATTGGGGTTTATTCCAGGAATGCAAGGATTCTTCAATATACGCAAATTTATCAATGTGATAAACCATATTAACAAATTGAAGGAGAAAAACCATATAAACATCTCAATAGATGCAGAGAAAGCTTTTTACAAAATTCAACATCCATTTATGATAAAAAACCCTGCTGAAAGTAGGCATAGAGGGAACTTTCCTCAACATAATGAAGGCTATATATGACAAGCCCACAGCCAACATCATCCTCAATGGTGAAAAACTGAAAGCATTTCCACTAATATCAGGAACAAGACTAGGTTGCCCACTCTCACCACTCTTATTTAACATAGTTTTGGAAGTTTTAGCCACAGCAATCAGAGAAGAAAAGGAAATAAAAGGAATCCAAATCGGAAAAGAAGAAGTAAAGCTGTCACTGTTTGCAGATGACATGGTACTATGCATAGAGAATCCTAAAGATGCTACCAGAAAGCTACTAGAGCTAATCAATGAATTTGGTAAATTTGCAGGATACAAAATTAATGCATAGAAATCTCTGGCATTCCTATACACTAATGATGAAAAATCTGAAAGTGAAATCAAGAAAACACTCCCGTTTACCACTGCAAGTAAAAGAATAAAATATCTAGGAATAAACCTACCTAAGGAGACAAAAGACCTGTATGCAGAAAATTATAAGACACTGATGAAAAAAATTAAAGATGATACACATAGATGGAGAGATATAGCATGTTTTTGGATTGGAGAATGAACATTGTGAAAATGAATCTACTGCCCAAAGCAATCTATACATTCAATGCAATCACTATCAAACTACCACTGGTATATTTCACAGAACTAGAACAAAAAATTTCACAATTTGTATGGAAACACAAAAGACCCCGAATAGCTAAAGCAATGTTGAGAACGAAAAACAGAGCTGGAGGAATCAGGCTCCCTGAATTCAGACTATACTACAAAGCTACAGTAATCAAGACAGTATGGTACTGGCACAAAAACAGAACGATAGATCAATGGAACAGGATAGAAAGCCCAGAGATAAACCCACGCACATATGGACACCTTATTTCGATAAAAGTGGCAGGAATGTACAGTGGAGAAAGGACAGCCTCTTCAATAAGTGGTGCTGGGAAAACTGGACAGGTACATGTAAAAGTATGAGCTTAGATCACTCCCTAACACCATACACAAAAATAAGCTCAAAATGGATTAAAAACCTAAATGTAAGGCCAGAAACTATCAAACTCTTAGAGGAAAACATAGGCAGAGCACTCTGTGATATAAATCACAGCAAGATCCTTTTTGACCCACCTCGTAGAGAAATGGAAATAAAAACAAAAATAAACAAATGGGACCTAATGAAACTTCAAAGCTTTTGCACAGCAAAGGAAACCATAAACAAGACCAAAAGACAACCCTCAGAATGGGAGAAAATATTTGCAAATGAAGCAATTGACAAAGGATTAATTTCCAAAATTTACAATCAGCTCATGCAGCTCAATAACAAATAAACAAACAACCCAATCCAAAATGGGCAGAAAACCTAAATAGACATTTCTCCAAAGAAGATATACACACTGCCAACAAACACATGAAAGAATGCTCAACATCATTGATCGTTAGAGAAATGCAAATCAAAACTACAATATCATCTCACACCAGTCAGAATGGCCATCATCAAAAAATCTAGAAACAATAAATGCGGGAGAGGGTGTGGAGAAAAGGGAACCTTCTTGCACTGCTGGTGAGAATGTGAATTGGTTCAGCCCCTAAGGAGAACAGTATGGAGGTTCCTTAAAAAACTACAAATAGAACTACCATATGACCCAGCAATCCCACTACTGGGCATATACCCTGAGAAAACCAAAATTCAGAAAGAGTCATGTAGCAAAATATTCATTGCAGCTCTATTTACAATAGCCTGGAGATGGAAACAATCTAAGTGCCCATCATCGTATGAATGGATAAAGAAGATGTGGCACATATATACAATGGAATGTTACTCAGCCATAAAAAGAAATGAAATTGAGGTATTTGTAATGAGGTGGATAGACCTAGAGTCTGTCATACAGGGTGAAGTAAGTCAGAAAGAGAAAGACAAATACCGTATGCTAACACATATATATGGAATTTAAGAAAAAGAAATGTCATGAAGAACCTAGGGGTAAGAGAGGAGTAAAGACAGAGACTTACTGGAGAATGGACTTGAGGATATTGGGAGGGGGAAGGGTGAGCTGTGATAAGGCAAGAGAGAGGCTTGGACATATATACACTACCAAACGTAAAGGAGATAGCTAGTGGGAAGCAGCTGCATGGCACAGGGATATCGGCTTTGTGCTTTGTGACCGCCTGGAGGGGTGGGATAGGGAGGGTGGCATGAAGGCAGACTCAAGAGGGAAGAAATATGGGAACATCTGTATATGTATAACTGATTCACTTTGTTTTAAAGCAGAAACTAACACACCATTGTAAAGCAATTATACCCAAATAAAGATATTTTAAAAAAGAAAATGAAAATGACTCTTGTCATAACATAAAGATTAAGATTCATGTGAATTTACAGATGGATTCTCCTCAGGTCTGAGGCTAAAATGAGAGTTGTTATGCCTCCTTATTCTCTCCCAGTCTGTGACACTGTCTTTCCTTGTCTTTAATTAATGTTGTCGCTGCTGGAGAGTGCAGGACCATAATTTTTTAGAGGATTGTTCGTAATTTGATGTTTCCTCATGGAAAATTCAAGAAAATAATGGTTAAAATAGCATTTACTAAACTTCTATAGGGTATTGGACCATTTCAAGTAAACTTTTTCTTAGATCATTAGTTTCCACATGTGGTGTTCTTTGCTATATTTGAGAAAACATGTAATTGTTCGTGAGAGAATTCCAAAACTAACTGAAAATAAATAAGGAAGGAGGAAGGGAGGGAAGGAGGGTAGAGGGGGAAGAGAGAGAGGGGATGGAGAGAGGGAGGAGAGACAGAGGAAGGTAGAGAAAGAAGGAAACAGACAAAACAGAGATAGAGGAAGAGGGAGAGATAAAAATAAAGGTAGAGGAGAGAGAGCGTGAAAGCGGGGATTGAACACAGCACAAATTCTCAAGCTATCATTATTTTAGTCAACAACTGTACTCAATAATCGCTGGCATCTTTCAAATAGATTATTCTTAAGGATCACATATTTCTTTGGTATTTCAAAGTGAAAACAGCTTTGTAAATCTGCAAAGTTTAATTGAAGATGGCTCACCCTACTCACCTATACTTTCATTCATACTTTTCTACATAGAATTATCTTTTAATTACTTGAGATAACATTGAATATTAACATTGAAACCAACTCAGAGGTTGGATATTTAACTTTTTGTATGTTATAGGAACCATCTCTTAGGACTCTATTTATACCAGCCACTGATCTAAAATAAGTCTATGAGCACAACTTGATGAGTTGGTGCTTCCAAGAAGTCAGATGGCCTGTAACTTGTCAAGTAAAAGAAATTTAGACTTTGATAGAGCGTTACTTTATTCAGAAGAATGTCTGTGGTAATAATAGCAATGTTCCGATCTCAGAAATCTAAAAGTGTCTCAAAATCAAACAGAATAATATTTTCCTTTTATAGGTTAAGGAAGGGTAAGCAAAGATTAGTAGAAAATTTTAAGGAAAATTTAGACAAACAAAGGGAAATGACCAGTGGGATCTGACAGGAAGTGTCTCACTGTAGTCAGCTGATTATTAGGATGAACTTATAAGGGAGAATATTCTACTTTTTAGTGCTTGCTCAGCCTTGAGAACAAGCAGAGCTCAGGTGTCTGAAAGAAGGAGATAAGAGTGACTCAAGTTTGGTCAAGACAAAGCAGAGGGTAAGAAATGAGAAATTGTAAACAATTGGTTAGTTCCCCTGTTGTTAAGACAGGTAAAGTCTACCCTTAAACACTATTCGGGGTGGAATAAGAGTCATTGCAAATTTGAGGTTTGTGCAAGTAGTGTTCAGCAGTGGATTAGCCTTCAAGTTCTTATTGACCTTAAAGAACTAGCTTTGTTATCTTTTGAGTGTGCTGTTAGACTGACAGCTGTTGGAGAGTCATAGAGACCAGACATTTAATGACAAGTATACCTTAGAATATCATAAAATAATAAGTATTAAAGGTTGACTAAAGGAGTTAAACCACGGTTTGAGGTTTAAATGAGTCAATCGATGAGATTCTTGGACACTGGACTTGAAGAACCCTTACATGGTAGAATAAAGACAGAAGTGGTGATCTGATGGATTTATTGTTCTGAACTCTGAAAATTTTTGGTGGTGGTATACACATTAGAGAGTTTTCTGAGAACATATGAACAGCAGTCACTTTACTGTACTGTACCAGTGCCCCCTCTGGAAACCAACATCATGTCCAATGTCACATAACACTAGAGAACTGCTCAGTGCAATTCTGTAGTCCTTTGGCAGTGATGATGATTTTGGCATGATGGTCCACAGTCCTGGTTATTTTCTGGAGCAGAGCATAGAAATTGTGGGAGTTCTAGAGAAATTTTTGAGTGGCTTACACATCAGTAGCTTTAGGCACAGAGGTTGCCCAGACATGATCTATTGAATCAGTCAAATATTTTTGGTTTAATTCCAATATTTTAAACTCTTTTTCAAAGTTTCTTGAGAACCTTGTGAGAAATAAAGATCACAACCTCCTTCCTGTGTTAGTATTCTGTACCTGAACTTGTCATACCATGTGTTACCAGAACTTTTGGGTCATCTAGTATTGAAAAACTTAAATCAGGGTTAATAGAGTAGTTAAGGTGAGAAAAGGGAGGCACTGGATTAAATATATGATAAGGGCTAATAAGATTAGATCAATAAAATGATACAATCCAGTTAACAGGCAGATACCAATAAGTATGGATACCACATAGAAAATATGTTTTATTGGAAGCTAGCTAGGATTCTGGAAATAATTGCCCTATGGATTTGCATTTTAGAGTTCATATAAACCCTTTTTTGAAAAGTACCTAGATTGAAGGAAGTCTCTTTGAAGTTTATGGAGAAAGGCAAAAGCGCTGACCAAGTGTTAAAGGCTGTCCTTAGATTTTCTGATGATGGCCATTCTGAAAGGTGTGAGGTCATACCTCATTGTAGCTTTGATTTGCATTTCTCTAATAATTAGTGATGTTAAGCATATTTTTATGTGCTTTTAAACCATCTACATGTCTTCTTTGGAGAAATGTCTATTTAGATCTTCCCATTTCTGGATGGGGTTGTTGATTTTCAGATATTGAGCTGCATGAGCTGTCTGTATATTTTGCAGGTTAAGCCTTTGTCAGTTGCTTCATTAGCAAATCTTTTCTCCCTTCCTGAGGGTTGTCTTTTCATCTTCTTTATGATTTATTTTGCTGTGCAACTAGTTTTCATTTTCCTTGGGTCCCATTTGTTTGTTTTTGTTTTTATTTCCATTTCTCTAGGAGGTGAGGCAAAAAGGATCTTGCTGTGATGTATATCACACAGTGCTGTGCCTATGTTTTCCTCTAAAAGTTTTATACTGTCCGTCCTTACATTTAGCTCTTTAATCCATTTTGAGTTTACTTTTATGTATGGTGTCAGTGAGTGTTCTAATTTCATTTTTTACATGTAGCTGTCCAGTATTCCCAGAATAATTTATTAAAGAGGATGTCTTCTCTCCATTGTTTATTCTTGCATCCATTACCAAAGATAAGGTGACCATATGTGGGTGGAGTTATCTCTGGGCTTTCAATCCTGTTTCATTGATCTATCTTTCTGTTTTTGTGCCAGTACCATACTCTCTTGATTAGTTTAGTTTGTAATATATTCTGAAGCCAGGGAGGCTGATTCCTCCAGCTCCATTTTTCTTTCTCAAGATTGCTTTGGCTATTCAAGGTCTTTGTGTTTCCATACAAATTGTGAAATTTTTTTGTTGTAGTTCTGTGAAAAATGCCGTTGGTAGTTTGATAAGTATTGCATTGAATCTGTAGATTGCTTTGGGTAGTAGGGTCATCTTCACAATGTTCATTCTTCTTAGCCAAATATATGGTATATCTCTCCATATGTTTGTACCATCTTTAATTTGTTTCATCAGTGTCTTATAGATTTCTGTATACAGGTCTTTTGTTTCCTTAAGTAGGTTTATTCCTATGTATTTTATTCTTTTTATTGCAATGGTAAATGGGAGTGTTTCCTTAATTTCTCTTTCAGATTTTTCATCATTAGTGTATAGGAATGCAAGAGATTTCTGTGCATTAATTTTATATCCTGCTACTTTACCATATTCATTGATTAGGTCTAGTAGTTTTCTGGTACCATCTTTGAAATTCTTTTTGTATAATATCATGCCATCTGAAAACACTGACAGTTTTATTTCTTCTTTTCCAATTTGGATTCCTCTTATTTCTTTTTCTTCCATTATTGCTGTGGCTAAAACTTCCAGAAGTATGTTCAATAATAGTGGTGAGAGTGGGTAACCTTGTCTTGTTCCTGATCTTAGTAGAAATGGCTTCAGGTTTTCACCATTGAGAAAGATGTTGGCTGTTGGTTTGTCATATATAGCCTTTATTACGTTGAGGTAAGTTTCCTCTTTGTCAACATTCTGGAGAGTTTTTGTCATAAATGGGTGTTGAATTTTGTCAAGAGCTTTTACTGCATCTACTGAGATGGTCATATGGTTTTTCCCTTTCAATCTGTTTCTATGGTTTATCACATTAATTGATTTGCATATATTGAAGAATCCTTGCATTCCTGAGATAAACCCCACTTGATCATGTTGTATGATGCTTTTTTTTTTTTTTTTTTTTGCGATACGTGGGCCTCTCACCGTTGTGGCCTCTCCTGCCGTGGAGCAACAGGCTCCAGACGCACAGGTCCAGCAGCCATGGCCCATGGGTGCAGCCGCTCTGTGGTATGTGGGATCCTCAAGGACTGAGGCATGAACCCGTGTCCCCTGCATCGGCAGGCAGACTATCAACCACTGCGCCACCAGGGAAGCCCTGTATGATGCTTTAACTATGCTGTTGGATTCTGATTGCCAGTATTTCGTTGAGGATTTTTGCATCAATGTTCATCAGAGATATTGGCCTGTAGTTTTCTTCCTTTGTCACATCTTTGTCAGCTTTTGGTATCAGAGTGATGGTGAGCCCATAGAATGAGTTTGAGAGTGTTCCTCCCTCTGTTGTATTTTGGAAGAGTTTGATAAGTTTAGGTGTTAGCTCTTCTCTAAATGTTTGATAGAATTTGCCTGTCAGCCATCTGGCCCTGGGCTATTTTTGTTGGAAGATTTTATTTTATTTTATTTTATTTTTTGCAGTACGTGGGCCTCTAACTGTTGTGGCCTCTCCCATTGCAGAGAACAGGCTCTGGACATGCAGGCTCAGTGGCCATGGTTCATGGGCCCAGCCTCTCCGCAGCATGAGGAATCTTCCCAGACCGGGGCACAAACCCGTGTCCCCTGCATCGGCAGAAGGACTCTCAACCACTGCACCACCAGGGAAGCCCCTGTTGGAAGATTTTTAATCATAGTTTCAATTTCAGTGCTTGTGAGTTGTTTGTTTATATTTTCTATTTCTTCCTGGTTCAGTCTCAGAAGGTTGTGCTTTTCTAAGAATTTGTCCATTTCTTCCAGGTTGTCCATTTTATTCGCATACAGTTGCTTATATTAATCTCTCAAGATCCTTTGTATTTCTGCAGTGTCAGTTGTTACTTCTTTTTCATTTCTAATTCTATTGATTTGAGTCTTCTCCCTTAATTTCTTGATGAGTCTGGCTAGTGGTTTATCAATATTGTTTATCTTCTCAAAGAAACAGCTTTTAGTTTTATTGATCTTATTTATTGTTTCCCTCATTTCTTTTTCATTTATTTTTGATCTGATCTTTATGATTTTTTCATTCTGCTAACTTTGGGTTTTTTTAGTTGTTGTCCTTTTTCTAATGGGTTTAGGTGTAAGATTAGGTTGTTTATTTGAAATGTTTCTTGTTTCTTGAGATAGGATTGTGTTGCTACACACTTTCCCCTTAGAATTGTTTTACTGCATCCCATAGGTTTTGGGTCCCTGTGTTTTCATTCTCATTTGTTTCTAGGTTTTTTTTTTTATTTCCTCTTTGATTTCTGCAGTGATCTCTTGGTTATTTAGTAGTGTATTGTTTAGCCTCCATGTGTTTTCATTTTTCACAGGTTTTTTCCTGTAATGGATATCTAGTCTCATAGTGTTGTGGTCAGAAAAGATACTTGATAAGATTTCAATTCTCTTAAATTTACCAAGGTTTGATTTGTGACTCAAGATATGATCTATCCTGGAGAATGTTCCATGAGCACTTGAGAAGAAAATGTATTCGGTTGTTTTTGGATGGAAAGTCCTATAAATGTCAATTAAGTCCATCTTGTTTAATATGTCATTTAAAGCTTATATTTCATTATTTATTTTCATATTGTTTGACCTGTCCCTTGGTGAAAGAGGGGTATTTACATTCCCTACTATGATTTTGTTACTGTCAATTTCCCATTTTATAGCTGTTAGCATTTTCCTTACGTATTGAGGTGCTCCTCTGTCGGGTGCATAAATATTTACAATTGTTATACCTTCTTCTTGGATTGATCCCTTGATCATTATGCAGTGTTTTTTTTTTTGTCTCTTGTAATAGTGTTTATTTTAAAGTCTAATTTGTCTAATATGAGAATTGCTACTCCAGCTTTGTTTTGATTTCCATTTTCATCAACAATCTTTTTCCATTCCCTCACTTTCAGTCTGTGTGTGTCCCTAGGTCTGAAGTGGGTCTCTTGTAGATAGCATATATATGGGTCTTGTTTGTGTGTCAATTCAGTGAGTCTATGCCTTTTCTTTGCAGCATTTAATCCATTTACATTGTAAGTAGTTATCCATACATATGATCCTATTACCATTCTCTTAATTGTTTTGGGATTTTTATTGTGGGTTTTTTCCTTTTCTTGTGTTTCCTGCTTAGAGAAGTTATTTTAGCATTTGTTGCAATGCTGGCTTGATGGTGTTGAATTCTCTTTGCTTTTGCTTCTCTGTGAATGTTGTAATGAGATCCTTGCTGGCTAGAGTAATGTTGGTTGTAGGCTTTTCCCTTTCATCACTTTACATATGTCCTGCCACTCACTTGTGGCTTGCAGAGTTTCTGCTGAAAGATCAGCTGTTAACCTTATGGGGATTCCCTTGTATATTATTTGTTGTTTTTCCCTTGCTGATTTTAATATTTTTTTCTTTGTATTTAATTTTTGAAAGTTTGTTAATATATATCTTGGCATGTTTCTCCTTGGATTCATCCTATATGGGAATCTCTGTGCTTCCTGGACTTGATTGACTATTTCCTTTCCCATATTAGGGAAGTTTTCAACTATAATCTCTTCAAATATTTTTCAGTCCTTTCTCATTCTCTTCTTCTTCTGAGACCCCTATAATTCGAATGTTGGAGAGTTTAATGGTGTCCCAGAAGTCTCTGAGACTTTCCTCAATTCTTTTCATTCTTTTTTGTTTTTGGCTCTGTGGTAGTTATTTCCACTATTTTGTTTTTATTTTAATAAAAAAAAATATATTATAAAAATTAAAAAAAAATTAAAAATATAAACAAAGAAAGAAAAGATCAACCAAACCAAAAAACAAATGCAGCAATGATAACAAGTGCAAAAAACTATACTCAGAAGAAAAACAACAGCTAATCATTAGGACAAATGGTAAAAGCAAAGCTATACAGACAAAATCACACAAAGAAGCACACACATACACACTCAACAAAGGAGAAAATGGGGAAAATATATATATATATATATATATATATATATAAAGGAAGAGAGCAACCAAATCAATAAACAAATCTACCAATGATAATAAGCTCTAAATACTAAACTAAGAAAAACATAAAACCAGAAACAAATTAGATGTAGAAAGCAAACCCCAAGAAAACAGTTTCTCTTAATGTCTACTGCTTCGATTTTGGGAGGATTCATTGTCTGTTCAGTTATTCCACATATGCAGGGTACATCAATTCAGTTGTGGAGATGTAATCTGCTGCTCCTGAGGCTGCATGGAGAGATTTCCCTTTCCCTTCTTTGTTTGCACAGCTCCTGGGATTCAGCTTTGGATTTGGCCTGCCTCTGCATGTAGGTAATCTGAGGGCATCTGTTCCACACCCAGACAGGACAGGGTTAACATTGCAGCTGATTAGGGGGCTCTGGGTCACTCAGGGCAGAAGGAGGGAGGGTTACAGAGTGCAGGGCAAGCCTGTAGTGGCAGAGACCAGTGTGACATTGCACCAGCCTGAAACGCACCTTGTGTTCTCCTGCAGAAGTTATCCCTGGATCACAGGACCCTGGCAGTAGTGCGCTGCACAGGCTTCAGGGAGGGGAGGTGTGGATAGTGACCTGTACTTGCACACAGGCCTCTTGGAGATGGCAGCAGCAGCCTTAGTGTCTCATGCCCATCTCTGGGGTCCACGTTTATAGCTGCAGCTCATGCCCATCTCTGGATCTCGTTTAGGTGGTGCTCTGAATCCCCTCTCCTCACACACACTGAAACAATGGACTCTTGCCTCTTAGGCAGTTCCAGACTGTTCCGCAGACTCCCTGCTGGCTAGTTGTGGTGCACTAGCCCCCTTCAGGCTGTGTTCATGCAGCCAACCTCAGTCCTTTTCCTGGGATCTGACCTCCAAATCCCAAGCCTCAGCTCTCAGTCCCCACCAGCCCCAGTGAGTCAGCAGACAAGTCTCACAGGCTGGTGAGTGCTGGTTGGCAGTGATCCTCTGTGTGGGAACCTCTCCACTTTACCCTCTGTACCCCTGTTGTTGCACTCTCCTCCATGGCTCTAAAGCTTTTCCTCTCTCCCACCTCCCCGTCTCCTCCAGTGAAGTGGTTGCCTGGTGTGGAGAAACTTTTCCTCCTTCACAGCTCCCTCCCAGATGTGAGGTCCCATCCCTATTCTTTTGTCTCTTTTTTTTTCTTTTGCCCTACCCATGTATGTGGGGAGTTGCTTGCCTTTTGGGAAGTCTGAGGTCTTCTGCCAGCGTTCAGTAGATGTTCTATAGGAGCTATTCCTCATGTAGACGTATTTTTTATGTATTTGTGGGGAGGAAGGTGATCTCCATGTCTCATTCCTCTCCCAGCTTGAAGCTATATGCTCTGGATGTCATTTTAAACTCTGAAATTTGTGGTAATTTGATATACAGCAATAGGAAATTCACATAATCATGAAATCAATTTAGTGAGTCATGCCTAGCATGTCTTTTAAATAGAATAGAATAGAGCAGAGTAATATAGAATACAATATCATAAACATTTAAGAGTGGCTAGGTTTTGGAATAGTTAAATATTGTTTCATAAAACTGTTGTTTGTGTGAGCATGCTTTGGGTTTCTATGCAAATTTAGTTTTTACTTGAAAACAGCAGCAGTATGTATCACATCTCCATGGATAGTACCTGGGGCTTAAGTGGTTTCAGGCTGTAGAGAGTTAATAATCATATCACATATCAGGGAGTCAGAGAGCCTGGGATTGCACTCTTGTTCTGTCACCAAATAATTATATGAACTCAAGTCTTATCCTTTGATGTCTCCTTGCCTCAGTTTATTCACTGTTAATTAGGAATTAATATTTAATTAATATTTGTTTTATCTACCTGAAACAGTTATCATTAGGTAAAAGTTTGTGTTCATTAAGTTCATTAAACGCTCTTTAGTTTTAAATAAATAAAAGTTGCCAGTCCATACATATGTATGTATAGATAGATTTGAACTGAGGTGTATGTATTTGTACTACATATATTGGTACAAATATTTGGAAAAAATGTTATCTGAATATTTGTCTTATTGTAACCGAAACCTGAATATTTGTCTTATTGCAACCCCAACCTGAATCATAAATATTCATCTAATCCTGATTCTAATGTAGTCTGCCCTTTTATTTAGATTAAAATTTTGCTATTTTTCATTCTAAATTAGGGTTTTGCAAAGTTTATGGAATCTAAAATTGGATATAAGAATTCCTTAGTTTTAGGTTTCTCTTTACATCTGTGTACTACCTCACAATATTCAAAGACTTTTATATACATCCAAACCTTATTGACTCTGAAAAACCAGGATTCATTACCTGGTTTTGCACATGGGGAAATTGAGGCTTAGAAAAGTGGAGTGATTTGTTCAAGGTCCCATTATGAGTGAGAAGCAGAACTGTGATTTGAACCCATGTCAATAGGTACCCAAGGCTTGGTTATAAGAGTGCGATAAAAAAATAAAATGTTTGAGAGCTTTAGGTCCAGGCACGAGTGCTCTCTCAACTAAGCAAAAAATGTTTCCAAAAATAAATACACTAATGAATTTAAAATATGAACACTTTAAATAAAATCACTTTTGGAGGAGCTTCAAGATGGTGGAAGAGTAAGATGGGGAGATCACCTTCCTCTCCACAAATACATCTAAAATACATCTACGTGTGGAACAACTCCTACAGAACACTTACTGAATGCTGACAGAAGACCTCAGACTTCCCCAAAGGCAAGAAATTCCCCATGTACATGGGTAAGGCAAAAGACAAAAGAATAAGGATGGGACCTTCACTACAGGGAGGAAGCTGTAAAGGAGGAAAGGTTTCCACACCCTAGGAAGACCCTTCACTGGCAGAGACTGCAGGTCGTGGGGAGAAATCTTCAGAGCCACAGAGGAGAGCACAGCAACAGTGCTCTGGAGGGTAAAGCAGAGAGATTCCCGCACAGAATATCAGTGCCAACCAGCACTCACTAGCCCGAGAGGCTTGTCTGCTCACCCGCCGGGGTGGGAGTGGGGTTGGGAGCTGAGGTTCCAGCTTCAGTTGGATTCCAGGGAGAGGACTGAGGTTGGATGCCTGAACACAGCCTGAAGGGGGCTAGTGCACAACAGCTGGCCGGGAGAGAGTCCAAGAAAAAGTCTGGAGCTGCCAAAGAGGCAAGAGAGTTTTTCTTGCCTCTGTTTCCTGGTGCATGAGGAGACGGGACTAAGAGTGCCGCTTAAAGGAGCTCCAGAGACAGGCGCGAGCCGCAGCTATTAGCGTGGACACTAGAGACGGGAATGAGATGCTAAGGTTGCTGCTGCAGCCACCAAGAAGCCTGTGTGCAAGCAAAGGTCACCACCCACACCTCCCCTCCTGGGAGCCTGTGCAGGGCACCACTGTCAGTGTCTTGTGATCCAGAGACAACTTCCCTGGGAGAACACAGCACGCCTAACACTGGTGCAATGTCATGTTGGCCTCTGTCACTGCGGGCACACACCACATCCATACACCTCCCTTCCACAGGCCTGAGTGAGCCAGAGCCCGCGACTCACCTGCTCCTTTAACCCCGTACTGTCTGAGCAAAGAACAGACGCCCTCAAGCGACCTATGTGCAAAGGTGGGTGCAAATACAAAACTGAACCCCAGGAGCTGTGCAAACAAAGAAGAGAAAGGAAAATCTCTCCCAGCAGCCTCAGGAGCAGAGGATTAGATCTCCACAAGCAACTTGATGTACCCTGAATCTGTGGAATACCTGAATACACAACGAATCATCCACAAATGAGGAGGCGGACTTTGGGAGCAAAGACAAATATATTTTTGTCCCTTTATAACTTTTTGTGAGTGTGTGTGTTTATGCTTCTGTGTGTGATTTTGTCTGTATAGCTTTGTTTTAGCATTTGTCCTAGGGTTCAGTCTGTCTTTTTATTACTCAAAAAAATTTAATAAATATTTTCTTTATTTTAATAACATTATTTTATGTTTTTACTTTATTATACTTTATTTTATCTTCTTCTTCCTTTCCTTCTTTTTATTCTCAATTTTATTCTGAGCCCTGGGGATGACAGGCTCTTGGTGCTCCAGTTGTGCTTGGTGCTTCAGAGCTGTGCCTCTGAGGTGGGAGAGCCAAGTTCAGGACACTGGTCCACAAGAGACCTCCCAGCTCCACATAATATCAAATGAAGATTATCTCCCAGAGATCTCAATCTCAATGACAAGACCCAGCTCCACTCAATGACCAGCAAGCTACAGTGCTGGACACCATATGACAAACAACAAGCAAGACACAAACTCAACCCCAATCATTAGCAGAGAGGCTGCCAAAAATCATAATAAGGCCACAGACACCCAAAAACACACCAACAGATATGGACCTGCCCACCAGAAAGACAAGATTCAGACTCATCCACCAGAAAACAGGCACTAGTACCCTCCACCAGGAAGCCTACACAATCCACTGAACCAACCTTAGCCACTGAGCACAGACGCCAAAAACAAGGGGAATTGCAAACTTGCAGCCTGTGAAAAGGAGACCCAAACACAGTAAGTTAAGCAAAATGAGAAGACAGAGAAACACACAACAGATGAAGGTGAAAGGCAAAAACACCACTGGACATAAAAATGAAGAGGAAATAGGCAGTCTACCTGAAAAAGAATTCAGAATAATGATAGGAAAGATGATCAAAAATCTTGGAAACGGAATGTAGAAAATACAGGAAACGTTTCACAAGGACGTAGAAGAACTAAAGAGCAAACAAACAGGGATGAACAATACAATAAATGAAATTAAAAATTCTCTAGAAGGGATCAATACCAGAATAACCAAGGCAGAAGAACAGATAAGTGACCTGGAAGATAAAATAGTGGAAATAAGTACTGCAGAGCAAAATAAAGAAAAGAGAATGAAAATAATTGAGGACAGTCTCAGAGACCTCTGACAGATTAAACAAACCAACATTTGAAATATAGGAGTCCAAAGAAGAAGAGAAAAAGAAAGAGACTGAGAAAATATTTCAAGACATTACAGATGAAAACATCCCTAATATGGGAAAAGAAATAGTTAATCAAGTCCAGGAAGCACAGAGAGTCCCATACAGGATAAATCCAAAGAGAAACATGGCAAGACACATATTAATCAAACTATCAAAAATTAAATACAAAAAAAAATATTAAAAGAAGCAAGGGAAAAACAACAAATAACTCACAAGGGAAACCTCATAAGATTAACAACTGAACTGTCAGAAGAAACTCTCCAAGGCAAAAGGGAGTGGCAGGACATATTTAAAGTGATGAAGGAGAAAAAACTACAACCAAGATTACTTTACACAGCAAGGATCTCATTCAGATTTGACAGAGAAATTAGAAACTTTACAGACAAGCAAAAGCTAAGAGAATTCAGCACCACCAAACCAGCTTTACAACAAATGCTAAAGGAACTTCTCTAGGCAGGAAATGCAAGAGAAGGAAAAGACCAACAAAAACAAACTGAAAACAACTAAGAAAATGGTAATAGGAACATAAATAATGATAATTACCTTAAATGTAAACATATTAAATGCTCCAACTAAAGAAATAGACTGGCTGAATGGATACAAAAACAAGACCTGTATATATGCTATCTACAAGAGACCCAGTTCAGACCTAGGGACACATACAGACTTACAGTGAGGGGATGGAAAAAGATATTCCATGAAAATGGAAATCAAAAGAAAGCTGGAGTAGCAATTCTCATATCAGAAAAACTAGGCTTTAAAACAAAGACTATTACAAGAGACAGAGAAGAACACTACATAATTATCAAAGGAGCAATCCAAGAAGAAGATATAAAAATTGTAAATATTTATGCGCCCAACGTAGGAGCACCTCAATATGTAAGGCAAATACTAACAGCCATAAAAGGGGAAATTGACAGTAACAAAATCATAGTAGGGGACTTTAGCAGCCCACTTTCACCAGTGGACAGATGATGCAAAGTGAAAATCAATAAGGAAACACAAGCTTTCAATGATACATTAAACAAGATAGACTTAATTGATATTTATAGGACATTCCATCCCAAAACAACAGAATCCACATTCTTCTAAAGTGCTCATGGAACATTCTCCAGGATAGATCATACCTTGGGTCACAAATCAAGCCTTGGTAAATTTAAGAAAGCTGCAATCATATCAAGTAACTTTTCTGACCACAACGCTATGAGATTAGGTATGAATTACAGGAAACAATATCTGTGAAAAATGCAAACACATAGAGGCTAAACAATACACTACTAAATAACCCAAATATCAGTAAAGAAGTCGTAGAGGAAATCAATAAATACCTAGAAACAAATGACAATGAAAACTCAATGACCCAAAACCTATGAAATGCATTAAAAGAAGTTCTAACAGGGAAGTTTATAACAATACAATCCTACCTTAAGAAACAGGAAACATCTCAAATAAACAACGTAACCTTATTCCTAAAGCAAGTAGAGAAAGAAGAACAAGAAACCCCAAAGGTAGCAGAAGTAAAGAAATCATAAAGATCACATCAAAATAAATGAAAAAGAAATGAAGAAAATGATAGCAAAGATCAATAAAATTAAAGCTGGTGTTTGAGAAGATAAACAAAATTGATAAACTGTTTACTAGACTCATCAAGAAAAAAAAGGGAAAAGACTCAAATCAATAGAATTAGAATTTAAAAAGAAGTAACAACTGACACTGCAGAAATACAAAGGATCATGAGAGATTGCTACAAGAAATTATATGCCAATAAAAGGGACAACCTGGAAGAAATGGACAAATTCTTCGAGATGCACAACCTTCCAGCACTGAACCAGGAAGAATTAGAAAATATGAACAGACCAATCAAAAGCACTGAAATTGAAACTGTGATTAAAAATCTTGCAAGAAACAAAATTCCAGGACCAGATGGCTTCACAGGCGAATTCTATCAAACATTTAGAGAAGAGCTAACACCTATCCTTCTCAAACTCTTCCAAAATATAGCAGAGGGAGGAACACTCCCAAATTCCTTCTACGAGGCCACCATCACCCTGATACCAAAACTAGACAAAGATGTCACAAAGAAAGAAAACTACAGGCCAATAGCATTGATGAAAATAGATGTAAAAATCCTCAACAAAATACTAGCAAACAAATCCAACAGCACATTAAAAGGATCATACACCATGATGAAGTTGGGTTTATCCCAGGAATGCAAGGATTCTTCAATATACGCAAATCAATCAATGTGATACAGCATATTAACAAATGGAAGGAGAAAACCGAGATAATCATCTCAAAACATGCAGAGAAAGATTTTGACAAATTAAACACCCATTTATGATAAAAACTCTCCAGAAAGTAAGCATAGAGTGACCTTTCCACAACATAATAAAGGATATATATGACAAACCCACAGCCAACATCGTCTTCAATGTTGAAAAACCAAAACAATTTCCACTAAGATCAGGAAAAGGACAAGGTTCCCCACTCTCACCACTATTATTTAACATAGTTTTGGAAGTTTTAGCCACAGCAATAATACAAGAAAAAGAAATAAAAGGAAACCTAAATTGGAAAAGAACAAGTAAAGCTATCAGTGTTTGCAGATGACATTATACTATACATAGAGAATCCTAATGATGCTACCAGAACACTACTAGAGCTAATCAATGAATGTGGTAAAGTAGCAGGATACAAAATTAATGCACAGAAATCTCTGGCATTCCTATACACTAATGATGAAACATCTGAAAATGAAGTTAAGAAAACACTCTTACTTACCATTGCAACAAAAAGAATAAAATACCAGGGAATAAACCGACCTAAGGAGACAAAAGACCTGTATGTAGAAAATTAGAAGACACTGAAGAAAGAAATTAAAGGTGATACCAATAGATGGAGAGATATACCATGTTCTTGGATTGGAAGAATCAACATTGTGAAAATGACTCTACTACCCAAAGCAATCTACAGATTCAATGCATCCCTATCAAACTACCACTGGCATTTTTCACGGAACTAGAACACAAAATTTCACAATTTGTATGGAAACACAAAAGACCCCAAATAGCCAAAGCAATCTTGAGAAAGAAAAATGGAGCTGGAGGAATCAAGCTCCCTGACTTCAGACAATACTACAAAGCTACAGTAATCAAGACAGTATGGTACTGGCCCAAATACAGAAATATAGATCAGTGGAACAGGATAGAAATCCCAGAGATAAACCCATGCATTTATGGTCACCTTATCTTTGATAAAGGAGGCAAGAATATACAGTGGAGAAAAGACAGCCTCTTCAATAAGTTGCACTGGGAAAACCAGACAGCTACATGTAAAATAATGAAATTATAACACTCTCTAACACCATACACAAAAATAAATTCAAAATGGATTAAAGACCTAAATGCAAGGCCAGACACTATCAAAGTTTTAGAGGAAAACATAGGCAGAACACTCTATGTCATAAATCACAGCAAGATCCTTTTTGACCCACCTCCTAGAGAAATGGAAATAAAAACAAAAATAAACAAATGGGACCTAATGAAACTTAAAAGCTTTTCAAAGCAAAGGAAACCATAAACAAGATGAAGAGAAAACCCTCATAATGTGAGAATATATTTGCAAATGAAGCAACTGACAATAGATTAACCTCCAAAATATACAAGCAGCTCATGCAGCTCAATATCAAAAAACCAAACAACCCAATCCAAATATGCGCAGAAGACCTAAATAGACATTTCTCCAAAGAAGATATACAGATTGCCAACCAACACATGAACGAATTCTCAACATCATTACTCATTAGAGAAATGCAAATCAAAACTACTATGAGATATCCTCTCACACCAGTCAGAATGGCCATCATCAAAAAATCTACGAAAGATAAATGCTGGAGAGGGAGTGGAGAAAAGGGAACCCTCTTCCACTGTTGGTGGGAATATAAATTGATACAGCCACTATAGAGAACCATATGGAGGATCCTTTAAAAACTAAAAATAAAACTGCCATATGACCCATCAATCCCACTACTGGGCATATACACTGAGAAAACCATAATTCAGAAAGAGTCATGTTCCACAATGTTCATTGTAGCTCTATTGACAATAGCCAGGATATGGAAACAACCTATATGTCCAGCAACAGATAAATGAATAAAGCAGATGTGACACATATATACCATGGAATATTACTCAGCCATAAAAGGAAATGAAATGTTGTTTGTAGTGAGGTGGATGGACCTAGAGTCTGTCATACAGAGTGAAGTAAGTCAGAAAGAGAAAAACAAATACTATTCTTACACATATACATGCAATCCAAAAAAAAAAATGGTCACAAAGAACCTAGGGGGAAGATGGAAATAAAGACACAGACCTACTAGAGAATGGAGTTGATGATATGGGGAGGGGGAAAGGTAAGCTGGGACAAAATAAGAGTGTGGCATGGACATATATACACTGCCAAACGTAAAATAGATAGCTAGTGGGAAGCAGCCGCATAGCACATGGAGATCAGTTTGGTGCTTTGTGACCACCTGGAGGGGTGGGATAGGGAGGGTGGGAGGGAGGGAGATGCAAGAGGGAACAAATATGGGGACAAATGTATATGTATAGCTGATTCACTTTGTTATAAAGCAGAAACTAACACAGCATTGTAAATCAATTATACTTCAATAAAGATGTTTAAAAAAATCAGTTTCTAACCTATTTATATTTTCCTTTAAACTGTAATTACTGCTGTCAAGGAAATGTCTGCTTTGTTGAATTTCTTTATTTACATAGGAATTAACCTTCATTTTGGAACCCTTTTGAAACTTTAGTTTGAAACACAGTATTCTCTGTATGGACAAAAAACTGCTGCCTGCCATTTCAGTAAATATAAAATGTTGCTTGACATTCCCTTAAACAAAGGATGTTTTGACCATCACGCCATCAGCCACTGATCCACCACTGACAGTGCACTCTGAGGGAAATTCAGGATGGAGAAAAGGAGGATACTGGCCCTAGATAGTTAAGATGCATATGAGAGGAATAATTTCAATGAGCCCAGACTCTTGCATCTTACCATACATGGAAAGGCACTAAAATCATTAACTTGAGATGTCTGTCTTTCTTGATCAGCAATAATCTTTTGATGTTTTACTACATGTTTTTTTTTTTCAGCAAAAATTCCTGTATTACCTGGCTCCTTGCTTACCTCTTTGGTATAGTTTCTCAGAAGTATCTGAGAGGCTGTATAGTGGGCTATATTCTTCAGGAGGCCATTGAATAAAACATAAATGTCAACATTTAGGTAGTGCTTTTATTCAGTCAGTAGTTTTCTTGACCACAAAGGGATCCAGAGCATACTTCTCTCCTTCACCTGAACTCCATGAAGAATCAGAGCCTTGGTATCAGCAGAGGCCCCCTTGTGCCTGGTCACCTCCTTGGAGAGTCCAAATAAATTTGAGTGAGTCTCTCCTTGATCTTGGATCTCCCATTATTGGCTGTTGATCCTAAGTTTTATTCAGTGGTGTTAAACTCCTCACTGGAGGAGTAGGTGTTCCTTGAAAGTTAGTTTCAAGAAGAGGTACCTGAGTACCACTGAATGAGGTCCCTCGGTTGAAAGATGCTGGGAAGATTTTGCTCAGTTGAAAGACACGGAGTCGGTTATCCTCAGTTGAGAGGCACTCGGAAGATTTTATTATGTGCATAAAGAATGTATACTTATATGTACTTGCTTAATTGAGAATTAAAGGAAATCTCACTTAAAAATAGCCTAATTGGAGTTCTTTTGACATACCAAAATTACTTCTTTTTTTGCATGAGCAGCTAGAAAAATCCAGCTTGATAAAATGTCTTCAGAATTCTGACCCTAAAGAAACAAAAGCCCTTCTAGGGGGAATTTGCATTTCTCTCCCTGTGTCATTATCATGTAGATGTTCTAACTGATCTTCTTAGGCATTTTTTCCCTTTTGTTTGAGAGCTTGGCCTCTGCCATCCAGAAGGTACATATCCTGTGTATTTGGCAGCCAGTCAAATAGACTGGGATTCTGAGCAGTCTTTTTCCTGTCTCTGCCAACTCTCAGGGTCCTTTGCCATCTTAACCTTCGTGTATCTGCCTGTACAATGAGGCCCTTTACTTTCTTAGACTGTTTTGGGGAGTAAACTTTCTAGATCTTGTGAAGGCTATATCCTTTGCGCTCTCTTGTGGGGATGCCTCTTAAGTATTATTGGTCTGAGTCGTCAGTGGTCAGATGATGGATCCTTTAACTTGGAGAAACTTCTAAACTGGTAAATTTTTAGAGAGTTCTCATTATGAACAGCTGTTTTATTGGTACCTATTTTAAAAAGAAAAAAAAACAAATTAGAAGGTGAGTAAAAAAAGCATATAACAGCTATCCTAAGAACTACCTTAGGTTAAAACAAACAAACAACAACGACAAGAAAAAAATGGTTTGGGAAGCCTTATTTGCGGTCTTGACTTCACCTCTATGGGTCTTATAGATGCTAATAAAAACATTGGTTAGTTGCAGCACATGCAGCTCAATATCAAAAAAACAAATAGCCCAATCAAAAAATGGGGGGAAGATCTAAATAGACATTTCTCCAAAGAAGACATACACATGGCCAAAAAGCACATGAAAGGATGCTCAACATCACTAATTATTAGAGAAATGCAAATCAAAATTACAATGAGGTATCACTTCACACCAGTCAGAATGGCTATCACCAAAAATTCTGCAAAAAATAAATGCTGGAGAGGGTGTGGAGTAAAGGGAACCCTTTTGTACTGTTTGTAGGAATGTAAATTGGGACAGCCACTATGGAGAACTGTGTGGAGGTTCCTTAAAAAACTAAAAATAGAACTACCGTATGACCCAGCAATCCCACTCCTGGGCATATTCCTGGAGGAAACCATAATTCAAAAAAGATACATGCACCCCAATATTCATTGCAGCACTATTTATAATATCCAGGACAAGGAAGCAACCTAAATGTCCACCAACAAAGGAATGAATAAAGAAGATGTGGTGTGGTACATATATATAATGGAACATTACTCAGCAATAAAGAAGAACAAAATAATGCCATTTGCAGCAACATGGATGGACCTAGAGATTGTCATACTGAAGGAAGTAAGTCAGACATAGAAAAACAAATATCGTATGATATCACTTATATGTGGAATCAAAAAAATGGGAGGTACAAATGAACTTATTTATAAAACAGAAGTAGAGTCATGGATGTAGAAAACAATCTTATGGTTACCAGGCAATAAGGGGAGGAGGGATAAAATGTGAGATTGAGACTGGTTTATACACACTACTATATATAAAATAGATCACTAACTGTAACCTGCTCTATAGCACAGGGAACTCTATTCGATACTCTGTAATGGCCTATATGGGAAAAGAATTAAATAAAAGAGTGGATATATGTATATATATAATTGATTCACTTTGCCGTACACCTGAAACTAACATTTTAAATCAACTATACTCCAATAAAAATTTTTAAAAATTGGTTAATTAATGTTAATTAGATTGATTAACAGAAAAAAAAAAGTTGAGGGAAAGACTAGAGACTTCTTCCCAACAAGATGGAAATATTTTAATTGAAATATAGTTTATTTACAATATTGTGTTAGTTTCAGGTATATAGCAAAGTGATTTGGTTATATATATGTATATATCTGTAATCTTTTTTCCATTCTTTTCCATTATAGTTTATTATAAGATATTGAATATAGGTTCCTGTTCTATGCAGTAAAACCTCATTGTTTATCTATTTTATATATGATAGTATGTACCTGTTAATCCCATTCCCAATTTACCCCTCCCCCCTTTCCCCATTGGTAACCATGTTTGTTTTCTGTGTCTGTGAGTTTGTTTTCTGTGTCTGTGAGTTTGTTTCTGTTTGGCAAATAAGTTCAGTTTTACTATTTTTTAGATTCTACATATAAGTGATATTATATGATATTTGTCCTTGTCTGACTTACTTCACTTAATATAATTTCTAGGTCCATCCATGTTGCTGCAAATGGCATTATTTCATTCTTTTTTTATGGCTGAATAAGAAGGAAATGCTAAAGGGACTCTCAACTGGATAGAAATCTTTAGATAGTATTAAGAAATTGGATAAATAAAACCGATGTTAATGGAATTAGAGCAAAAGGTTTTGATACAATATTACCTAAGGTTGGATGGGCCAAATGGACACACTATTGGTCCCCAAGGTTAAAAGGCCCCGAATAAGTCCACTCTATCTACCCCAGTTTAATACATATATTTAAAAGGGTGGAAGAAAATTACACTGGACTGACAAAAGGGCCGGAGTCCCTTGGCTCAACCCCTCACTGGGGACCCCGAAGCTTTTGTATAAACATAGATAAAATGGCTGGGGGGGTGGGTAAAAAGGACTTCTAGGACTTCTTATGAGACCAAAGCTTGTTGACGGGTTCTTAATGGAAACTAAAGTTAAAGCTATAAAAGTTGATAGGATTGAGATGAAAGATTATATAAATTGGTATATTGAAATGGGCTTTGTATAAGATGGTTACATCTCTTTCGCCAATTATATTGTGGGATAGACATTATGTCTCACTGGGGAATGCTTCCCCTGCCTGTTATTATAAGACAGGGCATATAAATCTGCTCCTTAGAAAATATTAATTAAACATACTAAAAGAAGGCAACAGGGTTACTTGAGCCCACACAATATGAAATAAAAACTGAGTTAACATCCAGGGTCTAATAAAAATATTAATAGAGATTTTTGCACTGGGTATAACCTGTGCACTCAGAAAGAGGGACTTTGTTGAATGCCTTGTGTAAATTTTGAAAGCATGGTAAATTGAACCCTAAAGTTTCCGAACATAAAACACTTGATTTCCAGTTTTGTTGGAAATCTCATTGATATAAAAAAAGCAAATTAAAGAAAATTCAGTTGGGCAAATCAACCTTTTAACATCATTTAGGTGGCAGACCAGGTCATTGGGGAATTCAAAGGAAATGTCTGTGTCTTACAAATCTCTACAAACCAGAAATGTAACTAACAGCCGATAATGACCTGAAACTGTGCCTAATTAGCTCAATCAGGTAAAACCTGAAATCAAATTGGGGAGGGGGGAATAAAGAAATAAAGTGGCCTTTTAACACTCAAACCACTGGATAGGCTCCTTCAACCAAAATTTAATTCAAAGCTTCCTTAAGGATTTATCAAAGACAAGTACAAATCATGAAGTCTTTTCCACAAATAGTAAAGCCTTAATCATCTAAGCAAGTAAATTTAACTTATTCCAACTGTTATTTATAAACTAGTAAGTTTATATTGTACTACCTGATTCAAAACTAAGTCTTAAAGTGAAGCCATGAGATCTTGAGTTTTGTCTGTTTATATTTCTGTGTGTACATTATACATATAATACGTCTCTACCTCTGGATAATATTATCAAAATTAAATTTATGAAAAAGCTCCATTTAATTGACTGAAAAGCAAGCACTTACAAATTAAATATTTCTAAATATAAAGAAAACTGGCAAGAATGAATTTCAGGTTCACATGATCTAGGAAATATTCAATATTAAATTCATATCTGGTATTAAAACCAGCTTAAGCTTTTTGGTTTAATCAATACAGGCATGTCTTTTATTGTAACTAAGTTTACTGAAGGTCAATAAGTTTGTTATTTGTGTTGCAGACTGTCAGCAAGGAAAATCAACTTGGTATGATGATATTTTCATAAGTTATGAAATAAAAGTAAGTGAGATAAGAGTTTTCAAGTGAACAATTTAGGAATAATTATGTTTTGGGTATGTCTATCTAAAATAGTTTCTCAAGATTTTTGTTAACTTGAAACTTTAGAGTTTTGCTAACTTAAATTATGGAATTCATTAAATATCAGTTCACTTCAAATAAGATAAGATACTGGAACATTGACTGCTAAAGACATCTAAGTTTACCTACTTTTGTCTCCTTATGAGAGGGAAACTAAAGATGTTTGGGTTTATTAAACCCATAGTTTGTACCACACCGAGGGAAAAATGTGCTATGAGAAGATATATGTTTCCAAATGTTGTGGAATAGTCCTATGTTTGCCAATCAGGAAATTCTGATATGACAGAGTTTAC
The DNA here is from genome assembly GCA_036417435.1 of Inia geoffrensis. Taxonomy (NCBI): domain Eukaryota; kingdom Metazoa; phylum Chordata; class Mammalia; order Artiodactyla; family Iniidae; genus Inia; species Inia geoffrensis. Next base: position 61,429,457 of record CM070920.1, read on the forward strand.
AATTACTTGCTAGTCAGTTTTCACTGGAGATTAAAGTTTTTAAGAATTCAAATTGTGATATAGGTATTGGGTTGGCCAAAAAATACCTTTGGGTTTTTCTGTAAGATGTTACAGAAAAACCCGAACTAACTTTTTGGCCAATGCAATAATTAAAGCTACTGGGATAATAAGGGAAACATTTAAGTATGCAAGGAAAGTAGGATGTATATTTTCATCAAAAGAAGGTATAAAGAATGGAAATGAACTTTGTTAAGGGAAAGGAAAGTGATTTTGTCTTAAAGCTTGTTGTTTCTGGATGGGAAAGAAAATAAGGGATAAACTAATACAGACACAGAAAGTTGTAGAAGGTTTGTAGAAGGGAACCCTGAGAAAAGCTTTGTACAAGGTCAAGCTGGGATTGGATCGAATTTAATTAGGTAAATGATTTTTGTTATTGAGGGTGAACTGGTGCAGGATTGGAGTTTGGTTTTCTCTGTTACAAGAACAAAGTTTTCTTGGAATGTTAAGCTACTTTTAATAACAGATTGTGAGTTTCTTTGCTTTCTAAATGATCTGTATTTGCCTTAAAAATATTTTATTGCCACTTTGGTTGAATGAATAAGTATTGGATTGTTTCATGGGGACCCATGATCCTATTTGACCAAGTGTTTTAAAACATTTTTATATCTTTGACAAATTTCCCAAATATCAAATTCTAATTAAGGTTATTTTGACCTCCAACTAACTTTGGGATGCTTCAAAGGGCCCCTGAAACATCCCAAAGAGAAACATTAAACTAATTAGGTTTATTGGGTATGTTAAATTACGTGGGAAACATTGTCAAATAAATAGTGACAAAACCTTCTTAGGTTATATTGTATGGGTAAATGTCATTAATACAGTTATTCCAAAAGTTATATGGAATTCCTAAAAATCTGATATGTCCTGGTATAATGTTATCAGTCATCACTCTATTTAGTATCTTAAAATGTTGTATGTTACAGAAATAACCAAGTTTCTTGTCAACTGCATTGTAATCAGATCTTTAACCATGGCACTTTAAGTTTTTACTTTATATACAATCATTATTTTACTCTGATGCTTTTATAAAATATCTTCAAGAAGATACTCCTGTTAGTCAGGTATCTCAGTGTAATTTTCTTCCACCCTTTTAAAATATATATATTAAACTGGGGTAGATAGAGTGGACTTGTTTGGGGCCCTTTAACCTTGGGGACCAATAGTGCATCCATCTGGCCCATCCAACCTTAGGTAATGTATCAACCTACAACAAATTGATAAAGTATGCCGTTGTAAATGAAGATGGAACATTTACCTTTTTCTCTTGACCTGATCCCTCTATAATTTGGATTCTGCACCTGGCTCTCCTGTGGACTTAATGGCTTATTGTGACTAGATTACAACTAGTTATACTAACCATTGTTTTAGTTTGTTCTCTCTTGTTTTCAAATTATTTATGCTTTTTGCCTCTCTCTGCTATAGTATGACTTTATTAATGTTACCAGCTGTATTACTTATATCCTGTCTATTTTATAAGATTATTATCTCTTGCATTACCCAATGTGTAACCAGGCCTCCAACAAAATTATTGATGGCTAAACATCTTGAGGTAGTCGATTATATATATAACTCTACATAGAATAACAATAATAGTTGAACTCTAGATATGAGAAGAAGCAACAAGGGAAAACATTTTCTGGATCATAATAGGCTAGTAAAACTGGCAAACCAGAGAAGTTTAGGTTATCAATAGGGCCTAATCCAAAGATTAGCACATAGTGTCTATCAAGAGAAGCCTCACCTGATCCAGGAATAAGCCTTTCTAGTGCTGTAGGACAAATGGGTCAGGAAATGTCTCAAACCTTGGTTGAATTTATGACCAAGAGGAATTGCTGTGGACAAAGTGTTGCCTGCAATTTCAGTAAACAAAGAATGCTGCCTGCCATTCTGGTAAACAACAAATGTTGCCTGTCATCAAGCCATCAGCCACTGCAGCCGTCCTTGAAGGTGTGACCTGAGAGGAGTTCAGGATGGTCCTAGACAGTAAAGATGCAAATGAAAGGAATAATTTCAATGACCCCAGACTCTTGCATCTTACTATACATAAACAGGCACTAAAATCATTAACTTGAAATGTCTGTTTTCTGTGATTAGCAGTAGTCTTATGATCTTCATCTACGTGTTTGTTTTTCAGAAAAAATTATATATCCTGGCTCCTCCTGTAACTCCTCTGACCAACTTCTCAGAAATATATGAGCAGCTGTATCCTGGGCTATAGTCCTCAGTAAGTCCTGAATAAAACATAACTCTCAACTTTTAGGTTGCGATTTTTTTTAAGTTGACTTCTGAAGTTGTTTCACATCTGTCTTACAATTAATGACTGTGTTTGGTTTCTACCTTGCTTTATTTTTAGGGGCTCTCATCTACAGATGGCATGGAATGTTTTCAGGCAAACTATGTGCTGTATACAAACAGGGAAACATTTCCATCACAAAGAAACATGTGTGACCTATACACATATTTCAACCATTCTATATTAAATTGCTGTTTTTCTCCTAATCTCAGAAGTAAATTTAAAACCACAAACCAAGTGTTTCCAGGAAGATGGAGGAAGAGTAGGAGGCAGAGATCAGCTTCCTCCTCACAGATACACCAGAAATACATCTACACACGGAACAACTCCTACAGAACACCTACTGAATGCCGACAGAAGACCTCAGACTTCCCAAAAGGCAAGAAACCCCCCACGTACCTGGGTAGGGCAAAAGAAAACAGAATAAACAGAGACAAAAGGATAGGGATGGGACTTGCACCAGTGGGAGGGAGCTGTGAAGGAGGAAAGGTTTCCACACACTATGGAGCCCCTTCTCCGGCGGAGACTGTGGGTGGCAGAGGGGGAAAGATTCGGAGCTGAGGAGGAAAGCACAGCAACAGGGATGCGGGGGCAAATTGGAGAGATTCCCGCACAGAGGATTGGTTCTGAGCAGCACTCAGCAGCCCGAGAGGCTTGTCTGCTCACCCGCCAGGGTGGGCAGGGCTGTGAGCTGGGGCTCAGGCTTCGGTCGGAGCGCAGGGAGAGGACTGGTGTTGGCGACGTGAGCACAGCCTGCAGGGGGTTAGTGCGCCACGGCGGGCCGGGAGGGAGTCTGGGGAAAAGTCTGGACCTGCTGAAGAGGCAAGAGACTTTTTCTTCCCTCTTTGTTTCCTTGTGCACGAGGAGAGGGGATTAAGAGTGTTGCTTAGGGCTTCCCTGGTGGCGCAATGGTTGAGAGTCCACCTGCCGATGCAGGGGACAAGGGTTCGTGCCCCGGTCCGGAAGGATCCCAAACGCCGTGGAGCAGCTGGGCCCATGAGCCGTGGCAGCTGAGCCTGTGTGTCCGATGCCTGTGCTCCACAGTGGGAGAGGCCACAACAGTGAGAGGCCTGCATACCGCAAAAAAACAAAAAAAAAAGAGTGTTGCTTAAAGGAGCTCCAGAGATAGGGGCAAGCTGCAGCTAAAATTGCGGACCACAGAGACAGGCATGAGACGCTCAGGCTGCTGCTGCTGACACCAAGAACCCTGTGTGTGAGCACAGGTCACTATCCACACCCCCCTTACAGAGAGTCTGTGCAGCCCAGTACAGCCAGGGTCACAGGAACCAGGGACAACTCCCCCGGGAGAACGCATGGTGCGCCTCAGGCTGGTGCAACATCATGCCAGCTTCTGCCACTGCAGGCTTGCCCCGCACTCCATGCCCCTCCCTCCCCCTGGCCTGAGTGAGTCCCAGCCCCTGAATCAGCTGCCCCTTTAATCCCATCCTGTCTGAGCGAAGAACAGATGCCCTCCGGCGACCTACACACAGAGGTGGGGCCAAACGCAAAACTGAGCCCCTGGGAGCTGTGAGAGCAAAGAAGAGAAAGGGAAATCTCTCTCAGCAGCCTCAAAAGCAGCGGATTAAAGCTCCACAATCAATTTGATATACCCTGCATCTGTGGAATATGTGAATAGACAACGAATCATCCCAAATTAAGGGGGTGGACTTTGAGAGCAAGATTTATTATTTTTTCCCCTTTTCCTTTTTTTGTGAGGGTGTATGTGTATGCTTCTGTGTGAGATTTTGTCTGTATAGCTTTGCTTCAACCATTTGTCCGAGAGTTCTATCAGTCCATTTTTTAAAAAAAAAATTTTAATAATTACTTTTTATTTTAATAACTTTATTTTACTTTATCATCGTTCCTTCCTTCCTTCCCTCCTTTAGACAACGAATCTGCGTGAGATTTTGTAAGTATAGCTTTGCTTCCACCATTTGTCCGAGGGCACTATCCATCCAATTTTTTTCCTCTTAATAATTATTTTTTTTATTTTAATAACTTTATTATATTTTATCTTACTTTATTTTATTATACTTTATCTTCTTTCTTTCTTGTTTTCCTTCCATCCCTCCTTCCTTCCTTCCTTCCGCCCTCCCTCCTGTCTTTCTTTCTTTCTACTTCTACTAATTTTTTTCTATCTACTTTTTCTTCCTTTTATTCTGAGCTGTGTGGATGAAAGGCTCTTGGTGCTGCAGCCAGGAGTCAGTGCTGTGCCTCTGAGGAGGGAGAGCCAAATTCAGGACACTGGTCCACAAGAGACCTCCCAGCTCCATATATCAAATGGCAAAAATCTCCCAGAGATCTGCATCTCAACACCAGCACCCAGCTTCACTCAAGAACCAGCAAGCTACAGTAATGAACATCCTATGCCAAACAACTAGGAAGACAGGAACACAACCCAACCCATTAGCAGAGAGGCAGCCTAAAACCATAATAAGTCCACAGACACACCAAAACACACCACCAGGCGTGGACCTGGCCACCAGAAAGACAAGATCCAGCCTCATCCGCCAGAACACAGGCACTAGTTCCATCCACCAGGAAGCCTACACAACCCAGTGAACCAACATTAGCCACTGGGGACAGACACCAAAAACAACGGGAACTATGAACATGCAGCCTGCAAAAAGGAGACACCAACCACAGTAAGATAAGCAAAATGAAAAGACAGAAAAACACACAGCAGATGAAGGAGCAAGATAAAAACCCACCAGACCTAAAAAAATGAAGAGGAAAGAGGCAGTCTACCTGAAAAAGAATTCAGAATAATGATAGTAAAGATGATTCAAAATCTTGGAAATAGAAGAGACAAAATGCAATAAACATTTAACAAGGTCCTAGAAGAACTAAAGATGAAACAAACAATGATGAACAACACAATAAATGAAACGATAAATACTCTAGATGGAATCACTAGCAGAATAACAAAGGAGGAAGAACGGATAAGTGACCTGGAAGATAAAATAGTGGAAATAACTACTGCAGAGCAGAATAAAGAAAAAAAGAATGAAATGAACTGAGGACAGTCTCAGAGACCTATGGGAAAACATTAAATGCACGAACATTTGAATTACAGGGGTTCCAGAAGAGGAAGAGAAAAAGAAACGGACTGAGAAAATATTTGAAGAGATTATAGTCAAAAACTTCCCTAATATGGGAAAGGAAAGAGTTAATCAAGTCCAGGAAGCACAGAGAGTCCCATACAGGATAAAACCAAGGAGAAATACGCCAAGACACATATTAATCAAACTGTCAAATATTAAATACAAAGAAAGCATATTAAAAGCAGCAATGGAAAAACAACAAATAACACACAAGGGAATCCCCATTAGGTTAACAGCTGATTTTTCAGCAGAAACTCTGCAAGCCAGAAGAGACTGGCAGGACATATTTAAAGTGATGAAGGAGAAAAACCTGCAACCAAGATTACTCTACCCAGCAAGGATCTCATTGAGATTTGATGGAGAAATTAAAACCTTTACAGACAAGCAAAAGCTGAGAGAGTTCAGCACTACCAAACCAGCTCTACAACAACTGATAAAGAAACTTCACTAGGCAAGAAACACAAGAGAAGGAAAACACCTACAATAACGAATCCAAAACAATTAAGAGAATGGGAATAGGAACATACATATCGATAATTACCTTAAATGTAAATGGACTAAATGCTCCCACCAAAAGACACAGATTGGATGAACGGATACAAAAACAAGACCCATATATTTGCTGTCTACAAGAGACCCACTTCAGACCTAGAGATACATACAGACTGAAAATAAGGGGATGGAAAAAGATATTCCATGCAAATGGAAATCAAAAGAAAGCTGGAGTAGCAATTCTCATATCAGACAAAATAGACTTTAAAATAAAGACTATTAGAAGAGACAAAGAAGGACACTACATAATGATCAAGGGATTGATCCAAGAAGAAGATATAACAATTGTAAATATTTATGCACCCAACATAGGAGCACCGCAATACATAAGGCAAATACTAACAGCCATAAAAGCGGAAATTGACTGTAACACTTTCATAGTAGGGGACATTAACACTCCACTTTCACCAATGGACAGATCATCCAAAATGAAAATTAATAAGGAAACACAAGCTTTAAATAATACATTAAAGAAGATGGACTTAATTGATATTTATGGGGCATTCCATCCAAAAACAACAGAATACACATTTTTCTCTCGTGCTCATGGAACATTCTCCAGGATAGATCATATCTTGGGTCACAAATCAAGCCTTGGTACATTTAAGAAAATTGTATCAAGTATCTTTTCCGATCATAATGCTATGAGACTAGATATCAATTACGGGGAAAGATCTGTAAAATACACCAACACATGGATGCTAAGCAATACACTACTTAATAATGAAGTGATCACTGAAGAAATCAAAGAGGAAATTTAAAAATACCTAGAAACAAATGACAATGGAGACACGACAACCCAAAATCTATGCAATGTAGCAAAAGCACTTCTAAGAGAGAAGTTTATAGCAGTAAAATCCTACCTTTAAAAACAGGAAACATCTTGAATAAACGACCTAACCTTGCACCAAAAGCAATTAGAGAAAAAAGAACAAAAAAACCATAAAGTTAGCAGAAGGAAAGAAATCATAAAAATCAGATCAGAAATAATTGAGAAAGAAATGAAGGAAATGATAGCAAAGATAAATAAAACTAAAAGCTAGTTCTTTGTGAAGATAAACAAAATTGATAAAACATTAGCCAGGTGCATCAAGAAAAAAGGGAGAAGACTCAAATCAATACGATTAGAAATAAAAAAGGAGAAGTAATAAATGACACTGCAGAACTACAAAGGATCATGAGAGATTACTACAAGCAACTCTATGCCAATAAAATGGACAACCAGGAAGAAACTGAAAAATTCTTAGAAATACACAACCTGCCAAGACTGAATCAGGAAGATATAGAAAATATGAACAGACCAATCACAAGGACTGAAATTGAAACTGTGATTAAAAATCTTCCAACAAACAAAAGCTCAGGACTGGCTTGGTTCACAGGCGAATTCTATCAAACACTTAGAGAAGAGCTAACACCTATCCTTCTCAAACTCTTCCAAAATATAGCAGAGGGAGGAACACTCCCAAATTCCTCCTACGAGGCCACCCTCACCCTGATAGCAAAACCAGACAAGGATGTCACAGAGAAAGAAAACTACAGGCCAATATCACTGATGAACATAGATGCAAAAATCCTCAACAAAATACTAGCAAACAGAATCCAACAGCACATTAAAAGGATCATACACCATGATCAAGTGGGGTTTATTCCAGGAATGCAAGGATTCTTCAATATACACAAATCAATCAATGCGATAAACCATCTTAACAAATTGAAGGAGAAAAACCATATAATCATCTCAATAGTTGCAGAGAAAGCTTTCGACAGAATTAAACACACATTTATGATAAAAACCCTGCAGAAAGTAGGCATAGAGGGAACTTTCCTCAACATAATAAAGGCCATATAAGACAAACACACAGCCAACATCATCCTCAATGGTGAAAAACTGAAAGCATTTCCACTAAGATCAGGAACAAGACAAGGTTGTGCACTCTCACCACTCTTATTCAAGATAGTTTTGGAAGTTTTAGCCACAGCAATCAGAGAAGAAAAGGAAATAAAAGGAATCCAAATCGGAAAATAAGAAGTAAAGCTGTCACAGTTTGCAGATGACATGATACTATACATAGAGAATCCTAAATAGGCTACCAGAAAACTACTAGCAATAATCAATGAATTTGGTAAAGTATCAGGGTACAAAATTAATGCACAGAAATCTCTGGCATTCCTATATACTAATGATGAAAAATCTGAAAGTGAAATTAAGAAAACACTCCCATTTACCATTGCAACAAAAAGAATAAAATATCTAGGAATAAACCTAAGGAGACAAAAGACCTGTAAGCAGAAAATTATGAGAGACTGATTAAAGAAATTAAAGATGATAGAAATAGATGGAGAGATATACCATGTTCTTGGATTGGAAGAATCAACATTGTGAAAATGATTCTACTACGCAAGGCTATCTACAGATTCAATGCAAACCCTATCAAACTACCACTGGCATTTTTCACAGAACTACAAAAAAAAAATTCACAATTTGTATGGAAACACAAAAGACCCCAAATAGCCAAAGCAATCTTGAGAATGAAAAGTGGAGCTGGAGGTATCAGGCTCCCTGACTTCAGACTATACTACAAAGCTACAGTAATCAAGACAGTATGGTACTGGCACAAAAACAGAAAGATAGATCTATGGAACAGGGTAGAATGCCCAGAGGGAAACCCATGCACTTATGGTCACCTTATCTTTGATAAAGGAGGCAGGAATGTACAGTGAAGAAAAGACAGCCTCCTCAATAAGTGGTGCTAGGAAAACTGGACAGGAACCTGTAAAAGTATGAGATTAGATCACTCCCTAACACCATACACAAAAATAAGCTCAGAATGGATTAAAGACCTAAATGTAAGGCCAGAAACTATCAAACTCTTAGAGGAAAACATAGGCAGAGCACTCTATGACATAAATCACAGCAAGATCCTTTTTGACACACCTCCTAGAGAAATGGAAATAAAAACAAAAATAAACAAATGGGACCTAATGAAACTTCAGAGCTTTTGCACAGCAAAGGAAACCATAAACAAGGCCAAAAGACAACCCTGAGAATGGGAGAAAATATTTGCAAATGAAGCAACTGACAAAGGATTAATCTCCAAAACTTATAAGCAGCCCATGCAGCTCAATAAGAAAAAAACAAACAACCCAATCCAAAGAAGACCTAAATAGACATTTCTCCAAAGAAGATATTCAGACTGCCAACCAACACATGAAAGAATACTCAACATCACTAATCATTAGAGAAATGCAAATCAAAACTACAATGAGATATCATCTCATACCAGTTAGAATGGCCATTATCAAAAAATCTAGAAACAATAAATGCTGGAGAGGGTGTGGAGAAAAGGGAACCCTCTTGCACTGCTGGTGGGAAGGTGAATTGGTTCAGTCACTGTGGAGAACAGTATGGAGGTTCCTTAAAAAACTAAAAATAGAACTACCATATGACCCAGCAATCCCACTACTGGGCATATACCCTGAGAAAACCAAAATTCAAAAAGAGTCATGTACCAGAATGTTCATTGCAGCTCTATTTACAATAGCCCGGAGATGGAAACAGCCTAAGTGCCCATCATCAGATGAATGGGTAAAGAAGATGTGGCACATATACACAATGGAATATTACTCAGTGATAAAAAGAAACGAAATTGAGCTATTTGTAATGAGGTGGATAGACCTAGAGTCTGTCATACAGAGTGAAGTAAGCCAGAAAGAGAGAGACAAATACTGTATACTAACACATATATATGGAATTTAAGAAAAAAAAATGTTATGAAGAACCTAGGGCTAAGAGAGGAATAAAGACACAGACCTACTGGAGAACGGGCTTGAGGATATGGGGAGGGGGAGGGGTGAGCTGTGATAGGGCGAGGGAGGGGCATGGACATATATACACTACCAAACGTAAAGCAGATAGCTAGTGGGAAGCAGCTGCATGGCACAGGGATATCGGCTTTGTGCTTTGTGACCGCCTGGAGGGGTGGGATTGGGAGGGTGGGAGGGAGGGAGACGCAGGAGGGAAGAGATTCGGGAATATATGTATATATGTAACGGATTTGTTTTGTTGTAAATCAGAAACTAACACACCATTGTAAAGCAATTGTACCCCAATAAAGATGTTAAAAACAACACACACACACACAAGCCAAGTTCAATTTTATCTCCATATTTTTCCAATAATTTGTATCTAAACACTTTACCAGTATGTAATAATAGCAGCAGCAATATACAGAGATACAGTTAAAAAGTCTGTATGTCAATTTACAACGTGATTTTTATTAATAACTAAAGGTACATAATACGCATTTCTTTGGCATTCTATTTCTCTCAAACACAGAAACGTCCAGAAAATTCACTATAAAGCAGATTTCAAATAAATTGTTACATCTAAATTTTTTAAATAAGCTTAAGCTTTCTTCTGTAATTACCTAGGCAAAAATTCCTGATTTTAGTTGAGAAATGTAATTTAAAACTACAATGCTATTCCAGTAAACACACTCTAGAATGATTAAATGAAAAAGTTAAACATTACCAGGTCCTGGTTAGACCATTCATCACTGCTGGTAGGAGTGTAAATTAGTACAAGAACCTTTGGAAACTGTTTGACAGTAGTTACTAAATCTAGACATATCAAGCTCCACTTCTTGGTATATAACTCATAGAAATGAATACATGTCCTCACCAAAAAAGTATATTTGAATGCTCATAGCAGCATAATTAATACTTGCCGAAACCTGAAAACAACATTAATGCGCATAAACAGAATGTAAAAGTAATTATGATATAGGCATACAATAAAACTCTGTATAAGAAAAAAGTGAATTATTTCTACATGCAAACGTATGGCTGAATCTTACAAACTATTGAGTAGTATTTTACTTATTTTGACTTATTAGTCAAACACAAAAGGAATACACATCATAAAACTTAAAAATAAGCAAAACTAGTCTATGGTTTTAATATATTCATACAAAAATTTGTACACAAATGTTCATAGCAGAATTATTCATAATAGCCCCAAAGTGGAGACAACCCAAAAATCCATTAACTGATGAATGAATAAACAAAATGTGGTATACCCATACAATGGAACATTATTCAGCCACAAAGAGAATGAAGTACTGATACATGCAATAACACAAACATTGAAAACAGTATTATATTAAATAAAATAATCCAGACACAATAGGTCACATATTGTATAATTCCATTCAGATTAAATATGCAGAATAGGCAAATCCATAGATACAGAAAGTAAATTAGTAGTTTCTAGGGGGTGGGAGGAATAGGGGATTGCTGCTTAGTGGGTATGGGGTTTCTTTCTGAATAATGAAATATTCTGGAAATGGCCGTCTGTGATGATTCCACAACATTGTGAATGTACTAAAACCCATTGAATTGTACACATTAAAATGGATAAAATAGTGAATGTTATGTTGCATGAATTTTATCTCAAAAATAATAAATAATAACAAAGAAACAAAGGCCTGAATTTATGGTTTTAGAAGACAAGATATTTTTTTGGTTCAGGATAATAGTGTCCAGAAGAGGACATGAAGGAACTTTAGATTCTGGTAGTATTCTAGTTCTTGATCTGGGTAGTGGTTACGTGGATGTACTCACTTTGTAAAAATTCATGTAGCTACATATTCTTATGATCTGTATGTAATATATGTTGTTTCAATTAAAATATTAAAAAAATAAATTTTACAAATAAAATACTTCATAGACCCAGGTATGATTCAATATATGGTAGCTTAAAATTTAAAGCAAGGAATGATTAAAATATATAATGCAGTTTCACAACAGATAACCTATAGTTTGTTATCTGAATGTTTACTGAATTCAACAATGCATCAGTCTTGCAAAGTTAAATCAATAAAAATGAATTATCAACTTTAATGCCATGAATCAAATACTAACATTTAGTTTTAAAATACTTTTTCAACTATTTGGAGTAGAAATAGTTGAAAGCACCAAACACTAAAACGTCAAACATGTAAAATAAACAGCATTAATTTGACCACATTTTGGCATTTCAATAGGCAAGCCTAAATTTGGAAAACTTTTCTCTTCACTTCTTACTATCCTCATGGAATTTCTGAAAGCCAGATAGTATTAGATAGACAGATGACCAATGTTACAATAACATCTATTTGAAGGCTTTATATTGCTGACTGTAACTGGAAAATACTGGGTGTGTTTTAAAATCACCATTGTGCTTTTATACAAATGTTGTAGACCAGAGGCTTAGGAAAAGCCAAAACACTTGGCTATAGAGAAAACTTATCTTCTTTTTTTGTTGTTTTAATTTTATTTTCATTTCAGTTTTGGGGAAGAATCCTTAACAATTTTTGTAAATCCAGGTAACATTTTATCTTTGAGGAATTTTTTGCCCCAAAATAATCTAAGGTGAAGGACAACCAGAATCACTTTGCAAACAAGATCCTATGCAGCAAGTCTTTACAATATTCAGTAGATTTGGTACATAGATTTAGTAGTGAAAAGGACTATCCAATGTCTACTATAGATCCAGAAAACAAACTGGTAGTTGCCAGAGGGGAGGCAGGTGGGGGAACAGGCGAAATTGGTGAAGGGGATTAAGAGGTACAGACTTCCAGCTATAAGTCACGGGGATGTAATGCACAGCATAGTGAATATGGTCAATAATATTGTAACAACTTTGTATGGTGACAGATGATAACTAGACTTATTGCGGTAATCATTTCATAATGTATAAAAGTATCAAATCACTATGCCGTACACCTGAAACCAACATTATATTGTTATGTCAAATATAATTTGATAAACATTAAATATAAAACAAATCAATTTTTTAAGGTCTCATCTAAAGAAAGACTCAGTGCTGTATATGGAGTCTTCTAAAAGCAGACTATAATACGCTGTAAAATGTACAAGATTAATCAGTAAGATTGATAAATACAAAGTCTGATTTAATAACAGAAATGAATCTCTTTTTTCTCAATGAATTTGTCCTTCATTCCTTTCCATAAACCCTCTCTGTTATTTAGGAAAGTAGTACATCTAGCCTAGGCTTCTCCATTTTCAAGGTAGTCAAATTACTAAGGTTATAATTGCAAACACTTATTTAACAATGCTCCCAAGTCTTATTGCTTTCTAAGTACATAAACAATGACATACCCATGGGAAAGTGAATCTTCAAAGAAAAAAAAAATAGAAAAACAAGTTTCACTTAATAACATTTTGGAAAGTGAGGCAAAAATAATAAATATATGACATTTTTTTCTATTAGTATGTCATGGCATCTGACGACACTTCCTATTGATATTATTGATAATTAACAAAAAAATATTTAGCTCTAAGGAGCACAGGAACGTAAGGTGACTTTAAGGGGCAAAAATGTTGCATTTATTTAGAAACACCAAGTGCTATGTTTGGCATTAATTAATTAATACCAACATGAATCAGGAGGAAAAAAATATCTGTCCAGCAGCACACATTCTAAAATTGGAACTAGCCTGGAATGAACTGCTGCTCTATTCACTGAGTCATTGCCTGAGGAATTTCCACTTCAGCTCTCTGTTTTGGCTAATTTCCCCACAAACAGATATGTGACCAGCTTCCTTCTTCCACATCCAGTGTAATGTAGTCTCATACTGCAGTTATATCCCTCCACTGTACTGTGTAAACAGGAAAGGGAAGTAGGTCCTGATAAAGATTAATAATTTCTTGGCTTCATTCCAAAGTGAGAATGCCTAGAGTTGAAATACCTTTGTTTTTGCTATCATTTGTAATTGCTTTGCATCGTGGAAATATAGTGTTGCTTGTCACTAAAGAGAGTTTTATTTTGCTATGGTGGACTTTGTTCCCCTTTCCAAATACGTTAAGCTACTTATATTTTATTCATAATCTTAAATTCTTGCTTGATGACTAACCTGACCGTCACCACATAATTGGTGAATTCTCAGGGTTCACCATGCTAAATTCCAGTTCTCAGTCCTAAATATCACATGACATTTATATACTCTTCTTTTCAACTAGTGTACCTATATGAAATAGTTACATTCAAATTAAAGTCCTTGTTTTTTATTTCAGAAAATTAAAATTTGCTATTATGTCTAATATAAGGAAAGGAAATTTTATTTATCTTAACATCATTTATTTATATTCTATAGTTTTCTCTTTCAAAATAACATATTTATTTTATATGATTTACAAAAGATCACTTTCATATATAACACTACATCCAGGATTCCAATTTAGAATAAATAAAAATAAAGCATAATTTATTTACCAAAGAATTTTGCTATAATTAAGCTATCACTCAATTTTTTGTTTAAATTTTAATTTAGGATAGTTTAACTGCTGTATGCCAGATTAAATTTTAGATTCTTAGAATTTTTGGAAATACCTTTGATAATCTGTGCATTGAATTTTTCCTTATCACGATTTTTAGTCCATACTCTAAGAATGACAGCTAATATTTAATCCTTTATTATTCCAAAATGTAATTATTTAGAACTTGATTATATATTATTTTTCATTGCTTGAGATTTTCTTTCTCTGTCTGGATAATAATGTTTGTGAGCATAACAACAGAAATTGTCAAATATGTGCTCAAAAATGTTTGCTTGAATGAATTGATAAAATATGTTTTTGTTTTAAACCTTATAGTATCTCACACAGAGTACGCACTCAATAATTACCAGCTTCTTAATAAGCTGATAACAATACGAGATATTCCTAAGGGATTCACACTTTATTAGTGTTAAGAATCATTGTCTGGCTTTGTTTAAAACGATGAATTGTTTTCTGTAGGCCAAGTGTTTTTCAGGTCCATAAATAGCAGAAAATTAGAATGAGATGAAGCCTTCTGTCGACAATGCAGAACAGCAAAATTCACCATCAAACAAAATGTAATTGTTAGGTAGTTATTTATGCTACTTATTTACTCTCTCACTCTTTCTTTGGACTCCATTCTTCCTGAGTTATCACCATTAGTGATAAGAGTAACAAGAAAAAGGAGAAAATATGCTAGGGTATGTAAATAAGAGAGGATGTGATCCCTGTGACTGAGTTCCCACACCACATTAGTTAGTCACAGAGGAGATTATGAGCAAGGAGACCCAAGGATCACATGGAAGTTATTTTTGGACGATTCTAGCCCTATCACTTCCAATCTGAGAAAAATACAGGTAAAATTCAATTTTGCAGTTTATATTGAGGAACTATGGAAATTAATGACTAAGCAGCATCCCCCAAATTCTGGAGAAATGATTTATTATATTACTAAGTACCACATAAAACAACCGTTGAATATCCATAGTATGGAAGAGAGTAGTAGTAAGAAAGAACTGTCAGACAAAGGTGACATAGCTCATTTTGATGCAGTGTATTCTGGGAGGATATTGTATGAGGTTGAAGAGGCCTGTAAATACTCAAAGGCAAACAAGAGTACAAACGTTGAATATAAATCTGAGAATACATGCGGGAGCCAAGGGAGATGAAATGGCACTCACTGTCTAGCGGTGTGTATAATCCACAATATGTATAGTTTATTCAGGGATAACTGATTTATCACTTCCCAATAAATTAAACATGGCCTGAACTAATTATCTTTCAATATATATTCCTGAAAAGACTTCAATACCCAACCTATTGTTCATGTTAATGAAATGTAATTTTTAGTTTCAACAAAAAAATTCTTTAGAGTCATTTCTGATCTTCCTATTTCTCATAGATGTTTCATATACTCAGTGAGTCACAAAGTTATATTTGTTTCTCCAATTTAGAAACATCTCCAACCTGTCCTTTTCTGCCACAACCCCAGTCCAAACCTTCATCACAGAACCCTGAAATTATTACAATAGACTCCTAAATGATGTTCCTATCATCTCCCCTCATCAAATTCACATTGTACATGTCTACTATGTTAAACTTTCTATATATTCATCATTTGACTTCTCTTCTTAAATATCTTCACTGACTCTTAACCATGTCCAGAATAAAGTCCTATCCACTGTGACTGGTTTTCTTAAATCTTCAGATTGGCTCCATATTGGCAGTCTAAGGCCTAACACTTAGCACTTATCAAACAGGCATCCTGCATTTGAGCTAGGTTGTCTTTCCGTGTTTTGTGGCCAATTCCATTTCAAATTCTTTCCTTGTGCTTTCTTTTCCTGGCTGGAATTCACCTATTCTCTTATCTATGTAACTAAATCTAACCATCCATTAAAGCATAGCTACTGCCCCTACTTTCCCTCCAAGCCGTTAAGTTAGTGTCTGAAAACATGCTTGCTGATATTGTTTAGATGTGAAATATTTCCTATGTCCTCTCCAAAATTAAGAAGTAGCTCACATTTTATACCTCTTATCTACATCCCTAGTACTCTTCTACCTTGTATTTTTGTATATAGTCAGTAAATTAACTCGGAATATACAATGAGGTCCCTAGCTTAAAAATTGTTACCAAATCAAATCAGATTTGAAAAATATAAAAAATTCATTTGTAATGAGTGCTTTGCTTTTAATATATAGTTGTGGTCTGACAAAGTGCTTGATAACCTGTTCTCTAAATGTGCAAAACACATTTCACTTTCTAAAAAATTGCTAAACAAATCTTTTGTCCAAAAACAAAAATTACATAAATTTCAGCTCAGCCTTATATTTCAATTATCACTATTATCAATATTTTGAATGAGCTGCATCTAAATTAGGTTTTATTATTACCGAATCATCAAATGGATCTGTTTGATATCAGTAATTACTAAGGGATTATGGATATTCCCAAACAGGCAATTAATCAATGCTTTATCTGGAATCAAGGAACAGTCATAAATACCCTTCTCTCATTTTTGCTGGATGGGAATATGAAGTATTTAATCCAGAGAAAAATGACCCTCATATTCTATCAAGTTTCACTTCTACTACTCAAGCCTTTCAATTATGTAATACTATAATGAGACCAGGGTAAAAATGTCAAAATAAATGTATTTTAACTCATGATGAATATGTTCAAGAGTCCCCTGGATGCAAACCTTCCTGCAAAGTATTTTGTTACTGTGTTTTCAATTGGCAAAATTTTAATAAACCAAGGACTGAAGAAGCACAAAAAGCAAGTGAGATAACATTAAACCATACCCCATATTTTAATGGCAAATTTATACCAACACTAACAAAAATGTAACCATTATGTTTGTACTGATACTTCTGACTGTAATTTCATGCTATTTTCACCATCATGTTCAAAAAATCGTATTGAATGGGAAATCTTTTGAACAAATTGACTGAAAGAAACCATGTGGACCCATAAATAATTACAAGATTTTTATCTTCAAGAAAAGTAAAATCTTTCCTTTGACAATTCCACAGAATAGAACAAAAGCATATTTTATAATTGTTTTTAATGAGGGATTGAAAAAACAAAATGACAGGATTTTAAAATATTTTTATGGTTATATATATTAACAGATGCTTAAGACTTGCATGTTCACCTGGGATTTCTGCATTCCTATCTGTAGGAATAGAAGAATAACTTATTTAAGAGGACTTAACTAATGACAACACATTTCTAAAATGGGCTTAAAAATCCTTCCAAAGTGCTGAGGGAGAACTATTAAATGGTTACAAAAAATCACACTCTGACCATTTCTTTGGATTACAAATTTATGTATACTTTTTGCTTTTTCACTGAATGAGTACAGCCAATTGAAAAATTAGACAGTACAGATGCATTTCAAAATGGCAAATTATAAAGTGCACTGCCAAAGTGCTATAATTGTTATTGACAAATGTACATACAAACAGTGCTGGATTAGAATATTTCACAGCAACTAATAGTGTTTGCTAGCCAAACTACGTTAAAAATTTTAGAAGAATAGAAGAACTACATGTCTCATAAAACCTTATATAAAACATTTCCATTAATATTTGATTCATATATAAACACACTGACCTCTAAATCCAGAAAATAATTTCTTAATGCACACTCAGACTTGCAGTAAATATTGGTACTGAAAAATGGGCCATGTCCTGAATGGCTGAGAGATGGTGACCATGAAAAAGGCTTACCTAATTAAAAAAAAAAAAAAGAGATCATGGCAAGGAATGGAGTGGACATGCTAGAGAGTAGGTTGGAGAGGGAGCAGAGCTGGCAGAAGGTAAGAGACATATGTTAATGTGGAATGGAACAAGTGGTTATAAACAAAAGTCATCATGAAACTCAGAAGAGTAGAATGAAAGTTGTGCATACACACACACACACACACACACACAAGTTACTAAGCAAGAGTTAGGTAAATTTTAATATGTCTTATAGTTGAAATTTTGCCATAACTATTTTAAAATATTGTGAAGATCAAATATAACAGTTGTGAAAGTGCTACATAAACTGTAAAATGCTATACTCAAGTAAGACAGACAATATTTACTCAAAATGCAAAGTAAAACTCTCATTCCAACTCTGGGAGAAAGGCAAACAATGAGCTCTCCAGGGCACAGAGGGGAGAAAAACCTTACTCTGGCCTATTACCAGATTTCCTTGGAACCACAGACTCTCCGGTCACTCTATAGGATGGCTTTGAATGCAAGAGTAAAGACACTGGCAAAGTTGGCAAAGTCACAGAATAGTGTGGAGAAAAATCCTTAATCTGTGGAAGAAAGAGATTCCCTTTTCTGTTTCTTAACCTGCATAACGCATTACTGCCTGCACATGAGCATGGTGTTAAATTATGCTAATTTCTTTGAGTAAGGGAATAAGAGGGACAGGAAAGGTGTAAAAATTCACTAAAACAGCCAAAATACAAAACATTTTTCCCTCCATACCTAACTACTAGGATAGAAGTCTACAATGCATCAGCTATGTGTAAATTACAATAACAGCTTTACAGGTAGGGAACTGAGGGTTAGTGAGAGGAAATGACTTAATAAGGCCACTTATTCAACACCACAAAGTCAGTATTTCTGAGTCTGAGTCTCATCAAATTCCTGGAACTTTCCCCAACACAGCCTTCCATCACACACACAAAAAAAGAGGCTACAAAGATAAACAGGTAAAAAGAACCAACCCAGGTTTTCAGCTTTCTTCTTTTTTAAGTTCATCACAAGATTTTAGAAATATTTTAGCACTGTGTAAAATTTTCATTAAATTTTGTTAAACACCTGTTACATTTTCTCAGATCATTAACTCTCAATGCATTTTTCATTATATTAGGAGCACATGCAACTGTTAATCATTTTAAAAGGTCTTAAAATTTTCAAGGAAAAGCACAAAATGATGAAAATAGAGCTGGAATGACCTTAGAAACAATCTATTCAAACCACCTCATTTTATAAATAAGGAAATAAAGGCTCAGATAGGATGACTTGCTCAGGGTCACACAATCTGTCAGTTCCAGACTCAAGATCAGAATTTAAATCTCCAAACTTGTAGCCTAGGGCTCTGTTCTTTTTCAAACCTATAAGAAATGACTGCATTTAAACATTTAGTCCAGAAAACTCTTAAAATTGAGTGTCATCAATAAAAGTAAGCCATGTGGCAAAGAATGGATAGAGTTTAGTTCATACCAAAAATGAGCTGCCAGTCACTGTGATAAGATCTGTTTCTTTCTGAGACCCATGGTTTCCTGCTGGATTGGAGAATGCAAACTGGGTTTCTTCCTCCTGTCCAAAGAAGTCAGAGTCAGGATGTACGTTCCATTCCGTTTTGGTTGGTGGCAGTAGTTCTGAGACACTGTTTTCACAAAGGGTGCTCGAAGGAGTCAGAGCATCTGTGTCTACTGTTAGCTTACTGCTGGGGGTCAAAGCTTGGGGCTCTTGACTCGAGGTTTTCATAGTCAAAGAGCTCAGAGATCCCAACGGCCCCACACTTAGACTTGAGACATCATCCGTATCTAAGGGACTCTGCTGAAAACCAGCAGCTGTCGTTCCAAAGAAGAGTGAGGTATCCAGACTTTGAGGAAGGTCACTGGTGGCCATCAAGGCCTGAGGGTCCACCGCCTGCCCTAAGGAATTATTATTAGTAGTAGCAGGGAGGTTCCCTGCCAGAGTTGAGTTCACAGAAGCCACATCAATAGTCAAGATCCCAGAGTTCACCAATGCGGTGTCCAATACTGCAGCAGAAGTATTACCGGGCACATCAGAGAAGAGAGACACAAGCTCTGCATCACCGAGGTCATTCTGCCCTTGGCTGGTAAGTTCACTGCTGGGCGTAAGAGAATTTGCAGCTCCTAGCTGAGCTAAGAGATCCTGGCGCAGGTTGTGCCTTTTGGCCATGTGGGTCTTCATGCTGTGCTTGGATGTGAAGAGTTTATTACAAGTGGAGACTGGGCATCGGCTTTTCCCAGTGTCCACATCCTGCAAGTGTTTCTTGGAGTGAATGTAGAGACTACTGCGAGCAGAGAACCTGGCACAGCAGCCTTCCACGGGGCACACAAAAGGCTTTGTGCCCAGGTGGGTTATGCTGTGGCCTTTCAGATGTTCGGCCCTCGTGAAAGATTTCCCACAGCCTTCTACAGGACACATGAACCTCCGGTCATCGTCGTGCTTCCTTTTGTGCCTAAGGAGTTTGGACATGCTGGTGAAGTTCCAGCCACAGCCCTCAAAGTCACAAAGGAAAGGTCTCTCACCAGTGTGGCTCCGAAGGTGAATTTTCAACCTACAAGCCTTGTCGTACTGTTTGCTGCAGCCAGGAAAGGAGCAGGAAAAGAGTTCCTGTTCCCTGAAGTGGGCGCGGTTATGGGAAAACAGGGCACTCACTGTGATAAACGTCTTCTTGCAGCCCGAAAATGCGCACTGGTAGGGTCTCTCAGGCTCGAAGTGGCTGCGCTGGTGGGCGCTGAGTTTGGCCTGCGTGGGGAAGGTCTCCTCGCACACCTCGCATTTGAATGAGTTCTCCTGCTCATGGCCCTTCATGTGTGCTTTGAGGTTATACACCGTGGTGAAGCTCTTGCCACAGCCCTCTGCCGGGCAGCCAAAGGGCCTCAGTTTGTCGTGTGACTGCAGGTGCCTCTTGAGCTTGTACGAGGTGGTGAAGGTCCAGCCGCAACCGCCCAGGGGGCACTTGAAGGGCCGCTGGCCCTGGCTGCTGCTGTGCGTCAGCAGGTGCACCTTCAGCTGGTGCTTCTTGGCAAAGGTTTGTCCGCACTGCGCCTCAGGACACAGGTATAGCACCACGCCCTGGCCCGGGCCTAGCGGCCCGCGGGGACTCTCAGCGGCAACCGGGCCCTCCGCCTCCTCCTCGGGCGCTGGGGCGGGCGCGGGTCCGGCCCGCTCGGCCAGCAGGAGGTCGGGCAGCAGCTCGGGACAGTCCCCAGGCTGCGCGGCGTGCGGGATCCCCGCTAGAGGGGCGATCAGACCCCCGGGCTGCGGGGCAGGGGCGACCACAGGCGCCCAGGCTGGCGGCGGGGGCGTGGCCAGGGTGAGGAAGCCGTTCTCGAAGCGCAACAGCAGGTTTTGTTTGTGAATGGTGACGGTACCCGCGAAGGCCACGGCGGGGCTCAGGACTGGGGCGGGAATCGGGGCCAGGGCCGGGACTGGGGCGCGGATAGCGGACAAGCAGCTGGGGCCCAGCGCAGGGCGGCCCTCGGGGTTCGCGCCGCTTTCCTGCCCCTGGAACCGTGGGCCCAGCCCGGCCTCCTCCCTCCATAGGGGCCCTGCGGCCTGGCTGGCGCCCGTGGAATCTATGTCTCCACCCACCGGGTCCAGCAGCAGCAGGAAGAAGTCATCGCCATCGTCTCCGCCGCCGCCGCTGCCGCCGCCGCCGCCGCCGCCGCCGCCGCCGCCGCCGCCGCCGCCGCCGCCGCCGCCGCCGCCGCCGCCGCCGCCAGCGTGATCAGGCCTCGGCACCAACGGGCTAGGGCCCGGGCCCGGG
This sequence comes from Inia geoffrensis, assembly GCA_036417435.1. Classification (NCBI taxonomy): domain Eukaryota; kingdom Metazoa; phylum Chordata; class Mammalia; order Artiodactyla; family Iniidae; genus Inia; species Inia geoffrensis. The sequence goes on from CM070920.1 coordinate 61,451,316, forward strand.
GAGGCCGCGCGGGCCACCTCACGCTGCCGCACGGGCCCGCCATCTTGGGGGCCCCGGAGCAGCAGGAGGCGGCGCGCGGGGGCCTGGCCGGCCCGCGGGTCAGGACCTCCGTGGATCCGGCCGCCGCCCACAGTGCTGCCAGCGCCGCCGCCCTGTCGCGACCCGCGAGCCGGGAGCAGCCTCGGGATTTCCATCTCCACGTCCATGACGCTCCGCTGGAACCAGAATCGCGGAGGAGGCGCGACCCCGCCCCCTGCCGCGGGCCCGAACACGTTCCTGAAAGAAAAAAAAAAAAAAAGTGCAATGCGCAGAAACCGGCCCTATCAGATATTAAAACGTGTTTAACGCCACCGTGATTTAAATATTCTGGTACTGGGTCTCTAGAACAGAATAGAAAGCCCAGGGGCAGAGCCTCGTATACATAAATAAGTTCCACAGTTAGTATTAGTAGGAAATCAAGGAGGTCTTCCCAGATACAGGGGAAATGGTGCTGGAATGAATACCTTAGCTGTTGTCTATCTGCTAAATGCAACATAAATCGGTACCTCACTACCGATTTCTGTACCAAAATAAACACACCACCAGCCCCTCCCAGTGCTAAACATGGTGGTTAGCACTTATCCTGTATTAAACATTGTTTACTGGATGGATGGCTGGATTAATGGATGACAGAAAATTCCTGAGAGAATACGCTATGTGTCAAGATTAAACAACCATAGTGCCACCAATTCCTACTGAAAAGGTTGTCTTTTAAAAAAAATTCCTGGAAAGTTTCCATATCCAGAACTGTCTTGAGCAATGTCTTCAGGAAAATTTGTCGCATAGTTAAATTTTTTGTCATGCTGGTGCAGAGACTAGATTAAGAGGTGGGGCCAAAGCAGATTAGCACTGTTTAGCCTAGAAATGCAAAGCCTGGAGGATGAAACAATTTATATTGAAATCTGGAGAACCCAACCCACTCCTGGGTTCTCCCTATAAGGTATACAACCTAAACCAACTCTTTGCTCTTCCACCATTGGTTGCACCATGGTAAATTTTATGTCCAATCTCACAGCATGATGAGGACATTCCTCAGCTTACTCTAGATTCTCCAGCACACGGAGGTCTCTGGACAAGAGTACTAGTTAAATGTGATAAGGTTAAACCCTAAGTTACTGCAGTGGACTCTCCTGAGAACAAGGCACAGATGCCTTTTGCATGTCCAATAGCCCCAATGTGCCTGCTTGCATTTAAGTGTGGTGGCCTAGTCTCACTGTAATGGATTTGGCCTAATGATCTTATTAATGTTGATGATGATCCTTCAATTTGCCTGTCTTCAGTGAGTTGGGAATTGATATAAATACAGGGTGAATTAATCTGGCAAGAGAAAGGTTTAGAGTGATGACTAGATTATGGGATACCTATAGTTTAAGTAATCCCTTCTTTCCCCTCTTTTAATGATAATGGGCACTTGCTGATCTCTTGATTAAAAGATCAAGTTTTTCATCCATAACAATTCAAACCTCATGAAAATTTCTACATCACATATTTTTCTTTCTATTACATTTTTTGGAGGAAACATTTTTTTCAAATCTGAGGTATAGAGGAATGCATAAAATATATCTGCCAGGTTTAGATAATTTATAAAAGCAAACACCCGTGTAACCAGGACGAAGGTCAAGAAATAGACCATTGCCAGCCTTCCAGAATACATCCACCGTATTCCTCCCAATCACAAACCATACCCTCCCCTATAGATATAGTCGTTATCTTGACTTTGTGATAATCATTTCAGTGTTTTTTTTTTTTAATATGACTTTACAACTTTTGTATGCATCCCTAAACAATACAATTTATATGAAGCTATATCAACAGAATCATGCTGCATGCTCCCTTTTATGGTCTGCTTCTTTCACTGTGTATCATATTTATTTGAGAGACTCATCATGTTGTTCCTAGTAGCCGTAGATCTTTTGTCTCCATTGTTGACTAGCATTCCAGTGCATGATTTTAGCAAAGTGATTATGATATGATTATTTCATTCTACACTGGATGAACACTGGGTTCATCCAGGGTTGTTTTTAGCTTTTTATTATGAACAATGGTACAATGAACATTCTTGGACAGTTTTCATGGGACTCATGTTTAAAAGTCTCTTGGGTATACATGCAAGAACAGAATCACTGGCCCACAGAGTATGCGTATCTTCAGCTTTTCTACGTGATGCCAAATTGTTTTCTATAGTGGTTGTACCAACTTACAATCCCACCAGTAACACAGAGAGTTCCTGCTCCCGCACATCTTCATCTACACCAAGTATTGCCAGAATTAAATTTACTGTTTTTTACCACTACTATTATATTTGGGCATATTCTCATGTTAATGAACCTCTTGGATTTTCTCTTCTGTGTAAAGCCTGTTCATGTTCAACTCTTTCACCATCTTTCTATTCTATTTTCCATCTTGTCCTTACTTATCCAATGAGTTTTTTATGTGTTTTAAATACCAGTCCATTGGTGGTTATATGTGTGGCCGAAATAATCCTTTGCTTTGTTGTTTGTATTTTCTCTTGCTTTATGCTGTGCTTTGTGAACAAATCTTAGTTATAACATACTTAATTATAACATAGTCAAATTTATCATTCTTTTCCTTGTGGTTAGTGCTTTTCTGTTTCAAGAAATCTGTCCCTGCCCTGGGGCAATGAAAATATTCTCTATATTTCCTTCTGAAATATTTGTGGTTTTACCTTTCACAGTTAGATCATAATCCACCTACAAGTGATGTTTGTGTATAGTGTTGAGTAGGGTTTCATTTTTTTTCTTCATGTGGATATCTGATTGTCTCGGTGAACCACTTATTGAAAAGTCTGCCCTTTTACTCTTGATTTGCAGCGCCACATGTGTCATAAATCAAGTATCTACCTATGTATGGGCTAGTTTGTGTACTCTCTATTAAGTACCATGGCTCTATTTATCTGTCCATTTTAAATACCGCATATCAATATTAATTACTACAGATCAATAAACAATTCTGATCTTTGGATAAGGCCACTCAATTCTGCCTTGTTCTTCAAGAATGTCTAGGTTATTTTTGGCCTGTCTCAAGTCCACTTAAATTATCAATTCATCAGAAAAATTTCAACCAAAATCTTGTTTGAGGTTCCAATTAGGATTGCATTGAACTTTTAGAATTGACTCCTTGTCCATAATATGGAATGTTATTGAATAGATATGGTCTATCTATCCTTTTAATAAGAACTTCCTTAATGTGTCCCAATAATACTTCATATTTTTCCTATAGGAGGACATTTTATCCTAGGTACTTCACATTTTGCGAATACTGCCTTTGAAACATTCATTTTGTAAATTTGTTGCTGGTAAATAGAATACAATTGGCTTCTGTATATTGATATTTTATCCTACAAATAGCTATCTAAACTCTTTTATTGATTCTACCAATTTGAAAATACCTGTAGAATATAGTGTACACAATCATGTCATCTGCAAACAATGTCAGTCTTACTTCTTCCTTTCCGAGCATTTTATTCCTTCTTTTTCCCCTTACTACTCTTTCTGGGTGTTAGTGGACATTCTTACTTGATGCAGCTCTCAAAAGAAGGCTTTCAGTAATTCCAGGAATGATATTTGCTGTAGGTGTTGTGTTCTGTAGCAATCTGGATCCAATCAGGATATGGAAAGTACACAGTGGACAGGGGAATTTTAACATAAAGTGAAGCATAATGTTTAACATAAAGAATTATTAAACTATGACAAGTGTAGAATATATAAGATATAGGAAAACTCTATATGGTATCCTGGGCCTGAGGGAGCGTACCAAAGGAAAGACAAACTTGGAATGCGGGTCCCTCCCCAAGACTGCAGGTCACACCTCATTGGAGAAGTTGTAGGAGAGCCTACTGGATGTCAGAGAAGTTTGCTGGTTTGCCAGCGCCAGAGTGGGTCTGCAGAACCACAGCTGGTCTACAGTTGCAAGGTAAGCAGGAAGGTACCCTCTGGAGCACATCAGTGTGGAGAAGCCACTGCTGGTGGCCAGCATGCAGACGTGTAGTAGGAGCAAGGGTCCTGGTGTAGTTGGAGGCCTGGAGCTAACAATGTCCTATACATAGGACCCGGAGGGCCTTGGTGTTGTAAGGGCTGCAGCCTTAGGAGAAGTACAGGAGGTAACGTTAGTGGTGAGGTGGGGTGGGTCGGGAGAGCAATCAGTTACAAGAAATCAGTGGGTAGGTGGCTGGCTTGGAGCACAGGATGTCCCTATGAAGAGGGCCACAGAAAGCCAATGACCAGGCCACACTGGGATGGCACACTCGATAGGACAGTTGTTCTGGATACATGCTAGGGGCCGAGGATATCCTTACACCCAGACTCCTGACAGCCAGAAGTCACAGGAGAGCCACTTTCTCCTTCAGTAACATTGTGATCACTTTGAAGGAGAGATGATTAAAGTAATTCATCCATTATCAGAGAGAATATATTAAAGGGTGAATTTAGAACAGGGAGAACATTAACAACTGGCTTCATATCCTTTATCAGTTTGGGGGGGGGGGTCCCTTCTATTGTTACCTTGCATGAATGGTAGGTACCCTATCTATCATCATGTTGTTTCTCTGGTGAATTGATGATTAAAGCAGCAGGACTGGCCAGTTCCAGAGTTTTAATAGACTGCTTACTATTCTTGTTGGACCCACGGTTCCCTGGCCTGAAATGAGTTTTGCTGCAAAACCCAGGCTCTGGCACAAAAGGGTGTCATGAGGGTAGGGCAAAGAGCCTGTGAACTCGGCATTCTAGTCCTACCCAGGGCTTGTCTGCTCTACCTGTAAGGAGAGCCTTGGTGTGTGGTGAGATTGCCTCTTCCACCATGAGTGTGCATATCACATGATCTCCTCAGGAATAGACTAGTTTATGCCTGAAATGTTGCTCTACTCTCTTGGTAGCTGTACCTACCAGGATGAAGATGCTTGGATTCCATTTAAAGCCATGCTCATCAGAGCCCTGTCCATGGAGGAGCAGGGCAAAAGATTCCTGTGTTAGTCTTACAAAGTGTACGTGTTTACCAGTGTTGGCAATTTGAGTGCTTTACTTTCACTTTTCTCGATTGCCTTTAGGCTCCAAAATGGACAAAAATTGATGGGGGAAAATGGCACATAATTTTGCCATTCCTAAGTGACAAATGATCTATTCTTTAGTGGTTGAACTGGCATCTTATACTGGGAAGGAGAGACGATTTAATTTTTTTAAAACCTTTTTCTTTCAGTGTGTCCATATTCAATAGATAGAATAAGATACCACTAAATCCAGAGGAAAAAATACTTTTTTAAATAATAATTATTTTTTTCTACTAATAGTTGCTCATCCTTGGAATCTTGTACTCTCTTCCTAGTACTTCCCATGTATAAAGCATATTCACTTCTGTTCGGAAGCCACACAAGACAACTTAACCCACAGCCTTCTGTTCTCACACAGGACTGGGCTGGCCTCCTATCCCCGGCACCCTGAGATCTTGAACAGGAGGACCTGAATATGAACAGCAAGTTTATCCTTTAAATGCTGGTTGGACCTGCTGCCCGGGCTCTCTTAACTGCCACCCTGACAATGATGAGACACAAATGTGAAATCTGAAACCTGCTCACTAACAAGAGGAGCAGCTCTCTAGGCCTGCCACTTGGGAAGCTGTCACCACCAGGCATCCAAGCAGGCACTCTCACTTGGTAGAAATCACTGAGAACCAGGTTTTGTGGAGATACACACCTCTAGTCTGTGGTTTCTGAAGGTGGGCTGTGTAGCTGCAGCTGCTGTGTCTCTCCCTGCAGGAGGAAGGTGAACTTGGGAGCTCCCCACGAGGCATAGGCTGGGAGGGACCCATCAAGGCTCACATAGTCCCACTGACAACCAGAAGGACCCCACCCCTGAACCCCAGCAAAAGAGTAAAAGTCCCCCTGCTGTGTAACCTCTCAAGGATACATTCTTATTCGCGTTGTCCCTCGCTTCAACCTGCCATACTCTGGCTGAGGATGCAGAGCAAGAGCTGAGTTTTAGTAGTTCCTGAAAATTCACGTAGCTGTTTCTCCCTGGTTCAACTGAGAGAAGAGAGGACGGTGCCAGGGAACACTCTGTCTTTACTCCTGGGGGCCAGCTGTGCTTTGGGCAAACTTGACAACTACTTAACCACAGAAACCTTCCCCATGCCCTGCATCTGCTCTCAGAATATAATACAGTTTCTGAGGATGCCCAGGCTTCCTTACATTAAGCTCCAGTTTCCCCTCAAGAATTGTATGGGTGAGAGAGTTTTCATTCACTCTCCCTTTCTTCTTACTACAAACACCCCAAACCACACTCAGGGATTGCATGGCTACTCCAAGACTTCACGCATGTCCCGATTTTCTGCCATCTGCAAGCTTGGCACATTCTGACTGGCTCAGAGGAATTTGATCTCAAGAAAAGTACTCATGGGGGCAATCCTCTCCCTAGAGAGGATCTCTCTGAGACCAGAAAATGAACCAGGGACTGATGGCCTCAGTGCTTCTCTGGAAAATTTTTCACTGTCTGCCAACAGAGGACATGGCTGAGAGGGACTGTCCTAGTTATCTGCTCAGCAGGGAACATTGAGGACCTGACCCTCTGTCTTCCTTATCTGTTGGAAGTTTAACCCTCTTCATATCCTGACGATGGTTTAGCTTCTCAGAACGATACATGCTATATTTCACTCATGAACTGGTGACGATTGGAAGAAAAAAAATGAAATCGCCATCTATCCACATTTATTTTAAACTTCTGTTCATTTCACTGTTGTCCTCACCTCCCTCATCCCTCTTTTAGGAGTTTGCTCCCCAGGGCCCCACACCACAGTTAGACAGCCTCACATGGGTCTGGGCTTTGGCTTTGAGTTCTCTGTGAGGTAAAGTTTGGACTCAGGCTCAGCACAGAGGGCAGGGCCTAGAGTGAAAAGAGGTTCACAAGCAAGACTGCTACTTTGGTCAAAAGAAATCTTTTCCTTGTAGCCTGCTCAGCAGGAGGGTCACTGGTTTTCGTATCATTTATCCCGCACATGCAGACGTAACGTGCTTGCTTCAAAGCCCAGTGGACTCATATAGTGAATCTCCAGAGGAATGTATGACAATTTTACTGAGGCTAGAGCTGCCACTGACCATCTTTGACACAACAGGGAGCAAACCTGTCTTACCATATACAGGTGCACCTTGGAGGTATGGCAGGTTCTGTTCCAGACTACCACAATAAAGCAAATATTAATAAAGTGAGTCACACAAATTTGTTGGTTTCCCAGTGCTTATAAAAGTTATGTTTACGCTATACTGTAGTCTATTAGGTGTGCAATAGCATTATGCCTTAAAAAATATACATACCTTAAATAAAAAATACCTTATTGCTAAAAAATGCTAAAATAAATGTTTTCTTCCTCCTCAGCATCTCCCAGGCTCTCCATGCCCAGGCTGAGGATTGTTCCCAACCACTGGCTGCATTTTGCCTCAGCAAGTCTTGCACATGACTTACCTTTCCAAGAAAGAAGCACTTCCCCAAGTCTACTCTGGGCTGGTATGCAACCTTAGAGTGGGATCTCAAGGGTGGAAGAGGTATTGGGAAAAAGAACTGAGGACAGAAATTGGTTGAAATTTTCTGGTAACAGAACCCAGTTAGTGTGTTTGAGTAGTTGACTTATCAAGTGATATTTGCAATAACTGCTCATCGCTTTTACATTTTCCCAACATCAGGTTCCTAGTCCAGAGTGTTCCTTAAATATCAGACTTCTGACCCATAATTGTGCCTAGAAGTGGTTCACATCAGAATCGGACAGGCTCCTGGACCATCAAACTGAAAAGCAGGACCATACTTGAGATGCACATTACTAATACTGAAGAAAAAAAGTGTATTTATAGTGCATTTATTTATTTATATTTGTAAAATATGACAGAGAATGAAAAAAAACATCACATTAATACAAATAGAAAAGAAAATCTTGAATATTTTGGTTTTTTATTCACTTTAGAGGAAAGCTAATTGGCTAATAAGTTGACAAGGGCTTTGCAGGCCTTAAATTATTTAAAGGTTCTTTGACTCCAAACATGTTTTTACATTCCTTAAAGTTAAAAATAATCCCTAAGGGATTTGAGGAAATATGGCAGAGTAAAAGGACCTTGAGCTCACCTCATCTCATAAGAACACCAAAATCACAACTAACTGCTGACCAACCATCAGTTAAAAGACTGGCACCTACCAAAAATTATCTTCTACAACAAAAGACATAAAAAAGATACCCAATGAGATGGTACGAGGGGAGCACTCGCAATATAATCAAATACCATACCCCCCAGGTAGATGACCCACAAACAGGAAAATGATTATATCACAGAAATTCTCTCAGTCTCCCCAGCCTGGGGGCCTGGCATCAAGAAGAGGAGCTCCCAGAGCATTTGACTTTGGAGGCCAGTATTTCTTCATTGCAGGACCTCCATAGGAATGGGAGAAACAGAGACTCTACTCTTGGAGGGTGCACACAAGGTCTCATGTGCACTGGGACTCAGGGCAAATGCAGTGACTTCATAGGGTTCTGGCCCAGACCTACCTACTGGTCTTGGAGGGGCTCCTGGGGAGGCAGTGGGTGGCTGTGGTTCTCTCTAGGGTCATAAAAGCTGGTGGTGGAAGGGTTGGGGAGTGTTCATCTACTTGAACTCTTGCTGGAGGCAGACATCTTGCTTGGGTAATTAGCACCTAGACCTGGCCCCACCCAACAGCCTGTAAGTGCCACTGCTGGGACTCCTCAGGCCAAACAACTGACAGGACAGGAACACAACCCCACCCATCAGGAGACAGGCCGCCGAAGGACTTCCTGAGCCTACAGCCCCCTTTAGACACACCCCTTAACAAAGCCCTGCCCACCAGAAGGCCAAGAACCAACTCCACCCACCTGTGTGCAGGCACTGGACCCTTCCACCAAGACACCTGCACAAGCCACCAGACACACTTCATCCACCAGGGGGCAGACACCAGAAGCACGAAAACTATGATCCAGCAGCCTGAAGAACCAAGGACACAAATGCAGGTCATAACCTAACCTCAGGCCATCTGGTCCCTGGCCCTTGGGTGACGAGGGGGCAGTGTACTGCTGGGTCACATAGGACATCCCCTATATAGGACCACTTCACCAATGTCAAGAAACATAACTAATCTTCCACTTACATAAAAATACAAATAGAAATTCAGACAAAATGAGACAGCAGATGAAGATGTTCAAGATGGAGGAGCAAGATAAAACCCCAGAAGAACAGCCAAGTGACATGGAGATAGGCAATCTACTGGAGAAACAGTCCAGAGTAATGATCATAATGATGATCCAAGAACTTGGGAAAAGAATGGATGCACAGAGAGAGAAGTTACAAGAAGTTTTCAACAAAGAGTTACAAAATATAAAGAATAAGCAAACAAAATTGATGAATACAATAACTAAAATGAAAAATACACCAGAAGGAATCAATAGCAGTATAAATGAGGCAGAAGAACAGATAAGTGAGCTGGAAGACAGAGTGGTGGAAATCGCTGCCGCAACACAGAATAAATGAAAAAAGGATGATGAGATATGAGAACAGTTTAAGAGACCTCTGGAACAATGTCCAATCCTCCACCATTCGCATTATAGGGGTCCCAGGAAGAGAAGAGATAGAGAAAGGTCCTGAGAAAACGTATTTGAAATGATAATAGATGAAAATTTCCACAACATGGGAAAAGAAATAGTCACCCAAGTCCAGGAAGCACAGAGAGTCCCAGGCAGCATTAACCCAAGGTGTAAAACACCGAGACATATAGTAATCAAATTGACAAAAATTAAAGACAGAGGAAATATTAAAAGCAGCAAGGGAAAAGCAACGAATAATATACAATGGAATCCCCATAACGTTATCAGCTGATTTTTCAGCAGAAGGGGGTGGCACAATATATTTAAAGTGATGAAAAGAAAAAACCTACAACCAAGAAATATAGATACATGGAACAGGATAGAAAGCCCAGAAATACATCCACACACCTGTGGTCAATTAATCTATGACAAAGGAGGCAAGGATATACAGTGGAGAAAAGACAGTCTCTTCAATAAGTGGTACTGGGAAAACTGGACTGCTACAAGTAAAAGGATGAAATTAGAACATCTTCTAACACCACACACAAAAATAAACTCAAAATGAATTAATGACCTAAATGTAAGACCAGATACTATAGAACTCCTGGAGGAAAACATAGTCAGAACACTCTTTGACATAAATCACAGTGATATCTTTTTGCATCCATCTCCTTGAGTAATGGAAATAAAAATAAACAAATGGGACCTAATTAAACTTAAAAGCTTCTTGCACAGCAAAGGAAACCATAAACAAAATGAAAAGACAGCCTACAGAATGGGAGAAAATATTTGCAAATGATGTGACTGGCAAGGAATTAACCTCCAAAAAATAAAAACAGCTCATGCAGATCAATACCAAAAAAAATAATAATAATCAAAAAAAAAAAATAAGCAGAAGACCTAAATAGGCATTCCTCCAAAGAAGACATACAGATGGCCAAGAGACAAAAAAAAGGTGCTCAATATCACTAATTATTAGATAAATGCAAATCAAAACTACAATGAGGTATCATCTCACACTGGTTAGAATGGCCATCATGAAAAATTCTACAAATAATAAATGCTGTAGAGGGTGTTCAGAAAAAGGGACCTTACTGCACTGTTGGTGGGAATGTAAATTGACACAGCCACTATGGAGAACAGTATGTAAGTGCCTTAAAAATTCTAAAAATAGAGCTACCATATGATCCTGCAATCCCACTCCTGGGCATATATCCAGAGAAAACCATAATTCGAAAAGTGTCATGTGCCCCAATGTTCATTGCAGCACTATTTACCATAGCCAAGACATGGAAGCAACCTAAATGTCCATCAACAGATGAGTGGATAAAGAAGATGTGGTACATATATATGATGGAATAATACTCAGCCATATAAAATAATGAAATAACGCCATTTGCAGCAACATGGATGAACCCAGAGATACTCATACTGAGTGAAGTAAGCCAGACAAAGATAAATATCATTTGATATCAATTATATGTGGAATCTACAAAAAAAATGATACAAATGTACTTATGTACAAAACAGAAATAGATCCACAGACATAGAAAACAAACTTATGGTTACCAAAGAGGAAAGGGGGGAAGGACAAATTAGGGGTTTGGCATTAACATATGCACACTACTATATATGAAATAACCAACAAGAACCTACTGTGTAGCACAGGGAGCTATACTCATATTTTGTAAAAACCTATAAGGGAAAAGAATCTGAAAAGTAATATATATATATATATATATATATATATATATATATATATAAAACGGAATCACTCTTCTATACACCTGAAACTAACACAACTTTGTAAATCAACTATGCTTCAATTTTAAAAATTAAATAAATAAATACATATATAAATAAATAAAGACAATCCATACGTAAATTTTCATGAAGCCCTAACCACAATCATAAGAGTGACCATATCGATCACCTCTAAAAGTTTCTTTATAACCCTTTTTATTGCTTTCCTCTCTACACCTCCCCATCCCTACACCTAGGCAACCACTGATCTACTTTCTCTCACTATAAAGTAGTTTGAATTTTATTGAACTTTATATAAATAGAATCATACATTCGTTTTGTCTTTTTTAACTCAGCATAATTATTTTGAGATTATTTTCATGCTGTTATTTAAAGCAATGAACATTATTTTTCTTGTTGTGTAGTGTTTCTTTGTATGGCTATTTGGGATGTCGTCAGTTCTTGACTATTACATATAAAACTGCTATTAATATTGATGTAAAAGCCTTTGTGTGAAACTATGCTTTCATGTCTTTTAGTTAAAATCTTAAGAGTAGCAATATGGTAAGTATATGTTTAACGTTAAAAGAAACTGCCCAACTGTTTCCAAATGTCTGTAACCAAATGTACTCCCATCACATGTTCAGGAAGCCTTCATATGGTCAGTCTTTCAGATATGTTTTAACGTTTATTTTTATTTTTTTAATTTTTATGCGGTATGCGGGCCTCTCACTGTTGTGGCCTCTCCCATTGCGAAGCACAGGCTCTGAACTCACAGGCTCAGTGACCATGGCTCATGGGCCCAGCCATTCTGCGGCATGTGGGTTCTTCCCGGACCGGGTCACGAACCCGTGTCCCCTGAATCAGCAGGCGGACTCTCAACCACTACGCCACCAGGGAAAGCCAAAGTTTATTTTTAACTGAAGTATAGCTGATTTAAATATTATATTAGTTTCAGGTATACAGCATAGTAATTCAGTATTTTGCAGATTATACTCCATTATAGGTAATTAGAAGATAATGGCTATAATTCCTTGTGCTATACAGTGTATCCTTCTTGCTTATCAATTTTATATTATACATTTTAGTTTATATCTGTAATCCCATGTTCGTGATTTGTCCCTCCCACCTCCACTCACCCCTTGGATGACCACAAGTTTGTTTTCTATGTCTGTGAGTCTGTTTCTGTTTTGCATATACACTCACTTGTGTTATTTTTTAGATTCCACACGTAAGTGATACATACAGTTTTTGTTTACTTTGACTTATTTCAGTAAGCATAATCTCTAGTTCCATCCAGGTCGCAGAATTACATTCTATTTTTATGGTGAATAATATTCCATTGTGTGTATGTGTGTGTGTGTGTGTGTATATATATATATATATATATATATATATATATATATAAAACAACAGATGTTTGGATTAAGAAATGTGGCATATATATATATACCACATTATATACAAATATATTTAATATATATATACCACATCATATGTATATATAATTTATCTACCACATTATATATATATATATATATATATATATATATATATATATATATACCATATTTCTTAATCCAAACATCTGTTGATAGGCACTTGGGTTGTTTCTAGTCTTGGCTACTTGACTATCTTAAATAGTGCTGTTATGAACACTGGGGGTCATGTAACTTTTCAAAGTAGTGTTTTCATTTATTCAAAGTATGTACACAGCAGTGGAATTGTTGGATCATATGGTAGTTCTATTTTTAGCTTTTTGAGGAACTTCCATACTGTTTTCCATAGTGTTTGCATCAATTTACATTACCACCAACAGTGTGCAATTATGGTTTTTTCTCCACGTCCTCTCCAACATTTGCTATTTGTAGACATTTTGATGATAGCCATTCTGAAAGGTGTGAGATGATATCTCATTTGTTGTTTTGATTTGCATTTATCTAATCATTAGTGATACTGAGCATCTTTTCATGTACCTCTTAACCATCTGTTCAACTTACTGGAAAAATGTCTACTCAGGTTTTTTCCCCATTGTTTTATCAGTTTTGTTTTGTTTTGTTTTGTTTTTTGTTATTTACATTGAGTTGTAGGAGCTATTTGTATATTTTGGATATTAACCACTTGTTGGTCCCATCATTTGCAAACATTTTCTCCCAGTCTGTAGGTTTTCTTTTTGTTTTGTCAATAGGTTCCTTTGATGTACAAAAGTTTTTAATTTTAATTAGATTTAGCGTGTTTATTTTTGCTTTGTTTCTTGGTTGGCAGTGTTTTTTTCTTTCTTTCAGCACTTTGAATATATCACCACACTCTTGGCTTGCAAGATTTCTGCTGAGAATTATACTTATAGCTTATGGGGTTATCTATATATAAACACGATTTTTCTTGCTGCTTTTACAATTCTTTTTATGTTATGCGGTTTTAGTATAGTTTGTCCTGGAAAATATTGTTTTGGGTTGAAATTTTGAGAGGACCTATTAGCTGCATGAACTTGGATGTCCACATCTTTCCCTAGATTTAGGAAGGTCTTAGCCATTTTTTTAAAAAAATAAGCTTTCTGTCCCTTTCCCCCTCTCTTCTCCTTCTGGGACTCCAATAATGTGCAGATTGTTCCTTTTTATGGTATCCCATAATTCACATAAGTTTTCTTTACTCTTTTCATTCTTTTTTTTTTCTTTTTGCTCCTAAGACTGGGTAATTCCAGTGACCCATCAGCTACTGCACTAATTCTTTTCCTTCTTTGATTGAGTCTGCTCTTGAAGTTTTCTATTGAATTCTTCAGTCATTTTATTCTTCAACTTTAGTATTTAATTATCTTTAATGTTTTACTATTTCTTTGTTGAACACTCATTTTGTCCATGCATTGTTTCTCTAATTTTATTTAATCACCAGTGTTTTCTGGTAATTAACTGAATTTTTAAAAGATGATTATTATGAATTATTTTTCTTACAGTTCATAGATCTCCATTTCTTTAAGACTTAGTCATTGGAGTTTTACTATTTTCCTTTGGTGATGTCACGTTTCATTGATTATCCATGATCTGTTTGGCCCTTTATAGATATCTCTACACTTGAGGAAGTAGGTGCCCCTTCCAGTCTTTATTCACTAGTTTGGCAGGCAAAGCCCTTCACCAGTCAGCCTGTCCAGAAATCCTGAGAGGGCCATCTAATGGTGTCTTCAAGCAAAAATACTGCCAGTCTTTTGATGGGGAGGCCTGGTGCTTGGGCACATGAGGATCAACGTGCTGCTTGTGTCCACAGGGTTGGGCCTGTAGCCTTGGTTCACTAGAGGTGAGCCTGGCACTTGGTCTGCATTAATGAGCCTAGGACCTGGTTCTGCATTGGAAGACCTGGATCCTGAGTCTACAGAGGCCAACCCAGTGCCAGGGACCACTGGAGTGGGCCTGGCATCTGGTTCTTAAATCTTAAAGGGCCAGTCTGTTAGTGGTATGGGACAGGAACCTGGTTTGGCAGGAGCAGGCCTGGAGGCTGGGCCTATGGAAGTTTGTGGTAGGGTGAGCCTGGAGGCCAGACCTACAGAAGTTAAATTGTAACCTGGGGCCTCAGGGGACAGCCTAGAGGTTGGATCTGTTGAGGCTGGTCTGATGCCATGGCAGGTTGAGAACCTGGTTATTTGGGATCTAGCCTCTGTGGCCTGGGAAGCTAGCTGAATGATGGGGCATGATGGGAGCCTGGTTCCATGGGAGCTAGCCTGGAGTCTAGGTCCGAAGGGGCCAGCTTGGTACTGGATTGCACTCGGGTCCCAGGGTTGCCTGGTACTGAGATAGGTCAAAAGATTGGGTCTGTGGTAGTCAGCCTGTTGCTGGACTCAGCTAGGTGCCTGGATTCAAGGGTTTCCACCTGGAGTCTACTGCCATAAGAGTACCTAATGGCCATGGGAGCTGACTGGAAATAGGTTGAACCAAAAACCTGGGTTCTTGAGAGACTTCCTTGAGCCTGGTGCCATGGGAACTGCCCAGGGCTGTAAGAGCCAGCAAGCATCAGGTTGGTTCCAGAGCCTGGGGCTGTGGGAATCCACTGAGAGACTGGTCCCACAGGAGTTGCCTGGTGCCATGAGAGCCACCTGGAACTGTAGGAGATGTCTGGGACTGCCAGAGTCAGCAGGTATCAAACTAAGCTGAGAGGCTGCGTTCATAGAGCCTACCAGGAGCCTGGTGCTGCAGTAGCCAGGTAGGGCCATGGAAATGCTTAGAGCTGCTGAAGCCAGAGGGTGCTGAGGTGAGCTAGCAACCTTGTTTAACAGGAACCCACAGGGAGCTACCTAGGATTGCAGGAGTTAACAAAGTGTTGTGGCAGATGGGCTCCGTCATCCATGGTGAAGCTGGGTGCTCATTTCCCTCTCCTCCCATAGAGAAGTTGTCTCTCTCTGCACTGGACTGCCTGGGCTTGGGGGAGAGGTAAAGGGGGACAGTGAATCTATATTTCTTACTCTCTTCTATGCATCTTTTATTTTCTTATTTCTGTGCCTCACCCAGGTACTGTAACCTGTCGAGTCCTTTGAAGGTATTGTTATGCATGGATAGTTGTTCAAATTGATGTTCCTTGGAAGGGGGCAAAGAGAGCTAGAAATTCCTATGTCACCAATTTGCTCTAATGTGCAAATTTAAAATATCAGTCAGGTTTTGCTAAGATGATGCGTCTATCCTGGTTGCCCCTCTCCAGGAGTATCCATTTTCTTATTATTTGAATGGATATAAGGAGGTAAGTTCATGGAGCAAAATTAAGGCTTTTATACTACTGGTGAGCACTTCCTGTTAGGAACCAGTTAACCTTCCTCTACTAATACTGGTGATAAATACACCACAGTACCAACTAAGGCAAAGCACTAAAAATGTACAGTCTGTCATAGGAGACTTAGAGAATGAGTACTGATTCCCACCATCTCACCTTTCAATTACCCTATACGGCCTGTGCTAAAAGTCACCAGTAATAAGTGAAACCTAACTACAGACTATAGAGACTTCAGTGATGCTCTTCCCTTTGTTAGAGCAACTTTATCAGATATTGTTGCCTTAATGGATGCCATTAAAAACAAGAAAAAAATTTATTAAATGCAGGGCATCCATGGCCTCTTGAATTTGGAGTTATAAACTTATCTAGCACATGCTATTCTGTAAAATGTGTAGGTTACTCAACCACACATTGTCTTCACCTTTGAGCATCAATAATACTCCTTTACCCAATTGCTTTTTAGATACTTCAATAGCCCTCCAATTGCACATGGGCTTTGTGGACAGACAAAGACAGATGCCCTGCAATTTCATCAGAAACTAGGTTTTGGAATTATGTCAGTGACCTCCTCCTCATTAGACTTGGCCAAGAATATTTCAGAGGCTATCACTAATGTGTTGGAGAGCCCTGAGATGGTATCTTAAGAATATGTAGTTTACATAAAGCTGTTCAAAATGTTGATATAGGAAGATTTTGAACTCACCCCCTCCCATGTACATACCAAATCTACAGATACACATGGAACAATTTCTTCTGAAAAAGAGCTGAAAAGTAACTGAGCGGCTCCTACACATGAGCAAATGAGAAAAGGGCCACATTGAGACGGGTAGGGGAGGTGGGTGTCTTCTTGCCATAAACCCCATCCCCAGTGTAGCAATTCCCAATTAGGAGGGAATTCACAAATCCTAAGGATCTCCGAAGAATGAAAGGTTTGTGTCCCACCTCCGACACCCCAAATGTTAAGATCTGCACCTGAAGGACAAGCACATTTGACTTTGAAAAGCAATGAGGTTCCAGTCCAAGAGACCCAGAGAGTTGCAGGGAACTGGAAAACAGCTCTTAAAAAGCTTGCATATAGACTAACTTACCCCAGGCCCCAAAACTGAAGCAAACTATTGAAAAGATCCCTGACTTTATGTGAAGATATTTATTCACTAGTATTAAATCATCACCTGGAAAGATAGGGGCTGTAGGGATACTCTCTGAGGATGGAGGTGATGGCAGACACAATTTTTTCTGCCATCCCTCTGCCTTCCAACAGCTTTCTTTATCTCTAGATTTTTCCACCCTGGGTGGGTGACATCTTCACACTCTCCTTCTGCCATGTTTCACATTGCCAGTATCTCCTGGAGGAAAGGTTTTACACACATCTGCTGCTTTGGTTTTTAATGACTGGTGCTCTGGTTTTTGTGACTGCTACTCAAGGGACACCCCTTTAATGCCTGGCTTGTGTTCCTGTGTCCCACAGTACTGTAACAATTGAAGAGACCATTCTTGTCATGTTACCACACCCAGGGTGCTACACAGACAAAGGACTGAAACACACCCCAGTTTTGCTATGACAGAGGACTATTTGCTTGTCCTTATGTTTTGGCCTGAGGGGCAGGCTTCAGAATTAGCACAAATCTAGAGGCCTACAGATATGTTCTTTGGAAATGTTAGAGGACACTCTCTCTGCACTATACATATGCCTAGCTATAACTCATTGGTATCTCCCAGAAAGGAGCTTATACACTCATCTGCAGCCACAGATGACATGTCCCGGTCACCTGGTCTGATGGTCAGCAGGACTTGTGCGTGTGGTCCCAGAGGACTATATATATTTTTTCACACGTTAAAAGTTGCTTCAGGGCTTCCCTGGTGGCGCAGTGGTTGAGAGTCTGCCTGCTGATGCAGGGGACACGGGTTCGTGCCCCGGTCTGGGAGTATCCCGCATGCCGCGGGGCGGCTGGGCCCGTGAGCCATGGCTGCTGAGCCTGCACGTCCGGAGCCTGTGCTCCACAATGGGAGAGGCCACAGCAGTGAGAGGTCCGTGTACAGAAAAAAAAAAAAAAATTTGCTTCATGAGCGTCTAGCTTCCATAAAGCCTGAAACTAAGTTCTGATAGAAATCCCTCCCTTTGGGACTCTGACAGTCTTGGAATACCCTCAACAACTGAGATATATTAAAAACAAAACAGGCTACTTGGACAATCACCAAGGTTTGAAAGACAGCCAATAGTTGGGCAAGGTTGAATGATATATTTTATATCCTATACAAGGCCACCCTTCCAATACTGGGAGAGGTAGCTCTTTTATCTAACACATAGAAACAAGCACAGAGAGTCAAGAAAAATGAGAAAACCTAGGGATATTTCTCCCCAAAAAAACATAATAAAACCTCAGAAAAAAATCTAATGCCATAGAGGAAAGTAATTATCTGATAAAGAATTTAAAGTAATGGTCATAAAAATGTTAATAGAACTTGAAAGAAGAATGGATGAACACAGGGAGAACTTCAAGAACAAGAAGAAAATATAAGAAAGTACCAAATAGACGTCACAGAGCTGGAGAATATAGTAACTGAACTGAAAAATATATAATACAGAGAAGACCTTCAAGATGGCGAAGAGTAAGAAGTGAAGATCATCTTCCTCCCCACAAATACATCAGAAATACGTCTTCACATGGAACAATTCCTACAGAACACATACTGAAAGCTGGCAGAAGACCTCAGACTTCCCAAAAGGCAAGAAACTCCCCACGTGCCTGGGTAGGGCAAAAGAAGAAAGAAAAAACAAAGACAAAAGAATAGGAATGAGACCTGCACATCAGGGAGGGAGCTGTGAAGGAGGAAAAGTTTCCACACTCTAGGAAGCCCCTTCATTGGACGAGGGGGTGTGGTCGTGGGGGAAGCTTTGGCCCTACACAGGAGAGGGCAGCAACAGGGGTGCAGAGGGCAAAGTGGAGAGATTCCTGCACAGAGGATCATGCCGACCATCAGTCACCAGCCCAAGAGGCTTGTCTGCTCATCCACTGGGGTGGGTGTGGACTGCGGGCTGAGACTCGGGCTTCAGAGTTCAGACCCCACGGAGAGGACCAGGGTTGGCTGCATGAACACAGCCTAAAGGGGGCTAGTGCACCACAGCTAGGTGGGAAGGAATCTGGGAAAAAGTATGGAACTGCCAAAGAGGAAAGAGAATATTGTTTCAGGGTGCACAAGGTGAGGGGATTCAGAGCCCCACCACTGCCAGGGTCCTGTGATCCAGAGACAAATTCCATGCGAGAACACAGGGCATGTCTTCGGCTGGTGCAATGTCACGCCAGCCTCTGCTGCTGCAGACAAAGCCTCGCAATCCGTACCCCTCCCTCCCCTGACCTGAGTGAGCCAGAGCCCCTTAATCAGCTGTTACTTTAACCCCATCATGTCTGAGTGAAGGACAGACGCCCTCAGACAACCTACATGCAGAGGAGGGCCAAATCCAAAGCTGAACCCCAGAAACTGTGCAAACAAGGAAGAGAAAGGGAAATTTCTCCCAGCAACCTCAGGAGCAGAAGATTAAATCTCCACAGTCAACTTGATGTACCCTGTATCTGTGTAATACCTGAATAGGCAATGAATAATCCCAAAACTGAGGCAGTGGACTTTGGGAACAAAGATATATATATTTTTTTCCTTTTTCTTTTTTTGTGAGTGTGTATATATGTGCTTCTTTGTGTGATTTTGCCTCTAGAGCTTGGCTTTTACCATTTGTCTTAGGGTTCTGTCTGTCCTTTTGGTTTTGTTTTGGATTTTTTTAGTGTAGATTTTAGTGCCTGTTATCATTGCTGGATTTGGTTTTTGGTTTGGTAGCTCTCTTTTTTGCTTTCTTTCTTTTTCTTTTTTTTTTCTTTATTACTTTTGAGTTTTTTTATATTTAATATATACTTTATTTTAATAACTTTATTTATTTATCTCTATTTCTTTCTTTTTTTTCTCCCTTTTCTTTGGAGCCATGTGGTTGACAGGGTCTTTGTCTTACTGGCAGGTGTCAGGCCTGTGTTTCTGAGGTGGGACAGCCAAGATCAGGACATTGGTCCACCAGAGAGTTCCTGGCTACACCTAATATCAAATGGCAAAAGCTTTCCAGAGACCTCCATCTGAATGCTAAGACCAGGCTCCACTCAAAGATGAGCAAGCTCCAGGGCTGGACACCCTATGCCAAACAACAAGCAAGACAGGAGCACAACCCCACCCATTAGCAGAGAGGCTGCCTAAAATATTAATAAGGCCCCAGACACCCAAAACACACCACTGGACATAGACCTGCCCACCAGAAAGACAAAATCCAGCCTCATCCACCAGAACACAGGCACTAGTCCCCTTCACCAGGAAGCCTACACAACCCACTGAACAAACCTTAGCCACTGGGGGCAGACAACAGAAACAACAGGAAAAACAAACCTGCAGCCTGTGAAAAGGAGACTCCAAACACAGTAAATTAAGCGAAATGATAAGACAGTGAAATGCACATCACATGAAGGAGCAAGTTAGAAAACCACTAGCCTAAATAAATGAAGAGGAAATAGGCAGTCTACCTAAAAAAAATATTTCAGAGAAATGATAGTAGAGATGATCCAAAATCATGGAAAGAGAATAGAGAAAATACAAGAAATGTTTAAGGATCTAGAAGAACTAAAGAGCAAACAAACAGTGATGAACAACACAATAAATGAAATTTAAAATTATCTAGAAGGAATCAATAGCAGAATAAATGAGGCAGAAGAATGGATAAACGACCTGGAAAATAAAATAGTGGAAATAACAACTGCAGAATGGAATAAGGAAAAAGGAATGAAAAGAATTTAGGACAGTCTCAGAGACTTCTGAGACAACAATAAATGCACAAACATTCGAAATATAGGGGCTCAGAAGAAGAAGAGAAAAAGAAAGGGGCGGAGAAAGTATTCAAAGAGATTATAGTTGAAAATGTCCCTAATATGGGAAAGGAAATAGTCAAGTCCAGGAAGCACAAAGAACCCCATACAGGATAAATCCAAGGAGAAACATGCCAAGACACATAATCAAACTATCAAAAATTAAATACAAAGAAAAATTATTAAAAGCAGCAAGGGAAAAACAACAAATAATATACAAGGACATCCCAATAATGTTAACAGCTGATCATTCAGCAGAAACTCTGCAAATCAGAGGTAGTGGCAGGACATACTTAAGGTGATGAAAGGAAAACCTACAACCAAGATTACTCTACACAGCAAGGAACTCATTCATATTCAATGGAGAAATTAAAATCTTTACGTACAAGCAAAAGCTGAGAGAGTTCAGCACCACCAAATCAGCTTTTCAGTAAATGCTAAGGGAACTTCCCTAGGCAGGAAACACAAGAGAAGGAAAAGACCTACATTAACAAACCCAAAACAATTAAGAAAATGATACTAGGAACATACATATTGATAATTAGCTTAAATGTAAATGGATTAAATGCTCCAACCAAAAAACATAGATGGGCTGAATGGATATAAAAAAATATCCATATATATGCTATATACAAGAGACCCACTTCAGACCTAAGGACACAGACAGACTGAAAGTGAGGGGATGGAAAAAGTTATTCTATGCAAATGGAAATCAAAAGAAAACTGGAGTAGCAATTCTCATATCAGAAAATACAGACTTTAAAAAAAGACTATTACAAGAGACAAAAAAAGGACACTACATAATGATCAAGGGATCCATCAAAGGAGAAGACAAAACAATTGTAGATATTTCTGCATCCAAAATAGGAGGACCACAATATATAAGACAAATGCTAACAGCCATAAAAGGGAAAATAGACCATAACACAATAATAGTAGGGAACTTTAACACCCAACTTTCACCAATGGACAGCTATTCCAAAATTAAAATAAATAAAAAACACAAGTTTTAAATAATATATTAAACAACATGGACTTAATTGATATTTATCAGAAAT
Organism: Inia geoffrensis; assembly: GCA_036417435.1. Lineage (NCBI taxonomy): Eukaryota > Metazoa > Chordata > Mammalia > Artiodactyla > Iniidae > Inia > Inia geoffrensis. The sequence goes on from CM070920.1 coordinate 61,473,382, forward strand.
TCCATCTAAAAACAACACAATACACCTCTTGTTAAGGGCTTATGGAACATTTTCGAGGGTAAATCATATCTTGGGTCAAAAATCAAGCCTTGGTAAATTTAAGAAATTGAAAATGTATCAAGTATCTTTTCTGACCTCAGCGCTGTCAGACTTGATATCAATTACAGGAAAAAATCTGTAAAAAATACAAACACATGGAGGCTAAACAATACACTACTAAATAACCAACAAATCATTGAGGAAATCAAAGAGGAAATCAAAAAATACCTGGAAACAAATGACAATGAAAACATGGTGACCCAAAACCTATGGGGTGCAGCAATAGAAGTTCTAAGAGGGAGGTTTATAGCAATACAATCCTACCTTAAGAAACAGGAAACATCTCAAATAAACAACCTAACCTTGCAGCTAAAGCAATTAGAGAAAGAAGAACAAAAATCCAAAGTTAGCAGAACAAAAGAAATCATAAAGATCAGCTCAGAAATAAATTAAAAATAAATGAAGGAAACAATAGTAAAGATCAATAAAATGAGAAGCTGGTTCTTTCAGAAGAAGAACAAAATTGATAAATCATTAGCCAGACTCATCAAGAAAACAAGGGGTAAGACTCAAATCAATACAATTAGAAACAAAAAAGAAGTAATAATTGACATATCAGGAATACAAAGGATCATGAGAGATTTCAAAAAGCAACTATATGCCAAAAAAAATGGGCAACCTGGAAGAACTAGAAAAATTCTTAGTAAAGCACAACCTTCCAAGACTGAACAAGGAGGAAATAGAAAATATAAACAGACCAATCACAAGCACTGAAATTGAGACTTTGTTTAAAAATTTTCCAACACACAAAAGCCCAGGACCAGATGGCTTCACAGGCAAATTCTATCAAACATTTAAGAAGAGTTAACACCTATCCTTCTCAAACTCTACCAAAACATACCAGAGAGAGAAACACTTCCAAACTTATTCTACAAGGCCACTATCACCCTCATACCAAAAACAGACAATGTTGTCACAAAAAAAGAAAACTATAGGCCAATGACACTGTTGAATATAGATGCAAAAATCCTCTGCAAAATCCTAGCAAACACAGTACAACAGCACATTAAAAGCATCATACACCATGAGCAAATGGGGTTTATCTCAGGAATGTAAGGTTTCTTCAATATACACAAATCAATGAATATGATATACCATGTTAACAAATTGAAGGATAAAAGTCATAAGATGAACTCAATACATGAAAAAAACCTTTTGACAAAATTCAACATCCAATTACAATAAAAACCTGCCAGAAAGTAGGCATAGAGGGAACTTAGCTCAACATAATAAAGTTGATATATGACAAACCCACAGCCAACAGCATTCTCAATGGTGAAAAACTGAAAACATGTACAATGAGATCAGGAACAAGGCAAAGTTGCCTACACTCACCACTAGTATTCAACATAGATTTGGGAGTTTTAGCCACAGCAAACAGAGAAGAAAAGGAAATAAAACAATCCAAGCCAGAAAAGAAGAAATAAAGCTGTCACTGTTTGTAGATGCCATGGTACAATACATAGAAAACCCTAAAGATGATATAAGGAAACTACTAAAGCTAATCAATGAATTTGATAAAGTAGCAAGATACAAAATTAATACACAGAAATCTCTTGCATTCCTATACACTAATGATGAAAAATCTGAAAGAGAAATTAAGGAAACACTCGATTTACCATTGAAACAAAAAGAATAAAATATCGAGGATTAAACCTAGTTAAGGAGAAAAGAGACCTGTATGCAGAAAATTATAAGACACTGATGAAAGAAATTAAGGATGATGCAAATAGATGGAGAGATATACCATGTTCTTGGATTGGAAGAATCAACATTGTGAAAATGACTCTACTACCCAAAGCAATCTACAGATTCAATGCAATCCCTATTAAACTACCACTGGCATTTTTCACAGAACTAGAACAAAAAATTTCACAATTTGTTATGGGAAAACAAAAGACCCTGTATAGTTTACCAACAAACACGTGAAAGAATGTTCAACATCATTAATCATTAGAGAAATACAAATCAGAACTACAATGAGATAACATCTCACACTGGTCAGAATGGCCATCATCAAAAAAATCTACAAACAATAAATACTGGAGAGGGTGTGGAGAAAAGAGAACCCTCTTTCACTGTTGGTGGGAATGTAAATTGTTACAGCCACTTTGGAAAACAGTACGGAGGTTCCTCTAAAAACTAAAAATAAAACTTCCATACAAACCAGAAATCCCACTACTGGGCATTTACCCTGAGAAAACCATAATTCAAAAGAGTCATATACCAAAATGTTTATTGCTGCTCTATTTACCATAACCCGGACATGGAAGCAACCTAAGTGTCCATCAATAGATGAATGAATAAAGATGTAGCACATATGTACAATGGAATATTACTCAGCCATAAAGGAACAAAATTGAGTTATTTGTAGTGAGGTGGATGGGCCTAGAGACTGTCATACAGAGTGAAGTAACTCAGAAAGAGAAAAACAAATAGTGTATGCTAACACATATATATGAAATCTAAAAATAAGAAAAAAATATGGTCAGAAGAACCTAGGGCCAAGATGGGAATAAAGATGCAGACCTACTAGAGAATGGACTTAAAGATATGAGGAGGGGGAAGGGTAACCTGGGACAAAGTGAGAGAGTGGCATGGACATATATACACTACCAAATTGATAGCTAGTGGGAAGTATCCGCATAGCACATGGAGATGAAGTTGGTGCTTTGTGACCACCTAGAGGGGTGGGATAGGGAGGGAGGGAGGGAGAGAGATGCAAGAGGAAAAGAGATATGGGGGCATATGTATATGTATAACTGATTCACTTTGTTATAAAGCAGAAACTAACACACCATTGTAAAGCAATTATACTGCAATAAAGATGTTTTTTTAAAAAAGAAAAACCCTGTATAGCCAAAGGAATCTTGAGGAAGAAAAACGGATCTGGAGGAATCAGGCTCCTGGACTTCAGACTAAACTACAAAGTTACAGTAATCCAGACAGTATGGAGCTGGCACAAAAACAGAAATATAGATGTATGGAACAGTATAGAAGCCCAGAGATAAACTCACACACATATGGTCACCTTATCTTTGATAAAAAAGTGGCAGGACTATACAATGGAGAAAAGATAGCCTCTTCAGTAAGTGGAGTTGGAAAACTGGACGGCTACATGTTAAAAATGAAATTAGAGTACTCCCTAACACCATATATAAAAATAAACTCCAAATGGATTAAAGGCCTAAATGAAAGGCCAGACACTATCACACTCTCAGAGGAAAACATCAACAGAACACTGTATGATATAAAGCACAGCAAAATCCTTTTTGACCCACCTCCTAGAGAAATGGAAATAAAAGCAAAAATAAACAAATGGGATCTAAAGAGCCTCAAAAGCTTTTGCACAGCAAAGGAAACCATAAACAACACGAAAAGAAAACCCTCAGAATGGGAGAAAATATTTGCAAATGAAGCAACTGACAAAGGACTAATCCCCATAATTTACAAGCAGCCCATGCAGCTCAATATCAAGAAAAACAAACAACCCAAACCAAAAATAGTCAGAAGACCAAAATAGCCATTTCTCCAAAGAAGATATACAGGCAGCCAACAAACGCATGAAAGAATGCTCAACATCAGTAATCATTAGTGAAATGCAAATGAAAACTGCAATGAGATAACATCTCACACCGGTCAGAATGGCCATCATCAAAAAATCTAGAAACAATAAATGATGGAGAGGGTGTGGAGAAAAGGGAACCCTCTTGCACTGTTGGTTGGAATGTAATTTGATACAGCCACTATGGAGAACAGTTTGGAGCTTCCATAAAAAAACTAAAAATAATACTACCATACGACCCAGCAATCCCACTACTGGACATATACCCTCAGAAAACCATGTATCACAATATTCACTGCGGCTTTATTTATAATAGCCAGTACATGGAAGCAACTTACTTGTCCATCGACAGATGAATGGATAAAGAAATTGTGGCACATGTATACAATGGAATATTACTCAGCCATAAAAAGAAACAAAATTGAGTTATTTGTAGTGAGGTGGATGGAACTAGTGTCTGTCATACAGAGTGAAGTAAGTCAGAAAGAGAAAAACAAATACTGTATGCTAACACATATATATGGAATCTAAAGGAAAAAAAGGTTATGAAGGGCCTGGGGCATGACAGGAATAAAGACATAGACGTAGAGAATGGGATTGAGGATATGGGTGGGGGAAGAGTAAGCTGGGACAAAGTGAGAGAGTGACATGGACTTATATACACTACCAAATGTAAAATAGATAGCTAATGAGAAGCAGCCTTATACCACAGGGAGAACAGCTTAGTGCTTTGTGACCACCTAGAAGGGTGTGATATGGATTGTTTTAGGGAGACACAAGAGGGAGAAGATAAGGGGATATATGTATACAAATAACTGATTCACTTTGTATAAAACAGAAACTAACACAATGATGTATAGCAATTATACTCCAATAAACATGTTTAAATAAAACAAAAAAAATGGCAGAAGAGTAAGACATGGAGATCACCTTCCTCCTCACAAATACATCAGACATATATCAACATGTGAAACAACTCCTACAGAACACGTACTGAACGCTGGCAGAATAGCTCAGACTTCCCCAAAAGCAAGAAACTCCCCATGTACCTGGGTAGGGCAATAGAAAAGAGATGAAACAGAGACAAAATAATAGGGACAGGACCTGTACCTCAGGGAGGGAGCTGTGAAGAAGGAAATGTTTCCACGCACTAGGAAGCCCCTTCACTGCTGGAGTGTTGGAATGGCGGTGGGAAGCTTTGGAGCTACGGAGGAGAGGGCAACAATATGCGTTTAGAGGGCAAAGCAGAGATGTTCCTGCACAGAGAATCATGCCAACCAGGACTCAACAGCCAAAGAGCATTGTCTGCTCACCCTCTGGGGTGGGTTAAGGCTGGGAGCTTTGGCTCAGGTTTCAGAGTTCAGAACCCAGGGAGAGGACTGAGGTTGGCTTTGTGGACACAGCCTGAAGTTGGCTAGTTCACCACACCTAGCTGGGATGGAGTATGGGAAAATGTCTGGAACTGCCTAAGAGGAAAGAGACCATTGTTTTAGGGTGTGCAAGGACAGGGTATTCAGGCATAGCCTAACTGAGGTCCAGAGATGGGCACGAGCTGTAGCTATCATAGCAGACACCAGAGACAGGCATGAAATGCTAAGGCTGCTGTTGCAGCCAACAAGAAGCCTGTGTGCAAGCACAGGACAATATTCACACCTCCCCTCACAAGAGCCTGTGTATCCTGCCACTGCACGTGTCCTGTGATCCAGGGACAACTTCCCTGGAAGAACACACAGTGCACCTCAGGCTGTTGCAATGTCACACTGGCCTTTGCCACCACGGGCTCACCCTGCATTCTGTACCGCTCCCTCTCCTGGCCTGAGTGATCCAAAATCCCCTAATCAGCTGCTCCTTTAACCCTGTCCTGTCTGAGTGAAGAATGGATGGCTTCAGGCAACCTACACCCAGAGGCAGGGCCAAATCAAAAGCTGAAGCCCAAGATCTATGCAAACAAAGAAGAGAAAGGGAAATTTCTCCCAGAAGTCTCAGGAGCAATGGATTAAATCTCCACAATCAACTTGATGTACGCTGCATCTCTGGAATACTTGAATAGACAATGAATCATCCCAAAATTGAGGTGGTGGATTTTGGGAGCAAAGATATGTATATATTTTCTCCTTTTTCTCTTTATGTGAGTGTGTATGTGTATGCTTCTTTGTGTGATTTTTCTTTAGTTTTGCCTTAACAATTTTACCTAGGGTTCTGTCTGTCCGCTTTATTTATTTATTTATTTATTGTATTTTTATTATAGTTTTTAGCACCTATTATTGGTGGATTTGTTTTTTGGTTTGGTTGCTCCCTTTTTTCTTTTTCTTTATTTTTCTTCCTTTCTTTCTTTCTTTCTTTCTTTCTTTCTTTCTTTCTTTCTTTCTTTCTTTCTTTCTTTCTTTCTTTCTTTCTTTTTCTTTCTTCCTTTCTTATTTTATTTTTCATTATTTGTAAAATTTTTTATATTTAAAAATTATTTATTTTTTTTATTTTAGTAACTTCAGTTTTTTCTTTTCTTTTTTTTCACCCTATTCTTCTCAGCCGTGTGGCTGACAGGGTCTTTGTGCTCCGGTGGGGTGTCAGGCCTCTACCTCTGAGGTGGGAAAACTGAGAACAGGACATTGGTCCACCAGAGACCTCCCATCTCCACATAATATCAAACAGAAAAAGCTATTCCAGAGATGTCCAACTCAATGCTAAGACACACGTACACTCAATGACCAGCAAGCTACAGTGCTGGACGCCTTAGGCCAAACAACTACCAAGACAGGAACACAAACTCACCCATTAGGAGAGAGACTGCCTAAAATCAAAATAAGGTGACAGACACCCCAAAACACACTAACATATATGGAACTGCCCAACAGAACGACAAGATCCAGCCTCATCAACCAGAACACAGGCACTAGTCCCTTCCACCAGGAAGCCTACAAAATCTAAAGAACCAAAAGTAGCTACTGGGGGCAGGCACCAAAAACAACAGGAACTACAAACCTGCAGCCTGCAAAATGGAAACCCCAAAGAGAGTAAGTTAAGCAAAATGAGAAGACAGATAGACAGCAGATGAAGGAACAAGGTTAAAACCCACCAGAACAAAAAAATGAAGAAGAAATACGCAGTCTACCTGAAATAGAATTCAGAGTAATGATAGTAAAGTTGATCCAAACTTTTTGATATAGAATAAAGAAATAAAAGAACTGTGTAACAAGGACGTAAAAGAGCTAAAGACCAAACAAACAATGATGAACAACACAATAAACGAAATTAAAAATTCTCTAGAAGGAATCAATAGCAGAATAACTGAGAAAAAAATTCGGAGAAGTGACCTGGAGGATGAAAGAGTGGAGCTAACTACTGCAGAGCAGAATAAAGAAAAAAGAATGAGAAGAACTGAGGACTGTCTCAGAGACCTCTGGGAAGACATTAAATGCACCAACATTCGAATTACATGGATCCCAGAAGAAAAAGAGAAAAAGAAAGTGACTGAGAAAATATTTGAAGAGATTACAGTTGAAAACTTCTCTAATAAGGGAAAGGAAATATTTAATCAAGTACAGGAAGTGAAGAGAGTCCAAAACAGGATAAATCTAAGGAGAAATATGCCAAGACATATATTAATCAAACTATCAAAAACTAATACAATAGTAAACTATTAAAAGCAGCTAGGAAAATACAACAAATAATATACAAGGGAATGCCCATCAGGTTAACAGTTGATGTTTTAGCAGAAATTCTGCAAACCAGAAGGGAGTGGCAGGAGATATTTAAAGTGATGAAATGGAAAAACCTAAACCAAGATGACTCTACCCAGCAAGGAACTCATTCAGATTCGATGGAGAAATTAAAACCTTTACAGACAGGCAAAAGCTAGAAAAATTCAGCCCATGAAACCACCTTTACAACATATGCTAAAGGAATGTCTCTAGGCTGGAAACACAAGAGAAGGAAAAGACCTACAATAAAGAACCCAAAACAATTAAGAAAATGGTAATAGGAAAAGACATACTGATAATTACCTTACATGTAAATGGATTAAATGCTCCAACAAAAAGACATATACTGGCTGAATGGATACAAAAACAACACCCGTATATAAGCTGTCTACAGGAGATGCACCTCTGACTTGGGAAACATACAGACTAAAAGTGATGGGATGGAAAAAGATATTCCATGCAAGTGGAAATCAAAAGTAAACTGGAGTAGCAAATCTCATATCAGTCAAAATAGACTTTAAAACAAACACTGCTACAAGAGACAAAGAGGGACACTACGTAATGATCAAGGGATCAATCCAAGAAGAAGATACAACAACTGTAAATATTTATGGACCCAATATAAGAGCACCTCAATACCTACGGCAAATGGTAAGAACCATAAAAGGGGAAAACGAGAGTAACACAATTATACTAGGGGACTTTAACACCCCACTTTCACCAGTGGACAGATCATCCAAAATGAAAATAAATAAGAAAACACAAGCCTTAAATGACACATTAAAAAAGAAGGACTTAATTGATATTTATAGGACATTCGATCCAAAAACAACAGAATACACATTATTCTCAAGTGCTCATGGAACATTCTCCAGGATGGATCATATCTTGGGTCACAAATCAAGCCTTGGTAAATTTAAAAAAATTGAAATTGTATCAAGTATCTTTTCTGACCACAATGCCATGAGACTACATATCAATTACAGGAAAAGATCTGTAAAAAGTACAAACACATGGAGGCTAAACAATACACTACTCAATAATGAAGTGATCACTGAAGAAATCAAGGATGAATTAACAAATACCTAGAAACAAATGACAATGGAGACACAACGACCCAAAACCTATGGGATGCAGCAAAAGCAGTTCTAAGAGGGAAGTTTATAGCAATACAAGCCCACCTTAGGAAGCAGGAAGCAGCTCGAAAAAACAACCTAACCTTACACCTAAAACAATTAGAGAAAGAAGAACAACAACAACAAAAAAAAGTTAGCAGAAGGAAAGAAATCATAAAAATCAGATAAGAAATAAATGGGGAAAAAATGAAGGAAACAATAGCAAAAATCAATAAAACTAAAAGCTGGTTCTTTGAGAGGATAAAGAAAATAGATAAACCATTAGCCAGACTCATCAAGAAAAAAAGGGAGAAGACTCAAATCAATAGAATTAGAAATGAAAAAGGAAAAGTAACAACTGACACTGCAGAAATAAAAATGATCATGAGAGATTACTACAAGAAACTCTATGCCAAAAAAATGGACAATCTGGAAGAAATGGACACATTCTTAGAAATGCACAAACTACCAAGATTGAATCAGGAAGAAATAGAAATTATGAGCAGACCAATCACAAACACTGAAATTGAAACTGTGATTAAAAATCTTCCAACAAACAAAAGTTCAGGACCAGATAGATTCACAGGAGAATTCTATCAAGCATTTAGAGAAGAGCTAACACCTATCCTTCTCAAACTCTTACAAAACATAGCAGAGGGAGGAACACTCCCCAATTCCTTCTACGAGGCCACCATCACCTTGACACCAAAACCAGACAAGGATGTCACAAAGAAAGAACACTACAGGCCAATATCACTGATGAACATAGATGCAAAAGTCCTCAACAAAATACTAGCAAACAGAATCCAAGAGCACATTAAAAGGATCATACACCATGATCAAGTGAGGTTTATTCCAGGAATGCAAGGATTCTTCAATATACACAGATCTATCAATGTGATAAACCATATTAACAAATTGAAGGAGAAAAACCCTATGATCATCTCAATAGATGCCGAGAAAGCTTTTGACAAAATTCAACACCCATTTATGATAAAAACCCTATAGAAAGTAGGCATAGAGGGAACTTTCCTCAACATAATAAAGGCCATATATGACAAGCCCATAGCCAACATCATCCTCAATGGTGAAAAACTGAAAGCATTTCCACTAAGATCAGGAACAAGACAAGGTTGCCCACTCTCACCACTCTGATTCAACATAGTTTTGGAAGTTTTAGCCGCAGCAATCAGAGAAGAAAAGGAAATAAAAGGAATCCAAATTGGAAAAGAAGTAAAGCGGTCACTGTTTGCAGATGACATGATGCTATACATAGATAATCCTAAAGATGCTACCAGAAAACTACTAGAGGTAATCAATGAATTTGGTAAAGTAGCAGGATACAAAATTAATGCACAGAAATCTCTGGCATTCCTATATACTAGTGATGAAAAATCTGAAAGTGAAATCAAGAAAACACTCCCATTTACCACTGCAACAAAAAGAATAAAATACCTAGGAATAAAACTACCTAGGGAGACAAAAGACGTGTATGCAGAAAATTATAAGGCACTGATGAAAGAAATTACGTATGATACAAATAGTTGGAGAGATATACCATGTTCTTGGATTGGAAGAATCAACCTTGTGAAAATGACTCTACTACCCAAAGCAATCTATAGATTCAATGCAATCCCCATCAAACTGCCACTGGCATATTTCACAGAACTAGAACAAAAAATTTCACAATTTGTATGGAAACACAAAGGACCCCGAATAGCTAAAGCAATGTTGAGAACGAAAAGCAGAGCTGGAGGAATCAGGCTCCCTGACTTTAGACTATACTACAAAGCTACAGTAATCAAGACAGTATGGTACTGGCACAAAAACAGAAAGATAGATCAATGGAACAGAATAGAGAGCCCAGAGATAAACCCACGCACATATGGACACCTTATCTTTGATAAAGGTGCCAAGAATATACAGTGGAGAAAGGATAGCCTCTTCAATAAGTGCTGCTGGGAATACGGACAGCTACATGTAAAAATATGAGCTTAGATCACTCCCTAACACCGTACACAAAAATAAGCTCAAAATGGATTAAAGACCTAAATGTAAGGCCAGAAACTATCAAACTCTTAGAGGAAAACATAGGCAGAACACTCTATGACATAAATCACAGCAAGATCCTTTTTGACCCACCACCTAGAGAAATGGAAATAAAAACAAAAATAAACAAATGGGACCTAATGAAACTTCAAAGCTTTTGTACAGCAAAGGAAACCATAAACAAGACAAAAAGACAACCCTCAGAATGGGAGAAAATATTTGCAAATGAAGCAACTGACAAAGGATTGATCTCCAAAGTTTACAAGCAGCTCATGCAGCTCAATAAAAAAAAAAACAAACAACACAATCCAAAAATGGGCAGAAGACCTAAATAGACATTTCTCCAAAGAAGATATGCAGACTGCCAACAAACAAATGAAAGAATGCTCAACATCATTAATCATTAGAGAAATGCAAATCAAAGCTACAATGAGATATCATCTCACACCAGTTAGAATGGCCATCATCAAAAAATCTAGAAGCAATAAATGCTGGTGAGGGTGTGGAGAAAAGGGAACCCTCTTGCACTGCTGGTGGGAATGTGAATTGGTTCAGCCACTATGGAGAACAGTATGGAGGTTCCTTAAAAAACTAAAAATAGAACTCCCATATGACCCACCAATCCCACTACTGGGCATATACCCTGAGAAAACCAAAATTCAAAAAGATGCATGTACCAAAATGTTCATCGCAGCTCTATTTACAATAGCCCGGAGATGGAAAAAACCTAAGTGCCCATCGTCAGATGAATGAATAAAGAAGATGTGGCACATATACACAATTGAATATTACTCAGCATTAAAAATAAATGAAATTGAGCTATTTGTAATGAGGTGGATAGACCTCGAGTCTGTCATACAGAGTGAAGTAAGTCAGAAAGAGAAAGACAAATACTGTATGCTAACACATATATATGGAATTTAAGGAAAAAAAATGTTATGAAGAACCTAGTGGTAAGACAGGAATAAAGACACAGACCTAGTGGAGAACAGACTTGAGGATATGGGGAGAGGGTGGGGTGAGCTATGAGAGGGCGAGGGAGGGGCCTGGACATATATATACTAACAAACGTAAGGTAGATAGCTAGTGGGAAGCAGCCGCTTGGCACAGCGATATCAGCTCGGTGCTTTGTGACTGCCTGGAGGGGTGGGATAGGGAGGGAAGGAAGGAGGGCGATGCAAGAGGGAAGAAATATGTGAACGTCTGTATATATATAACTGATTCACTTTGTTATAAAGTAGAAACTGACACACCATTTTAGAGCAAAGTTAACCCAATAAAGATGTTAAAAAGAAAAAAAAAACTACAATGAGATATCATCTCACACCAGTTAGAATGGCCAACATCAAAAAATCTAGAAACAATAAATGCTGGAGAGGGTGTGGAGAAAACGGAACCCTCTTGCACTGCTGGTGGGAATATGAATTCGTTCAGCCACTGTGGAGAACAGTATGGAGGTTCCTTAAAAAAACTAAAAATAGAACTACCATATGACCCAGCAATCCCACTACTGGGCATATACCCTGAGAAAACCAAAATTCAAAAAGAGTCATGTACCAAAATGTTCATTGCAGCTCTATTTACAATAGCCCGGAGATGGAAACAGCCTAAGTGCCCATCGTCAGATGAATGGATAAAGTAGATGTGGCACATATACACAATGGAATATTACTCAGCAATAAAAAGAAACAAACTTAAGCTATTTGTAATGAGGTGGATAGACCTCGAGTCTGTCATACAGAGTGAAGTAAGTCAGTAAGAGAAAGACAAATACCGTATGCTAACACATATTTATGGAATTTAAGGAAAAAAATGTTATGAAGAACCTAGGGGTAAGACAGGAATAAAGACACACACCTACTGGAGAACGGACTTGAGGATATGGGGAGGGGGAGTGGTGAGCTATGAGAGCGTGATGGAGGGGCATGGACATATATATACTAACAAACATAAGGTAGATAGCTAGTGGGAAGCAGCCGCTTTGCACAGGGATATCGGCTCGGTGCTTTGTGACCGCCTGGAGGGGTGGGATAGGGAAGGAGGGAGGGAGGGAGACGCAAGAAGGGAGAAATATGTGAATGTGTGTATATGTATAACTGATTCACTTTGTTATAAAGTAGAAAAAAAAAGAAATAAATGAAAAAAGAATGAAGAAAACAATAGCTAAGATCAATAAAACTAGAAACTCATTCTATAAGAAAATAAACAAAATTGATAAACCATTAGCCAGACTTATCAAAGAAATAAGGGGGAAGACACAGATCAATAGAATTAGAAATGAAAAAGTAGAAGTAAAAACTGACACTGCAGAAATACAAAAGATCATGAGAGATTGGTACAAGCATCGGTATGCAAATGAAATGGACAACCTGGAAGAAATGGAAAAATTCTGAGGAAAGTACAACATCCTGAGACTGAACCAGGAAGAAATAGAACATATAAACAGACCAATCACAAGCACTGAAATTGAGAATGTGATTAAAAATCTTCCAACAAACAAAAAGCTCAGGAATAGAGGGCTTCACAGGTGATTGCTATCAAACATTTAGAAAAGAGTTAACAACTATCCTGCTCAAACTCTACCAAAATATAGCAGAGAGACAAACACTTCCAAACTCATACTAATAGGCCACTATCACCCTGAAACCAAAACCAAAGATGTCACAAAGAAAAAGAACTGTAGGCCAATATCTCTGATGAACATAGATGCAAAACTCCTCAAGAAAATAGTAGGCAACAGAATCCAACAGCATATTAAAAGCATCATACACCATGATCAAGTGGGGTTTATCCAGGAATGCAAGGATTCTTCAATATATGCAGATTAATCAATGTGATAGACATTAACAAACTGGAGGATAAAACCATATTATCATCCCAATAGATACAGAAAAAGCTTTCAGCAAAATTCAACACACATTTATGATAAAAACCCTCCAGAAAGTAGGCATAGAGGGAACTTACCTCAACATAATAAAGGCCATATATGACAAACACACAGCCAACATCATTCTCAATGGTGAAAAATTGAAAACATTTCCACTAAGATCAGGAACAAGACAAAGTTGCCCCCTATCACCAATATCATTCAACATAGTTTTGGAAGTTTCAGCCACTAGCAATCAGAGAAAAAAAAAAAAAAAAAGATATAAAAGGAATCCAAATTGGAAAAGAAGTAAAGTTGTCACTGTTTTCAGATGACATGACACTATAAATAGAAAATCCTAAAGACGTTACCAGAAATCTCCTAGAGCTAATCAATGAATTTGGTAAAATAGCAGGATACAAAATTAATGCACAGAAATCTCTAGCATTCCTATACAGGAATGATGAAAATTCTGAAAGAGAAATTAAGGAAACACTCCCATTTACCACTGCAACAAAAAGAATAAAATACCTAGGATTAAACCTACTTAAGGAGCCAGAAGACCTGTATGCAGAACACTATAAGACACTGATGAATGAAATTGAAGATGTTACAAACAGATGGAGACATATACCATGTTCTTGCATGGGAAGAATCAAAATTGTGAAACTGACTATACTACCCAAAGCAATCTACAGATTCAATGCAATCCCTATGAAACTACCAATGGCCGTTTTCAGAGAACTAGAACAAAAAATTTCACAACTTGTATGGAAATACAAAAGACCCCGAATAACAAAAGCAATCTTGAGAAGTAAAAACAGAGCTGGAGGAATCAGGCTCCTGGAGTTCATACAATACTTCCAAGCTACAGTAATCAAGAGAGTATGGTACTGCCACAAAAACAGACATATAGATCAATGAACCAGGATAGAAAGCACAGAGATAAACTCATGCACATATGCTCACCTTATTTTTGATAAAGGAGGGAAGACTCTACAGTGGAGAAAAAACAGCCTCTTCAATAAGTGGTGCTGGAAAAACTGGACAGCTACATGTAAAAGAATGAAATTAGAACACTCCCTAATACCATACACAAAAATAAACTAAAAATGCATTAAAGACCTAAATATAAGGCCAGACACTCTAAAACTCTTAGAGGAAAACAAAGGCAGAACACTCTATGATATAAATCACAGCAAGATCTTTTTTGACCCACCTCCTATAGAAATGGAAATAAAAGCAAAAATAAACAAATGGGACCTAATGAAACTTAAAATCTTTGCACAGCAAAGGAAATCATAAACAACATGAAAAGAAAGCCCTTAGAATGGTAGAAAATATTTGCAAATGAAGCACCTGAGAAAGGACTAATCTCTAAAATTTACAAGCAGCTCATGCAGCTCAATATTAAAAAACAAACAACCCAGTGCAAAAATGGGCAGAAGACCTAAATAGACGTTTCTCCAAAGGAGATATACAGACAGCCAACAAACACATGAAGGAATGCTCAACATCACTAATCATAAGAGAAATGCAATGAAAAGTAAAATGAGGTATCACCTCACACCAGTCAGAATGGCCATAATCAAAAAAAGCTCTATGTAGTAAATGCTGGAGTGGTTGTGGAGAAAAGGGAACCCTCTTACAGTGTTGGTGGGGATGTAAATTGATACAGCCACTATGGAGTACAGTGTGGAGGTTCCTTTAAAAACAAAAATAGAGCTACCCAGCAATCCTACTACTGTGCATATACACTGAGAAAACCACAATTCAAAAAGAGACACGTACCACAATGTTCATTGCAACACTATTTATTTTAACCCAGACATGGAAGCAACCTAAATGTTCATCGAGAGATAAATGGAGAAAGAAGATGTGGCACATATATACAATGGAATATTGCTCAGCTATAGAAAGGAACAAAACTGAGTTATTTGTAATGAGGTAGATGGGCCTAAAGTTTATCATACAGAGTGAAGTAAGTGAGAAAATGAAAAACAAATACTGTATGCTAACACATATATATGGAATCTAGCAATGGACATGAGGACACAGAGGGGAAGAGGAGGCTGGGCCGAATTGAGAGAGTCACATTAATATATATACAGTACCAAAAGTAAAAAAGATAGCTAGTGAGAAGCTGCTGCATAGCACAGGGAGATCAGCTCAGTGCTTTGTCATGACCTAGAAGGGTGAGATAAGGGGTATGGGAGGGAAGCTCAAGAGAAAGAGGATATACCGACATCTGTATTCTTATAGCCGATTCACTTTTTTGTACAGCAGAAACTAACACAACATTTTAAAGCAATTATACTCCAATAAAGATGTAAAAAATGTAAAGTCACAGAACAAAATACAATAAAATAAAAAACATAAGACCCACCCATATGTTGCTTACAAGAGACCCACATTAAATATAATACCCACAGACTGAAAGAGAAGGAAAAATATGTTCCATGCAAGTAGATATCAAAGAAAGATGGGGTAGCTTCATATATATATATATGGAATACAAAATTAAGTTTAAGCCAAAGACTGTTATAAAAAGCCAAGAAAGTCATTATATCATGACAAAGGTCAATTTAACAAAAGGACATATAATTTGTAAATATTTATGCACCCAACTTAGAAGAATCTAAATATAAAAAGCAAATATTAACAGACCTATAGGGAGAAACTGACAGGAATGCAATTATAGTAGGGTACTTTAATGCCAACTTACATCAATGGATGTATCATCCAGACAGAAAATCAATAAGAAAATATTGCCATGAAATTACAGGTTAGACCAGGGTACTGAACATATATATAAAGAACATTCCATCTAAAAGCAGCATAATACACCTTATTTTCAAGTTCACATGGAACATTCTTCAGGATATATTTTCTGTTAGACCATAAAACAATTCTTAATATATTTACTAAGATTGAATTCATATCAAGTATCTTTTCCAACCACAGTGGCATAAAGCTAGAAATCAATTATAGAAAGAAAACTTCAAATTTCACAAATATGTAGAGACAATCACATGTTACTAAACCAAAATTGGTCAATCAATAAATCAAAAGAGAGATCAATAAATACCTTGAGCCAAATCAAAGTGGAAATTCAACATACCAAAATTATGAGATACAACAAAACCTGTGTAAGAAGAAAGTTAAAACAACAAATGCCTACTTCAAGAAACAAAGAAATCTCAAATAAGCACCCTACCTTTACACCTCAAGGAACAATAAAAAGAAGAAAAGGAAACAATGCCCAAAGGTAGGAGAATGAAGGAAATAATAAAGACGAGAGCAGAAATAAATAAAATCGAAACTAAAAACAATAGAAAAATCAATAAAACTAAGTTCTGTTCCTTCGAAAAGATAAACAATTTGATGCCCCTTTAGCTAGACTCCACAAGAAAAGACAGAGAGAGGTCTCAAGTAAATAATATAAGAAATGAAAGAGGGTATATTACAATTGATGCCACATAACTACAATGAATAATGAGACTATTATAGATAATTATACTCCAACAAATAGGACAATCTCAAAAAAATGTGTAAAATGTTAGAAATATGCAATCTTCTGAGACTGAATCATGAAATAAAAACATCTGAATAACCCATTTACTAGTAAGGAGATTGAATCAGTAACCAGAAACCTCCTAACAAAGAAAAATCCAGGACCAGATGGTTTCAATGGTGAATTCTACCAAATTCCAAAGAAGGATTTATGCCAATCTTTCTCAAGGTTTTTCAAAAAGCAAGAGGAAAGAATACTTCCTAAGTAATTTTTCCATGCAAGAATTACCGTGATTACAAGGACATCACAAGAAAAGAAAATTACAGGCCAATATCCCTAATGAACAAAGACACAAAAATGTTCAACAATATGTTAACAAACTGAATTCAACAATGCATTAAAAGTATCATACACCATGATCAAGTGGGATTTTTGCCAGGGATACAAGAAAGGTTCTAAATTAGCAAATGAATCAATGTGGTACACAAAACTAAAAAAATGAAGGATAAAATAATATGATGATCCTAATAGATGAAGAAAAAAACATTTGACAAAATTCAACATCCACTCATGATTTAAAAAAAAAAGACCTCTCAACAAAGTGATGTATAGCAAGAACATACATCTCATACTAATGGCCATATATGACAAGTCCACAGCTATCATTGTATTTAACAATGAAAAGCTGAAACCTTTTTCTCTAAGATCAGGAACAAGTCAAGGATACTCACATTCACCATTTTTATTCAACATGGTATTGGAAATCTTAACCAGAGCAGTTAAGCAAGAGAATGACATGAAACGCATTTATTCTGGAAAGGAAGAAGTAAAACTGTCACACTTTGTAGATGACATAATATTATCTATAGAGACTGTGAAAACTCCACCAAAAAAACTGTTAGAATTAATAAATTCAGTAAAGTTTCAGAATAAATATTAAATATACAGAAATATGTTGCATTTCAGAACACAATAACAAACTGTCAGAAAAGAAATTAAGAAAAACTCCTGTTTACAATTTCATCCAAACAAAAACAAATAAACCCTAGGAATAAATTTAACCAAGAAGGGGAAAGACCTGTACATTGAAAACTATGTCATTGACTAAAGAAATTGAAGAAGACACAAATAAATGGAAAGATAGTTCATGTTTATGGATTGGAAGAGTCAATATTGTTAAAATATCCATTCCATCCAGAATAATCTATATGTTCAATGCAACCCCTATCAAAATTCCAATGGCATTTTCCCCCAAAATAGAAGAAAACATCCTAAAATTTGTATGTAACTACAAAAGACCCTGAATGACCACAGCAATCTTGAGAAAGAACTACAAAGCTGACACCATCATTCTTTCTGATTTCAATCTATATTACAAAACTATAGTAATCAAAACAGCGTGATATTGGCATAAAAATATATACATAGATCAATAGGACAGAATAGAGAATCCAGAAAATAAACCCACATACGTGTGTTCAAGTAATTTTCCACAAAGGAGCCAAGAATATACAATGGGGAAAGAACAGTTTCTTCAATAAGTGATGTCAGAAAAAAATTGACAGCCACATACAAAAGAATGAAACTGGACCACTATCTTACACCACACACAAAAATTAAATCAAAATGGACTAAAGACTAGAATGTAAAACCTAAAAACATAAAACACTTAGAAGAAATTATAGGTGGTAAGCTCCTTGGCATACGTCTTGGCAATGATGTTTTTTATGTGACTCCAAAAGCAAAGGCAACAAAAGCAGTAATAAACAAGTAGGACTACATCAAACTAAAAAGCTATGCACAGTGAAGAAAATCATCAGTAAAACGAAAAGGCAACCTACTGAGTGGCAGAAAATATTTGCAAATCAGATATCTGATAAGCAGTTTATATCCAAAATATATAAACTCACAACTCAATAACAAAAAATAATCCAATTTCTGATTTAAAAATGAGCAGAGAATCTGAATAGATATGTTTCCAAAAAGGACATACAGTTGGCCAACAGGTATGTAAAAAGATGCTCAACATCTCTAATTATGACAGAAATGCAAATCAAAACCACAATGAGATATCATCTCACACCAGTTAGAATGGCTATTATCTAAAAGATAAGAAATAAATGAATGTTGGTGAAGATGTGGAGGAAAGGCAAACCTTGTACACTATTGGTGATAAAATAAATTGGTGCTACCTCTATGGAAAACACTATGGAGACTCCACAAAAATTAAGAAAAGAACTATGATATGATCCAGCTATTCCACTTCTTGGTATTTATCCAAAGAATATGAAAACACTAATCCAAAAAGATATATGCAGCCCCCTGTTCATCACATTTTTTTCAAAAGCCAGGATATGGAAATAACTGATATCCATCAGCAGATGAATGGATTAAGAAGGTGTGGGATATATATATATGCTGGATATTATATAGACAATGGACATTACATATATACAAAGGAATTCTATTCAGCCATAAGAAAGAAATTTTGCCATATGTGACAATGTGGATGGACCTTGAGGGCATTATGCAAAGTGAAATAAGTCAGGCAGGGAAAGACAAATACCGTATGCTCTCACTTCTCACTTTTATCTGGAATTAAAAAATAAAAACCAAGCTCATCAATACAGAGAACATATTGGTGGCTTCCAGAGGCAGGAGGATGGGCAAAATTTGTGAAGGGGGTCAAATGTACAGACTTCTAATTATAAAATAAATAAGTCATGGGGATGTAATGTACAACATGATGACTATATTCAATAATACTGTATTGCATACTTGAAAGTTGCTAAAATAGTATATCTTAAATGTCCTCATCACAAGAAAATAATTTGTCACTATATATGTTCACAGATGTTAACAAGACTTATTGTGGTAATCATATATATATATATATATATATATAAAACAAATCATGTTACACAACTGAATTTTTTTAATAAATTTATTTTATTTTTTATTTATTTACTTTTGGCTGCATTGGGTCTTCGTTGCTGTGCAAGGGCGTTCTCTAGTTGCGGCGAGTGGGGTCTACTCTTCATTGTGGTGCATGGGCTTCTCATTGTGGTGGCTTCTCTTGTTGTGGAGAACAGGCTCTAGGCATGCGGGCTTCAGTAGTTGTGGTATGTGGGCTCAGTAGTTGTGGCTCATAGGCTTAGTTACTCCACGGTATATGAGATCATCCCAGACTAGGGATCGAACCCATGTCCCCTGCATTGTCAGGCGGATTCTTAAGCACTGCATTCCCAGGGAAGTCCTACACAGCTGAAATTTATATGTCAATATACCTCAACAAAAATCATGCAGGTTATGACCTTCTGAATGAGAATGTACAAAGCCACACACAAGGGGCTGGCAGTTGGCACCACCAGCATCTTGGCTCCCACTTTAAGTAAGTGAAAACCCAGAGGATGTTTTGATTAAAGGTACAGTTTCCACACACTCACATAAAGGAAATAAAGTTGCAAGGTTTACTACATACAGTTGCCAAATGGGGGTACAATGAGTCAGGGGGTGGTCAGTCCTCTGTCCCAGGTCACAAGCGAGCAGAAAAGAGAGAGTGAACGAGCATAATAGCAAGCACCTATTATTTATAAAGTGGTTGTAGTAATGGTCTAATTTTCACAGACTTAACTAATTTTCACAGACTTATAGTGGTCATTTTTAAAATTGAGGAATACTTGATTTACTATATTATATTAGTTTCAGGTGTACAGCATAACGATTTAGTATTTTACAGATTATACTTTATTAAAACTTATTACAAGATAATGGCTATAAATTCCCTGTGCTATACAATATATCCTTGTTGCTTATCTATTTTATACATAGTAGTTTGTATCTCTTAATCCTATACCTCTAATGTAACCCTCCCCCTTCCCTCTCCCCACCAATAACCACTAGCTTGTTTTCTATATTTGTGAGTCTATTTTGCTACATACATCCATTTGTATTATTTTTTAGATTGCACATATAAGTGATATCATACAATATTTTTCTTTCTCTTTCTGACATTTCACTAAGCATAATATTATGTATATCCATCCCCATTCCTTCAAATCGCAGAATTTCATTCTTTTCTATGGTTGAGTAATATTCCATTATATATATATATATATATATGTATATATATATATATCTCCATTCGTATTTTGATACACACTTGGGTTGCTTTCTTACCTTTGACTATTGTAAATACTGCTGCTATGAACATTGAGGTGCATGTATCTTTGGAATTATTCTTTTAATGTTTTCTTGATATATTCCCAGGAGTGGAATTGCTGGATCATATGGTAGTTTCCCATAAAAGATGAACACAAACAGACCCACATATCATAATTAAAACGACAAAATTTAAAGATCAAGAGAGAATTCTAAAGGCAGCAAGAGAAAAAGTCGTATAAAAAGGAATTTCCATAAGGTTATCAGCAGGTTTCTCTGCAGAAATTTGCAGGCCAGAAGGGATTGGCATGGTATATTAAAAGTTCTGAAAAGGGAAAACCTGCAATCTAGGATACTCTACCCAGCCAGACTATCATTTAGGATAGAAGGAGAGGTAAAGAACTTCTCAGACAAGCAAAAACTAAAAGACTTCATCAATGCTAATCCTACCCTAAAAGAAATGTAAAGGGGCTTCTCTAAGTAGAAAGGAAGTAAGAATCTATAGGAAAAGAAAAATCCCACTAGGAAAGGCAAGTACTTAGTGGTCATCTTAAAAGATGACCCAGGAAAAGTAAGGTGAAACTTGTGGCAGAAGTCCTGCTTAGGTCCTTACATTAACGTCCAGGCTTTGGATGTGATCAGGGTTGTCACAATGTTAAATGTCAAGGCAGCAACTCAAAATGGTTCTTTTCTCATTACAACTACCCTGAGTAAACATCTCACTAGAAGAGATAAGCTATTACACTGCATGTGACACGAGGCCCCTACCACTCTCTTAAATTTTATGGCTACATCTGGAATTCACAAAAGTGAACTATTTTGTCTGTTAAAAGACAAATTCTTAGTTCTCAAACATCCACATTGGCAAAGAAGCACCAACATTTTATAGGAATGATCTGATTCTGACACCAACACATTCCTCACATCCAATATTTGCTAACCCTATTAAGGGGTCTATTGAGACACCTGTAAATCCACTTTTCAGTGGGGAGCTGAGCCACAATAGGCAGTAGATAAACTAAAAGAGGCTATTACTTTGGCTCTCCCACCAGTGTCTTCAAGCACAGAACATACAATTAGAAGTTCTGTCACCCCCAAATTTGCATTCTGGAGTCTCT
Organism: Inia geoffrensis; assembly: GCA_036417435.1. NCBI lineage: Eukaryota > Metazoa > Chordata > Mammalia > Artiodactyla > Iniidae > Inia > Inia geoffrensis. The sequence goes on from CM070920.1 coordinate 61,495,567, forward strand.
GGACCAAATGGACAGGTAGATGTCTACCCATGGGCTTTTGTTATAAGTAGCTTCCAGACTCAGCTTAAAGTATTCACTACTAGAGAGGTACCTCCTGGCAGCTTATGGGGCACTTATAGAAACTGAAGCCTTTACTGAGACAGAGCCAATTACCCTAAGGACCAATATTCTTATTATGACCTAAGTGATGGAAAAATCTCCCCATAAAATTTAATTGACAACAGAAGCCTCTTTATTAAAATGGCATCTATAGGATAGATTAACCTGACCCTACTGAAGTGTTATTACTCCATGAAGAAATGTCCTGCTACTGAGGTTAAGTTGACAAAACTCCCAGAAATGCCTCTGGCTCTTTCTCAATAAGAACCAGAGGGATAATTGTTAGCTCTCAAAATAAGGAAATCAATGTTTTTCTTGACCAATGGAGTGAGCACAGAGAATAAAGGGGCTAGAGAATGGACAGCTACAGCCTCTCACTTTTATGCAAATACTCCAATTTCCATAAAGGGGATAGACCAATGTTCCCAATGGGCCACTTTGTGTGCAATAATCCTAGAAATAGAGAAAGGCTTTGACAATATTTTTGTAAGGTTTGTATTTTCACTGACTCCTGGTCAGTGGGCTGTCTGATCAAAAATTTAACAAAATTATGGCTGTAAGTAGAAGGCTGAGACATTTGGGGTAAGGAGATATAGAAAAGTTGCCATCTTAGCCCCCACTCTGCTCATCTTAGCACACCATACCTCAGCTCATACCAAACAAGGCATGGAGGGGGCACAATACAACAACAAAACTGACAAACTAAGCCACCAAAGTTAAGCCCCTTGAAGGAGGGGAAGTTCTCAAAACTTTGGAATGAGCCACCTTACCTTTCCTATCAGTGGACATATTAAAGTTCAGGGGATTTGGGCATCATGGGATTATGAAAATTGGCTGTTCATAGAGGAATCAAGCCAGCAGAGACATTTACATAAAGCTATTAGGGTATCTATCACATGCCAGAAATCTAGACACTGGCTCTAGTGTTGCATGGAGGAGAAATTTACAGAGAAGAGTCATATCAGAACAGTCAAATCAACTTCATTGGATCTCTCTGAAGCAGCAGAAGCTATTAAATATGACTTAACTATGGTAGATACATACACAGACCTATTATCAGCTTATCTATGCAAGGAACCAGCCTATGCTAATGTTATTGAGGAGTTACCAAAATATCTTTTACAGTTTTTAGGAGAACCAAAGTTACACAAAATTATACAGTCAAATCAAGACTCCCAATTCTCTGCAAAGCAAACACAGCAATGGGCATTATAAAAGGACATTTCTTGGATATTTTTACCTATTCTATGGCCATATGGTAGCTGGTATTATAGAATGGACTTGAGGATGTGGGGAGGGGTAAGGGTAAGCTGTGACAAAAGTGAGAGAGAGGCATGGACATATATACACTACCAAACGTAAAATAGATAGCTAGTAGGAAGCAGCCGCATAGCACAGGGAGATCACCTCGGTGGTTTGTGATCACCTAGAGGGGTGGGATAGGGAGGGTGGGAGGGAGGGAGACGCAAGAAGGAAGAGATATGGGAATATATATATATATATATATGTAACTGATTCACTTTGTTATAAAGCAGAAACTAACACACCATTGTAAAGCAATTATACTCCAATAAAGATGTTAAAAAAAAAAGAGTGACATAATGGGTTTTTAAAACAAGGGCAATTGAGAGAATTTTTAGAACAATAGCATCCCAAGTGGCCAAAAATACTGCCCATAGTCAGGATTACATTAAATCCACACTCCTATGCCATAGCTATACCTTATTAAATTCACATAAACTAGGAAATCATCAAAATACTGGTGCAGCAATTTCTGCACACTGGACACAACATGATTACCCATTTTTATGTATATCGGAGTCCTGATATAACTACCCAGTGCAAAGGAATATCTACCTGGTACTTTCATGTTTTCCTCCTATCTAATAGAAAATCCAGTGCATAGCCATTTCTTCATCAATCCTGACAAGCATCTGGCATGGACCATTAACTGTGGGTCCATTCTCAGTCCATCTACTCATCATCCAGCATAATCTGATCCACAAATCACACACCACTATATGGAGAGAGAACAGTCCTCTTTTTCCACCCATGTACTTCACTCCACCAAAGGCACAGTGGAGCAAACAATGACCTGCTCCTGTCACCCAGCAGGTGGAACTAATTGCTCTTGGACTGAGAAGCACCATTTAGATAATACTCAGGGGAAGATCAGATCCCCTACTGTTAGCCATACATGACCTCCAACTTTTACCACTACTCTGTTGTTCTGCATTTTTCTTACCTGAGAAGTTTCTACTCTCACTAATGTCGATTATACATCCAACAATAGATCAACCTAGCTATGGTAATCTACACACTAGGTAATCTACACAATACTGCAGAAAATGTATGTATGGAAGTAGCATGCCACATGTACACCACAGGAAGACACAACACAGGTTAGATTTTGGACAATGGGAACCATGCTGATAGTTGTTTCAGTTGGTCAGTCTTACTAACACAGAGACAATACTTACTATCCACATACAATAATACCAAAGCTAGCGCTCCTCTTAATTTTACTTCCACTAGCAACAGGTTTTCATCTAGGTTACTCTCTATAACATCATTTCTGACTCATAGATGGCATCTAAGCTCCATTAGCCATCTCTTACTTCAAATCAGATGAAACAAACTATTATCAACTGGTGTCACTGGACAAATAGATCAATGGACCACTATTGAATCACATTGAAGAAATACCCAGAGATAGTATGTACCAAATATTACAACCAGGATACTCATGATTAGTGCAATCAGATTAAAAATGCTGTAATCCACATCCAATACCAACAAGTCTTAAGAGATTGTGCAGATAAAATTACAGGTCTTACTAATCTCTGGAAATATGATAAATTTAAACCCTGCCAACAATGTATATCTTTACAACAATTTTCCTATTAATTATGATTTTTCTCCCACTCTAGGAGAAGCCTAATTTGAGGTGAAAATAAATTACATTAACCCAGTGTCCATGGGCACCTCCTCCATGTCTGCTAATCCATATAAACAAGGAAGCAGGTAAGATGGCAGAATAGAAGGCTCCTGACTTTCCTTCCTCCCAGAGATGCACTTAATAAATAGCTACACATGAATCAACTCAGACTGAGAGAAATTAGTTGAGTGACTAATCAGGAAACTGAGAAAATACTCATATTTATACAGGTAGGAAAACCTGAGACACACTCACATCATAAACCCCACCGCTGGCACAGCACCTTCCAATCAAGAGGAAATTACAAACTACAAATTCCTGAAGAGAAAAGAGTTTGGAACACACATGTAGAGCTCTTCAGAGCTGCTACCCAAGGGACTGGCTCTGAAATCATACAGCTCTGAGAACCTAAAGGGCTTGGCTGTCACAAGTCCCCCAGGATAAACAAAGAGGGTGTCTTTAAAGAGGTGTATGAACACTTCCCATATCTATCACCCAGGCATAATGCAGAGAGAGCAGGAAGAAAAAGTAATGCTCTCAGTTTCTCCCTAGAAGGGTTTGACTGCATACTTTTTCAACTGTTGCCTGAGGTTGGACTTCTAGTTAGCTTACATCTGAGAGATGACTGGGTTTATCCACGAACTTGAAAGGGCTTGTGGGCACTTCCCAAGCCATATACCCTGGCTCTCCCCAACAGCAAAACCAAGCCTTCAGCTGCCCCTCTGGAAGGATCTTGTCCACACATCCATTGCCTCAACTTTTATGGCTGCCAACCAAAGGAATAGCTCAGAGATCACCTAGCTGTAGAAGTTGATGGGGCTAGGTATTTGTGGGTCCCCAGGACCACAGAGAACAAAGATGTGTTCTATGTGGGCACACAAGCACTTCCAATGTCTATTGTCCCTGGCTCAAGACAGAGCAATTAGGCAAAAAACAAAGAGCTCACAGTTTTTCTCTGACAGGGGACAGACTGCATATCTAACATCCCAACTTTCCCAACTGATGCCTGAAGGTTTGGATTCCAATTATCCTGCATCTGGGAGATGAAAAAGCAGGCAATAAATAGTCTTCTGGGAATGTGAAAGGGTGTGTGAGCATTTACCCTGCTTACAGGACACTGATGGGACTTGGAACATCCTAATCTACTAGACGCCACCAAGAACAAAGACAGCAGTTTGAACAAGCACAAGGATTTGAGAGGCACCCAGAATCTTGGGCCAGACTGATTGATGAGGTTCATCTCCTACATGGGGCTAGTCTACCAAGACTGAGAAGGGTGAATGTTTTATCTAATGCACAAACCCAACACAGGGAATCAAAGAAAATGAAGAAACAGGGGAATATGTTCCAAACAAAAGAACATGACAAATCTCAAGAAAACAATCCCAATGAAATATAGGCAAATGATTTCCCCAACAGATGATTCAAAATAAAAGTCATAAAAACATTCACCACAGTCAAGATAAAAATGCATGAACAGGGCTTCCCTGGTGGTGCAGTCGTTGGGGGTCTGCCTGCCGATGCAGGGGACACGGGTTTGTGCCCTGGTCTGGGAGGATCCCACATACCGCAGAGCAGCTGGGCCCATGAGTCATGGCCGCTGGGCCTGCGCGTCCGGAGCCTGTTGCTCCGCAACGGGAGAGGCCACAACAGTGAGAGGCCTGCGTACCACAAAAATAACCCAAAACAGCAACAACAAAAAGATAATGTTTGAGAGTGGAACTCATTTTCAAGGAGACAGCCTTGAGAGAGCACTGTGTTGTTAAGACTATCTGAACTGACTTTGTGGTTGAATGCTGTTAAGACCTCTAGAGAAATTTTAGATTCTGGTGGGAGGATATGAAGATCTACTTGCCTTGTGGCCACCTAAACAAGCCTCATGAAGAGACAGAAGGATTTAGAATCTCATTAAAGGTTTTGAAGCCAATAAGCGGCAGAGCTGAAATCTGAATCCAGAGAATTTCACAAAATGAGCTTGGCTTTCTTAACTGCTAAGCTGTACTCTTTGGATTCTTAATTGCTCATTACACTTTCCCTGTGTGAAGGACTGTGGACCATGCATGATTGAGGCAGACGATAAGTCTGGGGTGAAGTTTGTATTGCACTTTTGCTCTCCTATTCCATGCCCCCCCATTAAATGTGTTATTAATAAGAATAGCTAGAGGTCGGGATCAAGATGGCAGAGGAGTAGGAGGCAGAATTCACGTCCCTATGCAGAAACATTGAAGATACACCTACAACTGGAACAATTCACACAGAACAGCTACTGAGCACTGACAGAAGATCTCAGGTGTGCAAAAAGACAAGAAAACCTCCATGTAACTGGGTAGGACAAAAGGAAAAAGCAAAATAAGGTATCAGGACAGGGCCTGTACCCCGGGCAGGGAGCTGTAAGGAGGAAAAGTTCCCACACCTTCGGAAGACTCCTCACCAACAGAGAAATTAGATGAGATGGAGGGGAAGTTTTGGAGCCTAAGAGGGGGAGAGCAGCAACGTATTTGTGGAAGGCAAAATGTAGAATAAACTGCACAAAGGGTCAGCACTGCCTGCCAACCTGAGACACTCCTCTGTTGGTGAGTGTGGGAGTCGAGTGCTGAAGGTCAGACTCCAAAGTTCAGTCCCAAGGAGAGGACCAGGGTTAGATGCAGAAACAGCCTGAGGAGGTGGGGCCATGGCAACTGAGGTGTACTGGGAAGAAGCCTGGGCCTGCCAGGGAGGCAAGGCACCATTATTGGGAGGTACAGGAGGAGAGAGGCGGGACAACCATAAGAAGTCCTTTCCCTGTGAGTGCTCCCAGGAAACAACACTGCCTACAGGAGCTGAGTGGATGGGCGTGAGTCACCCCCACCACCATCTTGGGCTCCAGAGGCAGGCACTGACTGCCTCTTCTAGACAGGCAAAAGCCAGGCACCACCCCTGCTGACCCAGAAGTGTGAGTACAGCTTCCCCCTCTAGGAATTCTGCCAGTAGGCCCCAGAACATGTCCATTCTGTCCCAGGAAGGTGAGAATAGCTTCCACAGCTACAAAATCTGTCAGTGGGTGCCAGAACCCACCCTACTGTCCTGGGAGTGCAAGGATAGCTCTCACTGCTAGGAAATCTGATAGTGGCTGCCAGGACCTGCCCCACTGTCCCAGGAGCTCACAGAAACCTCTTGTTACTAGGAAATTTGCCAGTAGGTGCTGGGACACACCACACTGTCCCAGGAAGGCACAGATAGCTTCCAAGACTAGGAAATCCATCAGCAGGGTCCAGGACCTGCCCCGCTGTCCCAGGAGAATATGGATACATCCTCCACTAGGAAAACCGAGAGTGGGTCTCAGGACATGCCCTGCTGTCCCAGGAGAGTACAGATAGCTCCCTCCACTAGGAAATCTGCCCAGGGGAGGGGTTTAAACAGCTGAGGCCCAGGGGCTGTGTGACTAAGGAAGAAGAGCTGAAATTTCTCCTTGTGGCTGCAAGAATTGTGGAGTTATACCTTCATTCATGGCTTCCTAAATTCACTGTAACACATCCGAAAAGACAACAAGTGCTCTTGCAGCTGAGATGAGTCTGAGTCTGGCTGTAGAAGCTGTGGGCTCTTTGAGCATATAAATGTGGGGGTTGGGCCAGACCAGAGTCTGAGCTGCCTCCATATTCCCCACAGTGGATCCAGGTGCATGACTACTGCAGTCCTGGGACCTGACCTCAGTGGGCCTGTACTGGTAGCTGGGTGAAAACAAAACCTGAGAGTCACCAGGGCCAATTTCTGGCATACCCACAGTTAAGATGGGACCAAGAGCTGTGTCAACAGCAATATACTTTGTGAGCCCACACAACAGGTCAAAGGAGACACAACAGAGCACAATCACAGATGATCAACTCCAGAGGAGGAATATTCAGTAGCTTCTCTCCCAGAAGGAGTGCTCCAATCCCACCTACCTCAAACGCAGATCAGAATGAAAGCTAAGAAACAGATCTGGGTGCCTCTACTCCAACAACTAAGGAAATTATATTCAATAGGAACAGACCCTGCCCCTGAAAAGGCAGCGAGAAACACAGAGCAAAGGGGAGGCCCCACTCATTATCTAGGGTAGGCTCTGATCACCACAACACCAATCAATCAACCTATAAAGAGGATAATGGCACAAGCATCTGGACAAACCACACCCACCAAGGGGTTAACAGGAGAAGCGAGAGGAGCTAGTATCCTGCAGCCTATAGAAAGGAGGCCACAAACACAGTAATTTAGACAAAATGAGATGACAAGGAAATATGTTGCAGACAAAAGAGCAAGATAGAAACCTACAAGAATGACTAAACGAAGAGGAGATAGGCAATCTGCATGAAAAAGAATTCAGAGTAATGATAATAAAAATGATCCAAGACCTCAAAAAAAGAGTGGTGACACAGATCAAGAAGATACAAGAAAAGTTTAACAAAAACTAGAAAACTAAAAAAACAGAGACAAAGAAGACAATAACTGAAATGAAAACACAGCAGAAGGAAACAATAGCACAATAACTGAGGCAGAAGAATGGATAAGTGATCTGGAAGACAGAATGATGGAAATCTCAGCCATGGAACAGAATAAAGAAAAAAGAGAGAAAAGAACTGAGGAGAGTCTCAGAGACCTATGGACAAAATTGAATGCAACAACTTTCGAATTATAGGAGTCCCAGAAGAGGAAGAAAAAGAGAATGGGAGTGAGAAATTATTTGAAGAGGTTATAGTCAAAAACTTCCCTAACACGGGAAAGGAAATAATCACACAAGTCCAGGAAATGCAGAGAGTCCCATACAGGATAAACCCAAAAAGGAACAAACTGTGACACATATTAATCAATTTAACAAAAATTAAAGACAAAGAAAAATTATTAAAAGCAACAAGGGAAAAGCAACAAATAACACACAAGGGAATACCCATAAGATTATCAGCTGAACTTTCAGCATAAATTCTGCAGGCCAGAAGGGAGCAACAAGATATATTTAAAGTGATGAAAGGGAAAAACCAACAACCAAGAATACTTTACCCAACAAGGATCTCATTCAGATTAAATGGAGAAACCAAAAGCTTTATAAACAAGCAAAAGCTAAGAGAATTCAGCACCACCAAACCAGCTTTACAACAAATGCTAAAGGAACTACTCTAGGCAAGAAAAAGAAGAGAACAAAAGAAGGAAAGAAAAAAGACCTATAAAAGCAAACCCAAAACAATTAGGAAAATGGCAATAGGAACACACATATCAATAATTACCTTAAGGGCTTCCCTCATGGCACAGTGGTTAAGAATCTGCCTGCCAATGAAGGGGAGACAGGTTTGAGCCCTTAGTGTGGGAAGATCCCACATGCCACAGAGCAACTAAGCCCAAGCACCACAAATACTGAACCTGCACTCTAGAGCCTGTGAGCCACAGCTACTGAACCTGTGTGCCCCAACTACTGAAGCCTGCACGCTTAGAGCCCATGCTCTGTGACAAGAGAAGCCACCACAATGAGAAGCCTGCACACCTCAATGAAGAATGGCCCCCACTCACCACGACTAGAGAAAGCCCATGTGCAGCAACGAAGACACAACACAGCCAAAAATAAACAAATAAAATAAATTAATTAAAAAAAATTTTGAATAATAATTACCTTAAATGCAAATGGATTAAATGCTCTGAACAAAAGACATAAACTGGCTGAATGGATACAAAAACAAGACCTGTGTATATGCTGTCTACAAGAGACCCACTTCACACCTAGGGACACATACAGACTGAAAGTGAGGGGATGGAAAAAAGATATTCCATGAAAATGGAAATCAAAAGAAAACTGGAGTAGCAATTCTCATATCAGACAAAATATACTTTAAAATAAAGACTACTACAAGAGACAGGGAGGGACACTACATGATGATCAAGGGATCAATCTAAGAAGGAGATCTAGAAATTGTAAATATTTGCACACCCAACATAGGAGCACCTCAGTACATAAGGAAAATTCTAACAGCCATAACAGGGGAAATCAACAGTAACACAATAATAGTGAAGGAATTTAAGACCCCACTTACACCAATGGGCAGATTAACCAGGCAGAAGATTCAGAAGGAAACACAGCCTTAAATGACCAGATAGATTTCATTGATATTTATAGGACATTCCATCCAAAAGCAGTAGAGTACACATTTTCTCAAGTGCACATGGAACATTCTCCAGGATAGATCACATTTTTGGTCACAAATCAAGCCTCAGTAAATTTAAGAAAATTTAAATCATATCAAGCATCTTTCCCGACCACTATTCTATGAGATTAGAAATTAGAAATGAACTACAATTAAAACAAAAACACTGTAAAAAACACAAACACGTGGAAGCTAAACAATATGTTAATAAGCAACACTGAAGAAATAAAAGAGGAAATCAAAAAATACCTAGAGACAAATGACAAAGAAAACACAATGATTCAAACCTATAGGACACAGCAAGAGCAGTTTTAAGAGGACACTTTATAGCAATGCAATCTAACCTCAAGAAACAAGAAAAATCTCAAGTAAACAACCTAACCTTACACCTAAAGCAACTAATGAAAGAAAAAAAAAAAAAAAAAACAATGTTGGTAGAAGGAAAGAAATCATAAAGATCAGAACAAAAATATTAAATAGAAACAAAGAAAACGAAAGCAATGAAACCAAAAGCTGGTTCTTTGAAAAGATAAAATTTGTAACCTTTTAGCCAGATTCATTACAAAATAAATGAAAAGGACACAAATCAACTGAATCAGAAATGAAAAAGAAGTTACAATGGACACCACAGAAACACAAAGGCTCATAAGAGATTACCACAAGCAACTATATGCTAATAAAAAGGAAAACTTAGAAGAAATGAACAAATTCTTGGAAAGGAACAAACTTCCAAGGCTGAACCAAGGAGAAATAGAGAATATGAACAGACCAATCACAAGTAATGAAATTGAAACTGTGATTAAATATCTTCCAACAAACAAAAGTTAAGGACCAGATGGCTTCACAGGCGAATTCTATCAAATATTCAGAGAAAAGTTAACAACTATCATTCTCAAACTCTTCCAAAATATAGCAGAGGGAGGAAAAATCTCAAGCTAATTCTACGAGCCCACCATCACCCTGATACTGAAACCAGACAAAAATATCACAAAAAAAGAAAATTACAGGCCAATATTACTGAAGAACATAGACGCAAAAGTCCTCAACAAAATATTAGCAAATAGGATCCAACAACACATGGAAAGGATCATACACTCTGATCAAGTGAGATTTATACAAGGAATGCAAGGATTCTTTAATATATGAAAATCAATCAATGTGATACACCATATTAACAAATTGAAAAATAAAAGCCATATAATCATCTCAATAGATGCAGAAAAAGCTTTTGACAAAATTCAACATCCTTGTATGATAAAAACTCTCCAGAAAGTGGGCATAGAGGGAACCTACTTCAACATAATAAAGGTCATATATGACAAACCCACAGCAAACATCATTCTTAATGATGAAAACCTGAAAGGATTTCCTCTAACATCAGGAAAAAGACAAAGATGTCCACTCTCGCCACTATTATTTAACATAGTTTTAGAAGTCCTAGACATGGAAATAGGAGAAGAAAAAGATATAAAAGGAATCTAAATTGGAAAAGAAAAGGTAAATCTGTCATTGGTTGCAGTAGACATGATACGATATGTAGAAAAATCCTAAAATGCTACTAGAAAACTACAAGAACTCATTAGTGAATTTCACAATGTAGCAAGATACAAAATTAATACACAGAAAATCCCTTGCATTCCAATAAACTAACAACAAAATATCAGAAAGAGAAATTAAGGAAATAATCCCATTTACAATCTCAACAAAAAGAAGAAAATACCTAGGAATAAACCTACATAAGGAGGCAAAAGACCTATACTGAGAAAACTATTAGATAACTGATGAAAATCATCAAAGATGACACAAACAGATGGAGAGATATACCATGTTCTTAGATTGGAAGAATCAATATTGTGAAAATGACTATACAGCCCAAAGCTATCAACAGATTCAGTGCAATCTCTATCAAATTACCAATGGCATTTTTCTCAGAATTAGAACCAAATTTTTACAATATATATGGAAACACAAAAGACCCCAAATAGGCAAAGCAATCTTGCAGAAGAAAAATGTACCTTGAGGAATCAGGTTCCCTGACTTCAAACTTTACTACAAAGCTACAGACAGGATGGTACTGGCACAAAAATAGAAATACAGATCAATGGAATTAGATAGAAAACCCAGAGATAAGCCCACGCACCTATGGTCACCTAATCTATGAAAAAGGGGGCAGGAACATACAGTGGAGAAATGACAGCAGCTTCAATAAGTGCTGCTGGGAAAACTGGACATCTACATGTAAAAGAATGAAATTAGAATACTCCCAAGCACCATACACAACAATAAACTCAAAATGGATTAAAGACCTAAATGTAAAGTCAGACACTATAAAACTCTTAGAGGAAAACATAAGCAGAACATTCTTTGACATAAATGGCAAGATCTTTTTTGATGCACTTCCTAGAATTATGAAAATAAAAACAAAAATATACAAATGGAATCTAATTCAACTTAAAATCTTTTCAACAACAAAGGAAACAATAAAGAAAACAAAAAGAAAACCCTCAGAATGGGAGAAAGTATTTCTAAATGAAACAACTGACAGGGGACTAATCTCCAAATTATATTGTACAAACAGCTCATACAACTCAATATCAACAACAAAAAATAACCCAATCCAAAAGTGGGTAGAAGACCTAAATAGACATTTCTCCAAAGAGGACATACAGATGGCCAAAAAGCACATGAAAAGATGTTCATCACTACTTATTAGAGAAATGCAAATCAAAACTACAATGAGGTATCACCTCACACCAGTCAGAATGGGCATCAGCAAAAAATCTACAAACAATAAATGCTGGAGAGGGTGTGGAAGAAAGGGAACTCTCCTGTGCTGTTGGTGGGAATGTAAGCTGGTGCAGCCACTATGGAGAACAGTATGGAAGTTCCTTAAAAAACTAAAAATAGAGCTACCATATGATTCAGCAATCCCACCCCTGGACATATATACAATGAAAACCATAATTTAAAAAGATACATGCACCCTAATTTTCATTGCAACACTATTTACAATAGACAGGAAGCAACCTAAATGTCCATCAACAGAGATATGGATAGAGGAGATGTGATACATATATACAATGGAATATTACTCAGCTTTAAGAAAGAATGAAATAGGATCATAAGGAGGAAGATGGTGGAAGAGTAAGACACGGAGATCACTTTTCTCCACACAGATACATCAGAAATACATCTACACGTGGAACTGCTACTATAGAACACCCACTGAACGCTGGCAGAAGATCTCAGACCCCCCAAAAGGCAAGAAATTCCCCACGTACCTGGGCAGGGCAAAAGAAAAAATAAAAAAACAGAGACAAAAGAATAGGGACGGGACCTGCACCATTGGGAGGGAGATGTGAAAGAGGAAAGATTTCCACACACTAGGAAGCCCCTTCATGGGTGGAGACTGCGGGTGGCAGAGAGGGGAAGCGTCGGAACCGTGCAGGAGAGCACAGCAACAGGGGTGCGGAGGGCAAAGTGAAGAGATTACCGCACAGAGGATCTGTGCCGACTGGCACTCACCAGCCCAAGAGGCGTGTCTGCTCACACGCCGGGGTAGGCGGGTGCTGGGAGCTGAGGCTCAGGCTTAGGCTGAATTGCAGGGAGAGGCCTGGTGGCGTGAACAAAGCCTGAAGAGGTTAGTGCACCACTGCTAGCCAGGAGGGAGTCCTGGAAAATGTCTGGACCTGCCAAAGAGGCAAGAGACTTTGCCTTCCCTCTTTGTTTCCTGGTGCAGGAGGAGAGGGAATTAAAAGCGCTGCTTCAGGGAGCTCCAGAGACGGGCGCAAGCCATGGTTAACAGCATGGACAACAGAGATGGGCATGAGATGCTAAGCCTGCTGCTGCCATCACGAAGAAGCCTCTGTGCAAGCACAGGTTACTATCCACACCTCCCCTCCTGGGAGCATGTGCAGCCGGCCACTGCCAGAGTCCCATGATCCAGGGACAACTTCCCCGGGAGAATGAACGGCACACCTCAGGCTGGTGCAACGTCACGCTAGCCTCTGCCGCTGCAGGCTCACGAGGTACCCCTCCCTCCCCCCATTGTGAGTGAGCCAGAGACCCTGAATGAGCTGCTCCGTTAACCTGATCCTGTCTGAGGGAAGAACAGACACCTTCAGGCCACCTACACGTAGAGGCGGGGCCAAATCCAAAGCTGAAATCCGGGAGCTGTGCGAACAAAGAAGAGAAAGGGAAATTTCTCCCAGCAGCCTCAGGAGCAGTGGATTAAATCTCCACAATCAACTTGATGTACCCTGCATCTGTGGAATACATTAATATACAACGAACCATCCCAAATAGAATAGGTGGAAATTGAGAACAAGATACATTATTTTTTCCATTTTTCCTCTTCTTGTGAGTGTGTATGTGTATGCTTCTGTGTGAGATTTTGTCTGTATAGCTTTGCTTTCACCATTTGTCCTAGGGTTCTGTCCGTTCATTTTTTTATTTTTTTACATTAAAATTTTTTTCTTAATTATTTCTAATTTAAATAACTATTTTTTAATCTTACCTTATTTTATTTTATCCAATTTGTTTCTTTCTTTCTAATTTCTCTCCCTTTTATTCTGAGCTGTGTGGATGAAAGCTCTTTGTGCTCCAGACAGGAGTCAGTGCTGTGCCTCTGAGGTAGAAGACTTAACTTCAGGACACTGGTCCACAAGAGACCTCCCAGATCCACATAATATAAAATGGCAAAAATCCCCCAGAGACCTCCATCTCAATGCCAAGACCCAGCTTCACTCAATGATCAGAAAGCTACAGTGCTGGACACCCTATGCCAGACAACTAGCAAGACAGGACCACAGTCACATCTATTAGCAGAGAGGCTGCCTAAAATCATAATAAGACCACAGACACCCCAAAACACACCACCAGATGGGGAACTGCCTACCAGAAACACAAGATATAGCCTCATCCACAAGAACACAGGCACTAGTCCCCTCCAACAAGAAGCCTACACAACCCACTGAAGGAAATTTAGCCAGGGGGAGAGACACCAAAAACAACAGGAATTACGAATCTGCAGCCTGCAAAAAGAACACCTCAAACACAGTAAGATAAGCAAAATGAGAAGACAGAAAAACACACAGCAGAAGAAGGAGCAAGGTTAAAAACCAAACAAACCTAAAAAATGAAGAGGAAATTAGCGGTCTACCTGAAAAAGTGTTCAGAATAATGATAGTAAAGATGATCCAAAATCTTGGAAATAGAATAGACAAAATGCAAGAAACATGTAACAAGGAACTAGAAGAAGTAAAGAGGAAAGAAGCAATGAATAACAACACAATAAATGAAAGAAAAATACTCTAGAAGGGATCGATAGCAGAATAACTCAGGCAGAAGAATGGATGAGTGACCTGGAAGGTAAAATAGTGGAAATAACTACTTCAGAGAAGAATAAAGAAAAAAGAATGAAAATAGCTGAGGAGTCTCAGAGACATCTGGGACAACATTAAACACACCAACATTCGAATTATAGGGGTTCCAGAAGAAGAAGAGAAAAAGAAAGGGACTGAGAAAATATTTGAAGAGATTATAGTTGAAAACTTCCTTAATTTGGGAAAGGAAGAAGTTAATCAAGTCCAGGAAGCACAGAGAGTCCCATACAGGATAAATCAAAGGAGAAACATGCCAAGACACATATTTATCAAACTGTCAAAAATTAAATACAAAGAAAACATATTAAAAACAGCAAGGGAAAAACAACAAATAACACACAAGGGAATCCACATAAGGTTAACAGCTGATCTTTCAGGAGAAACTCTGCAAGCCACAAGGGACTGGCAGGACATATTTAAAGTGATGAAGGCGAAAAACCTGCAACCAAGATTACTCTAACCAGCAAGGATCTCATTCAGATTAGATGGAGAAATTAAAACCTTTACAGAGAAGCAAAAGCTGAGAGAGTTCAGCACCACCAAACCAGCTTTACAATAAATGCTAAAGGAATTTATCTAGGCAAGAAACACAACAGAAGGAAAAGACCTACAATACCAAACCCAAAACAATTAAGAAAATGGGAATAGGAACATACATATCGAAAATTAAGTGTAAATGGATTAAATGCTCCCACCAAAAAACACACACTGGCTGAATGGACACAAAAACAAGACCCATATATATGCTGTCTACAAGAGACCCCTTTCAGACCAAGAGACACATACAGACTGAAAGTGAAGTGATGGAAAAAATAGTCCATGCAAATCGAAACCAAAAGAAAGCTGGAGTACCAATTCTCATATCAGACAAAATAGACTTTAAAATAAAGACTATTAGAAGAGACAAAGAAGGACACTACTTAATGATCAAGGGATCGATCCAAGAAGAAGATATAACAATTGTAAATATTTATGCACCCAACATAGGAGCACCTCAATACATAAGGCAAATATTAACAGCCATAAAAGTGGAAAACGACAGTAACACATTCATAGTAGGGGAATTTAACACCCCACTTTCACCAAGGACAGATCATCAAAAATGAAAATAAATAAGGAAATACATGCTTTAAATGATACATTAAACAAGATGGACTTAATTCATATTTATAGGACATTCCATCCCAAAACAACAGAATACACATTTTTCTCAAGTGCTTATGGAACATTCTCCAGGATACATCATATCTTGGGTCACAAATCAAGCCTTGGTTAATTTAAGAAAATTGAAATTATATCAAGTATCTTTTAGGACCACAATGCTATGAAACTAGATATCAATTACAGGAAAAGATCTGTAAAAAATACAAACACATGGAGGCTAATCAATAGAGTACTTAATAACTAAGGGATTACTGAAGAAATCAAAGAGGAAATCAAAAAATGCCTGGAAACAGATGACAGTGGAGACACAATGATGCAAAACCTATGGGATGCAGCCAAAGCAGTTCTAAGAGGGGAGTTTATAGCAATACAATCCTACTTTAAGAAACAGGAAACATCTGGAATAAACAACCGAAACTTGCACCTAAAGCAATTAGAGAAAGAACAAAAATACTCCAAAGTTAGCAGAAGGAAAGAAACCATAAAGATAAGTTCAGAAATAAATGAAAACGAAATGAAGGAAACAATAGCAAAGACCAATAAAACTAAACCTGATTCTCTGAGAAAACAAAATTGATAAACCATTAGCCAGATTCAGCAAAAAAAAACAAAAAAAGGGAGAAGACTCAAATCAATAGAATTAGAAATGAAAAAGGGGAAGTAACAACTGACTGCAGAAATACAAAAGATTATGTGATATTACAAGAACCCTAAGCCAATAAAATGGACAACCTGGAAGAAATGGACAAATTCTTAGAAATGCACAACCTGCCGAGACTGAATCAGGAATAAATAGAAGATATGAATAGAACAATCACAAGCACTGAAATTGAAACTGTGATTAAAAATCTTCCAACAAAAAAAAAGCCCAGGACCAGATGTCTTCACAGGCAAATTCTATCAAATATTTAGAGAAGAGCTAAGACCTATCCTTTCAAACTCTTCCAAAATATAGCAGGGGGAGGAACACTCTCAAACTCATTGTATAAGGCCACCATCACGCTGATAGTGAAATGAGAAAAAGACGTCACAAAGAAAGAAAACTACAGGCCAATATCACTGATAAACATAGATGCAAAAATTCTCAACAAAATACTAGCAAAGAGAATCCACCAGCACATTAAAAGGATCATACACCATGATCAAGTGGGCTTTATACCAGGAATGCAAGGATTATTCAATATCCGCAAATCAATCAATGTGATACTCCATATTAACAAATTGAAGGAGAAAAACCATATGATCATCTCAATAGTTGCAGGGAAAACTTTCGACAAAATACAACACCCATTTATGGTAAAAACCCTGTAGAAAGTAGACATAAAAGGAACTTTCCTCAACATAAAAAAGGCCTTATATGACAAACCCACAGCCAACTTCGTCCTCAGTGGTGAAAAACTGAAAGCATTTCCACTAAGATCAGGAAGAAGACAAGGTTGCCCATTCTCACCACTTTACCTCAGCATAGTTTTGGAAGTTTTAGCCACTTCTATTTTCTAAAATGTGTATTTGTTGGACATGTACATATTCCATCAAAAGTGTGGCTGCTACTGAATGGACTAAATTCACCAAAATTCTTATTCCAGACTCTTCTTAAAACTTAAGTAGTATAATCTTTGCCTTCACCTGGAATCTTCACTCTGTTGTCTATGTGTCTGTATGCATCTTGTATTAGTTAGGGCATTACACAAAACTTCCAGAGTGGAGGGTTAATTATACAAAACAAATATTAGTGGTTTGTTCCCAATTCAGGTAGCCCCTAAGACAGATTGGAACATAATAATTTACAAAATGAAATTAACAAAAATTTATGAATGACAAGTGATTTGTTTCTGTGGGGTAGAGATACTGCAAACAATACTACTACCAGCTCAAGAATAGGTTTGAAATACATGAGAATAGTAAGAGCTACCTGGGAAGGGTAAAATCTGTCAGGCCATCTGAAAGGTCACCCTTGCAAAGGACAAGACAACTCACTGTCAAGAACAGGTTTCTAGGTTCCCTCCTGTGATCTAACAGCATTGTATAAGCACGAGTCACCACACACTTCAGTCTTTAAGTACTTCCTGCACTCCAGGAACAAACTTCATCCAGGATTATCTTAGCGCACGCTGCAACAAACAAATATCTGCATTCCTTGTAAGAACAGCATCTTCCAAGTATCCGTCACATTGAACATGCATCTCTAAGCTCCACTTACAAAAAGCATATGCAAACGATAAGTTTTAAACTCACACCATTCATCACTGCAGGTGTCGCAACACTCGGTATGACCTCCTATTGCTGACGGAACCCTCTTGGAAGAAACGCTTTCAGACCCATATCTGTCTACATAGGGCTTCATGTTGGAAATTGGTAAGGCTTAATTGTGATGTGCATCGACCTGCTAGTCTCCTAAGAGTGCTCCCTGTGTGGAAAGTGTTTTAAAGGGAAGTTATACCCCACATTGGCAGGGGAAGAATGGGACAGAAGACACTATGTGTTCCACCAAACCAGGGTTAAGTTCCCTATATACAGAATGAAGAAGGCACTTGGAATTTCCTTAATCTAGCTGTCAGGTACACAAACCTTTTACCCTGTGAGAAAATGCCTTTGCATGCAGTCTGAAATGCTGTCATTCCATATCACCTTGAGAAACATGGAGCTTAGCACTATTTGAATGAACTGGTGATTGGCATGCTGGGAAAAGGGGCACAAACCTTTCAGAACCTGCTTGGAACAAGCTAGATAAGAACTAGACAATCCCGAAAGAATCATGTGTATCACATTGCTTTCATCTAACTCGTCAGCTGCACGTGCACATCCCATCAGGGAAATGAGCATGGCTATTCTTTCCACACAAAGCTTCTTTTATTCCTTTTTGAATATGGAAGACCAAACGGGGCAGCATGAAGGCACCTCTGAGAAAGTGCTATTTCCAGGTGTCCCAAATAATTGGCTCCTTGTCTGGAACTCTGTAGCTAAACTCCAAATCCAGAAATGGCCAAATGCGTAACCTACAGTTCACCAGCTCAAAGGGCACATACCCATTTCCAATAAGGAGGACACTTTTGCCAAGCCATCAGTAAAGTTTTGCCAAACACGTGGCTTCACACATCCCGCCAGGCACAGGGGCACATGTTGGTTACCCAAATATGGAGTTCGGGTGTGTAGAAGAAACACATTCAGTATGGGAGCACTCCAGGTATTTCTAACAGCCTGCATCACTTTTCTCTCCTATAGCCCGTAACAGACTTCTGCACTCTTCTAGGAGCAACACGTTTCAACATGCCCTCTGTTGAAGGCATGAGCCTCTATTTGCCCATTGGACTAGAGCCCACTTTGTTAACTTCGATCAGTTCCCAAAGCCCTAAGAGAGAGTGTGTCTGGGTTTGGAAGGTTCGACAGTAATCACTGCATTTGTCCCACAGGAAGCATTGCTTCTGGTCACTAAAAGAGCACTCTCAGGAAACCTTGATTCCAAGAGCTGACATCAAAGGAATCCCGTTCTTTAGGAAAGTTTTCATGGTATGAGGGGGGAGAAATCACAGCTGTCTCTGGGGCTGAGATCCCTGCCTGTGTGGAGTTTCAAGTCAAAGGCAGGCACATCTCTAAAAGCTCGGTGGAGAAACTTCTGAAATGACCCAGATTTTGCCTTGGTCACTAGGCTCAGAGGTGAAGGACTGAACAAAATTTTTGTTCCACGTGGGCCGTCCACCTACAGAGTGAAATAAATACACTTTGCAGAGGTTGGTAATCAACACCTGGCCAAGTGCCTTGAAAACCTTTAGCACCCTGTGGGTTT
Source organism: Inia geoffrensis (assembly GCA_036417435.1). NCBI lineage: Eukaryota > Metazoa > Chordata > Mammalia > Artiodactyla > Iniidae > Inia > Inia geoffrensis. The sequence goes on from CM070920.1 coordinate 61,515,079, forward strand.
CAGAACCAAGACCTTAGTGTGACTTATGGGGGGCTCTGTGCAAACCAGGAACCACAGTTCGCACATAGGAATCACTACACTCTAAACACTTGGCCTATGTGTTTACTGCACGGAAAGCAAGGTAGTATACCATTGCTTCTGCATGGCCCACCTCAGTCATATGAATTTCTGAGCTGGGGAGAAAATTGTTTCCCATAGCCCATGGGAAAAGCCTCCCTTGCAATGGACTTGAGGACACAGTGCCAAGAAGAGTTTTCAGTGTTCCCACCTGTGATCAGAACCATTTGTGTGAACACAAGTAACCTCAAGCCTCAGTCCATAGGACTTATCTCTTTCAAGGAACAAACACGAACCCAGGTTTTCTTTTCTGCATGTAGCAATGAAAAAAAACCCTGCCTTCAATGTAGGAGCAGCACCTTCCAACTTGCTTTTAAAAGACTTCTAGACCAGTACCCTTGAGCAACATTTGCTACACTCCACTTCCAAGAAGCATGTACGAATGATGTTTTAACTCACAGCACTCATCAACGCAGGGGTCACTGCACTCGGTATGACCTTCTATTGTTGAAGGGACCCTCTTGGGCAAAAAGCTTGCAGAACCATCTGTCTCCACAGGCCTTCATATTGGAAATCTGCAAGGCTTCTTTGTGATGTGTGTCAACCTGCTTTCTCTTGCTATTCTCTTTCGATGGCTCTATGTGAGCAAAGCGTTTTAAGGGAACCAATGCACTACAGTGAGAGAGGATGTCTGTGACCAAAGACACTATGTGCTCGCCCGACCCGGGTCTTATTCGCCATAAACTGAACGAAATCTGCATATGCAATTTTCTTCATCTTGACTGACAAGTACACACCCAATTTGCTCTGTGAGAAACTTCCTTCCTATGCAGTCTGAAAGGCTGTCATACCATATCACCTTGAGAAACATGGTACATAGCACTGTTTGAATGAACTGGTGGATGGCGTGTTGGCAAAAGAGGCAAAAACTTTTCAGAACCTGCTTGGAACAAGCTGGATGAGAACTGGCCAATCCCAAAAAAATCGTGGATATCACATTGCTTTCCTCTGTCTCGTCAGTTGTACATGCACATCCCATCGTGGGAACGAGAATGGCTATGCTTTCCGCACAAGGCTTCTTTTGTTCCATTCTGAATATGGAACACAGTGCTCAGGGCAGCATGAAGGTGCCTCTGTGATACTGATATTTCCAGGTCTCACAAATAATTTGATCCTTGTCTGGAACTCCATGGCTAAACTCCAAATCCAGAAAGGGCTAAATGAATAACATACTTTTCACCTAGCTTTAAGGGCACATACCAAGTTCCCATAAGGGGGACACACTTGTGAGGGCAGCAGTAAGATTTTGCCAAACACGAGACTTCACAAAGCCTGCCAGACCCAGGGGTACATGTCTATTCTGATACGTGGGTTTGGTTATGTAGAAGAAACCGCCCAATGCATGACATTTTCAGTATGGGACAACTCCAGGGATTTCTACCAGCCTGAGTCATGTTTCTATCCTATAGCCTGTAATGGACTTCTGCAATCCTTCTAGGAGAAACACGTTTCAACATGACCTCTGTTGAGAGGCACAAGCCTCTTTTCACCCGTGGGACCTGAGCCCACTTTGTTATCTTCGCTCAGTTTCAAAAGACCTAAGAGATAGAGTGTCTGGGTTTGGAAAGTATGAAAGTAATCGCTGCATGTGTCCCACACGAGGGATAGATTCTGATCACTGAAGAAGCACTCTTGGGAAACTGTTCTTTCGAGAGCTGACATTAAAATGATCCGATTCCTAAGGACAGTCTTTATGGTATGAGGGTGGAGAAAGCAAAAGATACCCTTGGGCCTGGGGTCCCTACTTTTGAGGAGCTTAAAGAAAATGGTTGGTGCCTCTACAGAAGCTAGGTGGAGAAGCATCTGAAATGACCCAGTTTCTGCCTCTGCCACTAGGCTCAGGGGTCAAGGAGTGAATGAAAATATTGTTCCACATGGGTCGACCACCTACAGAGTGAAATTACCATACTTTGCAGAGGGGGGCAACCAGGACGTGGCAAAGTGCCTTTAAAAGCTTTTGCACTGTGTGGGCTTCAGAACCAAGCCCTTAGCACGACTTATGGGATCCCCGTTGCAAACTGAATACCACAATTCTCGCATAGGTTTCACTACATTCTAGACACTTGGCCTATATATTTACAGCATGGAAAGCAACATGGATTTACTATTGCTTCCATCAGGCCCACCTCAGTCATATGCATTTCTGAGCTGGCGAGAAACTCATTCCCCATACCATGGGGATCACGTCCCTTGCAATGGACTTGAGGACCCAGTGCCCAGGAGAGTTTGCAAAGTTCCCTCCTGTGACAAGAACCACATTTTGTGAACAGAGGTCATCCCAAGCCTCACTCAGTAAGGACCTTTCACCCTCAAGGAACAAACACGAACCCAGGATTTATTTCCCGCATGCAGCAGTGAAGCAACCCCTGCCATCGATATAACAGCAGCATCTCACAACATGTTTTTGAAAGGCTTTCTCATCCTATCAACTTGAGCACCCTTTGATAATCTCCAATTTCAAGAAGCATGTACAAATGATACGTTTTTAACTCACAGCACTCATCACCGCAGGTGTCACTGCACTCGACATGACCTTCTGTTGTTGAAGGAACCCTCTTGGTCAAAACACTTGCTGACACATTTGTCTCCACAGGTCTTCATATTTGATATCTGCACGGTTCTTTGTAATGTGCATCAACCTGCTTTCTTATGCTATTCTCTTTTGATGACTCTAGGTGAGAAAAGCGTTTTAAGGGAACTGATGCATCACAGTGCCAGAGGATGTCTATGACAAAAGACTGTATGTGCTCACCCGACCTTGGTCCTGTTCACCATACACTGAACAAAACCTGCATGTAAAATTTTCTTCATCTATCCTGTCAGGTACACATGCCATTTGACCTGTGACAAACCTCCTTCCTATGCAGTCTGAAAGGCTGTCATTCCATATCACATTGAGAAAACGCAGTGTGTAGCACTGTTTGAACAAACTAGTGGATGGCGTGTTGGGAAAAGGGGCACAAACCCTTCAGGGCCTGCTTGGAATAAGCTGGGTGAGAACTGGCCAATCCCGAAAGAATTGTGGGTATCACAATGCTCTCCTCTGGCTCGTAAGGTGCACATGCACATCCAATCAGGGAAACGAGCCTGGCCATGCTTTCCGAACAAGGCTTCTTTTATTCCATTTTGAATATGGAACACAGAGCTTGGGGCAACATGAAGACACATCTCGAAAGTGCTACTTCCAGGTTTCCCAAATAATTTGCTCATTGTCTGGAACTCCGGGGCTAAACTCCAAATCCAGAAAGGGCCAAATGGGTAACATACAGTTCACCTAGCTTGAAGAGCACATATCCATTTCGCATAAGGGGGACACTTTTGCCAGGCCATCAGTAAGGTTTTGCCAAACTCGTGTCTTCACATGCCCTGCCAGGCACAGGGGCACATGTGCATTACCAATACATGTGGTTCGGGTATGTAGAAGGAACCCCCCCGCCTCCAGTGCATGACACATTAAGTATGGGACCACTCCAGGGATTTCTATCAGCCTGTATCACGATTCTATCCTACAGCTCGTAATTATCTTCTGCACTCCTTCTAGGAGCAACACATCTCAGCATGCACACTGTTGAGTGGCATGAGCCTCTTTTCACCTGTGGGTATTGAACCCACTTTTTTAGCTTCACTCACCTTGAAGAGAACTAAGAGATAGAGTGTCTGGGTTTGGAAGATTCGAAAGTAATTGCTGCATATATCCCACACGTGGGATAGTTTTTGGTCACAAAAGGAGCATGCTCGGGAAACCGTGGTTCCAAGACCTGACATAAATGGATCCTGTTCCTTAGGAGAGGTTTCATGGTATGAGGGTGGAGAAAGCACAAGCTCCCCCTGGGCCTGTGGCCCCTGCTTTATTGGAGCTTCAAGTCAATGATGGGTGCCTCGCCAAAGCTCATTTAAAAACCCTCTGAAATGACCAAGATTTTGCCTCTGCCACTAGGCTCAGGGGTCAAGGAGTGAACGAAATTATTGTTCTACCTGGGGTTCTGGTATGTAGAAGAATGTACCTAGTGCATGACACTTCCATTTTGGGACCACTCCAGGGATTTCTATCAGCCTGTATCACGACTCTATCCTACAGCTCGTAATGAGCTTCTGCACTCCTTCTAGGAGCAACACAACTCAGCATGCACACTGTTGAGTGGCATGAGCCTCTTTTCACCTGTGGGTATTGAACCCACTTTTTTAGCTTCACTCACCTTGAAGAGAACTAAGAGATAGAGTGTCTGGGTTTGGAAGGTTCGAAAGTAATCGCTGCATGTGTCCCATACGAGGGATAGCTTCTGGTCACTAAAGGAGCAGTCTCCGGAAAACTTGGTTGCGAGAGGTGACATCAAAGTGATCCCCTTCCTCAGGAAACTCTTCATGGTATGAGGGTGGAAAACAGCGCATGCTGGGCCTGAAGTTCCTGCTTGTGTGGAGCATCAGGTCAGTGGCCAGTGCCTTGGCCAAAGCATGGTGGAGAAGCCTCTGAAATGACCCAGTTTTTGCCTCTGCCACTAGGCTCAGAGGTCAAGGAGTGAACAAAATTTGTGTTGCAAGTGAGCAGTCCAGCTACAGAGTAAAATTACCATACTTTGCAGCGGTGGGCAACCAGCATGTGGCCAAGTGTCTTTAAAAGCTTTTGCATTATGTGGGCTTCAGAACCAAGCCCTTAGCGTGACTTATGGGAGCCCCTGTGCAAACCGGGTACCATAATTCTTGCATAGGTTTCCCTACGTTCTAGACACTTGGCCTATGTGTTTCCTGCACGGAAAGCAATGTGGATTTACTATGGCTTCCATCCGGGCCAGCTCAGTCATACGCATTTTTGAGTTGGGGAGAACCTCATTTCCTATGCCATGGGTAAGGCATTCCTTGCAAGGGACTTGAGGATCCAGTGCCAAGAATAGTCTGCAATGTTCCCTCCTGTGATGGGAAATGCTTTGTGTGAACACAGGTCACCTCAAGCCTCACTCAGTAAGGACATCACACACTGAGCAAACAAACACGAACCCAGGATTTCTTTCATGCACACAGCAATGAACCAACCCGTGCCTTTAATGTAGGAGCAGCGCTTTGCAACTTGTTTTTGTAAGGCTTTCTCGTCCCGTTCCCTTGAGCAAGCTTTGCTACAGTCCACTTCCAAGAAGCATGTACAAACGATTCGTTTTTTACTCACAGCACTCATCAGCTCAGGTGTCACTGAACTCGGTATGACTGCCTACTTTTGAAGGAAACTTCTTGGGTAATACACTTGCAAACCCATTTGTCTCCACATGCCTTCGTATTGGAATTCTGCAAGGCTGCTTTGTGATGTGCGTCAGCTGCTTTCTCCTGATATTCTCTTCAGGTGTCTCAATGTGAGCAAAGCGTTTTAAGGGAAGCTGATGCACCACAGTGCCAGAGGATGTCTGTGACGAAAGATACTATGTGCTCACCCAACCGGGTTCCTCTTCCCCATACACTGATCTAAATTTGCACATGAACTATTCTTCATTTAGTGTGTCAGGTACACATCCCATTTGCCTGGTGAGAAACTTCCTTCCAATACAGTCTAAAAGGTTGTCATTCCATATCACCGTCAGAAACATGGACTATAGCACTGTTTGAATGAACGGCTGGTAGGCGTGTTGAGAAAGGGGGCGCAAACCTTTCAGATCCTTCTTGGAAGAAGCTGGATGAGAACTGGCCAATGCCGAAAGAATCATGGGTATCACATTGCTTTCTTCTGGCTCGTCAGTTGCACATGCACATCCCACCTGGGGAATGAGCATGGCTATGCTTTCCACACAAGGCTTCTTTTATTCCCTTTCAAATACAGAAGATCAAACTTGGTGCCGCATGAAGGCACCTCTGCGAAAGTGCAATTTCCAGGTGTCCCAAATAATGTGCTCCTTGTCTGGAACTCCATGGCTAAACTCCAGCTCCAGAAAGGGCCAAATGTGTAACATACCTTTCGCCTAGTTTGAAGGGCACATACCAGTTTCCCATAAGGGAGACACTTTTGCCAGGCCATCAGTAAGGTTTTGCCAAACACGTGACTTCACACACCCCAACAGGTGCAGGGGAACATGTCCGTTATGGATACGTGTGGTATGGGTATGTAGAAGAAACCACCCAATGAATGACAATTTCAGTATTTGACCATTCCACAGATTTTTATCAGCCTGCATCACATTTCTATCCTATAGCCCGTAACGGACTTCTGCACTCCTTCTAGGAGCAAAGCATTTCAGTCTGCCCTCTGTTGTGAGGCATGAGCATATTTTCACCCATGGGATTTAAGCCCAGCTTGTTAGCTTCTTTCAGCTTCAAAAGACCTGAGCGATAGAGGGTCTGGGTTTGGAAGTTTCAAAAATAATCGCTGCGTGTGCTCCACACGAGGGATAACTTCTGGTCATTAATGAGCCATCTTGGGAAACCGTGGTTCTGAGAGCTGACATCAAAGGTATCCCGTTCCTTAGGGATACATTCATGGTATGAGGGTGGAGAAAGCACAAGCTGCCCCTGTGCCTGAGAGTCCTGCTTTTGTGGAGCTGCAAGGCAATGTCCAGGGCCTCGCAGAACTCTCAGTGGAGAAGCCTCTGAAATGACCCAGATTTTCCTCTGCCACTATGCTCAGGGGTCAAGGAGTGAACGAAATTTGTATTCCATCTGGGCAGTCCACCTATAGAGTGACACTACCATACTTTGCAGAGCTGGGCAACAAGCACATGGCCAAGTGCCTTTAAAAGCTTTTGAACCATGTGGGCTTCAGAACTGAGCCTTTAGTGTGACATATGGGAGCCATGTGCAAACCGGGTACCACAATTCGCCCATAGGTTTCACTGCAATCTAGACCCTTTGCCTATGTGTTTCCTGCGTGGAAAACAACATGGATTTACCAATGCTTCCATCAGGCCCACTTCAGTCATATGCATTTCTGAGCTGGCGAGAAACTTGCAAAGTTCCCTCCTGTGACAGGAACCACTTTTTGTGAACAGAGGTCACCACAAGCCTCACTCAGTAAGGAACTTTCGCCCTCAAGGAACAAACATGAACCCAGGATTTATTTCCCACATGCAGCAGTGAAGCAACCCCTGCCATCAATATAAGAGCCACACCTTTCATTCAGCCAATCTGTGTCTTTTGGTGGGAGCATTTAGTCCATTTATATTTAAGGTAATTATCGATATGTATGTTCCTATTCCCATTTTGTAAATTGTTTTGGGTTCGTTATTATAGGTCTTTTCCTTCTCTTGTGTTTCTTGTCTAGAGAAGTTCTTTTAGTCTTTATTGTAATGCTGGCTTTGTGGTGTGAACTGTCAGCTTTTGCTTGCCTGTAAAGGTTTTAATTTCTCCATCAAATCTGAATGAGATCCTTGCTGGGTAGAATAATCTTGGTTGCAGGTTTTTCTCCTTCATCACTTTCAATATGTCCTGCCATTCCCTTCTGGCTTGCAGAGTTTCTGCTGAGAGATCAGCTGTTAACGTTATGGGGATTCCCTTGTGTGTTATTTATTGTTTTTCCCTTGCTACTTTTAATATGCTTTCTTTGTATTTAATTTTTGACAGTTTGATTAATACGTGTCTTGGTTTACTTCTCCTTGGATTTATCCAGTATGGGACTCTCTGTGCTTCCTGGACTTGATTAACTATTTCCTTTCCCATATTAGGGAAGTTTTCAACTATAATCTCTACAAATATTTTCTCAGTCCCTTTTTTTTTCTCTTCTTCTTCTGGAAGCACTATAATTTGAATGTTGGTGTGTTTAATGTTGTCCCAGAGGTCTCTGATACTGTCCTCAGTTCTTTTCATTCTTTTTTCTTTATTCTGCTCTGCAGTAGTTATTTCCACTATTTTATCTTCCAGGTCACTTATCCGTTCTTCTGCTTCAGTTATTCTGGTACTGATACCATGTAGAGAATTTTTCATTTCATTTATTGTGTTGTTCTTCATTGTTTGTTTCATCTTTAGTTCTTCTAGTTCCTTGTTAAATGTTTCTTTCATTTTGTCTATTGTATTTCCAAGAGTTTGGATCATCTTTACTATAATTATTCTGAATTCTTTTTCAGGTAGACTGCCTATTTCCTCTTCTTTTGTTAGGTCTGGTGGGTTTTTATCTTGCTCCTTCATCTGCTGTGTGTTTTTCTGTCTTCTCATTTTGCTTATCTTACTGTGTTTGGGGTCTCCTTTTTGCAGGCTGCAGGTTCATAGTTCCCGTTTTGGTGTTTGTCCCCAGTGGCTAAGGTTGTTTCACTCGGTTGTGTAGGCTTCCTGGTGGAGGGAACTAGTGCCTCTATTCTGGTGGATGAGTCTGGAGCTTGTCTCTCTGGTGGGCAGGTCCACGTCTGATGGTGAATTTTCGGGTGTCTGTGGACTTATTATGATTTTAGGCAGCCTCTCTGCTAATGGATGTGGTTGTGTTCCTGTTTTGCTAGTTGTTTGGCATAGGGTGTCCAGCACTGTAGCTTGATGGTCGTTGAGTGAAGCTGGGTGTTTGTGTGGAGATGGAGATCTCTGGGAGATTTTCGCCATTTGATATTACTTGGAGCTGGGAGGTCTCTTTTTGACCAGTGTCCTGAAGTTGGTTCTTCCACCTCAGAGGCACTGCACTGACTCCTGGCTGCAGCATCAAGAGCCTGTCATCCACACGGCTCAGATTAAAAGGGAGAAAAAGTAGAGAGAAAGTATTAGTAGAAGTAGGAAGGAAGAATGAAAGGAGGGAAGGGAGGAAGGAAGGAAGAAAGAAAGAAAGAAAGAAAGAAAGAAAGAAAGAAAGAAAGAAAGAAAGAAAGAAAGAAGAAAAGAAAGAAAAAAGGAAAGAAGGAAAGAAAGAAAGAAATGAGGGACGGAGGGAAGGAAGGAGAGAAGGTGGGAGGAAGGAAGGGAGGAAGGAGGGAAGGAACAAAAAAGGAAGAAAGAAAGAAGATAAAGTAAAATAAAATATAAAATTATTAAATTAAAAATATTTTTAAAAAAATTAAAAAAAAAACCGGATGCATAGAATCTTACAACAAATGGTGGAAGCAAATCTATACAGACAAAATCTCACACAGAAGCATACACATACACCCTCAGAAAAAGAGGTAAAGGGGAAAAAAAATCATAAATCGTGCTCTCAAAGTCCCCTTCCTCAATTTGGGATCATTCATTGTCTAAAGGAGGGAAGGAGGGGAAAAAAAGAAAGCAAGCAGGAAAGAAAAAGTAAAATAAAATAAAGTTATTAAAATTAATTATTAAGAAAAAAAATTTAAAAAAAACGGACGGATAGAACCGTAGGTCAAATGGTTGGAAACAAAGCTATACAGACAAAATCTCACACAGAAGCATACACATACACACTCACAAAAAGACGGAAAGAGGAAAAAGTCATAAATCTTGCTCTCGAAGTCCACCTCGTCAATTTGGAATGATTCGTTGTCTATTCATGTATTCCACAGATGCAGGGTATATCAACTTGATTGTGCAGCTTTAATCTGCTGCTTCTGAGGCTGCTGGGAGAGATTTCCCTTTCTCTTCTTTGTTCTCACAGCTCCCAGGGGCTCAGCTTTAGATTTGGCCATGCCTCTGTGTGTAGGTTGCTGGAGGGCATCTGTTTTTCGCTCAGACAGGACGGAGTTAAAGGAGCCGCTGGCTTGGGGGCTCTGGCTCACTCAGGCTGGGGGGGGAGGGGCATGGAGTGCGGCGTGATCCAGCGGCAGAGGCTGGTGTGAAGTTGCACCAGCCTGAGGCTCGCCGTGCGTTCTTCCGGGGAAGTTGTCCCAGGATCTGGGGAACCTGTCAGTTGCAGGCTTCACAGGATCCCCGGAAGGGAGGTGTGGATAGTGACCTGTGCTCACACACAGGCTTCTTGGTGGCAACAGCAATAGACTTAGCATCATATGCCCGTCTCTGGGGTCCGGGCTTTTAGCCGCGGCTCACAGCTATCTGTGGAGCTCCTTTAAGCCGCGCTCTTAAACCCCTCTCCTCGTGCACCAGGAAACAAATAGGGAAGAAAAAGTCTCTTGCCTCTTCAGGAGGTCCAGACCTTTTCCCGGACTCCCTCCCGGCTAGCCATGATGCACTAACCCCTTCAGGCTGTGCTCATGCAGCCAACCCCAGTCCTCTTCCTGCGCTCCGACCAAAGCCTGAGTCTCAGCTCGCAGCCCCGCCTATGCCAGTGGCTGAGCAGACAAGCCTCTTGAGCTGGTGAGTGCCGGTCGGCACCGATCCTCTGTGGGGGAATCTCCCCACTTTGCCCTCTGCACCCCTGTTGCTGTGCTCTCCTCCACAGATCCGAAGCTCCCCCCTCTGCCACCTTCAGTCTCAGCCCGTGAAGTGGCTTCCTAGGGTGTGGAAACATTTCCTCCTTCACAGCTCCCTCCCACTGGTGCAGGTCCTGTTCCTATTGTTTTGTCTCTGTTTATTCTTTTTTCCTTTTGCCCTACCCAGGTACATGGGGAGTTTCTTGCCTTTTGGGGGGTCTGAGGTCTTCTGCCAGCATTCAGTAGGTGTTCTGTAGGAGTTGTTCCACGTGTAGATGTATTTCTGGTGTATCTGTGGGGAGGAAAATGATCTCCGAGACTTAATCTTCCACCATCTTCCCCTCCTCTCTCTAACCCCATCCTGTCTGAGTGAAAAACAGACGCCCTCCGGCGACCTACACACAGAGGCGGGGCCAAATCCATTGCTGAGCCGCTGGGAGCTGTGAGAACAAAGAAGAGAAAGGGAAATCTCTCTCAGCAGCCTCAGAAGCAGCAGATTAAAGCTGCACAATCAAGTTGATATACCCTGCATCTGTGGAATACATGAATAGACAAAGAATCATCCCAAATTGACGAGGTAGACTTTGAAAGCAAGATTTATGATTTTTTCACCTTTTCCTCTTTTTGTGAGTGTGTATGTGTATGCTTCTGTGGGAGACTGTGTCTGTATAGTTTTCTTCCATTTGTCCTAGGGTTCCATCTGTCTATTTTATTTTTAATTTTTTTTTCTTATTAATTACTTTTAGTTTTAAGAACTTTATTATATTTTACTTTATCTTCCTTGCTTCCTTTTTTCTTTCTTTCCTTGCTTCCCTCCTTTAGAAAATAATCCCTAATTGAGGAGGTGGACTTTGACATCAAGATTTATGATTTTTTCCCCTTTTCCTCTCTTTGTGAGTCTGTATGTGTATGCTTCTGTTTGCAATTTTGTCTGTATAGCTTTGCTTCCACCCTTTGTCTTAAGGTTCTATCTGTCAGTATTTAAAAAAAAAAATTCTTAATAATTATTTTTAATTTAATAACTTTATTATATTTTACTTTTATTTTACTTTACCTTTTTTCCCATCTTTTTTCCTTCTCTCCTTCTTTCCTCCCACCGTCTCTCCCTCCCTCTCTCATTTCTTTCTTTCTTTCTTTCTTTCTTTCTTTCTTTCTTTCTTTCTTTCTTTTTTTCCTTCTTTGCTTCTTTCATTCTTCTTTCTTTCTTTTTTCTTTCCTTCTTTCTTTCTTTCTTTTTTTCTTTCTTTCTTTCTTTCATCTTTCTTTCTTTCTTACTACTTCTACTAATTCTTTCTATTTTTCTCCCTTTTAATCTGAGCCGTGTGGATGAAATGCTCTTGATGCTGCAGCCAGGATACAGTTCTGTGCCTCTGAGGTGAGAAGGCCAACTTCAGGACACTGGTGAACAGGATACCTCCAAGATACACATAATATCAAATGGTGAAAATCTCCCAGAGATCTCCATCTCAACGCCATCACACAACTTCACTCAATGACCAGCAAGCTACAGTGCTGGACCCAATATGACAAGCAAATAACAAAACAAGGACACAAACACACCCATTATCAGAGAGGCTGCCTAAAATCACAATAAGCCCAAAGACACCCCAAAACACACCACCACACGTGGACCTGCCCACCACAGAAACAAGATCCAGCCTCATCCCCTGAACACAGGCACTAGTCCCCGCCACCAGGAAGCCTACACAACCCACTGAACCAACATTAGCCACTGGGGACAGACACCAAAAAAAAAAAAAAAAAAGGAAATACGAAACTGCAGCCTACAAAAAGGAGACACCAGACACAGTAAGGTAAGCAAAATGAGAAGAGAGAAAAACACACTGCAGATGAAGGAGCAAGATAGAAACATACCAGGCATAAAAAATGAAGAGGAAATAGGCAGCCTATCTGAAAAAGAGTTCAGAATAATGATAATAAAGATGATCCAAAATCTTGGAAATACAATAGACAAAATGAAAGAAACATTTAACAAGCACCTAGAAGAGCTAAAAATGCAATAAACAATGATGAACAACACAATACATGAAATGAAGAATTCTCCAGATGGGATCAATAACAGAATAACTGAGGCAGAAGAACGGATAAGTGACCTGGAAGATAAAATAATGAATATAATTACTGCAGAGCAGAATAAAGAAAAAAGAATGAAAAGAACTGAGGACAGTCTCAGAGACCTCTGGGACAATATTAAATGAACTAACATTCAAATAATAGGGGTTCAAGAAGAAGAAGAGAAAAAGAAAGGGACTGAGAAAATATTAATAGATTATAGTTGAAAACTTCCCTAATATGGGAAAGAAAAATATTAATCAAGTCCAGGAAGCACAGAGAGAACCATAGAGGATAAATCCAAGGAGAAATATGCCTAGACACGTATTAATCAAACTGTCAAAAATTAAATACAAAGAAAGCTTATTAAAAGCAGCAAGAGAAAAACAACAAATAACACTCAAGGGAATCACCATAATGTTCACAGCTGATCTTTCAGCAGAAACTCTGCAAGCCAAAAGGGAGCGGAAGGACATATTAAAAATGATGAAGGAGAAAAACCTGCAACTAAGATTACTCTACCCAGCAAGGATCTCATTCAGATTTGATGGAGAAATTAAAACTTTTACAGACAAGCAAAAGCTGAGAGCATTCAGCGCCACCATACCAGCTTTACAACAAATGATAAAGGAACTTCTCTAGGCAAGAAACACCAGAGAAGGAAAACACCTACAATAAACAACCCAAAACACTTTAGAAAATGGGAATAAGAACATACATATCAATAATTACCTTGAATGTAAAGGGACTAAACGCTCCCACCAAAAGACGCAGATTGGCTGAATGGATAGAAAAGCAAAATCCATATATATGCTGTCTACAAGGGACCCACTTCAGACCTAGAGACATATACAGACTGAAGGTAAGGGGATGGAAAAAGATATTCCATGCAAATGGAAACCAAAAGAAAGCTGGAGTAGCAATTCTCATATCAGACAAAATAGTCTTTAAAATAAAGACTATTAGAAGACACTACATAATGACTAAGGGATTGATTCAAGAAGATATGACAATTGTAAATATTTATGCACCCAACATAGAAGCACCTCAATACATAAGGCAAATACTAACAGCCATAAAAGGGGAAATCGAGAGTAACACATTCATAGTAGGGGACATTAACACCCCACTTTCACCAATGGAGAGATCATCCAAAATGAAAATAAATAAGGAAACACAAGCTTTAAATGATACATTAAACAAGATGGACTTAATTGAATTTATAGGACATTCCATCCAAAAATAACAGAATACACATTTTTCTCAAGTGCTCATGGAACATTCTCAGGATAGATCATATCTTGGGTTACAAATCAAGCCTTGGTAAATTTAAGAAAATTGAAATTGTATCAAGTACCTTTTCCAACCACAATGCTATGAGACTAGATATCAATTACAGGAAAAGATCTGTAAAAAATACAAACACATGGAGGCTAAACAATACACTATTTAATAATGAAGTGATGCTGAAGATAGCAAAGAGGGAACAAAAAAATACGTAGAAACAAATGACAATGGGGACACGATGACACAAAACCTACGGGATGCAGCAAAAGCAGGTCTAACAGGGATGTTTATAGCAATACAAGCCCACCTTAAGAAACAGGAAACATCTCGAATAAACAACCTAACCTTGCACCTCAAGCAATTAGAGAAAGAAGAACAAAAAAACCTCAAAGTTATCAGAAGGAAAGAAATCATAAAAATCAGATCAGAAATAAATGAAAAAGAAATGAAGGAAACAATAGCAAAGATCAATAAAACTAAAAGCTGGTTCTTTGAGAAGACAAAGAAAATAGATAACCCATTAGCCAGACTCATCAAGAAAAAATGGGCAAAGACTGAAATCAGCAGAATTAGAAATGAAAAAGAAGTAACAACTGACACTGAAGAAATATAAAAGATCATGAGAGACTACTAGAAGCAACTCTATGCCAATAAAATGGACAATCTGGAAGAAATGGACAAATTCCTACAAATGCACAACCTGCCAAGACTGAATCAGGAAGAAATAGAAAATATGAACAGACCAATCACAAGCACTGAAATTGAAACTGTGATTAAAAATTTTCCAACAAACAAAAGCCTGGACCAGATGGATTCACAGGCGAATTCTATCAAACATTTAGAGAAGAGCTAACACCTATCCTTCTCAAACTCTTCCAAAATAGAGCAGAGGGAGGAACACTCCCAAATTCATTCTACCAGGCCACTACCACCTTTATACCAAAACCAGACAAGGATGTCACAAAGAAAGAAAACTACAGGCCAGTATCACTGATGAACATAGATGCAAAAATCCTCAGCAAAATACTAACAAAGAGAATCAATCAGCACATTAAAAAGATCATACACCATAATCAAGTGGAGTTTATTCCAGGAATGCAAGGATTCTTCAATATACGTAAATTAATCAATGTGATAAACCATATTAAGAAATTGAAGGAGAAAAAACATATGATCATCTTAATAGATGCAGAGAAACTTTCAGCAAAATTGAACACCCATTTATGATAAAAACCCTGCATAATGTAGGCATAGAGGGAACTTTCTTCAACATAATAAAGGCTGTATATGAAAAACTCACAGCCAACATCATCCTCAATTTTGAAAAACTGAAAGCATTACCTCTAAAATCAGGAACAAGACAACGTTGCCCACTCTCAGCACTCTTATTCAAATAGTTTTGGAAGTTTTAGCCACAGCAATCAGAGAAGAAAAGGAAATAAAAGGAATCCAAATCAGAAAAGAAGAAGCAAAGCTGTCACTGTAGGCAGATGACATGATACTATACATAGAGAATTCTAAGGATGCTACCAGAAAACTACTAGAGCTAATCAATGAATTGGTAAAGTTGCAGGATACAGAATTAATGCAGAGAAATCTCTGGCATTCCTATACACTAATGATGAAAAAACTGAAAGTGTAATCAAGAAAACACTCCCATTTACCATTGCAACAAAAAGAATAAAATATCTAGGAATAAACCGACCTAAGGAGACAAAGGACTTTTATGCAGAAAATTATGACACTGATGAAAGAAATTAAAGATGAGAGAAATAGATGGAGAGACATACCATGTTCTTGGATTGGAAGAATGAACATTTTGAAAATGACTCTACTACCTAAAGCAAACTGCAGATTCAATGCAGTCCCTATCAAACTACCACTGACAATTTTCACAGAACTAGAACAAAAAATTTCACAATTTGTATGGAAACTCGGAAGACTACGAATAGCCAAATAAACTTGAGAACAAAAAACAGAGGTGGAGGAATCAGGCTCCCTTACTTTCGAGTATACTACAAAGTTACAGAAATCAAGACAGTATGATACTGGCACATAAACAGAAATATAGATCAACGGAACAGGATAGAAAGCCCAGAGATAAACCCACGCACATATGGTCACCTTATCTTTGATAAAGGAAACAGGAATGTACAGTGGAGAAAGGACAGCCTCTTCAAAAAGTGGTGCTGGGAAAACTGGACAGGTACATGTAAAAGTATGAGATTAGATCACTCCCTAACACCATACACAAAAATAAGTTCAAAGTGGATTAAAGACCTAAATATAAGGCCAGAAACTATCAAACTCTTAGAGGAAAACATAGGCAGAACACTCTATGACATAAATCACAGCAAGATCCTTTTTGACCCACTTCCTAGAGAAATGGAAATAAAAACAAAAATAAATAAATGGGACCAAACGAAACTTCAAAGGTTTGGCACAGCAAGGAAACGATAAACAAGATAAAAAGACAACCCTCAGAATGGGAGAAAATATTTACAAATGAAGCACCTGACAAAGGATTAATTTCCAAAATTTACAGGCAGCACATGCAGCTCAATAACAAAAAAAAACAAAAAAACCAAACCAAGAAAGGGCAGAAGGCCTAAACAGATAGTTCTCCAAAAAAGATATACACACTGTCAAAAAACACATGAAAGAATTCTCAACATCATTAATCATTAGAGAAATGCAAATCAAAATTACAATGAGACATCATCTCACACCAGTCAGAATGGCCATCCTCAAAAAGTTGAGAAACCATAAATGCTGGAGAGGGTGTGGAGAAAAGGGAACCCTGTTGCACTGCTGGTGGGAATGTGAATTGGTTCAGCCACTATAGAGAAAAGTATGGAGGTTCCTTAAAAAACTACAAATAGAACTACCATATGACCCAGCAATCCCACTACTGGGCTTATACCCTGAGAAAACCAAAATTCAAAAAGAGTCATGTACCAGAATGTTCATTGTCCTGGATACCAGCCTCAGGACCTGGCAGCGTACCTGCCTCTCCAGGGTCCCCCTGATCTGTGCCCATGGTCTTGGGGCTGTAGGGCTGTTCCTTGTCTCCATTTGCCTTCCTTGCTCACTTTTCTCACATCCACATCCTAGAGCTCTGTGGGGAGAAATAAGAGGGTCCGCCTCCAGCAGTGCCTTGGCAACCCCTCAGGATTGTGATGTCAACATGGGCTAGTTCACTCTGGCAGTGCAGGGAGGGCTTGGCCTTGGCAGGCCCTTGATCTATCACCCCCACCTCCATTGGCCTAATTCGACTTTGCTCCCAGACAGAGCAGGTGGCCAGCACAGTTTTAGAAATCCAACCACACTTGGGTCTCAGAGATTTCTGCTCCCTCTCATTATATCCTCACTCCTAATCCCTCATTCACTAGCTGAACACCTCTTCCTCCTCAGCTTCTTGGCCAAGAGGGTGATAAATATTTGAGCCCCTACAGTAAGCCAAACACTGTAGCAGGTACCTCACATGACACTTCACAGAATCTTGGGAGGTAGGTAGAGCTAAGGAAATCAAGGCTCAGAATGCAAATGAGTTGCCCAAGAGCAAACAGCTCTTGGAGTGTTTGTTTGTACTTTAACCCAAGCTCCTCCAAATCCAATGTATAAGGTCACCTTAAAGAGTGTGAAGGTGGTAACTACATCTAGAGGGGAAGACGGCAGAAGAGTAAGACACAGAGATCACCTTCCTCCCCACAGATACACCAGAAATACATCTACACGTGGAACAACTACGACAGAACACCTACTGAATGCTGGCAGAAGACCTCAGACCTCCCAAAAGGCAAGAAACCCCCTACGTACCTGGGTAGGGCAGAAGACAAAAGAAAAAACAGAGACAAAAGGATAGGGACGGGACCTGCACCACTGGGAGGGAGCTGTGAAGGATGAAAGGTTTCCACACATTAGGAAACCCCTTCGCAGGGAGACTGCGGGTGGCAGAGGGGGGGAGCTTCACAGCCACAGAGGAGAGCACAGCAAGAGGGGTGCAGAGGGCAAAGCGGAGAGATCAGTGCCGACAGGCACTCACCAGCCTGAGAGGCTTGTCTGCTCACCCGCCGGAGTGGGCGGGGCTGGGAGCTGAGGCTCGGGCTTCAGTCGGAGTGCAGGGAGAGGACTGGGGTTGGCGGCATGAACACAGCCTGCAGGGGATTAGTGCGCCGCGGCTGGCCGGGAGGGAATCGAGGGAACGGTCTGGACCTGCCAAAGAGGCAAAAGACTTTTTCTTCCCACTTTGTTTCCTGGTGTGCGAGGAGAGGGGATGAAGAATGCTGCTTAAAGGAGCTCCAGAGACGGGCGTGAGCTGCGGCTAAAAGCACGGACCACAGAGACAAACATGAGACATTAAGGCTGCTGCTGCCACCAACAAGAAGCCTGTGTGTGAGCACAGGTCACTATCCATACCCCCATTCTGGGGAGCCTGTGCAGCCCGCCACTGCCAGGGTCCCAGCATCCAGGGGCAACTTCCCCAGGAGAATGCACGGCACACCTCAGGCTGGTGTAACGTCACACTGGCCTCTGCCGCTGCAGGCACACCCTGCACTCCGTGATCCTCCCTCCCCCAGGCCTGAGTGAGCCAGAGCCCCCGCATCAGCGGCTCCTTTACCCTGTCCTGTCTGAACGAAGAACAGACACCCTCCAGCGACCTACATGCAGAGGCAGGGCCGAATCCAAAGCTGAGCCCCTGGAAGCTGTGAGAACAAAGAAGAGAAAGGGAAATCTCTCCCAGCAGCCTCAAAAGCAGCGGATTAAAGCTCCACAATCAACTTGATGTACCCTGCATCTGTGGAATACATGACTAGACAATGAATCATCCCAAATTAAGGAGGTGGACTTTGAGAGCAAGATTTATAATTTTTTCCCCTTTTCCTTTTTTTGTGAGTGTGTATGTGTATGCTTCTGGGTGAGATTTTGTCTGTATAGCTTTGCTTCCACCATTTGTCTGAGGGTTCTATCCATCCGTTTTTTGTTTTTCTTTTTTTTTAATTTTTTTTCTTAATAATTAATTTTTTATTTTAATAACTTTATTTTATTTCACTTTATCTTTGTTTTTTCTTTCCATCCTTCCATCCTTTAGACAACGAATCATCCCAAATTGAGGAGGCGGAATTTGAGAGGAAGATTTATGATTTTTTCCCCTTCTCCTCTTTTTGTGAGTGTGTATGTGTATGCTTCTGTGTGAGATTTTGTCTGTATGGCTTTGCTTCCACCATTTGTTCCAGGGTTCTATCTATCCGTTTTTATGTTTTTTGTTTTTTTTTCCTCTTAATAATTATTTTTTTATTCTAATAACTTTATTATATTTTATCTTACTTCATTTTATTTTACTTTCTCTTCTTTCTTCTCTTCCTTCCTTACCTCCTTCCTTCCTTCCTCCCTCCCTTCTTTCTTGCTTTCTTTCCTTTCACTTTTTCTTTCTTTCCACTTCTACTAATTCTTTCTTTCTACTTTTTCTCCCTTTTCTTCTGAGCCGTGTGGATGAAAGGCTCTTGGAGCTGCAGCCAGAAGTTAGTGCTGTGCCTGTGAGGTGGGAGAGCCAACATCAGAACATTGGTCGACAAGAGACCGCCCAGCTGCACATAATATCAAACAGTGAAAATCTCCCAGAGACCTCCATCTCAACACCAGCACCCAGCTTTACTCAACGACCAGCAAGCTACAGTGCTGGACATCCTATGCCAAAAAACTAGCAAGACAGGAACACAACCCCATCCATTAGCAGAGAGGCTGCCCAAAATCATAAGTCGACAGACATGCCAAAACACACCATGAGTCGTGGAACTGCCCACCAGAAAGACAAGATCCAGCCTCATCCACCAAAACACAGGCACTAGTCCCCTCCATCAGGAAGTCTACACAACCCATTGAACCAATCTTAGCCACTGGGTACAGACAGCAAAAACAATGGGAATTACAAACCTACAGCCTGCAAAAAGGAGACCCCAAACACAGTAACATAAGCAAAATGAGAAGACAGCAAAACACACAGCAGATGAAGGAGCAAGATAAAAACCCACCAGACCTAAAAAAAAAGAAGAGGAAATAGGCAGTCTAACTGAAAAAGAATTCAGAATAATGATAGTAAAGATGATCCAAAATCTTGGAAATACAATAGACAAAATGCAAGAAACATTTAACAAGGAACTAGAAGAACTAAAGATGAAACAAACAATGATGAACAACACAATAAAGGAAATGAAAAATACTCTAGATGGGATCAATAGCAGAATAACTGAGGCAGAAGAACGGATAAGTGACCTGGAAGATAAGGTAGTGGAAATAACTACTGCAGAGCAGAATAAAGAAAAAAGAATGAAAATAACTGAGGACAGTCTCAGAGACCACTGGGACAACATTAAACACAGCAACGTTCGAATTATAGGGGTTCCAGAAGAAGAAGAGAAAAAGAAAGGGACGGAGAAAATATTTGAAGAGGTTATAGTTGAAAACTTCCCTAAAATGGGAAAGGAAATAGCTAATCAATTTCAGGAAGCACAGAGAGTCCCATAGAGGATAAATCCAAGGGGAAATACACAAAGACACATATTAATCAAGCTGTCAAAAATTAAATACAAAGAAAACATATTAAAAGCAGCAAGGGAAAAACAACAAATAACACACAAGGGAATCCACATAAGGTTAACAGCTGATCTTTCAGCAGAAACTCTGAAAGGAGAAGTGAATGGCAGGACATATTGAAAGTGATGAAGGAGAAAAACCTGCAACCAAATTACTTTACCCAGCAAGGATCTCATTCAGATTTGATGGAGAAATTAAAACCTTTACAGACAAGCAAAAGCTGAGACAATTCAGCACCACCAAACCAGCTCTACAACAACTGCTAAAGGAACTTCTATAGGCATGAAACACAAGAGAAGGAAAAGACCTACAATAACGAAACCAAAACAATTAAGAAAATGGGAATAGGAACATACCTATCGATAATTACCTTAAATGTAAATGGACTAAATGCTCCCACCAAAAGACACACATTGGCTGCATGGATACAAAAACAAGACCCATATATTTGCTGTCCACAAGAGAACCACTTCAGACCTAGAGGCACATACAGACTGAAAGTAAGGGGATGGAAAAAGATATATCATGCAAATGGAAAACAAAAGAAAGCTGGAGTAGCAATTCTCATATCAGACAAAATAGACTTTAAAATAAAGACTATTAGAAGAGACAAAGAAGGACACTACAAAATGATCAAGGGATCCATCCAAGAATAAGATATAACAATTGTAAATATTTATGCACCCAACATAGGAGCACCACAATACATAAGGCAAATACTAACAGCCATAAAAGGGAAAATCGACAGTAACACATTCATACTAGGGGATTTTGACACCCCACTTTCACCAATGGACAGATCATCCAAAATGAAAATAAATAAGGAAACACAAGCTTTCACTGATACATTAAACAAGATGGACTTAATTGATATTTATAGGACATTCCATCCAAAAACAACAGAATAAACATTTTTCTCTAGTGCTCTGGAACATTCTCCAGGACAGATCATATCTTGGGACACAAATCAAGCCTTGGTAAATTTAAGAAAATTGAAATTGTATCAAGCATCTTTTCCGACCACAACGTTATGAAAATAGATATCAATTACAGGAAAAGATCTGTAAAAAATACAAACACAAGGAGGCTAAACAATACACAACTTAATAATGAAGTGATCATGGAAGAAATTAAAGAGAAAATCAAAAAATACCTAGAAACGAATGACAATGGAGACATGACGACCCAAAATCTATGGGATGCAGCAAAAGCAGTGCTAAGAGAGAAGTTTATAGCAATACAATCCTACCTTAAGAAACAAGAAACATCTCGAAAAAACAACCTAAACTTGCACCTCAAGCAATTAGAGAAAGAAGAACAAAAATAACCCAAAGTTAGCAGAAGGAAAGAAATCATAAAAATCAGATCAGAAATAAATGAAAAAGAAATGAAGGAGATGATAGCAAAGATCAATAAAACTAAAAGCTGGTTCTTTGAGAAGATAAACAAAATTGATAAACCATTAGCTAGGCTCATCAAGAAAATAAGGGAGAATACTCAAATCAATAGAATTAGAAAGGAAAAAGGAGAAGTAACAACTGACACTGCAGAAAAACAAAAGATCATGAGAGATTACTACAAGCTACTCTATGCCAATAAAATGGACAATCTGGAAGAAATCGACCAATTCTTAGAAAGGCACAACCTTCCAAGACTGAATCAGGAAGAAATAGAAAATATGAACAGACCAATCACAAGCACTGAAATTGAAACTGTGATTACAAATCTTCCGAAAACAAAAGCCCAGGACCAGACGGCCTCACAGGCGAATCCTATCAAACATTTAGAGAAGAGCTAACACCTGTCCTTCTCAAACCCTTCCAAAATATAGCAGAGGGAGGAACACTCCCAAACTCATTCTACAAGGCCACCATGACCCTGATAACAAAACCAGACAAGGATGTCACAAAAAAGAAAACTACAGGCCAATATCCCTGATGAACATAATTGGAAAAATCCTCAACAAAATACTAGCAAACAGAATCCAACGGCACATGAAATGGATCATACACCATGATCAAGTGGGGTTTATTCCAGGAATGCAAGGATTCTTCAATATACGCAATTCAAACAATGTGATGCATCATATTAACAAATTGAAGGAGAAAAAACATATGATCATCTCAATAGATGCAGAGAAAGCTTTCGACAAAATTCAACACCCATTTATGATAAAAACCATGCAGAAAGTAGGCATAGAGGGAACTTTCCTCAACATAATAAAGGCCATATATGACAAACCCACAGCCAACATCATCTTCAATGTTGAAAAATTGAAAGCATTTCCACTAAGATCAGGAACAAGACAAGGTTGCCCAAGCTCATCACTCTTATTCAACATAGTTTTGGAAGTTTTAGCCAGAGGAATCAGAGAAGAAAAGGAAATAAAAGGAATCCAAATCAGAAAAGAAGAAGTAAAGCTGTCACTGTTTGCAGATGACATGATACTATACATAGAGAATCCTAAAAATGCTACCAGAAAAGTACTAGAGCTAATCAATGAATTTGGTAAAGTAGCAGGATACAAAATTAATGCACAGAAATCTATGGCATTCCTATACACTAATAATGAAAAATCTGAAAGTGAAATCAAGAAAACAATCCCATTTACCATTGCAACAAAAAGAATACAATATCTAGGAATAAACCTACCTAAGGAGAAAAAAGACCTGTATGCAGAAAATTATAAGGCACTGATGAAAGAAATTAAAGATGATACAACTAGATGCAGGGATATACCATGTTCTTGGAGTGGAAAAATCAATATTGTGAAAATGATTCTACTACCCAAAGCAATCTATATCTTCAATGCAATCCTTATCAAACTACCACTGGCATTTTTCACAGAACTAGAACAAAAAATTTCACAAATTGTATGGAAACACAGAAGACCCCAAATAGCCAAAGCAATCTTGAGAATGAACAACAGAGCAGGAGGAATGAGGCTCCCTGACTTCAGACTATACTACAAAGCTACAGTAATCAAGAGAGTATCGTACTGGCACAAAACAGAAATATAGATCAATGGAATAGGATAGAAAGCCCAGAGATAAACCCACGCACATATGGTCACCTTATCTTTGATCAAGGAGGCAGGAATGTACAGTGGAGAAAGGAGAGCCTCTTCAATAAGTGGTGCTGGGAAAACTGGACAGCTACATGTAAAAGTATGAGATAAGATCACTCCCTAACACCATACACAAAATTAAGCTCAAAGTGGATTAAAGACCTAAATGTAAGGCCAGAAACTATCAAACTCTTAGAGGAAAACGTAGGCAGGGCACTGTATTACATAAGTCACAGCAAGGTGCTTTTTGACCCACCTCCTAGAGAAATGGAAATAAAAACAAAAATAAACAAATGGGACCTAATGAAACTTCAAAGCTTTTGCACAGCAAAGGAAACCATAAACAAGACCAAAAGACAACCCTCTGAATCAGAGAAAATATTTGCAAATGAAGCAACTGGCAAATGATTAATCTCCAATATTTATAAGCAGCTCATGCAGCTTAATAACAAAAATAAAACAACCCAATCCAAAAATGGGCAGAAGACCTAAATAGACATTTCACCAAAGATGATATACAGACTGCCAACAAACACATGAAAGAATGCTCAACATCACTAATCATTAGAGAAATGCACATCAAAACTACAATGAGATATCATCTCACACCACTCAGAATGGCCATCACCAAAAAATCTAGAAACAATAAATGCTGGAGAGGGTGTGTAGAAAAGGGAACCCTCTTGCACTGTTGATGGGAATGTAAATTGATACAGCCACTGTGGAGAACAGTATGGAGGTTCCTTAAAAAATTACAAATAGAACTACCATATGACCCAGCAATCCCACTACTGGGCTTATACCCTGAGAAAACCAAAATTCAAAAAGAGTCATGTACCAGAACGTTCATTGCAGCTCTATTTACAATAGCCCAAAGATGGAAACAGCCTAAGTGTCCATCATGGGATGAATGGATAAAGAAGATGTGGCACATATATACAATGGAATATTACTCAGCCATAAAAAGAAACAAAGTTGAGCTATTTGTAATGAGTTGGATAAACCTAGCGTCTGTCATACAGAGTGAAGTAAGTCAGAAAGAGAGAGACAAATACCGTATGCTCACACATATATATGGAATTTAAGGAAAAAAAAAAGTCATGAAGAACTTAGGGGTAAAACAGGAATAAAGACACAGACCTACTGGAGAATGGACTTGTGGATATGGGGAGGGGCAAGGGTAAGCTGTGACAAAGAGAGAGAGAGGCATGCACATTTATTCACTACCAAACGTAAGGGATCTAGCTAGTGGGAAGCAGCCGCATAGCACCGGGAGATCAACTCGGTGCTTTGTGACCACCTGGAAGGGTGGGATACAGAGGGTGGGAGGGAGGGAGACACAAGCGGGAAGAGATATGCGAACATATGTATATATATAACTGATTCATTTTTTTGTGAAGCAGAAACTAACACACCATTGTAAAGCAATTATACTCCAATAAAGATGTTAAAAAAAAAAAAAAAAAGAATGTGTAGGCCCTGATGAAAGAAACCTGACCACAAGCAGTGCCCAGTCTTGTTGGCAAGAAGATGAATGGATGCAGAGGAGTTTGCAGGTGTACGTCTATTGGGAGAACAGAGGCGCACAAAGGAGGGAGGGAGTCAGAAGGTTCTCCAGAGAGGTGCTGCCTACGTAGAGTACTGCAAGATAGGTGGATATTTGTCAGGTAGCTAAGAGGAGGGAAAGCCATCCCGAGCAGAGAGCACAGCCTGAGCAAACGCTCGAGGGAGGCATGGTGGAGAGCTTCCAGTAGTTGAGGTGTTTGGAAAAATAGATCAGGATAAGGCAGTCATGGGAGCAACTAGGGAGGACCTCAGACGCTAGAGGTAAGGGCTTGGATTAAACTGATGACAGCTGGGGAGCCAGTGAAGCCTTTGAGCAGGTGAGTGGTCAGATTTGGTTTCCAGGACAAAATCTTAGATTCATGTTTAGCTGTAATATGGAGGGACAAGGCTCTGAGATCTAAAAGGAGGATGTTGAAGAAATTCTTGTAAGGCTTGAAGGTGGCCTAAGCTAGGGCTGTGATTGTGTGGAAAAAAAGGAAGGGAGAGGTTCTAAAGAAATTCAGAAGGTAGAATCTAATCTAATTTGTTGGTTCTCAACTGTCCTCAATTCAATCCAAGCTTTTAGTCTAACATTTGAGACCCTTTCACATAGGCTCCTGTGACATCTCTAGCCTCTAGCATTGCGTTTACATTAGATGATTAGATGTGGGGAGTGAGGAAGAGGGAAGGATGAATCCCTTTCCTCTGCCCAAGCAAAGATGGTCTGTCATCCAGAAGAAACAAATTCATTAGGGTCCCATAGGGTCCTCTGTATCAAACTGTCACCGCTCTAAAAAAAAAGACAGATTAGGGCTTTGGTAAAGAAACAAGAGGAAGAGGGGAAGAGAAACAACTGGGGCTAAGGAAGTTTTCTGGGAAAATTAATAAGGGCAGAAGTAGTTGAAGGATTAGGTGACATGGATAGGAAAGAAAAGAGGGATTGTTAAGACATAAGAAATACTGCTGTGAAACATATAAGAATATTAATAAATAGCTCTTGGGGATTTCTGTTTGCTGAATTGTTTCTTGGAACATGGCACTAGGGAACTGGATTATGTGGGCAACAACTTTACAAGGATTACAGTTATGAGCACCACCAAGCTCCATTGGTGGTGTCTCAAAATCACAGAACCTGAGGGTTAAACACTTGATCTGGCACGGACAGCTGTGAGGGACAAACTTTTCCTCACATTGGATTGACATCTGTACCCCTCTGAAGAAGCCATTAATTGGTCTTGGGTCTACTTTTGAGGTTGTGCAAGGCAAGCTAATTCTTCCATGTGACAACACAAGCTATTTAAAGGCAATGCTTATGGACCCCCTAAGCCTCCTCTTCTTCCACTCCTTATGGAAAGACAGTACAGAACAGAAAGAGGAGTAAGGAACTGGACTCAGAAGACCCGAGTTCAAATCTAGCTTCATTATTATAATCTGTATGAGCTTGGGAAAACTACTCAAAATGTTAGTCGAATCTGATTTTGATAGTGCTATAAACCCTCATCAGCTTGATCCCTATCCACTGCCTCCATGTTTCAGGCTTGAGCATCTAGGTGGATGGTAGGGCTCCTCATATATAGACAGAGGATACAGGGGCAAGAGCCGTTACACAGGGGAAGGCAATGAGTTCCATTTGGGGCATGCTGACTTAGAGATGTCCGGAGGCCACTAGGCTGTGGATTATGGAGCTCGGGAAAGAGAAATGATCTAGATTTAGTCCTCAACAGAGTATCTCCACCTTCTGAAGGCAGCTCCTTTCCCTCACACCTCAAGGGAACTGGTTAGTCTTAATATTGGGGTTATCACACTGAGGGCTGAGCTTTGGGAATGAGGCTCACTGTCTGTCTGACAAGGAATTCTTTTCTTTGCTGGGAGCTTGACTCAGTTTCGTTGGATTCCTAGGTCTCAACAGTCCTAGGCTCGAAACATTCAGATTCAGTAAAGTGGGGGTGGGATCTAGGAATCTGCATTCGTGAAAAGAAATGTTGTACTTTGGCCTTTTCCTTACTAGATTCTCTTTCTTCCCTCCATAGCTGCTAAAGCTACAGGGCCTGGTTCACCTTTCCTCCAAAGACCAAGGGTGGGTGGTGTCCCAAAAAACCAAACTAAGAGCAAGGATACCACCTCAGGGAGAAATGTGTTTCTTGGTCTAATTTTTTCATGTTTTCTTTCTCCACGATAGGGGAGAGCCTCAGCATTGCTTCCCAGAAGGATCATCTCATGTTTTTTTTGGTCTTGGGCCAGAGGAGCAAAAGTAGGTGTTATCCCATGAGAAAATACGGCCCAAGAAAGTATGAGCAACATAGAGTGTCTCTACCTAGAGGGACCTCACCAGAGACCCCAGGAGCCCACATACGCCTTAGATGGCTGGTGACAAGTGTGCAGGGTTGCGTGTGCCAGGCAGTGGAGGTTTTGGGTGCAGTGTGCCAACAGTCTTTATATCTTTCCGTCATTGATACCACTGTGTGCTGACCCAGAGAGAAGGGTCACAAAGGGTGACGTGAAAGCTAAGGGGAAAAAGGTTTCCATCAGGAGACAGCATCCAAGTATGTATAATCCTGAGAGGTGAAGTAAAAGGAGTGAAATGGGTCCGTTGGCTTTAGCCTGAAGGATGTGGGGATGGACCCTGACAGTCCCTGTGCCCATGGACCTTACAGATGGAGCGATTGGCCTTAAGCTAGCACATCACTTCTCCCACCTATGATGACAGAAAGCACTAAGGACAGCAAGCATGGGCAGTGGGGAAGGAGCCTGTGAAACAGAGCATGTCAGGCTCTGAGTGTCTTAGTGAAGTGAGATGCACAGGTCGAGTGACAGAGGATGAACAATGGTCCCCCAAAGATGTCCACATCTGAATCCCTGGAACCTGTGAATATGTTACCTTTCATTGTAAAAGGGACTTTGCGAGCTAAGAAGTTTGCAATGGTGAGATTAACAACACTCGATTATCCAGGTGGGCCCAAAGTAATCAGAAGTATCTTAAGAAGAGGGAGACAGGAGGTTCAAGTTCAGATAAGGAGATATGACAATGGAAGCAGAAGTCTGAGAGGTCTTTGAAGATGAAGGAAGGGGCCACAAGCCAAGGAAGGTATGCAGCATCTAGGAGCTGGAAAAGGATTATCCCTTAGAATCTCCAGAAGAAACGAGGCCCTGCTGAGACCTTGATCTTAGCCCACTAAGACTGACTGTGGGCTTCTAACCTCCAGAATTGCAGGATAATAAATTTGTGTTTTAAGCCATTAAATTTGTGGTAATTTGTCACAGCCTCAATAGGAAACTAGTAGAGCCTCTTACAGGACTCCAGGGCAGTAAAAATGTACTAAGCAGCTGCATATTTCTCAGAAATCAAGAGGTGGGTTGAGGAGAAGGAAAATGGATGATTCTAAACCAAATACACCTTTGGTTGTCATACAAGTTCTCTTGAAATAAAGTCAGACAATCCAAGTTGGCCATGCAAACCCCTGAAAAGCAGAGATAAGTAAGCTATTTCTCAGGCACCCAGGCATAGAGAAAAGTACTTCCCTATTCTTCTTTCAAAGTTCAATACCATCTCCTCCTCTACCCATTGAACCAAGAAGCTGCCCCTATCACATAGTCACAAGGCTCATGAAACTAGACTTGGTCCTTTTCTTCTCTCATACCCCAAAAGGAGTAAAGAGCATCCCCAGGAACTTCCTTAAAGGAGAAAACCCACCATTGTAGTGACTGCCTCCTTATTAAGAGCACGGTGCTGCATAACATAAGGATGGATCCTGGGCGCCTTGAGAGCAGCAGGTGTCAGCACCAACAGGCCCAGCTTCAGAGACGGCATGTGATACAGTGGCCAAGCAGCCTCAGAGACACATGTTGGGTCCCATCAAGGGACACCCCTGGGAAGAAGTCGCAGTCAGCAGAACTTGGCACTGCTGGCTGGATATCCTTGGGTGAGCTATGTACCCGAGAGCCTCAGTGTTCTCATCAGTGGGGCTGTAGGGTCCAATTTCATTGTCAACCCAATGACCTGGACGAAGGAGGAGTATGTGTGCAAATATGTGTCCAAAAATAATTTCTCTGCAGGTTGCCCTAAGAAATAGGTGGGACAGAAGTGCTTGGCACCGTCACCATAGCAGCCATTGGTCCTGCTAAAATCTAAATCAGATGGTGTCAACTCTCTGCTCAAAATTCTCTAGTGCTTTCTGACTTCGCACAGAGTTAGAGCCAAAGTCCTAGCAATGGCCTATGAGACCTAACGTGAGCTGCTCTCCCTCCCCCACCCCTTCTCCCATCTCTACTTTTCCTTGCTCTCTCCACTGCAGCCACACTGGTCTTCTTGGAATCCTCTAACTTGGGAACAGGCAAACATTTTCTGCAAAGGGCCAGATAGTCGATACTCATTTTCAGCTTTGCAGGCCATACAGTACTTATTGCAATGACTCAACTCTGAGGTTGTAGCACAAAAGCAGACATAGACGACATGTAAACGAATGAGCGTGGCTGTGATCCAATAAAACGTTATTAAGAAAAACAGGCTGCAGGCCTGAGTTTGCAGACCCTGCTCTAACCCACAGTCGTCTGCACCTGCTGCTCCCCGATATACACGTGGCACTCTCCCTCCCTTCCTTCAGGTCCTCACTCAAGTGTCACTGTCTCAGGGAGAAAAATACATGGCACATTAACACAGCCACCCTCTCCCCAGCCTTCCCTGCTTTGCTTTTCTCTTTTGCCATTAACATCTTCTAACATATATTTATTTTGGTTATTGTCTGCCTCTCCCCAACCCCCACTGATTAGAATGTAAACTCTACAAGGGCAGAGATTTTTGCCTTTTTTTTTCACTGCTGCCTGCCTTGCACATAGTAAGCACTCAATAGATATTAATTGATTGGATAAACCAGGTTTACTACAAAATTTAGTAAAAAGTAAGTCACTTCAGAAACACTATTTCAAATCTACCCTAACACAGGACAAAGGTTCCCAGTATCTAGAAAGCCTTGGGACACTGGATTATGTCATAATCAGTGGTGTCATCACTGGGGAAATTATCAAGTTGCCCTCTGATTTAAGCCTTTCAGGCCTTGAGGCCAGTGAGATTGAGGAACTTTCTGAGAGCAAAACAGCTCTTGAGAGCGTGTGGGCTCCACAGGCGCCGAACATAGGGGATTGGCCTTCTGAGAGAACGGGTGAACAGGACTCCCTGCAGACACAGGTCCTCCAGACTGCCTCGTTAAAGGACGGCCCAGCAAAGCAGGCAGTGTGGGTTCACCGTAACCGTTCAGAGCCAGAAGAGCCTACAAAATCACCTGTGGTCAATAAGAAGCCCAAGCTAGAGTTGACCAAAGCAGTGGTCGTGGACCTTGGCATGGGCTACTGTAAATGTGGCTTTGCCGGGCTGCCAAAGCCCACCCACATGATCTCACCCACTGTGGGCAAACCCTACATGGAGATGGCCAAAACCGGGGACAATCACAAGGAGACATTTGTGTGGCACGAGCTTATCAACCCAGAACTTTGTCTCAAGCTAACTAATCTTCTGCTACATGGCATCATCATGGACTGGGATACAGTGCAGGATATCTGGGAATACCTTTTCCATCAAGAGATGAAGATTGCCCCAGAGGAGCACGCCGCCTTGGTTTCAGACCCACCCCTGAGCCCACACACAAATAGAGAGAAGTAGGCTGAAATGCTGCTTGAGACCTTCAAAACTCCCGCAATGCATATCACCTACCAGTCCCGCCTGTCCATGTACTCCTACAGAAGGACCTCCGGCCTGGTTGTGGAGGTCGGCCACGGTGTGTCCTATGTAGTTCCCATCTACGAGGGCTATCCTTTGCCCAGCATCACTGGACGGCTGGACTATGTGGGTTCTGACCTGACAACCTACTTGATGGGCCTGATGAACAATTCGGGGAAACACTTCACTGAGGACCAGCTGGGCATTGTGAAGAACATCAAGAAGAAATGCTGCTTTGTGGCCCTGGTCCCCGCTGAAGAGAAGAAAGTCCCAGCTACTGAGCATACAATCCAGTACACCCTGCCGGAGGGGCAGGAGATATACCTGTGCCAGGAAAGGTTCCTCTGCTCAGAGATGTTCTTCAAGCCTTCTCTGATCAAGTCCACGCAGCTGGGCCTCCACACCCAGACAGTGTCCTGCCTTAACAAGTGTGACATCGCCCTCAAACGAGACCTCATGGGGAATATCCTACTCTGTGGGGGGAGCACTATGCTCAGTGGTTTCCCTAACCATCTGCAGAAGGAGCTGAGTAGCATGTGTCCTAATGGCACCCCCCAGGTAAACGTGTTGCCTGAAAGAGACACTGCAATGTGGACGGGTGGCTCCCGCCTAGCATCGCTTCAGGGCCTGCAACCAATGTGGGTCCACCGCTTTGAGTACGAGGAACATGGGCCTTTCTTCCTCTACAGAAGGTGCTTCTGAACTCCGTTGAAAAGTGGTTGCTGTGGTGGCCATGCGTCAGCTTTGCTGGGTGAGCACCCATCGCATACATAGGGAGCTGAGCCAGCCAGTTCACTCCTGCAGTATTAAACAATCCTTGTGTTTCCCTCCACAGTGTATTTCTCTATTTCCTCACGCAATGAGAACTTCATACATGCAGCATCTGCCTTAAAATGTCCATTTACCAAAACAAAAAGACGTGCCTTATAGTTTGATTGCTTAAGTATTTGGGGGAGAAACTACCTCTAAAATTATTCTGTCCCTTATTTTGTATATTCCCCACTTTAGGTACTACAGTATTGTTAAACTCTGCTTGGAAGGGGGAGTGTGATAAAGAAAGATTAGATAGATAGAGCAAATGCTGTTGTGGCCTATAAGAAGATCCCTTTCAATAAACACCAACAGGAAGTATGCTGTAATGGTTCAGTTGCCCACAAAGCAGCAGAGTGCATTTCACACTTGATCAGCGACTCTGAAGGCTTGGAAAGAGCTGACGAAGATGTCTGACGCCTGCTTTAACTGTACTTTCTTTTAGTTCCAGTAGTCATTTATGTCTCGATACCAGTTCTTACCAAGCCATCATGGTGACTGGCTGCTGAAGCCTGGCGTATTATGAGCAAGATATGTGTATCTTAAGGGAAAAACTCTTCAGGGAATAGGTGCTATATAGATTTCCCCCTTTAAAAAATTGGGGGCAGATTTGTCTTGGGTTATCAGCACTAAGGTCATGACGATGCAACCCACAGCCATTCTCCAGACACTTCAAGCAGCAGATGCTCCTCTCCAACCAGACTGGATTTTCCATCAACCTGCGGGGTATACAACTGGAGTCTGGAATGGGTGCAGGATAAAGGCTGCCAGTTCTGCAGTGTGGGTTTGTGGGAGGCTGGTCCATGCTGGTCATTCTAACCCAACTAAGGAACTGAAGGGACATAAAGATCCTCATGGTCCGGGAAGCCCTTCCAGAGCCCAGCACGTTCTGTGGTATTTCCTGCGGGGCAGTTTATAATTGGGCCTTCCGTTTTTTAGAGCAGTCCCCAGTACATTCTCTGCCCTGTCTCCAACACTGGCAGGCAGCATAAAATAGTGGAAAGAACATGGGCTTTAGACTCTATGATTTGAAACTGTTTTGCTACCAACTAGCTGTGTGACCTGAGTCTGCTCACCTGTAAAATTGAATTCAAATGCCTACCTTACATAGCTGATGTAAATACCAGAGGTAAACATCTGAATACCAGTGTGTGGCCTCCAGGAGGTGATCCCAAGTGTTGTTAGCTAGTATTATCTTGTAGAATTCTACCTCTTATAAGGAGCCCAAATGCCTTACTATGATCCTGAGTCACACGTACACCCAAAGACACACACATTCAATCACTCACAGGAGAGAGATGGCATCTCTACCATTCCCAGGGAGAAGCCCTACAGAACCATCCTCATAGCCTCCAGGTTTGCCTAGACAGCCTTGAAAGACCTAAATGCTCCACCCTGGAGGCCTGGTAAGTAAGCACAGCTGGCTGGCACCAGCAAGCTAGAGTAGAGAAGCAAGCATAGCCACAGAAGAGCTTAGTCAGCAAGGACTAAGCCTTACCCTGGAGGATCAGGGAATCAGCTAGGAGTTGAGTACATTGACTTGAGAGAGGTATGCCTTGTTCACCTCAGTTTCTGCCCAAACCACTACTGTCAACACTCTATGAACATTCACTGATGGGTAGGTTGAAGTTTAGTTAATTCTTAACTTTTGGCCCTCTTTGGCAGGGTGGTAAAGCCTATGGACCCCTCAGAATAATAAAATACTATTTTTAACTGTATCAAATAAAATACATAGGATTACAGAAATATTCTATTTTAGATCCCATAAGGGTCTATGAACCTCCAGTCTATTACCCCGCAAAAGGTGAGGGTCTTGATGAAGGGGAGGCATGAGGGGTGATTCTGGAGAATGGGAACTCCCAGGCCATCCTAGGACCAAATGCTATACGGCATTTTAAAATGAAAAATACCAATATAAGGGTAAACAGCTGTGTAATCTCTTTCAAAGCACATTTATGAATTCTCTCACTTGATCCATATAAATCACCCTTGCAGAAAAAAAGAATCCTCCTCACACATTAAAAAAGATGAATAGTTTTTAGTAAGTATTTGGAAGTCATCTTAGCCCAGTGGTTCTCAACTGAGGACAATTTTGAACCCCAAGGGACATTTGACAATGTCTAAAGATATTGGTGGTTATCATAACAGGAGTAGAGGGTACGTAGTACTGGCATCAAATGTGTAGAGGCCAGGGATATTGCTAAACGTCCTATGGGCACAGGACAGCAAAGAATGACGTAACCAAAACTATCAACAGTGCCAAGGCTGAGAAACCCAGGTTATCCCAGTGGGCACACAAGGTTGTAGAAAAGCAAGATTCAGTGAGATTAAATGACTTTATTCAAGGACACTAAGATGAGTGGACCCATGACTTTGTTCTTTCCGTATACCAAGAGGACATCTGTTGGTCTTGAAGTTCCTGGGACTTCAAAGCTAGTAAGAATAATGGTGGAACAGCCCACTGTAGGCATGAAGCATAGGCAAGGGCTTAGGGAGCACAGAGAAAATAGGAATCAAGAGCAGGCCTTCAGGGTTGCCAGACATCACCAATATAAACTTTGGCTTGTCTACAGACCTTGGACATTTACGGTTACCTAGTTTCTAAGATGTTCATCCTCAACTCAGTTACTACTAAATATGACAGACAAGGAAGGACAGCCAAAGACTCCCAAGGACTTGTCCAGGTGGTGCTTCTAGTGAAGTAAAGAAGGTTTACGGCACAGGAGGAGGAAAAAAAGCTAATTTTGCTTCCCAAACTTGTAGTCACCTTAAATTACTAAGAATCGTCAGTTTTGTTTATTTTTAAAAACATCCTCTTCAATTATGGGTATGAAAAATCCCTCAGATGTGTGCACATGTATGTACATACACACATAAATATGTGTGTGTATATATGTAGATATATGTGAAAAATAAATTTATTTTAAAATATGCAGCAGTGCTAAGAAATAACACCAAGCTATACTCATAAAGGCATAATAAAAACATTAGCTTCTGCCTCAGTTTTTCAAAAAGTCTAAATATAAAATACACTTTGATTACAGGAGAAAATCCTCTGCAAGTTTCCTCTTGATGTCTGGAGCATCTGAACAAAGCTGATTCCATGGAACAAACTAAATAACTGAGGCTTTTAGCTTCCTGCAACGTGAATTTGGGAAGAGCCCAAATTTGGGGGAAGAATTATATACTCTTCTCTAGAACCTGATAGAATCTTTCCCCAAAATTAAGCATTCATCACTCCCAGGAGTTTCTCCTTTGCGTATACACAGCATTTCCCCCCATAAATTCACCCTTGACTTTGCCTTCTGTCTTCAATTTGGAAGGTCTGCTCCCACCTGCTCCTTCTCCAAATGAATACAATTCCATCTTGCTCAGAGAGTAATTGATAGTAATTTGTATTCACACAAATTCTTTCTTGCTGTTTCCATACAGTATTTCAAGGAAAGTGAACATCCATGCAAAGCCACACCATTATAAACAGGCACATTTACTTCTATTTCCAACCCATCAGCATGGGTCCCTTTACTACTATCCATAGCAAGAGTTCTATAATATATTAAAATGTCATATACGTTACCATGTTCATTAATCCACACCAAAGAGTAGTCAAAAAGAACTTGCAACTTTTCAATGTTGGGCACTTAATTATAGACCTTCTTTTTCTATTATTTTGTGAAAATTTTCAGACACACAGAAAAGTTGAATTATACAGTGAACACACCTAGATTCTATAGTTTACATTTTGCTATATTAGGGAAAGTCTTCTTTAGTTACACAATTCTGGGTATACCTATACTTTGACTTCCTGTTAGTCTACGTAGAGTAATAAAGGTCTGGTTCTGGTATTAAAAGCATGAAAGAGATTGTTAACCTTACCCAAGAGTCAGCCACAAAACTGTTGTCAAAACAAACTGAGCTTTTTCTGGACTCACCAAAAAGAGAAAAATTCTCATTTGCTTCAAAGAAGATAACTAAAAGACATAGGTCAGTTAAACACCATAAATAAAAATAAATGAAATGGCCTAGATACTGACAAAAACACTATGTTAAAAGAAGCAACGTTTGGAGAAAAAGGAGTGACTTACTAGTGTTCATGCCTATGATGCACACTGCTCACCATCCCAAATGTATGCAATACTGTTTCAGAAATTCTAATCTGTTCCAGCTCTAACACTGCTAACTCTAGCAGAACATTCACAGGCAATAAAAAAAGTCCGTATGGACCCTGTAGTGATAGGAGGCTCAAACCAGTTATAACTGGAAGCACATGACCTGGCAAGATATTACAAAATAACCGCTGTCAGCATAGGAAAGCTTAGCATATCAAAGGATAGATTTTGCTTCTCATTCTGCTTTAGTTCAAGGTGAAATCATGTAAATGATGAAATTTGACCAAATGTTGGGAGCACTAATAGCCATGTTGTTTATATATAATGCTTTCCTCAAGGAACATGAAACAGTTTAAAAACATTACTTTTCTTCACACTTTTGAGGTAGCAGCCACGAAACATTCCCAATTAACTGAGGCACAAATCAATTCTGTGATTTGTCTACGGTTTCCAGTATGATTCCGACCTGTAGCTGGGAGTGAAACCCAATGTCCTGATTACCATAAATACCAGAAATATGCTCTCAATCAGCACTAAGTAAAAGAACAGTAATTTTTACAAAATGGTGCTATATGGGTTAAAGCTTAAAGTCTTGCGTAATGATTAAAATTATATGCAAAATAAAATAGAATTGGTGTCTGCTGAGGTCTGCTGTACAGAGCAGCTCTCCGTAATGCTAAGGTAGATGGTCTTACTCTTCCCACTTCCCAACAGCCAGGCCTCGAGGAGTGAGGAGTGGAAGGAAAACAGCCTTCTCTGCCAGAGCCCTCTTAACTGGGGTCAGAGTCACTCTAGAAGGCTCAGTTTCCACTGGGTTCTTTTGTTGATCTTTGGTGGTATAAAAAGCTCAGCATCTGAAAGCAAAGAGAAAATGTGACAGACGCACTCCTTCATGTTGGTGGGAGCTGAGGCAGTAACTCTAAGCTAAAGCTAGGCGACTGGGCTTTGCACCTACAAGACGACCATCAGAACCAGAGTTAATGTTTCTGTCACCCTAACAACCTCCTGGTCAGAGCAAACACAGCCTGGAGGCCCTGCCCCAAGAAGAGGAATCCCATTTCAACTTTAGGCATGTGGGAGGGTTGAAGAAAAAAAAATGCCCACTGAGTGATTCAAAGTGGAAGAATGTTCTGTATTTCAAATGGGAGGGGGTGGTGGTTGTGGTGCTTACGAGGCCGTATACATGTATTAAATTTCACCAAACTATACACCAAAGAGCTGTACATTTCACTGTATGTAAAATTTACCTCAATTATAAGAGTGGCGTGTATTCGGTAAGTAAAGTTAATGGACAGAAAATACTTATAATAAAAATTTCTACAAACACACTGATCAATAAAAGTGTCCTTACTTAAAAAATAAATAAATAACTGGAAGAGGAGGGCGATGGTTGGGGGAAATTTTTTACTGTTAGATAACACTCCCAGGCCCTCTTTCAGTTAGATTTATGGAGTCTCTTACTTAAGTAGAAATCATACACAGGAAGTAGAGACATGAGAAAATGTGTATATAGAGAGACATTCTTTCTCAGTATTATTCATGGTACACCACTATATATGACCCATACAGACATGAAAAATTCTTTTACGAGAATATTTTAAAATGTGAGAAAAATGCTCCAGATAAAATGTTTTAAAAGCATGATTTTCATTATACATATACACATGCATGTACACACGTATTACTACAAATTATCAAGTCTTAATTTTCTTTGCCATACTTTTCTGTACAATCCAGATTTTCTCTACTAATCATAACAGTATTATAATTTCACATACAAATACTACTCCTTACACTCCCAAACAAAAATCTATTGTATATAGACAAAAAGACTACAAGAGGTTTTGCTTATTTAACAATATTGGAAAAGGCTACTTAAATTCATGGTCAACAAGCCCCATAATTTCATGTTAAATAGTAACTAAACTTTCAATGACACCTTATCTGCTTTTTAAAAAAGAAACAAGTTCTGAAAATAGTGTATCTTATTTTTAAAAATTAGGCATAAGTACAATTATATTTGGTTCTTAGACTTAACTATGTATAAACACCAAGTATTGACTTATTGGCAGGAAAGAAATTATTCTGACAAACTGTATGACAGCAGGACATGACATCTTTCACATTTCCATATTTGAATTTCACAGCACAGAGGGAGTCATTTCACAAAAATATTTTGAAGGTTTTATCAGTTTTTCCAAAGACTCCTCTTAATCCTTTGATAGTCAAATCATACTCATTTGAAGTAATTTTGTTATCAGTTATAACAAGTCCAATTCGGCCATGATTTAAGCACTACTCTGGTAAAACATTAATCCATTCTATGAAATGGATTACATTTTTGCAAGACTTGCAATTAACCTGCATGGTACTACGTTGCATCTTAACGTGAAGCAATCAGAAAATGCCCCATCAAGTCACTGATCCCCTACTACTGTCAGCTGGGAAGGGGCAGGTGAGGAATATTTGAGAGGAACTAATTTTGTGAGTAGCTCATCTGCCTCTTTTTGGATTATGAGAACTTCTCCTTTCCTACACAATCTACACTAGAGTTCCTACACAGGGACACTGATAATACATACTCTGATAATGAGAAGCCTCAAAATTTTAAAGTCTTTAAGGCTCAGCTGGGAAATGGAAGTGCTCTGTGATAAAACCAACTAGACCACCCTAGAGAAAGCTGTGACTGAACTTGACCTGAAGGTCAGCATCAAGCCAGCAGTAAGGAAAACAGGGGACAGAAATCACAACTGGATTAGACACATTACAAACTAAACAATTACCAAACTGCCTCTGGTCTGAGATGAATTGTTAGCATCTCAGAAATAAGTGTACGTTTTGGGTCTGATACCAAAGGCAGCTTGCCAGCCTCCAGGAAGAAGGGGATCTAGGGATACAGCAGTTAACTGTCTGGCTATATGAGCTTAGCGGGAACGGAAGGTGGTTCATTTATTCCTGGTAGCAACATAAGCCATGAAAGTTAAACTTGACATGGCTCCCACAAAGTCTACTTCAAATGCCGTCAAAATGCTACCAGAGTATAGCATTTAAATGAAAAACTTTCAGAACGTTGCCTCTCACATGCCAGGAATGCAAATAGCAGCCGTAAAAATTGCCACCTTTTCAAAGCTGAAAAGAAGTTGCTATGCTTGATTGAGCCACATGAAGGGTGAATACTGTGGCACCAAACTGATCTGTCAAAAGTTTTTTAGGGAATTCCCTGGCAGTCCAGTGGTTAGGACCCAGCACTTTCACTGCCAGGGTCCACGTTCTTGGTCAGGGAACTAAGATCCCCTGCGGCCAAAAAAAAAAAAAAAAAAAAAAGGAGTTTTTAACCAAGTTTCAAAAGAAAGCCTTTAGGGCTTTTAACTTTGTTGAGGAATATGTAACCTAATTGATGAGAATCCTCTCCCCTCAACAAATAAAACATCCAAATAAACAAAACATTTTCGGTATAATTCAATAGGAAATGCAGATGAAATGCTAATCTTCTTTGAATTTGTTTTCAAATTATACTGTCAATCCTAAGGATGACTATAAGAGTTCCAGCTCTTAAGCAAGGAATATGAAAATGTCCCCAAGACACAATGCAAAACTGCTAATAGCCAAAAATGATTCAGATGAATCCTTAAAATGTACATGCAAATTAGACTGTTTAGACTCAAACTTCAACTGTAATGTGCCTGTGTGGATGAGTGTATGCCACTGCACTGACAAGTGTGTATGTCAGAACAATTTTTTAAAATTATACATTTAATGTCATGTTGGATTTCCCAGCCCTCCACCCAGGATCCCAACACTAAAGGCATTAAACTGATTTTAATAAAGATATAGTCTTAGAACTGAGGGAAAATTGTAGTGACTCCCCGTTCTCTCCTAATACTACTAACCTTCTCAACACTTACAAAAAGATATTCCTTCTACTTACTAATGTAATAATTTAGAGTGAAAAAAAAAAAAAAAACTAACCAAGAACAGGAACTGAAGTCTTCTCTTGATGATAAGAGGCCACGATACCATTTGCAGTAGAATTGGGACCTAGAACCCAAGAATTGGGTTGGCCAAAAAGTGCCTTCGGTTTTTCAGTAAAAATAAAAGACTCATTTTCACCAAGAACTTTATTGAGCAACGTATTCACTCTTCTGTTCTACTACCTTCTGTCATTTTTCAGGCAACTTCATAATTCCATCTTCCCAAAGGTTTTATCTTTTTGAGCAAAGAACTGTTCCAGGTGCCTTCTGCAGTCTTCCAGGGAATTGAAATTTTTTCTATTAAGAGAATAATTGGAAATCTGAAGGTGCAATGTCTGGTGAATACGGCGGATGAATCAGAGCTTCCCAGTCAAGCTTTGTTGCCTGGTTATCAAAGAAACATGCAGTTTTGCGTTAGCCTGATGGAAGATTATGCGCTGACTAATTCTGGACGCTTTTCGTCGAGTGCTGCTTTCAGTTGGTGTAACTGGGAGCAGTACTTGTTGGAATTAATCGTTCGGTTTTCTGGAAGAAGCTCATAATAGAGGACTCCCTTCCAATCCCACCATATACACAACATCACCTTCTTTGGATGAAGACTGGCCTTTGGTGTGGTTGGTGGTGGTTCATTTCACTTGCTCCACGATCTCTTCGGTTCCACATTATTGTACAGTATCCACTTTTCATCGCCCATCACAATTTGTTTTAAAAACGGAACATTTTCACTACGTTTAAGTAGAAAATCTCATGCAGAAATACGGTCAAGAAGGTTTTTTTTTTCCTTAACTTATGTGGTACCCAAACATCAAAGCGATTAACATAACCAAGCTGGTGCAAATGATTTTCAACGCTTGATTTGGATATTTTGATTGTGTCAGCTATCTCCCGCGTGGTATAATGTTGATTGTTCTCAATTAATGTCTCGATTTGATTGCTATCAGCTTCAACTGGTCTACCTGACTGTGGAACATCGTCCAGCGAGAAATCTCCAGCACGAGATTTGCGAAGGCAAACCACTTTTGACATGTTTGATCCATACACTGCACAAATCTTTTTTTTTTTTTTTTGCATTTCAGTTGCGTTTTTACATTTCTTGAAATAATAAGGCATAATATGCCAAAAATGTTGCTTTTTTTTTAAATTCCATCTTCAATGTTAAAATGGCTACACAAAAATTCACCAATTTAATGTCTTTTTAAAATGCACGCTGATACGACAGCTGTCACATACTATCTAACAAAGTTGTTGTTGTTTTTTTTTTAACATCTTTATTGGGGTATAATTGCTTTACAATGGTGTGTCAGTTTCTACTTTATAACAAAGTGAATCAGTTATACATATACACACGTTCGCATATCTCTTCCCTCTTGCGTCTCCCTCCCTCCCACCCTCCCTATCCCACCCCTCCAGGCAGACACAAAGCACCGAGCCGATATCCCTGTGCCAAGCGGCTGCTTCCCACTAGCTATCTACCTTATGTTTAACAAAGTTGTTTTGAGTGAAGTTAAAGACAACTAGGTGCTACTAGAGCCATCTTACAAAAACAAAAAACAAAAAACAAAAAACGAACGAACCTTTTGACCAACCCAGTAGAAAGTAGACTGAATCAGCAAAGATTATTTTATACTTCTGATGACTGCAAATACCCAAATCTCTGCCAGCAATAAGTAGCCTTTCATTCTCATTGTGGTGTCAAACACTTATGTGATTTTAATTTGCCAGTTTCTCCAGTCTCAATTGAGACCACTACATCTCCTGTCCACCAGAAGAACAAGATAATGATGGGGGAAAAACAGAAAAAGAAAATCTCAGTGATATATGCCTGGCCCTTTCCAAATGAGCAAGCCATACCCTGGGAGGAGGGGGTATAATAAGAGGTTATAGAATACACAGAGCACCAGATTGTACTCAAAGATTTGTGAGAATTTTTACATTATAACAATTCTGTGCATATCATGGAGGAGAAAGCAAACTCTGCACACGTGTTTAAGGTAGAACAAGAGACTTTGCAAGGGGCTTCCCTCGTGACTCAGTG
Source organism: Inia geoffrensis (assembly GCA_036417435.1). Taxonomy (NCBI): domain Eukaryota; kingdom Metazoa; phylum Chordata; class Mammalia; order Artiodactyla; family Iniidae; genus Inia; species Inia geoffrensis. The sequence goes on from CM070920.1 coordinate 61,556,602, forward strand.
GTTAAGAATCCGCCTGCCAATGCAGGGGACACAGGTTCGGGCCCTGGTCCGGGAAGATCCCACATGACGTGGAGCAACTAAACCCATGCGCCACAACTACTGAGCCTGTGTGCCACAACTGCTGAGACCCGTGTACCTGGAGCCCATGCTCTGCAACGGGAGAAGACACAGCAATGAGAAGCCCATGCACTACAATGAGGAGTGGGCCCCACTCGCCACAACTAAAGAAAAGCCCACACGCACCAACGAAGACCCAATGCAGCCAAAAATAAAAATAAATGAATAAATAAATAAAAAAGAGACTTTTCAGGAATTCCACACCTGCACGAGACTCAGCAGGCACACTGTAGGCCCTCCGCCTCGCCTTCACTCAGGTCTGCGTGTTCCCTCCTGGCGCACTCTCAGCAGTGATGTCACGTGCTCAAAACACTGCCATGTGACTCATGGTATCCTGCACAGATGACATTACCATGCTTTACCAACCAAAGCAAAAACAAAATTTTCCTGGTCATTTCTCCTAGAAGACTCATAAGTTGGTATCTTAGATGTTATCATGATCTGAATAGATGAGGATAAGGGAGGGCATGGAGAAGCACTATAAGTTGTTAGCTTCAAAACCACTAGTTCTGAAGGTGATCACATTTCTTCTAAGAAGTACCTGTTACAGTAAATTCAAGTATTTATGGGAGGCTAATTCTCAGTTGCTTTTATTTCTATGGCTTGTAAAATGCTTTTATATCTACCCTCTCATCTAACCTTCAAAACATTCCAGTGAAGTATACAGGGGAGTATTATCCCCATTTATAACTGAGGAAATCAAGACCCAGTAAGCTGATGAGCTGATTTCCAGCCTCTCTCTCAACTCCAAACCCACCCTTCCTATACACTGCTCATGATTCTGGGACTGGGGGCTTGAGAAAACACCCCTCCTTTGACAGCTGTTATGCTCCAACAGTAGCAGACACCAGAGGGACAGGGCAAGGCTGGATAGAGGAAGGAGAAGGAATTTGTTCCCTTGTTTGCTTGCTTTCACTCAACAGTAGCTCTGTACCCCGCAGCAGCTGTTCCTTCAAGTTTCTGTTTATTTCTATACACTTTCTATACACTCATCCTGCCCCCTCGGAAATACCAGCTCCAGCAGGCTGCCACCCCCTTCTCAGAAGTTCAAGAACCAGCTCTGCAGGGGTCTCACCGCCAAGCATCTAAATTCTAAGAATCCCAAACTCTTCCTTTTGTTCCTTCAGCCTTAGGGGTATAAGCAGCTGCCCACAGTTTCAATCTCAGCGTTCCTTCTCTGTGTTCCCTTTCTGCCTTCTCAGCCCTCTAGTACTTGGTTAACCAGTTCCATATGTTAAACTCTCTCTGATAAAATAATAGCTGTGGTTTTCGTTTTCCTTGATGGACTCTGACTGATAAACCAGGCTTTCTGAATCAAAATCAAAACTCTGAAAAATACACCTGAGGTGTAAGAGACTGAGCAGATATACACAAAAATAGATGACAGTATATTAGAATTCTTGATGGGAATGGATAAGGGAATAATGGTAATAGATAACACCTTGTGCCAATTTGGTAAGTCTTGGTAATATGACTGGGGTAAAATCTCAAGCTGGCTTTGCTTTCTACCCACCCTGTCAGTATACCTGATTTTTCCCAAACAATTTTTCTGTTTTCTCTTAAGACGATGGCTTACCAGCCTCATCTAATTGCTTCTTTCTGAGACTCATCTGTTAGTTTTCACTGTATCCAGTTTTGTAGTTTTCCTGGGCAATTCTATAGCTTTTCTTCGGGCTATTGTTTAAGGTTGTCTTAACAATTTATATAATTTCTTTATCATTTATATGCAGTTACTCATATTTCTTTATAATTTATATATTTTAGATTTTTTAGTGCATTACAGTTTTAAAATATTTCACACTTACCAGTGCCTTATAGTTTTTAAAGTGGTTTCTGCTTCATAATTTCATTTGAAGTTTATCTGAGAATAAGAATATTTTGTTCACGTCTCATAGCTATTAAGGGGCAGAACTTAATTCTTCTTAGTAGTTGTCAATGTGATATTCCCTAATCTTCTGATGAGAGTGGTAGCACAAACATTATTATGAGTATTTTATAGATTCAGAATTGAAACTTAACTGGCATGCCTCATCAAAAACAACTGAATTCCTGCCAGAGTTGAAATTAGAATAAAAAGTGAGAATTTACTGATTTTTGGTCAGATCTTTTTTCCATTGTGGAACAAAGCCCTTTCAGTTAAGGCATATTATCAGATCTTATATCTTTGACTTATGAAGCAAAATAAAAAAGTTTAGAAAGGAAAAATAAAACTTAAATATAACTTGTCACTTTTAAGTTTATTACATTATAAAATGAACATATATAATGTTTACCTGAAATTTTTTGAAGTGCCTTAAGAAGTAATAGTTAAATATTAAAGTTGTTTCATCATCCAAAAATCTAGAAACAATAAATGCTGGAGAGGGTGTGGAGAAAAGGTAACACTCTTGCACTGCTGGCGGGAATGTAAATTGATACAGCCACTATGGAGAACAGTATGGAGGTTCCTTAAAAAACTACAAATAGAACTACCATATGACCCAGCAATCCCCCTACTGGGCATATACCCTGAGAAAGCCAGAATTCAGAGTCATGTACCAAAATGTTCATTGCAGCCAGGAGATGGAAGCAACCTAAGTGTCCATCATCAGATGAATGGATAAAAAAGATGTGGCACATATATACAATGGAATATTACTCAGCCATAAAAAGAAACAAAATTGAGTTATTTGTAGTGAGGTGGATGGACCTAGAGTCTGTCATACAGAGTGAAGTATGTCAAAAAAGAGAAACACAAATACCGTATGCTAACACATATATATGGAATCTAAGAAAAAAAAAAAAAAAAAGGTCATGAAGAACCTAGGGGTAAGACGGGAATAAAGACACAGACCTACTAGAGAATGGACTTGAGGATATGGGGAGAGGGAAGGGTAAGCTGTGAAAAAGTGAGAGAGTGGCATGGAGATATATACACTACCAAACGTAAAATAGATAGCTAGTGGGAAGCAGCCGCATAGCACAGGGAGATCAGCTCAGTGCTTTGTGACCACCTAGAGGGGTAGGATAGGGAGGGTGGGAGGGAGGGAGACGCAAGAGGGAAGAGATTTGGGAACATATGTATATGTATAACTGATTCACTTTGTTATAAAGCAGAAACTAACACACCATTGTAAAGCAAGTATACTCCAATAATGATGTTAAAAAAAAAAGAATACTCAAAATATTTTTAGTCTATTCAATATTATTCTTCAAAACTTGGGATATGTTAATGTATGAAATGCTCTAAAACTTTAATATAAAATCAATTTCCAGGCAATAATTTTTTCTTACCTCGTTAATAATTCATTTTATTTCAGGGGAGAGAGGCCACTAAAAATTTCGCAGGATTTAATTCATCAACTAGAGGTAGATTTAATTTCCATTTCATGCTAATACTGTAGAATAAAAGTTGGGCTAAAAGTTGGTAATAGCTAGTTTTCTAAATTATTTAGTGTAATTTTATGTTTACCTGTGCACACAACACATGTATACTATAGATGGTGGTAGAAAACTAGAGGACTTGCGGTAACATATTTTGGAGCCTTTTGGTTATCTTATTGGAAAAAAACCTTAAATATTATAGGGATAAAGTAGAATGGGCTTTGATAGTTACTAGATGCAATATTAAGTTTCAGTTTTTCCCAAGTAGGTGAAAATATCCTATCAGCAAATGAGTATCTCTTATACTGCCCTGAATGCGAGGAAAGGTTTTTGGCTTCTTCATTATTGAATTGGATGAATGATATTGATGAAATGAGATAACACATAAGAAAGCATCTGTCATAGGGTTGAGACCATTACAGTTCTCAGTACATGTTAATTTCCTTTTCTTCTTCCATATTCCTGATGATTTAGGGCATTCAGGGAGAGACACATGTACTGACACTCACCGTTCTGCCCTACGTGCCTCATGAAACTCCACATAAGCCTTGCTCTAATTCTCCTCACTTACCTGGAGGTTTAGATTGATAAGTGGATTACAAGAGTCCTTTCTTACTTCCCCTGACTCTCTTGTTAGTCTGTTTGCCTCTCTAGAACCAAGGGCATTCTTGCATCTGAAATTTGAAATTTCTATCACTTTGTCAACTTTATGTATTTTCCTTTGGCATTCCCATGTACTTTCACCTGAGTCTCTTCAGGAAAGGGATTTCAGCTTGAGAGGATGATTGTCAACAGAGTCAGAAGAATTATAGAAAATACTTCATGTGGAATTTTCTGTAAAGTTGACTATAAGTGAGTTTTTCCCTTTTTAAAAAGTTGGAATAGGGGCTTCCCTGGTGGCACAGTGGTTAAGAATACGCCTGCCAATGCAGGGGACATGGGTTCGAGCCCTGGTCCGGGAAGGTCCCACATGCCGTGGAGCAACTAAGCCCGTGCACCGCAACTACTGAGCCTGCGCCCTAGAGCCCATGAGCCACAACTACTGAGCCCGTGTGCCACAACTACTGAAGCCCGCACGCCACAACTACTGAAGCCTGCGTGCCTAGAACCCATGCTCCGCAACAAGAGAAGCCACTGCAATGAGGGGCCTGCATTGTTTTCCCTTTTAAAGGATAGGGAAGGATGCGAAGGACTATTTGACCTTGAGATCAGGTTATCCAATTATAGCAAGGCTGTTGGAAAGGGAATTAAAGTTAACCTTGAAATTATTGCCTCCTTCTTCTTCATATGTTTTACCTAATTTATTACCAAGATCTATTATTTTTCTTCACAAATCACTCTCAGATTTGCCCTGTTCTTTTCATTCTTCCTGCTGCCACCTAAAGCTCAGTCTTCACTTCCCTGGTATCTCTCACCCTAAAACATTCTGTGTACCATTTAAAAATAATCATCCCGAATATTCTAAAGTATTTTTCAGTATTCTTTCCGATCATCCTCTTCTCCTCACTAAATTGTATAATGTATGGTGAATAGTGAAAAAAATAATCCCCTCAAATAGCTGGTTGAAGAATGTGTATAGGTGACAAATTCTATCTTGCTGAGCTGGAAGCAGCAATGTTCTAACCCTTTTGACCTCATCTAACCCTTTTGACCCCATGTTCCAAGATTCAGCACCCTCTTATAATTGGGGATATTATGAGATGAGCTTTGATCCATCCAAAAGCCCAGGCATAATTTTTATGGCTAAGCATCGAATGTCTTGCGATCCTGCATGGTAATTGGAGGTGTCCCGGTGTAGGGGAACCACTGCAGGGGCTGATTCTTCACGAGGTCTGGGAAAACTGCTTCTGAATACAGTTAAACTCTTGTGTTTTCAGGGATACAACAAAAACCACAGAAGTTCCATGACAGACCTTTTATGTTTAGGTTTTATTTTTTACATTCTGTATGAAAATTATCCATGAGTGTATTTCTTACCAACTATCTAGACAACATACACCTAATGTAGTGATGTTTTTCCTTTCTACCCGGTCTTTTTCTGAAGAGGGTTTGAAGCTTGCTTCAAGTGTGCAAGTTTTCTCAAAACAGGTAATGCACGTATCCCTGCCTGGTGCTGGTGGTGATGTCATAAATACCCACTTTGAGGGTATATTATTGAGGTATAAAGGTACTTAAGGTTTGAAAGATGGAACTTCATTGGAGTTGTTATAACTTCCTTATTTACATTTCAGCTGAAAGATGATGATAAGCTTATGCTTCTCCTGGAAATAAACAAGCTTGTTCTTCTATGCCACCAGCTCCAGACAGTAACTGACACCCTTGCAGAATCAGGTGTTTCTAAAGGTAAAAGGGAGGGTGGGACATTCAGGAAAGCACTTGAGAAACTTTCACACTTCTTTCTTTATTAGTTTAGCTTCCAGCCCCTTTTTCTTCAAATAAAGTGTTAATACCCACAGAAGAACAATTTATTTCCATTTTTCCTGCCTTGACTGCAAGAACCATTTATCATCTTCGGTTACAACTGACCCCAGGAAGCAGTAGGTTCACCAAATAAATTAGCTTTTTGGACGTGATTAATACCATGCACGGAGCAGCTACCCTTAAATCCCAACATCATCACCTGACTAACTAGGGCACAGACCCCTCAGAGTGAAGGGCTTCTATTGTTTGTTTTAGGAAGTCTGAGTGCAAAAATGTAGAGTACAAGGAATTGCAAAGAAGGGGGTTCACTGCCACTATTTGGTGCACTTTGAGAAGCCCCTAAACCGTCTGAAATAGAACAGGTTGATTTTCCATCCATTCTTCCTGGGGTTCCATGAAATTGGCATGAGACTTGGGCAACAGTCCGTGCTTCTGAGTTCTGGGACCTTAGGTCATCAAGTCAGCTCAGATGCCTTAATCTACATACCCTTTGAGATCCCTTAGAAGAAATGTTTACCATTTTCAAACTAAATAAATGATAAAGTCTTTTGAGGGCCTCCTTATAAGAATTTGATTTGCTTGCTTTCTGTCACTATAGGTTGATAAGAGTATTACAAAGACAAGAGGCATAATGGCTATTTTGATCCAACTTCTCTCATTTTGCTATAAACTGTTGAACAAGGTAAGATAATTTCTCTACCTTAAACTCACATTTAAAAAATTAGTCTAGGGCTTCCCTGTTGGCGCAGTGGTTGAGAGTCTGTCTGCCGATGCAGGGGACACGGGTTCGTGCCCCGGTCCGGGGAGATCCCACATGCCGCAGAGAGGCTGGGCCCATGAGCCATGGCCGCTGAGCCTGCGCGTCCGGAGCGGGAGAGGCCACAACGGTGAGAGGCCTGCGTACCACCAAAAAAAAAAAAAAAAAAAAAAAAAAAGCCTAAAGGAAAATGCAGAAGAAAATAGATACTATTTAATTTTGCAATTTTTATTCTAAGAGTAAAGCAGAAACCAATTGTCTTAATTCTTTCCAGCTTCAAATGGCAAACAACCGATGGATCTCAGTTACAAGTAAAGATTCTGTGGACGGTAAAACTTGAGAAGCTCCTGCGGTCAGATCTCTGGAACACCATGTGGCAAAGCTGACATTTTTAGAAAGCAAACGATCCTGTATATTTCAGAAATACAACAATTTTGTAAAGAAAACAAACTGAAATCTTGCTTTATTTTCTGATCATGAAACCGATTGTGAAGCTTTCTGGCAACTATAAATGCCATGGTGGTTGCTATATTTCTAATTGAAGTGTGATTTTAAATGGGACATTGCCATGAATAGTGTTCTTTAAAAGGCAAACCAAATATCCTTAGTGCCTTAATGACAATTTAATCCAAAGAAGCTATTTGGAAAATATGCTCACCTTTGGCACATTGGACCGTAACTTCCTATTTTTTTTTAATTTAAGCTTATCATCTGGGACACTAATTTGCAGCAGAAGAGACACAGTAGTCTGGGTGACGCAGGGTTTTCCTTAAACCTGTGGACTCTTCTTCAATCCTTCTGTCCACTGAGTATGACTGGGCCTCTGCTGTCTCCTCTGTCATAGATCATCCATGCCAGGAGCACACGTTTGTTCTCTAGTAAGTGTTTCACAGAGCGCAGGAAGTCTGTTGTGATGCATGTCCCTCCCCCACCCAAAAACAGGGTCATGGAGCTCACTCCACGGAATCCTGGAGGAACTCACTAGGAGATGGTTTTAGTTCTTGTTCTAGCATAGCTGGCCTGTCTGCCCTGGATATTAGCTGGAATCCTAAGCCTATCTTACTGGCTTGAAAAGCAGTTTTTGTACTTCTCAGTAGTAACTGATGGAGCAGAAGATAGAAGACAGAGAACAATTGAACTAAGCTGTTCAAAATAATTTCTGAGTAAGTATACATATGTGCCTTTGGAATATTCATTAAATAAATGACTTTAGTCTTTTTAATTTTAGGGTTTAAAGCTTTTGTTTCTGTGGGGTGGGTTTTGATTGAAGGATCTGGTTATAAGTTCTGTCCTTATGATGTAGTATAGTTAACTTTGTTTTTTGGGACTTGTATCCCGATGCTTTGAAATGTATTTTGAAATCTAACGGGACATGTCAGTTGCCAAATGGCAGTAGTTCTATAAGCTCGTCTGATGATCATTATCTGAGTCAGCCATCACAGTCAATATTCACAAGATCCTGAAGAACCACAGTGCTACGAATTAGCTAGTCAATATTTTATTGAAGGAAACTTGAATTTACTGTAGGCCTTGGAGAGAAAATGGGATGCACTCAGCTTGGTTATGACCTTTATAAAATATTTCTTTATAAAAATCATCAAACGTGATTTTTATTCCCTGAAACCAAAATATTCTTTTAAATTACAATGGAAATAATGGGAGAATGATGTGAGGTAGTGTTATATGTAATATAGATATATAATTCTATTACTATCTTTAGTATTTTTGTTTTATGACACCTTTGGGAACCCTTTGTGCTACCTGAAATGGGGATTTGCTGGTTTGTGCTTACACTTTCGGCTCACAACACTATCAGAGTAGATGTTTCTATAGTTACTACCTGTATCATGTCTAGTGGGTCCACTTAGGGGAGAGTTAGGGTTAAAAGAAGTTTCCTTGTGAGTCAAAAATAATTTAAAAATTTTATTTACAAAATATTTTACATACCTCAAATGAGAATATTCTCTTATTTAAATGCAAGTAGGGGTGGGGAAGGAATAACTTTTGACTTGAACAGCAAAAGATGATGGAGAACTAAAAGAATTTAAACTCAAGGATAATGGTTTTATTTTAAAACAGAAATGTTTATATGTATGTATATGTTGCAGCCCTTAAGGAAAAATAACAATTTTAAAAGAAGTCCTTTTATTTGAAATTCAATGTAAACAAGTATACAATCTTAAACCATGAATTCAGAGTTTTTTGTTTATTGTTTAAATGATGTGAAAGCTTGTGTTCTGTTCAAAAGCATCTGTGTCTTTGAATTCCAGGAACTTCTCGGGAACTTCTTCGCTGGTTACCCTGTAACTAGAGTGTGAGACTGAGTGACCACAAATGCACATGTTACTTCATACCGCATTATAATATTGATACTTCCATGTTAGCAAAGCCCCTTTCAAAGCCTTTTCATGTGTCCCTCATTAAGAAGCCAGTGTTACAGTGCTACATTGTTCAGAGTTGAAGGCCAACCCACAGACTTAAGAGAAGGTACACTCTACACCCTGCCTCTTCCCGGCAACCTGAGGGAGGCAGTTGGGGCAAAAGGGGTGGGACCAGATGTTTCGGTCGTGTCACACCAAAGCAGACTGGGTAAGAAAGGCCAGTTGTTGTTTTTCAACTTCAAAGTGATGGAAAATTGAGGCAAAAACAGTAACCATGACATAATATTCAAACAGAATTACATCAAAACCTAGTATTTACTAATGGGTTACAGGATGATGGGTAAATTATTTTTACTTTTCTTTCTTTTCAAAATTTCCTCAAAGTGCTTTGTTTGTTGGTTTTTAATCAGAAAAACGCCTCTCACTTGCCAGTTGTTAGAAAGAGAAAAGCAAAAGAAGAGCAGAGTGAGTACATGGGCAGGCAGATCTGGGAGGTTGAAGACAAAATGGAATCAAGGCTTGTTATGCAAGATAAAGAAGGAAAACTAGGTCAGGTTTTTTTTTTTTTTTTTAACATCTTTATTGGGTTAAAATTGCTCTATAATAGTGTGTCAGTTTCTACTTTATAACAAAGTGAATCAGTTATATATATACAGGCGTTCACATATTTCTTCCCTCTTGCGTCTCCCTCCTTCCTTCTCTCCCTATCCCACCCCTCCAGGCAGTCACAAAGCACCGAGCTGATATCCCTGTGCCAAGCGGCTGCTTCCCATTAGCTATTTACCTTACGTTTGTTAGTATATATATGTCCATGCCCCTCCCTCGCCCTCCCATAGCTCACCCCTCCCCCTCCCCATATCCTCAAGTCCGTTCTCCAGTAGGTCTGTGTCTTTATTCCTGTCTTACCCCTAGGTTCTTCATAACATTTTTTTTTTTTTTCTTAAATTCCATATATATGTGTTAGCATACGGTATTTGTCTTTGTCTTTCTGACTAACTTCACTCTGTATGACAGACTCGAGGTCTATCCACCTCATTACAAATAGCTCAATTTCGTTTCTTTTTAACGCTGAGTAATATTCCATTGTGTATATGTGCCACATCTTCTTTATCCATTCATCTGACGATGGGCACTTAGGTTGTTTCCATCTCCGGGCTATTGTAAATAGAGCTGCAATGAACATTTTGGTACACGCCTCTTTTTCAATTTTGGTTTTCTCAGGGTATATGCCCAGTAGTGGGATTGCTGGGTCATATGGTAGTTCTATTTTTAGTTTTTTAAGGAACCTCCAAACTGTTCTCCATAGTGGCTGAACCAATTCACATTCCCACCAGCAGTGCAAGAGGGTTCCCTTTTGTCCACACCCTCTCCAGCATTTATTGTTTCTCGATTAGGTCAGGTTTTAAGATCAGGCCTCCCTGCAGATAGCCCGGTGTGAAGGACGCTTCAGCGCCTCTGGTTCTTCCTTAGTGCACTAACTCGTAGGCCAGGTAAGGATAAGAATGCCCTGTTGTTTTTACTCAATCTTAACCCTCATGAGGTAGCTGTTGTGGCATTGATGCTTTTCACCACGACTTCTTCATACTGTTTTTGTGTCAGTAACCCTTCTGTTATGCTTTTACTTTCTTCAAACTTGGGCAACACGACTGCAGTGCAGCCTTCGGTGGATGGCTAGAAGGGAAATAGAATACTTAATACTGTCAAATGGTAAAAAACCAGATAAAAAGTATGTGGATGGGATCTTACTTCCCCAGGCCCTTTTACCTTCTCTTGAAGAATAGATGGCTTATGGAGAATACTTTCATTCACTTCCATCAACCGTCCTCTAACACAGCTATTTAAAGAAAAAATTGCTTTGAAGGAAAATATTACCTTCTTTGTTTCCCCCAAATTGTGGTTAAAAAGTAACTCACCTAGACATGGTGTATTCTTCTCCATCAGAGCAGTAAATCTTACACAGAGGTGCAAGTTCTGTTAGAACCTGTGCCCCCTGATAATAAAAGGGAAGAAAAAGTTAACTGATGTACATTTTCACTTTTCTTTGTGAGGCAGCCCTCAGAGTTACAATAGGATATATTCCTGGAATTAGCGTTTTAAATAAAAATGACTTAAGTACAGAAAAACCATTCATTTATTCAAATACTTACATACTAAATGCCTCTATGGGCTAGGCACCACCCTAGGCTCTAGAGGAAAAAGCAGACTAAGACAAATGTGATAATAGGTAGTTTAGTTACATATTAAGAATATATTTTATCTTAACTTATTATACTTTATATTTAACTGTACATGAGAAAGCTGCACATAGCCAAGTGTAAAGATTTCAAAAGGGTAGGAAAATCTTACCAATAAGCAGTAATATAAAATTCAACATTATAGAGAATGACAGCAATATTGTACAAAGTTAGTTTCATTAAGATTCCTACCTTATTTTTATATTAGAACTTAACAGAGAAAGGAACTTCTTTATTAGGTCAATCACTAAGACTTTCTGAAGAAGGGATATTTTTCTAATTTAAAAAAAAATGCAATTTGAGGAATATTTGGAAAACAGAAAAGTTTTAAGTAGCAGATAAGAGTAACTTACCCATTATCCTATAACCCGCTAGCAAATACTACATTTTGACATATGTCTGTTTGAATGTTGTGGCACGGTTATACTTTCATGTACTCCACTGTATGGATATATCTGGGGAGGTTCTGACAAATATCTACTGAGTCGGCCAAAAAGTTCATTCAGGTTTTTCCCTAATGTGAAAAACCCGAGCAAACTTTTTGGCCAACCCAATACAAGGAGGCTCATGGGAAATGGATGCAAGCGTGTCTGATGTGTTGCCCTTTTTTTCCCAGGAATTTTTAATGCAGTGAACATCTGAGGTCAAGATGCTGTTCTCTATGGCCCCTGTCCCACTCACAACATTATTAGACGGCCTTCAGGTGTTACTGCATGCATTTCACTCTTCTGCCTGTGGGTACTTCGTTTCAAAATACTAGCCAGTGTGACTCCCCACTTTTAGGAGGAGGGGCTGGGGACTTGTCCCAGTGGTTTGTCTACCACTGGCTCTGTGTCAGGAAGAAGTGTTTTAAACCCTTTTTGTCACCTCCCATGGGAGAATAAATGATGAGCAGTGCTGAGATGTGATCAAAGCTTATCTACAGTGGGTTCCATATGCAGGTCCCTCTCTGTTCCTCAGAAGTAACAACAGTGTTACTACTTTGGACAGAGATTTATCACAGGAACATCACAAGCACTAACTGTTTTACTTGCAATTTGTAGACTTTTAAGAATGGTCTATGCTTTTTAAAGTCCACTTGCTTCTTGAATGAGGAAAAATCAATAATTATAAGGCAGGTTATTAGGGGCCTTCAGGACTACAAAGGGGAGTATAAACAAGGGTCTTCCAGAACACTGAGGGTAATTAGCAGAAACTCTTAGTATGAACTCAGTAAATGAAGGACCTAAATCACCAACTGAAACTTTCCTAACCAGGGGGGTTTGTCAGGATAGTTTAGTATGGTATTGAGTTGTCCTTGGTGTGATACCCTCCTTTAACAATAAAATGTCCATCCTGACTAAAGTTGTAGAGGGCAGAGGTAACATTTTCTATAACTAAACACTACGTGGAGGAGGAGGGTGTAGCTAGATGTGTATTAAATTGGCAGTGATTTAGGAATGGGAAATGATACGAAGCAAATACTGTATATTTTCTCAGATTGATTTTTTTTTCACTACCTCAGGACTTTTTTTACTTTTAAGTTCACATGTGAAAATATACGATAAAGAAGTATTGATCACCTAAATTTTATAGAATTCGAAATACTGGCTTAACAAAACTAGAAAGGACAAAATATCTTGTTATATTGGTATTAGAGTTGTTCTTTCAAAGGCCCAGCTTCTCCATCCTTCATCCTGGAGATGATAGGGATGGTGGCCCAGAAGCTAATATGACAGATAATATGCCTTCTGAAATACTTCATTTTTGGGACCTGAGAATTTCTTTAGAGTTTACGTAGTCTTAAAGTCATCTCTAACTGCCAGGGAAGTATGCTGAGCATACATTACTGGGTTCTAAGACTGGCTGGCTCTATCATTATTATGATAATAGAGGATTTACGTAGAGAAATACAGGAACATACCCGCTTGAATTTCCCAGAGACTTTGTTCTGAAGTCTGCTACAGTTGGTACTGATTTGATAGGAAATGCTTTTATTTGCTTTTCCACTTTGAAGAACTAGATGGGATCCTGCCAGTGTGATGACACATATTCTACGAGGAGCAAAAATTGATCCTGTATTATTGCTTCGTATGATTCTTCCTCCTATAACACCGTATTCCTACTGGCACAAGAATAGCTGAGCTGACATTTGTTTAGTCAGCCTATCACTTCCCCCCATTTTCCTCTGGCTACTATTGTAGCTTAACTGAAGAAAAGAATGCAGTAATAAAAATGGAGAAAATGGGACTGAATTTCCTTCCCCAAAAGGGAAGAGTACCAGAGGTGTTTAGACAGCACTGAGGAGGAAGAGAGAAAACTAAGGCATGCTGGTATGTACAGGATACCATCTGTGTTTCTACCCTAGCCCTCTCCATGGGCTTGGGCAATTCAGTGGTTAGGCACGGGCTGCTTACTTGAGGTAGTAGCCGACTGAGGGCGTGGTCCTCCATTTGGGTGTTTGGGTAATCAAGTTTATTTGTTTAGCGTAGGCACTGAAAGACTCATTGTTGTCAACCAAACTCCTAGTATAAATAATACCATCTCAGTACAGTGGAAGATAATCATTTAATGAATATTTATTCAATACAATACCGTACCAGGCTACAATGCCAGAAAAAAAATTTTTTTTGATAATTTAAAATTCCCAATTTTCTTACCGGTTAGAGTGTTGTAGTATATACAGTGGTCCTCACAGGGTTTTCCTTTGACATCTAGAAGAAATGGATGAGTCTGATGGCTGTTGAGTCAATATTTACTACCACTGTCTAGTATTTTCTTTGGCTCATAGAGGTAGTTAATTATGAAGGTTGGACACATACATCACTGGTATCCCTTCATTACTCAAAACAATATACCTAAAGGCTTACCATAAAGTATTTAAAGATATCTGGTCCAGATGGAATCCTTCATTCAATGTTAAAATGATGATTAACTCTTTGCTCCACCTGTTTTTATCCTCACTTTAAAATGAGTACAATCATTATTTCTATTAGAAAAAAAGTGATTAGTAATGTATTCTTTATTTAATTTAGCAGCATGTTTTGTTGGTCGATTTTAGAGAGACGAACTTATCCTGGTTCGCCCAGGACTGTCCTGATCTTAGCGCTGAAAGTAATGGATTCCGGAAAACACCTCAATCCAGGGTAAACCGGACGGTTGGTTACACTAAGTCTGGCTAATAAAACGTATGTTATTGTAAAATATTTCAATATTGTAAAAGATGAGTACACCTATTATTCCTAAATGAATGGGAGGAAGTTGGGTTAGAGGAGGGTCCCCAACGATGCTCTCATCACTGATATTTGCTGGGTACACAAAGCTATACAACAGGATACCTACTTCTAAGTGGCAAATGTGTAATACCAGCGACTTCCTTTAAGTAAAACTGTTAGATCCTGCTTTCTAAATTACTCTACTCTAACCCACCCTCTTCTCTCCATCCCTATGCCTCTACCTTAGTTTAGACCGCTACCATTTAAATCAGTTTATGTATCGCCTCTTCTTGGAGGACTGAGCCCCTCAAATCCCTTTAGGCACTCATGGAGATTGCAACCCAGCTCCTGCCTCCCTCGGGGATCTCACCTTAGTCTACCATCTTCCCGCAAGCAACCCAACCTCGTGAACTCGCACTGCGCTCGCCCTACCCAGCATGCACCCTGCTGTTTTCCACGTCTTTGCAAATGCCATTCCCTTGGCCTACAGGGGAACAGAGAGATCCAGTTCCTTCTGACGTAGGGAGGAAGCGCTGGGGAGGGCGCGTGTGGCTTTTGATCTGTCATCATAGTCCCTATACTGTCAGACAAATTGGGCCCAGAGGAGACTATTATTCTCCACTTACCCGCTTTGTACCAGCGAGTGAAGTAACGATCCACAAGCGACGGCACCGCGGGCTCCGCAGCCAAGGCGGCCTCAGGGGTCTCGGGCTCGGTAGCCATGGCGACCTCAGGTGCTGCAAACCCCGCCCCCTGGGGACCTGTACTCTTCCTCCCGCTTGCCACGGAGGAAGGTGTCTTTCCGGCGTGTAGCCCGGGACACGCGCTGTGCGCACCCGTGCTGCTCCCCAGGCTCTGCAGGCTCCACCCACCGGTGCCACTTACTGAGCTTTGGGGTCTGACGTCAAAGCGGGGTTCAAACCCAATAGGCCAGTCAGTAGGTTGTAGGGATAGGGGGCAGCGGCCAGCGCCGCTCCTCACAAATCTTTGCGGGGCGACGAAGAAGGCAGGCTACAAGCCCCCCCGACTCGCGGCGTCACTCCCGCGCCGCTCGGCGCGTGTCGGGGTATCTTCGCTTGCGAGTACGTGTTTCGCCGGTCGCCCCTCCGCCCGGCTTCAGCCACTACCGGAGGGGGTCGAGCGGCCCGGCGGCTCGGAGACCCAGTGCGCGTCGCGAGAGCTCAGAAGCAGCGGACAGGGAGAGGCCCGTGCGCAGCCCTGGGCGGACGCACCGCTGTTTGGGGGTCCTCAGAGCGCGGCGTAGGTGAGCGTTCGAGCGACCTAGCTGGGGTGGGGGCACGGAAACGGGCCCTGTCCGCCAGAGGATGTCCTGATGAAGGGGACCCTTTAGCGCCCAACCGCTGCCTGCTGCTGGTCTGGGAGTGAAGTGAGGCTTGACCACCTCTGCCCACCTTGAGTCCTCTTTCTGCAGACTTGCCGCCTGCTGCACCCGCGGCCATCAGTGGGCTCTGCGCGGCGCGGCAGGAGGGGGAATGACATGCTGCTCCCCCAGCTGCACACTTACCCAGTCTCCGGATTCCTTGCAGTTGCAGACAATACCGCCGAACCAAGTTATGCACCAATTAAAGCGCAACAATGCATGATAGAAGGTGACGGTAGTAGAGAGAAGTTCAGGTACTGTGCTGCGAGTCCCTTCTCGCATCTGCAACTTTTCCTTGGAGATGTTTTTCCTGTGCATTTCCATGTAACGTGATACCTTATGTGGCCCTCTCCCCCGTTAAGCTGTGACCTCTGAGGAGGCAGTGACTGTCAGTCATCTCTTGTCCAGACTAGCACTTAGCAAGTGCTCAGTCGGTATTTGATGTAGGCCACAAACCGGATCGTAGGATTACGTACTATGTAAAGGATTCAAACCGTACACTGACAGGCAGGGCAGTAACCAGTGAATAGTTTACTGTGAAGGCGTGGGCAAAAGGGAAGCAGACACACGGTTTCAGCTTGGAGGACAGAGAAAGTAGGAATGCCATGTCCCCAGAGGGGAAATTAGTTTGGTGGAGAATAGCAGGTACTTCATTTAACAGGTTGCATTTGATGTGCTTTTGAGAAATCCTTGTGGTAACAGCAGGAGGTTGAGAATGTGAGCTTAGTGTTCAGTTTAGGGAGAGTCAGGGCTAGACATTTAGATCTACTAAGCATATTAGTGATCTGTTTGGTACTTGTGGTCATGGGCATGATAATTAGCCAAGAGGTGGATGGATGAAGGAGCAAGGGAAGAAAATAGAGGCGTTGTCAGAAATCTCAGAGAGGATCCAGAATTGATCTATGGAGTGGAGAGATCTTTAGCGCATTTAAGGGCTGAGAAAGGATGAGTCATTTGAGGGCAGGGGAGTTTGGAGATTGCAGATGTAAAAGAGAGGGTACTGATAAGCCAAGGTCCTGGGGGAGTTTGGAGGCTTCTCCTTTGCTGGTCTTGAAAAAGAGTAGGACACTTCTGAGAAGGTAAGGGAATAAGGATGATAGGTGTGAAATTTTAGAGAAGTTCATTTTGAGGCTGGAAGGGTTGGGGAGGAAGGAGATGAATGATTAGCTGCCCTTGTGTCACCAAGTCTAAGCTTGTACTGCTCACCACACTACAGGCCAATAATCGAGAGACGAGTTGCTGGGGCAAGGAATAACGACTTTATTCGGAAAACCAGCAAACCAAGATGGTGCGCTCGTGCCCCCAAAGAACCATCTTGCCTGAGTTAGAATTCAGGCTTCTTTTATACTAAAAGGGGAGGGAGTAAAGTCAAACATTTCCTGGTTCCCATCAGCCTCAGGAGGGTTATGTGTTAATTTCTTCCTCCCTGCAGTCATTCACAGGTGGGCCTGGTCAGGATGTTTCTTGTGAGCTAAACAAAAGTATTTTAGCTTAATGCTCATTACCTGGGAGTCAGGGTTCTGAGAGTTGGGTGATTCTGTATAATTTAAGCCTATAGGCTGCATCCCTTTAGTGATTAACTTGTAATAGAATACAAAAGATTCTTCCCTATTACACTTGGCCGGCGATTTTGAAAGCTCAGTGATTTGAGAACTCAGGTTGTTTGATATGTTTGTCAGTCAGGGTCCAGTCAGGAAAGTAGAAAGCACACAATATTTCAACAGAATTTAAAACGAAGAATTCGTTAAATAGCTGCTGGAGGAACAAAAAGCAAAGGGGAGCAGTGAAGTAACTAAAAAAGTAAACTGATGGAGGAAGTTACAACACTTAGCTAGGTCTGAGGATCAAAACAAGGGAAGCCATTGGGGTTATCATGACCTAACCTTGGAGGAGAGGCATTATAAAGCTGGTGTTGATAACTCTGGAATTCAGAGGAGGAGCTCCATGTTACTAGATTTCAGGCACCTGGAGGGGGGCACCTGCCTGGTGAGTGCTGGTACCTCTGGGGTGCTTGTTATCATGCTGGTCATGGGAGCACTAGAGGCTGGGACCAAGGGCCTCTGGAAGGATGAAGGCCCATTGCTGGGGCGATATTGACTGAAACAGCAAGGTAACAGGAAAAAGGGAGTCCTCCTCAGCTCCTTCTGCCTTTGCCTTCCAAATTCTTATGCTGGGGGTCCACGGACCCCAGAGCTCCACAGATTGTTGGTGAATAGAATCCAAGTTCACAGGGAGACATTTTGATGCTCTGATCATGGCAACAATAACAGCATAATTATTATTAGTTAAACCAGGATGAAATACACCTGGTCTTCTGTCGCCTGTTTTCATCTCTTGCTACTCTGTCCCGTGTTTACTCCCCTCTAGTCAGACATCCTCTCAGATCTATGTCGCTGGTCATCTTTATGTTATTTCAAGATGAAAGATAATGTAATTTTTATATGCTTTCAAAAACCCAAGCTTTCTATATAGAATTAGATCTAAATAAAAAGTCTTCATGGTGTAATACAGGTTCGAATAATTTCTAGAAGTTCTTGAATATAAATGTCATGAAAGCTTACAAAACCATTGTTTGCCTTGATTCTCTTCCTTGCTTCCACCATGTGTGGGCTTGCCTTCCTCTTAACCCACATTTTATGTTGTCTCACTCATTCTACACTTAACATTTTATCTGCTATGTAGTATAAGGATTAACTCATGTTTATTCTTTCATTGTCATAAGTATGAAATGCAAGATGAGAGAATTCACCTTGGATTAAGGTGAAAAGAAGGCCAGTGTGGACTGTGTAATTGTCACCCCTACCATAAGTTAGGGACTTCCAATTATAGTATAAACCTTAAAGGGGTCTGGATGTAAACATACAGCACGTTAACTTTTTTCTTTTCCTCTTAGATAATTTATACGTTAAAACAAGTCTGGGGGCTTCCCTGGTGGCGCAGTGGTTGAGAGTCCGCCTGCCGATGCAGGGGACACGGGTTCGTGCCCCGGTCCGGGAAGATCCCACATGCCGCGGAGCAGCTGGGCCCGTGAGCCATGGCCGCTGAGCCTGCGCGTCCGGAGCCTGTGCTCCGCAACGGAAGAGGCCACAACAGTGAGAGGCCCGCGTAACGCAAAAAAAAAAAAAAAACAAGTCTGATTTTGCCAGACCAAAGTAGATTTCCTATTGATCGTTCTTTTCTCAGCTTTTCTATTGCCCTGGTGAAAATCAGGCCGGGAAAGTGGAATAATGTGTGAAGTAGTTATATCTGGTTATCAAGCTCCTCGACTTGTTGATCATCATTTTGAAGTATACTGTTGTAATTTCATAGTGTCTTCTTTTCTCCCTGAGAGCAATAAATGCTTTTCTTTTCTTTAAAAAAAAAATATTTATTTATTTGGTTGTGCTGGGTCTTAGTTGTGGCACTCGTACTCCTTAGTTGCAGCAGGCGGGCTCCTTAGTTGCAGCATGCAAACTCGTACTTGCGGCATGCATGTGGGATCTAGTTCCCTGACCAGGGATTGAACCCGGGCTCCCTGCACTGGGAGTGCAGAGTCTTAACCACTGCACCACCAGGGAGGTCCCATAAATGCTTTTCTTTATTTCTATGTTTGATTTCAATTTTAATTTTTTAATGAAGATATAGAGCCAGATTATAAATAAATGTAGTTGGTGGTATTAAAGTAATTTTATTTTCTTCAACTGCCAGGATATATATGTGGATTTTTATATTATTTTGTAAATCTGTCAAGTTATGAAAACATCCTCATGTGCAAAAATAAAGTGTTTTCTCATTCATTGCATTCTTCTCAACTTTCCTGCAGAATAACTGATCTTAAATCTTATTTGAAGAGAAAACCCTGAAGTTGAGAATCTTGCCTCTTTCAAAGAGTGAGACTGTAAAATAGATTTCACAGCCTCAATTTGTAGACCATAGATTTACACAATTGACTATGTTGCTACCACTCATCTCTGTGTGGGTTCAGATTAGATCATTTTTTTTTCCTTTTTTTTTCTTGGTTATTCTAACTTCTCTGCTCCCTGAATCATTTTGCTTATATTGGGGTGTCATTTATCGCTACTAAGCTGTTTCTATTTCTCAGAGAAATAAAAGCTTCATCCAGAGATATTTCTATATATTTGCCACATATATACAATGGAATATTACGCAGCCATAAAAAGAAACAAAATTGAAATATCTGTAGTGAGGTGGATGGACCTAGAGTCTGTCATACAGAGTGAAGTAAGTCAGAAAGAGAAAAACAAATACCGTATGTTAACACATATATATGGAATCAAAAAAAAAAAAAAAAGGTCATGAAAAACCTAGGGGTAAGACAGGAATAAAGACACAGACCTACTAGAGAATGGACTTGAGGATATGGGGAGGGAGAAGGGTAAGCTGTGACAAAGTGAGAGATTGGCATGGACACATATACACTACCAAACGTAAAATAGATAGCTAGTGGGAAGCAGCCGCATAGCACAGGAAGATCAACTCGGTGTTTTGTGACCACCTAGAGGGGTGGGATAGGGAGGGTGGGAGGGAGGGAGATGCAAGAGGGAAGAGATATGGGAACATATGTATATTTATAACTGATTTACTTTGTTATAAAGCAGAAAATGACACACCATTGTAAAGCAATTATACTCCAATAAAGATGTTTAAAAAGAGAGATATTTGTACTTTTCTTTCAGGAGTCGCTTCATCATGAGAAATCTAAAGTTATTTCGGAGCTTGGAGTTCAGGGGTATTCAGGCTCCAGGGAAACCTCAGTGCTTCTCTCTCCGAACTGAACAAGACACAGTGCTCCTTGGCTCAGAACATGGACTGATAGAAGTAGACCCTGTCACAAGAGAGGTAAGTTACTGATGGAGGATGCTAGCACTTGGCATGACTCTTGACTTGCCTTTTTCCAAACTTGCTTCCCCAAATACTATGTCCTTTAAATCTTTCTGAATTTATGTCCTGCCAAATGAATACTCCCTTCACTTTATACTGATGTCGTATTAGGTATAACTTAACTAGTACCCTATCTTTTAGTCTGCTTCTGTTTTAATCTAAGTTGGCAAAACTCTGACATTGTATTTTGTGGGCGTGCCCTACTTTTTACCCTTTCTACCATGTAAGTACTATCTATTAACAGTTCTCAAGTGGGAATGCAGATGAAAATTTCCTGTAGGGCTTTTTAAACTGTTTCAGTCACCATCTCATGCCAACTAAATCAGAATCTTCACTTCTGGAGCTTGAGCGTATGTATATTTAAAAGCTCTTTAGGTTGATTCTGATATCTTCCCTTAATTATATTTTGCTACTAATGTATTTTAGGTGATTACATTCTTAGTCCCCTTTCCCCATACCATGTCCATTTTAGGAAATCATAGTTATCAGCTTCATGTTTTATTGGATATTTTCAAAGATACCGGGCCTTTATGTTTGCGTGGCACAAAGGTCATATTAACTGTGTTTTGTGTTAAAGGTGGTAGTGTTGTGATATTTCTCAAATGAAAGTTTGGGTTTTAATCTAGGAAAAAACATTTTAGAAAGCTTTTATATTATAAAAGGAACATTAAAAAGTATTTCTGGAAGTGTTGTGAATTGTTTTTGAAAGTAGATTGACTTATTTTGCATATTTGTTTGTTTTGGTGAAAGGTGAAAAATGAAAAATGACACTCCTTTGGTGGCAGAAGGCTTTCTCCCAGAGGATGGAAGTGGCTGCATTGTTGGTATTCGGGAGTTGCTGGATCACGAGTCTGTGTGTGTGGCCACAGCCTCTGGAGATGTCCTACTTTGCAATCTCAACACACACCAGGTAAGTGGAAGAGACCAGTGAGGAGGAAATCTTAGGCATCCTCAAATGCCTTTTTTTGTTTCATGTCACTAGTTTTTCGTAGAAGTTTAAAATGTCAGGAGCCATAATATTTAAGCATTTTGCAAGTTAAAGTCTTTGCATTATATAATTCTTTACAGAAAATTGTTGGCATGGCTTTAGCTATATTTCAGGATTCTTCTAAAAGTCAGTTTTGTCTACTGCATTTATTAATTAGAACAATCAGAACATTCCAAATAAGAACTTAACAAAAACTCAAACCTGGCCATTCTTATATGGTATAGCTCACCTCTTACTAGAATCTGATCCTGAGTTGTAACCTTTATTTCTCGATTTATGAAGTCTTTGAAGTGTTTATATGGCTTATGTTTTCTTTTATGAATGCTGAGTAAGCCTCTCCTTGATGGCTAACTTTAAGAGTCCCTGAACTACAGGTGCTAAGGTGATAATGCTATCATTATGTGCACATCTTGTGACTACCAGAGAAGATAGATTTCAACCATTTTCCTCCTTCTCTACTTAGCATAAGGCTGAGTTTCTGGATTTCTATCCTCACCTTCTTGACAGCTTTTTAAACTTTGTTGATTACTCCCTTAGTTGTGATCTCTTTAACATGGATGTATCACAAGTCATATTACTAATCATAGGATAATAATAGCAGCTGACATTTATTAAATGTTTACAATGCGCCAGGCACTTTTTCAAGTGTTTTTCATGCAAAATTGTATTTAATCTTCACTACAACCTTATGAGGTAGATTGTTGTTTTTCCATTCTTCAGAAGAGGAAATTGAGGCACAGAGGGCTTAAATGACTAGGCCGAGGTCAAACAGTTATCAGGTGGGATTTAAACCCTGGCAGTCTAACTCTGGCACCTTTGCTTTTAACGGTTCCATTTAGTCAAACAATAAATCTTGTTCTCAGTTCATGGTGATAAATATCAAAGCCATCAAGTATAACTTAATTAGTATTTCTCACATTTAAAAGGTATGCTTTTACTTTCAAAACATTTTGTAGAACATTTTTCCTAATTACTGAGCTCCTCCGATCCATTGGTCTCCACCAGATGGTGCTGATCCTCCATATTTGTGGCATCACAGTGTCTGCAAGACAGAATCCATGTTCCTTATTGTGCCTTATAAGACCTTTCACTATCTGTTCCCCAAATTCCTTTTTAGCCTCACCTCCCACCCCCATCATTCCTGTGTGTATATATACCTTATGCTCTAGTTGCAGCTGATTTTTAACTGCTCTTTTTAACTGCACATTTTCCCCCCAGTCTCTTCCTCCTAGCCCTATTCCTACCCTTCAAAGCACCTCCTCAGAGAAGCTTTCCTGGACTCTCCGGGGCCGTTTGTCAGTCTCTGCTCTGGGCCCCCACTTAATTCCCAGAGACCTCGGTTACACCCCTAACCCTGCCGTAGAGGCATCTTTTATCTCTCTTTTATCTCCTTAACGGGAGGAATGGAGTGGCCGTAGTCACCTCCAGTCCCTATGGTCTGTATCATGCCTGGTCTTTTAATACCTGTTACTGAATAAGTGTTCACTGAATAATTTCACCTTTGTGTGTTTTGTTAATTGTTTTGATTAAGGTCATAGTAAATATTTACTGAGACGCTTAATATTTTCAAATCTCCCTTAACATTTTGAAATGTCTCTCTCAGCTGGAATGTATCGGTAGTGTAGCCAGTGGTATCTCTGTCATGAGTTGGAGTCCTGACCAAGAACTGGTGCTTCTTGCCACAGGTAAGCATGTCACTGGTCCCTAATTCTTTACTTTTATAAAACATGACTCCTAATATCTCACAGGCTTAAGTTTTAAGGCGCTTAGGTTTCAAAAAAAAAAAAAAATTTCTTGGAACAAGGATACCAGCATGATAATCTATAGGGAATGTGGTGGTTTTGAGTTAAGTTTTACTTCTTAATATATTGTTTTTAAAAGTTGCTGCTAAGGTCCATAGTTATGGTTTAAAATGTCAGCAATATTTAACCTACTCTAAGAGGAAAAGTTGCTACATAAAATAAACTGATTCTAAGAACTGCTCTCCCAGTCCTAATTTTTTTCCCTTAAGTCTTTTCATTCCAGATGAGTTTCTGCAAACTAGCACCCTGATGAAGTATACATTTGAAGAGATATCTTGCTGACTAAATCGTTGAAGTTAGTGGAGGAGGGCTATGTGGACTTTAATGTTAGCTTGACATACATAAATAGCTGAGAATAAGCACTAGGTGATGTACCCAGTCAAAACTTCTTTATAAAAATGAGAGTCAGAACATTTTGAATAAATTCTGTCTTCCCTGTTTCGACTATAAGCTCCTCCACTCCAGCTCAGTAGCTTCCAGTGCTATAGATACTTACGGAATGGCAGATTTGCTAAATGAGAACAAAATCGTTCTTGTTTGTGCTCCTCCAAGGTCAACAGACCCTAATTATGGTGACAGAAGAGTTTGAGCCAATCATGGAACAGCAAATCCACCAGGATGATTTTGGTGAAAGTAAGTATAGCTCTGTTTGAAACATTTTGTGACTTGTCTTGCACACTAATAGGCACGTCATAAGCCCAAAGAACTTAAACCCCTACTTAATTCACTGTCTGATAGCCCAATTCCTTTAGTTCATTCCAGATTTTAAAAGGCATACCTCTGGTGCCTCTCCAAGTCTCAGAGTTGGCTTGGTCAATAACTTGGGGAATAGGGATCTGTGCTTAGAATCACCTGGGTAGTTGTTGCCCAAACCCCAGGACAGGCTTAGCTGGGGTGTTTAATGGAAAGGACTGTACTAGCTAGAATAAGGAGAGCATTTCTGAGGCACAGTTTTGGGGAGAAGACAAGAGGGGCAGGATAGAGAGCTAATTTTTGTTCCTACTGATTAGACCTGAATTTTCATGGGAACCATCATATTGTTTTCTTGCTAAGATCTAGCTGAGGTGATATGGGCATTAGGCTGTGGAACTATTGAAGGGGAGATGCTTATTGAGTATAAGAAGCTCTGGCCAACTTGAGGGCACCAGGTAGCTGGCCTGATTGAGGAGAAGGATAGGGGAGATGGTATTTTAACTTTTGCTGAGGTCTAACCCCATGACTTCTCGTTCTACTAAGTAAGAAATCATTTAGAAAGGTGCTACTCATTTATTCATTCAAAAATAATTTGTTCAGAAATAATGTTTGAGTAGGTAGTATGAACCCAGCAGTGTGTTTGGTGCTGTGACTAACTCATCTTTTCCCTTAAGGAGTCAATAATAACAGGATGTACAGGTATTAGGGTAGCATAAGGAGAGAAAGGGAGTAATGGGGACGGAAGACTTCCCAGAAGAGGCCGACTTGAGCTGAGTTTTGGCTGATTTGGTGTTGGGTAAATGAGGGTTGAGGGTGGGAGAGTGGTCCAAGCAAGTGAATTAGTTCATTCCAAGGCAGGGATGTTTCATAGAAGCCTTTGACACAGCATGGCTTATTCAGGCAACTATGAGTACTTCAGCATTACCTAGTGACAGGACATGGATGTGGAATGAAATAAAGGGGAGGGATTTTGACTAAGTTTGATAGGGAATTGGACATTAAGTTATAGGAGATCAGTCATTAAAGGTTCTGATGATGCAAGATTGATTGATTGGTGGAGAGGGAAGAGACGAGACAGGGTTATCTGGTAGGAGGTTGCTACAGGAATCCAGGTGAGAGATAAAGAAGGTGGGTGTGAGACTAGAAAAGGGAAAAATGCAGGAAATTTTTGATTCTCAGTGAGGATAGGAGTACATTTTTTGGAATTATGGGAAACTTGTTTTGAATATATGTGCATGGTTCCCCTCCTGCCCTAGCTAGTTTGAGAAGTAACAGTTTAGAAAGTGAAATAAATAGGCTTTGGGTATGTAAGGTGAAGAAGAAAGTTTAGTAGGACTCTAGCCAGAAGCTCAGGTGGTGGAAATAAAGATGTCAATATCTGAGAGGGAAGGTGGGGGAAGTGCTGGTCTGTAAAGGGTGGGTGATGAGTTCCTTTTTGGATTTGTTTAAGGGCCGTATGGGATCACCAAGTAAAGCAGGTGAGTAGAAGGGGCTGAAGCTCAGGAGAGGCCAGGGCTGTGGACTGGGAGTCATTGGCATGTGGGGAATCTTTATAGTCTTGGGATTAGATGTGCTTGCTCAGGGAGCAGGTATGGTGCTGGATCTAGGGCCCAGGGTGGGACTCTGGGGCATCCAGCTTTGAGGATAGTCATAGAGGTAGTAACCAACACATCTTTGCATGGGAAAGTTCTCTGGGCCTGGCTCATTCCACCGACTTTTCCATAAGAAGTCTAATAGAGTAAATCAAAGGAGAGGGAGTCCAAGTCAGGGTCTTAGGTCTCAGAAATGTATTTGTCAGTACAAAAAGTCACTCTGTGGAGTGGTGAATAGATATTTTTCTTCTAACCGGGGTGTCGACAAACTTGTTCTGTAAAGAACTGGATAGTAACTGTTTTCCACTTTCAGGCCATATGGTCTGTGTTGCAGCTACTCAACTTTTTTCCTTTTTTTTTTTTTTTTTTGCCGTACGTGGGCCTCTCACTATTGTGGCCTCTCCCGTTGCGGAGCACAGGCTCCGGACGCGCAGGCTCAGAGGCCATGGCTCACGGGCCTAGCAGCTCCGCGGCATGCGGGATCTTCCCGGACCGGGGCACGAACCCATGTCCCCTGCATCGGCAGGCGGACTCTCAACCACTGCGCCACCAGGGAAGCCGCAGCTACTCAACTTTGCTGATGTAGTATGAAAACACTCAAAAGACAGTACATAAAGAAATGGGTATGGCTGTGTTCCAATACAAGTTTATTTGTAAAAGCAGATGCAGGCTGTAGTTTACTGATCCCTGCTGTAACTTCACCACTTATTATCTGATCCCACTGGAAAAGTTGTCTTGCTTTGCTCCTTGACCCTTTATCTCTCTGTGGAAACTTTCGGATAGAAGCCCAGGGGTCTGCACCAGGATAGGCACTACTGTTTATATACAGCAGCAAGGTATGCTTTGGGGTACTACAATACTTGGATGTGCCCAAGCAGAGCAGACAGGAAATGGTCATGCTGACCCATAATTTATAGGAATTATAAACAGCCCTGCACCGTCAGAATCAGCATCAGTTATAGGAGGGAAATATTGGGTCCTGGATCTGGTCAATGCTTTCAGGGGCATGTCTGTAGTACCTCTTATAGGTGGATGTCAAGTCCTACCTTCAGCAACAGAAGGCTGCATTATTTCAGCAACTCTGACTTTATATTTCAGGTAAGATCAGCATTATAATTTAGAAAGAAGCCCAGCCTGGAAGGCAGAAGCCCTGTGTTCTAATTTGGGCCTCTGTCACTAAGGGGTCTCGGTCTCTGTCTCTGTGAGTGGTTGAATTCCATAATCATGGTCTCCTCCAACACTAGCAGGGAGGTTGGATACATTTAGTGGGTTGAACACTTACGGTCGGAATTTTGTTCCCAGCTCTTGTCTTCTTGAGTTTTATGTTTTGTTATCTGTGGGCGTGTTGCATAGATTCTTCATGTTTCATTCTCCTTGTAAAGTGGGGATGGATTGCTGACTGTCATCAAGGGAATTTATATACGATGGCAGTAGAGCTCTTTCCAAAATAAGGGCATTTCAAAGTCTTCAAAATCACTTCAGCATATAATATGGAACATAGGTTTTTAAAATATTGACTGCTGGTCAATTCATCGAGAGGTCTCAGAGGACCCAACTTCATGAAGAATAGCTATGAAACTGCTTTTATATTATTTAGCTTATTGGTTGTCTTGCATATTCTCACTCAATTGTTCTCTAGGCAAGTTTATCACTGTTGGCTGGGGCAGGAAGGAGACGCAGTTCCATGGATCAGAAGGCAGGCAAGCCGCCTTTCAGCTGCAAATGGTAAGCTTGGTATGATGGATAAAGAACCTTCTTTGGAACAAATAGAAGTTCTGCTTACACACCAGGAGCTCTTAGGTGTCCAGGTGTTACCAAAAGTGGGGTCTGGCTGCTCGCCGCTCTAAAGCCAATAAAGAGGCAAGGTTGGTAGAAAGGAAAGTTTGCTTTATTCCGCTGGATGCCGGCAACCGGAGGGTGGGAGTGTTGGGGGCGGATTTTTGTGCAAAGGCCGACTCCCCTCCCTGACAACCAGTGGGCAAGAGCTTTTATAGGCCGAGGGAGGGGGCTATATGCAGAAACAGTACAGGCAGCTCTGACAGTCATCTTGAAATTGGTGATGTGGTGGTCTGACCAGCATCATCTTGATTATTAAGTACAGTTAGTCTTTACTTCCAGGGTCGGCTTGTTCCCATTTCTTTGAGGCCAGTTCTCGGATTTGTGGCAGCTTATGTCATGGCCACAGTCTGGTCATCATGTAGTTAACTTCTTCCACCCAGTGGGGGTTTCAGTATCTATAAGACAGTTCAAAGGATATGGCTCAGAATATTATCTATACCCCTTGAGGAGGAACTAAAAAGGTCCTTGACTGTGCTTAATGACTAAACTATTATTATGTAGTCATGTTGGACTGTTTTCCTTTGTTTCTGCATTTTCTCACTTCTCTGATTAAACTTATTCCTTGGCTAAAGGTTTTCTGCAGACAAAAGGCAGGCTGAGGGCTTCCCTGGTGGCGCAGTGGTTGGGAGTCCGCCTGCCGATGTAGGGGACACGGGTTCGTGCCCCGGTCCGGGAGGATCCCACATGCCGTGGAGCGGCTAGGTCCGTGGGCCATGGCTGCTGGTCCTGCGCGTCTAGAGCCTGTGCTCCGCAACGGGAGAGGCCACAATGGTGAGAGGCCCGCGTACAGCAAAAAAAAAAGAAAAAAAAAAAGGCAGGCTGAGGACGTGGGGTGGGGAGGGACCATAGGGTCCTGCTCTGTTTCACAGGTAAAGGGTGTTAATGGACAGATCTCTTCTGCTCTAGTAAAACTGAAGCTGTTTAGAGACCTTAGGGAATGAGTCATCCTAGAAAGATCCTTTTTTCCTTTCTATTGCCAAGTTGTTTTGTTATTCTTTTTTTCACACAGAGAATAACTATCACCAATATTCATTTAAAAAAATAAGTTATCACAGACAGAAATGAAACACTCTGTATCCCTTCCTGATACCCTTCCCCTTCCTACCCAGAAGGAGCTGCTGCCCTGCATTCACTGTTGATCATTCACATGCATGTTTTTATACTTTTCCTACATATGTATATATTAGTCTTTCTTTTTCTGATTTCCCTTCCTGGATGAAACTATGTTTTCCTTCTTTCTGGATACATTTTGAAGATAGAGCTACAGGATTTATTGATAATAGATCAGATGTAGGGTAAGAGAGAGAGAGAGGAATTGAGGATAACCCCCAGATGTGGGCCATAGCAAATGGAAGCATTTTGTCTATATTATATGTGGAAATTTCCCTGAGCTGACCTTCTAGGATAGATGAAATCATATACTGCCTGCCGTTACATTTTCCATCCTTACTTTATTTCTGGCTACATTCCGTGTAACTCATATTGTCTCCTAACCCTTCACTAGAGGAAGTTTGTGTATACCACAGGGCGATTTCATTGAGAATAAATCTTGTAAGGCTGCTGTGTATTCCCTACTGTGCAGCTTGTGGCACTAGCACCATTCCGACTTAGCCTATCACTGTAATGTGATGATGGATGCTCAGGTGGTCATTTGTCCCCAACCCCACAGAATTGGCTTCTGTCTTCAAGGCTTTCGGGACAGAGGTGCAAGTGGCACTGGAAGCCTTTCTCCTTTCTGTGCTGCAGAATGCAGAGCTTGTCCGTGTTTTCATCACTGCTGCTGGCTTTATCTCCTCTGGCTCGTCCCTGCCCACCTTCCTCTCATCTTAACTCTTCTGTGCAGCGTTGCGAAGTTTACTCAGTGAATGAAACTCTACCCGCTTAAATTAGACAAACATAAGTTTCCTTGTATAGTTACCTGATAGATTCCTCAGCTCGTTATTTATTTTTATTTATTTTTTTATTTTTTTTGCGGTACGTGGACCTCTCACTGTTGTGGCTTCTCCCGTTTGCGGAGCACAGGCTCTGGACGCGCAGGCTCAGTGGCCATGGCTCACGGGCCCAGCCACTCCGCAGCACGTGGGATCTTCCCTGACTGGGGCACGAACCCGTGTCCCCTGCATCGGCAGGCGGACTCGCAACCGCTGCGCCACCAGGGAAGCCCTCAGCTCGTTATTTTTAATATCTAGATCTGTAGCTCTTTTTCCCTGTTGCTATGCTTGGAGGCCACTTTTTAATGCCCAGAGAAAGATTTTGTTTTGCTTGGTTAAGTTCTTTTCTCTCGATTCCTGGGTCTAAGGGCCCTTCTGGAAGGGTACCTGAGGATTCTGTGAAACTCGATTTCTAGATAGCTTAAACCTTATATAAGAGGTTTAACTTTAATAGCCTGGGGCTTGTTTGGTTCTGGGCCATTTAAGGCCGCCAGTAACATTTGTGTTTTTTCCTCTCTTTAGCACGAGTCTGCTTTGCCCTGGGATGACCACAGACCACAAGTTACCTGGCGTGGTGATGGAGAGTTTTTTTGCTATGAGTGTTGTTTGCCCAGAGACAGGTATGGAAATAAATTTTTCTTCCTTTTGCATTGAGGGTTTTCTTTCATTACACCCATGAGGTAACGATGTGCTGGTTTAGGTGTTAAATGAATATAGAGCTAAGAATCAGAAGAGTTCTTTGAGGCTATTTGGCCCAGCCTCCTACCTGTTGGATACGAATTTTTAACAAGATTCATCTAATTGGCTTTGTGAAACCATGAGAGTTTTTATTAATAAGGAAGGTGTTTGGAAGTTCGGACTTGACAACATTTATCACAATGCTTTAAGTTTTGCCATTGTTGTTTTTCTGCCTCTATCTACTACACAGGGGCTCGAAAGTTCAGAGTGTGGGGCCAGGAGTTTGCTTTACAGTCAGCCAGTGAGCCTGTGGCAGGAGTGGGACCTGCTCTGGCTTGGAAGTGAGTGGGAGAAGAAACCTTGTAACTTCTTCCCAGAGAATTTCTTGGTACTAGGGTGGGAGTGGTGGTACCTACTGAATGTAGGTGTTTATAAAACACAAAGAGATAATTACTTTTTCTCATTTGGCTGTAAGCCTGTATCTTTCTTTTTTAGTTCCGTGAAGTCTGAATGCGGTTTGAATAGTAGATTCTGAGCTTCACAGACCTCATCATTCCAAGGCCCACACGTTTTGTAGGTTATAGGCAGGGCCTACATGAAGCCACTGTGTAAAACAGAAAGTGGTGCTTAGAAGGAAAGTTGCAGTCTGTGAATTTCTGTGGGGCAGCAGAACTTTGGTGAAAATTAGGAAAGGGCTTCCTTTCTCTGCACAAACTCCCACACTAAGGGGACCTGTTTGCTGAGGAACACGCGGGCTGGATTTGGGTCCGATTCACCTGTTGGCCTAGTACCCTTGTGCAGGTCACAACCTGCTTGTGATATATGGCTGTCCTGATTATAGACAGAAGAAATATTTCCTGCCTCAGTAGCATCTGTTACAGGCAAAACCTAGGTCTCTAGGTTTTAGACATCTGTTTCCCACCAATATTTGAGTGGCAATTGGATGACAGAGCAAAGAGGGAAATGTATTTGAATTAAAACTAGAGACAAATATAAACAATATGGGGCGATCAAGGTGTTTTCAGTAGATTGAGAAGTCTTTAAAAATACCTACCTGAGTTGCTGAAGTCATATAATTGAAGAAATAGTTCATGGTTTTATAGGACATTATACTGGGAATGGTTTAAATAATTTATTGGTTCTTTTAAAAAGTCACCCAAGTGCAGTCTAAATCTGTGAGTCTTTGTGGGCAGATAGAGCCCTTGTGCAAATCAGGAAAAGGCACTCTGTCCTCTGGGCAGATACAGTCCCACACTAGGGTGACTGCTTGCCAGGAAACATGGGATTTAAAACTTCCTTGGATGGAGGCTTTTTGTTTTTGCTGAAAGAATTGTTTCTCTGAATTTCATCTTGTTCTTAGCCAGCTGGATGAGCTTTTGGATGCTCTAACACTCTGGGTTTGCTTTAAGGCCCTCAGGCAGTTTGATTGCATCTATGCAAGATAAACCCAATCAGCAGGATGTTGTGTTTTTTGAGAAAAAATGGACTTCTCCATGGACATTTTACACTTCCTTTCCTCAAAAATGAGGTTAAGGTAGGTGCCTGAGTTGTTTTACCATCACATTTAGAGGACTTTCCACAGCTATAGAGAAGATTTGTATTTGATATGGCTATGTAAATAGAAGCCCCAGAGTACACAGTAATAAAAATAGTGGCTTCCTATGACTGAATTTCTTTTGCAAACCAAATTGTTTTTCTTAAGGAGATTTTGCAGAGAAGTAGCATTCCTTCCTCACCCTAGATAAAACACAGAAAGGAAATAAAAATGTCAGTTTTTATTGTTAATTTTGGCAAAAGCATAATTCTTCCAGTGATAAAGATACTTGTCATTTTTAACATTTAAACCTTAAGGAGGTTGTGTACCATTTGGATCTTTGCTGGAGCAGAAACAAATCATGGTAATTTTTGTGTAAAAATGTAAATATATTAAAAGTTGAGAGAAGAGTTTAATGAACTCCCATGTACCTATTACTTACTTTCAACAGATATATACCAGGATTTTGAAAAATTATTTTCATCTATTCTTCACTCTCTGGCCTACACACACACACAAACACACACACACACACACACACACACACACACACACACACACTCTTTGTAAAAATTTCCTAGGGTTTTAATTTTAAAAATCATATTTTCAATATTCATTTCTCTAACAGTTGAGAACATTTTTCTTTATATAAGCACAATTCCATTATCACACCTTATAAAATTAGTAATAATTCCTTAATATTACCTAATACCTCGTCCATATTCAAATTTCCCTGATTGTCTAAAAATGTCACCTTCATTTGGTTAAGTATTTAAACATAATGCATTTTTTTTGAAGTCCTCTACATATGATGACGGAGATTTGTTTAATAACTCCATAGGTTAGTAATTTACAGCTAGGGATCAACTCAAATGTGGGATTATTTGACTTGTGAGAGCAGGGAATTTAGCTATCATAAAGATTTTGAGGTAAATACATAAAGGCCAGTGACAGGTCTTTTTTCCCTACTAGGTTAATGACCTTCTCTGGAATGCAGATTCCACCGTGCTTGCAGTATGGCTGGAAGACCTTCAGAGGGAAGAAAATTCCACCCTAAAAACCTATGGTAAGACAGCTCTAGTATCTCAGCCTTCTGCCCCATAAAATGTAATTGAAAGTAGTAGGCCGTGGAGTTTCCTTTATCCCCTTCACTTAGTCCTGTAATGGAATCAAAGATAACTGAGGGGGGTAGGTAGAGATGAGGGAGTGGTTAGCTTTTGATGGGAGGGATTTCAGTTATGTATCAGGCAGGGTATCTAGAGAAATGGAATCAGGGTAAGCTGGCTGGTTGGAAATTCAGTGAAGAGTTGATGTTGCAATCTTGAGTCCAAAGTCTGTGGGACAGGCCCACAGTCTGGAAACTCGGACAAGATTCTGTGTTACCGTCTTGAGACAAAATTCCTTTTTCTCTGGGAAGCCTTAGTTTTTGCTCTTAAGGCTCTATAAACTCTTTGGATGAGATCTATCCACATTATGGAGGATAGTCTGCTGTACTTAAAGTCACCTGATTATAAAGGTTAATCACATCTGCCGAATACCTTCCCAGCAACATCTAGACTGGTGTTTGACCAAACAACTAGACACCATAGCCTAGCCAAGTTGACATGTAAATTAACCATCACAAGTCATCAGTGCTTTCTCTTCATGGATGGTACCAGTGTAGCAAATCAAAATGCTAGCCAAAGGCATACTGTGGAAGTGAAAGAGAAATGATATTAGATATAAGTAAGAATCTTCTGTAGATTTTAAATGGTAAATCAAATTGTAAATAAGTATTTTTCAGTGTATACGTAATATGTGAAAGCATTAGAAAATAAAGATGGGAAGAAAAAAAGTTCTTCCGTAATTCTGTCACTCAGTAATAATCACTATTTAAATTTTCTTGTCTTCCCGATTTTATGTATACATCTCAGTATAGCTGTGATCTCATTTTTGTTAAATATGTATGTAGGTATGATACCTGCAGTTTTGTAACTTGCTTTTACAGTGTGTCACGAACTATTTCCATTTCAGATATCTATCTGTATCATTTTAACTTGCTGTATGTTCATTTATGCTACAGTTTATTAAATCTTATGTTGTTAGATGTTTAAAGTTTTGTAATTTTTCACTGTCATCAATAGTGCACTGAACATTTTTTTCATAAATCTTTTCACTTGCTTGATTATTTTCTGAGTGGCTTTCAAACGTTTTAATCAGTAGAACTAACTGAAATGTTATTAAGAAGCTCATTCATTCATTTATTCATTCAACACAGTAGTTCTCAACCCTGGCTGCACCTTTAGGAAAAAAAAATGCTATCCATGTCTTATCTCAGAGTTGCTCTCAGTGCGTTATAATGGGGACTATACATCAGTATTAATTAAAAAAAAAAAAAAGCTTCCAGGTGATTTTTTTGGTAAACACTGACATTTATTTATTTATAATTTTATTTATTTATTTATTTTTGGCTGCGTTGGGTCTTCGTTGCTGTGTGCGGACTGCCTCTAGTTGCGGCGAGCGAGGGCTACTCTTCGTTGCGGTGCACGGGCTTCTCATTGAGGTGGCTTCTCTTGTGGAGCACGGGCTCTAGGCGCACAGGCTTCAGTAGTTGTGGCTCACAGGCTCTAGAGCACAGGCTCAGTAGTTGTGGCGCACAGGCTTAGTTGCTCCACGGCGTGTGGGATCTTCCCAGACCAGGGCTCGAACCCATGTCCCCTGAATTGGCAGGCAGATTCTTAACCACTGCGCCACCAGGGCAGTCCCCAGGTGATTTTTTTTAACATGTAGCCAGAGTTGAGAACCACTGACTAACCAGGTGTTAATGGCTGGCCCTGTGGTGTGCTCAGGATAAAAGTGTTGCTGCAAGAACAGCCACAGCATCTGTCCTCACAGAGCATGAGCATGTAGTCTAACTTAACCCAAAGCTAGGTCAAAGTATTGTAGTAGCCTTGTTCTAGAACTAGGTTGGATTTGCTGTGATTGCTAAGTTAAGAATTAGTGAGCAGGGAGATGCTTAGAAAAAAGAAATTCCTTAATATAATTAAAACCTTCATTTATGTGTGTCACCTGTTTAACAAAGGTTGGCTTTGACATTATTAGGTCTTTTTTTTCCAGCTTTATTGAGGTATAATTGACATGCAACGTGTACATTCAGGAGGTACAATGTGATGATTCGATACATGCATATACTGTGAAATGTTTGCCGCAGTAAGGTTGATTAACTCATCCTTCACTTCACATAATTACCATTTTTGTCGTTATGGTGAGAACTTTTTTTTGGCTGCGTTGGGTCTTCGTTGTTGCATGTGGGCTTTCTCTAGTTGCGGCGAGCGGGGGCCATTCTTCCTTGCCGTGCGCGGGCTTCTCATTGCAGTGGCTTCTCTTGTTGTGGAGCACGGGCTCTAGGCATGCAGGCTTTGGTAGTTGTGGCACGTGGGCTCAGTAGTTGTGGCTTTTGGGCTCTAGAGCACAGGCTTAGTAGTTGTGGCGCACGGGCTTAGTTGCTCCGTGGCATGTGGGATCTTCCCGGACCAGGGCTCGAACCCATGTCCCCTGCATTGGCAGGCGGATTCTTAACCATTGCACCACCAGGGAAGCCTGGTGAGAACATTTTAAATCTACTCTCGTAGCAACTTTCAAGTATACAATACAGTATTGTTAACTGTAGTCACCACGCTATACATTAGATCTCTGGAACTTGTAACTGAAGGTTTGTACTCTTTGACCAACTTCCTTCTGTTTCCTGCACTCTACAGGTTTTGGTCTTGTTCTTTTAAGGGTAATTGCATGCTGATCTCCCTTGGACATAACTGCATGCAAAGCACCTGGAAGAAAATAATAAGCATCTTAAGCGTAATACAACATAGTGATGCTAGTCTAGTGCTCTTGGATTGGGTGTTTTAATACTTTTAATCTAATTGCCAAGTTTTCTTCTTTCTAAGTCTTTATGAAAAAAAACAACATCTCACTAAAGCACTGTCCTATAGTGGGAGACTTCCATCATCATAATCATGAAGTTTGAAGGTAGAGGCAGAAATGAACACGTGTGCTTCTGACCTTGTTGATGCTTAATATTTTGTCCTCATGAAAAACTATACTTTAACAATTATTGTTAATATTATTATCTTAATGAAGAGGCTGAGCAGAAAGGGTCATTTGAAAAAGAAAAGGGTGTCCTCATCCCTCTCTAGCAAGTGGTATGAAGTCTGGTCCTCTGGCCCCTGCCTCTGATGGCCTCCTTTTCATTTTCCCCTGCAGTTCAGCTCTGGACTGTTGGAAACTATCACTGGTATCGCAAGCAAAGCCTGCCCTTCGGCACCTGTGGGAAGAGGGAGACTGTGTCCCTGATGTGGGGCCCGGTAAC
This sequence comes from Inia geoffrensis, assembly GCA_036417435.1. Taxonomy (NCBI): domain Eukaryota; kingdom Metazoa; phylum Chordata; class Mammalia; order Artiodactyla; family Iniidae; genus Inia; species Inia geoffrensis. The sequence continues at coordinate 61,592,733 of CM070920.1, forward strand.
CCCATACCGGCTGCATGTTCTCTGTCAAGGCTGGCATTACCTCTGCTATGACTGGCACTGGACGACTGACTGGAGCTCAAGAGATAATTTAAGTGACATGGCAAATGTGGCTGTTGTTGATGGAAGTAAGGAGCCGAAAAGTGTGTCCATGGGCCTGTAAAGGGCCTGAGCCAGGAGCCTGCAGGTGTGGTAGTTTGACTTAAACAGTGCAGGATTTTTATTTGATTGATTACTCTGGTTGTTTGGTTTGTTTTTACTTGTTTTGGTTTCGATTGGATGGGAACACCCTTAGGTGAGGCGTGTACTCCCCTGAGGACCATAGTCTCTCCTCTCTCCCCACATCCCTCAACTCCCTTTTCTACTACAACCATGGCCTTTACATATTTATTTGTCTGGGCTTTGAAGACATTGACATTTCTGACCCTGGGTGGAGAGGAAGACAACAGTAGGCTTGTGGCATTGGTGTGTCAGCCTTGTCTTTGTGCCCTGACATAGCGTTCCGTTGACTCTCACACCACTCCATTGTGTTGCTTTGTTTTTTGATATAATGCTTGCTAATTATGTACACCTTTCCAGTATCTTCAGTTCAAGTCACAGACATCTGCCTAGTGCTCGGATTGGATTGGTGTTTTTTAATTAGGTTGAGGGTTTTTGTTTAGTGAGGGGAAAGAAACTAGGGAAAGTCAGTCTTTCCTGAATAGACAGTTTATTTATTGCTGATGACATAAAGGAAAACTTGCTTCTAAGATTGTAATGTGAGTTGGTGTACTAATTTATGTTCTATGTAGTGATCATAATACTGATTTTACAATCATATGTTCTGTATAGAGGACTTAAGCACATATGCCTTATTACCAGATCCACGTACAGGGAAGTGCTTTAAGGATTTTGGTTTATTCTGGCTTGGTTGCAGGCCCAGGTTTAAAGGTAGAACTCTGACCTTTTGGCCTGCTTGCCGTAGTCCCTGGCACCTGAAACTCCAAGCCCCGTGATGGACTGCTATAGGCCTGGAGGTGACAGTAGCCAGATATAGACAGAGCTCTGACACTTACTTTCCTCCTCTACACTGTATTTAAGCTTATTCATGATAAAAACACCAACAATTACTTTTAAGAATCACTGTATATTTTCTCCCACCATTATTAGTTAGTGGTACTGTGCTGTTCAGTTGCCTTGTTTTACAAATGGAACATCCATGTGTCTTATCCTCTTTCTCTCTCTCATGCAGACAGGGTATTGGTGACAGTCTTCTGGCAGAGCGTGGTTCAAACTCCCATGTGCACCTACCGACTGCTGCTCCCACACCCTGTAAATCAAATTATGTTCTCCACACACCCTAAAAAGAGTAACGACCTCGCTGTCCTAAATGCCAGTAACCAGATATTTGTTTATAAATGTGGTATGTTCAAAAACTGTTATCAGGATGTTCTGAATCAAATCTCTCCTACACAAAAGCAAACTATAGTTTGGTGTTGCATTAGCTCTAGGGCTTCGAAAAATTTTGAAGTTTATAATTAATATCATTATTACTGTGATGTTTAATTGACTTGTAGGGTTTTTTGTGTGTTTGTGTGGGGGGGCTTCAATCCTACTCTGGCTGATAAGAACAATTCTTTTTGCTTTGTTGAACTTGAAGGGTTAGTTATTTAAGAATAATTCTCAATCCTAGAAAGAACGTAGTATCTCATTACATCCTTAACATGTTTTACAGTTTTCATTGCCATTGCACATATTTTCAGTTGATCTCACAGCTTTCCTAGGAGCTGTGTCAGAGGTGGAGTTTTTCTGTTTTACAGATGAGGAAACAGAAAGGCAGAGGGTTTGCAGTCTGCTTGAGCAAGAAAGGACAAGGACCTCTGCTTAGGTGTTTTAGCGTCTAATCCAGTTGTCCTTCCACAGTCCCGTTGCTCGCAGTTTCTAGTTGCTTTCCTGATGTACTTGGAGAACCTGTAATTTGTGAATTCTATGGTTGTATCGTAAGTTATACTGGCACATGGCAGTGGTAGCCTTGTTTTCAAATAAGTTTTGAATTCTCAGCCTGAAAGGTAGGCAGAAATTTAAGAAAGAGGTTGAGATGTGGTTATTTTCTAGATTGCTTTATTTGTAAGTGGATTACCTTCTAGAACCCATTAAATGCAGGACCCCATATCCGTGGTATCAGGAAAAATGTTTGTAGCTTACTATGATAGTATTTGCATTTTTTCCCCCTAGGTGATAGTCCAAGTGTAGACTCTACGGTGAAACTGGGAGCTGTGGGTGGAAACGGATTTAACATTTCTCTTAGAACACCTCATCTGGACAAGAGATACACGTAGGTTGTTCTTAGTTGCCTTGGAACTCTGGGCACAGAAGCAGCCAGCATTTAGTCCTAAATTCATCCAACTGTTATTATCTTATCCTGTGCCTGTTGCTCAGTGGAACAAGAAATAGATACAACACGTGGGCCCTGGTTTTTCAGCCTGGTTGGGGAAGTCAGTTACCTATACATCTGAATGTCATGTATGCTGATGGGTGGCAATGGAGCATAAGTCTTAAGCTGACTTAGAACCCATTCCCCCACCATCCCTGGGGGGATTTTCAACAGGGAATAACCCATGGGAAAGATGGAGATTCAGATGATAGAGCACAGTGCATTTGCCTACACAGATGAGGATACGTACATTGTTAATGTGCGGCTGACCTAATGCAGTCTCTAGTTTGTCTCATCCTACAGTGTAGAGCTTTTGGCTGCTGTGTTTTGAGGCTCTCAGGTTGGAAATCAGAATGCATTTTCCTATGGAAACGATAGTATGAACAGTTGGATATAATTGAATACCTCAGGTACATTATAGGCATTGTAAAATGATCCAGAAGCCAAATTATTAATTATAAGTCCATTTCTGTGAGAATCCAGACTTTGATTCTATTCTGTTTAGTGAGCTCATGTTCTTTTTTTTTTTTTTTAACTTTCCACTTTATAACAAAGTGAACCAGCTATACATATACATATATCCCCATATCTCTTCCCTCTTGCGTCTCCGTCCCTCCCACCCTCCCTATCCCACCCATCTAGGTGGTCACAAAGCACCGAGCTGATCTCCCTGTTCTGTGCGACTGCTTCCCACTAGCTACTGATTTTACATTTGGTACTGTATATATGTACATGCAACTCTCTCACTTTGTCCCAGCTTACCGTTCCGCCTCCCTGTGTCCTCAAGTCCATTCACTAGTAGGTCTGCGTCTTTATTCCCGTCCTGCCCCTAGGTACCTCATGATCATTTTTTTTAGATTCCAAATATATGTGTTAGCATTCGGTACTTGCTTTTCTCTTTATGACTTACTTCACTCTGTATGACAGACTCTAGGTCCATCCACCTCACTACGTATAACACAATTTCGTTCCTTTTTATGGCTGAGTAATATTCCATTGTATATATGTGCCACATCTTCTCTATCCATTCATCTGTCGATGGACACTTAGGTTGCTCCCATGTCTGTCCTGGCTATTGTAAATACAGCTGCAAAGAACATTGTGGTACATGACTCTTCTTGAATTATGGTTTACTCAGGGTATATGCCCAGTAGTGGCATTGCTGGGTCATATCGTAGTTCTATTTTTAGTTTTTGAAAGGACGTCCATACTGTTGTCCCTGGTGGCTGTATCAATTTATATTCCCACCAACAGTGCAAGAGGGTTCCGTTTCCTCCACACCCTCGCCAGCATTTATTGTTTGTAGATTTTTTGATGATGGCCATTCTGACTGGTGTGAGGCGATACCTCATTGTGGTTTTGATTTGCATTTCTCTAATGATTAATGATGTTGAGCATTCTTTCATGTACTTGTTGGCAATCTGTGTATCTTCTTTGGAGAAATGTCTATTTAGGTCTTCTGCCCATTTTTGGATTGGGTTGTTTGATTTTTTGTTATTGAGCTGCATGAGCTGCTTGTAAATTTTGGAGATTAATCCTATGTCAGTTGCTTCATTTGCAAATACTTTCTCCCATTCTGAGGGTTGTCTTTTGCTCTTGTTTATGGTTTCCTTTGCTGTGCAAAAGTTTTTAAGTTCCATTAGGTCCCATTTATTTATTTTTGTTTTTATTTCCACTCCTCTACGAGGTGGGTCAAAAAGGATCTTGCTGTGATTTAGGTCATAGTGTGTTCTGCCTATGTTTTCCTCTAAGAGTTTGATAGTGTCTGGCCTTCCATTTAGGTCTTTAATCCATTTTGAGTTTTTTTGTACGTATGGTGTTAGGGAGTGTTCTAATTTCATTCTTTTACATGTAGCTGTTCAGTTTTCCCAGCAGCACTCATTGAAGAGGCTCTCTTTTCTCCACTACATATTGTTGCCTCCTTTATCAAAGATAAGGTGACCATATGTGCGTGGGTTTATCTCTGGACTTTCTATCCTGTTCCATTGTCTATATTTCTGTTTTTGTGCCAGTACCATACTGTCTTGATTACTGTAGCTTTGTAGTATAGTCTGAAAACTGGGAGCCTGATTCCTCCAGCTCCGTTTATTGTTCTCAAGATTGCTTTGGCTGTTTGGGTTTTTTTGTGTTTCCATACAAATTGTGAAATTTTTTGTTCTAGTGCTATAAAAAATGCCATTGGTAGTTTGATAGGGATTACATTGAATCTGTAGATCGCTTTGAGTAGTATAGTCATTTCACAATGTTTATTCTTCCAATCCAAGAACATGGCATATCTCTACATCTATTTGTACCATCTTTAATTTCTTTTATCAGTGTCTTATAATTTTCTGCATACAGGTCATTTGTCTCGTCAGGTAGGTTTATTCCTGGATATTTTATTGTTTTTGTTACAATGGTAAATGGGAGTGATTTCTTAATTTCACTTTCAGATTATTCATCCTTAGTGTATAGGAATGCAAGAGATATCTGTGCATTAATTTTTTATCTTGCTCATTTACCAAATTCATTGATTAGCTCTAGTAGTTTCCTGGTAGCATCTTTAGGATTCTGTATGTATAGTATCATGTGATCTGCAAAGAGAGACAGCTTTACTTCTTCTTTCCCAACTTGGATTCCTTTTATTTCTTTTTCTTCTCTGATTGTTGTGGCTAAAACTTCCAAAACTATTTTGAATAATACTGGTGAGCATGGGCAACGTTATCTTGTTCCTGATCTTAGCAGAAAAGGTTTCAGTTTTTCACCATTGAGGACGATGTTGGCTGTGGGTTTGTCATATATGGCCTTTATTATCTTGAGGTAAGTTCCCTCTGTGCCTGCTTTCTGGAGGTTTTTTTTTATCATAAGTGGGTGTTGAATTTTGTCAAAAGCTTTCCCTGCATCTATGAGATGATCATATGGTATTTCTCCTTCAGTTTGTTAATATGGTGTATCCCATTGATTGATTTGCGTATATTGAAGAATCCTTGCATTCCTGGAGTAAACCCCACTTGATCATATCGTATGATCATTTTAATGTGCTGTTGGATTCTGTTTGTTAGTATTTTGTTGAGGATTTTTGAATCTATGTTCATCAGGGATGTTGGCCTGTAGTTTTCTTTCTTTGTGACATATTTGTCTGGTTTTGATATAAGGGTGATGGTGGCCTCGTAGAAAGTGTTTTGGAGTGTTCCTCCCTCTGCTATATTTTGGAAGAGTTTGAGAAGGATAGGTGTTAGCTCTTCTCTGAACGGATGATAGGATTCGCCTGTGAAGCCATCTGGTCCTGGGCTTTTGTTTGTTGGAAGACTTTTAATCACAGTTTCAATTTGAGTGCTTATGATGGGTCTGTTCATATAATCTATTTCTTCCTGGTTCAGTTTTGGAAGGTTGTGCATTTCTACGAATTTGTCCATTTCTTCCAGGTTGTCCATTTTATTGGCATAGAGTTGCTTGTAGTAATCTCTCATGATCCTTTGTATTTCTGCAGTGTCACTTGTTACTTCTCCTTTTCCATTTCTAATTCTATTGATTTGAATCTTCTCCCTTTTTTTCTCGATGAGTCTGGCTAACGTTTTATCAATTTTGTTTATCTTTTCAAAGAACCAGCTTTTAGTTTTATTGATCTTTTCTATCGTTTTCTTCATTTTTTTTCCCCTTTATTTCTGATCTGATCTTTATGATTTCTTTCTTTCTGCTAACTTTGGGTTTTTTTTATTCTTCTTTCTCTAATTGCTTTAGGTGTAAGGTTAGGTTGTTTATCTGAGATGTTTCTTGTTTCTTAAGGTAGGATTGCAGTGCTATAATCTTCCCTCTTAGAACTGTTTTTGCTGCATCCCATAGGTTTTGGGTCGTCGTGTCTCCATTGGCATTTGTTGGTACATATTTTTTGATTTCCACTTTGATTTCTTCAGTGGTCTCTTGGTTATTAAGTAGTGTGTTGTTTCGCCTCCATGTGTTTGCATTTCTTACAGATTTTCTCCTGTAATTGATATCTAGTCTCATAGCATTGTGGTCAGAAAAGATACTTGATACAATTTCAGTTTTCTTAAATTTACCAAGGCTTGTTTTGTGACACAACATATGATCTGTCCTGGAGAATGTTCCATGAGGAGTTGACAAGAAAGTGTAATCTGTTGTTTTTAGATGGAATGTCCAATAAATATCAATTAAGTCCATCTTGTTTAATGCATCATTTAAAGCTTGTGTTTCCTTATTTATTTTCATTTTGGATGTTCTTTCCATTGGTGAAAGTGGGGTGTTAAAGTCCCCTACTATGATTGTGTTACTGTCGATTTCCCCTTTAATGGCTGTTAACATTTGCCTTATGTATTGAGGTTCTCCTATGTTGGGTGCATGAATATTTACAATTGTTATATCTTCTTCTTGGATCAATCCCTTGATCATTAGGTAGTGTCCTTCTTTGTCCCTTGTAATAGTCTTTGTTTTAAAGTCTATTTTGTCTGATATGAGAATTGCTACTCCAGCTTTCTTTTGTTTTCCATTTGCATGGAATATCTTTTTCCATCCCCTCGCTTTCAGTCTGTATGTGTCCCTAGGTCTGAAGTGGTCTCTTGTAGACAGCATACATACAGGTCTTGTTTCTGTATCCTCTCAGCCAGTCTGTGTCTTTTGGTGAGAGTATTTAATCCATTTACATTTAAGGTAATTATCAATATGTATGTTCCTATTCCCATTTTCTTGATTGTTTTGGGTTTGTCATTGTAGGTCTTTTCCTCCTCTTGTGTTTCCTGCCCAGAGAAGTTCCTTTAGCATTTGTTGTAAAGCTGGTTTGGTGGTGCTGAATTCTCTTAGCTTTTGCTTGTCTGTAAAGGTTTTAATTTCTCCGTCAAATATGAATGAAATCCTTGCTAGGTAGAGTAATCTTGGTTGTAGAGTTTTCCCTTTCATCACTTTAAATATGTCCTGCCAGTCCCTTCTGGCTTGCAGAGTTTCTGCTGAAAGATCAGCTGTTAACCTTATAGGGATTCCTTTGTGTGTTATTTGTTGTTTTTCCCTTGCTGTTTTCAATATTTTTTTCTTTCTATTTAATTGTTGATTGTTTGATTAATATGTGTTGTGGTGTGTTTCTCCTTGGATTTATCCTGTATGGGAATCTCTGTGCTTCCTGGACTTGATTTACTATTTCCTTTCCCATATTAGGGCAGTTTTCAACTGTAATCTCTTCAAGTATTTTCTCAGTCCCTTTCTTTCTCTCTTCTTTTTCTGGGACCCCTATAATTCGAATGTTGGTGTGTTTAATGTTGTCCCAGAGGTCTCTGAGACTGTCCTCAATTCTTTTCATTCTTTTTTCTTTATTCTGTTCTGCAGTCTTATTTCCACCATTTTATCTTCCACGTCACTTATCTGTTCTTCTGCCTCATTTATTCTACTATTGATCCCTTACAGAGAATTTTTAAAATCATTTATTGTGTTTTTCATCATTGCTTGTTTGCTCTTTAGTTCTTCTAGGCCCTTGTCAAACGTTTCTTCTATTTTCTCCTTTCTATTTCCAAGACTTTTGATCATCTTTACTATCATTACTCTGAATTCTTTTTCAGGTAGACTGCCTATTTCCTCTTCATTTGTTTGGTCTGAAGAGTTTTTATCTTGCTCCTTCATCTGCTGTGTTGTTCTTTGTCTTCTCATTTTGCTTAAATTACTGTGTTTGGGGTCTCCTTTTCACAGGCTACTGGTACGTAGTTCCTGTTGTCTGTGGTGTCTGCCCCCAGTGGTTAAGGTTGGTTCAGTGGGTTGTGTAGGCATCCTGGTGTAGGGGACTAGTGCCTGTGTTCTGGTGGATGAGGCTGGATCTTGTCTTTCTGGTGGGCAGTTCCGCCTCTGGTGGTGTTTTTTGGGGGGTCTGTGATCTGATTATGACTTTAGGCAGCCTCTCTGCTTATGGGTGGTATTTTGTTCCTGTCTTGCTAGTTGTTTGTCATAGGGTGTCCAGCACTGTAGCTTGCTGGTCATTGAGTGGAGCTGGGTCTTGGCCTTGAGATGGAGATCTCTGGGAGATTTTCACCATTTGATATTACGTGGATCTGGGAGGTCTCTGGTGGACCAGTGTCCTGAACTCAGATTTCCCACGTCAGAGGCACAGGCCTGCCGCCCAGCCGGAGCACCTAGACCCTGTCATCCATACGGCTAAGAAGAAAAGGGAGAAGAAAAGAAAGAAAGAAAGGAAGAGAGAGAGAGAGAGAGAGAGAGAGAGAGAGAGAGAGAGGGTGGGGGGAGGGAGGGAGAGAGAGAAAGAAAGAAAGAAAGAAAGAAAGAAAGAAAGAAAGAAAGAAAGAAAGAAAGAAAGAAAAAAGAAAAGAAAGAAAGCAAGAAAAAATATAATAAAGTTGTTAAGATAAAAACAAAAAATAATTATTAAATTTTTTTTAAAAAATTAATTTAAAAAAAGGAAAGAAAGAAAGAAGAGAGCAACCAAACCAAAAAACAAATCCACCAATGATAACAAGTGCTAAAAACTATACTAAAAAAAATGGACAGAACCCTAGGACAAATGGTAAAAGCAAAGCTATACAGACAAAATCACACACAGAAGCATACACATGCACACTCACAAAACGAGAATAAGGCAATATATATATATCCTTGCTCCCAAAGTCCACCACCGCAATTTGGGATGATTCATTGTCTATTCAGGTATTCCACAGATGCAGGGTACATCGAATTGAGTGTGGAGATTTAATCTGCTGCTCCTGAGGCTGCTGGGAGAGGCTTCCCTTTCTCTTCTTTATTCGCACAGCTCCTGGGGTTCAGCTTTGGATTTGGCCCCGCCTCTGCATGTAGGTCACCTGAGGTCATCTGTTCCCGCTCAGACCAGATGGGGTTAAAGGAGTAGCTTATTAGGGGGCTATGGCTCACTCAAGACGGGGGGTGGGGGCTGGTGGGCAGGGAGGGAGGGCGGGGTGCGGAATGCAGTCCGATACTGTGGCGGCAGAGGCCGTCATGACCTTGCACCAGCCTGAGACATGCTGTGTGTTCTCCCGGGAAGTTGTCCCTGGATCACGGGACCCTGATAGTGGCGGGCTACGCAGGCTCCTGGGAGGGGAGGTGTGGATAGTGACCTGTGCTTGCACACAGGCTTCTTGGTGGCTGCAGCAGCAGCCTTAGCATTTCATGCCCATCTCTGGGTTCCTTGCTGATAGCTGTGGCTTGTGCCCGTCTCTGGAGCTCCTTTAGGTGGTGCTCTTAATCCCCTCTCCTCGTGCACCATGAAATAAAGAGGCAAGAAAAAGTCTCTTGCCTCTTCGGCAGCTCCAGACCTTGTCCCCAGACACACTCCCACCTAGCTGTGGTGCACTAGCCCCCTTCAGGCTGTGTTCATGCAGCCAACCCCAGTCCTCTCCCTGAGATCCGACCTCCGAAGCTGGAGCCTCAGCTCCCAGCCCCCACCCACCCTGGTGGGTGAGCAGACAAGCCTCGCAGGCTGGTGAGTGCTGGCCGCCACCCATCCTCCGTGAGGGAATCTCTCCATTTTGCCCTCCGCACCCCTGTTGCTGCGCTGTCCTCCGTGGCTCTGAAGCTTCCCCCCTCCAAGCCCATGTTCTTAATTACTGCACTACTGTGTCTCCTGGGAACATTTATTTCTAAATTAATGGGAATAATGAGCCAATAACTGAATATAACAATATGTTTCTTAAATGTCATTATATGCAATATATTTAATAAATGAATATATTTCCTACCTGTGTATGATTTGGGAGCTGTCTGTATAATGCTTAGTAATTTTTCAAAGAGCATGTACATGCATTATTTCATTTCACAGACTTGAAAGCTTAGAGGACAGATTTAAGGCAAACTAGAAAGCGTGAGGCAATTGAGAATATAGTTTCATGTTTTAAAAGATTGTGAGAAGGATAGCTCTAAGTCATTTAGAGAAGATTTCATGAAGGGCACAAATAAATTACCTTGAACTTTGAAAAAGAGAGAGGTTTAGGATTGCCAGAGAAGTATTGAGAATGCTGGGTGTGGTGGGCAGAAGAGTGTCAGTGAGAACCTGAGGCAGGAGTGCTCCTGTGTGGGGCTGAATGCAGTGGAGAGACTGAGTCCAGGGAGAGCTGGTTGAATAGGAAGATCAGACTAGTGCCTCAGCTTCTTCAGTGCCCGCTGAGGATCTGCTGCTTGAACTGAAAGGCAGGAAGTAGCCATTGTGAGTTGCCACGTGAAGTAGTAAAAACAGGCCCTCCTCCAGTGTCTGAATGCTACAGGAGGAAGGTATTAGCGGCAAAGAAGTCATCTCCCAAACTAATTACTCATTTTGATATGAGATGCTTAGGAAAGGATCCATTCAACTGAGGCCTAAATATCTGCTGGAGCCTGGTTTGAATGCTGGTAAGTGGTAACAATGGTTACAATGGAAGACTCCTGGGGTTTATTAGTGTAGGACCTGTGGTCCTACAGTTTTTCTTCTGTAGTCAGTTTCTTGAAATGTTCTCTTCAAACCTAAAGATCTCAGAGTATAAGGTACTTAATTTTAAATACTAGAAAAACATATTATTAAGCAAGGCAAACATTATTTTTTGGATTTTCTAGTATTGGGCATTACCTCAGGTTTTGTCCCTCCAAATAAGGAGTTGGTTCATTCTTCATTCAGGAAAATCTCAGTGATGTTAAAGTTTTACTCATGTTTTGAAAATTCTTCAATATTTAAAACAGAATTCAGTTTGAGAACAGTGAAGATGAAGAAGTAAACTCACTGAAGCTCAGCCTTCTCACCTGGGTTCAGGAAGACGTTTTCCTGGCTGTGAGCCACAGTCAGTCCACCCCAAGCTCTGTCATTCACCATCTGACTGTGGCCGCTTCTGAGATGGATAACAAGCAAGGACACCTCAATATTAGGCATTCCAACAATTTCCTGTATTCCACGTGTTAATATGTGGATAGAGTTAGGCTTCTGTCTTTTATGAGCCTAGGACTTTATTTTTACTTGCACTGAGCAGAGTTGAGGGGCAGTGGCTTCCTTTTTAGACATACTTAGCAAGAGGGTTAAGTCTAGTTTTTAGTCATGTCAAAATATAGATTAAAATGCATCCAGAATTGGTGAAAAATAGCACAAATACCAATAGATGAGGCAGAAAATTTTTAAGGTGTGTTAAGAATTTTAATTCAGCTTATACTTACATTCCAGCAGAGTAATTATTAGCCTATGAGAATTAGCCACTCTAATTACCCTTGTTAGTTATTAAAATCAATTATGAGATCTATATATATGCACTTCGTTTTGATTTAGCGACTTCAAAATACTTCTTCCGGCCTCCTATATATTTTGTTTGGCACTTGATTGCATTTATTACTAGAAAGCCTCTTCTATTTTTCTTTGATAAAATTTCATAGCTCCCTGGCCCTGAGTTTCATTTTGATTCCTGACTGCATCTTTGTCACGTAACAGGTTTCATTAATGAATGCTGTTTTCTGTATTGCAAGCCCTGTTGTGCAGCAGATAGCATTGTCTGGACAGCTCCGAGAAATCCTCAGGTTTCCAGTGTCAAAACTCGGCACCTTAGTCATACATTGATAGTAATCCCCAGATTCACATGTAATTAAAGGTCTACTGGTTAGCTTGAAATTCTGAAAACCGTTGTTGCAAAATTAGGAACCTGTCTTTATTGTATACATAAAGCATATTCCAAATGCAGTCATTAACTTCTAATCTTTGAATGATAATGCTTCATATTTTTAAAAAGTATTTATTTATTTCTGATTTATTTTGGCTGCGCCAGGTCTTAGCTGCGGCACACAGGATCTTTTCTAGTTGTGGCATGCGGTATCTAGTTCCCCAACCAGGGATCGAACCCGGGCTCCCTGCAATGGGAGTGTGGAGTCTTAACCACTGGACCACTAGGGAAATCCCAATAATGCTTCGTATTTTTAAGAAGGTTTTGTGAATATGTCTGGATGCAGAATATGTGCTAGCTGCATGCAGACTTAACAGGGGCTTCCTTTGGAAAACAGAGCAATTTACATTAGAAATGCCTAAATTATGCATGTTTCTACTACTCCAAATTTGAAGTTTTTTTTTAATGATTATCTTGTAAAAGGTAGATGCCGTCATCTCATTTGCTGTAAAGGAAGTGAGAAGTCATTTAAAATATATTTCTGCTGCTTTGACTTTTTTTTCTCAAAAAAGACTGTTTTGTTCATGCAAAATGTTAATGTCTTTGATGAATATGTAGTCCCCCAATCAGCTTATAGCTTACATTTACTATAGCTTGTGCTTTGTAAAAGGTACTCGTTTAAGTGCATTTCCTATATTAACTCACTTATTTCTCACAATACCTCTCTGAAGTATGTACTGTTGGCGCCCTCATTTTACAGCTGAGGCAGCTGAGGCACAGAGCAGTTTAAGTAACTTGCCTGAGATAACGCAGGTGGAGCCAGGATCCAATCCCAGCCATTGCACCTCCAGAGTCTATTCCCTTAACTTCTCAGATAATTTATCCTCCCCAAACTTGTGGCATTTGGGGGTCTTTTGTAGATTTTTTTAAAACTCTTTGAATAAATGTTAGCATTGGCACCATTTGCTTTTATCGTATCTCTTCCACTTCCTTTAAGACATGTCTACTCTTGGTTCATTGACTGAGGAAAAACTAAAATGGCAATAACAGATTCCCCTCTTCCCATTAAGGGAGACCCACAGATTTCTATGAATGAGTATAATAGCAATAGAGGTATTAAGCGTGCTCACTTCCCTACAGATTCACTGCTTTATTTAATGCAGTAAATTGAAATAAGTTGCAATAAGTCATATAAAGTTTCTGCCAGAATAGGAGTGATGACCTCACAATGTAGACACCTAGTTTATTGACATTGTGGAAAATAATGTCATGTGACAGGTAATTGCTTTACCTGGGCTTGTGCTTGCAACAGTTTATCTATTAGTGTGTATATACATATGGGTGTGCATTTATTATATTTATGTTATATTGAAATAGGCAGTGCAGCACCAAAGGAAAATTATATCTTTTTCTGTTTTGCAAAATCAATGAAATGTCAGTACTTTTGAGAAAAATGGTCTGTTCAAGACTTCCTCATTTCCTTTTTTTTTTTTTTTTAAACTCTTGTCAGTTCATCTGTGACAGTGGGTGGGGTCATAATCAGTTTGTGCTGCAACTCCAAGACCAAGTCAGTAGCACTGCAGGTGGCTGGTGGTCAGATAATTAAGTACCTTTGGGATGAGTATCAAAATGTTAGGAAAGCATGTTTATGACTTACGTAGATATTTAATTCTTGAGCACATATACTTGTATCTTATCAGTGCTGTGGTGGTTATTAGGACTTTTAACTACCCTGAAAAACTATCCCTAATCTATAGAGTGGAATTAGCAGGTGTGTTCTCCCTGTATTTTCTCTTGTAATGAACTGGAGTACTTTAATGAGTTTCTGAAACACATTTGGAAAGTGATTTAAATTGCATGTTAAGCATTTTAGCAAGTATTAGTGTAACAGTTTTTTTTTGGTTGTTGTTTTTTTTTTTTTTTTTTTTTTTACAAAGAGCAGATCAGCTCTTGGTAAACATCATCTGCCAATCCTGCAGAATCACCCTCTCTGGCTGTTGAACCATAGAAGAACCCTGGTGAATTTCCTGTTCGATTTCCTTATCTGTGCACACAGACCGAATTGGCCATGATTGTAGGAGAGGTAAGTAAACACAAGGCAGAAAAACTTACCACTTAGAGCAATGACCCAGAAAGTGATAGCATTAAGTAGAAAGAGTGTGTGCTTTGGAGGTGGACCTGCGTGTCCACTAAATCTCAAGGCAACAATGAGAAGTTACTCACTGTCAACAATGAGAAGTTTCCTGAGCCTCAGCCTCTCAATCTCTGAAATGAGATTAAGAGATTTCCTGGCATGTAGTAGTTAGTTGATTCCTTTCCTTGGAAGTATAAATTCAAAAACAGAAAAATGCAACTGGCAGACATTTATCTCCAGTTGTACAAAACATTCAAAGTTAGTTTTATAAGTAACTTTTGGGGACAACAGAAATGTAACCTTGAAACTAGTATTCAGTAGGTTATCATTCATCAAATATTAGAATGCCTATAATTGTGGCAGGTGGTAGGACACAGTGGTTAAAAAACCAAACAGCTGACTAATTCCTGCCCTTCTGGAATTTTTAATCTGTCAATATGGGTATGGCTGTCCCTTCTGATAGGAGAATGAAGTAGATGAGCAGGGTGTAATGGTAGAGAATAGAGAAGTGTTTGAGGCTAGTTAGAGGACGGTAGCTGTGAGGATGGGGAGACCAACTTTTGGTGGTCTGGGAAAGCCTCTAGGAGGTGGTGGTGTATGTGCTGAGTGTGAAGAAAAAGAAAGCTCTATCTCTGAGAAAGGGAGAGTGTTCCAGGGAGGAGAAACTGTACATACTGTGAGCTTAGAAAGAGCTCAGCTTATTCAAGGAACCTAATGGAAGCAATGGCTAGACCTTAGTGATAGGCCATGGGAAGGAGTGTGGCTTTGCTCATTTAACATAGATTGGGAAACTGATGACTTTAATCAGGGAGTAGTGTGATGTGCTTCATGGTTTGAAAGGTTATTCTGGCTGCCCAGTAGAGAGTAGGTTGAAAGGGACGGGAGCTGAAGTGGCTGTGAGTGGAGGCAGTGAGGGCCGAAAGGTGATATGTTTGAGACATGCGTAGGAGATAGAAATGGCAGGGCTTGCTGATGCACTGGATGCACCATAGTCCACTTTGCACTAGACCAACCACATCTTAGGCATCTTAAGTCCCCATTGCAAGGACCTAGATGTGAAATCATAGGGCAATGGAACCATGTAATAGAAGAGTTTGGTTTAACTAGTTTGGTTAGAATTGTTTGTAATTTCATATTTTATTTCTTTGCAGGAATGTGTCCTTGGTCTGACTGACAGATGTCACTTTTTCATCAGTGACACTGAGGTATCAAGGCTTGTTCTGACACTGGATCTTTCTCAGTCTTGGCTCCAAGTAATATAGCTAACTCTCCCCTTTGCCTCCCCGACCTTTTGTAGGTTGCTTCAAATATCACATCATTTGCAGTATATGGTGAGTTTTTATTGTTAACGACTCATTCCCATACTTGCCACTGTTTTTGCCTGAGAGATGCTTCATTGAAAAGTAAGTTTTCGGTGTATGAAATAGAAAATAGTCCCTGCTCTAATATCATTTGTCCTTTGAAGTCTTGATGACTTAAGATTGTTGCATACAATTTGTTGCTGTTTATCATGGAGTCCTAGACTGGAGAAAACTTTTCAAGTTCATTTACTTAGCCCCTAATCTCAACATAATATCTCAGTTGAATCACTCTACACCAGTTAGCAAAGAGAAGGAGGTCCTTCCTTAAGCAGCACATCCTAAGGTAAACAAAAATTTTCAGGAAATTTTTTAATATAACTAATATTTTACTTTGAATTACCATGTAGGCACCAAACTGGCAATATGCTCAATCTTCTTTGTAATCTTTCTTTTCTCACTGTGGCAACCCTCTATTGTGTATCTGAAGGACTCCATCTCATGGTTCGTAGGAAATAGGCCATATTTTTTTCTGTGTTCCATGCCCCCCCACCCAGTGTGTATGTGTGTGCATGCACACAATTTTCTTATGAAAATAAAAAAAAGCCCACTTATTTTCTTTGCTTCTATTGATAACTTGGAAACAGGGAACCTTTCACTGATACGATCATAGCTTTATCAGTACAAGAAGACAGAGAGAAGCTGCCCAATCCTCCCTGTGTTTTCCATATCAGTTGAGAAGTTGTGTATGGGCATGTGCATGAGGGCTCTGTGAGAGAGCACAAGATTCTGGGATAAGGCTGTTTATCAGAGGGGCTAATGGTCTTGAGGCTGAGTGAGAGAGCAGTGTGGCTTAGTTGTTAATTGCTTCCTTCTACTTTGGATAATGTGCAGTTTCAGCTGCAGTTAATGGAGAGTGGCTTGTCCTGACAGTGATTCTTAAGGCTTAGCCTATGGTGTCTTTAGCATTACAGGCAGGCCTGAGCAGCAGCCATGTGTCTAATGGGGAATCTCTGCGGAAGGTGGAGAGGGGTTCATGCATTGTCACTGTTGTGCCCCAGGACACAAAGCTTATATTACAGGTAAGCTGATTTTTCAGGCTATATTTCCGATAGTCATTTGGCAGTAAATACCAAACAGAATTCTTGTGGATTATATTTTAGGCTCTCTTAACATTTGTATTAATTTATTATAAGCCTTTCCTTGCTAAGTTCTCTGCTAGCTTTATACAAAGGAATGTTAATACAGGCTCTGCCCAGTAAGGCTAAGAGGGAAACTTCTCTTAAAAGTCAAAATAGATTTTGAACATAACTAAATTTTGCCAAAAATATGCTCATTTGACAGTGTTGTGTTAGTTCTCTAAGAAGAGTTAGGTAAAGTTGTATATCCTGGGTATTTAAAATGTTTCTATTTAATTAAAAATGTTATTGATTTGATTTATTTATTTTAAGATGCCGAGGGGAAACTTAGAAGTTATTCATCATCAAGCCCTGATTTTAGCTCAAATTCGGAAGTGGTTGGACAAGTAAGTACCATGTATATGATTAGTTAGCTTATTGTTATGACTTACGTGTGAAGACAGCAAGTATTCCATTAAGATTTTTAAAACATAAAAGTCTAAATCTTTCATTACATATGTCTTCAATCAGATTCTCAGAGGTTCTCTTTTTTTCACACTTTGCTTCTTATATCGTATGGTGTAATAGACATTCCTAGCAGAAGGAATCATGAGGCTCATTGTATGAAACACGTCTTCCTAGCCTAAGGGGAACCATATGGGCTTTAGATGTCCTGTGAACCCAGGGAAATTTTACACCACCCTGTGTCTCTGTGTATTAGTCCAGGCAGAAGACACAAGGCTTTCAGCAGACTTATAAAAAGTCCTGTGATGCAAAAATGCCTGAGCCACTGTTGTGAAGGAAATGATCCATTGTTTGAATCTCTGAATTTGGGGGAAACTTTATACTGGAAAGATGTTTACTAATATTTTGTTAAAAAAGAAAGTAGACATCTACACGTGGAACAACTCCTACAGAACACCTACTGAATGCTGGCAGAAGACCTCAGACCTCCCAAAAGGCAAGAAACCCCCCACGTACCTGCGTAGGGCAAAAGAAGAAAATAATACACAGAGACAAAAGGATAGGGATGGGACCTGCACCAGTGGGAGGGAGCTGTGAAGGAGGAAAGGTTTCCACACAGCAGGAAGCCCCTTCACGGGCAGAGACTGTGGGTGGCAGAGGGGGGAAGCTTCGGAGCCGTGGAGGAGAGCACAGCAAGAGCGGTGCGGGGGGCAAAGCGGAGAGATTCCCCCACAGAGGATCGGTGCCAACAGGTACTCACCAGCCCGAGAGGCTTGTCTGATCCCCCGCCGGGGCGGGCAGGGCTGGGAGCTGAGTCTCGGGCTTCGGTCGGAGCACAGGGAGAGGACTGGGGTTGGTGGCATGAACACAGCCTGCAGGAGGTTAGTGCACCACGGCTGGCCGGGAGGGAGTCCGGGAAAAAGTCTAGGCCTGCCAAAGAGGCAAGAGACTGTTTCTTCCCTCTTTGTTTGCTGGTGCGCGAGGAGAGGGGATTAAGAACGCTGCTTAAAGGAGCTCCAGAGACGGGCACGAGCCGCGGCTAAAAGTGTGGACCTCAGAGACAGGCATGAGACGCTAAGGCTGCTGCTGCCACCACCAAGAAGCCTCTGTGCGAGCACAGGTCACTATCCACACCCCCCTTCCGGGGAGTCTGTGCAGCCCGCCAGTGCCAGGGTCCCGGCATCCAGGGACAACTCCCCCGGGAGAACTCACAGAGTGACTCCGGCTAGTGCGTCACGTTGGCCTCTGCTGCCGCAGGCGCACCCCACATCCATACCCCTCCCTACCCCAGGCCTGAGTGAGCCAGAGCCCCCGAATCAGCAGCTCCTTTAACCCCATCCTGTCTGAGTGAAGAACAGACGCCCTCCGGCGACCTACAAGCAGAGGCGGGGCCAAATCCAAAGCTGAGCCCCTGGGAGTTGTGAGAACAAAGAAGAGAAAGGGAAATCTCTCCCAGCAGCCTCAGAAGCAGCGGATTAAAGCTCCACAATCAACTTGATGTACCCTGCATCTGTGGAATACATGAATAGACAAGGAATCATCAGAAATTAAGGAGGTGGACTTTGAGAGCAAGATTTATGATTTTTTTCCCCTTCTCCTCTTTTTGTGAGTGTGTATGTATATGCTTCTGTGTTTGATTTTGTCTGTATAGCTTTGCTTCCACCATTTGTCTGAGGTTCCTATCAGTCCGTTTTTTTTGTTGAATTTTTTTCTTAATAATTACTTTTTATTTTAATAACTTTATTGTATTTTACTTTATCTTTGTTCTTTCTTTCCTTCCTTCCCTCCTTTAGACAATGAATCATCCCAAATGGAGGAGGTGGGCTTTGAGAGCAAGATTTATGATTTTTTTCCCCTTTTCCTCTTTTTGTGAGTGTGTTTTTGTATGCTTCTGTGTGAGATTTTGTATGTATAGCTTTGCTTCCACCATTTCTCCGAGGGTCCTATCCACCCATTTTTTTTTTGAAATTTTTTCTTAATAATTACTTTTTTTTTTTAATTTTTATTTATTTATGTATGGCTGTGTTGGCTCTTCGTTTCTGTGCGTGGGCTTTCTCTGGTTGCAGCGAGCAGGGGCTACTCTTCATCGCGGTGAGTGGGCCTCTCACTATCACGGCCTCACTCGTTGCGGAGCACAGGCTCCAGACGTGTAGGCTCAGTAATTGTGGCCCACGGGGCTAGTTGCTCCGCAGCATGTGGGATCTTCCCAGACCAGGGCTCGAACCCGTGTCCCCTGCATTGGCAGGCAGACTCTCAACCACTGCGCCACCAGGGAAGCCCAATAATTACTTTTTTATTTTAATAACTTTATTGTATTTTACTTTATCTTCATTCTCTCTTTCCTTCCTTCCCTCCTTTAGACAACAAATCATCCCAAATTGAGGAGGTGGACTTTGAGAGCAAGATTTATGATTTTTTCCTCTTTTCCTCTTTTTGTGAGTCTGTATTTGTATGCTTCTGTGTGAGATTTTGTCCGTATAACTTTGCTTACACCAATTGTCCTAGGGTTCTATCCATCCGTTTTTTTCTCTTAATATTTTTTTTCATAACTTTATTATATTTTATCTTTATTTTACTTTATCTTCTTTCTTTTTTCCTTCCTTCCCCCCCTACTTCCTTCCTTCCTCCTTCCCTCCCTCCCTCTCTCCTTTCTTTCTTTCTTTCTATGTCTACTACTTCTTTCTTTCTACTTTTTCCGGCTTTTATTCTGAGCCATGTGGATGAAAGGATCTTGGTGCTTAAACCAGGAGTCAGTGCTGTGCCTCTGAGATGGGAGAGACAACTTCAGGACACTGATCCACAACAGACCTCCCAGCTCCATATAATATCAAATGGCAAAAATCTCCCAGAGATCTCCATCTAAACACCAGCACCCAGCTTCACTCAACGACCAGCAAGCTACAGGGCTGAACATCCTATGCGAAACAACTAGCAAGACAGGAACACAAACCCACCTATTACCAGAGAGGCTGCCTTAAATCATCATAAATCCACAGACACGCCGAAACACACCACCACACGTGGAATTGCCCACCAGAAAGACAAGATCCAGCCTCATCCGCCAGCACACAGGCACTAATCCCCTCTATCAGGAAGCCTACACAACCCACTGAACCAACCTTAGCCACTGGGGACAGACACCAAAAGCAATGGGAACTACTAAGCTGCAGCCTGCAAAAAGGAGACCCCAAACACAGTAAGATAAGAGAAATGAGAAGACAGAAAAAAACCACAGCAGATGAAGGAGAAAGATAAAAACCCACCAGACCTAACAAATGAAGGGGAAATAGGAAGTCTACCTGAAAAAGAATCCAGAATAATCATAATAAAAATGACCTAAAACCTTGGAATAGAATAGACAAAATGCAAGAAACATTTAACAAGGAAGTAGAAGAACTAAAGAAGCAAACAACGATGAACAACACAATAAATGAAATGAAAAATACTGTAGATGTGTTCAATAGCAGAATAACTGAGGCAGAAGAACGGATAAGTGACCAGGAAGATAAAATAGCAGAAATAACTACTGAAGAGAAGAATAAAGAAAAAGAATGGAAAGAATAGAGGACAGCCTGAGAGACCTCTGGGACAACACTAAATGCAACAACATTCGAATTATAGGGGTTCAAGAAGAAGAAGAGAAAAGTAAAGGGACAGAGAAAATATTTGAAGAGATTATAGTTGAAAACGTCCCTAATATGAGAAAGGAAATAGTTAATCAAGTCCAGGAAGCACAGAGAGTCCCATACAGGATAAATACAATGAGAAGTAGGCCAAGACACATATTAATCAAACTGTCAAAAATTAAATACAAAGAAAACATATTAAAAGCAGCAAGGGAAACACAACGAATAACACACAAGGAAATCCCCATAAGGTTAAGAGCTGACCTTTCAGCAGAAACTCTGCAAGCCAGAAGGGACTGGCAGGACCTATTTAAATTGATGAAAGGGAAAACTCTACAACCAATATTACTCAACCCAGCAAGGAATTCATTCAGATTTCATGGAGAAATTAAAACCTTTACAGACAAGCAAATGCTGAGGGAGTTCAGCACCACGAAACCAGCTCTGCAACAACTGCTAAAAGAACTTCTCTAGGCAAGAAACACAAGACAAGGAAAAGACATACAATAACGAACCCCAAAACATTAAGAAAATAGGAATAGGAACATACATATCGATAATTACCTTAAATGTAAATGGACTAAATGCTCCCACCAAGACACACATTGGCTGAATGGATACAAAAACAAGACCCATATATTTGCTGTCAACAGGAGACACACTTCAGACCTAGAGACACTTACAGACTGAAAGTAAGGGGATGGAAAAAGATATTTCATGCAAATGCAAACCAAAAGACAGCTGGAGTAGCAAATCACATATCAGACAAAATAGACTTAAAAATAAAGACTATTAGAAGAGACAAAGAAGGACACTACACAATGATCAAGGTATCAATCCAAGAAGAAGATATAACAATTGTAAATATTTATGCACCCAACATAGGAGCACCTCAATACATAAAGCAGATACAAAGAGCCATAAAAGAGGAAATCGACAGTAACACATTCATAGTAGGGGACGTTAACACCCCACTTTCACCAATGGAGAGATCATCCAAAATGAAAATAAATAAGGAAACAGAAGCTTTAAATGATACATAAAACAAGATGGACTTAATTGATATTTATAGGACATTCCATCCAAAAACAACAGATACACATTTTTTCTCAAGTGCTCATGGAACATTCTCCAGGATAAATCATATCTTGGGTCACAAATCAAATGTTGGTAAATTTAAGAAAATTGAAATTGTATCGAGTATCTTTTCTGACAACAGCGCTATGAGACTAGATATCAATTACAGGAAAAGATCGGTAAAAAAATACATACACATGGAGGCTAAACAATACACTACTTAATAACGAAGTGATCACTGACGAAATCAAAGAGGAAATCAAAAAATACCTAGAAAGGTATGACAATGGAGACACGACGACCCAAAATCTATGGGAGGCAGCAAAAGCAGTTCTAAGAGGGAAGTTTATAACAATACAATCCTACCTTAAGAAACTGGAAACATCTCGAATAAACAACCTACCCTGCACCTAAAGCAATTAGAGGAAGAAGAACAAAAAAAAAAAAGTTAGCAGAAGGAAAGAAATCATAAAAATCAGATCAGAAATAAATGAAAAAGAAATGAAGGAGATGATAGCAAAGATCAATAAAACTAAAAGCTTGTTCTTTGAGAAGATAAACAAAATTGATAAACCATTAGCCAGACTCATCAGGAAAAAAAGGGAGAAGACTCAAATCAATAGAATTAGAAATGAAAAAGGAGAAGTAACAACAGAAACTGCAGAAATACAAAACATCATGAGAGATTACTACAAGCAACTCTATGCCAAATAAAAATGGACAACCTGGCAGAAATGGACAAATTCTTAGAAATGCACAAGCTGCCAAAACTGAATCAGGAAGAAATAGAAAATATGAAGAGACCAATCACAAGCACTGAAATTGAAACTGTGATTATAAATCTTCCAAAAACCAAAAGCCCAGGACCAGACGGCTTCACAGGTGAATTCTATCAAACATTTAGAGAAGAGCTAACACCTATTCTTCTCAAACTCTTCCAAAATATAGCAGAGGGAGGAACACTCCCAAACTCATTCTACTAGGCCACCATGACCCTGATACCAAAAACAGACAAGGATGTCACAAGGAAAACAAACTACAGGCCAATAACACTGATGAATATAGGTGCAAAAATCCTCAACATAATACTAGCAAACAAAATCCAACAGCACATTAAACGGATCATACACCATGATCAAGTGGGGTTTATTCCAGGAATGCAAGGATTCTTCAGTATACGCAAATCAATAAACATGATACCCCATACTAACAAATTGAAGGAGAAAAACAATATGATCATCTCAATAGATGCAGAGAAAGCTTTCGACAGAATTAAACACCATTTATGATAAAAACCCTACAGAAAGTAGGCATAGAGGGAACTTTCCTCAACATAATAAAGGCCACATATGACAATCCCACAGCCAACACTGTTATCAATGGTGAAAAACTGAAAGCATTTCCACAAAGATCACGAACAAGATAAGGTTGCCCACTCTCACCACTATTATTCAACATAGTTTTGGAAGTTTTAGCCACAGCAATCAGAGAAGAAAAGGAAATAAAAGGAATCCAAATTGGAAAAGAAGAAGTAAAGCTGTCACTGTTTGCAGATGACATGATACTATACACAGAGAATCCTAAAGATGCTACCAGAAAACTACTAGAGCTAATCAATGAATTTGGTAAAGTAGCAGGATACAAAATTAATGTGCAGAAATCTCAGGCATTCCTATACAGAAATGATGAAAAATCTGAAAGTGAAATCAAGAAAACACTCCCATTTACCATTGCAACAAAAAGAATAAAATATCTAGGAATAAACCTAACTAGGGAGACAAAAGACCTGTATGCAGAAAATTATAAGGCACTGATGAAAGAAATTAAAGACGATACAAGCAGATGGAGAGATATACCATGTTATTGGATTGGAAGACTCAACATTGTGAAAATGACTACTACCCAAAGCAATCTATAGATTCAATGCAATCCCTATCAAACTACCACTGGCATTCTTCACAGAACTAAAACAAAAAAATTCACAATTTGTATGGAAACACAAAAGACCCCAAATAGCCAAAGCAATCTTGAGAACAAAAAACCGAGCTGGAGGAATCAGGCTCCCTTACTTCAGACTGTACTACAAAGCTACAGTAATCAAGATATTATGGTATTGGCACACAAACAGAAATATAGATCAATGGAACAGGATAGAAAGCCCAGAGATAAACCCACGCACATATGGACACCTTATCTTTGATAAAGGCAGAAATATACAGTGGAGAAAGGACAGCCTCTTCAATAAGTGCTGCTGGGAAAACGGGACAGCTACATGTAAAAGTATGAGCATAGATCACTCCCTAACACCATACACAAAAAGAAGCTCAAAATGGATTAAAGACCTAAATGTAAGGCTAGAAACCATCAAACTCTTAGAGGAAAATATAGGCAGAACACTCTATGACATAACAGCAAGATCGTTTTTGACTCATCTCCTAGAGAAATGGAAGTAAAAACAAAAATAAATGGGACCTAATAAAACTTCAAAGCTTTTGCACAGCAAAGGAAACCATAAACAAGACCAAAAGACAACCCTCAGAATGGGAGAAAATATTTTCAAATGAATCAACTGACACAAGATTAATCTCCAAAATTTACAAGCAACTCATGCAGCTGAATAACAAAAAAACAAACAACCCAATCCAAAAATGGGCAGAAGATCTAAATAGACATATCCCCAAAGAAGATATACAGACTGCCAACAAACACATGAAAGAATGCTCAACATCATTAATCATTAGAGAAATGCAAATCAAAACTACAATGAGATATCATCTCACACCGGTCAGAATGGCCATCATCAAAAAATCTAGAAACAATGCTGGAGAGGGTGTGGAGAAAAGGGAACCCTCTTGCACTGCTGGTGGGAATGTGAATTGCTTCAGCCACTGTGGAGCACAGTTTGGAGGTTCCTTAAAAAACTACAAATAGAACTACCATATGACCCAGCAATCCCACTACTGGGCATATACCCTGAGAAAACCAAGTTTAAAAAGAGTCATGTACCAAAATGTTCATTGCAGCTCTATTTACAATAGCCAAGAGATGGAAACAACCTAAGTGCCCATCATCAGATGAATGAATAAAGAAGATGTGGCACATATACACAATGGAATATTACTCAGCCATAAAAAGAAACGAAATTGAGCTATTTGTAATGAGGTGGATAGACCTTGAGTCTGTCATACAGAATGAAGTAAGTCAGAAGGAGAAAGACAAATACCGTATGCTAACACATATATATGGAATTTAAGGAAAAAAATGGTATGAAGAACCTAGGGGTAAGACAGGAATAAAGACACAAACCTACTGGAGAACGGACTTGAGGATATGAGGAGGGGGAGGGGTGAGCTGGGATACGGCGAGGGAGGGGCATGGACATATATATACTAACAAACGTAAGGTAGATAGCTAGTGGGAAGTAGCCGCTTGGGAGAGGGATATCGTCTTGGTTCTTTGTGACCGCCTGGAGGGGTGGGAAAGGGAGGGTACGAGGGAGGGAGACGCAAGGGACGAGATATGTGAACGTGTGTATATGTATAACTGTTTCACTTTGTTATAAAGTAGAAACTGACACACCATTGTAAAGTAATTATACCTCAATAAAGATGTTAAAAAAAAAAAAAAACATTGTGAAAATGACTCTACTACCCAAAGCAATCTACAGATTCAATGCAATCCCTATCAAAACACCACTGGCATTTTTCACAGAACTATAACAAGCAATTTCTCAATTTGTAAGGAAACGCAGAAGACCCCGAATAGCCAAAGTAATGAGAATGAAATACGGACCTGGAGGAACCAGGCTCCCTGACTT
This sequence comes from Inia geoffrensis, assembly GCA_036417435.1. NCBI lineage: Eukaryota > Metazoa > Chordata > Mammalia > Artiodactyla > Iniidae > Inia > Inia geoffrensis. The sequence continues at coordinate 61,618,226 of CM070920.1, forward strand.
CAGACTATGCTACAAAGGTACAGTAATCAAGACAGTATGGTACTGGCAGAAAAACAGAAAGATCAATGGAACAGGATAGAAAGCCCAGACATAAACCCACGCACATATGTTCACCTTATCTTTGGTAAAGGAGGCAGGAAAGTACAGTGGAGAAATGACAGCCTCTTCAATAAATGGTGCTGGGAAAAGTGGACAGGTATATGTAAAAGTATGAGATTAGATCACTCCCTAACACCGTACACAAAAATAACTCAAAATGGATTAAAGACCTAAATGTAAGGCCAGAAACTATCAAACTCTTAGAGGAAAACTTAGGCAGAACACTCTATGACATAAATCACAGCGAGATACTTTTTGACCCACCTCCTAGAAGAATGGAAATAAAAACAAAAATAAACAAATGGGACCTAATGAAACTTCAAAGCTTTTGCACAGCAAAGGAAACCATAAACAAGACCAAAAGACAACCCTCAGAATGGGAGAAATAATTTGCAAATGAAGCAACTGACAAAGGATTAATTTCCAAGATTTACAAGCAGCTCATTCAACTCAATAACAAAAAAACAAACAACCCATTCCAAAAATGGAGAGAAGACCTAAATAGCCATTTCTCCAAAGAAGATATACAGATTGCCAACAAACACATGAAAGAATGCTCAACATCATTAATCATTAGAGAGATGCAAATCAAAACTACAATGAGATATCATCTCACACCGGTCAGAAAGGCCATCATCAAAAAATCTAGAAACAGTGCTGGAGAGGGTGTGGAGAAAAGGGAACCCTCTTGCACTGCTGGTGGGAATGTGAATTTGTACAACCACTATGGAGAACAGTATGGAGGTTCCTTAAAAAATGACAAATAGAGCTAGCATGTGATCCAGCAATCCTACTACTGGGCATATACCCTGAGAAAACCATAATTCAAAAAGAGTCATGTACCAAAATGTTCATTACAGCTCTATTTACAATAGCCCAGAGATGGAAACTACCTAAGTGCCCATCATCAGATGAATGTATAAAGATGTAGCACATATATACAATGGAGTATTACTCAGCCATGAAAGAAACGAAATTGAGCTATGTGTAATGAGGTGGATAGACCTAGAGTCTGTCATACAGAGTGAAGTAAGTCAGAAAAAGAAAGACAAATAACGTATGCTAATACATGTATATGGAATTTAAGAGAAAAAATGTCATGAAGAACCTAGGGTTAGGACAGGAATAAAGACACAGACCTACTAGAGAACGGACTTGAGGATATGGGGATGGGGAAGGTTGAGCTGTGACAAAGCGGGAGAGAGGCATGGACATATATACACTACCAAACCTAAGGTAGATAGCTAGTGGAAAGCAGCCACATAGCACAGGGAGATCAGCTCCGTGCTTTGTGACCGCCTGGAGGGGTGGGGTAGGGAGGGTGCGAGGGAGGGAGACGCAAAAGGGAAGAGATATGGGAACATAAAAAAAAAAAAGAAAAACAAAGTAGCTCTAAGTTCCATAATGATTTTCTTGTGTGCCTGTGTGGGCATATAGCCCTCAGCCAGCCATGATGACTAAATCACACCTTTTAGGAAGGTAAATGAATCTGGTACCTGATTTTTTTCATTTTGTGATTTCAGAGTAGAAATCCAGTAGTAGTTGGGCTATAGTCTTAATTTTAACTGGTATATATCATTATGAAAATGTGCTGAGTTGCAGGGAGCTTAGTTTTTATGTTTTTTTTTAAACATCTTTATTGGAGTATAATTGCTTTACAATGGTGTGTTAGTTTCTGCTTTATAACAAAGTGAATCAGTTATACATATACATACGTCTGCATATCTCTTCCCTCTTGCATCTCCCTGCATCTGAACCGTCCCTACCCACCACCCTACGTGTTCACAAAGCACCGAACTGATCTCCCTGTGCTATGTGGCTACTTCCCACTACGTATTTTATGTTTGGTAGTGTATATATGTCTATGCCAGTATCTCACTTTGTCCCAGCTTACCCTTCTCCCTCTTCATATCCTCAAGTCCATTCTCTAGTAGGGCTGTTTCTTTATTCCCGTCTTGCTCCTAGGTGCTTCATGACTTTTTTTTTTTCAGATTCCGTATATATGTATTAGCATACCATATTGTTTTTCTCTTTCGGACCTACTTCACTCTGTATGACAGACTCTAGGTCCATCCACCTCACTACAAATAACTCAATTTCGTTTCATTTTATGGCTGAGTAATATTCCATTGTATATATGCTCCATATCTTCTTTATCCATTCATCTGTTAATGGACACATAGGTTGTTTCTATGTCCTGGCTATTGTAAATAGAGCTCCAATAATATTTTGGTACATGACTCTTTTTGAATTATGTTTTTCATAAGGGAAATAACCAGTAGAGGGATTGCTGGGTCGTATGGTAGTTCTAGTTTTAGTTTTTAAGGTAACCTCCATACTGTTCTCTGTAGTGGCTGTATCAATTTACATTCCCACCAACAGTGAAAGAAGGTTCCCTTTTCTCCACACCCTCTCCAGCATTTATTGTTTCTAGGTTTTTTGATGATGGCCATTCTAACTGGTGTGAGATGATATCCCATTTAATTTTGATTTGCATTTCTCTAATAATTAATGATGTTGAGCGTTCTTTCATCTGTTTGTTGGCAGTCTCTATATCTTCTTTGGAGAAATGGTTATTTGGGTCTTCTGCCTATTTTTGGATTGGGTTGTTTGTTTTTTGTCATTTAGCTGCATGAGCTGCTTATAAATTTTGGAGATTAATCCTTTGTCAGTTGCTTCATTTGCAAATATTTTCTCCCATTCTGAGGGTTGTCTTTTGGTCTTGTTTATGGTTTCCTTTGCTGTGCAAAAGCTTTGAAGTTTCATTAGGTCCCATTTGTTTATTTTTGTTTTTATTTCCATTCTTCTAGGAGGTGGGTCAAAAAGTATCTCGCTGTGATTTATGTCGTAGAGTGTTCTGCCTAAGTTTTCCTCTAAGAGTTTGATAGTTTCTGGCCTTACATTTAGGTCTTTAATCCATTTTGAGATTTTTTTTTGTATGGTGTTAGGGAGTGATCTAATCTCATACTTTTTCATGTAAATGTCCAGTTTTCCCAGCACCAGTTATTGAAGAGGCTGTCTTTTCTTCACTGTACATTCCTGCCTCCTTTATAAAAGATAAGGTGACCATATGTCCGTGGGTTTATCCTTGGCTTTCTATCCTGTTCCATTGATCTATATTTCTGTTATTGTGCCAGTACCATACTGTCTTGATTACTGTACCTTTGTATTATAGTCTGAAGTCAGGGAGCCTAATTCCTCTAGCTCCATTTTTCGTTCTCAACATTGCTTTGTCTCTTTGGGGTCTTTTGTGATTCCATACAAATTGTGAAGTTGTTCATTCTAGTTCTGTAAAAAATGCCCGTGGTATTTTGATAGGGATTGCTTTGAATCTGTAGATTGCTTTGGGTAGCAGGCTTTTTCACAATGTTGATTCTTTCAATCCAAGAACATGGTATATCTCTACATCTATTTGTATCATCTTTAATTTCTTACATCAGCGTCTTATAATTTTCTGCATACAGATCTTTTGTCTCCTAAGGTAGGTTTATTCGTAGATAATTTATTCTTTTTGTTGCAATGGTAAATGAGAGTGTTTTCTTGATTTCCCTTTCAGATTTTTCCTCATTAGTGTATAGGAATGCCAGAGATTTCTATGCATTAATTTTGTATCCTACTACTTTACCAAGTTCATTGATTAGGTCTAGTAGTTTCCTGGTAGCAACTTTAGGATTCTCTCCATAGACTATCATGTCATCTGCAAGCACTGACAGCATTACTTCTCTTTTTCTGATTTCGGTTCTTTTTTATTTCTTTTTCTTCTCTGATTGCTGTGGCTAAAACTTCTAAAACTATGTTGAATAAGAGTGGTGAGAGTGGGCAACCTTGTCTTGTTCCTGATCTTAGTGGAAATGCTTTCAATTTTTCACCATTGAGGATGATGTTGACTGTGGGTTTGTCATATATGGCCTTTATTATGTTGAGGAATGTTCCCTGTATGCCTACTTTCTGCAGGGTTTTTATCATAAATGGGTGTTGAATTTTGTCAAAAGCTTTCTCTCCATCTATTGAGATGACCATATAGTTTTTCTCCTTCAAATTTTTAATATGGTGTATCATGTTGATTTGGGTATATTGACGAATCCTTGCATTCCTGGAATAAACCCCACTTGATCATGGTGTATGATCCTTTTAATGTGCTGTTGGATTCTGTTTGCTAGTATTTTGTTGAGGATTTTTCCATCTATGTTCATAAGTGATATTGACCTGTTGTTTTCTTTTTTTGCCATCCTTGTCTGGTTTTGGTATCAAGGTGATGGTGGCCTCGTAGAATGAATTTGGGAGTGTTCCTCCCTTTGCTATATTTTGGAAGAGTTTGAGAAGGATAGGTGTTAGCTCTTCTCTAAATGCTTGATAGAATTCGCCTGTGAAGCCATCTGGTCCTGAGCTTTTTGTTTGTTGGCAGATTTTTAATCACAGTTTCAATTTTAGTGCATGTGATTGGTCTGTTCATATTTTCTATTTCTTCGTGATTCATTCTTGGCACGTTGTGTATTTGTAAGAATTTGTCCATTTCTTCCAGGTTGTCCATTTCATTGGCCTAGAGTTACTTCTAGTAATCTCTCATGATCTTTTCTATTTCTGCCTTTTCAGTTGTTACTTCTCCTTTTTCATTTCTAATTCTATTGATTTGAGTCTTCTCCCTTTTTTTTTCCTGATGAGTCTGGCTAATGGTGTATCAGTTTTGTTTATCTTCCAAAAGAACCATGTTTTAGTTTTATTGATCTTTGCTGTCATTTCCTTCATTTCTTTTTGATTTATTTCTGATATGATTTTTATGATTTCTTTCCTTCTGCTAACTTTGTGGGTTTTTTGTTCTTCTTTCTCTAATTGCTTTAGGTGCAAGGTTAGGCTGTTTATTCGAGATGTTTCTTGTTTCTTAAGGTAGGATTGTATTGCTATAAACTTCCCTCTTAGAACTGCTTTTCCTGTATCCCATAGGTTTTGGTTCATCGTGTCACCATTGTCATATGTTTCTAGGTACTTTTTGATTTCCTCATTGATTTCTTCAATGATCACTTCATTATTAAGTAGTGTACTGTTTAGCCTCCATGTGTTTGTATTTTTTACAAATCTTTTCTGGTAATTGATATCTAGTCTCATACCATTGTGGTCAGAAAAGATACTTGATACAATTTCAGTTTTCTTAAATTTACCAACATTTGATTTGTGACCCAAGATATGATCTATCCTGGAGAATGTTCCATGAGCACTTGAGAAAAATGTGTATTCTGTTGTTTTTTGATGGAGTGTCCTATAAATATCAAGTAAGTCCATCTTGTTTAATGTATCATTTAAAGCTTGTGTTTCCTTATTTATTCTTATTTTGGATGATCTCTCCATTGGTGAAAGTGGGGTGTTAATGTCTCCTACTATGAATGTGTTATTGTCATTTTCCCCGTTTATGGCTATTAGTATTTGCCTTATGTATTGAGGTGCTCCTATGCTGGGTGCATAAATAATTACAATTGTTATATCTTCTTCTTGGATCGATCCCTTGATCATTAGGTAGTGTCCTTCTTTGTGTCTTCTAATACTCTTTATTTTAAAGTCTATTTTGTCTGATACGAGAATTGCTACTCCAGCTGTCTTTTGGTTTCCATTTGCATGAAATATCTTTTTCCATCCCCTTACTTTCAGTCTGTATGTGTCTCTAGGACAGAAGTGGTTCTCTTGTAGACAGCATATATGTAGGTCTTGTTTTTCTATCCATTCAGCCAATGTGTGTCTTTTGGTGGGAACATTTAGTCCATTTATATTTATGGTAATTATTGATATGTATGTTCCTATTCCCATTTTCTTAATTATTTTGGGTTCGTTATTGTAGGTCTTTTCCTTCTCTTGTGTTTCTTGCCTAGCGAATTTCCTTTAGCATTTGTTGTAAAGCTGTTTTGGTGGTGCTGAACTATCTCAGCTTTTGTTTGTCTGTAAAGGTTTTAATTTCTCCATTAAATCTGGATGAGATCCTTGCTTGGTAGAGTAATCTTGGTTGCATGTTTTTCTCCTTCATCACTTTCAATATGTCCTGCCACTCCCTTCTGGCTTGCAGAGTTTCTGCTGAAAGACAAGCTGTTAACCTTATGGGCATTCCCTTGTGTGTTATTTGTTGTGTTTCCCTTGCTGCTTTTAATATGTTTTCTTTGTATTTAATTTTTGACAGTTTGATTATTATGTGTCTTGTCATGTTTCTACTTGGATTTATCCTGTATGGGACTCTCTCTGTTTCCTGGACTTGATTAACTATTTCCTTTCCCATATTACGGAAGTTTTCAACTATAATCTCTTCAAATATTTTCTCCGTCACTGTCTTTTTCCCTCCTTCTTCTGGGACCCCTATAATTCGAATGTTGGTGCATTTAATGTTGTCCCAGAGGTCTCTGAGACAGTCCTCAATTCTTTTCATTCTTTTTTCTTTATCCTGCACTGCAGTAGTTATTTCAACTATTTTATCTTCCAGATCACTTATCTGTTCTTCTCCCTCAGTTATTCTGCTATTGATCCCATCTAGAGTATTTTTCATTTCATTTATTGTGTTGTTCATCATTGCTTATTTCATCTTTAGTTCTTCTACTTCCTTGTTAAATGTTTCTTGCATTTTGTCTATTCTATTTGCAAGATTTTGGATCATCTTGACTCTCATTATTCTGAATTCAGTTTCAGGTAGACTGCCTATTTCCTCTTCATTTCTTATGTCTGGTGCATTTTTATCTTGCTCCTTCATCTGCTGTGTGTTTTTCTGTCTTCTCATTTTGCTTATCTTACTGTGTTAGGGGTCTCGTTTTTGCAGGATGCAGGTTCGTTGTTAATTCCCGTTGTTTTTGGTGTCTGTCCACAGTGGCTAAAGTTCGTTCAGTGAGTTGTGTAGACTTCCTGGTGGAGGGTACTATTGCCTGTGTTCTGGTGGGTGAGGCTGGATCTTGTCTTTCTGGTGGGCAGGTCCACATCTGGTGGTGTGTTTTGGGGTGTCTGTGGATTTTTTGTGATTTTAGGCAGTCTCTCTGCTAATGGGTGGTTTTGTTTTCCTGTCTTGCTAGTTGTTTGGCATAGGTTGTCAATGATGCTAGCTTGCTGTTCGTTGAGTGAAGCTGGGTGCTGGTGTTGAGATTGAGATCTCTGGGAGATTTTTGCCGTTTGATATTATGTAGAGCTGGGAGGTCTCTTGTGGACTAGTGTCATGAATTTGGCTCTCCCACCTCAGAGGCACAGCACTGACTCCTGGCTGCAGCACTGAGAGCCTTTCATCCAACTGGCTCAGAATAAAAGAGAGAAAAGGTAGAAAGAAACAATTTGTAGAAATAAAAGGAAAGAGAGATAGAAGGAATGAATGAACGAAAGAAAGAAAGAAAGAAAGAAAGAAAGAAAGAAAGAAAGAAAGAAAGAAAGAAGGAAAGAAAGGAGGGAGGGAGGGAGGAAGGAAGGAAGGAAGGCGGTAGGAAGTAAAAAAGAAAGAAAGAAGATAAAGTAAAATAAATAAGATAAAATACAATTAGTAAAATAAAAAATAATTATTAAGAAAAAATTTTTTAAAAATGTACAGATATAACCCTAGGACAAATGGTGGAAGCCATGTTATAAAGACAAATTCTCTCACAGCAGCATACACATACACACTCACAAAAAGCGGAAAAGTGGGGAAAATCATAAATCTTACTCTCAAAGCCCACCTCCTCAATTTGGGATGATTCGTTGTCTAAAGGAGGGATGGAAAGAAAGAAATAAGGAAAGAATGTAGGTAAAGTAAAATAAAATAATGTAAGATAAAAGTTATTAAAATAAAAAATAATTATTAAGAAAAAAAAAAATTAAACTAAAACAAACAGAAAATACGGATGGATAGAACCCTAGGACAAATGGTGAAAACAAAGCTATACAGACAAAATCTCGCACAGAAGCATACACATACACACTCACAAAAAGAGGAAAAGGGGAAAAAAATATTAAATCTTGCTCTCAAAGTCCACCTCCTCAATTTGGGATGATTTCTTGTCTATTCATTTTTTCCACAGATGCAGTGTACATCAAGTTTATTGTGGAGCTTTAATCCGCTGCTTCTGAGACTGCCGGGAGAGATTTCCCTTTCTCTTTGTTCTCTCAGTTCCCAGGTCTCAGCTTTGGATTTGGCTCCGCCTCTGCATGTAGGTCGCCAGAGGGCGTCTGTTCTTCGCTCAGACAGGACGGGGTTAAAGGAGCAGCTGCTTCGGGGCTCTTGCTCACTGAGGCAGGGGGGAGGGAGGGCTACGGAGTGTGGGGCGAGCCTGTGGCGCCAGAGGCCAGCGTGACGTTGCACCAGCCTGAGGCACTCTGTGAGTTTTCCTGGGGGAGTTGTCCCTGGATGCCGGGACCCTGGCACTGGCGGGCTGCACAGGCTCCCCAGAAGTGTGGTGTGGATAGTGACCTGTGCTCGCACACAGGCTTCTTGGTGGTGGCAGCAGCAGCCTTAGTGTCTCATGCCTGTCTCTGAGGTCCACGCTTTTAGCCGCGGCTTGCGCCTGTCTCTGGAGGTCCTTTAAGCAGAGTTCTTAATCCCCTCTCCTCACGCACCAGGAAACAAAGAGGGAAGAAACAGTCTCTTGCCTCTTCGGCAGGTCTAGACTTTACCCCGGACTCCCTCCCGGCCAGCCATGGTGCACTAACCCCCTGCAGGCTGTGTTCACGCCACCAACCCTGGTCCTCTCCCTGCACTCTGTCCGAAGCCCGAGCCTCAGCTTCCAGCACCGCCCACCCCGGCAGGGGAGCAGACAAGCCTCTTGGGGTGGTGAGTGCCTGTCGGCACTGATCCTCTGTGTGGGAATCTCTCCGCTTTCCCCCCCGCACACTTCTTGCTGTGCTCTCCTCTGTGGCTCCAAAACTTCCCCCCTCCGCCACCCGCAGTCTCTGCCTGCGAAGGGGCTTCCTAGTGTGTGGAATCCTTTCCTCCTTCACATCTCCCTCCCACTGGTGCAGTCCTGTCCCTATTCTTTTTTCTCTGTTTATTCTTTTTTCTTTTGCCCTACACAGTTACGTGGGGATTTTCTTGCCTTTTTGGAGGTCTTAGGTCTTCTGCCAGCGTTCAGTAGGTGTTCTGTAGGAGTTGTTCCACGTGTAGATGTATTTCTGGTGTATCTGTGGGGAGGAAGCTGATGTCCATGTCTTATTCTTCTGCCATCTTCCCCTCGTCCCCTCACCTACTAATTTTAGTATCAATTGATTTCTTAATTCTATTTTCTTCCCTTCTTTCCTTCCTTCCTTCTTCCCCTCCTTCATTCCCTCCCTCCTTCCTTCCTTCCTTCCTTTTTCTTTCTCTCTCTCCCTCTCTCTCTCTTTCTCACCTACCCCTTTTCTTGGCATATTATGGTTAGAAAGGCCTTTCTTTTCCTCCCCTTTTATTTATCTGTTCACTGGTTTATTTATGTTAGTATGGCCTCATACGTACTTTTATTATTCAATGTGATATAATATATTGTTTAGTTATAAACACTAACTATAACTATAATATCTGAATAGTTATTTTGACATTCAAATTGTTCCAGGTTTGTCTAGCCTGAGCCCCTTCATCATAACTCCTGTGTGATTTGGCATGACCCAGTCACTCCCTGAGCACTTGCTTCCCTAGCTGATTTAACCAGATGTTCCAGGTTCCCCCTGTACTTTTCCTGTCCCAGCCCTGCAATCTGTCATTTCTCCAAGGGGTCTTAGTTCCTTTTAGTGGAAAACACATGTGTGCTTGTATATATCTGTCTATTTCTATCTCTGTTAAAACATAGGCACGGATATTTATTTTTGTCAGTGTTAAAAACCATGTTTTAAAACTGATACATGCACTTCCAGTCAAAAACTACAGGGTGTGTGTAATGCATGTTTCTCACTTTCTGTATTTGTAGCTCCTTCTTCCCATTATTCTCAATGTATTTATTTTCTTCAAGTCTTCAATACAAAAAAATGGTTTTGGAACTGCTAACCTGTGCCACAATGTAAAGCAAACCAGCAAATTAGAGTTAAATACTTATTTACAGTTCTTTATTTTTATTTTAGAAATAAAATAGCATGCACATCCTTGTGTGTTCCCAGTGTTGGGGGAAACAACAACTATGTCATCATTAAGTATGATGTTAACATTAGGATTTTTATAGATGCCACTATCAGATTGAGGGTGTTTCCCTCTACTTCTGGTTTGCTGAGAGTTCTTATATGTATGGATGTTGAATTTTGTAAGATGTTCTTTCTCCACTTATTGAGATGATTCCTTTTCTCCTTTATTCTGTTGATATGATGTGTTACATTGATTGATAACTGAATGCTAAAATTTACATTTCTGAGATAATCCTCATTTGGTCAAAATGCATTGTCCTTTTCATATATTGTTGGATTGGGATTACAGATATTTTGTGAAACAACTTACATCTATGTTAATGAGGGTTATTGGTTACTGATTTTTTGGGGGGGTGGGGTGAGTACGTCTCTGTCAGGTTTTGGTTTCAGGATTCTCCTGACCTCATAAAAACAAGATGGGAGTTGTTTCTTCATCTGTTTTTTTAAGAAGGTTTGGTAGGGTTGGTATTGTTTATTTAATAAACTTTTGATAGAATTAACCAGCTAATTATTTGTTTCTGGAGTTCTATTTGAGGAAAAGATTATGATATCAAACTCAATGTCTTCAAAAGATATAGAACTACTCTTATCTTTTATTTCACCTTATGCCAGTTTGGATAAGTTTCGTTTTTCAAGAAATTTTTCTATTTCATTTAAGTTATTGGATATATTGTCATAAATTAGTTCATAATATTCTGTTGTTATTCATGTAACATCCATAAGGTCATTTATTGTAGATACTGGCAATTTTCTTAGTCAGTCTTGCTAGGGATTTATCAATATTTTTAATTTTTTTCAGAAAACCAAATTTTTTCCTTGTTAATTTAAGCTATTGTCTATTTTCTGTTTCATTTATATCTGTTCTTACCTTTATAATTACCTCTTATCTATTTACCTTGGGTTTAATTTGCTCATCTTCTTCTAGATTCTTAAAGTAGAACCTTAGATTGACTGTAAACCTTTTTTCTTTTCTAATCTAAATAGTTAAAACGATAAATTTCCCTCCAAGAACCTCCTTAGCTACATCCACAAAATTTGATATATCATTATGAACATAAGTTAATGTATCTTCTAATCGTCCTTCTGATTTCTTCTTTTATCCATGGTTTCTTTAGAACTGAGTAGTTAAATTTCTAAATATCTTAGAGTTACTGACTCCTAATTTAATAATTTTGTGATCAGAGAATGGACTCTGTAAGATGTCAATCCTTTTAAATTTATTGAAACATTTTTTATTTTCAAGCATATGGTCGGCCTGTTAGGCTTCCAGGTACACTTGGAAAGAATGTGTTTCTACCATTCTTATGTGTGGTGTTCTTTATTTTTATCATTATCATTTTCTTCCCCAAGTACAAATAATTTTACTTTATTTTTTATTTTTGTAACATCTTTATACAATGGTGTGTTATTTTCTGCTTGATAACAAAGTGAATCAGCTATACATATACTGTGTGGTGTTCTTTAAATTTCAACTGGTTCAAGGTGGTTGATAATTCTGTCAGATCTTTTATACCCTTACTATCTTCTCTGGTTGTTCTATCACTTACTGAGAGATAGGTGTTAAAATCTCCAGCTATGATTATGGATTTGTCTGTTTTCACTGTAGTTCTGTCAGTTTTTGCTTCATGTTTTAGAAACCTTGTTATTAGGAGCATATATATTTATAATTTTTTAATTGTTATATATTCCCAAATGAACTGGCCATTTTTTTTGTTATGTGTTCTTCTTTTCCCTGGTTATAATCCTTGTCATGAAGTCAATTTCTTACAGTATGAATTTGCTGGCTCAGTTTTCTTATGTGTACAGTTTGCACGGTACATATTTTTCCATTATATATTTGACTTTCAACCCCTCTGAAACTTTACACAAAGGTAATTATTCTGTTTTAAATTTTCTTAACATCTTTATTGGAATATAATCGCTCTACAATGGTGTGTTGGTTTCTGCTGTATCACAAAGTGAATGAGCTATATGTATACATATATCCCCATATCTCCTCCCTCGTGTATCTCCCTCCCACCCTCCCTATCCCATCCCTCTAGGTGGTCATAAAGCACCAAGCTGACCTCTCTGTGTTATGCAGCTGCTTCTCACTAGCTATCTGCTTTACATTTGGTAGTGTATACATGTCAATCCTACTCTCTCACTTCGTCCCAGCTTACTCTTCCCCCTCCCTGTGTCCTCAAGTCTATTCTCTGCGTCTGTATCTTTATTCCTGTCCTGCCCCTAGGTTCACCAGAACCATTTTTTTTTTTTAGATTCCATATATATGTGTTAGCATACAGTATTTGTTTTTCTCTTTCTGACTTACTTCACTCTGTATGACAGACTCTAGGTCCATCCACCTCACTACAAATAACCCAATTTCGTTTCTTTTTATGAACCTAAGCATATCTTGATGTTAGTTAGACTTAAACTTTCCTAGCATTTTAACCCCAGAGAAACATTTCAAATCTTATAACACCCTATATTGGGGGTGGAGTGGAAGGAAGCAGATTAATTCTATGAGATTATTCCTGTACTAAATATAGTTTTTCTGTAGCATACAGTCATGAATTATTTATGCACCAGGGAAAGTACTCTTTAAGCAAGTTGTTGGCCTTTGCTCTTCAGAAACCTTTGATCAAATTGTATTTGGAAAGACTCTTTCCCACTTAAGAACAGGACTGGTAACCTCTGCAACGGAAAGCCTTTGAATTATAATGGGAATTACTTGGCATCTGGAAATGGGGTCAAAAGGCAAGATGTCCAAGCTAGTAATCAAAAGGATAAGGTAGAAAGTTTTTGTCACAAAAGGAGAAACACACTAGTCATGATTTGAGTATGTTGATTTCTGATTACTGCTAACTTGCAAACTGGCACCATCCCATTCCCTTTCACATGCCCTACTTGTTTATATTTCATTGAGTGATTTTTGTGGTTAAAGAAGGTCAAAGAATGGAAATCTCTGTTTAAGAGTCCATACAAATAATAAATACATGCTTGGAAAGAGTGTGAAAAATTCATACAAGATGGGCAAATAAATTAAAAAGAATAATCACAAATAAATTAAAAAGAATAATATATAATTAATAATTATAATTTAATAATCTGATTAAATCAGATTTAATGTTTTACTTAGTTGAAACCAGAATTTTCCTTACCGTGTGTTTATATTTCTCTTCCCAATGAGATTTTATCCTTTGTCATCCAGTGAACAAATTACTTTTGACTTTCTTTTTTTTTCTTTCTTCATTCATTCATCCATTTATTCACTTTTACCCTTTAAGGAGGTTTTAAAGGCTTCATTATCCCAAACCCACATACTAGTATTCGAGTAATATTTACATAACAGTTAGTTATAAGAACTAGTTCAACCAGGAAGCTGCTGTTGCATCCTTTGATGTTTGCCCTTAATTTCTCATTCTGCCGCCCTTCCCAGTGTTCCCTTATACTCTGTGTATCTAATCAACTACAAACAATAGACTTCATTTCATTTTTTCTTTAAATAACTAAACTGGGGGAAAGAGTAAGTCATTGATTCAGTAGAAAGGTAAAAATTATTATTTATTTTTTCTGTAACAATTTCACTTCCTTTATATAAAGTCTCTAAGCAATTTCCAATTACTTTTTCTTGAGCTGAATGCCAGGATGCCATTTCATCGAAAGAGAGTTATCCTCACTTGGGAAATTCAGAGACTCCTTATCTAGAAATGCACCTTGACTGAGAGATCTGCTTTTGTTTTCCTCCCCAACTAGCTTTAAATTCTTAAATTGCTTTTTGCTATTTACAACAGAAAGATGTCCAATAATGTACACACAGTGACAGCTGAAATACACTCATTTAATAAACATTTAAACTCTTACAAACCCTGACTGTTGCCATTTGCCAGTTTGGGCATTTTATCCAACATTAGTCCCTATTTTTTTTTTTTTTTTTTTTTTTTTTTGTGGTACGCTGGCCTCTCACTGTTGTGGCCTCTCCCGTTGTGGAGCACAGGCTCCGGACGTGCAGGCTCAGCAGCCATGGCTCACGGACCTAGCCGCTCCACAGCACGTGAGATCTTCCCAGACTGGGGCACGAACGCGTGTCCCCTGCATCGGCAGGCGGACTCTCAACCACTGCGCCACCAGGGAAGCCCTCAGTCCCTATTTTCTGACTTCAATATTTTTTTCTTTTCTTTTTGACTGTTCAGGATGAGGAGGAAAGCTTCTCCCACCTTGACACTCACTTTGTTTTGTAGCCTCTTAGTCAAAGCGTGGGGAGATGGGGAGGCAGAACCAGATGTACAGTCATGGTAATGCTACAGGAAACAACCACACTAAATAACAGCAAGCTAAACACCACACCAAAGGAGATGTACCCCTATGGGATACAGTGCAGTCCTTGACAATGATGAGGATTTATCGCTATCTCTGTCTTTCCCTCTCTGTATGTCTGTCTCTGTCTCTCTGTCATTCCCTATCTCCATCTCTATTGTGTCTGTCTTCATCCCTGTCTGTCTGCCTCTGTCTTTGTCTACCTCTGTCTCTATCTCAGTCTGTCTAGCTCTGTCACTCTCTGTCTGTCTTACTGTCCCTATCTTTCTGTTTCCCTCTGTCTCTGACAATCTGTACCTCTCTGACTGTGTCTGTCTCGTTCTCTATCTTTCTGTCTCTGTCTCTGTATCTCTCTGGTGTTTCTATATCTGTCTGTATCGGTATCTCTCTGTGTCCATGTTTCTCTTTCTCCACCTGTCTGTCTCTGCCTTTCCCTTTCTGCCTCAGTCTGTCTCTGTCTCAATCTGTGTCTCTCTGTCTCTCTCTCCCTCCCTCTCTCTCTGTCTCTGTCTTTGTCTCCATCACTATCTCTATGTCTACGTTTCAATGTGCCTCTCTTTCTCTGTTTCTCTTTCTCTATCTCTGCATCTGTCTCTCAGTCTGTCTGTCTCTGTCTTCCCATCTGTGTCTGTCAGCCTCTGCCTATCACCCTGTCTCTGTCTGTAACCGTCACTCTCTCTTAGTTTGTACATGTGTCTGTCTGTCCCTGTCTGGGTCTGTATTTCTCTGTCTCCCTGTCTCTGTCTCTATTTCTGTCTGTGTCTGCCCCTTTCTCTGTATCCCTTTCTACCTGTCTTTTTAAGGGGAGGAGGTGTAATATCTGGCTCTGTCCATCTGTTGGGCTTTCTCCGCCTGCCCAACCAGCTGTCTCTGTTTTTCTGTCAGGCTGTTCTGTCTCTGGCTGTTTCTGCCTCTGACTCTGTTACATCTTTAGGGAGTCTGTCTCTGTCTCTGCCTGTCTTAAGGAAATAGGAGTGAAAGGTTGCTACAATTCAGTACACAAATGCTCTTCTCTTATGTCCCCTTCCAGTGGTGTCCCGAGACAGATGCTGTAAGAAGATGAAGGTTAGCATTCATGTTCAAAGACATAAGAGACCTAAATAAACAGTGGCCTATTAAGGAGAAAGCAGTGTCCCAGGGATGTAGGTGGGATAGACACAGACAGCACACAAGTGTAAAGTATGCTACTGTGGAAAGGGTCTATATATAAACAGCACAGAGATGACATTGGAATTTTAATGAAAGATCCATCATCTGCTAGAAAAAGAAAACCATCTTCTTTAAGAGGAAAAGAAAACAAGAGGGAGTGTCTAGCCACTGGGTCTACAGGAAGGTGCTTGACAAGTCTCAGCCACAGAATTTGGACATGAAGCTGCCTGATGAAAGTTAAAATAGCAAAATGCACCTATTTTATATAAGTACACAACACAAACCATGGGATTAAACATAAAATTTTGAATTGGGGTCAGTAAGAAACACATTGAAATATGTGGATTGAAACAAGATCCAAGGTTCCAATGTCATCACCTGTTTAGCTAGTAACATGACTCCTAAGACATTCATATTTTATGAGCCTACATAAGGTTCCACATAAGGTTTCCTTGCCCACTCAGCTACCTGGACCTTGATGCCTTTCCCTTTATTCAGGATAAATCTCTTGAAAGGGGTGTATCACCTGCCCCATCTTCCAAAGTTTACTTTCTTGACTCCCGTTACCATCTAAATGTCACAGACACTAAAATTCATAACCCATGCACAGACCTCTTCTTTGAATCCAGACCTATAGGCAACAGTCTTCCCCACAATGTGGAAATCTCAAAGGTGCTGCAATCTACAAAGGAACAAAATCAAACTTATGGTCCAGGCAACCAAATTTAATTTAACTGTAGCTTCCTTCCTCATTTGAATAAGTAAATAGAAAGACATTGATGGTGGTAAGGAGATAACAACCAAGATGTTGGCTGAAAGTTATACTTCCTCAAGTGTTTGTTTGAGTTTCAGGAATCAAATTTGTTCATGATGTTCTAAAGATAGGTGGCATTTTCTCTAGTAGGCAAGAGAACTGAAATTTACCTCAATTATTTAGACAACAAATAGCCAATTGATATATGAAGAGTCTTTGGGAAAGATTTATTCTAACCATGCAGGGGAAAGTTTGGTTTAGTCTGTGAACACATTTTCCACATCGATTGTTATGATTCTGAGATTAGACAATAAAGAATAATTTCACTCCATATTGTAGCAAAATTCAACTATCAAACTTGTTTTAAAGACTAGCAGGGTAATATGATGCAGTGAAAGGGATTAAAAACAACCTGGGCAAATTCATGCTAAGATTTGAATGCACAAAATATCCTTAAGTCTCTGAAAATATTCATCACATAAACACAATTCATTGCATTGGTGATACCTGTCAAGTATATTTTTTAAAAAATAAAAATAATACAAGATGATGGTAAAAATAGGAATCTACAGGCAACTGATTATTTTCATTAGCATGTTTGAAGCACATGGAATTTTATGAAGTACGGTGACTCTAAGTGAATTAAAATTTTCCAAGCAGTCACGAAGAGCATGTTTTGGATGAAGGCAAGTGGCTGAGTATGGTCCACCAGCAGGTGAGGAGACTTCCTGTAAAAGCTGCATTCTCCAAAATGGTAGCCCCTAGTCATATGTGACTATTTAAATTGATTAAAATTAAGTAAAATTGAAAATTGAGTCTCTCAGTCTCACTAGCGATATTTGAAGTGCTCAATGGCTGCATGTAAACAGTGGCTACTGCACTGTGTGCAACACAGATATGGAACATTTCTATCAGTGCAGAGAGTTCTGTTAGATAGTGCTGTTCTATAATCAGTTGCCCCAAGTAAATTTTACATTTCTTTCTACTTCTGAATACATAGGTTGCCTGGATAATCTCGAAGTGGCTTGATGATGTTTGTGGGGGTGGGTAGGAGTTAGAAAAATGGAAATGCAAAGTGGTCACGTTTGGATTTGCAGGGTCTCATCAGTATCTCATCTGTCTCACCGTGCTTGCTGAGATGTTATGGAGGCTGGGGCCTGGGCTTGAGGAAGGTTGGTAGCCACCCACAGGGATGTTTTTTTCTTAAACCCTGTGCTCTGGAATTTGAGGAGTTTGGGTCTTATCTTCTGTGGCACAATAGAGGATGTGACCTGGTAGTCAGACCATCAATCTCAAATTCATTGTCCAAAACTCAATGTTTTCCTTCCTTCTCCCATTCCACTATCATGAAAATCTATTTTCAATATATTTTATGTTTGATTTCTTTTTTTACTGTTTATCTTGTTAGCATCTCCACCAGTATGCCATCCGTCTTCTCAGTCTCAAGGCCTTGTAATTGCCACTTGAAAGGATACAAAATAAATGTTGTTGTGAAGTGAAAGTTATGTTAGAAATATTAGCATGTGGGGTTATTGTAGTAAACACATTTGATTCTTTGTTTTGCTTTGTCATCAAGTTTAATGTGATATAATATGTCAATGCCTCCCAGCTAAGGACCACCAAGGAACACATTTGTAGTTGAACAAGCTGGGTTTACTTCTCCTTACAGTGAAGGAGAACACACACAATGAGGAACTGTGGGCCATATAAGTAAGAGGGTGATAAAAAAGGGATATTAAAACATTCGGACTTGTTTTAGGTGATTTGGGTGAGGTCTTAAGGAAGCAGAGTTTTTATCTGGATTGGATGCTATAAGGAAGACAGGGTATTTCTATGACTGAGTATCTTCATAAACCTCTTGTATAGAGAAACTAGATTAGAGGGAGGTTAAAGCTGCAATTGGTAAAGCAAAAAAAAAAAACAGAAAACAAAAACAAAACCCCCCAACTAGCTGTCACTCATATTAGCTAGGAGAGAGATATATGGTGATTTGTACAGAGATCTTGCTTTTGTCTGTGCTTAGAGAAAACATTATGAAATGGCCTTTGTTGTGTCTCACTTTATCATGATCTCAGAGTGAAGAGATCTCATGATCTCATCTGAAGTTGGAATTGTGTGAGATTTTTTCATGTCTAATGAGGGAATCATATGCCCTAGCCTGGATGTCAAGAGATATTTTTAGTACACCCTTTTGGCCACAAGACATTAATCCATGTTATCTAGATTGCCCCCATTGCTCTGATTTTGCTGATGAGGAATTTATTTAGAGAATGTAGTCTTTAGTGGACATGGGCTGATCTCTCCCACTCCTTTTGCTGTAGAATGCATCATTGAATGCTCTGATGTGACATTGGCTGTGCAATAGCATTTAAGACTCTGGACAGGATGCACTGGCCAACTGCAAATCAAGTAATCATACAAAACACAATGATTATTAGTCCTTGAAACAAGTCTTGAAGTCAAGGGCCTAGATTATAAAAACCAGGCAATGAATCTAGCTGCGTTCACTTCTGATAGCCACATGACTTTTGTCAGAATCAAAGACAAGTTTCGGGTCATCCTTGCTAGTTATTATTTTCCCTAATGTGAGGATAGCAAGTCACAAAACATATATGAAAAGGGAGTCAGTTACTCTTCCTAGGAGATTTTTAAAAAGAAATTGGTTTGACTGTTATTGGATAATCCCCCCCACCAAGCCACCCCGGGGGAATAAGATCTGCTGGAATGTTCAGTTTTACATATCTGAAAGTCTCTAACAAATATCCTGAACACACAAGATAAGTTAGCATATGCCATATGGGTGTTTTCAGCATTACATACAATATGAACATATATATATATATATATATATATATATATATATATATATATATATATATATATATATATATATATATATATAACATCTTTATTGGAGTAAAATTGCTTTACTATGGTGTATTAGTTTCTGTTTTATAACAAAGTGAATCAGTTATACATATATATATATGTTCCCATATCTCTTCCCTCTTACGTCTCCCTCCGTCCCACCCTCCCTATCCCACCCCTCTAGGTGGTCACAAAGCACTGAGCTGATCTTCCTGTGCTATGTGGGTGCTTCCCACTAGCTATCTATTTTACATTTGGTAGTGTATATATGTCCATGCCACTCTCGCACTTCGTCCCAGCTTACCCTTCCCCATCCCCATGTCCTCAAATTCATTCTCTACAGTTGTGTCTTTATTCCTGTCCTGCCCCTAGGTTCTTCAGAACCGTTTTTTTTTCTTAGATTCCATACATATGTGTTAGCATATGGTATATATATTTCTCTTTCCAACGTACTTCATGATGTATGACAGACTCTAGGTCCATCCACCTCACTACAAATAACTCAATTTTGTTTCTTTATATGGCTGAGTAATATTCCATTGTACATATGTGACACATCTTCTTTATCCATTCATCTGTTGATGGACACTTAGGTTGCTTCCAAGTCCTGGCTATTGTAAACAGAGCTGCAATGAACATTGTGGTACATGAATCTTTTGGAATTATGGTTTCCTCAGGGTATATGCTCAGTTCTGGGATTGCTGGGTCGTGTGGTTGCTCTATTTTTAGTTTTTTGAGGAATCTTTATACTGTTCTCCATAGTGGCTGTATCAATTTACGTTCCCACCAACAGTGCAAGAGGGTTCCCCATTTCTCCACACCCTCTCCAGCTTTTATTGTTTGTAGATTTTTTGATGATGGCCATTCTAACTGGTGTGAGATGATATCTCATTGTAGTTTTGATTTGCATTTCTCTAATGACTAGTGATGTTGAGCATCTTTTCATGTGTTTGTTGACAATCCGTATATCTTCTTTAGGGAACTGTCTGTTTAGGTCTTCTGCCCATTTTTAGATTGGGTTTTTTGTTTTCTTGATACTATGCTGCATGAGCTGCTTGTATATTTTGGAGATTAATCCTGTCAATTGCTTCATTTGCAAATATTTTCTCCCATTCTGAGGGTTGTCTTTTCATCTTGTTTATGGTTTCCTTTGCTGTGCAAAAAAATTTAAGTGTCATTAGGTCCCAGTTGTTTATTTTTGTTTTTATTTCCATTTCTCTAGGAGGTGGGTCAAAAAGGATCTTGCTGTGATTTATGTCATAGTGTGTTCTGCCTATGTTTTCCTCTAAGAGTTTCTTACTGCCTGGCTTTACATTTATTTCTTTAATCCATTTTGAGTTTATTTTTGTGTATGGTGTTAGGGAGTGTTTTAATTTCATTCCTTTATATGAAGCTGTCCAGTTTACCCAGCACCAATTATTGAAGAGGCTGTCTTTTCTCCATTGTACATTCTTGACTCTTTTGTCAAAGATAAGATGACCATATGTGCATGGGTTTATCTCTGTGCTTTCTATTCTGTTCCATTGCTCTATATTTATGTTTTTGTGCCAGTACTGTACTGTCTTGATTACTGTAGCTTTTTAGTATAGTCTGATGTCAGGGAGCCTGAATCCTCCAGCTCCGTTTTTCTTTCTCAGGATGCTTTGGCTATTCGGGGTCTTTTGTGTTTCCATACAAATTGTTTATTTTTTTGTTTTACTTCTGTGAAAAATGCCATTGGTAGTTTGATAGGGATTGCATTGAGTCTGTAGATTGCTTCAGGTAGTATAGTCATTTTCACAGTGTTGATTCTTCCAACCCAAGAACATTGTATATCTCTCCATCTGTTTGTATCATCTTTAATTAATTTCATCTGTGTCTCATCGTTTTCTGCATACAGGTATTTTGTCTCCTTACATAGGTTTATTCCTAGGTATTTTATTCTTTTTGTTGCAATGGTAAATGGGAGTGTTTTCTTAATTTCTCTTTCCGATTTTTCATCATTAGTGTATAGGAATGCAAGATATTTCTATGCCTTAGTTTTGTATCCTGATACTTTACCAAATTAGCTCTAGTAGTTTTCTGGTAACATCTTTAGGATCCTCTATATACAGTATCATTTCATCTGCAAACAGTGACAGTTTTACTTCTTTTCTGATTTGGGTTCCTTTTATTTCTTTTTCTTGTCTGACTCCTATGGCTAAAACTTCCAAAAGTATGTTGAATAATACTGCTGAGGGTCAGCAACCTTGTCTTGTTCCTGATCTTAGTGAAAGTGTTTTCAGTTTTTCACCATTGAGAATGATGTTGGCTGCGGGTTTGTCATATATGGCTTTTATTATGTTGAGGTAAGTTTCCTGTATGCCTATTTTCTGTAGGGTTTTTATCATTAGTGGGTGTTGAATTTTGTCAAAAGCTTTTTCTGCATCTATTGAGATTAACATATGGTTTTTATCCTTCAAATTGTTAGTATGGTGTATCACATTGATTGATTTGCGTATTTTGAAGAATCCTTGCATTCCTGGGATAAACCCCACTTGATCATGGTGTATGATCCTTTTATTGTGCTGTTGGATTCTGTTTGCTAGTATTTAGTTGAGAATTCTCGCATCTTTGTTCATCAGTGATATTGGCCTGTAGTTTTCCTTTTCTGTAACATCTTTGTCTGGCTTTGGTATCAGGGTGATGGTGGCCTCATAGAATGAGTTTGGGAGTGTTCCTCCTGCTGCTATATTTAGGATGAGTTTGAGAAGGATAGGTGTTGGCTCTTCTCTAAATGTTTGACAGAATTCACCTGTGAAGCCATCTGGTCCCGGGCTTTTGTTTGTTGGAAGATTTTTAATCACATTTTCAATTTCAGTGCTTATGCGGGATCTATTTATACTTTCTATTTCACCCTGGTTCGGTCTCGGGAGGTTGTGCTTTTCTAAGAATTGTGCCATTTATTCCATGGTGTCCATTTTATTGGCATATAATTACTTGTAGTAATTTCTCATGATACTTTGTATTTCTGCAGTGTCAGTCGTTTCTTCTCCTAATTCTGTTGATTTGAGTGTTCTCCCTTTTTTCCGTGATGAGTCTGGCTAATGGTTAATGAATTTTTTTTTATCTTGTCAAAGAACCAGCTTTTTTTTAAATTGACCTATATTATCATTTCCTTCATTTATTTTTCATTTATATTGGATTGGATCTTTATGATTTCTTCCCTTCTGCTAACTTTGGGTTTTTTTTTTTCTCCTTTCTCTAACTGCTTTAGGTGCAAGGTTAGGTTGTTTATTTGAGATGTTTCTTGAGGTAGGATTGTACTGATATAAACGTTCCTCTTAGAACTGCTTTTGCTGCATCCTATAGGTTTGGAGTCATTGTGTTTTCATTGTCATTTGTTTCTAGGTAATTTTTGATTTCCTCTTTGATTTATTCAGAGATCTCTTGGTAATTTCATAGTGTATTGTTTAGACTCCATGTGTTTGTATTTTTTACAGTTTTTGTCCTGTAATTGATATCTAGTCTCATAGCATTGTGGTCAGAAAAGATACTTGATACAATTTCAATTTTCTTAAATTTACCAAGGCTTGATTTGTGACCCAAGATATGATCTATCCTGGAGAATGTTCCATGAGCACTTGAGAAGAAAGTGTTTTCTGTTGTTTTTGGATGGAATGTCCTGTAAATATCAATTAAGTTCATCTTGTTTAATGTGTCATTTAAAGCTCTTCTTTCCTTATTTATTTTCATTTTGCATTATCTGGCCATTGGTGAAAGTGGGCTGTTAAAGTCCCCTACTATTATTGTGTTACTGTCAATTTCCCCTTTAATGGCTGTTAACATTTGCCTTATGTATTGTGGTGCTCCTATATTGAGGGCATAAAAATTTACAATTGTTATACTTCTTCTTGGATTGATCCCTTGGTCATTATGTAGTGTCCTTCTTTCTCTCTTGTAATAGTCTTTATTTTAAAGTCTATGTTGTCTGATATGAGAATTGTTACTCTAGCTTTCTTTTGATTTCCATTTGCATGGAATGTCTTTTTCCATCCACTCACCTTCAGTCTGTATTTTGTGTCCCTAGGTCTGAAGTGGGTTTCTTGTAGACAGCATTCATATGCATCCTGTTTTTGTATCCATTCAGCCATTCTATGTCTTTTGGCTGGAGCATTTAATCCACTAACATTTAAGGTAATTATCAATATGTATACTCCTGTTACCATTTTCTTAACTGTTTTGGGTTTCTTATTGTCAGTGATTTTCTCCTCTTTGATTCCTTTCTAGAGAAGTTCCTTTAGCATTTGTTGTAAAGCTAGTTTGGTGATCCTGAATTCTTTTAGGTTTGTTTGTCTGTAAACGTTTAATTTTCTCCATCGCATCTGAATGAGGTCCTTGCTGGGTAATCTTGGTTTTAGGTTTTTCCTTTTCATCACTTTAAATATGTGCTGCTACTCCCCATTGACTTGCAGTTTCTGGTGAAATGTCAGCTGTTAACCTTAGGGGATTCCCTTGTATGTTATTTTTTGCTTCTCCCTTGCTGCTTTTAATATTTTCTCTGTACATGTAATTTTTGATTGTTTGATTAATATGTGTCATCTTGTTTCTCCTTGGATTTATCCTGTATGGGACTCTGCACTTCCTGGAGCTGCATGACTATTTCCTTTCCCATATTAGGGAAGTTTTCAACCATAATCTCTTCAAATATTTTCCCAGTCACTTTATTTTTCTCTTCTTTTGGGACCCCTATAATTCATATGTTTGTGCACTTAATGTTGTCCCAGAGGTCTCTTAGACTGTCCTCAATCTTTTCATTCTTTTTTCTTTATTCTGCTCTGCGGTAGGTATTTCTACTCTTTTATCTTCCAGGTCAATTATCCGTTCTTCTGCCTCAGTTATTCTGCTATTGATTCCTTCTAGAGAATTTTTTAATTTCCTTTATTGTGTTGTTCATCATTTGTTTGCTCTTTAGTTCTTGTAGGTCCTTGTTAAACATTACTTATAATTTCTCCATTTTATTTCCAAGATTTTATATCATCTTTACTATCATTACTTTGAATTCTTTTTCAGGTATACTGCCTATTTCCTATTCATTTGTTAGTTCTGATGGGTTTTACTTTGCTCCTTCATCTGCTGCATTTTTCTTTGTCTTCTCATTTTGCTTAACTTACTGTGTTTGGGGCCTCCATTTCACAGGCTGTAGGTTTTTAGTTCCCGTTGTTCTTGGTGTCTGCCCCCAGTGGCTAAATTTGATTCAGTGGGTTGTGTAGGCTTTCTGGTGGAGGGGACTGGTGTCTGTGTTCTGGTGGATGAGACTGGATCTTGCCTTTCTGGTTGGTAGGACTGCATCTGATGCTGTGATTTGGGGTGTCTGTGAACTTAGTATGATTTTAGGCAGCCTCTCTGCTTATGGGTGGGGTTGTGTTCCTGTCTTGCTAGTTGTTTAGCATGGGGTGTCCAACACTGGAGCTTGCTGGTTATTGAGTGGAAGTGGGTCTTATTTTTGCGAGAGAGATCTCTGGGAGAGCTCGCACCGATTGATATTACATGGGGCTGGGAGGTCTCTATTGGTCCAATGTCCTGAACTCAGCTGTCCCACCTCAGAGGCTCAGTTCTGACATCCTGCTGGAGCACCAAAACCCTGTCAGACACACGCGTCAGAAGAAAAGGGAGAAAAAAAAAAGAAGAAAAAATAAAATAAAATAAAGTTATTAAAATAAAAAAAAAAAAATAAAAAAGTTTATAAGTAATAATAAAAGAAGAGAGCAACAAAAGCAAAAAAATCCACCAATGATAACAAGCACTAAAAACTATATTAAGATAAACATAAAAATCAGAAACTAGTCAGTCACATACAGCAAACCCAAAGTCTACAGTTGCTCCCAGAGTCCACTGCCTCAATATTGGGATGATTTGTTGCCTATCCAGGTATTCCACAGATGCAAGGTACATCAAGTTGACTATGGAGATTTAATCCACTGCTCCTGAGGCTGCATTGAGAAATTTCCCTTTTTCTTCCTTGTTCGCACAGCTCTTGGGGTTCAGCTTTGGATCTGGTCCTGTCTCTGCATGTTGGTCGCTTGAGGGCTCCTTTTCTTTGCCCACAGTGGTGGGGGTTAAAGGAACGGCAGATTAGGGGACTCTGGCTCACTCAGGCCAGGGAGTGGTAGGGTCAAGGAATGTAGGGCAAGCCTGCGGCAGCAGAGGCCAGCATGACATTGCAACACCCTAAGGCATGCCATGTGTTCTCCCAGGGGAACTGTCCCTAGATCACGGGACCCTGGCAGTGGTGGGCTGCACAGGCTCCCAGGAGGGGAGGTGTGGATAGTGACCTGTGCTTGCATGCAGGCTTCTTAGTGACTGCAGCAGCAGCCTTAGCATTTCATGCCTGTCTCTGTCCGCACTGATAGCTGCAGCTTGCACCCATCTCTGAAGCTCCTTTAGGTGGTGTTCTGAATCTACTCTCTTCCTGCAGCACAAAACAATGGTCTCTTGACTCTTAGGCAGGTCTAGACTTTTCCCCAGACTCCCTCCTGGTTAGCTGTGGTGCACTAACCCCCTTCAGGCTGTGTTCACACAGCCAACACCTGTCCTCTCCCTGGGATCCGAACTCCTAAATCCGAGCCTCAGCTTTCAGCCCACACCCACCTCAGTGGGTGAACAGACAAGCCTCTCAGGCTGGTGAGTGCTAATCAGCAGCAATCCTCTGTGTGGGAATCTCTCCGCTTTGCCCTCTGCTCCCCGTTGCTGCACTCTCCTCTGTGGCTCCAAAGCTTCCCCCTCACCCACCTCCCATCTCTTCCAGTGAAGGGGTTTCCTAGCGTGTGGAGACTTTTCCTCCTTCACAGCTCCCTCCCAGAGGTGCAGGTCCCATCCCTATTCTGTCTCTGTTTTTTTCTTTTTTCTTTTTCCCTATGTAGGTACATGGGGAGTTTCTTGCCTTTGGGAAGTCTGAAGTCTTCTGCCAGCATTCATTAGGTGTTCTGTAAGAGTTGTTCCACATGTAGATGTATTTTTGATGTATTTGTGAGGAAGAAGGTGATTGCCACATCTTATTCCTCTGCTATCTTGACGGTCCACCCTGAAGATAGTATTTAAGCCTTGGGATGGACAGGACAAGATGGTATCGCCTAGAGAGAGTAGAGGTAGAGAAGAAGGCTGGATATATTCCTGGGTTACCCTCACATTTAGATGGCCAGTGTGGGAACAGGGACAAGCAAAGCTGACTGAGGAAAAGGGACCAAGCAGATGGGCAGAGATGGCAGCAGAGACAGGCTGACAGGAGCAAAATTATAGGTGGAAGCAAGCAGATGGGGACAAAGACACAGACAGAAATGGACAAGACAGAGATAGAGACAGAAACAGAGACAAGGCAGACAGACACAGACAGGGAGAGAAAATGGCAGAGAAAGAGAGTCAGAAGGAGACAGACAGACATCAAATGAGAGAGAGACAGACAGGCAGGCAGACAGAGTCACACTCATGTGCACACACAAACACATGCTCACACACATGCATGCAGACTGCAAGAGACAGAGACAGACACAGACAGAAACAGAAATAGAAGCAGAGACAGACACAGTCAGAGACTGTCATATAGGGAGTCAGAGACAGGAGCAGGCAGTAAAAGAGTCAGACCAAGAGAAACAGAATATAAGAGAGACAGATGGACACACACACACAGTGAGAGAGAAATCTAACATCCTTCCACCACCAGACTCACTTCCTTTGAATTTCAGCTGCTATCTCCAACACACTTCTTAGTCCACAGGTGTCATACTGTTATTCTGGCTACCTTATTACTCTTTCTTTCAGAGGAGGGAGAACCTGATTTTTATGGGCTGAATTACATCACCCCCAAAATTAATGGGTTAAAGTTTAATCCCCAGTATCTCATAGTGTGACCATAACTCGAGTGTTGGCAGAATTAATTAATTTAAAATGAGGTCATTAGGGTAGGCCTTAATCCAGTACAACCTGTGTCCTTATAAGAAGAGGAAATTGGGAGACATACATGTACAGAGGGAAAATGATACAAAGGCACAGGAAGAAGACAGCCATCCAAAAGCCAAAGAGAGACACCTGGAACAAATTCTTCCCTCATGGCCCTTAGAAGGAGCCAACCCTAGTGACACCTTGATTTCAGACTTCTAGCCTCCAGAACTGTGAGAAAATAAATTTCTGTTGTTTAAGCCATCCAGTCTGTGGCACTTTGTTATGGCAGCCCTAGCTAACACGTACACTCATGATTGTCCAACCTTAACCCAAGAACTTCCCCTGGCTCACTCTGATCTCCCCGAAACTCTTTACATGGTTCAGACATAGAGCCTCTGTAGGCGGGTCAAGCCTTAAGACAGGATGAGGATGTTTTCAGCTGTCTATGCAGTCACCACCTCCCAAGGACTTATGGAATCCAATCTCTTTTCTGAAGTCAAGTCAACACAACTAGCCAAACTTCTAGACTTGACTCAAGTCTGTCAGCTCACAAGGCATATAGCATGCAGTGTTAACATAGAAGCAGCAGCAGACAGGCAGGCCTTTGGAGTGATTCATGATTCTGGTATGCTGTGGAAAAAATTGGGGTTGTTTTCCTAGATGTTGCTGGTACTCCCATTAAGCATGGTAAGCAATCACAAGCTTTACTAGATGTCTTGCTCCTTCCTAAGGAATGACATGTATTTAATCTGGAAGCTTATACTAAGGAACAAGCCCATGAGGCCAAAGAACATTTTGGCTGACCACTATTCTAAAGAGGCTGCTCTCACCCAAGCCCAATAGGTCCAGCAAATTTAAAGACAATCTGGTTAGTCTGGGTCACTTTCATGAAATCTTGAGCAAGCTTCAATCACAAACACCAGTTCTTTTTTTTTTTTTTTTTTTAATACATATATTGGGAGAAACTTGGGTTTACCCTCCAGTCGGGTGGGTTTTAAAGTCACCAAGACAGCCTTTTGGTCTCACTAAAGCCTTTTGGTCTTTCTAAGACTCTGAAGTGGAGATTGGGAAAGCAAAACAAAACAGAAACAAAAACAAAAATGTGCATACCATGACCAATGAAGTAAACTGACTTGAAAATTATTCTGGGGCAACGTTGGTGGGAAATTTTTAATTGGATAGAATAGGATATCCCCAGTGCATACTGGACCTGCAAGACTCATAAACCTGGAAAATCTGTGAAGATGGCACATGGACAGGTGCCACAGCCTCAAGACTTTGAATATTTGCAAATGGAATTTACACAGCTCCCCACAATTATCTGCCCTTCCTCTGGATGGCTAGAAGCTTCCACTTGCCTAAAGGTAATAGCTCTTACCTTGGCTAAACAATCTATTATATTTTTGTTTTTCCTACTTGGGGAATACTTAATTTGTCTTTCTAGTGATAGAGGTACTCGTCTTACTGAGACCATAATTAAGGAATTTTTAAGGTCTCACCCATTCGCCAAAAGCTACACCATCCTTACCATCCTTAATGGTCTGGGTGGGGAGAGGGGGGAGGGGAAGAATATATGTATACACACACATATATATACATTCGATGGTACTACTTTAAAATACCATTGGTACTACCAGTGGTCCTACTTTAAAATTAAAACATCCTAAACCCTCTAAAGACTTACAACCACAATAGCCTAAAGTATTCCTGTTGGTATCAATGGCCTTCCAGTCATCTCCCTCTACCAATCATAGATTCTCAGCTTACGAACTTGTCACAGGCAGACAAAATGAGATTGGACATAATGTCCTCTGTCTTAGACTCCACTTTGTTGCAAGCAGATATGGCCACATTTCATAAGGGACTAATGCAGTATGCTCAGACTCATTCCCAATAGGTTTAAGCCACCATTCTGACAGAGCCATCTTGTGAGTATGTACACAACTTATAACCACGAGTCTTTGTATCCTGAAAGTGACACTGGAAAAAAAAAAAAAACACTCTGGGGCCTCATTGGAAGGGCCTTTAATTAAGTTTCCCATTATGGCCAACACTGCAGTCAAGCTACAAGGAGTAGATCTTTGGGTTTATGTCTCCTAGCTAAGAAAACATCGACCTCAGACTGATGGTATTTCTACTTTAACCAGAAACCTTAAACTGAACGCTTCTAGGAATACCCTCAAAGAATTCCACTACAAGAAGAGGACAGCTTTACCAAGAACATCAGAACAAGCAGATGACCTTGGATAGTGAACACCTGCCACCCAGGACAATAAAATAAGGTCTTTGTTTCCATTTCATTACTTGTTTTATATCATAACTCTGCTACTCACTATTGACAACCTTAACTCTGAATTTGTGCATCTTTGCAGTCACCTCCAAGTGCCGATCAAAAAGATGTTTCCAAACGTCCTTATCATTCCGTTTCTGCTTCTCTTTATCCTTTCTCTTTCTGTCCTTTTCATCTTCTCTCCTTTTCCAAACACACAAAAGAGCTGACATTTTCTAAGCCAGGCCTCCATTTGTGAAGCTAATGTCACGTATGACTGCTGCTTTGGCTCACCTTTGTTGTGGGCTCTGCGGTCCCTTTGCAAATACCCATCCTTTACTCTGCTGGGAATCTCTCTCTCATCACCACTGCAGATTAGGATGCAACCTCTCCCAAGTTAGGGCTGCAGTAATAACTTTTCCATATTAAACACCCCTTACACTGTACACCCTCAGAGAAGGGGGTCTTGTCTTTTAGATCTGTATCCTGGGTCTCTAATCCCAAATTTATGAGATTAGTTTGCTGTGATGAAACATTTCTGAATGAAGGAGGAGCCTACACATAGTCTCTGATGAGTTTCTATATACCCTGGAGAGCCCCAAATGACTCAAATTTTATTTGAGGCTCAAATGCCTGCTGGCTTTCCTCTGCCAATGAGATCCTGTTTCCTTGCTTAGCATTTTCCCTCTTAAGACATTTAATCTCACCAATTTAATCAATTGGTTGTCCCTTTAGATCAGACTTAAAACCTCACTGCCAAACCAGAAGAATAAGCTGAGGTTAGGAACAGGTAGACCCTTCTGAAAAACATCCATTACCACTGATGATGAAGAGGAACTGTGTGAAGAAGCCAGTAGACTAAGCATCAATTTTGAGGGACTCATCATTGCTTGGGATGGGTTTTATGATGCAGCTATAACCTGAGGGGTACCCTATGGACCCCACAATTACACAGTGGCTGGATGTAATGCTTGAGTACTCCATGCCATCATCTATGAAGTTACCTGAGCCACCAATGATACCATTAAAAATATTGCATACTTGCTTGATAAATACAGAAATTCCAAAAGGCTGTCTCCCATCATCAACTGGCATCATTCTGGCACTAAGGGAAGAACATGCACTGTCATTGGTGACAATTGTTGCAAGTGGAGTCCCAGAAACTCTTATCGTGCCTTGGTGTATTAATGCATCTCTGAAGATAACTAAAACATTTGATAACTAAAACATTTGATAAATGAATGACATTGTCCTGACCTCTAGGACATTGTGAGTCGGCTTCAGGTGGCAGGGATGGGACATCTTTTCCTACATATTCCAAGTAAGGCTGTCCCCCTTACACATTTTTTTCCCTCAAGGGCTAGTGACTCCTCATTAAGTCAGTCCTATCACATCTAATCAAGAGCAGTGGTACCAAGCAGATGATCCAATCCATGATTAACAAAAAAACAAAGAACAAGGCTCTTCCAACTCTCCTCAAGAAATTCCTTTAACTCTAGCTCCTGAGCAGTCTTATTGATATATCTATACCTATATCATATCTATATCTATATCCATATCCATATCTATATCATCTATATCTATATATCTTCTTCTAGATGGTCCAGCAATGAAAAAGAATTCATCTTGGACAAGGGGACTGTGAAAGGACTAAAAGAGGCACGACAAAAGGTCTCTAATGTCCCCCTTTCCTTCCTTCCCTTTCCTTTCCTCTCCTTTTCCTTCCCCTCTTCCTTCCTTCCTTCCTAGTCCCTTCCTTTCTTCTTTCCTTCCTTTCTTTCCTCTCTTCCTCCCCCACTCTGTGAACTTTGGCTACAAGGCTTGCAAAAACTGTTCTCAGAAAATACTGTCCTGTTGCTTATTGAGATTGCATCAATCACCCTGAGCAAAGAGCACAACACCAGGAATGACCTCCAACTGTGAATTGCAGTGAAAGAAGAAATCTGCTGCCTAATGCAAAATAGAAAGAATACCTATCCTGCTACCCTATAAAACTCTGACCTTGCTTAAATTGTCACTTACTCTTCATTTGCTCCCTGAGGCATATCAATGGAATAAGCCTCTAGCCTCTATTTGAATCACATATCACTTTCTTGTAACAGATCTTAAACATTTAGTCCCTGCTTGATTATTTTAATAAAAGAAATATATGCTCTGAAAGATTTATGAACAAAGGTATTTACTATAGTATCAATTATAGTAGAAATAGATAGGGAAGTAGTTAAATAATTATGCTAAAAATATTTGATGGACTTTTAGATATCCATAAAATTAGGTTTTTCATTATATTGAATGATAAGAGTATTTTAAATTATTTTTATCCCAAAAGGTAGTAGTGTATGTGTGTGTATATATACATATATTTATACATCTATACATATACACACAAGTATTTGGGATAAAAGGAGTGAATGAAATACAGTAATATCTTTGCAGTGATCTTCTCTGGGCAAAGAGATTCTGGGTGATGGATATGGTCACTTTAATGCTTCCCCATATTTTTAAATCGCCACAATACATATACTGAGGATGGAGAGAAACTCTCATAGGAACTCATGCAATGTCAGGATTTCCCTTCCCCAGAGTCAAAATGGCAGCATGCGAACTGCCAGTAAAGTTGACCCAGGTATGATTTACTGCATGCATGTAAATTTTGAACCTCAGCCTCAGTCTTTGGGGAAAACTCTACCTTTGGAGAAGAAAGACCACAAGAGAGGAGAAACATTGTAAAGAGGCTTAAGGAAACACAGAGAATTCCTCCAGGAAGCAGGCCAAACTCTTCCACAAACATGGCTGCAGGCCTTCAAACACTACTTCTGACTAGTTTCTAGTCTCATAACCAGGCAAGTTTGCTGAAAGGTTAAGGAGAGTAAACTATATAAACTAGCTGGAGCAATTCACACTACACATGGGGACTATGCTCCTGGTCAGTATAAAATGACAACACACATAGGCATCCCTGTAATATTAATAATAGCAAACAACCTAAGTGTTCAACAGTATAGTATGACTAGGCGTGGGCAGAGAAGAAGCTGCTACAGGAATAATTATACCAACATGACAGCATGTCCCTCGATCTGAGAGGATAACAACCAAAAAACATTTAATGGGAGGTCAGGATATGGGTAGATATGAGAAGGATAAAGGCACTGAATCTTCAGCTTTTGTACAGGGCAGCCAGTATATACTGTTCTGTTTCTGACATTAACTGTAAATTAGAGACATAAACAACTTTGTATACGTTAGAAACATGCAGAAGGAGGGCTATGTGAAGACTCAGATTGTTATGTTTTAGAGTTTTTGATGAGTGAGTCTGAGATGGGTATTGTAAATTTGAATTTCTAACAAGTTCTCAGGTTATGCTGATGCTGCTGGTGCAGGTGCCTTGCTTTCAAAACCACTGACCTAAATACATCAAGAGTAGAGTTAAAGATAGGATGAGTATATATATCCATTTGTATTATTTTTTAGATTCCACATATAAGTGATATCATACATCATTTGTCTTTGTCTGACTGAATTCACTAAGCATAATATTCTCTAGGTCCATCCACGTTGCTGCAAATGGCAGTTTCCTTCTTTTTTATGCCTGAGTAGTATTCTATTGTGTGTGTGTGTGTGTGTGTGTGTGTATCTCACAT
The DNA here is from genome assembly GCA_036417435.1 of Inia geoffrensis. Lineage (NCBI taxonomy): Eukaryota > Metazoa > Chordata > Mammalia > Artiodactyla > Iniidae > Inia > Inia geoffrensis. The sequence goes on from CM070920.1 coordinate 61,651,269, forward strand.
CTTCTTAAACCAATCATTTGTTGATAGGCACTTGGGTTGCTTCCATGTCTTGGCTATTGTAAATAGTGCTGCTATGAACATTGGAATGCATGTATCTTTTTGAATTAATGTTTCTGTATACACCTGAAATTAATATAATATTGTAAATCAACTATGCTTCAATTTAAAAAAAAAGATAGGGTATGTATCTTACAAATGAGCAGAATGGGTAAAAAGAAAATTGGCAAAAGCACCAACCATATAGAAAATCATAGAAAACAAAAGAAAATGCAAACATATATAGTAAAACGTACTATGATATAATAACATGTGTGGGTATCTTAATTATAGTAGGATTATGGAGAAAAGACAAAGAGGTAAAAAGTTGTTTTTTCATTTTCCCTAGTGAGATTCTACGTTTTACTCAGAGAAAGGGATCTGGAATAATTGATTGGTCATAACTTTGTCACAACACAGAAAAACCCTGCTCCAGATGGTGTTCAGAGACACTAGACAGGATGAACTCTCCATGGGAGTGAGAGTAGCTAGAAACGTGAAGAAGTCTAAATATGGAGCTCAGGGCCAACCACAACCAGAAGTCAAGAAGAGGACGACCAGCAAAATCTGAGAAGGAGCAGTCAGTGAGGTAGGAGGAACACCAGGAAAATGTATTCTTCTAGAAGCCAAATGAAGTAAAAGTTTCAAGGAGGAAGGAGTCATCAGTTGTCTCAAATTCAGCTGAGAGGGTCAAGTAAGATGAAGACTGGGGAAATAGCAATTGGATTCAGCAACATAGAGGTCATTTGTGACACAGATACAATCAGTTTCAGTGGAGTATTGGAGAGAAGGCCTGAATGGAGTGTGTTCACGTGAAAATGGGAGGAAAGGATTTGGAGACAGTGAATATAGACATGCCTTTGAGGGATATTTGCCAGAAAGGGGAGGAGAAAAATGGTGTGGTAGCTGGAGGCATTAAGTGGGAGACGTTATAGCATGTCTACTAATGAGAACGAAAGAAAAAAGAAGGAAACTTGATGATACAAGAGAGAGGGTGGGTGGGAGAATTTCTAGAGCAATTTCCTTGGGAAATTGTCAAGTATGAATAGGATCCAGTGCATCATTTGAAAAACAGGAGGAAGTGCCAAATATCATGAGCACAGGTGGAGTGGGGTGGCAGTGGGAGTTTGTAGAAGTTCTCCTCTTGTTGCCTCTATGTTTTTAGTGAAGTGGAAAGCAAGGTCACTGGCACTAAATGAGGATGGGAGAGAAGTTGATGGGAGTATGAAGAGGGAGAAAAATGTAGGAAAGTGTCATCCAAGAGAGTAGGCGAATGAATGAGCTAGGGTATTACTTCTTAATTCCAGCTTCACATTAGAATTACCTGGAGGAAGATAAGGGTCTAGTTTCATTCTTTTACATGTGAATATCCAATATCCCAGCACCATTTATTGAAGAATAAATACTCTATTGAGCATTCTTGGCTCCCTTCTCAAATATTAGTTGACTGCTAAACTTATGGTGGTAATCGTTTCACAATATATGTAAAGCAAGTCATTATGCTGTACACTTTAAATTTATACAGTGCTGTATGTCAACTATATCTCGATAAAACTGGACAAAGATAAAAATTAAAAAATGAAATACAAAAAACAAATAGAATCACCTGGAGAGCTGTTAACAGTTTGGGGTACCAATTAACACAGAATTTCTAGAGACAGAGCCAGAGCACTATTCTTACTAAAAGCTCTTGGATATTAGTAAAATATTCAGCCACAGTTGGAAGGAACTGAACTAGGAAAATGTAGTATTATTACCAGACAACTTTAAAGACCCACTTGAGGTTCACAGTCATGGATTTATGGTGTTACCATTCATCATGGTTTCTCCAGCTACATTCAACCGGGGATTGGAAGGCTGCAGGTTTTAACTAGGTAGAGAGATGAATTGACAGAAATTGAAGTTTGGTGAGAGGCAGAGGGTGGCGAGGGCAGAGAGAGAGACAGGGAGAGAAAGAGAGAGAGGGATTTGAAATTATATGTACATAGGAGAGGTATTTTAATAATTGATCAAAGACCTGAAACTGGGTAAGAGGGAAATGAGGACATAAAAAGTTTGAGGAACAGTGAAAAGTTGGTAGGATTACTGGATAGTAGGTCCCAGTGGGGTTGTAGAGATGTCAGTTTCAGGGTGTTTGTTGAAATGGGCTGGAGAAAGGAGGTATCTATTGGGACATTGCAATGCTTGAAATTGAGATGACTTGCAGTTATTGATGACACAGTCCAGGGTAATATTTTCAATAGAGTGATAATTCCCACCCCTTGTGCATGTTTTGGAAATGTGTATGGGCATTTTTGGATGTCAAAGACAGGGGGCATTACTGGTTCTCAGTGTGCCAAGATCAGTGATGTGCAGGATATCCCTTCAGTGGAAGATAACACGATCGTCAAATAGATTACTGAATATGTATTGAGGTGAAAAAGCCATCTAGAATCATCCCAAGGTAGAAACGAACTCCATTTTGTGTATAACCACAAATTATATAGTTTACACAGTTTTAATATAGACTGATTTTATTATATATGAAATGATGATGTAAATCGAGGGAACATTGTGTTTTGCTTATTCTTTCACAGTTTCGCCAATAATTGTTCACCCTTTCAGAAAATCGTATCTCTGAAAGCAACTGCAACTTGTGGTGTTTGAGTAGCCAGTACAATACACCTGATTTGAAATGTTTGGAATTCACAGGAATTTTATGAATAGGTAAAGGAATAAATTTATTGGCCCTCATTTCAAATTGGGTAAAATAACAGTACCTACCTCACAGTGTCCTTGTGGGTATGTATTATTCCCAAACTAATCAACACTTACAAGAGTTCTATGCCAATAGGAAGACCTCAGCAAGTGTTAGCTGTTAGTTCCATCATCATTATTGTTGTCGTCATCATCATTATTATTTTAGAAATCCAGAAGTTACAGGTTATTTTGAAGTTTGTGGCAGACACTATCTCCAAGATGAGAAAATCTCTTTATCTATTCATTTACCTCTCAACCCTCTTGAGCACCAAAGAGGCAAGCCTCAGTATCAGCTGGTGTCTCTTACATAGAAACTGTATAAAGAGGCCCAATGTTAGGATTATGCAGGGGGACGTGCCCAGAAAGAAGGGCATAAAACAGGCATGAAACAGGAAAAGTCCCTTCCATTCGCTGTTGTATATTATGAGAAGGCTCAAATTTAATTTATCCTCGAATTCACATAATTATATTTTCCTCCTCAGGTTTTCCTGCATACAAATTTTCCTATGAATACTATCTCCCCGTGCAAAGAATAATTTAGTCAAACCCCCTTGTTTTCCTGGAGAACCTCTACCTTTCCTTCAAACCCAAATTAAGGATGACACTGGTGAAAAAGGAAGAGTAAGGACCTCTGGGAAATTATCTCTTTCTTAAAAATAACGAGAAAACTGGCAGAAAATGCAAGCTTTCTGGTGTTTGTTTTAAGTTGCCCTATTTCCATTCCTCCCCCATCTTCATGGTAACCGTGAGAAACAACAGCCTGAAATCACAGTGAACACCAACAGCCTGAGAGGACAGAACAGGAATGGAGTTCCATCAAAGACCCATTCCCAGAGAACTGTTATTATTTGACCTGTCTGGTGATTCCCTGGAAGCCCTGGTGGACAACCACTCACAACGTTGTCTTTATTTGACCTGACTCAGAGCTCACCCAATGGGAAACACATTTTCCCCAGGGGCAATTGTCAAAAACTGTTAGAGGCAATAGTTTAGGATCACGGTTGCCTCCAGCAGTGGATAAACAGTAGGCTAACCAAAATGTTAACAAGAAAATCAGGGAATTGAGGTGTCCATGTGGAGCTTTGATAAGCTCCTACATATTCCTGGGAATGTAAAAGGCCCTGCATAAGATTGTGCCCAGGCACAGGAAAGACATGAGAAGACGTTAAGCTATCTCATTCAGGCTGACCTTGAAGCTCCTTGCAAGGAGAAAGTGGAGGTTAAGGCAGAGTTGTCAGTGGACTGACTGAGGGGTTGAAGGTATGTCCCAATATGTACACAGAGCCCCATGGCACACTGGGAGACTTATTGATTCCAGGTATCTAAGGAAATCATGTGTCCAATTATTACCTGACCACTGACTAACCAAGCAGAGGCTTTAGTGGTCACACATGACAAAGAATACAGACTTCACATCATTATTTCAGAAAATCATTAAATGAATAGAACTATAACAGTAACAACAACAAAAAAACTGGGATGGGAATGAGGATCAGAAATCTGATTTCCATGGTTGCCATAGTATGTTATATAATATGAACAGTTTTCAAGGGAAAAAAAAAAAAACCTCAGGGGACATGCAAAAGATATGAAAACAAATCCCAAACACAGGAAAAAGATGCAATCAATATAAACTATTACTGAGGAAGCCCAGACTTTGGCCTTACTAGCCAAAGGCTTAAGTGTTCTATTTTAACATGTACAAATCTCTAAAATCATCTATTTTAACATGTGCAAAAAAACTGATGGAAAGAGGGTGATTTCAGCAAAATAGAATAAATTTCCACACTTGTACCCTCATAGGAACATCAATTTGGACAACAATCCACACAAAAAACTGCCTTCCCAAGAGCTAAGGATTCCAGGTGAAGGATTACAGCAAACGGGTGGAGCACGGAAATAAGAAAAGATACATTGAGGAGGATATGAAAGTTTCACATTACCTCTTTCAGCCTTTCCCCAAACCTGAGCAGCCCAGGGTGGAGAGAGACACTCCTCCTGTTGGGGAAGGAGAGTGAAGTGAGCACCCAACTTTACTGTGGACCCAAGCACGAGACCCATGCAAGCACCAGGCCAGCCCCTGTAGACTCAGGCTTTAGGTCATCTCCCACAACCCAGTCTACACACTCGCACCAGTGCCAGCTCACCTCCCATGGACCCAAGCTCCAAGCAGCCTCTCGAGACCCCTGGCTTTCAGCCTTCCCCCAGGGCCAAGCCATCCCTTGGAGAGCCAGTTTCCAGGCCCACTCCAGTGGTCTCTGGAATCTGGTCAGCCCCCACAGCCCTAGCCTCCAAGCCAGATCCCTTGGCCCCCGTCTCCAGGATTTCCACAGCTGTAGGCTGCCCCCACAGATCCAGGATCCCAGCCTGCCTCCACATCAGCCAGACAGCCATAGCCAACCCCAGCCACTAGGCTGGTCCCTGTGGACCCAGTGGTGAAGTCCACCCTAGTGGCAACTGGTGCATGGTTGGCCCCCATGGACCCAGGATCCAGGCCCACTCACATGGACCCAGGTGCCAGGCCCAACACTCTGGGCTCCAGCACCAGGCCTGCCATGAAGATCAAAGCTCCAGGCCTGCTCCAGTGGACCCACCCCCACAGAGTCAGGCACCATGCCAGTCCCTGTTGATTCAAACAATGGTCCAGCCCTCATGCACCCAACAGCCAGGAGTACCCAAGTGTTGATCAAGGCACCAGACTCCAGCAACAAGGCTGCCTGCAGAAACAACCAGAGTCACCCAGAATCTCTGGACAGGGCAACTGGTGAAAGACTTTCTCTGCCAAAGCCAGTGTGTAAAGACTGGAAGAGATGCCAACTTCTCCAAATGAAAAGACACCAACAAAATGAAACAAAAAATCAGGGAAACATGGCAGGACCAAGGAAACTAATAAAGGTCCAATATATGACCTTAAAGAAACAGAGAACTATGAATTATCTCACAAAGTATTCAGAATAATCCTCTTAAAGAAATTCAGTGAACTAAAAGGAAACACAGATAAAACTGAATGAAATTAGGAAAACAATACATGAACAAAATGAGTTCAACAGAGAAATAGAAACCATTAAAATACAACCAAACAGAAATCCAAGAGTTACAGAGTACAATGATAGAACTGAAGAATTCAATAGAGAACTTCAACAGGAGACTCAACCAAGCAGAAAGTACAACCAGTGATGTCAAAGACAGGTTATCTGAAATTATCCAGCCAGAGAAGCATAAGGAAAATAAAAAATAATTAAACAGGCGCAGAAAGCCTAAGTCAATTATTGGATAGCATTAAAAAAAAAAAACAATCCATGCATTATTGGAGTCCTGGAAGGAGAGAAAAGGAAGAAAGGAGCAAACAGCTTATTTAAAGAAATAATGCTGAGAACTTCTCAAATCTGGGGAGAGATTTGGACACCTAAGTTTATGAAACTTATAGGTCCCCCAAAAGATTCAATCCAAAAAGATCTTCTCTAAGACATATTGTAATAAAAATGCCTAAAATCAAAGACAAAGAGAGAACCTTGAAAGAAACAAGAGGACAAAAGTCCTCACATAAAGGGAACCCGCCCATAAGGCTATCAGTGGGTTTTCTTGGCAGAAAACTTGCAGGCCAGGAGAGATTGGGAAGGTATATTTAAAGTGCTAAAGAAAAACACTGCCAAATAAGAATACTTTACCCTGAAAAGTCGTTCTTCAGAGATGAAGGAGAGATAAAGCCTTTCCCAAACAAAAACTGCAGGAGTATATCACGACTAGACTTGCCCTACAAGAAACACTAAAGGGAATTCTTCAAATTGAAACAAAAGGATGGTAATTAGTAACATGACAACATATGAAAAAGCATAAAACTCACTGTAGAGGTAAGAATATAGTCAAATTCAGAAGACGAATACTGTAATCGTGGTACATAAATTACTTTAAACTCTAGTATAGAAGTTAAAAGGCAAACATATTAGAAATATCAAAAACTACAATAATTTGCTAATGGATACACCACATATAAAAGACATAAATTGTGACATCAATAACATAAAATGTTGGCCAGGAGGGTGGGTGTGGGGGAGAAGTTAAAGCACAGAGATTTTTTTATATGGTAGAAGTTAAGTTGTTATCAACTTAAAATGGATTGTTATATCTATGAGATGTCTTATGTAGGCCCCATGGTCCTCACAAAGCAAAAACCTAGAAAAGATAAAAGAGAAAGGAATCAAAGCCTACCACTATGGAAAAATCATCAAATCTCTCTCCCCCTCCCTCTCTCTGTCTCTCTCAGTCTCTCTGTCTCTCTCAGTCTCTCTGTATCTGTCTCTCTTTCTGTCTCCCTCTCTCACACACACACACTTGCACACATGCATGCACACACACACAAGAGGGGGATAAGGAAACAGAGGAGCTACAAAAGAGCCAGAAAACAATTAATACAGCAAAAGCAGTTCTAAGAGGGAAGTTTACAGTGATAAATGCCCACATTAATATAAAGAAAAATCTCAAACAAACAACCTAATTTTGTACGTCAAGGAACTAGAAAATGAAGAACAAACTAAGCCCCTTGCTCACAGAAGAAAGAAATAACAAAGATCAGAACAGAAATCAATGAAATAGAGACTAGAAAAACAATAGAAAAATCAATGAAACAAAAGATTTGGTTTCCCAAAACGATAAACGAAATTGGTGAAGTCTCAGCTAGACTGACTAATAAAAAAAGAGAGAGGATACAAATAAATAAAATCAGAGATGAAAGAGGAAACAATACAACTGAAAATGCATAAATATAAAGGACCATAATAGACTGTTACAAACAATAAATGCCAGCAAATTGAATAACCTGAAGAAGAAAATGATAAAATCCTACAAACAAAAAATCTACCAAGACTGGAATCATGAAGAAATAGAAAATCTGAATATATTTAAATCTAGTAAGGAGATTGAGTCCATAATGAAAATTCCACACCCTCCCCAACTCCCCTCCCCCCCACACACACAGAAAAAAGCCCGGGACTAGATGGCTTCACTGGTGAATTCTATTAAACATCTAAAAAAAAATTAATGATAACCCTTCCAAGAAATTGAAGAGGAGGGAATACTGCCCAACTCATTATCATGAGGCCAGCCTTACCCTGACACAAAAGCCAGACGAGGCCAATACAAGAAGAAAAAAAAATTACATGCCAATATCCTTGACAAATGCACATGCAGAAATTCTCAAAAAATATTGGCAAACCAAATTCAACACCACATTCAAAGAATCTACATCATGATCACGTGAGATGTACCCCTGGGATGCAAGGATGGTTCATCATACACATCTCAATATGCCACATTAATGCGAAAATGGATAGAAATCATATCATCACCTCAACAGATGCAGTAAAACCATTTGACAAAATTTACACCCTTTCATAATAATAACTCTCAACCAATTAAATATAGAAAGAATGAATGTAGACATGAAAAAGGCCATATATGAAAAGTACACATCCAACATCATATACAGTGATGCAAATCTAAAACTTTTCCTCTAAGATCAGGACAAAAAAAGGGTGTCCACCTCACCACTTCTATTCAATGCAGTATCAAAAGTCCCAGCCAGAGCAATTAGGCAAGAAAAAGAAATAAAAGTGATCCAAATTGGAAAGGAAGAAGTAAAATTGCCTCTCGTTGTAGATGACATGATAATCTGTATAGAAAACCCTAAAACTATACCAAAAATATATCAACTAACATATCAATTCAGTATACTTTCAGGATACAAAATCAACGTGGAATAATCAGTTGCATTCTACATGCTAATGATGAAAGATATGAAAGAGAAATTAAGAAAGTAATTCCATTTATAATAGAAGCAAAAACAATAAAATACTTAGGAATAAGTCTAACCAAGTAGGTGAAAGACCTGTACGTTGAAAATAAATGGAATAAGACATATATAAGGGGAAAGATGTCCCATATACTTGGATTGGAATAATTCATAATGTTAAGATGCCCATAGTACCCCAAACCATCTACAGAGTCAATGCAGTCCCTATCAAAATTCCAATGGTATTTTTCACAAAAATAGGGAAAAAAATACTAAAGTTCATATGGCTATTCAAATGAATAGCCAAAGCAATCTTGAGAAAGAAGTACAAAACTAGAAGCATCACACTCCCTCATTTCAAACTATATCACAATGCTATAGTAATCAAAGCAGAATGGTACTGGCATAAAAACAGACACATAGACCAATGGAACAGAATAGAGAGCCCAGAAATAAACCCAGCTAACCAATGACAAGTGCACCAAGAACACACAATAGGGAAAAGGTTTTCTCTTCAATAAATGGTTTTGGGAAAACTGGATATCCAAATGCAAAAGAATGACACTGGGCCCCTACCTTACACCACTCACAGAAATTAACTTGAAGTGGATTAAAAAGTTTAATGTAAGACCTTAAACCATAAAACTGCTAAAAGAAAACATAAGGGAAAAGCTCCTTGACATTATTCTTGGCAATGATTTTTTGGACATGACACCAAGACCTCAAACAACAAAAGCAAAATTCAAAAAGCTGGACTACATCAAACTAAAAACTTTTTACACAACAAAGGAAACCATCAACAAATATAAAGGTAACCTATGGAATTGGGCAAAATAACTTCAAACCACATATCTGATACGGGGTTAATATCTAAAATATATTAGGAGCACATATAACTCAAATAAAACAAGCAAACAAAAAATTCAATTAAAACATGGACAGCAGACCCAAACACTTTTCCAATGAAGATACACAAATGGTCAACAAGTACTCAACATCACCAATCATGGAAACGCAAATCAAAAAACACATATTAGGGGCTTCCCTGGTTGTGCAGTGGTTAAGAGTCCGCCTGCCAATGCAGGGGACACGGGTTTGTGCCCCGGTCCGGGAAGATCCCACATGCTGCAGAGTGGCTGGGCCTGTGAGCCATAGCCACTGAGCCTGTGCATCCGGAGCCTGTGCTCCACAACGGGAGGGGCCACAACAGTGAGAGGCCTGCGTACCGCAAAAAAACACACACACATATTAATCATCAGGCAAATGCAAGTCAACACCACAAATAGGTATCACTTTTTACCTATTAGAATGGCTGTTATCAAAAAGACAAGAGATAATCGATGCTGTCAAGGGTGTGGAGAAAAGGGGACTCTTGTGCACTGAATATAAATTGCTACAGCCATTTGGAAAACAGTACTGAAGTGACACAAAAAATTAAAAATAGAACTGCTGTATGTTCCAGCAATTCCAATGCTGGGCATATATCCAAAAGAAACAAAACCAGTATCTTGAAGAGATACCTGCCCTCCCCTTTTTATTGGCGTATTGTTCACAATAGCCAAAATGTGGAAACAACCAAAGTGTCTGTTTACAAATTAATTGGTAAAGAAGAGGTGGCATATGTATACAATGGAATATTATTCAGCCATGAGAAAGAAGGAAAGCCTGCTTTTCATGACAAATGGATGAACCTGGGGGACATAATGCTGACTGAAATAAACCAGACAGAGAAAGACACATACTGTATAATTTCACTTACTTTGGAATCTTTAAAAAATGTTGAACTCATAAAAGCAAAAATTATAGCAATTTGATGTTGATCCAAGGCTACAAACTTTCCATTATAAGCTAAAGGAGTTCTGAGGATCTAATGTACAGCATGGTGACTATAGTTAAAAATAATGTATTGTATGCTTGAAATTTGTTAAGAGAGTAGATCTCAGGTGTTCTCACAGAAAGAAAAAAAAGAAAGAAAGAGAGAGAGGAAAGGGAAAGAAAGAAACAGAGAGAGAGGAAGGAAGGAAGGAAGGAAGGAAGGAAGGAAGGAAGGAAGGAAGGAAGGAAGGAAGGAAGGAAGGAAGGGAGGGAGGGAGGGAGGGAGGGAGGGAGGGAGGGAGGGAGGGAGGGAGGGAGGGAGAGAGAGAGAGAGAAAGAAAGAAAGAAAGAAAGAAAGAAAGAAAGAAAGAAAGAAAGAAAGAAAGAAAGAAAGAAAGAAAGAAAGAAAAAAAGGAAGAAACAAAGAAAGTCACTATGAGGTGATGGATGCATTAGTTAACCAGATTGTGGTGATCATTTCACTATGTATATGAAATCATTGCCTTGTACACTTTAAATATGTCAATTTTTTGTCCATTATACCTCAATAAAGGGGGAGCAGAAAAGTAAAAGTCAAATATGAATTCCATATTCAGCAAAACTGTCATTCAAAAATTAAGGAGAAATGAACAAAAATAAATTTGAGGGAGTTCATCCGTAGAAGATCTATCCTACAGAGTTGCTAAAGGGAGTACTTCAGACTGAAATGAAAGGACCCTAGAGAGTACACTGAAGCTTTATGAAGAAATAAAGATCACTGGTAAAACTATATAGTAAATATAAAAGCTAGTATAATTATGTTTCTGTTTCTTAAATTCTCCATATGTTTGCCATATTATTTAGAAGACAAAAGTATCAAACACTAATTATAAATATATGTCAATAAACATGAAGTATATGCATGTAAAGATGTCATTTGTGAAAAAAAAAACAACATACTGGGGGACAGCTATTTAGGTGCAGTGTCCTCACATGTTATTGAAGCTAAGTTGGTATTAATTTAATGAGATTGTTATTAAGTTAAGAAGATAATCATAATCACTAGGATAACTACTAAGGAAACAACTAAAAAATGTGCAGAGTAGGAAATGAGAGGGGAACAGAAATGGTATAATTAGAACAAAATCAGTCAAACAAAAGAGGAGACAGTGTTGGAAAAATTCAAGAATAATAAACATATGAAACAGATGGTTAAATGATAGAAGTGAAATGCTTGCTTATCAGTAGTCACTTTATGCGTGTATGGACTTCTGGTTTTCAGCACAGCCAAGTAAGAAACGTGGAAGTTGCCACTCCATCTTAATAACAAGTGAAAAGCTGAACAAACTAAAAAATCAATAACTCTTCTTAGATGTATAGAAGAACTGAGATCACAGGGCAAAACACCGCCCCCAAAATTGGCGAGAATGAAAAGCAAATACAGAGAATCACAGAAACACAAGAGCTAAGGACTTCTGGGGAACCAGTGATGGGGTAGGAAAACCCAATGACAAATTGATGGAGACTCAGTGTGGGCAAGCGTGAGAGACGAAAATTCCAGGGGTACCCATTCATCAGAAGCCCACCAAACATTTGTGAGTGTTACCTCCAGAGAAGCTCACCAGGCCCTCACAGGAAATATTAAAGAAAAATCCCTTTGTGTTGCTGGCAGGGAGGGGAGAGGAAGGAAACTATTTGAAATATGCCAGAGCTTCCTGTTCTCCTTAACAAGTTCTGTCCTCAAGAGAGCCTCTTTAATCAGAGTCTAACTGACCTGAGGGAAGGGAAATGCCCAACTTCAGCTCACTCTATCCATCCCATCCCAGCTAAGGGAATTTAAAAAATGGGATGGGGAGAACATGTCAAGTTCACAGTCCAGAGGCAAATGCTCACTAAAGGAGCGAGGCCTAATCACAGGACTATAGAATGCCTCCCCTTCCACCACATCCTACCAACACACTGCTAAAGTCCTATTTACAGCAATTTCTTTCATGCAGCACATGTCAGCCCCTCACAAAAAATATTACAAGGGGATTAAAAGGCAATAAATATTAAATAAATATTAAGAGAAAAAATAACTCAGCTTGAAGAGATAAAGCAAACATCAGAACCACACTCAGACATGGCAGGGATGTTAGAATTTACAGACTGGGAATTTAAAACAACTAGGGTTGATATGCTAAGGGCTCTAATGGATAATTTAGACAGCATAAAAGAACAGGTGGGTAATTTAAACAGAGGGATGGAAATTCTAAGAAAGAACCAAAAAGAAATGTTAGAGATCAAAAACACTGTAACAGAAATTAAGACTAAGTTTAGTGGACTAGATGCAGTTAAGTAAAGAATCTCTGAGCCTGAGGATATCTCAACAGGCCCTTCCAAAAGAAAACTGAAAAAAAAAAGACTGGAATAAAAAACAGAGCCGAACATCCAAGAATTATTTGACAACAACAAAAGGTGTTAATACACATAATGGGAATACAAGAAGGTGAAGAAGAGAAAGGAGTGGAAGAAGCATTTGAAACAACAATGGCTGAGGATTTCCACAAATTAATGTCAGACACCAAACCACAGATTCAGGGAGCTCAGAGAGCACCAAGCATGATAAATGCAAAAAAAGGTTACACTGAGACACTTAATTCTCAAACTACAGAAAATCAAAGATAAAGAAAAAACCCTGAAGCAAGCCAGAAGAAAAACAAATACCTTACCTATAGAGGAGCAAATACAAGAATTACATCCAACTTCTCCTCAGAAACCATGTAGGCAAGAAGAGAGTGGAATTACATATTTGAAGTGTTGAGATTAAAAAAACAAACAAGCAAACGAAAAACCTCTATCCTAATTCTTTACCATGTGAATTCCCCCTTTAAAAGTGAAGGACAGGGCTTCCCTGGTGGCGCAGTGGTTGAGAGTCCACCTGCTGATGCAGGGGACACGGGCTTGTGCCCTGGTCCGGGAAGATCCCACATGCCACATAGCAGCTGGCTCTGTGAGCCATGGCTGCTGAGCCTGCACATCCGGATCCTGTGCTCCACAACTAGAGAGGCCACAGCAGTAAGAAGCCCACATACTGCAAAAAAAAAAAAAAAAAAAAAAAGTGAAGGACAAAGACTCTCAGAATTAAAAAGTCAAGAGAATTTTTTGCCAGTAGACCAGCCTTTCCAGAAATGTTAAAAGAAAATTCACTGGAGAGGAGGAGCATGATATAGGTCAGAAATTCCAATCTAAATAAAGAAACAAAGAGCATCAGAGAAGGTATATGTAAAGGCAAAAGAAAAATTTTATTTTTCTTATTCTTCTTATTTTTCTTAAATCATCTAAGATAACAGTTTCTTCAAAAATAATAACAGCAATGCATTTGATTATGTAGGCTTATGTATAAGTTAAATGGATGACAGAAATAATACAAGGGAAGAAAAGGAGGAATTAAAATTATTAAAATTATCATAAGGTACTCACATTGTCCTCACCTTACCTGTGAAGTGGCATAATATAATTTGAAAGTGGACTTGGATTAGTTGTAAATGTATATTGCAAACACTTGGGAAACCACTAAAAAAAAAAAAAGAAAAGAAAGAGTATAACTGATATATTAAGAGGAGAGAGAAAGTGAAATAATAGGAAATGCTCAGTTGAAACCACATAAGGCAGAAAATGGTGGAAGACAAAAACGGGAACAAAGAAAAAGGAAACAAATAGAAAAGAGTAACAAAGACGGTAGCTTTCAATCTAATCATACCAATAATCACTTTGAATGTCAATTGTCTAAAATGCACTTATTAAAGGACAGAGGTTGTCAGAGTGGATCAAAAACAAGCCCAATCTATATGTTGTTTACAAGAAACCCACTTTAAATATAAAGACACATATAGATTAAAAGTAAATGGATGGACAAAGATGTACAAGCTAACACTAGTCAAAAGAAAGCAGGAGTCGTTATATTAATTTCAGACAGAGGACACATTAGACCAAGGAAAGTTATCAGGGAAGAAGAGAGGCACTACCTAACAATAAAGGGATCAGTTCTTCAAGAAGTCACAACAATCCTAAGAACAAAGCATTGAAATACACAAGACAAAACCTGATAGAACTACAAGGAGAAATAGCTGAATCCACTATTATAGTTGGAGACTTTGACATCCCCCTCTCAGAAATTAAAACATTCAGCAGGCAGAAGATCAGTAAGGCCATAGCTGAACTAACAATACCATCAGTCAACTGGATGCAATGGACATCTATAGACTACCTCATCCAACATCAGCAGAATACACATTCTTTTCAGGCTCACACAGAGCACTCTCCAAAGTAGACCACATTCTGGGCCACAAAACACACCTTACCAAATTCAAAAGAATACAAATCATATGATCTCTGCTCTCAGACCACAATGGAATAAACTAGAAATCAATAACAGGAAGGTAGTGTGAAAATTCCTCAAACACTTGTTCAAACAGCACACTTCTAAATAGCACTTGGACCAAAGAAGAAATATTAAGAGAAATTTTAAAATATTTTTAACAAAATAAAAATACAACTTATCAAAATTTGTGGGATGCAGTGAAAGCAGTGCTTAGAGGGAAATTGATAGCAATGAAAACATGCATTAGGAAAAAGTCGAAAGATCTAAAATCAATCGTCTAAGCTTCCACCTTAGGAAACTGGGGGGAAGAGAGCAAATTAAATCCAAAGTAGGTAGGAGAAAAGAAATAATAAAAATTAGATTAGAAATCAATGAAATTATAAACAGTAAATCAATAGAGATATTTTTTTTTTAAGAAATAAGCTGGTTCTTTGAAAAGATTAACAAAATTGATAAGACCCTAGTCAGGCTAACTGAGAGAAAAAAAGAGAGGTCATATTTACAAATATCAGAAACAAAAGAGAGGGCAGGGTTACAGGTTGCACAGACAATAAAAACATAACAAACTCTATGCTTAATGTTTAGTAACCTAGAAAAAATGAGTCAATTCCTTGAAAGACACAAGCTGCCAAGACACACACTAGAAGATATTTTGTCTATTGACAAATTGTCTGTTGACAGTCTAAATAGGCCCATAACGATTTAAGAAATTGAATCAATAATTAATAACCATCCAAAACAAAAGGCACCATGCTCAGATGGGCTCACTGATGAAGTCTACCAAATGTGTAAGTAAGAAATTATACCAGTTCTCTACGTGTTTATCACATGGTAGAAGCAGAGGGAAATACTTCCTAACTCATTCTATGAGGGTAGCATTACCTAAATACCAAAAACAGATAGACATTACAAGACAAGAAAACTGCAGAACAATACCTCTCATGAATATATATGCAAAAACTCCTCCACAAAATATTAGCAAATCAAATACAACAATGTATAAAAAAGAATTATAGACCAAGACCAAGAGGGATTTATCCCAGGTATGCAAGACTAGTTCAACATTCAAACATCAATCAGTGTAATCCACCACATCAGAAGGCTCCAGAAGAACAATCACAGGATCATATCAGTAGGTGAAGATAAAGCTTTTGACAAAATCCAACACCCATTCATGATAAAAATCCTCAGTAAACTAGGAATAGAAGGAAAATTCCTCAATGTGGTAAAGAATATCTTTAAGAAACCTATAGCAAACATCATGCATAAATGGTGAGAAACTCGAAGCCTTCCCATTAAGATCAGGTACAAGGCTAGAATGCCTGTGCTCACCAGTGCTTTTCAACATTGTGGTGGAAGTTGTAAGCTAGTGCAATAGGACAAAAGTAGGAAATAAAATGTATATGGATCAGAACAAATAAAACTGCCTCTGTTCACAGATAACATGATCATCTATGTAGAAAATAAAAACTGCTTAGAACTAAGAAGCAGTTAGAGCAACATTGCCAGGTACAAGGCTAATATACAAAAGTCAATTATTTCCCCCATACCAGCAATGGACAAGTGGAATTTGAAATTAAAAAGACAATACCATTTATGATAGCACCTCCCAAAATGAAATACTTAGGTATGATTCTAACAAGGTATGTTCAAGATCTACATGAGGAAAACTACAAAATGGATGAATGAAATCAAAGAAGAACTAAATAAAGGGAGAGATAATCCATGCTTATGGATTGGAAGATTCAATATTGTCAAGATGTCAGTTCTTCCTAACTTGATCTAGAGATTCAATGCAACCATATTGAAATCCCAGCAAGTTATTTTGTGGATATCGACAAAATGATTCTAAAGTTTATTTGGAGAGGTAAAAGACCCAGAATATCCAACACAGTAGTGAAGGAGAAGAACAAAGATGGAAAACTAACACTACCCAACTTCAAGACTTCTTATTATAAAGCTACCGTAATCAAGACAGTGTGGTAGCGATAAAAGAATAGACAAATCAATGGAACAGAATAGAGAGCCCAGAAACAAACACATGAATATAGTCAAGTAATCTTTGACAGTGGAACAAAGATAATACAGTGGAGCAAAAACAATCTTTTCAACAAATTTTTCTGGAACAACAGGACATCCACATGCAAAAATATAAATAAATCTAGACAGTGACCTTACACCATTCACAAAATAATTATTCAAAATGGATCACAGACCTAAATGTAAAATGTGAAACTGTAAAACTCCTAGAAGATAACATAACAGAAAATCTAGATGGCCTTGGGTTTGGAAATGACTTTTTAGATAGGACGCCAATGGCAGGATCAGTGAAAGTGAGAATTGGTAAGCTGCAACTCATTACAATTAAATGATACTGACAAGAGCATGAAAAGCCTAGCCACACATAGACTGGGAGAAAATAGTTGCAAAGGATATATGTGATAAAGGACTGTTATTCAAAATATACAAAGAACTCAAAGATCAACAATAAGAAAACAAACAACTCAATTTTAAAACTGAGTTTAACATACAGCTCACCAAAAAGGTATGTGGAGGGCAAATAAGTACATGATAAAATGCAAATAAGTATATGATAAGTATATCATATGCCATCAGGGAAATGAGAATTTTGGATCCACTTTATTGAGTTATGACTGATATGCAAAAAAGCTGTGCATATTTAATATATACATTGAGTTTGGGGATAAGTATATACCTGTGAGACCATGACCACCATCAAGGCTGTAGATACAGCCATCACCTCCCAAAGTTTTCTCCCTCACCTTTTGTCATCATCATTATTTTTGTCAGTAAGAACACAATATAAGGTCTACCTTCTTAACAAATTTTAAATATAAAATGCAGTTTTGTTAGCTACAGGCAATATGCTGTGTAGTAGATCTCCAGAACTTATTTATCTTGCATAACTGAAACTTTGTACCCTTGGAACATCATCTCCCCTCCCTGCCCCCAGTTCCTGGCAACCACCATTCTACTCTCTTCTTCTATGAGTCTGACTATTTTAGATTCCTCATATAAGTGGTATCATACAGTATCTGTCTTTCTGTATCTGGCTTATTTCCTTCAGCATAATGTCCTCTTGGTCCATTCATGTTGTCCCAAACAGCAGGATTTCCTTCTCTTTTTAAGGCTGAATAATATTCCATTGTACGTATATACTACATTTTGTTTATCCATGTCCATGGACATCTAGGTTGTTTCCAATATCTTGGCTATTGGGAAAAATGCTGCAATGAAAATGGAAGTGCAGGTATCTCTTTCAGGTACTGAGTTCAACTCATTTGATAAATACCCAAAAATGAGGTGGCTGTGTCATATGGTAGCTTTATTTTTAATTTTTTGAAGAACCTCCATAACATTTTCCATAGTGGCTATACCCATTTACATTCTCACCAACAGTGTACAAGGATTCCCTTTTCCCCACATCCTTGCCAACACTCGTTATCTTTGCTGTGTGCATGTTTATAATAGCCATCCTAACAGGTGTGAGGTAATATCTCAGTGTGTTTTTGATTTGCATGGGAATTCCATTATACACCTACTAGGATAGTCTAAATCCATAGCACTGAATATTATTCAGCACTAAAGAAAAATGAGTTTTCAAGGCATAAAAAGACATGGGAGAAACTTAAATGCATACTACTGAGTGAAAGAAGCCACTCTGAAAAGGTTATATACTGTATGTTTCCAACTATTGTTGACCCTTGAACAACATGGGTTTGAACTGCACGGGTCTGCTTATATGCAGATGTTTTTCAATAAATACGTAGTACAGTACAACACAATCCAGCATTGGTTGAATACAAAGATGGGGAATGGAGGGCCCAGTGCATAGTTATACATGAATTTTCAATTGTGCAGGAGGTCGGCACCCCAAACCCCCGTGTTGTTCAAGGGGCAACTGTATATGACATTTGTGACTGCCAGTGATTAGTGAGGAGGGAGGAATAATGGGTGGAGCACAGAGGATTTTTAGGGCAGTGAAACTACTGTGTATGATACTATGATGGTGGCTACATGGCATTATACATTTGCCCAAACCCATAGAATGTACACCACCACGAGTGTACCCATGGACTCTGGTGATAACAATGTGTCAATGCAGGTTCATCAATTGCAACACATGTAAAACTCTGGTGGGGGCTGTTGATAATGGGGGAGTATATGCATGTGTGGGGGCAGTGGGAAATCTCTGTACCTTACACTCAATTTTGATGTGAACCTAAAATTTCTCTTAAAACTGAAGTCTAATAAAAATATATATAGCTTAAACTTACTAATTTAAAGACATAGATATGTGGAACAGATTAAAAATATGATTTAACTCTATTCTGTCTACAAGAGAGTCATATTACACCCAAATACATACATGGGTTGAAGGTGAAAGGATGTAAAAATATTCCATGAAAATAGTAAGCAAAAGACAGCATGACACTACTAATATAAAAAAACTTGTTGATTTTAAGTCAAAAATTGTTACATGGGATAAAAGGTCATTACATATTGATATAAGGATCAATTCATCAAGAAGGTATAACAACTATAAATATATACACACAAAACTACAGTATACGAAGCCAATGTGGGGAGTACTGCAGGGAGAAACAGGGCAGCTGTACAGTAGTAACTAGTGACTTCAGTACCCCAGGTTCAATAATGCATGGAACATCTAGACAGAAGATCGGTGAGGAAATAGAGGACTCAAACAACACTATAAAACAATTAGACCTAGCAGACACGTATAGAGAACTCCATCCAAAAATGTCAGTATGTAAATCATTCTCACATTCACAGGGAACATTCTCCAGAATAGACCATGTATTAGGATAGGCCACAAAACAAGTCTCAATATATTTTAAAGATCGAAGTCATGCAAAACATCTTTTCTGGCTACAATAGAATGAAGGTGGAAATCAACAGCATAAGGAAAACTGGATAATTCAAAAGTGTGTGGAAATTAAACTCTTGAACAATCAATGGGTCAAAGAGCAAATCATAAGAGATATTGGAAAATACTTTGAGAAATATGAAAATGAAAAAGAACATACCAAAACATAGGGGATGCAATGAAAGCAGTGCACAGGGTGAAATTTTTAAAGTGGCAAAGGCCTACATTGAAAACAAGGAAGATATCATATCAATAACCTAACATAACTAATTGCTTTACACTAGGAAATGTAGACCAAACTACTTCAGAAAACTAATAATAGGAGAGAAATAAGAAACATCAGAGCATTGGTAAACAATACAGGTTTTCAGACAGGCAAAATGGTTCATGGGACCCTGCACTGATTTCAACAATTTTTAAAAAATTTTTCATTTTTACTGGAGTATATTTGATTTACAATGTTATGTTAGTTTCAGGTGTACAACAAGGTTTTTTTTTTAATCACGGTTTCAATTTAGTGCTTGAGATCGGTCTGTTCAAATTTTCTATTTCTTCCTGGTTCCATTTGGAAGGTTGTATCTTTCTAAGAATTCACCCATTTCTTCTAGGTTGTCCATTTTATTGGCATATAGTTTTTTGTAGTAATTTCTAACTATCCTTTGTATTTCTGTTGTGTCTGTTTGAAACTTCTTTTAATTTCTTATTTTATTGACTTAGGCCCTTTATTTCTTTTTTAAAAAAAAATTTGTTGAGCATAGTTTATTTACAATGTTCTGTTGTAAAGCAAAGTGAATCAGTTATACATATACATATATCCATTCTTTTTTTAGATTCTCTTCTTCTATAGGCCATTAGAGTATTGAGTAGAGTTCCCTGTGCTATACAGAAGGTTCTTATTATTTATTTTACGTATAGTAGCGTGCATATGTCAATCCCAATCTTCCAATTTATCCCTAGCCCCCTTATCCCCTGGTAACCATATCCCCTGGCTTTCTACTTATGTGACTCGACTTCTGTTTTGTAAATATATTCATTTATACTTTTTTTTTAGATTTCATATACAAGCAATATCATATAATATTTGTCTTTCTGTGTTTGACTTAGTTCACTCAGTATGACAATCTCTAGGTCCATCCATGTTGCTGCAAATGGCATTGCTTTGTTCGTTTTTTTGGTTGAGTAATACTCCATTGTATATATGTACCATATCTTCTTTATCCATTCCTCTGTTGATGGATATTTAGGTTGCTTCCATGTCTTAGTTATTGTAAATT
Organism: Inia geoffrensis; assembly: GCA_036417435.1. Classification (NCBI taxonomy): domain Eukaryota; kingdom Metazoa; phylum Chordata; class Mammalia; order Artiodactyla; family Iniidae; genus Inia; species Inia geoffrensis. Next base: position 61,672,172 of record CM070920.1, read on the forward strand.
GTGCTGCAATAAACATTAGGATGCATGTATCTTTTTGAATTATGGTTTTCTCTGGGTATATGCACAGAAGTGGGATTAATGTGTCATATGGTAGTTATATTTTTAGATTTTTAAGGAATTTACATACTGTTCTCCATAGTGGCTGTAACAATATACATTCCAATCAAGAGTGCAGGAGGGTTCCCTTTCCTCCACACCCTCTCCAGCATTTATTCTTTTTTTCTTTTTTTAACATCTTTATTGGAGTATAATTGCTGTACAACACTGTGTTAGTTTCTGCTGTATAACAAAGTGAATCAGCTATATGTATACATATGTCCCCATATCCCCTCCCTCTTGTGCCTCCCTCCCACCCACCTTATCTCACCTCTCTAGGTGGTCATAAAGCACTGAGTTGATCTCCCTGTGCTATGCAGTTGCTTCCCGATAGCTATCTATTTTATATTTAGCAGCATATATATGTCAATGCTACTCTCTTTGTAGATTTTTTCATCATGGCCATTCTGACTGGAGTGAGGTGATATCTCATTGTAATTTTGATTTGCCTTTCTCTAAACATTAGTGATATTGAGCATGTTTTCATGTGTTGGCTATCTTATGTCTTTGGAGAAATGTTTATATAGTTCTTCTGGCAATTATTTGATGGGTTTGTTTTTTTGATATTGAGCTGCATGAGTTCTTTGTATATTTTGGAGATTAATCCATTGTCATTCACTTCGTTTGCAAATATTTTCTCCAATTTTTTGGGTTTTCCTTTCATTTTGTTAATAGTTTCCTTTGCTGTGAAGAAGGTTTTAAGCTGTGTTAGGTCCCATTTGTTTATTTTTGTTTTTATTTCCATTACTCTAGGAAAAGATATTGCTGCGATTTATGTAAAAGAGTGTTCTGCCTATGTTTTCCTTTAAGAGCTTTACCATGTCTGGCCTTACATTTAGGTCTTTAATCCATTTTATTTTTTTGTATGATGTTAGGGAGTGTTCTAATTTCATTCTTATACATGTAGCTGTCTAGTTTTCCCAGCACCACTTTGGAGACTGTCTTTTCTCCATTGCATATTTTTGCCTCCTTTGTCATAGATTAGGTGGCCATAGATGCGTGGGTTTATCTCTGGGCTTTCTATCCTGCTCCACTGATCTATATTTCTGTTTTTGTGCTAGTACCATACTGTCTTGATGTCTTTAGCTTTGTACTGTAGTCTGAAGACAGGGAGCCTGATTACTCCAGCTCCATTTTACTTTCTCAAGATTGTTTTGGCTATTCAGGGTCTTTTGTGTTTCCATACAAATTGTAAAATTTTTGTCCTAATTCTGTGAAAAACGCCTTTGGTAATTTGCTAGGAACTGTGCTGAATCTGTAGATTGCTTTGTGTAGTATAGTTGTTTTCACAGTATTTATTCTTCCAATCCAAGAACATGGTATATGTCTCCATTTGTTTGTGTTGTCTTTGATTAATTTCATCAGTATCCTACAGATTTCTGAGTACAGGTCTTTTTTCTCATTAGGTAGGTTTATTCCTAGGTATTTTATTCTTTCTGTTGCAATGGTAAATTGGAGTGTTTCCTTAATTTCTCTTTCTGATCTTTCGTTGTTAATATATAGGAATGCAAGAGATTTCTGTGTATTAATTTTGTATGCTGCAAGTTTACCAAATTCATTGATGAGCTCTAGTAGTTTTCTGGTACCATCTTTAGGACCTTCTATGTATAATATCATGTCATCTGCAAACAGGGACAGTTTTATTTCCTTTCCAAATTGGAATCGTTTTGTTTTCTTCTCTGCTTACCATGGCTAGGACTTCCCAAACTATGTTAAATAACAGTGCAAGAGTGGACATCTCTGTCCTGTTCCTGATCCTAGAGGAAATGTTTCTGTTTTTCACCACTGAGAATGATGTTTGCTGTGGGTTTTTTGTATATGGCCTTTATTATGTTGAATTACGTTCCCTCTATGCTCACTTTCTGGAGAGTTTTTATTATAAATGGGTGTTGAATTTTGTCAAATGTTTTTCTGCATCTATTGAGATGATCATATAATTTTTACTCTTCAATTGGTTAATATGGTGTATCACATTGATTGATTTGCGTATATTGAAGAATCCTTGCATCACTGGGATATATCCCACTTGATCATGGTGTGTGATCCTTTTATTGTGCTGTTGGATTCTGTTTTCTCATATTTGGTTGAGAATTTTTGCATCTATGTTCAGCAGTGATATTGTATTGTAATATTTTTTTTGTGTGTGATATGTTTGTCTTGTTTTGGTATCAGAGTGATGGTGGTCTCTTTAAATAAGCTTGGGATTTTTCCTTCCTCTGCAACTTTTTGGAAGAGTTTGAGAAAGATTGGTGTTAGCTCTTCTCTAAATGTTTGATAGAAATTTCCTCTGAACCCATCTGGTCCTGGACTTTTTTGTTAGTTGGATGATTTTTAATTCCATTACTTGAGATTGGTGTGATCATGTTCTATGTCTTCCTGGTTCAGTCTGGAAAAGTAGTACCTTTCTGTGAATGTTTCCATTTTTTCCAGTTTGTCCATTTTATTGGCATATAGTTGCTTGTAGTAATCTCTTATGATCCTTTGTATGTCTGTGGTGTCAGTTGTAATTTCTCCTTTTTTATTTCTAATTTTATTTATTTGAGTCTTCTCCCTTTTGTTCTTGATGGGTCTGGCTAAAGGTTTAGCAATTTTGTTGATCTTCTCAAAGAGCCAGCTTTTAGTTTCATTGATGTTTGCTATCTTTTTTTTTTCCACCTCTATTTCATTTATTTCTGCTCTGATCTTTATGAATTCTTTCCTTCTACTAAATTTGGGTTTTGTTTGTTCTTCTTTCTCTAGTTGCTTTACATGTAAGGTTAGGTTGTTTATTTGAGATTTTTCTTGTTTCTTGAGGTAAGATTTTATTGGTTTAATCTTGCCTCTTGGAACTCTTTTGCTACATCTCATAGGTTTTGGGTTGCTGTGTTTTCATTGTCATTGGTTTCTAGGTGGTTTTTTAAAACATTTTTATTGGGGTATAGTTGCTTTACAATATTGTGTTACTTTCTGCTGTACAGCAAAGTGAATCAGTTATACATATACATATATCCCCTATTTTTCAGATTTCCTTCCCATTTAGGTCACCACAGAGCCTTGAGTAGAGTTCCCTGTGCTATACAGTAGGTTCTCATTAGTTATCTATTTTATACATAGCAGTGTATATATGTCAATTCCAATCTCCCAATTCATCCCACCTGTCCTTCCTGCCTTGGTATCCATAAGTTTATTCTGTACATCTGTGTCTCTATTTCTGCTTTGCAAATAAGTTCATCTCTACCATTTTTCTAGATTCCACATATAAGAGATATTATACAATATTTTTCTCTTTCTGACTTACTTCACTCTGTATGACAGTCTCTAAGTCTATCCACGTCTCTGCAAATGGCACTATTTTGTCCCTTTTATGGATGAGTAAAAATCCACTGTATATGTATACCACATCTTCTTTATCCATTCCTGTATTGACGGATATTTAGGTTGCTTCCATGTCCTGGCTATTGAAAATAGTGCTGCAATGAATACTGGGGTGCATGTATCTTTTTGAATTATGGATTTTTCCTGGTATATGCCCAGGAGTAGGATTGCGGCATCATATGGTAGTTCTATTTTTAGTTTTTGGAGGAACCTCCCTACTGTTCTCCATACTGGCTGTACCAATTTACATTCCTACCAACAGTGTAGGAGTGTTCCCTTTTCTTTACATCCTCTTCAGCATTTATTGTTTATAGATTTTCTGATGAGGTACATTCTGACTGGTGTGAGGTGATACTTCATTGTAGCTTTGATTTGCATTTATCTAATAATTAGTGATGTCGAGCATCTTCTCATGTGTTTGCTGGCCATCTGTATGTCTCCTTGGGAAAAATGTCACTTTAGGCATTCTGCCCATGTTTTGATTGGGTTCTTTGTTTTTATGATAAGAGCTGCATGACCTGTTTATATACTTTGGTGATTAATCCATTGTCAATTGCTTCGTTTGCAAATACTGGATTGGCCAAAAAGTTCATTCGTGTTTTTCCATGCCATCTTATGGAAATCCCTGATCTGACATTTTGGCCAACCGAATATTTTTTGTCCCATTCTGAGGGCAGTCTTTTCACTTTGTTTATGGTTACCTTTGCAGTGAAAAAACTTTTAAGTTTAATTAGGTCCCATTTGTTTTTATTTTCATTACTCTATGTGGTGGGTCAAAAAAGATCTTGCTGTTGTTTACAACAAGCAGTGTTCTGCCTATGTTTTCCTCTAAGAGTTTTACAGGGTTTGGCATTACATTCACGTCTTTAATCCATTTTGAGTTTATTTTTGTGTATGGTGTTAGGGAGTGTTCTAATTTTATTCTTTTCCATGTAGCTGTTCAGTTTTCTAAGCACCACTCTTTGAAGAGACTCTATACAATGGAGAGAAGATTCTTGCTCCTTTTTCATCTATTGGGTGACCATAGGTGCGTGGGTGTAACTCTGGGCTGTCTATCCTTCTCCAATCATCTATACTTTTGTTTTTGTGCCAGAACTATACTGTCCTGATGACCATAGGTTTATAGCATAGTCTGAAGTTAGGGAGCCTGTTTCCTCCAGCTTTGTTTTTCTTTCTCAGTATTGATTTGGCTCTTCGGGGTCTTTTGTGTTTCCTATACAAATTGTAAAATTTTTGAGCTAATTCAGTAAAAAATGCCATTGGTTATTTGATAGGAATTGTGATGAATATATAGATTGCTTTGTGTAGTATAGTTATTTTCACAGTATTGATTCTTCCAATCCAGGAATGTGGTATATCTCTCCATCTGTTTGTATTGTCTTTGATTACTTTCATCAGTATCTTATAGATTTCTGAGTACAGGTCTTTTGCCTCCTTAGGTTGGTTTATTCCTAGTTATTGTTTTATCTTTGTTGTGACAGTAAATGAGATTGTTTCCTTAATTCCTCTTTCTTATCTTTTATTGTCAGTGTATAGGAATGCAAGAGATTTCCGTGTATTAATTTTGTATCCTGCAACTTTACCAAATTCACTGATGAGCTCTAGTAGTTTTCCTGTAGCATATTTATGAGATTCAATGCATAGTATCATGTCATCAGCAAACAGGGACAGTTTTAATTCTTCTTTTCCAATCTGGATTCCTTTTATTTCTTTTCTTCTCTGATTGCCATGGTTAGGACTTCCCAAACTATGTTGAATAATAGTGGCAAAAGTGGACATCCATGTCATGTTCCTGATCCTGGAGGAAATGTTAGTTTTTCACCAGTGAAAATAATGTTTGCTGGGGGGGGGGGGTTTGTATATGGCCTCTATTATGTTGAATTGGGTTCCCTCTTTGCCAACTTTCTGGAGAGGTTTTATCATAAATGGGTGTTGAGGGGGACCTTCAAGATGGCAGAATAATAAGAAGTGGAGATCAAATTCCTCCCCACAAATACATCAAAAGTACATCTACATGTGGAACAACTCCTACAGATCCCCTACTGGACGCTGGCAGAAGACCTCAGACTTCCCAAAAGGCAAGAAACTCCCCACATACCTGGGTAGGGCAAAAGAAAAAAGGAAAAACAGAGACAAAAGAATAGGCACGGGACTTGCTCTTCTGGGAGGGAATTGTGAAGGAAGAAAAGTTTCCACACACAAGGAAGGCCCTTCACTGGTGTAGACGGGGGGGGGGGGGGAGGGAGTGGGGGAGCTTCAAGGCATGGAGGAGAGCACATCAACAGGGGTGCAGAGGGCAAAGATTCCCCCACAGAGGATTGGTTCTGACCAGAACTCACCAGCCTACAAGGCTTGTCTGCTCACCCACCAGGGCTGGTGAGGGCTGGGAGATGAGGCAGAGGGTTTAGAGTTTAGACACCAGGGAGTGGACTGGGGTTGGCTGTATGAACACAGCCAGAAGGGGGCTAGTGCACTGCAGCTAGCCTGGAGTGAGTCTGGGAAAACGTCTGGAACTGCCTAAGAGGCAAGAGACCACTGTTTTTGGGTGTGCAAGGAGAGGAGATTCAGAGCACCTCCTAAAGAGCTCTAGAGATGGGTGTGAGTCATGGCTATCAGCACAGACACCAGAGAAGGGCATGAAATGCTAAGGCTGCTATTGCAGCCACCAAGTAGCCTGGGTGCAAGCACAGGTCACTATCCACACCTCCATTCCTGGGAGCCTGTAGAGCCCACCATGCCAGGGTCCCATGATCCAGGGACAACTTCCCTGGGAGAACACATGGCATGCTTCAGGCTGTTGTAACATCATACTGGCCTCTGCTGTCGCAGGCTCACCCTGCATTCCATACCACTCCTTCCCATTGGCCCAAGTGAGCCAGAGCCCCCTAATCAACTGCTACTTTAACCCTGTCCTGTCTGGGTGGGGAACAAATGCCCTCAGGCGACCTTCACATAATGGTGGGGCGAAATCCAAAGCTGAAACCCAGGAGCTGTGTGAACAAAGAGAATGGGAAATTACACCCAGCAGCCTCAGGAACAGCAGAATAAATCTCCACAATAAACTTCATGTACCCTGTTTCTCTGGAATACCTGAATGGAAAATGAAGCATCCCAAAATTGAGGCAGTGGACTTTGGGAGCAACTGTAGACTTGGGGTTTGCTTTCTGCATCTAATTTGTTTCTGGTTTTATGTTTACCTTAGTTCAGTACTTAGAGCTTATTATCAATCACTGGTAGATTTGTTTATTGATTTCTTTGCTCTCTTACTTTATATATATATATATATTTTTTCCTTTTCTCTTTTGGTGAGTGTGTATGTGCATGCTTCTTTGTGTGAGTTTGTCTGTACAGCTCTGCTTTTCCCATTTGTCCTAGGGTTCTGTCTTTCCTTTTGTTTTGGGTTTTTTTTTTTTTTTGTTATTGTTCCTATAGTCTTTAGCACTTGTTTTCATTGGTGGATTTGTTTTTGGATTTGGTTGCTCTGTTTCTTTCTTTTATTATTACTTTATTTTTTGTTTTTAATAACTTTTTTTATTTTAATAATTTTACTTCTTTTCTTGTCTTTCTTTCTGTCTTTCTTTTTTCTTCTCCATTTTCTTCTGAGATGTGTGGCTGACAGGGTCTTCATGGTCCAGCCGGATGTCAAGGCTGAGCTGTGGAGGTTGGAGAGCAGAGTTCAGGATACTGGTCCACCAGAGACCTCTTGGCCCCATGTAATATCAAATGGCAGAAGCTTTCACAGAGATCTCCATCTCACCACTAAGGCCCAGCTCCACTCGATGACCAGCAAACTACAGTGATGGACACCCTAGGCCAAAGAACTGGCAAGAGAGGAACACAACACCACCCATTAGCAGAGAGGATGCCTAAAATGACAGTGCATAGACGTCTCAAAACACACCACCAGACGTGGTCATGCCCACCAGAAAGATAAGATCCAGCCTCATCCACCAGAACACAGACACCAATCCCCTCCACCAGGAAGCCTACAGAACACACTGAACCAACCATACCCACTGGGGGCAGACAGCAAGAACAATGGAAACTACAAAAATGCAGCCTGTGAAAATGAGACACCAAACATAGTAAGTTAAACAAAAGGAGAAGATAAATATGCAGCAGATGATGGAGCAAGGTAAAAACCCACCACAACAAACAAATGAATAGGAAATAGGCAGGCTACCTGAAACAGAATTCAGAGAAACAATAGTAAAGATGATCCAAAATCTTGGAAATAGAATGGAGAAAATACAAGAAACATTTAACAAGGACCTAAAAGAACTAAAGAGCAAACAAACAATAAAGGATAACACAATAAATGAAATTTAAAATTCTCTAGAAGGAATCAATTGCAGAATAACTGAGGCAGAAGAATAGATAAGTGACGTGGAAGATAAAAGAGTGGAAATAAATACTGAAGAACAGAATAAAGGAAACAGAATGAAAATAATTGAGGACAGTCTCAGAGACCTCTGGGACACACTGAACATGCAAAAATATGAATTACAGAGGGCCCAGAAGAAGAAGAGGGAAAAAAAGGGACTGAGAAAATATTTGAAGAGATTATAGTTGAAACCTTTCCTAATATGGGAAAGGAAACAGTCAAGGCGCAGGAAGTGCAGAGAGTCCCATACAGGATAAATCCAAGGAGAAACACGCCTAGACACATATTAATCAAGCTATCAAAAGTTAAATACAAAGAAAAAATATTTAAAGCAGCAAGGAAAAAACAACAATTAATGTACAAGGGAATCCCCATAAGGTTAACAGGTGATCTTTCACCAGAAACACTGTAAGCCAGAAGAGAGTGGCAGGACATATTTAAAGTGATGAAAGGGAAATACCTACAACTAAGATTACTCTACCCAGCAAGGATCTCATTCAGATTCGATAGAGAAATTAAAGCCTTTACAGACAAGCAAAACCAAAGAGAATTCATGATCACAAAACCCGCTTTACATCAAATGCTAAAGGAACTTCTCTAGTGAGGAAACACAAGAGAAGGAAAAGATGTACCATAACAAACCTAAAACAATTAAGAAAATGGTAATAGGAACATACATATTGATAATTACCTTAAATGTAAATGGATTAAATGCTCCAACCAAAAGGCCCAGACTGGCTGAATGGATACAAAAACAAGACCCGCATATATGTGGTCTACAGAAGACTCAATTCATACCTAGGGACCCATACAGACTGCAAGTGAGGGGATGGAAAAACATATTCCATGTAAATGGAAATCAAAAGAAAGCTAGAGTAACAGTTCACATATCTGACAAAATAGACTTTAAAACAAAGACTATTACAAGAGAGAAAGAAAGAGACTACATAATGAGCAAGGGATCAATCCAAGGAGAAGATACAACAATTACAATATTTATGCACCCAACACAGGAGCACTTCAATACATAAGCCAACTGCTAACAGCCATAAAAGGGGAAATTCAAAGTAAATAGTAACACAATGATAGTAGAGGACTTTAAGATCCCACTTTGACCAAAGGATAGAACATCCAAAATGAAAATAAATAAGGAAACACAAACTTTAAATGATGCATTAAACAAGATGCACTTAATTGATGATTATAAGACATTCCATCCAAAAACAGGACATTACACTTTCTTCTTAAGTGCTCACGGAATATTCTCCAGGATAGATAATATCGTGGACCACAACTCAAGCCTTGGTAAATATAAGAAAATTATAATCATATGAAGTATAGTTTCTGACCACAGCACTATGAGACTAGATATCAATTACAGGAAAAAAGTGTAAAAGAAACAAACACATGGAGGCTAAACAATACAATACATAATAACCAAGAGATCACTGAAGAAATCAAAGAGGATATAAAAAACAAAACTATAAACAAATGACAAAGGAAACACGACTACCCAAAACCTATGGAATGCAGCAAAAGCACTTCTAAGAGGGAACTTTATAGCAATACAATCCTACCTTAAGAAACAACAGCTCGAATAAACAAACGAAACTTGCACCTAAAGCAATTAGAGAAAGAAAAACAAAAAAACACCAAAGTTAGCAGAAGGAAAGAAATCATAAAAATCAGATCAGAAATAAATGAAAGAGAAATGAAGGAAACAATAGCAAATATCAATAAAACTAAACGTTGGTTCTTTAAGAAGAAAAACAAAATTGATAAAACACTAGCCAGACTCATCAAGAAAAAAAGGAAGAAGACTCAAATCAATAGAATTAGAAATGAAAAAGGAGAAGTAACAAATGACACTGCAGAAATATATAAGATCATGAGAGATTACTACAAGCAACTCTATGCCAATAAGATGGACAACCTGGAAGAAATGGACATATTCTTACAAATGCACAACATGCCAAGACTGAATCACGAAGAAATAGAAAATATGAACAGACCAATCACAAACACTGAAATTGAAACTGTGATTAAAAATCTTCTAACAAACAAAAAGCCCAGGACCAGATGGCTTAACAGGCGAATTCCATCAAGTATTTAGAGAAGAGCTAACACCTATCCTTCTCAAACTCTTCCAAAATATAGCAGAGGGAGGAACACTCCCAAACTCATTCTACGAGGCCACCATCACCTTGATACCAAAACGAGACAAGGATGCCACAAAAAAGAAAACAACAGGCCAATATCAATGATGAATATAGATGCAAAAATCCTCAACAAAATACCAGCAAACAGAATCCAACAGCACATTAAAAGGATCATACACCATGCTCAAGTGGGGTTTATTCCAGGAATGCAAGGATTCATCAATATACGCAAATCAATCAACATGATACACCATATTAAAAAATTGAAGGGGAAAAACTATATGGTCATCTCAATAGATGCAGAGAAAGCTTTCGACAAAATTCAACACCCATTTATGATAAAAACTCTACAGAAAGTAGAAATAGAGGGAACTTTCCTCAACATAATAAAGGCCATATATGACAAACCCACAGCCAACATCATCCTCAATGGTGAAAAACTGAAAGCATTTCCATTAAGTTCAGGAACAAGGCAAGGTTGCCCACTCTCACCACTCTTTTTCAACATAGTTTTGGAAGTTTTAGCCACAGCAATCACAGAAGAAAAGGAAATCAAAGTAATCCAAATCGGAAAAGAAGAAGTAAAGCTGTCACTGTTTGCAGATGACATGACACTATAAAGAGAGAATCCTAAAGATGCTACCAGAAAACTACTAGAGCTAATCAATGAATTTGGTAAACTGCAGGATACAAAATTAATGCACATAAATCTCTGGCATTCCTATACACTAAAGATGAAAAATCTGAAAGTGAAATCAACAAAAAACTCCCATTTCCCAATGCAAGAAAAAGAGTAAAATATCTAAGAATAAACCTACCTAAGGAGGCAAGAGACCTGTATGCAGAAAATTATAAGACACTGATGAAAGAAATTAAAGGTGATACAAATAGTTGAAGAGATATACCATGTTCTTGGATTAGAAGAATCAATATTGTGAAAATGACTCTACTACGCAAAGCAATCTACAGATTCAATGCAATCCCAATCAAAATAGCACTGGCATTTTTCACACAACTAGAACAAAAAATTTATCAATTTGTATGGAAACACAAAAGACGCCGAACAGCAAAAGTAATGTTGAAAACAAAATACGGAGCTGGAGGAACTAGGCTCCCTGACTACAGACTATACTACAAAGCTACAGTAATCAAGCTAGTATGGTACTGGCACAAAAACAGAAAGATACATCAGTAGAACAGGATAGATAGCCCAGAGATAAATGCACGCACATATAGTAACCTTATCTTTGGTAAATGAGGCAGGAATGTACAGTGCAGAAAGGACAGCCTCTTCAATAATTCGTGCTGGGAGAACTGGACAGGTACATGTAAAAGTATGAGATTAGATCACTCCCTAACACCATACACAAAAAAAATTCAAAATGGATTAAAGACCTAAATGTAAGGCCAGAAACTATCAAACTCTTAGTGGAAAACATAGGCAGAACACTCAATGACATAAATCACAGCAAGATCCTTTTTGACCCATCACCTAGAGAAATGGAAATAAAAACAAAAATAAACAAATGGGACCTAGTGAAACCTCAGAGCTTTTGTACAGCAAAGGAAACCATAAACAAGACCAAAAGACAACCCTCAGAATGGGAGAAAATATTTGCAAATGAAGCAACTGACAAAGGATTAATCTCCAAAATTTATAAGCAGCTCATGCAGCTAAATGACAAAAAAAACAAACAACCCAATCCAAAAATGGGCAGAAGACCTAAATAGACATTTCTCCAAAGAAGATATACAGACTGCCAACAAACAGATGAAAGAATGCTCAACATCATTAATCATTAGAGAAATGCAAATCAAAACAGAAAATGGGATATTGTCTCACACCAGCCAGAATGGCCATCATCAAAAAACCTAGAAACAAGAAATGCTGGAGAGGGTGTGGAGAAAAGGGAACAACACTCTGGCAGTGTTGTTGGGAATGTAAATTGATACAGCCACTATAGAGAACAGTATGGAAGTTCCTTTAAAAACTAAAAATAGAACTATCATACGACCCAGCAATCCCTCTACTGGTCATTTCCCTTGTGAAAACCATAATTCAAAAAGATTCATGTACCAAAATGTTCATTGGAGCTCTATTTACAATAGCCAGGAAATGGAAACAACCTATGTATCCATCAACAGATGAATGGATAAAGAAGATATGGCACATATATACAATGGAATATTACTCAGTCATAAAAAGAAATGAAATTGAGTTATTTGTAGTGAGGTGGATGGACCTAGAGTCTGTCATACAGAGTGAAGTAAGTCCGAAAGAGAAAAAAAATATGATATACTAACACATATATACGGAATCTGAAAAAAAAAAAAAAAAAAAGGTCATGAAGCACCTAGGAGAAAGACAGGAATAACGAAACAGCCCTACTAGAGAATGGACTTGAGGATACGAAGAGGGGGAAGGGTAATCCGGGACAAAGTGAGATACTGGCATAGACATATATAAACTACCAAATGTAAAATACATAGTGGGAAGTAGCCGCATAGCACAGGGAGATCAGTTCGGTGCTTTGTGACCACGTAGGGTGGTGGGTAGAGATGGTTCGGATGCAGGGAGACGCAAGAAGGAAGAGATATGCAGACATATGTATATGTATAACTGATTCATTTTGTTATAAAGCAGAAACTAACACACCATTGTAAAGCAATTGTACTCCAATGAAGATGTTTTTAAAAAACATAAAAACTAAGCTCCCTGCAACTCAGCACATTTTCATAATGATATATACCAGTTAAAATTAAGACTATAGCCCAACTACTACTGGATTTCTACTCTGAAATCACAAAATGAAAAAAATCAGGTACCAGATTCATTTACCTTCCTAAAAGGTGTGATTTAGTCATCATGGCTGGCTGAGGGTTATATGCCCAGACACGCACACAAGAAAATCATTATGGAACTTAGAGTTACTTTTTTTTTATGTTCCCATATCTCTTCCCTCTTGCTTCTCCCTCCCTCGCACCCTCCCTATCCCACCCCTCCAGGCGGTCACAAAGCACTGAGCTGATCTCCGTGTGCTATGTGGCTGCTTTCCACTAGCTATCTACCTTATGTTTGGTACTGTATGTCCCTGCCTCTCTCTCATTTTGTCACAGTTCACACTTCCCCATCCCCATATCCTCAAGTTCGTTCTCTAGTAGGTCTGTGTCTTTATTCCTATCTTACCCCTAGGTTCTTCATGACATTTTTTCTCTTAAATTCCATATATATGTGTTAGCACACGGTATTTGTCCTTCTCTTTCTGATTTACTTCACTCTGTATAACAGACTCGAGGTCTATCCACCTCATTACAAATAGCTCAATTTTGTTTCTTTCATGGCTGAGTAATACTCCATTGTATATATGTGCTACAGCTTTACCCATTCATCCGATGATGGGCACTTAGGTAGTTTCCATCTCCGGGTTATTGTAAATAGAGCTGCAATGAATATTTTGGTACATGACTCTTTCTGAATTATGGTTTTCTCAGGGTATATGCGCAGTAGTGGGATTGCTGGGTCATATGGTAGTTCTATTTGTAGTTTTTTAAGGAACCTCCATACTGTTCTCCACAGTGGCTGAACTAATTCACATTCCCACCAGCAGTGCAAGACGGTTCCCTTTTCTCCACACACTCTCCAGCATTGTTTTTACATTTTTTGATGATGGCCATTCTGACCGGTGTGAGATGATATCTCATTGTAGTTTTGATTTGCATTTCTCTAATGATTAATGATGTTGAGCATTCTTTCATGTGTTTGTTGGCAGTCTGTATATTTTCTTTGGGGAAATGTCTATTTAGGTCTTCTGCCCATTTTTGGATTGGGTTGTTTGTTTTTTTGTTATTCAGCTGCATGAGTTGCTTGTAAATTTTGGAGATTAATCCTTTGTCAGTTGCTTCATTTGCAAATATTTTCTCCCATTCTGAGGGTTGTCTTTTGGTCTTGTTTATGGTTTCCTTTGCTGTGCAAAAGCTTTGAAGTTTTATTAGGTCCCATTTGTTTATTTTTGTTTTTATTTCCATTTCTCTAGGATGTGGGTCAAAAAGGATCTTGCTGTGAATTATGTCATAGAGTGTTCTGCCTATGTTTTCCACTAAGAGTTTGATAGTTTGTGGCCTTACATTTAGGTCTTTAATCCATTTTGAGCTTCTTTTTGTGTATGGTGTTAGGGAGTGACCTATGCTCATACTTTTACATGTAGCTGTCCAGTTTTCCCAGCATCACTTATTGAAGAGGCTGTCCTTTCTCCACTGTATATTCCTGCCTTTATCAAAGATAAGGTGTCCATATGTGCGTGGGTTTATCTCTGGGCTTTCTATCCTGTTCCATTGATCTATATTTCTGTTTTTGTGCCAGTATCATACTGTCTTGATTACTGTAGCTTTGTACTATAGTCTGAAGTAAGGGAGCCTGATTCCTCCAGCTCCATTTTTCGTTCTCAAGCTTGCTTTGGCTATTTGGGGTCTTTTGTGTTTCCATACAAATTGTGAAATTTTTTGTTCTAGTTCTGTGAAGAATGCCAGTGGTAGTTTGATAGGGATTGCATTGAATCTATACATTGCTTTGGGTAGTAGAGTCACTTTCACAATATTGATTCTTCCAATCCAAGAACATGGTATATCTCTCCATGTATTTGTATCATCTTTCATTTCTTTCATCAGTGTCTTATAATTTTCTGTATACAGGTCTTTTGTCTCTTTAGTTAGGTTTATTCCTAGATATTTTATTCTTTTTGTTGCAATGGTAAATGGGAGTATTTTCTCGATTTCATTTTCAGATTTTTCATCATTTCTGTATAGGAATACCTGAGATTTCTGCGCATTAATTTTGAATCCTGCTACTTTACCAAATTCATTGATTAGCTCTAGTAGTTTTCTGGTAGCATCTTTAGGATTCTCTATGTATAGTATCATGTCATCTGCAAACAGTGACAGCTTTACTTCTTCTTTTCCAATTTGGATTACTTTTATTTCCTTTTCTTCTCTGATTGCTGTGGCTGAACCTTCCAAAACTATCTTGAATAATAGTGGTGAGAGTGGGCAACCTTGTCTTGTTCCTGATATTTGTGAAAATGCTTTCAGTTTTTCACCATTGAGGATGATGTTGGCTGTGGGTTTGTCATATATGGCCTTCATTATGTTGAGGAAAGTTCCCTCTATACCTACTTTCTGCAGGGTTTTTATCATAAATGGTGTTTAATTCTGTCAAAAGCTTTCTCTGCATCTATTGAGATGATCATATTGTTTTTCTCCTTCAATTTGTTAGTATGGGGTATCATGTTTATTGATTTGCGTATACTGAAGAATCCTTGCATTCCTGGAATAAACCCCACTTGATCATGGTGCATGATCCGTTTAATGTGCTGTTGGATTTTGTTTGCTAGTATTTTGTTGAGGATTTTTGCACCTATATTCATCAGTGATATTGGCCTGTCCTTTGCTTTCCTTGTGACATCCTTGTCTGGTTTTGTTATCAGGGTCATGGTGGCCTCGTAGAATGAGTTTGGGAGTGGTCCTCCCTCTGCTATATTTTGGACAAGTTTGAGAAGAATAGGTGTTAGCTCTTCTCTAAATGTTTGATAGAATTCACCTGTGAAGCCGTCTGGTCATGGGCTTTTGTTTTTTGGAAGATTTATAATCACAGTTTCAATTTCAGTGCTTGTAATTGGTCTGTTCAAATTTTCTATTTATTCCTGATTCAGTTTTGGCAGGTTGTACATTTCTAAGAATTTTTCCATTTCTGCCTGGTTGTCCATATTTTTGGCATAGAGTTGCTTGTAGTAATCTCTCATGATGTTTTGTACTTCTGCAGTTTCTGTTGTTACTTCTCCTTTTTCATTTCTAATTCTATTGATTTGAGTCTTCTCCCATTTTTTCTTGATGTGTATGGCTAATGGTTAATCAATTTTGTTTATCTTCTCAAAGAACAAGCTTTTAGTTTTATCGATCTTTGTTATCGTCTCCTTCATTTCTTTTTCATTTATTTCTGATCTGAGTTTTATGATTTCTTTCCTTCTGCTAACTTTGGGGATTTTTTTGTTCTTCCTCTAATTGCTTTAGGTGTAGGGTAGGTTGTTTATTCGAGATGTTTCCAGTTTCTTAAGGTAGGATTGTATTGCTATAAACTTCCCTCTTAGAACTGCTTTTGCTGCCTCCCATAGATTTTGGGTCGTCGTGTCTCCATTGTCATACCTTTCTAGGTATTTTTTGATTTCCTCTTTGATTTCGTCAGTGATCACTTCGTTATTAAGTAGTGTATTGTTTAGCCTCCATGTGTATGTATTTTTTTACCGATCTTTCCCTGTAATTGATATCTAGTCTCATAGCGCTGTTGTCGGAAAAGATACTCATACAATTTCAATTTTCTTAAATTTACCATGGCTTGATTTGTGACCCAAGATATGATTTATCCTGGAGAATGTTCCATGAGTACTTGAGAAAAATGTGTATCTGTTGTTTTTGGATGGAGTGTCCTATAAATATCATTTAAGTCCATCTTGTTTAATGTATCATTTAAAGCTTGTGTTTCCTTATTTATTTTCATTTTGGATGATCTCTCCATTGGTGAAAGTGGCGTGTTAAAGTCCCCTACTATGAATGTGTTACTGTCGATTTCCTCTTTTATGGCTGTTTGTATCTGCGTTATGTATTGAGGTGCTCCTATGTTGGGTGCATAAATATTTACAATTGTTATATCTTCTTCTTGGATCAATACCTTGATCATTGTGTAGTGTCCTTCTTTGTCTCTTCTAATAGTCTTTATTTTTAAGTCTATCTTGTCTGATATGTGATTTGCTACTCCAGCTGTCTTTTGGTTTGCATTTGCATGAAATATCTATTTCCATCCCCTTACTTTCAGTCTGTATGTGTCTCTAGGTCTGAAGTGTGTCTCCTGTTGACAGCAAATATATGGGTCTTAATTTTGTATCCATTCAGCCAATGTGTGTCTTGGTGGGAGCACTTAGTCCATTTACATTTAAGGTAATTATCGATATGTATGTTCCTATTCCTATTTTCTTAATTTTTTGGGGTTCGTTATTGTATGTCTTTTCCTTCTCTTGTGTTTCTTGCCTAGAGAAGTTCCTTCAGCAGTTGTTGCAGAGCTGGTTTTGTGGTGCTGAACTCCCGCAGCATTTGCTTGTCTGTAAAGGTTTTAATTTCTCCATCAAACCTGAATGAGATCCTTGCTGGGTAGAGTAATCTTGGTTGCAGGTTTTTCTCCTTCATCACTTTAAATATGTCCTGCCAGTCCCTTCTCGCTTGCAGAGTTTCTGCTGAAAGATCAGCTGTTAACCTTATGTGGATTTCCTTGTGTGTTATTCACTGTGTTTCCCTTGCTGCTTTTAGTATGTTTTCTTTGTATTTAATTTTTGACAGTTTGATTAATATGTGTCTTGGCCTATTTCTCGTTGTATTTATCCTATATGGGACTCTCTGTGCTTCCTGGACTTGGTTAACTATTTCCTTTCGCATATTAGGGAAGTTTTCAACTATAATCTCTTCAAATATTTTCTCCGTCCCTTTATTTTTCTCTTCTTCTTCTTGAACCCCTATAATTCGAATGTTGTTGCATTTAATGTTGTCCCAGAGGTCTCTCACACTGTCCTCTATTCTTTCCATTCTTTTTCTTTATTCTTCTCTGCAGTAGTTATTTCTGCTATTTTATCTTCGAGGTCACTTATCCGTTCTTCTGCCTCAGTTATTCTGCTATTGAACCCATCTAAAGTATTTTTCATTTCATTTATTGTGTTGTTCATCATTGTTTGCTTCATCTTTAGTTCTTCTTCTTCCTTGTTAAATCTTTCTTGCATTTCGTCTATTCTATTCCAAGGTTTTAGGTCGTTTTTACCATGATTATTCTGAATCCTTTTTCAGGTAGACTGCCTATTTCCCCTTCATTTGTTAGGTCTGTTGGGTTTTTATCTGTCTCCTTCATCTGCTGTGGTTTTTTCTGTCTTCTCATTTCTCTTATCTTACTGTGTTTGGGGTCTCCTTTTTGCAGGCTGCAGCTTAGTAGTTCCCATTGCTTTTGGTGTCTGTCCCCAGTGGCTAAGGTTGGTTCAGTGGGTTGTGTAGGCTTCCTGATAGAGGGGATTAGTGCCTGTGTGCTGGCGGATGAGGCTGGATCTTGTCTTTCTGGTGGGCAATTCCACGTGTGGTGGTGTGTTTCGGCGTGTCTGTGGATTTATGATGATTTAAGGCAGCCTCTCTGGTAATAGGTGGGTTTGTGTTCCTGTCTTGCTAGTTGTTTCGCATAGGATGTTCAGCCCTGTAGCTTGCTGGTCGTTGAGTGAAGCTGGGTGCTGGTGTTTAGATGGAGATCTCTGGGAGATTTTTGCCATTTGATATTATATGGAGCTGGGAGGTCTGTTGTGGATCAGTGTCCTGAAGTTGTCTCTCCCATCTCAGAGGCACAGCACTGACTCCTGGTTTAAGCACCAAGATCCTTTCATCCACATGGCTCAGAATAAAAGCCGGAAAAAGTAGAAAGAAAGAAGTAGTAGACATAGAAAGAAAGAAAGAAAGGAGAGAGGGAGGGAGGGAAGGAGGAAGGAAGGAAGTAGGGGGGGAAGGAAGGAAAAAAGAAAGAAGATAAAGTAAAATAAAGATAAAATATAATAAAGTTATGAAAAAAAATATTAAGAGAAAAAAACGGATGGATAGAACCCTAGGACAATTGGTGTAAGCAAAGTTATACGGACAAAATCTCACACAGAAGCATACAAATACAGACTCACAAAAAGAGGAAAAGAGGAAAAAATCATAAATCTTGCTCTCAAAGTCCACCTCCTCAATTTGGGATGATTTGTTGTCTAAAGGAGGGAAGGAAGGAAAGAGAGAATGAAGATAAAGTAAAATACAATAAAGTTATTAAAATAAAAAAGTAATTATTGGGCTTCCCTGGTGGCGCAGTGGTTGAGAGTCTGCCTGCCAATGCAGGGGACACGGGTTCGAGCCCTGGTCTGGGAAGATCCCACATGCTGCGGAGCAACTAGCCCCGTGGGCCACAATTACTGAGCCTACACGTCTGGAGCCTGTGCTCCGCAACGAGTGAGGCCGTGATAGTGAGAGGCCCACTCACCGCGATGAAGAGTAGCCCCTGCTCGCTGCAACCAGAGAAAGCCCACGCACAGAAACGAAGAGCCAACACAGCCATACATAAATAAATAAAAATTAAAAAAAAAAAGTAATTATTAAGAAAAAATTTCAAAAAAAAAATGGGTGGATAGGACCCTCGGAGAAATGGTGGAAGCAAAGCTATACATACAAAATCTCACACAGAAGCATACAAAAACACACTCACAAAAAGAGGAAAAGGGGAAAAAAATCATAAATCTTGCTCTCAAAGCCCACCTCCTCCATTTGGGATGATTCATTGTCTAAAGGAGGGAAGGAAGGAAAGAAAGAACAAAGATAAAGTAAAATACAATAAAGTTATTAAAATAAAAAGTAATTATTAAGAAAAAAATTCAACAAAAAAAACGGACTGATAGGAACCTCAGACAAATGGTGGAAGCAAAGCTATACAGACAAAATCAAACACAGAAGCATATACATACACACTCACAAAAAGAGGAGAAGGGGAAAAAAATCATAAATCTTGCTCTCAAAGTCCACCTCCTTAATTTCTGATGATTCCTTGTCTATTCATGTATTCCACAGATGCAGGGTACATCAAGTTGATTGTGGAGCTTTAATCCGCTGCTTCTGAGGCTGCTGGGAGAGATTTCCCTTTCTCTTCTTTGTTCTCACAACTCCCAGGGGCTCAGCTTTGGATTTGGCCCCGCCTCTGCTTGTAGGTCGCCGGAGGGCGTCTGTTCTTCACTCAGACAGGATGGGGTTAAAGGAGCTGCTGATTCGGGGGCTCTGGCTCACTCAGGCCTGGGGTAGGGAGGGGTATGGATGTGGGGTGCGCCTGCGGCAGCAGAGGCCAACGTGACGCACTAGCCGGAGTCACTCTGTGAGTTCTCCCGGGGGAGTTGTCCCTGGATGCCGGGACCCTGGCACTGGCGGGCTGCACAGACTCCCCGGAAGGGGGGTGTGGATAGTGACCTGTGCTCGCACAGAGGCTTCTTGGTGGTGGCAGCAGCAGCCTTAGCGTCTCATGCCTGTCTCTGAGGTCCACACTTTTAGCCGCGGCTCGTGCCCGTCTCTGGAGCTCCTTTAAGCAGCGTTCTTAATCCCCTCTCCTCGCGCACCAGCAAACAAAGAGGGAAGAAACAGTCTCTTGCCTCTTTGGCAGGCCTAGACTTTTTCCCGGACTCCCTCCCGGCCAGCCGTGGTGCACTAACCTCCTGCAGGCTGTGTTCATGCCACCAACCCCAGTCCTCTCCCTGTGCTCCGACCGAAGCCCGAGACTCAGCTCCCAGCCCTGCCCGCCCCGGCGGGGGATCAGACAAGCCTCTCGGGCTGGTGAGTACCTGTTGGCACCGATCCTCTGTGGGGGAATCTCTCCGCTTTGCCCCCCGCACCGCTCTTGCTGTGCTCTCCTCCACGGCTCCGAAGCTTCCCCCCTCTGCCACCCACAGTCTCTGCCCGTGAAGGGGCTTCCTGCTGTGTGGAAACCTTTCCTCCTTCACAGCTCCCTCCCACTGGTGCAGGTCCCATCCCTATCCTTTTGTCTCTGTGTATTATTTTCTTCTTTTGCCCTACGCAGGTACGTGGGGGGTTTCTTGCCTTTTGGGAGGTCTGAGGTCTTCTGCCAGCATTCAGTAGGTGTTCTGTAGGAGTTGTTCCACGTGTAGATGTCTACTTTCTTTTTTAACAAAATATTAGTAAACATCTTTCCAGTATAAAGTTTCCCCCAAATTCAGAGATTCAAACAATGGATCATTTCCTTCACAACAGTGGCTCAGGCATTTTTGCATCACAGGACTTTTTATAAGTCTGCTGAAAGCCTTGTGTCTTCTGCCTGGACTAATACACAGAGACACAGGGTGGTGTAAAATTTCCCTGGGTTCACAGGACATCTAAAGCCCATATGGTTCCCCTTAGGCTAGGAAGACGTGTTTCATACAATGAGCCTCATGATTCCTTCTGCTAGGAATGTCTATTACACCATACGATATAAGAAGCAAAGTGTGAAAAAAAGAGAACCTCTGAGAATCTGATTGAAGACATATGTAATGAAAGATTTAGACTTTTATGTTTTAAAAATCTTAATGGAATACTTGCTGTCTTCACACGTAAGTCATAACAATAAGCTAACTAATCATATACATGGTACTTACTTGTCCAACCACTTCCGAATTTGAGCTAAAATCAGGGCTTGATGATGAATAACTTCTAAGTTTCCCCTCGGCATCTTAAAATAAATAAATCAAATCAATAACATTTTTAATTAAATAGAAACATTTTAAATACCCAGGATATACAACTTTACCTAACTCTTCTTAGAGAACTAACACAACACTGTCAAATGAGCATATTTTTGGCAAAATTTAGTTATGTTCAAAATCTATTTTGACTTTTAAGAGAAGTTTCCCTCTTAGCCTTACTGGGCAGAGCCTGTATTAACATTCCTTTGTATAAAGCTAGCAGAGAACTTAGCAAGGAAAGGCTTATAATAAATTAATACAAATGTTAAGAGAGCCTAAAATATAATCCACAAGAATTCTGTTTGGTATTTACTGCCAAATGACTATCGGAAATATAGCCTGAAAAATCAGCTTACCTGTAATATAAGCTTTGTGTCCTGGGGCACAACAGTGACAATGCATGAACCCCTCTCCACCTTCCGCAGAGATTCCCCATTAGACACATGGCTGCTGCTCAGGCCTGCCTGTAATGCTAAAGACACCATAGGCTAAGCCTTAAGAATCACTGTCAGGACAAGCCACTCTCCATTAACTGCAGCTGAAACTGCACATTATCCAAAGTAGAAGGAAGCAATTAACAACTAAGCCACACTGCTCTCTCACTCAGCCTCAAGACCATTAGCCCCTCTGATAAACAGCCTTATCCCAGAATCTTGTGCTCTCTCACAGAGCCCTCATGCACATGCCCATACACAACTTCTCAACTGATATGGAAAACACAGGGAGGATTGGGCAGCTTCTCTCTGTCTTCTTGTACTGATAAAGCTATGATCGTATCAGTGAAAGGTTCCCTGTTTCCAAGTTATCAATAGAAGCAAAGAAAATAAGTGGGCTTTTTTTTATTTTCATAAGAAAATTGTGTGCATGCACACACATACACACTGGGTGGGGGGGCATGGAACACAGAAAAAAATATGGCCTATTTCCTACGAACCATGAGATGGAGTCCTTCAGATACACAATAGAGGGTTGCCACAGTGAGAAAAGAAAGATTACAAAGAAGATTGAGCATATTGCCAGTTTGGTGCCTACATGGTAATTCAAAGTAAAATATTAGTTATATTAAAAAATTTCCTGAAAATTTTTGTTTACCTTAGGATGTGCTGCTTAAGGAAGGACCTCCTTCTCTTTGCTAACTGGTGTAGAGTGATTCAACTGAGATATTATGTTGAGATTAGGGGCTAAGTAAATGAACTTGAAAAGTTTTCTCCAGTCTAGGACTCCATGATAAACAGCAACAAATTGTATGCAACAATCTTAAGTCATCAAGACTTCAAAGGACAAATGATATTAGAGCAGGGACTATTTTCTATTTCATACACCGAAAACTTACTTTTCAATGAAGCATCTCTCAGGCAAAAACAGTGGCAAGTATGGGAATGAGTCGTTAACAATAAAAACTCACCATATACTGCAAATGATGTGATATTTGAAGCAACCTACAAAAGGTCGGGGAGGCAAAGGGGAGAGTTAGCTATATTACTTGGAGCCAAGACTGAGAAAGATCCAGTGTCAGAACAAGCCTTGATACCTCAGTGTCACTGATGAAAAAGTGACATCTGTCAGTCAGACCAAGGACACATTCCTGCAAAGAAATAAAATATGAAATTACAAACAATTCTAACCAAACTAGTTAAACCAAACTCTTCTATTACATGGTTCCATTGCCCTATGATTTCACATCTAGGTCCTTGCAATGGGGACTTAAGATGCCTAAGATGTGGTTGGTCTAGTGCAAAGTGGACTATGGTGCATCCAGTGCATCAGCAAGCCCTGCCATTTCTATCTCCTACGCATGTCTCAAACATATCACCTTTCGGCCCTCACTGCCTCCACTCACAGCCACTTCAGCTCCCGTCCCTTTCAACCTACTCTCTACTGGGCAGCCAGAATAACCTTTCAAACCATGAAGCACATCACACTACTCCCTGATTAAAGTCATCAGTTTCCCAATCTATGTTAAATGAGCAAAGCCACACTCCTTCCCATGGCCTATCACTAAGGTCTAGCCATTGCTTCCATTAGGTTCCTTGAATAAGCTGAGCTCTTTCTAAGCTCACAGTATGTACAGTTTCTCCTCCCTGGAACACTCTCCCTTTCTCAGAGATAGAGCTTTCTTTTTCTTCACACTCAGCACATACACCACCACCTCCTAGAGGCTTTCCCAGACCACCAAAAGTTGGTCTCCCCATCCTCACAGCTACCGTCCTCTAACTAGCCTCAAACACTTCTCTATTCTCTACCATTACACCCTGCTCATCTACTTCATTCTCCTATCAGAAGGGACAGCCATACCCGTATTGACAGATTAAAAATTCCAGAAGGGCAGGAATTAGTCAGCTGTTTGGTTTTTTAACCACTGTGTCCTACCACCTGCCACAATTATAGGCATTCTAATATTTGATGAATGATAACCTACTGAATACTAGTTTCAAGGTTACATTTCTGTTGTCCCCAAAAGTTACTTATAAAACTAACTTTGAATGTTTTGTACAACTGGAGATAAATGTCTGCCAGTTGCATTTTTCTGTTTTTGAATTTATACTTCCAAGGAAAGGAATCAACTAACTACTACATGCCAGGAAATCTCTTAATCTCATTTCAGAGATTGAGAGGCTGAGGCTCAGGAAACTTCTCATTGTTGACAGTGAGTAACTTCTCATTGTTGCCTTGAGATTTAGTGGACACGCAGGTCCACCTCCAAAGCACACACTCTTTCTACTTAATGCTATCACTTTCTGGGTCATTGCTCTAAGTGGTAAGTTTTTCTGCCTTGTGTTTACTTACCTCTCCTACAATCATGGCCAATTCGGTCTGTGTGCACAGATAAGGAAATCGAACAGGAAATTCACCAGGGTTCTTCTATGGTTCAACAGCCAGAGAGGGTGATTCTGCAGGATTGGCAGATGATGTTTACCAAGAGCTGATCTGCTCTTTGTAAAAAAAAAAAAAAAAAAAAAAACAACAACCAAAAAAAAACTGTTACACTAATACTTGCTAAAATGCTTAACATGCAATTTAAATCACTTTCCAAATGTGTTTCAGAAACTCATTAAAGTACTCCAGTTCATTACAAGAGAAAATACAGGGAGAACACACCTGCTAATTCCACTCTATAGATTAGGGATAGTTTTTCAGGGTAGTTAAAAGTCCTAATAACCACCACAGCACTGATAAGATACAAGTATATGTGCTCAAGAATTAAATATCTACGTAAGTCATAAACATGCTTTCCTAACATTTTGATACTCATCCCAAAGGTACTTAATTATCTGACCACCAGCCACCTGCAGTGCTACTGACTTGGTCTTGGAGTTGCAGCACAAACTGATTATGACCCCACCCACTGTCACAGATGAACTGACAAGAGTTTAAAAAAAAAAAAAAAAGGAAATGAGGAAGTCTTGAACAGACCATTTTTCTCAAAAGTACTGACATTTCATTGATTTTGCAAAACAGAAAAAGATATAATTTTCCTTTGGTGCTGCACTGCCTATTTCAATATAACATAAATATAATAAATGCACACCCATATGTATATACACACTAATAGATAAACTGTTGCAAGCACAAGCCCAGGTAAAGCAATTACCTGTCACATGACATTATTTTCCACAATGTCAATAAACTAGGTGTCTACATTGTGAGGTCATCACTCCTATTCTGGCAGAAACTTTATATGACTTATTGCAACTTATTTCAATTTACTGCATTAAATAAAGCAGTGAATCTGTAGGGAAGTGAGCACGCTTAATACCTCTATTGCTATTATACTCATTCATAGAAATCTGTGGGTCTCCCTTAATGGGAAGAGGGGAATCTGTTATTGCCATTTTAGTTTTTCCTCAGTCAATGAACCAAGAGTAGACATGTCTTAAAGGAAGTGGAAGAGATACGATAAAAGCAAATGGTGCCAATGCTAACATTTATTCAAAGAGTTTTAAAAAAATCTACAAAAGACCCCCAAATGCCACAAGTTTGGGGAGGATAAATTATCTGAGAAGTTAAGGGAATAGACTCTGGAGGTGCAATGGCTGGGATTGGATCCTGGCTCCACCTGCGTTATCTCAGGCAAGTTACTTAAACTGCTCTGTGCCTCAGCTGCCTCAGCTGTAAAATGAGGGCGCCAACAGTACATACTTCAGAGAGGTATTGTGAGAAATAAGTGAGTTAATATAGGAAATGCACTTAAACGAGTACCTTTTACAAAGCACAAGCTATAGTAAATGTAAGCTATAAGCTGATTGGGGGACTACATATTCATCAAAGACATTAACATTTTGCATGAACAAAACAGTCTTTTTTGAGAAAAAAAAGTCAAAGCAGCAGAAATATATTTTAAATGACTTCTCACTTCCTTTACAGCAAATGAGATGACGGCATCTACCTTTTACAAGATAATCATTAAAAAAAAACTTCAAATTTGGAGTAGTAGAAACATGCATAATTTAGGCATTTCTAATGTAAATTGCTCTGTTTTCCAAAGGAAGCCCCTGTTAAGTCTGCATGCAGCTAGCACATATTCTGCATCCAGACATATTCACAAAACCTTCTTAAAAATACGAAGCATTATTGGGATTTCCCTAGTGGTCCAGTGGTTAAGACTCCACACTCCCATTGCAGGGAGCCCGGGTTCGATCCCTGGTTGGGGAACTAGATACCGCATGCCACAACTAGAAAAGATCCTGTGTGCCGCAGCTAAGACCTGGCGCAGCCAAAATAAATCAGAAATAAATAAATACTTTTTAAAAATATGAAGCATTATCATTCAAAGATTAGAAGTTAATGACTGCATTTGGAATATGCTTTATGTATACAATAAAGACAGGTTCCTAATTTTGCAACAACGGTTTTCAGAATTTCAAGCTAACCAGTAGACCTTTAATTACATGTGAATCTGGGGATTACTATCAATGTATGACTAAGGTGCCGAGTTTTGACACTGGAAACCTGAGGATTTCTCGGAGCTGTCCAGACAATGCTATCTGCTGCACAACAGGGCTTGCAATACAGAAAACAGCATTCATTAATGAAACCTGTTACGTGACAAAGATGCAGTCAGGAATCAAAATGAAACTCAGGGCCAGGGAGCTATGAAATTTTATCAAAGAAAAATAGAAGAGGCTTTCTAGTAATAAATGCAATCAAGTGCCAAACAAAATATATAGGAGGCCGGAAGAAGTATTTTGAAGTCGCTAAATCAAAACGAAGTGCATATATATAGATCTCATAATTGATTTTAATAACTAACAAGGGTAATTAGAGTGGCTAATTCTCATAGGCTAATAATTACTCTGCTGGAATGTAAGTATAAGCTGAATTAAAATTCTTAACACACCTTAAAAATTTTCTGCCTCATCTATTGGTATTTGTGCTATTTTTCACCAATTCTGGATGCATTTTAATCTATATTTTGACATGACTAAAAACTAGACTTAACCCTCTTGCTAAGTATGTCTAAAAAGGAAGCCACTGCCCCTCAACTCTGCTCAGTGCAAGTAAAAATAAAGTCCTAGGCTCATAAAAGACAGAAGCCTAACTCTATCCACATATTAACACGTGGAATACAGGAAATTGTTGGAATGCCTAATATTGAGGTGTCCTTGCTTGTTATCCATCTCAGAAGCGGCCACAGTCAGATGGTGAATGACAGAGCTTGGGGTGGACTGACTGTGGCTCACAGCCAGGAAAACGTCTTCCTGAACCCAGGTGAGAAGGCTGAGCTTCAGTGAGTTTACTTCTTCATCTTCACTGTTCTCAAACTGAATTCTGTTTTAAATATTGAAGAATTTTCAAAACATGAGTAAAACTTTAACATCACTGAGATTTTCCTGAATGAAGAATGAACCAACTCCTTATTTGGAGGGACAAAACCTGAGGTAATGCCCAATACTAGAAAATCCAAAAAATAATGTTTGCCTTGCTTAATAATATGTTTTTCTAGTATTTAAAATTAAGTACCTTATACTCTGAGATCTTTAGGTTTGAAGAGAACATTTCAAGAAACTGACTACAGAAGAAAAACTGTAGGACCACAGGTCCTACACTAATAAACCCCAGGAGTCTTCCATTGTAACCATTGTTACCACTTACCAGCATTCAAACCAGGCTCCAGCAGATATTTAGGCCTCAGTTGAATGGATCCTTTCCTAAGCATCTCATATCAAAATGAGTAATTAGTTTGGGAGATGACTTCTTTGCCGCTAATACCTTCCTCCTGTAGCATTCAGACACTGGAGGAGGGCCTGTTTTTACTACTTCACGTGGCAACTCACAATGGCTACTTCCTGCCTTTCAGTTCAAGCAGCAGATCCTCAGCGGGCACTGAAGAAGCTGAGGCACTAGTCTGATCTTCCTATTCAACCAGCTCTCCCTGGACTCAGTCTCTCCACTGCATTCAGCCCCACACAGGAGCACTCCTGCCTCAGGTTCTCACTGACACTCTTCTGCCCACCACACCCAGCATTCTCAATACTTCTCTGGCAATCCTAAACCTCTCTCTTTTTCAAAGTTCAAGGTAATTTATTTGTGCCCTTCATGAAATCTTCTCTAAATGACTTAGAGCTATCCTTCTCACAATCTTTTAAAACATGAAACTATATTCTCAATTGCCTCACGCTTTCTAGTTTGCCTTAAATCTGTCCTCTAAGCTTTCAAGTCTGTGAAATGAAATAATGCATGTACATGCTCTTTGAAAAATTACTAAGCATTATACAGACAGCTCCCAAATCATACACAGGTAGGAAATATATTCATTTATTAAATATATTGCATATAATGACATTTAAGAAACATATTGTTATATTCAGTTATTGGCTCATTATTCCCATTAATTTAGAAATAAATGTTCCCAGGAGACACAGTAGTGCAGTAATTAAGAACATGGGCTTGGAGGGGGGAAGCTTCAGAGCCACGGAGGACAGCGCAGCAACAGGGGTGCGGAGGGCAAAATGGAGAGATTCCCTCACGGAGGATGGGTGGCGGCCAGCACTCACCAGCCTGCGAGGCTTGTCTGCTCACCCACCAGGGTGGGTGGGGGCTGGGAGCTGAGGCTCCAGCTTCGGAGGTCGGATCTCAGGGAGAGGACTGGGGTTGGCTGCATGAACACAGCCTGAAGGGGGCTAGTGCACCACAGCTAGGTGGGAGTGTGTCTGGGGACAAGGTCTGGAGCTGCCGAAGAGGCAAGAGACTTTTTCTTGCCTCTTTATTTCATGGTGCACGAGGAGAGGGGATTAAGAGCACCACCTAAAGGAGCTCCAGAGACGGGCACAAGCCACAGCTATCAGCAAGGAACCCAGAGATGGGCATGAAATGCTAAGGCTGCTGCTGCAGCCACCAAGAAGCCTGTGTGCAAGCACAGGTCACTATCCACACCTCCCCTCCCAGGAGCCTGCGTAGCCCGCCACTATCAGGGTCCCGTGATCCAGGGACAACTTCCCGGGAGAACACACAGCATGTCTCAGGCTGGTGCAAGGTCATGACGGCCTCTGCCGCCACAGTATCGGACTGCATTCCGCACCCCGCCCTCCCTCCCTGCCCACCAGCCCCCACCCCCCGTCTTGAGTGAGCCATAGCCCCCTAATAAGCTACTCCTTTAACCCCATCTGGTCTGAGCGGGAACAGATGACCTCAGGTGACCTACATGCAGAGGCGGGGCCAAATCCAAAGCTGAACCCCAGGAGCTGTGCGAATAAAGAAGAGAAAGGGAAGCCTCTCCCAGCAGCCTCAGGAGCAGCAGATTAAATCTCCACACTCAATTCGATGTACCCTGCATCTGTGGAATACCTGAATAGACAATGAATCATCCCAAATTGCGGTGGTGGACTTTGGGAGCAAGGATATATATATATTGCCTTATTCTCGTTTTGTGAGTGTGCATGTGTATGCTTCTGTGTGTGATTTTGTCTGTATAGCTTTGCTTTTACCATTTGTCCTAGGGTTCTGTCCATTTTTTTTAGTATAGTTTTTAGCACTTGTTATCATTGGTGGATTTGTTTTTTGGTTTGGTTGCTCTCTTCTTTCTTTCTTTCCTTTTTTTAAATTAATTTTTTAAAAAAAATTTAATAATTATTTTTTGTTTTTATCTTAACAACTTTATTATATTTTTTCTTGCTTTCTTTCTTTTCTTTTTTCTTTCTTTCTTTCTTTCTTTCTTTCTTTCTTTCTTTCTTTCTTTCTTTCTCTCTCTCCCTCCCTCCCCCCACCCTCTCTCTCTCTCTCTCTCTCTCTCTCTCTCTCTCTCTCTCTTCCTTTCTTTCTTTCTTTTCTTCTCCCTTTTCTTCTTAGCCGTATGGATGACAGGGTCTAGGTGCTCCGGCTGGGCGGCAGGCCTGTGCCTCTGACGTGGGAAATCTGAGTTCAGGACACTGGTCCACCAGAGACCTCCCAGATCCACGTAATATCAAATGGTGAAAATCTCCCAGAGATCTCCATCTCAAGGCCAAGACCCAGCTCCACTCAATGACCAGCAAGCTACAGTGCTGGACACCCTATGACAAACAACTAGCAAGACAGGAACAAAATACCACCCATAAGCAGAGAGGCTGCCTAAAGTCATAATCAGATCACAGACCCCCCAAAAAACACCACCAGAGGCGGAACTGCCCACCAGAAAGACAAGATCCAGCCTCATCCACCAGAACACAGGCACTAGTCCCCTACACCAGGATGCCTACACAACCCACTGAACCAACCTTAACCACTGGGGGCAGACACCACAGACAACAGGAACTACGTACCAGTAGCCTGTGAAAAGGAGACCCCAAACACAGTAATTTAAGCAAAATGAGAAGACAAAGAACAACACAGCAGATGAAGGAGCAAGATAAAAACTCTTCAGACCAAACAAATGAAGAGGAAATAGGCAGTCTACCTGAAAAAGAATTCAGAGTAATGATAGTAAAGATGATCAAAAGTCTTGGAAATAGAAAGGAGAAAATAGAAGAAACGTTTGACAAGGGCCTAGAAGAACTAAAGAGCAAACAAGCAATGATGAAAAACACAATAAATGATTTTAAAAATTCTCTGTAAGGGATCAATAGTAGAATAAATGAGGCAGAAGAACAGATAAGTGACGTGGAAGATAAAATGGTGGAAATAAGACTGCAGAACAGAATAAAGAAAAAAGAATGAAAAGAATTGAGGACAGTCTCAGAGACCTCTGGGACAACATTAAACACACCAACATTCGAATTATAGGGGTCCCAGAAAAAGAAGAGAGAAAGAAAGGGACTGAGAAAATACTTGAAGAGATTACAGTTGAAAACTGCCCTAATATGGGAAAGGAAATAGTAAATCAAGTCCAGGAAGCACAGAGATTCCCATACAGGATAAATCCAAGGAGAAACACACCACAACACATATTAATCAAACAATCAACAATTAAATAGAAAGAAAAAAATATTGAAAACAGCAAGGGAAAAACAACAAATAACACACAAAGGAATCCCTATAAGGTTAACAGCTGATCTTTCAGCAGAAACTCTGCAAGCCAGAAGGGACTGGCAGGACATATTTAAAGTGATGAAAGGGAAAACTCTACAACCAAGATTACTCTACCTAGCAAGGATTTCATTCATATTTGACGGAGAAATTAAAACCTTTACAGACAAGCAAAAGCTAAGAGAATTCAGCACCACCAAACCAGCTTTACAACAAATGCTAAAGGAACTTCTCTGGGCAGGAAACACAAGAGGAGGAAAAGACCTACAATGACAAACCCAAAACAATCAAGAAAATGGGAATAGGAACATACATATTGATAATTACCTTAAATGTAAATGGATTAAATACTCTCACCAAAAGACACAGACTGGCTGAGAGGATACAGAAACAAGACCTGTATGTATGCTGTCTACAAGAGACCACTTCAGACCTAGGGACACATACAGACTGAAAGCGAGGGGATGGAAAAAGATATTCCATGCAAATGGAAAACAAAAGAAAGCTGGAGTAGCAATTCTCATATCAGACAAAATAGACTTTAAAACAAAGACTATTACAAGGGACAAAGAAGGACACTACCTAATGATCAAGGGATTGATCCAAGAAGAAGATATAACAATTGTAAATATTCATGCACCCAACATAGGAGAACCTCAATACATAAGGCAAATGTTAACAGCCATTAAAGGGGAAATCGACAGTAACACAATCATAGTAGGGGACTTTAACACCCCACTTTCACCAATGGAAAGAACATCCAAAATGAAAATAAATAAGGAAACACAAGCTTTAAATGATGCATTAAACAAGATGGACTTAATTGATATTTATTGGACATTCCATCTAAAAACAACAGATTACACTTTCTTGTCAACTCCTCATGGAACATTCTCCAGGACAGATCATATGTTGTGTCACAAAACAAGCCTTGGTAAATTTAAGAAAACTGAAATTGTATCAAGTATCTTTTCTGACCACAATGCTATGAGACTAGATATCAATTACAGGAGAAAATCTGTAAGAAATGCAAACACATGGAGGCGAAACAACACACTACTTAATAACCAAGAGACCACTGAAGAAATCAAAGTGGAAATCAAAAAATATGTACCAACAAATGCCAATGGAGACACGACGACCCAAAACCTATGGGATGCAGCAAAAACAGTTCTAAGAGGGAAGATTATAGCACTGCAATCCTACCTTAAGAAACAAGAAACATCTCAGATAAACAACCTAACCTTACACCTAAAGCAATTAGAGAAAGAAGAATAAAAAAAACCCAAAGTTAGCAGAAAGAAAGAAATCATAAAGATCAGATCAGAAATAAAGGGGAAAAAAAATGAAGAAAACGATAGAAAAGATCAATAAAACTAAAAGCTGGTTCTTTGAAAAGATAAACAAAATTGATAAAACGTTAGCCAGACTCATCGAGAAAAAAAGGGAGAAGATTCAAATCAATAGAATTAGAAATGGAAAAGGAGAAGTAACAAGTGACACTGCAGAAATACAAAGGATCATGAGAGATTACTACAAGCAACTCTATGCCAATAAAATGGACAACCTGGAAGAAATGGACAAATTCGTAGAAATGCACAACCTTCCAAAACTGAACCAGGAAGAAATAGATTATATGAACAGACCCATCATAAGCACTCAAATTGAAACTGTGATTAAAAGTCTTCCAACAAACAAAAGCCCAGGACCAGATGGCTTCACAGGCGAATCCTATCATCCGTTCAGAGAAGAGCTAACACCTATCCTTCTCAAACTCTTCCAAAATATAGCAGAGGGAGGAACACTCCAAAACACTTTCTACGAGGCCACCATCACCCTTATATCAAAACCAGACAAATATGTCACAAAGAAAGAAAACTACAGGCCAACATCCCTGATGAACATAGATTCAAAAATCCTCAACAAAATACTAACAAACAGAATCCAACAGCACATTAAAATGATCATACGATATGATCAAGTGGGGTTTACTCCAGGAATGCAAGGATTCTTCAATATACGCAAATCAATCAATGGGATACACCATATTAACAAACTGAAGGAGAAATACCATATGATCATCTCATAGATGCAGGGAAAGCTTTTGACAAAATTCAACACCCACTTATGATAAAAAAAAACCTCCAGAAAGCAGGCACAGAGGGAACTTACCTCAAGATAATAAAGGCCATATATGACAAACCCACAGCCAACATCGTCCTCAATGGTGAAAAACTGAAACCTTTTCTGCTAAGATCAGGAACAAGATAACGTTGCCCATGCTCACCAGTATTATTCAAAATAGTTTTGGAAGTTTTAGCCACAACAATCAGAGAAGAAAAAGAAATAAAAGGAATCCAAGTTGGGAAAGAAGAAGTAAAGCTGTCTCTCTTTGCAGATCACATGATACTATACATACAGAATCCTAAAGATGCTACCAGGAAACTACTAGAGCTAATCAATGAATTTGGTAAATGAGCAAGATAAAAAATTAATGCACAGATATCTCTTGCATTCCTATACACTAAGGATGAATAATCTGAAAGTGAAATTAAGAAATCACTCCCATTTACCATTGTAACAAAAACAATAAAATATCCAGGAATAAACCTACCTGACGAGACAAATGACCTGTATGCAGAAAATTATAAGACACTGATAAAAGAAATTAAAGATGGTACAAATAGATGTAGAGATATGCCATGTTCTTGGATTGGAAGAATAAACATTGTGAAATGACTATACTACTCAAAGCGATCTACAGATTCAATGTAATCCCTATCAAACTACCAATGGCATTTTTTATAGCACTAGAACAAAAAATTTCACAATTTGTATGGAAACACAAAAAAACCCAAACAGCCAAAGCAATCTTGAGAACAATAAACGGAGCTGGAGGAATCAGGCTCCCAGTTTTCAGACTATACTACAAAGCTACAGTAATCAAGACAGTATGGTACTGGCACAAAAACAGAAATATAGACAATGGAACAGGATAGAAAGTCCAGAGATAAACCCACGCACATATGGTCACCTTATCTTTGATAAAGGAGGCAACAATATGTAGTGGAGAAAAGAGAGCCTCTTCAATGAGTGCTGCTGGGAAAACTGAACAGCTACATGTAAAAGAATGAAATTAGAACACTCCCTAACACCATACGTACAAAAAAACTCAAAATGGATTAAAGACCTAAATGGAAGGCCAGACACTATCAAACTCTTAGAGGAAAACATAGGCAGAACACACTATGACCTAAATCACAGCAAGATCCTTTTTGACCCACCTCGTAGAGGAGTGGAAATAAAAACAAAAATAAATAAATGGGACCTAATGGAACTTAAAAACTTTTGCACAGCAAAGGAAACCATAAACAAGAGCAAAAGACAACCCTCAGAATGGGAGAAAGTATTTGCAAATGAAGCAACTGACATAGGATTAATCTCCAAAATTTACAAGCAGCTCATGCAGCTCAATAACAAAAAATCAAACAACCCAATCCAAAAATGGGCAGAAGACCTAAATAGACATTTCTCCAAAGAAGATACACAGATTGCCAACAAGTACATGAAAGAATGCTCAACATCATTAATCATTAGAGAAATGCAAATCAAAACCACAATGAGGTATCGCCTCACACCAGTCAGAATGGCCATCATCAAAAAATCTACAAACAATAAATGCTGGCGAGGGTGTGGAGGAAACGGAACCCTCTTGCACTGTTGGTGGGAATATAAATTGATACAGCCACCAGGGACAACAGTATGGACGTCCTTTCAAAAACTAAAAATAGAACTACGATATGACCCAGCAATGCCACTACTGGGCATATACCCTGAGTAAACCATAATTCAAGAAGAGTCATGTACCACAATGTTCTTTGCAGCTGTATTTACAATAGCCAGGACAGACATGGGAGCAACCTAAGTGTCCATCGACAGATGAATGGATAGAGAAGATGTGGCACATATATACAATGGAATATTACTCAGCCATAAAAAGGAACGAAATTGTGTTATACGTAGTGAGGTGGATGGACCTAGAGTCTGTCATACAGAGTGAAGTAAGTCATAAAGAGAAAAGCAAGTACCGAATGCTAACACATATATTTGGAATCTAAAAAAAATGATCATGAGGTACCTAGGGGCAGGACGGGAATAAAGACGCAGACCTACTAGTGAATGGACTTGAGGACACAGGGAGGCGGAACGGTAAGCTGGGACAAAGTGAGAGAGTTGCATGTACATATATACAGTACCAAATGTAAAATCAGTAGCTAGTGGGAAGCAGTCGCACAGAACAGGGAGATCAGCTCGGTGCTTTGTGACCACCTAGATGGGTGGGATAGGGAGGGTGGGAGGGACGGAGACGCAAGAGGGAAGAGATATGGGGATATATGTATATGTATAGCTGGTTCACTTTGTTATAAAGTGGAAAGTTAAAAAAAAAAAAAAAGAACATGAGCTCACTAAACAGAATAGAATCAAAGTCTGGATTCTCACAGAAATGGACTTATAATTAATAATTTGGCTTCTGGATCATTTTACAATGCCTATAATGTACCTGAGGTATTCAATTATATCCAACTGTTCATACTATCGTTTCCATAGGAAAATGCATTCTGATTTCCAACCTGAGAGCCTCAAAACACAGCAGCCAAAAGCTCTACACTGTAGGATGAGACAAACTAGAGACTGCATTAGGTCAGCCGCACATTAACAATGTACGTATCCTCATCTGTGTAGGCAAATGCACTGTGCTCTATCATCTGAATCTCCATCTTTCCCATGGGTTATTCCCTGTTGAAAATCCCCCCAGGGATGGTGGGGGAATGGGTTCTAAGTCAGCTTAAGACTTATGCTCCATTGCCACCCATCAGCATACATGACATTCAGATGTATAGGTAACTGACTTCCCCAACCAGGCTGAAAAACCAGGGCCCACGTGTTGTATCTATTTCTTGTTCCACTGAGCAACAGGCACAGGATAAGATAATAACAGTTGGATGAATTTAGGACTAAATGCTGGCTGCTTCTGTGCCCAGAGTTCCAAGGCAACTAAGAACAACCTACGTGTATCTCTTGTCCAGATGAGGTGTTCTAAGAGAAATGTTAAATCCGTTTCCACCCACAGCTCCCAGTTTCACCGTAGAGTCTACACTTGGACTATCACCTAGGGGGAAAAAATGCAAATACTATCATAGTAAGCTACAAACATTTTTCCTGATACCACGGATATGGGGTCCTGCATTTAATGGGTTCTAGAAGGTAATCCACTTACAAATAAAGCAATCTAGAAAATAACCACATCTCAACCTCTTTCTTAAATTTCTGCCTACCTTTCAGGCTGAGAATTCAAAACTTATTTGAAAACAAGGCTACCACTGCCATGTGCCAGTATAACTTACGATACAACCATAGAATTCACAAATTACAGGTTCTCCAAGTACATCAGGAAAGCAACTAGAAACTGCGAGCAACGGGACTGTGGAAGGACAACTGGATTAGACGCTAAAACACCTAAGCAGAGGTCCTTGTCCTTTCTTGCTCAAGCAGACTGCAAACCCTCTGCCTTTCTGTTTCCTCATCTGTAAAACAGAAAAACTCCACCTCTGACACAGCTCCTAGGAAAGCTGTGAGATCAACTGAAAATATGTGCAATGGCAATGAAAACTGTAAAACATGTTAAGGATGTAATGAGATACTACGTTCTTTCTAGGATTGAGAATTATTCTTAAATAACTAACCCTTCAAGTTCAACAAAGCAAAAAGAATTGTTCTTATCAGCCAGAGTAGGATTGAAGCCCCCCCACACAAACACACAAAAAACCCTACAAGTCAATTAAACATCACAGTAATAATGATATTAATTATAAACTTCAAAATTTTTCGAAGCCCTAGAGCTAATGCAACACCAAACTATAGTTTGCTTTTGTGTAGGAGAGATTTGATTCAGAACATCCTGATAACAGTTTTTGAACATACCACATTTATAAACAAATATCTGGTTACTGGCATTTAGGACAGCGAGGTCGTTACTCTTTTTAGGGTGTGTGGAGAACATAATTTGATTTACAGGGTGTGGGAGCAGCAGTCGGTAGGTGCACATGGGAGTTTGAACCACGCTCTGCCAGAAGACTGTCACCAATACCCTGTCTGCATGAGAGAGAGAAAGAGGATAAGACACATGGATGTTCCATTTGTAAAACAAGGCAACTGAACAGCACAGTACCACTAACTAATAATGGTGGGAGAAAATATACAGTGATTCTTAAAAGTAATTGTTGGTGTTTTTATCATGAATAAGCTTAAATACAGTGTAGAGGAGGAAAGTAAGTGTCAGAGCTCTGTCTATATCTGGCTACTGTCACCTCCAGGCCTATAGCAGTCCATCACGGGGCTTGGAGTTTCAGGTGCCAGGGACTACGGCAAGCAGGCCAAAAGGTCAGAGTTCTACCTTTAAACCTGGGCCTGCAACCAAGCCAGAATAAACCAAAATCCTTAAAGCACTTCCCTGTACGTGGATCTGGTAATAAGGCATATGTGCTTAAGTCCTCTATACAGAACATATGATTGTAAAATCAGTATTATGATCACTACATAGAACATAAATTAGTACACCAACTCACATTACAATCTTAGAAGCAAGTTTTCCTTTATGTCATCAGCAATAAATAAACTGTCTATTCAGGAAAGACTGACTTTCCCTAGTTTCTTTCCCCTCACTAAACAAAAACCCTCAACCTAATTAAAAAACACCAATCCAATCCGAGCACTAGGCAGATGTCTGTGACTTGAACTGAAGATACTGGAAAGGTGTACATAATTAGCAAGCATTATATCAAAAAACAAAGCAACACAATGGAGTGGTGTGAGAGTCAACGGAACGCTATGTCAGGGCACAAAGACAAGGCTGACACACCAATGCCACAAGCCTACTGTTGTCTTCCTCTCCACCCAGGGTCAGAAATGTCAATGTCTTCAAAGCCCAGACAAATAAATATGTAAAGGCCATGGTTGTAGTAGAAAAGGGAGTTGAGGGATGTGGGGAGAGAGGAGAGACTATGGTCCTCAGGGGAGTACACGCCTCACCTAAGGGTGTTCCCATCCAATCGAAACCAAAACAAGTAAAAACAAACCAAACAACCAGAGTAATCAATCAAATAAAAATCCTGCACTGTTTAAGTCAAACTACCACACCTGCAGGCTCCTGGCTCAGGCCCTTTACAGGCCCATGGACACACTTTTCGGCTCCTTACTTCCATCAACAACAGCCACATTTGCCATGTCACTTAAATTATCTCTTGAGCTCCAGTCAGTCGTCCAGTGCCAGTCATAGCAGAGGTAATGCCAGCCTTGACAGAGAACATGCAGCCGGTATGGGGTTACCGGGCCCCACATCAGGGACACAGTCTCCCTCTTCCCACAGGTGCCGAAGGGCAGGCTTTGCTTGCGATACCAGTGATAGTTTCCAACAGTCCAGAGCTGAACTGCAGGGGAAAATGAAAAGGAGGCCATCAGAGGCAGGGGCCAGAGGACCAGACTTCATACCACTTGCTAGAGAGGGATGAGGACACCCTTTTCTTTTTCAAATGACCCTTTCTGCTCAGCCTCTTCATTAAGATAATAATATTAACAATAATTGTTAAAGTATAGTTTTTCATGAGGACAAAATATTAAGCATCAACAAGGTCAGAAGCACACGTGTTCATTTCTGCCTCTACCTTCAAACTTCATGATTATGATGATGGAAGTCTCCCACTATAGGACAGTGCTTTAGTGAGATGTTGTTTTTTTTCATAAAGACTTAGAAAGAAGAAAACTTGGCAATTAGATTAAAAGTATTAAAACACCCAATCCAAGAGCACTAGACTAGCATCACTATGTTGTATTACGCTTAAGATGCTTATTATTTTCTTCCAGGTGCTTTGCATGCAGTTATGTCCAAGGGAGATCAGCATGCAATTACCCTTAAAAGAACAAGACCAAAACCTGTAGAGTGCAGGAAACAGAAGGAAGTTGGTCAAAGAGTACAAACCTTCAGTTACAAGTTCCAGAGATCTAATGTATAGCGTGGTGACTACAGTTAACAATACTGTATTGTATACTTGAAAGTTGCTACGAGAGTAGATTTAAAATGTTCTCACCAGGCTTCCCTGGTGGTGCAATGGTTAAGAATCCGCCTGCCAATGCAGGGGACATGGGTTCGAGCCCTGGTCCGGGAAGATCCCACATGCCACGGAGCAACTAAGCCCGTGCGCCACAACTACTAAGCCTGTGCTCTAGAGCCCAAAAGCCACAACTACTGAGCCCA
Organism: Inia geoffrensis; assembly: GCA_036417435.1. Classification (NCBI taxonomy): domain Eukaryota; kingdom Metazoa; phylum Chordata; class Mammalia; order Artiodactyla; family Iniidae; genus Inia; species Inia geoffrensis. Next base: position 61,711,238 of record CM070920.1, read on the forward strand.
CGTGCCACAACTACCAAAGCCTGCATGCCTAGAGCCCGTGCTCCACAACAAGAGAAGCCACTGCAATGAGAAGCCCGCGCACGGCAAGGAAGAATGGCCCCCGCTCGCCGCAACTAGAGAAAGCCCACATGCAACAACGAAGACCCAACGCAGCCAAAAAAAAGTTCTCACCATAACGACAAAAATGGTAATTATGTGAAGTGAAGGATGAGTTAATCAACCTTACTGCGGCAAACATTTCACAGTATATGCATGTATCGAATCATCACATTGTACCTCCTGAATGTACACGTTGCATGTCAATTATACCTCAATAAAGCTGGAAAAAAAAGACCTAATAATGTCAAAGCCAACCTTTGTTAAACAGGTGACACACATAAATGAAGGTTTTAATTATATTAAGGAATTTCTTTTTTCTAAGCATCTCCCTGCTCACTAATTCTTAACTTAGCAATCACAGCAAATCCAACCTAGTTCTAGAACAAGGCTACTACAATACTTTGACCTAGCTTTGGGTTAAGTTAGACTACATGCTCATGCTCTGTGAGGACAGATGCTGTGGCTGTTCTTGCAGCAACACTTTTATCCTGAGCACACCACAGGGCCAGCCATTAACACCTGGTTAGTCAGTGGTTCTCAACTCTGGCTACATGTTAAAAAAAATCACCTGGGGACTGCCCTGGTGGCGCAGTGGTTAAGAATCTGCCTGCCAATTCAGGGGACATGGGTTCGAGCCCTGGTCTGGGAAGATCCCACACGCCGTGGAGCAACTAAGCCTGTGCGCCACAACTACTGAGCCTGTGCTCTAGAGCCTGTGAGCCACAACTACTGAAGCCTGTGCGCCTAGAGCCCGTGCTCCACAAGAGAAGCCACCTCAATGAGAAGCCCGTGCACCGCAACGAAGAGTAGCCCTCGCTCGCCGCAACTAGAGGCAGTCCGCACACAGCAACGAAGACCCAACGCAGCCAAAAATAAATAAATAAATAAAATTATAAATAAATAAATGTCAGTGTTTACCAAAAAAATCACCTGGAAGCTTTTTTTTTTTTTTAATTAATACTGATGTATAGTCCCCATTATAACGCACTGAGAGCAACTCTGAGATAAGACATGGATAGCATTTTTTTTTCCTAAAGGTGCAGCCAGGGTTGAGAACTACTGTGTTGAATGAATAAATGAATGAATGAGCTTCTTAATAACATTTCAGTTAGTTCTACTGATTAAAACGTTTGAAAGCCACTCAGAAAATAATCAAGCAAGTGAAAAGATTTATGAAAAAAATGTTCAGTGCACTATTGATGACAGTGAAAAATTACAAAACTTTAAACATCTAACAACATAAGATTTAATAAACTGTAGCATAAATGAACATACAGCAAGTTAAAATGATACAGATAGATATCTGAAATGGAAATAGTTCGTGACACACTGTAAAAGCAAGTTACAAAACTGCAGGTATCATACCTACATACATATTTAACAAAAATGAGATCACAGCTATACTGAGATGTATACATAAAATCGGGAAGACAAGAAAATTTAAATAGTGATTATTACTGAGTGACAGAATTACGGAAGAACTTTTTTTCTTCCCATCTTTATTTTCTAATGCTTTCACATATTACGTATACACTGAAAAATACTTATTTACAATTTGATTTACCATTTAAAATCTACAGAAGATTCTTACTTATATCTAATATCATTTCTCTTTCACTTCCACAGTATGCCTTTGGCTAGCATTTTGATTTGCTACACTGGTACCATCCATGAAGAGAAAGCACTGATGACTTGTGATGGTTAATTTACATGTCAACTTGGCTAGGCTATGGTGTCTAGTTGTTTGGTCAAACACCAGTCTAGATGTTGCTGGGAAGGTATTCGGCAGATGTGATTAACCTTTATAATCAGGTGACTTTAAGTACAGCAGACTATCCTCCATAATGTGGATAGATCTCATCCAAAGAGTTTATAGAGCCTTAAGAGCAAAAACTAAGGCTTCCCAGAGAAAAAGGAATTTTGTCTCAAGACGGTAACACAGAATCTTGTCCGAGTTTCCAGACTGTGGGCCTGTCCCACAGACTTTGGACTCAAGATTGCAACATCAACTCTTCACTGAATTTCCAACCAGCCAGCTTACCCTGATTCCATTTCTCTAGATACCCTGCCTGATACATAACTGAAATCCCTCCCATCAAAAGCTAACCACTCCCTCATCTCTACCTACCCCCCTCAGTTATCTTTGATTCCATTACAGGACTAAGTGAAGGGGATAAAGGAAACTCCACGGCCTACTACTTTCAATTACATTTTATGGGGCAGAAGGCTGAGATACTAGAGCTGTCTTACCATAGGTTTTTAGGGTGGAATTTTCTTCCCTCTGAAGGTCTTCCAGCCATACTGCAAGCACGGTGGAATCTGCATTCCAGAGAAGGTCATTAACCTAGTAGGGAAAAAAGACCTGTCACTGGCCTTTATGTATTTACCTCAAAATCTTTATGATAGCTAAATTCCCTGCTCTCACAAGTCAAATAATCCCACATTTGAGTTGATCCCTAGCTGTAAATTACTAACCTATGGAGTTATTAAACAAATCTCCGTCATCATATGTAGAGGACTTCAAAAAAAATGCATTATGTTTAAATACTTAACCAAATGAAGGTGACATTTTTAGACAATCAGGGAAATTTGAATATGGACGAGGTATTAGGTAATATTAAGGAATTATTACTAATTTTATAAGGTGTGATAATGGAATTGTGCTTATATAAAGAAAAATGTTCTCAACTGTTAGAGAAATGAATATTGAAAATATGATTTTTAAAATTAAAACCCTAGGAAATTTTTACAAAGAGTGTGTGTGTGTGTGTGTGTGTGTGTGTGTGTGTGTGTGTGTTTGTGTGTGTGTGTAGGCCAGAGAGTGAAGAATAGATGAAAATAATTTTTCAAAATCCTGGTATATATCTGTTGAAAGTAAGTAATAGGTACATGGGAGTTCATTAAACTCTTCTCTCAACTTTTAATATATTTACATTTTTACACAAAAATTACCATGATTTGTTTCTGCTCCAGCAAAGATCCAAATGGTACACAACCTCCTTAAGGTTTAAATGTTAAAAATGACAAGTATCTTTATCACTGGAAGAATTATGCTTTTGCCAAAATTAACAATAAAAACTGACATTTTTATTTCCTTTCTGTGTTTTATCTAGGGTGAGGAAGGAATGCTACTTCTCTGCAAAATCTCCTTAAGAAAAACAATTTGGTTTGCAAAAGAAATTCAGTCATAGGAAGCCACTATTTTTATTACTGTGTACTCTGGGGCTTCTATTTACATAGCCATATCAAATACAAATCTTCTCTATAGCTGTGGAAAGTCCTCTAAATGTGATGGTAAAACAACTCAGGCACCTACCTTAACCTCATTTTTGAGGAAAGGAAGTGTAAAATGTCCATGGAGAAGTCCATTTTTTCTCAAAAAACACAACATCCTGCTGATTGGGTTTATCTTGCATAGATGCAATCAAACTGCCTGAGGGCCTTAAAGCAAACCCAGAGTGTTAGAGCATCCAAAAGCTCATCCAGCTGGCTAAGAACAAGATGAAATTCAGAGAAACAATTCTTTCAGCAAAAACAAAAAGCCTCCATCCAAGGAAGTTTTAAATCCCATGTTTCCTGGCAAGCAGTCACCCTAGTGTGGGACTGTATCTGCCCAGAGGACAGAGTGCCTTTTCCTGATTTGCACAAGGGCTCTATCTGCCCACAAAGACTCACAGATTTAGACTGCACTTGGGTGACTTTTTAAAAGAACCAATAAATTATTTAAACCATTCCCAGTATAATGTCCTATAAAACCATGAACTATTTCTTCAATTATATGACTTCAGCAACTCAGGTAGGTATTTTTAAAGACTTCTCAATCTACTGAAAACACCTTGATCGCCCCATATTGTTTATATTTGTCTCTAGTTTTAATTCAAATACATTTCCCTCTTTGCTCTGTCATCCAATTGCCACTCAAATATTGGTGGGAAACAGATGTCTAAAACCTAGAGACCTAGGTTTTGCCTGTAACAGATGCTACTGAGGCAGGAAATATTTCTTCTGTCTATAATCAGGACAGCCATATATCACAAGCAGGTTGTGACCTGCACAAGGGTACTAGGCCAACAGGTGAATCGGACCCAAATCCAGCCCGCGTGTTCCTCAGCAAACAGGTCCCCTTAGTGTGGGAGTTTGTGCAGAGAAAGGAAGCCCTTTCCTAATTTTCACCAAAGTTCTGCTGCCCCACAGAAATTCACAGACTGCAACTTTCCTTCTAAGCACCACTTTCTGTTTTACACAGTGGCTTCATGTAGGCCCTGCCTATAACCTACAAAACGTGTGGGCCTTGGAATGATGAGGTCTGTGAAGCTCAGAATCTACTATTCAAACCGCATTCAGACTTCACGGAACTAAAAAAGAAAGATACAGGCTTACAGCCAAATGAGAAAAAGTAATTATCTCTTTGTGTTTTATAAACACCTACATTCAGTAGGTACCACCACTCCCACCCTAGTACCAAGAAATTCTCTGGGAAGAAGTTACAAGGTTTCTTCTCCCACTCACTTCCAAGCCAGAGCAGGTCCCACTCCTGCCACAGGCTCACTGGCTGACTGTAAAGCAAACTCCTGGCCCCACACTCTGAACTTTCGAGCCCCTGTGTAGTAGATAGAGGCAGAAAAACAACAATGGCAAAACTTAAAGCATTGTGATAAATGTTGTCAAGTCCGAACTTCCAAACACCTTCCTTATTAATAAAAACTCTCATGGTTTCACAAAGCCAATTAGATGAATCTTGTTAAAAATTCGTATCCAACAGGTAGGAGGCTGGGCCAAATAGCCTCAAAGAACTCTTCTGATTCTTAGCTCTATATTCATTTAACACCTAAACCAGCACATCGTTACCTCATGGGTGTAATGAAAGAAAACCCTCAATGCAAAAGGAAGAAAAATTTATTTCCATACCTGTCTCTGGGCAAACAACACTCATAGCAAAAAAACTCTCCATCACCACGCCAGGTAACTTGTGGTCTGTGGTCATCCCAGGGCAAAGCAGACTCGTGCTAAAGAGAGGAAAAAACACAAATGTTACTGGCGGCCTTAAATGGCCCAGAACCAAACAAGCCCCAGGCTATTAAAGTTAAACCTCTTATATAAGGTTTAAGCTATCTAGAAATCGAGTTTCACAGAATCCTCAGGTACCCTTCCAGAAGGGCCCTTAGACCCAGGAATCGAGAGAAAAGAACTTAACCAAGCAAAACAAAATCTTTCTCTGGGCATTAAAAAGTGGCCTCCAAGCATAGCAACAGGGAAAAAGAGCTACAGATCTAGATATTAAAAATAACGAGCTGAGGGCTTCCCTGGTGGCGCAGCGGTTGCGAGTCCGCCTGCCGATGCAGGGGACACGGGTTCGTGCCCCAGTCAGGGAAGATCCCACGTGCTGCGGAGTGGCTGGGCCCGTGAGCCATGGCCACTGAGCCTGCGCGTCCAGAGCCTGTGCTCCGCAAACGGGAGAAGCCACAACAGTGAGAGGTCCACGTACCGCAAAAAAAATAAAAAAATAAATAAAAATAAATAACGAGCTGAGGAATCTATCAGGTAACTATACAAGGAAACTTATGTTTGTCTAATTTAAGCGGGTAGAGTTTCATTCACTGAGTAAACTTCGCAACGCTGCACAGAAGAGTTAAGATGAGAGGAAGGTGGGCAGGGACGAGCCAGAGGAGATAAAGCCAGCAGCAGTGATGAAAACACGGACAAGCTCTGCATTCTGCAGCACAGAAAGGAGAAAGGCTTCCAGTGCCACTTGCACCTCTGTCCCGAAAGCCTTGAAGACAGAAGCCAATTCTGTGGGGTTGGGGACAAATGACCACCTGAGCATCCATCATCACATTACAGTGATAGGCTAAGTCGGAATGGTGCTAGTGCCACAAGCTGCACAGTAGGGAATACACAGCAGCCTTACAAGATTTATTCTCAATGAAATCGCCCTGTGGTATACACAAACTTCCTCTAGTGAAGGGTTAGGAGACAATATGAGTTACACGGAATGTAGCCAGAAATAAAGTAAGGATGGAAAATGTAACGGCAGGCAGTATATGATTTCATCTATCCTAGAAGGTCAGCTCAGGGAAATTTCCACATATAATATAGACAAAATGCTTCCATTTGCTATGGCCCACATCTGGGGGTTATCCTCAATTCCTCTCTCTCTCTCTTACCCTACATCTGATCTATTATCAATAAATCCTGTAGCTCTATCTTCAAAATGTATCCAGAAAGAAGGAAAACATAGTTTCATCCAGGAAGGGAAATCAGAAAAAGAAAGACTAATATATACATATGTAGGAAAAGTATAAAAACATGCATGTGAATGATCAACAGTGAATGCAGGGCAGCAGCTCCTTCTGGGTAGGAAGGGGAAGGGTATCAGGAAGGGATACAGAGTGTTTCATTTCTGTCTGTGATAACTTATTTTTTTAAATGAATATTGGTGATAGTTATTCTCTGTGTGAAAAAAAGAATAACAAAACAACTTGGCAATAGAAAGGAAAAAAGGATCTTTCTAGGATGACTCATTCCCTAAGGTCTCTAAACAGCTTCAGTTTTACTAGAGCAGAAGAGATCTGTCCATTAACACCCTTTACCTGTGAAACAGAGCAGGACCCTATGGTCCCTCCCCACCCCACGTCCTCAGCCTGCCTTTTTTTTTTTCTTTTTTTTTTGCTGTACGCGGGCCTCTCACCATTGTGGCCTCTCCCGTTGCGGAGCACAGGCTCTAGACGCGCAGGACCAGCAGCCATGGCCCACGGACCTAGCCGCTCCACGGCATGTGGGATCCTCCCGGACCGGGGCACGAACCCGTGTCCCCTACATCGGCAGGCGGACTCCCAACCACTGCGCCACCAGGGAAGCCCTCAGCCTGCCTTTTGTCTGCAGAAAACCTTTAGCCAAGGAATAAGTTTAATCAGAGAAGTGAGAAAATGCAGAAACAAAGGAAAACAGTCCAACATGACTACATAATAATAGTTTAGTCATTAAGCACAGTCAAGGACCTTTTTAGTTCCTCCTCAAGGGGTATAGATAATATTCTGAGCCATATCCTTTGAACTGTCTTATAGATACTGAAACCCCCACTGGGTGGAAGAAGTTAACTACATGATGACCAGACTGTGGCCATGACATAAGCTGCCACAAATCCGAGAACTGGCCTCAAAGAAATGGGAACAAGCCGACCCTGGAAGTAAAGACTAACTGTACTTAATAATCAAGATGATGCTGGTCAGACCACCACATCACCAATTTCAAGATGACTGTCAGAGCTGCCTGTACTGTTTCTGCATATAGCCCCCTCCCTCGGCCTATAAAAGCTCTTGCCCACTGGTTGTCAGGGAGGGGAGTCGGCCTTTGCACAAAAATCCGCCCCCAACACTCCCACCCTCCGGTTGCCGGCATCCAGCGGAATAAAGCAAACTTTCCTTTCTACCAACCTTGCCTCTTTATTGGCTTTAGAGCGGCGAGCAGCCAGACCCCACTTTTGGTAACACCTGGACACCTAAGAGCTCCTGGTGTGTAAGCAGAACTTCTATTTGTTCCAAAGAAGGTTCTTTATCCATCATACCAAGCTTACCATTTGCAGCTGAAAGGCGGCTTGCCTGCCTTCTGATCCATGGAACTGCGTCTCCTTCCTGCCCCAGCCAACAGTGATAAACTTGCCTAGAGAACAATTGAGTGAGAATATGCAAGACAACCAATAAGCTAAATAATATAAAAGCAGTTTCATAGCTATTCTTCATGAAGTTGGGTCCTCTGAGACCTCTCGATGAATTGACCAGCAGTCAATATTTTAAAAACCTATGTTCCATATTATATGCTGAAGTGATTTTGAAGACTTTGAAATGCCCTTATTTTGGAAAGAGCTCTACTGCCATCGTATATAAATTCCCTTGATGACAGTCAGCAATCCATCCCCACTTTACAAGGAGAATGAAACATGAAGAATCTATGCAACACGCCCACAGATAACAAAACATAAAACTCAAGAAGACAAGAGCTGGGAACAAAATTCCGACCGTAAGTGTTCAACCCACTAAATGTATCCAACCTCCCTGCTAGTGTTGGAGGAGACCATGATTATGGAATTCAACCACTCACAGAGACAGAGACCGAGACCCCTTAGTGACAGAGGCCCAAATTAGAACACAGGGCTTCTGCCTTCCAGGCTGGGCTTCTTTCTAAATTATAATGCTGATCTTACCTGAAATATAAAGTCAGAGTTGCTGAAATAATGCAGCCTTCTGTTGCTGAAGGTAGGACTTGACATCCACCTATAAGAGGTACTACAGACATGCCCCTGAAAGCATTGACCAGATCCAGGACCCAATATTTCCCTCCTATAACTGATGCTGATTCTGACGGTGCAGGGCTGTTTATAATTCCTATAAATTATGGGTCAGCATGACCATTTCCTGTCTGCTCTGCTTGGGCACATCCAAGTATTGTAGTACCCCAAAGCATACCTTGCTGCTGTATATAAACAGTAGTGCCTATCCTGGTGCAGACCCCTGGGCTTCTATCCGAAAGTTTCCACAGAGAGATAAAGGGTCAAGGAGCAAAGCAAGACAACTTTTCCAGTGGGATCAGATAATAAGTGGTGAAGTTACAGCAGGGATCAGTAAACTACAGCCTGCATCTGCTTTTACAAATAAACTTGTATTGGAACACAGCCATACCCATTTCTTTATGTACTGTCTTTTGAGTGTTTTCATACTACATCAGCAAAGTTGAGTAGCTGCGGCTTCCCTGGTGGCGCAGTGGTTGAGAGTCCGCCTGCCGATGCAGGGGACATGGGTTCGTGCCCCGGTCCGGGAAGATCCCGCATGCCGCGGAGCTGCTAGGCCCGTGAGCCATGGCCTCTGAGCCTGCGCGTCCGGAGCCTGTGCTCCGCAACGGGAGAGGCCACAATAGTGAGAGGCCCACGTACGGCAAAAAAAAAAAAAAAAAAGGAAAAAAGTTGAGTAGCTGCAACACAGACCATATGGCCTGAAAGTGGAAAACAGTTACTATCCAGTTCTTTACAGAACAAGTTTGTCGACACCCCGGTTAGAAGAAAAATATCTATTCACCACTCCACAGAGTGACTTTTTGTACTGACAAATACATTTCTGAGACCTAAGACCCTGACTTGGACTCCCTCTCCTTTGATTTACTCTATTAGACTTCTTATGGAAAAGTCGGTGGAATGAGCCAGGCCCAGAGAACTTTCCCATGCAAAGATGTGTTGGTTACTACCTCTATGACTATCCTCAAAGCTGGATGCCCCAGAGTCCCACCCTGGGCCCTAGATCCAGCACCATACCTGCTCCCTGAGCAAGCACATCTAATCCCAAGACTATAAAGATTCCCCACATGCCAATGACTCCCAGTCCACAGCCCTGGCCTCTCCTGAGCTTCAGCCCCTTCTACTCACCTGCTTTACTTGGTGATCCCATACGGCCCTTAAACAAATCCAAAAAGGAACTCATCACCCACCCTTTACAGACCAGCACTTCCCCCACCTTCCCTCTCAGATATTGACATCTTTATTTCCACCACCTGAGCTTCTGGCTAGAGTCCTACTAAACTTTCTTCTTCACCTTACATACCCAAAGCCTATTTATTTCACTTTCTAAACTGTTACTTCTCAAACTAGCTAGGGCAGGAGGGGAACCATGCACATATATTCAAAACAAGTTTCCCATAATTCCAAAAAATGTACTCCTATCCTCACTGAGAATCAAAAATTTCCTGCATTTTTCCCTTTTCTAGTCTCACACCCACCTTCTTTATCTCTCACCTGGATTCCTGTAGCAACCTCCTACCAGATAACCCTGTCTCGTCTCTTCCCTCTCCACCAATCAATCAATCTTGCATCATCAGAACCTTTAATGACTGATCTCCTATAACTTAATGTCCAATTCCCTATCAAACTTAGTCAAAATCCCTCCCCTTTATTTCATTCCACATCCATGTCCTGTCACTAGGTAATGCTGAAGTACTCATAGTTGCCTGAATAAGCCATGCTGTGTCAAAGGCTTCTATGAAACATCCCTGCCTTGGAATGAACTAATTCACTTGCTTGGACCACTCTCCCACCCTCAACCCTCATTTACCCAACACCAAATCAGCCAAAACTCAGCTCAAGTCGGCCTCTTCTGGGAAGTCTTCCGTCCCCATTACTCCCTTTCTCTCCTTATGCTACCCTAATACCTGTACATCCTGTTATTATTGACTCCTTAAGGGAAAAGATGAGTTAGTCACAGCACCAAACACACTGCTGGGTTCATACTACCTACTCAAACATTATTTCTGAACAAATTATTTTTGAATGAATAAATGAGTAGCACCTTTCTAAATGATTTCTTACTTAGTAGAACGAGAAGTCATGGGGTTAGACCTCAGCAAAAGTTAAAATACCATCTCCCCTATCCTTCTCCTCAATCAGGCCAGCTACCTGGTGCCCTCAAGTTGGCCAGAGCTTCTTATACTCAATAAGCATCTCCCCTTCAATAGTTCCACAGCCTAATGCCCATATCACCTCAGCTAGATCTTAGCAAGAAAACAATATGATGGTTCCCATGAAAATTCAGGTCTAATCAGTAGGAACAAAAATTAGCTCTCTATCCTGCCCCTCTTGTCTTCTCCCCAAAACTGTGCCTCAGAAATGCTCTCCTTATTCTAGCTAGTACAGTCCTTTCCATTAAACACCCCAGCTAAGCCTGTCCTGGGGTTTGGGCAACAACTACCCAGGTGATTCTAAGCACAGATCCCTATTCCCCAAGTTATTGACCAAGCCAACTCTGAGACTTGGAGAGGCACCAGAGGTATGCCTTTTAAAATCTGGAATGAACTAAAGGAATTGGGCTATCAGACAGTGAATTAAGTAGGGGTTTAAGTTCTTTGGGCTTATGACGTGCCTATTAGTGTGCAAGACAAGTCACAAAATGTTTCAAACAGAGCTATACTTACTTTCACCAAAATCATCCTGGTGGATTTGCTGTTCCATGATTGGCTCAAACTCTTCTGTCACCATAATTAGGGTCTGTTGACCTTGGAGGAGCACAAACAAGAACGATTTTGTTCTCATTTAGCAAATCTGCCATTCCGTAAGTATCTATAGCACTGGAAGCTACTGAGCTGGAGTGGAGGAGCTTATAGTCGAAACAGGGAAGACAGAATTTATTCAAAATGTTCTGACTCTCATTTTTATAAAGAAGTTTTGACTGGGTACATCACCTAGTGCTTATTCTCAGCTATTTATGTATGTCAAGCTAACATTAAAGTCCACATAGCCCTCCTCCACTAACTTCAACGATTTAGTCAGCAAGATATCTCTTCAAATGTATACTTCATCAGGGTGCTAGTTTGCAGAAACTCATCTGGAATGAAAAGACTTAAGGGAAAAAAATTAGGACTGGGAGAGCAGTTCTTAGAATCAGTTTATTTTATGTAGCAACTTTTCCTCTTAGAGTAGGTTAAATATTGCTGACATTTTAAACCATAACTATGGACCTTAGCAGCAACTTTTAAAAACAATATATTAAGAAGTAAAACTTAACTCAAAACCACCACATTCCCTATAGATTATCATGCTGGTATCCTTGTTCCAAGAAATTTTTTTTTTTTTTTGAAACCTAAGCGCCTTAAAACTTAAGCCTGTGAGATATTAGGAGTCATGTTTTATAAAAGTAAAGAATTAGGGACCAGTGACATGCTTACCTGTGGCAAGAAGCACCAGTTCTTGGTCAGGACTCCAACTCATGACAGAGATACCACTGGCTACACTACCGATACATTCCAGCTGAGAGAGACATTTCAAAATGTTAAGGGAGATTTGAAAATATTAAGCGTCTCAGTAAATATTTACTATGACCTTAATCAAAACAATTAACAAAACACACAAAGGTGAAATTATTCAGTGAACACTTATTCAGTAACAGGTATTAAAAGACCAGGCATGATACAGACCATAGGGACTGGAGGTGACTACGGCCACTCCATTCCTCCCGTTAAGGAGATAAAAGAGAGATAAAAGATGCCTCTACGGCAGGGTTAGGGGTGTAACCGAGGTCTCTGGGAATTAAGTGGGGGCCCAGAGCAGAGACTGACAAACGGCCCCGGAGAGTCCAGGAAAGCTTCTCTGAGGAGGTGCTTTGAAGGGTAGGAATAGGGCTAGGAGGAAGAGACTGGGGGGAAAATGTGCAGTTAAAAAGAGCAGTTAAAAATCAGCTGCAACTAGAGCATAAGGTATATATACACACAGGAATGATGGGGGTGGGAGGTGAGGCTAAAAAGGAATTTGGGGAACAGATAGTGAAAGGTCTTATAAGGCACAATAAGGAACATGGATTCTGTCTTGCAGACACTGTGATGCCACAAATATGGAGGATCAGCACCATCTGGTGGAGACCAATGGATCGGAGGAGCTCAGTAATTAGGAAAAATGTTCTACAAAATGTTTTGAAAGTAAAAGCATACCTTTTAAATGTGAGAAATACTAATTAAGTTATACTTGATGGCTTTGATATTTATCACCATGAACTGAGAACAAGATTTATTGTTTGACTAAATGGAACCGTTAAAAGCAAAGGTGCCAGAGTTAGACTGCCAGGGTTTAAATCCCACCTGATAACTGTTTGACCTCGGCCTAGTCATTTAAGCCCTCTGTGCCTCAATTTCCTCTTCTGAAGAATGGAAAAACAACAATCTACCTCATAAGGTTGTAGTGAAGATTAAATACAATTTTGCATGAAAAACACTTGAAAAAGTGCCTGGCGCATTGTAAACATTTAATAAATGTCAGCTGCTATTATTATCCTATGATTAGTAATATGACTTGTGATACATCCATGTTAAAGAGATCACAACTAAGGGAGTAATCAACAAAGTTTAAAAAGCTGTCAAGAAGGTGAGGATAGAAATCCAGAAACTCAGCCTTATGCTAAGTAGAGAAGGAGGAAAATGGTTGAAATCTATCTTCTCTGGTAGTCACAAGATGTGCACATAATGATAGCATTATCACCTTAGCACCTGTAGTTCAGGGACTCTTAAAGTTAGCCATCAAGGAGAGGCTTACTCAGCATTCATAAAAGAAAACATAAGCCATATAAACACTTCAAAGACTTCATAAATCGAGAAATAAAGGTTACAACTCAGGATCAGATTCTAGTAAGAGGTGAGCTATACCATATAAGAATGGCCAGGTTTGAGTTTTTGTTAAGTTCTTATTTGGAATGTTCTGATTGTTCTAATTAATAAATGCAGTAGACAAAACTGACTTTTAGAAGAATCCTGAAATATAGCTAAAGCCATGCCAACAATTTTCTGTAAAGAATTATATAATGCAAAGACTTTAACTTGCAAAATGCTTAAATATTATGGCTCCTGACATTTTAAACTTCTACGAAAAACTAGTGACATGAAACAAAAAAAGGCATTTGAGGATGCCTAAGATTTCCTCCTCACTGGTCTCTTCCACTTACCTGGTGTGTGTTGAGATTGCAAAGTAGGACATCTCCAGAGGCTGTGGCCACACACACAGACTCGTGATCCAGCAACTCCCGAATACCAACAATGCAGCCACTTCCATCCTCTGGGAGAAAGCCTTCTGCCACCAAAGGAGTGTCATTTTTCATTTTTCACCTTTCACCAAAACAAACAAATATGCAAAATAAGTCAATCTACTTTCAAAAACAATTCACAACACTTCCAGAAATACTTTTTAATGTTCCTTTTATAATATAAAAGCTTTCTAAAATGTTTTTTCCTAGATTAAAACCCAAACTTTCATTTGAGAAATATCACAACACTACCACCTTTAACACAAAACACAGTTAATATGACCTTTGTGCCACGCAAACATAAAGGCCCGGTATCTTTGAAAATATCCAATAAAACATGAAGCTGATAACTATGATTTCCTAAAATGGACATGGTATGGGGAAAGGGGACTAAGAATGTAATCACCTAAAATACATTAGTAGCAAAATATAATTAAGGGAAGATATCAGAATCAACCTAAAGAGCTTTTAAATATACATACGCTCAAGCTCCAGAAGTGAAGATTCTGATTTAGTTGGCATGAGATGGTGACTGAAACAGTTTAAAAAGCCCTACAGGAAATTTTCATCTGCATTCCCACTTGAGAACTGTTAATAGATAGTACTTACATGGTAGAAAGGGTAAAAAGTAGGGCACGCCCACAAAATACAATGTCAGAGTTTTGCCAACTTAGATTAAAACAGAAGCAGACTAAAAGATAGGGTACTAGTTAAGTTATACCTAATACGACATCAGTATAAAGTGAAGGGAGTATTCATTTGGCAGGACATAAATTCAGAAAGATTTAAAGGACATAGTATTTGGGGAAGCAAGTTTGGAAAAAGGCAAGTCAAGAGTCATGCCAAGTGCTAGCATCCTCCATCAGTAACTTACCTCTCTTGTGACAGGGTCTACTTCTATCAGTCCATGTTCTGAGCCAAGGAGCACTGTGTCTTGTTCAGTTCGGAGAGAGAAGCACTGAGGTTTCCCTGGAGCCTGAATACCCCTGAACTCCAAGCTCCGAAATAACTTTAGATTTCTCATGATGAAGCGACTCCTGAAAGAAAAGTACAAATATCTCTCTTTTTAAACATCTTTATTGGAGTATAATTGCTTTACAATGGTGTGTCATTTTCTGCTTTATAACAAAGTAAATCAGTTATAAATATACATATGTTCCCATATCTCTTCCCTCTTGCATCTCCCTCCCTCCCACCCTCCCTATCCCACCCCTCTAGGTGGTCACAAAACACCGAGTTGATCTTCCTGTGCTATGCGGCTGCTTCCCACTAGCTATCTATTTTACGTTTGGTAGTGTATATGTGTCCATGCCAATCTCTCACTTTGTCACAGCTTACCCTTCTCCCTCCCCATATCCTCAAGTCCATTCTCTAGTAGGTCTGTGTCTTTATTCCTGTCTTACCCCTAGGTTTTTCATGACCTTTTTTTTTTTTTTTTGATTCCATATATATGTGTTAACATACGGTATTTGTTTTTCTCTTTCTGACTTACTTCACTCTGTATGACAGACTCTAGGTCCATCCACCTCACTACAGATATTTCAATTTTGTTTCTTTTTATGGCTGCGTAATATTCCATTGTATATATGTGGCAAATATATAGAAATATCTCTGGATGAAGCTTTTATTTCTCTGAGAAATAGAAACAGCTTAGTAGCGATAAATGACACCCCAATATAAGCAAAATGATTCAGGGAGCAGAGAAGTTAGAATAACCAAGAAAAAAAAAGGAAAAAAAAATGATCTAATCTGAACCCACACAGAGATGAGTGGTAGCAACATAGTCAATTGTGTAAATCTATGGTCTACAAATTGAGGCTGTGAAATCTATTTTACAGTCTCACTCTTTGAAAGAGGCAAGATTCTCAACTTCAGGGTTTTCTCTTCAAATAAGATTTAAGATCAGTTATTCTGCAGGAAAGTTGAGAAGAATGCAATGAATGAGAAAACACTTTATTTTTGCACATGAGGATGTTTTCATAACTTGACAGATTTACAAAATAATATAAAAATCCACATATATATCCTGGCAGTTGAAGAAAATAAAATTACTTTAATACCACCAACTACATTTATTTATAATCTGGCTCTATATCTTCATTAAAAAATTAAAATTGAAATCAAACATAGAAATAAAGAAAAGCATTTATGGGACCTCCCTGGTGGTGCAGTGGTTAAGACTCTGCACTCCCAGTGCAGGGAGCCCGGGTTCAATCCCTGGTCAGGGAACTAGATCCCACATGCATGCCGCAAGTACGAGTTTGCATGCTGCAACTAAGGAGCCCGCCTGCTGCAACTAAGGAGTACGAGTGCCACAACTAAGACCCAGCACAACCAAATAAATAAATATTTTTTTTTTAAAGAAAAGAAAAGCATTTATTGCTCTCAGGGAGAAAAGAAGACACTATGAAATTACAACAGTATACTTCAAAATGATGATCAACAAGTCGAGGAGCTTGATAACCAGATATAACTACTTCACACATTATTCCACTTTCCCGGCCTGATTTTCACCAGGGCAATAGAAAAGCTGAGAAAAGAACGATCAATAGGAAATCTACTTTGGTCTGGCAAAATCAGACTTGTTTTTTTTTTTTTTTTGCGTTACGCGGGCCTCTCACTGTTGTGGCCTCTTCCGTTGCGGAGCACAGGCTCCGGACGCGCAGGCTCAGCGGCCATGGCTCACGGGCCCAGCTGCTCCGCGGCATGTGGGATCTTCCCGGACCGGGGCACGAACCCGTGTCCCCTGCATCGGCAGGCGGACTCTCAACCACTGCGCCACCAGGGAAGCCCCCAGACTTGTTTTAACGTATAAATTATCTAAGAGGAAAAGAAAAAAGTTAACGTGCTGTATGTTTACATCCAGACCCCTTTAAGGTTTATACTATAATTGGAAGTCCCTAACTTATGGTAGGGGTGACAATTACACAGTCCACACTGGCCTTCTTTTCACCTTAATCCAAGGTGAATTCTCTCATCTTGCATTTCATACTTATGACAATGAAAGAATAAACATGAGTTAATCCTTATACTACATAGCAGATAAAATGTTAAGTGTAGAATGAGTGAGACAACATAAAATGTGGGTTAAGAGGAAGGCAAGCCCACACATGGTGGAAGCAAGGAAGAGAATCAAGGCAAACAATGGTTTTGTAAGCTTTCATGACATTTATATTCAAGAACTTCTAGAAATTATTCGAACCTGTATTACACCATGAAGACTTTTTATTTAGATCTAATTCTATATAGAAAGCTTGGGTTTTTGAAAGCATATAAAAATTACATTATCTTTCATCTTGAAATAACATAAAGATGACCAGCGACATAGATCTGAGAGGATGTCTGACTAGAGGGGAGTAAACACGGGACAGAGTAGCAAGAGATGAAAACAGGCGACAGAAGACCAGGTGTATTTCATCCTGGTTTAACTAATAATAATTATGCTGTTATTGTTGCCATGATCAGAGCATCAAAATGTCTCCCTGTGAACTTGGATTCTATTCACCAACAATCTGTGGAGCTCTGGGGTCCGTGGACCCCCAGCATAAGAATTTGGAAGGCAAAGGCAGAAGGAGCTGAGGAGGACTCCCTTTTTCCTGTTACCTTGCTGTTTCAGTCAATATCGCCCCAGCAATGGGCCTTCATCCTTCCAGAGGCCCTTGGTCCCAGCCTCTAGTGCTCCCATGACCAGCATGATAACAAGCACCCCAGAGGTACCAGCACTCACCAGGCAGGTGCCCCCCTCCAGGTGCCTGAAATCTAGTAACATGGAGCTCCTCCTCTGAATTCCAGAGTTATCAACACCAGCTTTATAATGCCTCTCCTCCAAGGTTAGGTCATGATAACCCCAATGGCTTCCCTTGTTTTGATCCTCAGACCTAGCTAAGTGTTGTAACTTCCTCCATCAGTTTACTTTTTTAGTTACTTCACTGCTCCCCTTTGCTTTTTGTTCCTCCAGCAGCTATTTAACGAATTCTTCGTTTTAAATTCTGTTGAAATATTGTGTGCTTTCTACTTTCCTGACTGGACCCTGACTGACAAACATATCAAACAACCTGAGTTCTCAAATCACTGAGCTTTCAAAATCGCCGGCCAAGTGTAATAGGGAAGAATCTTTTGTATTCTATTACAAGTTAATCACTAAAGGGATGCAGCCTATAGGCTTAAATTATACAGAATCACCCAACTCTCAGAACCCTGACTCCCAGGTAATGAGCATTAAGCTAAAATACTTTTGTTTAGCTCACAAGAAACATCCTGACCAGGCCCACCTGTGAATGACTGCAGGGAGGAAGAAATTAACACATAACCCTCCTGAGGCTGATGGGAACCAGGAAATGTTTGACTTTACTCCCTCCCCTTTTAGTATAAAAGAAGCCTGAATTCTAACTCAGGCAAGATGGTTCTTTGGGGGCACGAGCGCACCATCTTGGTTTGCTGGTTTTCCGAATAAAGTCGTTATTCCTTGCCCCAGCAACTCGTCTCTCGATTATTGGCCTGTAGTGTGGTGAGCAGTACAAGCTTAGACTTGGTGACACAAGGGCAGCTAATCATTCATCTCCTTCCTCCCCAACCCTTCCAGCCTCAAAATGAACTTCTCTAAAATTTCACACCTATCATCCTTATTCCCTTACCTTCTCAGAAGTGTCCTACTCTTTTTCAAGACCAGCAAAGGAGAAGCCTCCAAACTCCCCCAGGACCTTGGCTTATCAGTACCCTCTCTTTTACATCTGCAATCTCCAAACTCCCCTGCCCTCAAATGACTCATCCTTTCTCAGCCCTTAAATGCGCTAAAGATCTCTCCACTCCATAGATCAATTCTGGATCCTCTCTGAGATTTCTGACAACGCCTCTATTTTCTTCCCTTGCTCCTTCATCCATCCACCTCTTGGCTAATTATCATGCCCATGACCACAAGTACCAAACAGATCACTAATATGCTTAGTAGATCTAAATGTCTAGCCCTGACTCTCCCTAAACTGAACACTAAGCTCACATTCTCAACCTCCTGCTGTTACCACAAGGATTTCTCAAAAGCACATCAAATGCAACCTGTTAAATGAAGTACCTGCTATTCTCCACCAAACTAATTTCCCCTCTGGGGACATGGCATTCCTACTTTCTCTGTCCTCCAAGCTGAAACCGTGTGTCTGCTTCCCTTTTGCCCACGCCTTCACAGTAAACTATTCACTGGTTACTGCCCTGCCTGTCAGTGTACGGTTTGAATCCTTTACATAGTACGTAATCCTACGATCCGGTTTGTGGCCTACATCAAATACCGACTGAGCACTTGCTAAGTGCTAGTCTGGACAAGAGATGACTGACAGTCACTGCCTCCTCAGAGGTCACAGCTTAACGGGGGAGAGGGCCACATAAGGTATCACGTTACATGGAAATGCACAGGAAAAACATCTCCAAGGAAAAGTTGCAGATGCGAGAAGGGACTCGCAGCACAGTACCTGAACTTCTCTCTACTACCGTCACCTTCTATCATGCATTGTTGCGCTTTAATTGGTGCATAACTTGGTTCGGCGGTATTGTCTGCAACTGCAAGGAATCCGGAGACTGGGTAAGTGTGCAGCTGGGGGAGCAGCATGTCATTCCCCCTCCTGCCGCGCCGCGCAGAGCCCACTGATGGCCGCGGGTGCAGCAGGCGGCAAGTCTGCAGAAAGAGGACTCAAGGTGGGCAGAGGTGGTCAAGCCTCACTTCACTCCCAGACCAGCAGCAGGCAGCGGTTGGGCGCTAAAGGGTCCCCTTCATCAGGACATCCTCTGGCGGACAGGGCCCGTTTCCGTGCCCCCACCCCAGCTAGGTCGCTCGAACGCTCACCTACGCCGCGCTCTGAGGACCCCCAAACAGCGGTGCGTCCGCCCAGGGCTGCGCACGGGCCTCTCCCTGTCCGCTGCTTCTGAGCTCTCGCGACGCGCACTGGGTCTCCGAGCCGCCGGGCCGCTCGACCCCCTCCGGTAGTGGCTGAAGCCGGGCGGAGGGGCGACCGGCGAAACACGTACTCGCAAGCGAAGATACCCCGACACGCGCCGAGCGGCGCGGGAGTGACGCCGCGAGTCGGGGGGGCTTGTAGCCTGCCTTCTTCGTCGCCCCGCAAAGATTTGTGAGGAGCGGCGCTGGCCGCTGCCCCCTATCCCTACAACCTACTGACTGGCCTATTGGGTTTGAACCCCGCTTTGACGTCAGACCCCAAAGCTCAGTAAGTGGCACCGGTGGGTGGAGCCTGCAGAGCCTGGGGAGCAGCACGGGTGCGCACAGCGCGTGTCCCGGGCTACACGCCGGAAAGACACCTTCCTCCGTGGCAAGCGGGAGGAAGAGTACAGGTCCCCAGGGGGCGGGGTTTGCAGCACCTGAGGTCGCCATGGCTACCGAGCCCGAGACCCCTGAGGCCGCCTTGGCTGCGGAGCCCGCGGTGCCGTCGCTTGTGGATCGTTACTTCACTCGCTGGTACAAAGCGGGTAAGTGGAGAATAATAGTCTCCTCTGGGCCCAATTTGTCTGACAGTATAGGGACTATGATGACAGATCAAAAGCCACACGCGCCCTCCCCAGCGCTTCCTCCCTACGTCAGAAGGAACTGGATCTCTCTGTTCCCCTGTAGGCCAAGGGAATGGCATTTGCAAAGACGTGGAAAACAGCAGGGTGCATGCTGGGTAGGGCGAGCGCAGTGCGAGTTCACGAGGTTGGGTTGCTTGCGGGAAGATGGTAGACTAAGGTGAGATCCCCGAGGGAGGCAGGAGCTGGGTTGCAATCTCCATGAGTGCCTAAAGGGATTTGAGGGGCTCAGTCCTCCAAGAAGAGGCGATACATAAACTGATTTAAATGGTAGCGGTCTAAACTAAGGTAGAGGCATAGGGATGGAGAGAAGAGGGTGGGTTAGAGTAGAGTAATTTAGAAAGCAGGATCTAACAGTTTTACTTAAAGGAAGTCGCTGGTATTACACATTTGCCACTTAGAAGTAGGTATCCTGTTGTATAGCTTTGTGTACCCAGCAAATATCAGTGATGAGAGCATCGTTGGGGACCCTCCTCTAACCCAACTTCCTCCCATTCATTTAGGAATAATAGGTGTACTCATCTTTTACAATATTGAAATATTTTACAATAACATACGTTTTATTAGCCAGACTTAGTGTAACCAACCGTCCGGTTTACCCTGGATTGAGGTGTTTTCCGGAATCCATTACTTTCAGCGCTAAGATCAGGACAGTCCTGGGCGAACCAGGATAAGTTCGTCTCTCTAAAATCGACCAACAAAACATGCTGCTAAATTAAATAAAGAATACATTACTAATCACTTTTTTTCTAATAGAAATAATGATTGTACTCATTTTAAAGTGAGGATAAAAACAGGTGGAGCAAAGAGTTAATCATCATTTTAACATTGAATGAAGGATTCCATCTGGACCAGATATCTTTAAATACTTTATGGTAAGCCTTTAGGTATATTGTTTTGAGTAATGAAGGGATACCAATGATGTATGTGTCCAACCTTCATAATTAACTACCTCTATGAGCCAAAGAAAATACTAGACAGTGGTAGTAAATA
This sequence comes from Inia geoffrensis, assembly GCA_036417435.1. Classification (NCBI taxonomy): domain Eukaryota; kingdom Metazoa; phylum Chordata; class Mammalia; order Artiodactyla; family Iniidae; genus Inia; species Inia geoffrensis. Next base: position 61,732,435 of record CM070920.1, read on the forward strand.
TTGACTCAACAGCCATCAGACTCATCCATTTCTTCTAGATGTCAAAGGAAAACCCTGTGAGGACCACTGTATATACTACAACACTCTAACCGGTAAGAAAATTGGGAATTTTAAATTATCAAAAAAAATTTTTTTTCTGGCATTGTAGCCTGGTACGGTATTGTATTGAATAAATATTCATTAAATGATTATCTTCCACTGTACTGAGATGGTATTATTTATACTAGGAGTTTGGTTGACAACAATGAGTCTTTCAGTGCCTACGCTAAACAAATAAACTTGATTACCCAAACACCCAAATGGAGGACCACGCCCTCAGTCGGCTACTACCTCAAGTAAGCAGCCCGTGCCTAACCACTGAATTGCCCAAGCCCATGGAGAGGGCTAGGGTAGAAACACAGATGGTATCCTGTACATACCAGCATGCCTTAGTTTTCTCTCTTCCTCCTCAGTGCTGTCTAAACACCTCTGGTACTCTTCCCTTTTGGGGAAGGAAATTCAGTCCCATTTTCTCCATTTTTATTACTGCATTCTTTTCTTCAGTTAAGCTACAATAGTAGCCAGAGGAAAATGGGGGGAAGTGATAGGCTGACTAAACAAATGTCAGCTCAGCTATTCTTGTGCCAGTAGGAATACGGTGTTATAGGAGGAAGAATCATACGAAGCAATAATACAGGATCAATTTTTGCTCCTCGTAGAATATGTGTCATCACACTGGCAGGATCCCATCTAGTTCTTCAAAGTGGAAAAGCAAATAAAAGCATTTCCTATCAAATCAGTACCAACTGTAGCAGACTTCAGAACAAAGTCTCTGGGAAATTCAAGCGGGTATGTTCCTGTATTTCTCTACGTAAATCCTCTATTATCATAATAATGATAGAGCCAGCCAGTCTTAGAACCCAGTAATGTATGCTCAGCATACTTCCCTGGCAGTTAGAGATGACTTTAAGACTACGTAAACTCTAAAGAAATTCTCAGGTCCCAAAAATGAAGTATTTCAGAAGGCATATTATCTGTCATATTAGCTTCTGGGCCACCATCCCTATCATCTCCAGGATGAAGGATGGAGAAGCTGGGCCTTTGAAAGAACAACTCTAATACCAATATAACAAGATATTTTGTCCTTTCTAGTTTTGTTAAGCCAGTATTTCGAATTCTATAAAATTTAGGTGATCAATACTTCTTTATCGTATATTTTCACATGTGAACTTAAAAGTAAAAAAAGTCCTGAGGTAGTGAAAAAAAAATCAATCTGAGAAAATATACAGTATTTGCTTCGTATCATTTCCCATTCCTAAATCACTGCCAATTTAATACACATCTAGCTACACCCTCCTCCTCCACGTAGTGTTTAGTTATAGAAAATGTTACCTCTGCCCTCTACAACTTTAGTCAGGATGGACATTTTATTGTTAAAGGAGGGTATCACACCAAGGACAACTCAATACCATACTAAACTATCCTGACAAACCCCCCTGGTTAGGAAAGTTTCAGTTGGTGATTTAGGTCCTTCATTTACTGAGTTCATACTAAGAGTTTCTGCTAATTACCCTCAGTGTTCTGGAAGACCCTTGTTTATACTCCCCTTTGTAGTCCTGAAGGCCCCTAATAACCTGCCTTATAATTATTGATTTTTCCTCATTCAAGAAGCAAGTGGACTTTAAAAAGCATAGACCATTCTTAAAAGTCTACAAATTGCAAGTAAAACAGTTAGTGCTTGTGATGTTCCTGTGATAAATCTCTGTCCAAAGTAGTAACACTGTTGTTACTTCTGAGGAACAGAGAGGGACCTGCATATGGAACCCACTGTAGATAAGCTTTGATCACATCTCAGCACTGCTCATCATTTATTCTCCCATGGGAGGTGACAAAAAGGGTTTAAAACACTTCTTCCTGACACAGAGCCAGTGGTAGACAAACCACTGGGACAAGTCCCCAGCCCCTCCTCCTAAAAGTGGGGAGTCACACTGGCTAGTATTTTGAAACGAAGTACCCACAGGCAGAAGAGTGAAATGCATGCAGTAACACCTGAAGGCCGTCTAATAATGTTGTGAGTGGGACAGGGGCCATAGAGAACAGCATCTTGACCTCAGATGTTCACTGCATTAAAAATTCCTGGGAAAAAAAGGGCAACACATCAGACACGCTTGCATCCATTTCCCATGAGCCTCCTTGTATTGGGTTGGCCAAAAAGTTTGCTCGGGTTTTTCACATTAGGGAAAAACCTGAATGAACTTTTTGGCCGACTCAGTAGATATTTGTCAGAACCTCCCCAGATATATCCATACAGTGGAGTACATGAAAGTATAACCGTGCCACAACATTCAAACAGACATATGTCAAAATGTAGTATTTGCTAGCGGGTTATAGGATAATGGGTAAGTTACTCTTATCTGCTACTTAAAACTTTTCTGTTTTCCAAATATTCCTCAAATTGCATTTTTTTTTAAATTAGAAAAATATCCCTTCTTCAGAAAGTCTTAGTGATTGACCTAATAAAGAAGTTCCTTTCTCTGTTAAGTTCTAATATAAAAATAAGGTAGGAATCTTAATGAAACTAACTTTGTACAATATTGCTGTCATTCTCTATAATGTTGAATTTTATATTACTGCTTATTGGTAAGATTTTCCTACCCTTTTGAAATCTTTACACTTGGCTATGTGCAGCTTTCTCATGTACAGTTAAATATAAAGTATAATAAGTTAAGATAAAATATATTCTTAATATGTAACTAAACTACCTATTATCACATTTGTCTTAGTCTGCTTTTTCCTCTAGAGCCTAGGGTGGTGCCTAGCCCATAGAGGCATTTAGTATGTAAGTATTTGAATAAATGAATGGTTTTTCTGTACTTAAGTCATTTTTATTTAAAACGCTAATTCCAGGAATATATCCTATTGTAACTCTGAGGGCTGCCTCACAAAGAAAAGTGAAAATGTACATCAGTTAACTTTTTCTTCCCTTTTATTATCAGGGGGCACAGGTTCTAACAGAACTTGCACCTCTGTGTAAGATTTACTGCTCTGATGGAGAAGAATACACCATGTCTAGGTGAGTTACTTTTTAACCACAATTTGGGGGAAACAAAGAAGGTAATATTTTCCTTCAAAGCAATTTTTTCTTTAAATAGCTGTGTTAGAGGACGGTTGATGGAAGTGAATGAAAGTATTCTCCATAAGCCATCTATTCTTCAAGAGAAGGTAAAAGGGCCTGGGGAAGTAAGATCCCATCCACATACTTTTTATCTGGTTTTTTACCATTTGACAGTATTAAGTATTCTATTTCCCTTCTAGCCATCCACCGAAGGCTGCACTGCAGTCGTGTTGCCCAAGTTTGAAGAAAGTAAAAGCATAACAGAAGGGTTACTGACACAAAAACAGTATGAAGAAGTCGTGGTGAAAAGCATCAATGCCACAACAGCTACCTCATGAGGGTTAAGATTGAGTAAAAACAACAGGGCATTCTTATCCTTACCTGGCCTACGAGTTAGTGCACTAAGGAAGAACCAGAGGCGCTGAAGCATCCTTCACACCGGGCTATCTGCAGGGAGGCCTGATCTTAAAACCTGACCTAATCGAGAAACAATAAATGCTGGAGAGGGTGTGGACAAAAGGGAACCCTCTTGCACTGCTGGTGGGAATGTGAATTGGTTCAGCCACTATGGAGAACAGTTTGGAGGTTCCTTAAAAAACTAAAAATAGAACTACCATATGACCCAGCAATCCCACTACTGGGCATATACCCTGAGAAAACCAAAATTGAAAAAGAGGCGTGTACCAAAATGTTCATTGCAGCTCTATTTACAATAGCCCGGAGATGGAAACAACCTAAGTGCCCATCGTCAGATGAATGGATAAAGAAGATGTGGCACATATACACAATGGAATATTACTCAGCGTTAAAAAGAAACGAAATTGAGCTATTTGTAATGAGGTGGATAGACCTCGAGTCTGTCATACAGAGTGAAGTTAGTCAGAAAGACAAAGACAAATACCGTATGCTAACACATATATATGGAATTTAAGAAAAAAAAAAAAATGTTATGAAGAACCTAGGGGTAAGACAGGAATAAAGACACAGACCTACTGGAGAACGGACTTGAGGATATGGGGAGGGGGAGGGGTGAGCTATGGGAGGGCGAGGGAGGGGCATGGACATATATATACTAACAAACGTAAGGTAAATAGCTAATGGGAAGCAGCCGCTTGGCACAGGGATATCAGCTCGGTGCTTTGTGACTGCCTGGAGGGGTGGGATAGGGAGAGAAGGAAGGAGGGAGACGCAAGAGGGAAGAAATATGTGAACGCCTGTATATATATAACTGATTCACTTTGTTATAAAGTAGAAACTGACACACTATTATAGAGCAATTTTAACCCAATAAAGATGTTAAAAAAAAAAAAAAAAAACCTGACCTAGTTTTCCTTCTTTATCTTGCATAACAAGCCTTGATTCCATTTTGTCTTCAACCTCCCAGATCTGCCTGCCCATGTACTCACTCTGCTCTTCTTTTGCTTTTCTCTTTCTAACAACTGGCAAGTGAGAGGCGTTTTTCTGATTAAAAACCAACAAACAAAGCACTTTGAGGAAATTTTGAAAAGAAAGAAAAGTAAAAATAATTTACCCATCATCCTGTAACCCATTAGTAAATACTAGGTTTTGATGTAATTCTGTTTGAATATTATGTCATGGTTACTGTTTTTGCCTCAATTTTCCATCACTTTGAAGTTGAAAAACAACAACTGGCCTTTCTTACCCAGTCTGCTTTGGTGTGACACGACCGAAACATCTGGTCCCACCCCTTTTGCCCCAACTGCCTCCCTCAGGTTGCCGGGAAGAGGCAGGGTGTAGAGTGTACCTTCTCTTAAGTCTGTGGGTTGGCCTTCAACTCTGAACAATGTAGCACTGTAACACTGGCTTCTTAATGAGGGACACATGAAAAGGCTTTGAAAGGGGCTTTGCTAACATGGAAGTATCAATATTATAATGCGGTATGAAGTAACATGTGCATTTGTGGTCACTCAGTCTCACACTCTAGTTACAGGGTAACCAGCGAAGAAGTTCCCGAGAAGTTCCTGGAATTCAAAGACACAGATGCTTTTGAACAGAACACAAGCTTTCACATCATTTAAACAATAAACAAAAAACTCTGAATTCATGGTTTAAGATTGTATACTTGTTTACATTGAATTTCAAATAAAAGGACTTCTTTTAAAATTGTTATTTTTCCTTAAGGGCTGCAACATATACATACATATAAACATTTCTGTTTTAAAATAAAACCATTATCCTTGAGTTTAAATTCTTTTAGTTCTCCATCATCTTTTGCTGTTCAAGTCAAAAGTTATTCCTTCCCCACCCCTACTTGCATTTAAATAAGAGAATATTCTCATTTGAGGTATGTAAAATATTTTGTAAATAAAATTTTTAAATTATTTTTGACTCACAAGGAAACTTCTTTTAACCCTAACTCTCCCCTAAGTGGACCCACTAGACATGATACAGGTAGTAACTATAGAAACATCTACTCTGATAGTGTTGTGAGCCGAAAGTGTAAGCACAAACCAGCAAATCCCCATTTCAGGTAGCACAAAGGGTTCCCAAAGGTGTCATAAAACAAAAATACTAAAGATAGTAATAGAATTATATATCTATATTACATATAACACTACCTCACATCATTCTCCCATTATTTCCATTGTAATTTAAAAGAATATTTTGGTTTCAGGGAATAAAAATCACGTTTGATGATTTTTATAAAGAAATATTTTATAAAGGTCATAACCAAGCTGAGTGCATCCCATTTTCTCTCCAAGGCCTACAGTAAATTCAAGTTTCCTTCAATAAAATATTGACTAGCTAATTCGTAGCACTGTGGTTCTTCAGGATCTTGTGAATATTGACTGTGATGGCTGACTCAGATAATGATCATCAGACGAGCTTATAGAACTACTGCCATTTGGCAACTGACATGTCCCGTTAGATTTCAAAATACATTTCAAAGCATCGGGATACAAGTCCCAAAAAACAAAGTTAACTATACTACATCATAAGGACAGAACTTATAACCAGATCCTTCAATCAAAACCCACCCCACAGAAACAAAAGCTTTAAACCCTAAAATTAAAAAGACTAAAGTCATTTATTTAATGAATATTCCAAAGGCACATATGTATACTTACTCAGAAATTATTTTGAACAGCTTAGTTCAATTGTTCTCTGTCTTCTATCTTCTGCTCCATCAGTTACTACTGAGAAGTACAAAAACTGCTTTTCAAGCCAGTAAGATAGGCTTAGGATTCCAGCTAATATCCAGGGCAGACAGGCCAGCTATGCTAGAACAAGAACTAAAACCATCTCCTAGTGAGTTCCTCCAGGATTCCGTGGAGTGAGCTCCATGACCCTGTTTTTGGGTGGGGGAGGGACATGCATCACAACAGACTTCCTGCGCTCTGTGAAACACTTACTAGAGAACAAACGTGTGCTCCTGGCATGGATGATCTATGACAGAGGAGACAGCAGAGGCCCAGTCATACTCAGTGGACAGAAGGATTGAAGAAGAGTCCACAGGTTTAAGGAAAACCCTGCGTCACCCAGACTACTGTGTCTCTTCTGCTGCAAATTAGTGTCCCAGATGATAAGCTTAAATTAAAAAAAAATAGGAAGTTACGGTCCAATGTGCCAAAGGTGAGCATATTTTCCAAATAGCTTCTTTGGATTAAATTGTCATTAAGGCACTAAGGATATTTGGTTTGCCTTTTAAAGAACACTATTCATGGCAATGTCCCATTTAAAATCACACTTCAATTAGAAATATAGCAACCACCATGGCATTTATAGTTGCCAGAAAGCTTCACAATCGGTTTCATGATCAGAAAATAAAGCAAGATTTCAGTTTGTTTTCTTTACAAAATTGTTGTATTTCTGAAATATACAGGATCGTTTGCTTTCTAAAAATGTCAGCTTTGCCACATGGTGTTCCAGAGATCTGACCGCAGGAGCTTCTCAAGTTTTACCGTCCACAGAATCTTTACTTGTAACTGAGATCCATCGGTTGTTTGCCATTTGAAGCTGGAAAGAATTAAGACAATTGGTTTCTGCTTTACTCTTAGAATAAAAATTGCAAAATTAAATAGTATCTATTTTCTTCTGCATTTTCCTTTAGGCTTTTTTTTTTTTTTTTTTTTTTTTTTTTTTTTTTTTTTGGTGGTACGCAGGCCTCTCACCGTTGTGGCCTCTCCCGCTCCGGACGCGCAGGCTCAGCGGCCATGGCTCATGGGCCCAGCCTCTCTGCGGCATGTGGGATCTCCCCGGACCGGGGCACGAACCCGTGTCCCCTGCATCGGCAGACAGACTCTCAACCACTGCGCCAACAGGGAAGCCCTAGACTAATTTTTTAAATGTGAGTTTAAGGTAGAGAAATTATCTTACCTTGTTCAACAGTTTATAGCAAAATGAGAGAAGTTGGATCAAAATAGCCATTATGCCTCTTGTCTTTGTAATACTCTTATCAACCTATAGTGACAGAAAGCAAGCAAATCAAATTCTTATAAGGAGGCCCTCAAAAGACTTTATCATTTATTTAGTTTGAAAATGGTAAACATTTCTTCTAAGGGATCTCAAAGGGTATGTAGATTAAGGCATCTGAGCTGACTTGATGACCTAAGGTCCCAGAACTCAGAAGCACGGACTGTTGCCCAAGTCTCATGCCAATTTCATGGAACCCCAGGAAGAATGGATGGAAAATCAACCTGTTCTATTTCAGACGGTTTAGGGGCTTCTCAAAGTGCACCAAATAGTGGCAGTGAACCCCCTTCTTTGCAATTCCTTGTACTCTACATTTTTGCACTCAGACTTCCTAAAACAAACAATAGAAGCCCTTCACTCTGAGGGGTCTGTGCCCTAGTTAGTCAGGTGATGATGTTGGGATTTAAGGGTAGCTGCTCCGTGCATGGTATTAATCACGTCCAAAAAGCTAATTTATTTGGTGAACCTACTGCTTCCTGGGGTCAGTTGTAACCGAAGATGATAAATGGTTCTTGCAGTCAAGGCAGGAAAAATGGAAATAAATTGTTCTTCTGTGGGTATTAACACTTTATTTGAAGAAAAAGGGGCTGGAAGCTAAACTAATAAAGAAAGAAGTGTGAAAGTTTCTCAAGTGCTTTCCTGAATGTCCCACCCTCCCTTTTACCTTTAGAAACACCTGATTCTGCAAGGGTGTCAGTTACTGTCTGGAGCTGGTGGCATAGAAGAACAAGCTTGTTTATTTCCAGGAGAAGCATAAGCTTATCATCATCTTTCAGCTGAAATGTAAATAAGGAAGTTATAACAACTCCAATGAAGTTCCATCTTTCAAACCTTAAGTACCTTTATACCTCAATAATATACCCTCAAAGTGGGTATTTATGACATCACCACCAGCACCAGGCAGGGATACGTGCATTACCTGTTTTGAGAAAACTTGCACACTTGAAGCAAGCTTCAAACCCTCTTCAGAAAAAGACCGGGTAGAAAGGAAAAACATCACTACATTAGGTGTATGTTGTCTAGATAGTTGGTAAGAAATACACTCATGGATAATTTTCATACAGAATGTAAAAAATAAAACCTAAACATAAAAGGTCTGTCATGGAACTTCTGTGGTTTTTGTTGTATCCCTGAAAACACAAGAGTTTAACTGTATTCAGAAGCAGTTTTCCCAGACCTCGTGAAGAATCAGCCCCTGCAGTGGTTCCCCTACACCGGGACACCTCCAATTACCATGCAGGATCGCAAGACATTCGATGCTTAGCCATAAAAATTATGCCTGGGCTTTTGGATGGATCAAAGCTCATCTCATAATATCCCCAATTATAAGAGGGTGCTGAATCTTGGAACATGGGGTCAAAAGGGTTAGATGAGGTCAAAAGGGTTAGAACATTGCTGCTTCCAGCTCAGCAAGATAGAATTTGTCACCTATACACATTCTTCAACCAGCTATTTGAGGGGATTATTTTTTTCACTATTCACCATACATTATACAATTTAGTGAGGAGAAGAGGATGATCGGAAAGAATACTGAAAAATACTTTAGAATATTCGGGATGATTATTTTTAAATGGTACACAGAATGTTTTAGGGTGAGAGATACCAGGGAAGTGAAGACTGAGCTTTAGGTGGCAGCAGGAAGAATGAAAAGAACAGGGCAAATCTGAGAGTGATTTGTGAAGAAAAATAATAGATCTTGGTAATAAATTAGGTAAAACATATGAAGAAGAAGGAGGCAATAATTTCAAGGTTAACTTTAATTCCCTTTCCAACAGCCTTGCTATAATTGGATAACCTGATCTCAAGGTCAAATAGTCCTTCGCATCCTTCCCTATCCTTTAAAAGGGAAAACAATGCAGGCCCCTCATTGCAGTGGCTTCTCTTGTTGCGGAGCATGGGTTCTAGGCACGCAGGCTTCAGTAGTTGTGGCGTGCGGGCTTCAGTAGTTGTGGCACACGGGCTCAGTAGTTGTGGCTCATGGGCTCTAGGGCGCAGGCTCAGTAGTTGCGGTGCACGGGCTTAGTTGCTCCACGGCATGTGGGACCTTCCCGGACCAGGGCTCGAACCCATGTCCCCTGCATTGGCAGGCGTATTCTTAACCACTGTGCCACCAGGGAAGCCCCTATTCCAACTTTTTAAAAAGGGAAAAACTCACTTATAGTCAACTTTACAGAAAATTCCACATGAAGTATTTTCTATAATTCTTCTGACTCTGTTGACAATCATCCTCTCAAGCTGAAATCCCTTTCCTGAAGAGACTCAGGTGAAAGTACATGGGAATGCCAAAGGAAAATACATAAAGTTGACAAAGTGATAGAAATTTCAAATTTCAGATGCAAGAATGCCCTTGGTTCTAGAGAGGCAAACAGACTAACAAGAGAGTCAGGGGAAGTAAGAAAGGACTCTTGTAATCCACTTATCAATCTAAACCTCCAGGTAAGTGAGGAGAATTAGAGCAAGGCTTATGTGGAGTTTCATGAGGCACGTAGGGCAGAACGGTGAGTGTCAGTACATGTGTCTCTCCCTGAATGCCCTAAATCATCAGGAATATGGAAGAAGAAAAGGAAATTAACATGTACTGAGAACTGTAATGGTCTCAACCCTATGACAGATGCTTTCTTATGTGTTATCTCATTTCATCAATATCATTCATCCAATTCAATAATGAAGAAGCCAAAAACCTTTCCTCGCATTCAGGGCAGTATAAGAGATACTCATTTGCTGATAGGATATTTTCACCTACTTGGGAAAAACTGAAACTTAATATTGCATCTAGTAACTATCAAAGCCCATTCTACTTTATCCCTATAATATTTAAGGTTTTTTTCCAATAAGATAACCAAAAGGCTCCAAAATATGTTACCGCAAGTCCTCTAGTTTTCTACCACCATCTATAGTATACATGTGTTGTGTGCACAGGTAAACATAAAATTACACTAAATAATTTAGAAAACTAGCTATTACCAACTTTTAGCCCAACTTTTATTCTACAGTATTAGCATGAAATGGAAATTAAATCTACCTCTAGTTGATGAATTAAATCCTGCGAAATTTTTAGTGGCCTCTCTCCCCTGAAATAAAATGAATTATTAACGAGGTAAGAAAAAATTATTGCCTGGAAATTGATTTTATATTAAAGTTTTAGAGCATTTCATACATTAACATATCCCAAGTTTTGAAGAATAATATTGAATAGACTAAAAATATTTTGAGTATTCTTTTTTTTTTAACATCATTATTGGAGTATACTTGCTTTACAATGGTGTGTTAGTTTCTGCTTTATAACAAAGTGAATCAGTTATACATATACATATGTTCCCAAATCTCTTCCCTCTTGCGTCTCCCTCCCTCCCACCCTCCCTATCCTACCCCTCTAGGTGGTCACAAAGCACTGAGCTGATCTCCCTGTGCTATGCGGCTGCTTCCCACTAGCTATCTATTTTACGTTTGGTAGTGTATATATCTCCATGCCACTCTCTCACTTTTTCACAGCTTACCCTTCCCTCTCCCCATATCCTCAAGTCCATTCTCTAGTAGGTCTGTGTCTTTATTCCCGTCTTACCCCTAGGTTCTTCATGACCTTTTTTTTTTTTTTTTTCTTAGATTCCATATATATGTGTTAGCATACGGTATTTGTGTTTCTCTTTTTTGACATACTTCACTCTGTATGACAGACTCTAGGTCCATCCACCTCACTACAAATAACTCAATTTTGTTTCTTTTTATGGCTGAGTAATATTCCATTGTATATATGTGCCACATCTTTTTTATCCATTCATCTGATGATGGACACTTAGGTTGCTTCCATCTCCTGGCTGCAATGAACATTTTGGTACATGACTCTGAATTCTGGCTTTCTCAGGGTATATGCCCAGTAGGGGGATTGCTGGGTCATATGGTAGTTCTATTTGTAGTTTTTTAAGGAACCTCCATACTGTTCTCCATAGTGGCTGTATCAATTTACATTCCCGCCAGCAGTGCAAGAGTGTTACCTTTTCTCCACACCCTCTCCAGCATTTATTGTTTCTAGATTTTTGGATGATGAAACAACTTTAATATTTAACTATTACTTCTTAAGGCACTTCAAAAAATTTCAGGTAAACATTATATATGTTCATTTTATAATGTAATAAACTTAAAAGTGACAAGTTATATTTAAGTTTTATTTTTCCTTTCTAAACTTTTTTATTTTGCTTCATAAGTCAAAGATATAAGATCTGATAATATGCCTTAACTGAAAGGGCTTTGTTCCACAATGGAAAAAAGATCTGACCAAAAATCAGTAAATTCTCACTTTTTATTCTAATTTCAACTCTGGCAGGAATTCAGTTGTTTTTGATGAGGCATGCCAGTTAAGTTTCAATTCTGAATCTATAAAATACTCATAATAATGTTTGTGCTACCACTCTCATCAGAAGATTAGGGAATATCACATTGACAACTACTAAGAAGAATTAAGTTCTGCCCCTTAATAGCTATGAGACGTGAACAAAATATTCTTATTCTCAGATAAACTTCAAATGAAATTATGAAGCAGAAACCACTTTAAAAACTATAAGGCACTGGTAAGTGTGAAATATTTTAAAACTGTAATGCACTAAAAAATCTAAAATATATAAATTATAAAGAAATATGAGTAACTGCATATAAATGATAAAGAAATTATATAAATTGTTAAGACAACCTTAAACAATAGCCCGAAGAAAAGCTATAGAATTGCCCAGGAAAACTACAAAACTGGATACAGTGAAAACTAACAGATGAGTCTCAGAAAGAAGCAATTAGATGAGGCTGGTAAGCCATCGTCTTAAGAGAAAACAGAAAAATTGTTTGGGAAAAATCAGGTATACTGACAGGGTGGGTAGAAAGCAAAGCCAGCTTGAGATTTTACCCCAGTCATATTACCAAGACTTACCAAATTGGCACAAGGTGTTATCTATTACCATTATTCCCTTATCCATTCCCATCAAGAATTCTAATATACTGTCATCTATTTTTGTGTATATCTGCTCAGTCTCTTACACCTCAGGTGTATTTTTCAGAGTTTTGATTTTGATTCAGAAAGCCTGGTTTATCAGTCAGAGTCCATCAAGGAAAACGAAAACCACAGCTATTATTTTATCAGAGAGAGTTTAACATATGGAACTGGTTAACCAAGTACTAGAGGACTGAGAAGGCAGAAAGGGAACACAGAGAAGGAACGCTGAGATTGAAACTGTGGGCAGCTGCTTATACCCCTAAGGCTGAAGGAACAAAAGGAAGAGTTTGGGATTCTTAGAATTTAGATGCTTGGCGGTGAGACCCCTGCAGAGCTGGTTCTTGAACTTCTGAGAAGGGGGTGGCAGCCTGCTGGAGCTGGTATTTCCGAGGGGGCAGGATGAGTGTATAGAAAGTGTATAGAAATAAACAGAAACTTGAAGGAACAGCTGCTGCGGGGTACAGAGCTACTGTTGAGTGAAAGCAAGCAAACAAGGGAACAAATTCCTTCTCCTTCCTCTATCCAGCCTTGCCCTGTCCCTCTGGTGTCTGCTACTGTTGGAGCATAACAGCTGTCAAAGGAGGGGTGTTTTCTCAAGCCCCCAGTCCCAGAATCATGAGCAGTGTATAGGAAGGGTGGGTTTGGAGTTGAGAGAGAGGCTGGAAATCAGCTCATCAGCTTACTGGGTCTTGATTTCCTCAGTTATAAATGGGGATAATACTCCCCTGTATACTTCACTGGAATGTTTTGAAGGTTAGATGAGAGGGTAGATATAAAAGCATTTTACAAGCCATAGAAATAAAAGCAACTGAGAATTAGCCTCCCATAAATACTTGAATTTACTGTAACAGGTACTTCTTAGAAGAAATGTGATCACCTTCAGAACTAGTGGTTTTGAAGCTAACAACTTATAGTGCTTCTCCATGCCCTCCCTTATCCTCATCTATTCAGATCATGATAACATCTAAGATACCAACTTATGAGTCTTCTAGGAGAAATGACCAGGAAAATTTTGTTTTTGCTTTGGTTGGTAAAGCATGGTAATGTCATCTGTGCAGGATACCATGAGTCACATGGCAGTGTTTTGAGCACGTGACATCACTGCTGAGAGTGCGCCAGGAGGGAACACGCAGACCTGAGTGAAGGCGAGGCGGAGGGCCTACAGTGTGCCTGCTGAGTCTCGTGCAGGTGTGGAATTCCTGAAAAGTCTCTTTTTTATTTATTTATTCATTTATTTTTATTTTTGGCTGCATTGGGTCTTCGTTGGTGCGTGTGGGCTTTTCTTTAGTTGTGGCGAGTGGGGCCCACTCCTCATTGTAGTGCATGGGCTTCTCATTGCTGTGTCTTCTCCCGTTGCAGAGCATGGGCTCCAGGTACACGGGTCTCAGCAGTTGTGGCACACAGGCTCAGTAGTTGTGGCGCATGGGTTTAGTTGCTCCACGTCATGTGGGATCTTCCCGGACCAGGGCCCGAACCTGTGTCCCCTGCATTGGCAGGCGGATTCTTAACCACTGAGTCACGAGGGAAGCCCCTTGCAAAGTCTCTTGTTCTACCTTAAACACGTGTGCAGAGTTTGCTTTCTCCTCCATGATATGCACAGAATTGTTATAATGTAAAAATTCTCACAAATCTTTGAGTACAATCTGGTGCTCTGTGTATTCTATAACCTCTTATTATACCCCCTCCTCCCAGGGTATGGCTTGCTCATTTGGAAAGGGCCAGGCATATATCACTGAGATTTTCTTTTTCTGTTTTTCCCCCATCATTATCTTGTTCTTCTGGTGGACAGGAGATGTAGTGGTCTCAATTGAGACTGGAGAAACTGGCAAATTAAAATCACATAAGTGTTTGACACCACAATGAGAATGAAAGGCTACTTATTGCTGGCAGAGATTTGGGTATTTGCAGTCATCAGAAGTATAAAATAATCTTTGCTGATTCAGTCTACTTTCTACTGGGTTGGTCAAAAGGTTCGTTCGTTTTTTGTTTTTTGTTTTTTGTTTTTGTAAGATGGCTCTAGTAGCACCTAGTTGTCTTTAACTTCACTCAAAACAACTTTGTTAAACATAAGGTAGATAGCTAGTGGGAAGCAGCCGCTTGGCACAGGGATATCGGCTCGGTGCTTTGTGTCTGCCTGGAGGGGTGGGATAGGGAGGGTGGGAGGGAGGGAGACGCAAGAGGGAAGAGATATGCGAACGTGTGTATATGTATAACTGATTCACTTTGTTATAAAGTAGAAACTGACACACCATTGTAAAGCAATTATACCCCAATAAAGATGTTAAAAAAAAAACAACAACAACTTTGTTAGATAGTATGTGACAGCTGTCGTATCAGCGTGCATTTTAAAAAGACATTAAATTGGTGAATTTTTGTGTAGCCATTTTAACATTGAAGATGGAATTTTAAAAAAAAGCAACATTTTTGGCATATTATGCCTTATTATTTCAAGAAATGTAAAAACGCAACTGAAATGCAAAAAAAAAAAAAAAAAAGATTTGTGCAGTGTATGGATCAAACATGTCAAAAGTGGTTTGCCTTCGCAAATCTCGTGCTGGAGATTTCTCGCTGGACGATGTTCCACAGTCAGGTAGACCAGTTGAAGCTGATAGCAATCAAATCGAGACATTAATTGAGAACAATCAACATTATACCACGCGGGAGATAGCTGACACAATCAAAATATCCAAATCAAGCGTTGAAAATCATTTGCACCAGCTTGGTTATGTTAATCGCTTTGATGTTTGGGTACCACATAAGTTAAGGAAAAAAAAAACCTTCTTGACCGTATTTCTGCATGAGATTTTCTACTTAAACGTAGTGAAAATGTTCCGTTTTTAAAACAAATTGTGATGGGCGATGAAAAGTGGATACTGTACAATAATGTGGAACCGAAGAGATCGTGGAGCAAGTGAAATGAACCACCACCAACCACACCAAAGGCCAGTCTTCATCCAAAGAAGGTGATGTTGTGTATATGGTGGGATTGGAAGGGAGTCCTCTATTATGAGCTTCTTCCAGAAAACCGAACGATTAATTCCAACAAGTACTGCTTCCAGTTACACCAACTGAAAGCAGCACTCGACGAAAAGCGTCCAGAATTAGTCAGCGCATAATCTTCCATCAGGCTAACGCAAAACTGCATGTTTCTTTGATAACCAGGCAACAAAGCTTGACTGGGAAGCTCTGATTCATCCGCCGTATTCACCAGACATTGCACCTTCAGATTTCCAATTATTCTCTTAATAGAAAAAATTTCAATTCCCTGGAAGACTGCAGAAGGCACCTGGAACAGTTCTTTGCTCAAAAAGATAAAACCTTTGGGAAGATGGAATTATGAAGTTGCCTGAAAAATGACAGAAGGTAGTAGAACAGAAGAGTGAATACGTTGCTCAATAAAGTTCTTGGTGAAAATGAGTCTTTTATTTTTACTGAAAAAACGAAGGCACTTTTTGGCCAACCCAATTCTTGGGTTCTAGGTCCCAATTCTACTGCAAATGGTATCGTGGCCTCTTATCATCAAGAGAAGACTTCAGTTCCTGTTCTTGGTTAGTTTTTTTTTTTTTTTCACTCTAAATTATTACATTAGTAAGTAGAAGGAATATCTTTTTGTAAGTGTTGAGAAGGTTAGTAGTATTAGGAGAGAACGGGGAGTCACTACAATTTTCCCTCAGTTCTAAGACTATATCTTTATTAAAATCAGTTTAATGCCTTTAGTGTTGGGATCCTGGGTGGAGGGCTGGGAAATCCAACATGACATTAAATGTATAATTTTAAAAAATTGTTCTGACATACACACTTGTCAGTGCAGTGGCATACACTCATCCACACAGGCACATTACAGTTGAAGTTTGAGTCTAAACAGTCTAATTTGCATGTACATTTTAAGGATTCATCTGAATCATTTTTGGCTATTAGCAGTTTTGCATTGTGTCTTGGGGACATTTTCATATTCCTTGCTTAAGAGCTGGAACTCTTATAGTCATCCTTAGGATTGACAGTATAATTTGAAAACAAATTCAAAGAAGATTAGCATTTCATCTGCATTTCCTATTGAATTATACCGAAAATGTTTTGTTTATTTGGATGTTTTATTTGTTGAGGGGAGAGGATTCTCATCAATTAGGTTACATATTCCTCAACAAAGTTAAAAGCCCTAAAGGCTTTCTTTTGAAACTTGGTTAAAAACTCCTTTTTTTTTTTTTTTTTTTTTTGGCCGCAGGGGATCTTAGTTCCCTGACCAAGAACGTGGACCCTGGCAGTGAAAGTGCTGGGTCCTAACCACTGGACTGCCAGGGAATTCCCTAAAAAACTTTTGACAGATCAGTTTGGTGCCACAGTATTCACCCTTCATGTGGCTCAATCAAGCATAGCAACTTCTTTTCAGCTTTGAAAAGGTGGCAATTTTTACGGCTGCTATTTGCATTCCTGGCATGTGAGAGGCAACGTTCTGAAAGTTTTTCATTTAAATGCTATACTCTGGTAGCATTTTGACGGCATTTGAAGTAGACTTTGTGGGAGCCATGTCAAGTTTAACTTTCATGGCTTATGTTGCTACCAGGAATAAATGAACCACCTTCCGTTCCCGCTAAGCTCATATAGCCAGACAGTTAACTGCTGTATCCCTAGATCCCCTTCTTCCTGGAGGCTGGCAAGCTGCCTTTGGTATCAGACCCAAAACGTACACTTATTTCTGAGATGCTAACAATTCATCTCAGACCAGAGGCAGTTTGGTAATTGTTTAGTTTGTAATGTGTCTAATCCAGTTGTGATTTCTGTCCCCTGTTTTCCTTACTGCTGGCTTGATGCTGACCTTCAGGTCAAGTTCAGTCACAGCTTTCTCTAGGGTGGTCTAGTTGGTTTTATCACAGAGCACTTCCATTTCCCAGCTGAGCCTTAAAGACTTTAAAATTTTGAGGCTTCTCATTATCAGAGTATGTATTATCAGTGTCCCTGTGTAGGAACTCTAGTGTAGATTGTGTAGGAAAGGAGAAGTTCTCATAATCCAAAAAGAGGCAGATGAGCTACTCACAAAATTAGTTCCTCTCAAATATTCCTCACCTGCCCCTTCCCAGCTGACAGTAGTAGGGGATCAGTGACTTGATGGGGCATTTTCTGATTGCTTCACGTTAAGATGCAACGTAGTACCATGCAGGTTAATTGCAAGTCTTGCAAAAATGTAATCCATTTCATAGAATGGGTTAATGTTTTACCAGAGTAGTGCTTAAATCATGGCCGAATTGGACTTGTTATAACTGATAACAAAATTACTTCAAATGAGTATGATTTGACTATCAAAGGATTAAGAGGAGTCTTTGGAAAAACTGATAAAACCTTCAAAATATTTTTGTGAAATGACTCCCTCTGTGCTGTGAAATTCAAATATGGAAATGTGAAAGATGTCATGTCCTGCTGTCATACAGTTTGTCAGAATAATTTCTTTCCTGCCAATAAGTCAATACTTGGTGTTTATACATAGTTAAGTCTAAGAACCAAATATAATTGTACTTATGCCTAATTTTTAAAAATAAGATACACTATTTTCAGAACTTGTTTCTTTTTTAAAAAGCAGATAAGGTGTCATTGAAAGTTTAGTTACTATTTAACATGAAATTATGGGGCTTGTTGACCATGAATTTAAGTAGCCTTTTCCAATATTGTTAAATAAGCAAAACCTCTTGTAGTCTTTTTGTCTATATACAATAGATTTTTGTTTGGGAGTGTAAGGAGTAGTATTTGTATGTGAAATTATAATACTGTTATGATTAGTAGAGAAAATCTGGATTGTACAGAAAAGTATGGCAAAGAAAATTAAGACTTGATAATTTGTAGTAATACGTGTGTACATGCATGTGTATATGTATAATGAAAATCATGCTTTTAAAACATTTTATCTGGAGCATTTTTCTCACATTTTAAAATATTCTCGTAAAAGAATTTTTCATGTCTGTATGGGTCATATATAGTGGTGTACCATGAATAATACTGAGAAAGAATGTCTCTCTATATACACATTTTCTCATGTCTCTACTTCCTGTGTATGATTTCTACTTAAGTAAGAGACTCCATAAATCTAACTGAAAGAGGGCCTGGGAGTGTTATCTAACAGTAAAAAATTTCCCCCAACCATCGCCCTCCTCTTCCAGTTATTTATTTATTTTTTAAGTAAGGACACTTTTATTGATCAGTGTGTTTGTAGAAATTTTTATTATAAGTATTTTCTGTCCATTAACTTTACTTACCGAATACACGCCACTCTTATAATTGAGGTAAATTTTACATACAGTGAAATGTACAGCTCTTTGGTGTATAGTTTGGTGAAATTTAATACATGTATACGGCCTCGTAAGCACCACAACCACCACCCCCTCCCATTTGAAATACAGAACATTCTTCCACTTTGAATCACTCAGTGGGCATTTTTTTTTCTTCAACCCTCCCACATGCCTAAAGTTGAAATGGGATTCCTCTTCTTGGGGCAGGGCCTCCAGGCTGTGTTTGCTCTGACCAGGAGGTTGTTAGGGTGACAGAAACATTAACTCTGGTTCTGATGGTCGTCTTGTAGGTGCAAAGCCCAGTCGCCTAGCTTTAGCTTAGAGTTACTGCCTCAGCTCCCACCAACATGAAGGAGTGCGTCTGTCACATTTTCTCTTTGCTTTCAGATGCTGAGCTTTTTATACCACCAAAGATCAACAAAAGAACCCAGTGGAAACTGAGCCTTCTAGAGTGACTCTGACCCCAGTTAAGAGGGCTCTGGCAGAGAAGGCTGTTTTCCTTCCACTCCTCACTCCTCGAGGCCTGGCTGTTGGGAAGTGGGAAGAGTAAGACCATCTACCTTAGCATTACGGAGAGCTGCTCTGTACAGCAGACCTCAGCAGACACCAATTCTATTTTATTTTGCATATAATTTTAATCATTACGCAAGACTTTAAGCTTTAACCCATATAGCACCATTTTGTAAAAATTACTGTTCTTTTACTTAGTGCTGATTGAGAGCATATTTCTGGTATTTATGGTAATCAGGACATTGGGTTTCACTCCCAGCTACAGGTCGGAATCATACTGGAAACCGTAGACAAATCACAGAATTGATTTGTGCCTCAGTTAATTGGGAATGTTTCGTGGCTGCTACCTCAAAAGTGTGAAGAAAAGTAATGTTTTTAAACTGTTTCATGTTCCTTGAGGAAAGCATTATATATAAACAACATGGCTATTAGTGCTCCCAACATTTGGTCAAATTTCATCATTTACATGATTTCACCTTGAACTAAAGCAGAATGAGAAGCAAAATCTATCCTTTGATATGCTAAGCTTTCCTATGCTGACAGCGGTTATTTTGTAATATCTTGCCAGGTCATGTGCTTCCAGTTATAACTGGTTTGAGCCTCCTATCACTACAGGGTCCATACGGACTTTTTTTATTGCCTGTGAATGTTCTGCTAGAGTTAGCAGTGTTAGAGCTGGAACAGATTAGAATTTCTGAAACAGTATTGCATACATTTGGGATGGTGAGCAGTGTGCATCATAGGCATGAACACTAGTAAGTCACTCCTTTTTCTCCAAACGTTGCTTCTTTTAACATAGTGTTTTTGTCAGTATCTAGGCCATTTCATTTATTTTTATTTATGGTGTTTAACTGACCTATGTCTTTTAGTTATCTTCTTTGAAGCAAATGAGAATTTTTCTCTTTTTGGTGAGTCCAGAAAAAGCTCAGTTTGTTTTGACAACAGTTTTGTGGCTGACTCTTGGGTAAGGTTAACAATCTCTTTCATGCTTTTAATACCAGAACCAGACCTTTATTACTCTACGTAGACTAACAGGAAGTCAAAGTATAGGTATACCCAGAATTGTGTAACTAAAGAAGACTTTCCCTAATATAGCAAAATGTAAACTATAGAATCTAGGTGTGTTCACTGTATAATTCAACTTTTCTGTGTGTCTGAAAATTTTCACAAAATAATAGAAAAAGAAGGTCTATAATTAAGTGCCCAACATTGAAAAGTTGCAAGTTCTTTTTGACTACTCTTTGGTGTGGATTAATGAACATGGTAACGTATATGACATTTTAATATATTATAGAACTCTTGCTATGGATAATAGTAAAGGGACCCATGCTGATGGGTTGGAAATAGAAGTAAATGTGCCTGTTTATAATGGTGTGGCTTTGCATGGATGTTCACTTTCCTTGAAATACTGTATGGAAACAGCAAGAAAGAATTTGTGTGAATACAAATTACTATCAATTACTCTCTGAGCAAGATGGAATTGTATTCATTTGGAGAAGGAGCAGGTGGGAGCAGACCTTCCAAATTGAAGACAGAAGGCAAAGTCAAGGGTGAATTTATGGGGGGAAATGCTGTGTATACGCAAAGGAGAAACTCCTGGGAGTGATGAATGCTTAATTTTGGGGAAAGATTCTATCAGGTTCTAGAGAAGAGTATATAATTCTTCCCCCAAATTTGGGCTCTTCCCAAATTCACGTTGCAGGAAGCTAAAAGCCTCAGTTATTTAGTTTGTTCCATGGAATCAGCTTTGTTCAGATGCTCCAGACATCAAGAGGAAACTTGCAGAGGATTTTCTCCTGTAATCAAAGTGTATTTTATATTTAGACTTTTTGAAAAACTGAGGCAGAAGCTAATGTTTTTATTATGCCTTTATGAGTATAGCTTGGTGTTATTTCTTAGCACTGCTGCATATTTTAAAATAAATTTATTTTTCACATATATCTACATATATACACACACATATTTATGTGTGTATGTACATACATGTGCACACATCTGAGGGATTTTTCATACCCATAATTGAAGAGGATGTTTTTAAAAATAAACAAAACTGACGATTCTTAGTAATTTAAGGTGACTACAAGTTTGGGAAGCAAAATTAGCTTTTTTTCCTCCTCCTGTGCCGTAAACCTTCTTTACTTCACTAGAAGCACCACCTGGACAAGTCCTTGGGAGTCTTTGGCTGTCCTTCCTTGTCTGTCATATTTAGTAGTAACTGAGTTGAGGATGAACATCTTAGAAACTAGGTAACCGTAAATGTCCAAGGTCTGTAGACAAGCCAAAGTTTATATTGGTGATGTCTGGCAACCCTGAAGGCCTGCTCTTGATTCCTATTTTCTCTGTGCTCCCTAAGCCCTTGCCTATGCTTCATGCCTACAGTGGGCTGTTCCACCATTATTCTTACTAGCTTTGAAGTCCCAGGAACTTCAAGACCAACAGATGTCCTCTTGGTATACGGAAAGAACAAAGTCATGGGTCCACTCATCTTAGTGTCCTTGAATAAAGTCATTTAATCTCACTGAATCTTGCTTTTCTACAACCTTGTGTGCCCACTGGGATAACCTGGGTTTCTCAGCCTTGGCACTGTTGATAGTTTTGGTTACGTCATTCTTTGCTGTCCTGTGCCCATAGGACGTTTAGCAATATCCCTGGCCTCTACACATTTGATGCCAGTACTACGTACCCTCTACTCCTGTTATGATAACCACCAATATCTTTAGACATTGTCAAATGTCCCTTGGGGTTCAAAATTGTCCTCAGTTGAGAACCACTGGGCTAAGATGACTTCCAAATACTTACTAAAAACTATTCATCTTTTTTAATGTGTGAGGAGGATTCTTTTTTTCTGCAAGGGTGATTTATATGGATCAAGTGAGAGAATTCATAAATGTGCTTTGAAAGAGATTACACAGCTGTTTACCCTTATATTGGTATTTTTCATTTTAAAATGCCGTATAGCATTTGGTCCTAGGATGGCCTGGGAGTTCCCATTCTCCAGAATCACCCCTCATGCCTCCCCTTCATCAAGACCCTCACCTTTTGCGGGGTAATAGACTGGAGGTTCATAGACCCTTATGGGATCTAAAATAGAATATTTCTGTAATCCTATGTATTTTATTTGATACAGTTAAAAATAGTATTTTATTATTCTGAGGGGTCCATAGGCTTTACCACCCTGCCAAAGAGGGCCAAAAGTTAAGAATTAACTAAACTTCAACCTACCCATCAGTGAATGTTCATAGAGTGTTGACAGTAGTGGTTTGGGCAGAAACTGAGGTGAACAAGGCATACCTCTCTCAAGTCAATGTACTCAACTCCTAGCTGATTCCCTGATCCTCCAGGGTAAGGCTTAGTCCTTGCTGACTAAGCTCTTCTGTGGCTATGCTTGCTTCTCTACTCTAGCTTGCTGGTGCCAGCCAGCTGTGCTTACTTACCAGGCCTCCAGGGTGGAGCATTTAGGTCTTTCAAGGCTGTCTAGGCAAACCTGGAGGCTATGAGGATGGTTCTGTAGGGCTTCTCCCTGGGAATGGTAGAGATGCCATCTCTCTCCTGTGAGTGATTGAATGTGTGTGTCTTTGGGTGTACGTGTGACTCAGGATCATAGTAAGGCATTTGGGCTCCTTATAAGAGGTAGAATTCTACAAGATAATACTAGCTAACAACACTTGGGATCACCTCCTGGAGGCCACACACTGGTATTCAGATGTTTACCTCTGGTATTTACATCAGCTATGTAAGGTAGGCATTTGAATTCAATTTTACAGGTGAGCAGACTCAGGTCACACAGCTAGTTGGTAGCAAAACAGTTTCAAATCATAGAGTCTAAAGCCCATGTTCTTTCCACTATTTTATGCTGCCTGCCAGTGTTGGAGACAGGGCAGAGAATGTACTGGGGACTGCTCTAAAAAACGGAAGGCCCAATTATAAACTGCCCCGCAGGAAATACCACAGAACGTGCTGGGCTCTGGAAGGGCTTCCCGGACCATGAGGATCTTTATGTCCCTTCAGTTCCTTAGTTGGGTTAGAATGACCAGCATGGACCAGCCTCCCACAAACCCACACTGCAGAACTGGCAGCCTTTATCTTGCACCCATTCCAGACTCCAGTTGTATACCCCGCAGGTTGATGGAAAATCCAGTCTGGTTGGAGAGGAGCATCTGCTGCTTGAAGTGTCTGGAGAATGGCTGTGGGTTGCATCGTCATGACCTTAGTGCTGATAACCCAAGACAAATCTGCCCCCAATTTTTAAAAGGGGGAAATCTATATAGCACCTATTCCCTGAAGAGTTTTTCCCTTAAGATACACATATCTTGCTCATAATACGCCAGGCTTCAGCAGCCAGTCACCATGATGGCTTGGTAAGAACTGGTATCGAGACATAAATGACTACTGGAACTAAAAGAAAGTACAGTTAAAGCAGGCGTCAGACATCTTCGTCAGCTCTTTCCAAGCCTTCAGAGTCGCTGATCAAGTGTGAAATGCACTCTGCTGCTTTGTGGGCAACTGAACCATTACAGCATACTTCCTGTTGGTGTTTATTGAAAGGGATCTTCTTATAGGCCACAACAGCATTTGCTCTATCTATCTAATCTTTCTTTATCACACTCCCCCTTCCAAGCAGAGTTTAACAATACTGTAGTACCTAAAGTGGGGAATATACAAAATAAGGGACAGAATAATTTTAGAGGTAGTTTCTCCCCCAAATACTTAAGCAATCAAACTATAAGGCACGTCTTTTTGTTTTGGTAAATGGACATTTTAAGGCAGATGCTGCATGTATGAAGTTCTCATTGCGTGAGGAAATAGAGAAATACACTGTGGAGGGAAACACAAGGATTGTTTAATACTGCAGGAGTGAACTGGCTGGCTCAGCTCCCTATGTATGCGATGGGTGCTCACCCAGCAAAGCTGACGCATGGCCACCACAGCAACCACTTTTCAACGGAGTTCAGAAGCACCTTCTGTAGAGGAAGAAAGGCCCATGTTCCTCGTACTCAAAGCGGTGGACCCACATTGGTTGCAGGCCCTGAAGCGATGCTAGGCGGGAGCCACCCGTCCACATTGCAGTGTCTCTTTCAGGCAACACGTTTACCTGGGGGGTGCCATTAGGACACATGCTACTCAGCTCCTTCTGCAGATGGTTAGGGAAACCACTGAGCATAGTGCTCCCCCCACAGAGTAGGATATTCCCCATGAGGTCTCGTTTGAGGGCGATGTCACACTTGTTAAGGCAGGACACTGTCTGGGTGTGGAGGCCCAGCTGCGTGGACTTGATCAGAGAAGGCTTGAAGAACATCTCTGAGCAGAGGAACCTTTCCTGGCACAGGTATATCTCCTGCCCCTCCGGCAGGGTGTACTGGATTGTATGCTCAGTAGCTGGGACTTTCTTCTCTTCAGCGGGGACCAGGGCCACAAAGCAGCATTTCTTCTTGATGTTCTTCACAATGCCCAGCTGGTCCTCAGTGAAGTGTTTCCCCGAATTGTTCATCAGGCCCATCAAGTAGGTTGTCAGGTCAGAACCCACATAGTCCAGCCGTCCAGTGATGCTGGGCAAAGGATAGCCCTCGTAGATGGGAACTACATAGGACACACCGTGGCCGACCTCCACAACCAGGTCGGAGGTCCTTCTGTAGGAGTACATGGACAGGCGGGACTGGTAGGTGATATGCATTGCGGGAGTTTTGAAGGTCTCAAGCAGCATTTCAGCCTACTTCTCTCTATTTGTGTGTGGGCTCAGGGGTGGGTCTGAAACCAAGGCGGCGTGCTCCTCTGGGGCAATCTTCATCTCTTGATGGAAAAGGTATTCCCAGATATCCTGCACTGTATCCCAGTCCATGATGATGCCATGTAGCAGAAGATTAGTTAGCTTGAGACAAAGTTCTGGGTTGATAAGCTCGTGCCACACAAATGTCTCCTTGTGATTGTCCCCGGTTTTGGCCATCTCCATGTAGGGTTTGCCCACAGTGGGTGAGATCACATTTACAGTAGCCCATGCCAAGGTCCACGACCACTGCTTTGGTCAACTCTAGCTTGGGCTTCTTATTGACCACAGGTGATTTTGTAGGCTCTTCTGGCTCTGAACGGTTACGGTGAACCCACACTGCCTGCTTTGCTGGGCCGTCCTTTAACGAGGCAGTCTGGAGGACCTGTGTCTGCAGGGAGTCCTGTTCACCCGTTCTCTCAGAAGGCCAATCCCCTATGTTCGGCGCCTGTGGAGCCCACACGCTCTCAAGAGCTGTTTTGCTCTCAGAAAGTTCCTCAATCTCACTGGCCTCAAGGCCTGAAAGGCTTAAATCAGAGGGCAACTTGATAATTTCCCCAGTGATGACACCACTGATTATGACATAATCCAGTGTCCCAAGGCTTTCTAGATACTGGGAAACTTTGTCCTGTGTTAGGGTAGATTTGAAATAGTGTTTCTGAAGTGACTTACTTTTTACTAAATTTTGTAGTAAACCTGGTTTATCCAATCAATTAATATCTATTGAGTGCTTACTATGTGCAAGGCAGGCAGCAGTGAAAAAAAAAGGCAAAAATCTCTGCCCTTGTAGAGTTTACATTCTAATCAGTGGGGGTTGGGGAGAGGCAGACAATAACCAAAATAAATATATGTTAGAAGATGTTAATGGCAAAAGAGAAAAGCAAAGCAGGGAAGGCTGGGGAGAGGGTGGCTGTGTTAATGTGCCATGTATTTTTCTCCCTGAGACAGTGACACTTGAGTGAGGACCTGAAGGAAGGGAGGGAGAGTGCCACGTGTATATCGGGGAGCAGCAGGTGCAGACGACTGTGGGTTAGAGCAGGGTCTGCAAACTCAGGCCTGCAGCCTGTTTTTCTTAATAACGTTTTATTGGATCACAGCCACGCTCATTCGTTTACATGTCGTCTATGTCTGCTTTTGTGCTACAACCTCAGAGTTGAGTCATTGCAATAAGTACTGTATGGCCTGCAAAGCTGAAAATGAGTATCGACTATCTGGCCCTTTGCAGAAAATGTTTGCCTATTCCCAAGTTAGAGGATTCCAAGAAGACCAGTGTGGCTGCAGTGGAGAGAGCAAGGAAAAGTAGAGATGGGAGAAGGGGTGGGGGAGGGAGAGCAGCTCACGTTAGGTCTCATAGGCCATTGCTAGGACTTTGGCTCTAACTCTGTGCGAAGTCAGAAAGCACTAGAGAATTTTGAGCAGAGAGTTGACACCATCTGATTTAGATTTTAGCAGGACCAATGGCTGCTATGGTGACGGTGCCAAGCACTTCTGTCCCACCTATTTCTTAGGGCAACCTGCAGAGAAATTATTTTTGGACACATATTTGCACACATACTCCTCCTTCGTCCAGGTCATTGGGTTGACAATGAAATTGGACCCTACAGCCCCACTGATGAGAACACTGAGGCTCTCGGGTACATAGCTCACCCAAGGATATCCAGCCAGCAGTGCCAAGTTCTGCTGACTGCGACTTCTTCCCAGGGGTGTCCCTTGATGGGACCCAACATGTGTCTCTGAGGCTGCTTGGCCACTGTATCACATGCCGTCTCTGAAGCTGGGCCTGTTGGTGCTGACACCTGCTGCTCTCAAGGCGCCCAGGATCCATCCTTATGTTATGCAGCACCGTGCTCTTAATAAGGAGGCAGTCACTACAATGGTGGGTTTTCTCCTTTAAGGAAGTTCCTGGGGATGCTCTTTACTCCTTTTGGGGTATGAGAGAAGAAAAGGACCAAGTCTAGTTTCATGAGCCTTGTGACTATGTGATAGGGGCAGCTTCTTGGTTCAATGGGTAGAGGAGGAGATGGTATTGAACTTTGAAAGAAGAATAGGGAAGTACTTTTCTCTATGCCTGGGTGCCTGAGAAATAGCTTACTTATCTCTGCTTTTCAGGGGTTTGCATGGCCAACTTGGATTGTCTGACTTTATTTCAAGAGAACTTGTATGACAACCAAAGGTGTATTTGGTTTAGAATCATCCATTTTCCTTCTCCTCAACCCACCTCTTGATTTCTGAGAAATATGCAGCTGCTTAGTACATTTTTACTGCCCTGGAGTCCTGTAAGAGGCTCTACTAGTTTCCTATTGAGGCTGTGACAAATTACCACAAATTTAATGGCTTAAAACACAAATTTATTATCCTGCAATTCTGGAGGTTAGAAGCCCACAGTCAGTCTTAGTGGGCTAAGATCAAGGTCTCAGCAGGGCCTCGTTTCTTCTGGAGATTCTAAGGGATAATCCTTTTCCAGCTCCTAGATGCTGCATACCTTCCTTGGCTTGTGGCCCCTTCCTTCATCTTCAAAGACCTCTCAGACTTCTGCTTCCATTGTCATATCTCCTTATCTGAACTTGAACCTCCTGTCTCCCTCTTCTTAAGATACTTCTGATTACTTTGGGCCCACCTGGATAATCGAGGGTTGTTAATCTCACCATTGCAAACTTCTTAGCTCGCAAAGTCCCTTTTACAATGAAAGGTAACATATTCACAGGTTCCAGGGATTCAGATGTGGACATCTTTGGGGGACCATTGTTCATCCTCTGTCACTCGACCTGTGCATCCCACTTCACTAAGACACTCAGAGCCTGACATGCTCTGTTTCACAGGCTCCTTCCCCACTGCCCATGCTTGCTGTCCTTAGTGCTTTCTGTCATCATAGGTGGGAGAAGTGATGTGCTAGCTTAAGGCCAATCGCTCCATCTGTAAGGTCCATGGGCACAGGGACTGTCAGGGTCCATCCCCACATCCTTCAGGCTAAAGCCAACGGACCCATTTCACTCCTTTTACTTCACCTCTCAGGATTATACATACTTGGATGCTGTCTCCTGATGGAAACCTTTTTCCCCTTAGCTTTCACGTCACCCTTTGTGACCCTTCTCTCTGGGTCAGCACACAGTGGTATCAATGACGGAAAGATATAAAGACTGTTGGCACACTGCACCCAAAACCTCCACTGCCTGGCACACGCAACCCTGCACACTTGTCACCAGCCATCTAAGGCGTATGTGGGCTCCTGGGGTCTCTGGTGAGGTCCCTCTAGGTAGAGACACTCTATGTTGCTCATACTTTCTTGGGCCGTATTTTCTCATGGGATAACACCTACTTTTGCTCCTCTGGCCCAAGACCAAAAAAAACATGAGATGATCCTTCTGGGAAGCAATGCTGAGGCTCTCCCCTATCGTGGAGAAAGAAAACATGAAAAAATTAGACCAAGAAACACATTTCTCCCTGAGGTGGTATCCTTGCTCTTAGTTTGGTTTTTTGGGACACCACCCACCCTTGGTCTTTGGAGGAAAGGTGAACCAGGCCCTGTAGCTTTAGCAGCTATGGAGGGAAGAAAGAGAATCTAGTAAGGAAAAGGCCAAAGTACAACATTTCTTTTCACGAATGCAGATTCCTAGATCCCACCCCCACTTTACTGAATCTGAATGTTTCGAGCCTAGGACTGTTGAGACCTAGGAATCCAACGAAACTGAGTCAAGCTCCCAGCAAAGAAAAGAATTCCTTGTCAGACAGACAGTGAGCCTCATTCCCAAAGCTCAGCCCTCAGTGTGATAACCCCAATATTAAGACTAACCAGTTCCCTTGAGGTGTGAGGGAAAGGAGCTGTCTTCAGAAGGTGGAGATACTCTGTTGAGGACTAAATCTAGATCATTTCTCTTTCCCGAGCTCCATAATCCACAGCCTAGTGGCCTCCGGACATCTCTAAGTCAGCATGCCCCAAATGGAACTCATTGCCTTCCCCTGTGTAACGGCTCTTGCCCCTGTATCCTCTGTCTATATATGAGGAGCCCTACCATCCACCTAGATGCTCAAGCCTGAAACATGGAGGCAGTGGATAGGGATCAAGCTGATGAGGGTTTATAGCACTATCAAAATCAGATTCGACTAACATTTTGAGTAGTTTTCCCAAGCTCATACAGATTATAATAATGAAGCTAGATTTGAACTCGGGTCTTCTGAGTCCAGTTCCTTACTCCTCTTTCTGTTCTGTACTGTCTTTCCATAAGGAGTGGAAGAAGAGGAGGCTTAGGGGGTCCATAAGCATTGCCTTTAAATAGCTTGTGTTGTCACATGGAAGAATTAGCTTGCCTTGCACAACCTCAAAAGTAGACCCAAGACCAATTAATGGCTTCTTCAGAGGGGTACAGATGTCAATCCAATGTGAGGAAAAGTTTGTCCCTCACAGCTGTCCGTGCCAGATCAAGTGTTTAACCCTCAGGTTCTGTGATTTTGAGACACCACCAATGGAGCTTGGTGGTGCTCATAACTGTAATCCTTGTAAAGTTGTTGCCCACATAATCCAGTTCCCTAGTGCCATGTTCCAAGAAACAATTCAGCAAACAGAAATCCCCAAGAGCTATTTATTAATATTCTTATATGTTTCACAGCAGTATTTCTTATGTCTTAACAATCCCTCTTTTCTTTCCTATCCATGTCACCTAATCCTTCAACTACTTCTGCCCTTATTAATTTTCCCAGAAAACTTCCTTAGCCCCAGTTGTTTCTCTTCCCCTCTTCCTCTTGTTTCTTTACCAAAGCCCTAATCTGTCTTTTTTTTTAGAGCGGTGACAGTTTGGTACAGAGGACCCTATGGGACCCTAATGAATTTGTTTCTTCTGGATGACAGAACATCTTTGCTTGGGCAGAGGAAAGGGATTCATCCTTCCCTCTTCCTCACTCCCCACATCTAATCATCTAATGTAAACGCAATGCTAGAGGCTAGAGATGTCACAGGAGCCTATGTGAAAGGGTCTCAAATGTTAGACTAAAAGCTTGGATTGAATTGAGGACAGTTGAGAACCAACAAATTAGATTAGATTCTACCTTCTGAATTTCTTTAGAACCTCTCCCTTCCTTTTTTTCCACACAATCACAGCCCTAGTTTAGGCCACCTTCAAGCCTTACAAGAATTTCTTCAACATCCTCCTTTTAGATCTCAGAGCCTTGTCCCTCCATATTACAGCTAAACATGAATCTAAGATTTTGTCCTGGAAACCAAATCTGACCACTCACCTGCTCAAAGGCTTCACTGGCTCCCCAGCTGTCATCAGTTTAATCCAAGCCCTTACCTCTAGCGTCTGAGGTCCTCCCTAGTTGCTCCCATGACTGCCTTATCCTGATCTATTTTTCCAAACACCTCAACTACTGGAAGCTCTCCACCATGCCTCCCTCGAGCGTTTGCTCAGGCTGTGCTCTCTGCTCGGGATGGCTTTCCCTCCTCTTAGCTACCTGACAAATATCCACCTATCTTGCAGTACTCTACGTAGGCAGCACCTCTCTGGAGAACCTTCTGACTCCCTCCCTCCTTTGTGCGCCTCTGTTCTCCCAATAGACGTACACCTGCAAACTCCTCTGCATCCATTCATCTTCTTGCCAACAAGACTGGGCACTGCTTGTGGTCAGGTTTCTTTCATCAGGGCCTACACATTCTTTTTTTTTTTTTTTTTTAACATCTTTATTGGAGTATAATTGCTTTACAATGGTGTGTTAGTTTCTGCTTCACAAAAAAATGAATCAGTTATATATATACATATGTTCGCATATCTCTTCCCGCTTGTGTCTCCCTCCCTCCCACCCTCCGTATCCCACCCTTCCAGGTGGTCACAAAGCACCGAGTTGATCTCCCGGTGCTATGCGGCTGCTTCCCACTAGCTAGATCCCTTACGTTTGGTAGTGAATAAATGTGCATGCCTCTCTCTCTCTTTGTCACAGCTTACCCTTGCCCCTCCCCATATCCACAAGTCCATTCTCCAGTAGGTCTGTGTCTTTATTCCTGTTTTACCCCTAAGTTCTTCATGACTTTTTTTTTTCCTTAAATTCCATATATATGTGTGAGCATACGGTATTTGTCTCTCTCTTTCTGACTTACTTCACTCTGTATGACAGACGCTAGGTTTATCCAACTCATTACAAATAGCTCAACTTTGTTTCTTTTTATGGCTGAGTAATATTCCATTGTATATATGTGCCACATCTTCTTTATCCATTCATCCCATGATGGACACTTAGGCTGTTTCCATCTTTGGGCTATTGTAAATAGAGCTGCAATGAACGTTCTGGTACATGACTCTTTTTGAATTTTGGTTTTCTCAGGGTATAAGCCCAGTAGTGGGATTGCTGGGTCATATGGTAGTTCTATTTGTAATTTTTTAAGGAACCTCCATACTGTTCTCCACAGTGGCTGTATCAATTTACATTCCCATCAACAGTGCAAGAGGGTTCCCTTTTCTACACACCCTCTCCAGCATTTATTGTTTCTAGATTTTTTGGTGATGGCCATTCTGAGTGGTGTGAGATGATATCTCATTGTAGTTTTGATGTGCATTTCTCTAATGATTAGTGATGTTGAGCATTCTTTCATGTGTTTGTTGGCAGTCTGTATATCATCTTTGGTGAAATGTCTATTTAGGTCTTCTGCCCATTTTTGGATTGGGTTGTTTTATTTTTGTTATTAAGCTGCATGAGCTGCTTATAAATATTGGAGATTAATCATTTGCCAGTTGCTTCATTTGCAAATATTTTCTCTGATTCAGAGGGTTGTCTTTTGGTCTTGTTTATGGTTTCCTTTGCTGTGCAAAAGCTTTGAAGTTTCATTAGGTCCCATTTGTTTATTTTTGTTTTTATTTCCATTTCTCTAGGAGGTGGGTCAAAAAGCACCTTGCTGTGACTTATGTAATACAGTGCCCTGCCTACGTTTTCCTCTAAGAGTTTGATAGTTTCTGGCCTTACATTTAGGTCTTTAATCCACTTTGAGCTTAATTTTGTGTATGGTGTTAGGGAGTGATCTTATCTCATACTTTTACATGTAGCTGTCCAGTTTTCCCAGCACCACTTATTGAAGAGGCTCTCCTTTCTCCACTGTACATTCCTGCCTCCTTGATCAAAGATAAGGTGACCATATGTGCGTGGGTTTATCTCTGGGCTTTCTATCCTATTCCATTGATCTATATTTCTGTTTTGTGCCAGTACGATACTCTCTTGATTACTGTAGCTTTGTAGTATAGTCTGAAGTCAGGGAGCCTCATTCCTCCTGCTCTGTTGTTCATTCTCAAGATTGCTTTGGCTATTTGGGGTCTTCTGTGTTTCCATACAATTTGTGAAATTTTTTGTTCTAGTTCTGTGAAAAATGCCAGTGGTAGTTTGATAAGGATTGCATTGAAGATATAGATTGCTTTGGGTAGTAGAATCATATTCACAATATTGATTTTTCCACTCCAAGAACATGGTATATCCCTGCATCTAGTTGTATCATCTTTAATTTCTTTCATCAGTGCCTTATAATTTTCTGCATACAGGTCTTTTTTCTCCTTAGGTAGGTTTATTCCTAGATATTGTATTCTTTTTGTTGCAATGGTAAATGGGATTGTTTTCTTGATTTCACTTTCAGATTTTTCATTATTAGTGTATAGGAATGCCATAGATTTCTGTGCATTAATTTTGTATCCTGCTACTTTACCAAATTCATTGATTAGCTCTAGTACTTTTCTGGTAGCATTTTTAGGATTCTCTATGTATAGTATCATGTCATCTGCAAACAGTGACAGCTTTACTTCTTCTTTTCTGATTTGGATTCCTTTTATTTCCTTTTCTTCTCTGATTCCTCTGGCTAAAACTTCCAAAACTATGTTGAATAAGAGTGATGAGCTTGGGCAACCTTGTCTTGTTCCTGATCTTAGTGGAAATGCTTTCAATTTTTCAACATTGAAGATGATGTTGGCTGTGGGTTTGTCATATATGGCCTTTATTATGTTGAGGAAAGTTCCCTCTATGCCTACTTTCTGCATGGTTTTTATCATAAATGGGTGTTGAATTTTGTCGAAAGCTTTCTCTGCATCTATTGAGATGATCATATGTTTTTTCTCCTTCAATTTGTTAATATGATGCATCACATTGTTTGAATTGCGTATATTGAAGAATCCTTGCATTCCTGGAATAAACCCCACTTGATCATGGTGTATGATCCATTTCATGTGCCGTTGGATTCTGTTTGCTAGTATTTTGTTGAGGATTTTTCCAATTATGTTCATCAGGGATATTGGCCTGTAGTTTTCTTTTTTGTGACATCCTTGTCTGGTTTTGTTATCAGGGTCATGGTGGCCTTGTAGAATGAGTTTGGGAGTGTTCCTCCCTCTGCTATATTTTGGAAGGGTTTGAGAAGGACAGGTGTTAGCTCTTCTCTAAATGTTTGATAGGATTCGCCTGTGAGGCCGTCTGGTCCTGGGCTTTTGTTTTCGGAAGATTTGTAATCACAGTTTCAATTTCAGTGTTTGTGATTGGTCTGTTCATATTTTCTATTTCTTCCTGATTCAGTCTTGGAAGGTTGTGCCTTTCTAAGAATTGGTCGATTTCTTCCAGATTGTCCATTTTATTGGCATAGAGTAGCTTGTAGTAATCTCTCATGATCTTTTGTTTTTCTGCAGTGTCAGTTGTTACTTCTCCTTTTTCCTTTCTAATTCTATTGATTTGAGTATTCTCCCTTATTTTCTTGATGAGCCTAGCTAATGGTTTATCAATTTTGTTTATCTTCTCAAAGAACCAGCTTTTAGTTTTATTGATCTTTGCTATCATCTCCTTCATTTCTTTTTCATTTATTTCTGATCTGATTTTTATGATTTCTTTCCTTCTGCTAACTTTGGGTTATTTTTGTTCTTCTTTCTCTAATTGCTTGAGGTGCAAGTTTAGGTTGTTTTTTCGAGATGTTTCTTGTTTCTTAAGGTAGGATTGTATTGCTATAAACTTCTCTCTTAGCACTGCTTTTGCTGCATCCCATAGATTTTGGGTCGTCATGTCTCCATTGTCATTCGTTTCTAGGTATTTTTTGATTTTCTCTTTAATTTCTTCCATGATCACTTCATTATTAAGTTGTGTATTGTTTAGCCTCCTTGTGTTTGTATTTTTTACAGATCTTTTCCTGTAATTGATATCTATTTTCATAACATTGTGGTCGGAAAAGATGCTTGATACAATTTCAATTTTCTTAAATTTACCAAGGCTTGATTTGTGTCCCAAGATATGATCTGTCCTGGAGAATGTTCCAGAGCGCTAGAGAAAAATGTTTATTCTGTTGTTTTTGGATGGAATGTCCTATAAATATCAATTAAGTCCATCTTGTTTAATGTATCAGTGAAAGCTTGTGTTTCCTTATTTATTTTCATTTTGGATGATCTGTCCATTGGTGAAAGTGGGGTGTCAAAATCCCCTAGTATGAATGTGTTACTGTCGATTTTCCCTTTTATGGCTGTTAGTATTTGCCTTATGTATTGTGGTGCTCCTATGTTGGGTGCATAAATATTTACAATTGTTATATCTTATTCTTGGATGGATCCCTTGATCATTTTGTAGTGTCCTTCTTTGTCTCTTCTAATAGTCTTTATTTTAAAGTCTATTTTGTCTGATATGAGAATTGCTACTCCAGCTTTCTTTTGTTTTCCATTTGCATGATATATCTTTTTCCATCCCCTTACTTTCAGTCTGTATGTGCCTCTAGGTCTGAAGTGGTTCTCTTGTGGACAGCAAATATATGGGTCTTGTTTTTGTATCCATGCAGCCAATGTGTGTCTTTTGGTGGGAGAATTTAGTCCATTTACATTTAAGGTAATTATCGATAGGTATGTTCCTATTCCCATTTTCTTAATTGTTTTGGTTTCGTTATTGTAGGTCTTTTCCTTCTCTTGTGTTTCATGCCTAGAGAAGTTCCTTTAGCAGTTGTTGTAGAGCTGGTTTGGTGGTGCTGAATTGTCTCAGCTTTTGCTTGTCTGTAAAGGTTTTAATTTCTCCATCAAATCTGAATGAGATCCTTGCTGGGTAAAGTAATTTGGTTGCAGGTTTTTCTCCTTCATCACTTTCAATATGTCCTGCCATTCACTTCTCCTTTCAGAGTTTCTGCTGAAAGATCAGCTGTTAACCTTATGTGGATTCCCTTGTGTGTTATTTGTTGTTTTTCCCTTGCTGCTTTTATTTTTTTTTTTTTTTTTTTTTTTTTATTTTTTTAACATCTTTATTGGGTTAAAATTGCTCTACAATGGTGTGTCAGTTTCTACTTTACAATAAAGTGAATCAGTTATATATATACAGACGTTCACATATTTTTTCCCTCTTGCGTATCTCTCCTTCGTTCCCTCCCTATCCCACCCCTCCAGGCAGTCACAAAGCACAGAGCAGATATCCCTGTGCCAAGCGGCTGCTTCCCATTAGCTATCTACCTTACGTTTGTTAGTATATATATGTCCATGCCCCTCCCTCGCCCTCTCATAGCTCACCCCTCCCCCTCCCCATATCCTCAAGTCCGTTCTCCAGTAGGTCTGTGTCTTTATTCCTGTCTTACCCCTAGGTTCTTCATAACATTTTTTTTTCTTAAATTCCATATATATGTGTTAGCATACGGTATTTGTCTTTGTCTTTCTGACTTACTTCACTCTGTATGACAGACTCGAGGTCTATCCACCTCATTACAAATAGCTCAATTTCGTTTCTTTTTAATGCTGAGTAATATTCCATTGTGTATATGTGCCACATCTTCTTTATCCATTCATCTGACGATGGGCACTTAGGTTGTTTCCATCCCCGGGCTATTGTAAATAGAGCTGCGATGAACATTTTGCTACACGCCTCTTTTTCAATTTTGGTTTTCTCAGGGTATATGCCCAGTAGTGGGATTGCTGGGTCATATGGTAGTTCTATTTTGAGTTTTTTAAGGAACCTCCATACTGTTCTCCATAGTGGCTGAACCAATTCACATTCCCACCAGCAGTGCAAGAGGGTTCCCTTTTGTCCACACCCTCTCCAGCATTTATTGTTTCTAGATTTTTTGATGATGGCCATTCTAACTGGTGTGAGATGATATCTCATTGTAGTTTTGATTTGCATTTCTCTAATGATTAATGATGTTGAGCATTCTTTCATGTGTTTGTTGGCAGTCTGGATATCTTCTTTGGAGAAATGTCTATTTAGGTCTTCTGCCCATTTTTGGATTGGGTTGTTTGTTTTTTTGTCATTGAGCTGCATAAGCTGCTTGTAAATTTTGGAGATTAATCCTTTGTCAGTTGCTTCATTTGCAAATATTTTCTCCCATTCTGAGGGTTGTCTTTTGGTCTTGTTTATGGTTTCCTTTGCTGTGCAAAAGCTTTGAAGTTTCATTAGGTCCCATTTGTTTATTTTTGTTTTTATTTCCATTGCTCTAGGAGGTGGGTCAAAAAGGATCTTGCTGTGATTTATGTCATAGAGTGTTCTGCCTATGTTTTCCTCTATAAGTTTGATAGTTTCTGGCCTTACATTTAGGTCTTTAATCCATTTTGAGCTTATTTTTGTGTATGGTGTTAGGGAGTGATCTAAGCTCATACTTTTACATGTAGCTGTCCAGTTTTCCCAGCACCACTTATTGAAGAGGCTGTCCTTTCTCCACTGTATGTTCGTGCCACCATTATCAAAGATAAGGTGTCCATATGTGCGTGGGTTTATCTCTGGGCTTTCTATTCTGTTCCATTGATCTATCGTTCTGTTTTTGTGCCAGTACCATACTGTCTTGATTACTGTAGCTTTGTAGTATAGTCTGAAGTCAGGGAGCCTGATTCCTCCAGCTCCATTTTTCGCTCTCAAGATTGCTTTAGCTATTCGGGGTCTTTTGTGTTTCCATACAAATTGTGAACATTTTTTTTCTAATTCTGTGAAAAATGCCAGTGGCAGTTTGATAGGGATTGCATTGAATCTATAGATTGCTTTGGGTAGTAGAGTCATTTTCACTATGTTGATTCTTCCAATCCAAGAACATGGTATATCCCTCCATCTATTTGTATCGTCTTTAATTTCTTTCATCAGTGTCTTATAATTTTCTGCATACAGGTCTTTTGTCTCCCTAGGTAGGTATATTCCTAGGTATTTTATTCTTTTTGTTGCAATGGTAAATGGGAGTGTTTTCTTGATTTCACTTTCAGATTTTTCATCAGTAGTATATAGGAATGCCAGAGATTTCTGTGCATTAATTTTGTATCCTGCTACTTTACCAAATTCATTGATTATCTCTAGTAGTTTTCTGGTAGCATCTTTAGGATTCTCTATGTATAGTATCATGTCATCTGCAAACAGTGACAGCTTTACTTCTTCTTTTCCGATTTGGATTCCTTTTATTTCCTTTTCTTCTCTGATTGCTGTGGCTAAAACTTCCAAAACTATGTTGAATAAGAGTGGTGAGAGTGGGCAACCTTGTCTTGTTCCTGATCTTAGTGGAAATGCTTTCAGTTTTTCACCATTGAGGATGATGTTGGCTGTGGGTTTGTCATATATGGCCTTTATTATGTTGAGGAAAGGTCCCTCTATGCCTACTTTCTGTAGGGTTTTTATCATAAATGGGTGTTGAATTTTGTCAAAAGCTTTCTCTGCATCTATTGAGATGATCATATGGTTTTTCTCCTTCAATTTGTTAATATGGTGTATCACATTGATAGACTTGCGTATATTGAAGAATCCTTGCATTCCTGGAATAAACCCCACTTGATCATGGTGTATGATCCTTTTGATGTGCTGTTGGATTCTGTTTGCTAGTATTTTGTTGAGGATTTTTGCATCTATGTTCATCAGTGATATTGGCCTGTAGTTTTCTTTCTTTGTGACATCCTTGTCTGGTTTTGGTATCAAGGTGATGGTGGCCTCGTAGAAGGAATTGGGGAGTGTTCCTCCCTCTGCTATGTTTTGGAAGAGTTTGAGAAGGATAGGTGTTAGCTCTTCTCTAAATGCTTGATAGAATTCAGCTGTGAAGCCATCTGGTCCTGGGCTTTTGTTTGTTGGAAGATTTTTAATCACAGTTTCAATTTCAGTGTTTGTGATTGGTCTGTTCATATTTTCTATTTCTTCCTGATTCAGTCTTGGTAGTTTGTGCATTTCTAAGAATGTGTCCATTTCTTCCAGATTGTCCATTTTATTGGCATAGAGTTGCTTGTAGTAATCTCTCATGATCATTTTTATTTCTGCAGTGTCAGTTGTTACTTCTCCTTTTTCATTTCTAATTCTATTGATTTGAGTCTTCTCCCTTTTTTTCTTGATGAGTCTGGCTAATGGTTTATCTATTTTGTTTATCTTCTCAAAAAACCAACTTTTAGTTTTATTGATCTTTGCTATTGTTTCCTTCATTTCTTTTTCGTTTATTTCTGATCTGATTTTTATAATTTCTTTCCTTCTACTAAGTTTGGGGTTTTTTTGTTCTTCTTTCTCTAATTGCTTTAGGTGTAAGGTTAGGTTGTTTATTCGAGATGTTTCCTGCTTCTTAAGGTGGGCTTGTATTGCTATAAACTTCCCTCTTAGAACTGCTTTTGCAGCATCCCATAGGTTTTGGGTCGTTGTGTCTCCATTGTCATTTGTTTCTAGGTATTTTTTAATTTCCTCTTTGATTTCTTCAGTGATCACTTCATTATTGAGTAATGTATTGTTTAGCCTCCATGTGTTTGTATTTTTTACAGATCTTTTCCTGTAATTGATATCTAGTCTCATGGCGTTGTGGTCGGAGAAGATACTTGATACAATTTCAATTTTCTTAAATTTACCAAGGCTTGATTTGTGACCCAAGATATGATCTATCCTGGAGAATGTTCCATGAGCACTTGAGAAAAATGTGTATTCTGTTGTTTTTGGATGGAGTGTCCTATAGATATCAATTAAGTCCATCTTGTTTAATGTATCATTTAAGGCTTGTGTTTCCTTATTTATTTTCATTTTGGATGATCTGTCCATTGGTGAAAGTGGGGTGTTGAAGTCCCCTACTATGAATGTATTACTGTCGATTTCCCCTTTTATGGCTGTTAGTTTTTGCCTTATGTATTGAGGTGCTCCTGTGTTAGGTGCATAAATATTTACAATTGTTATATCTTCTTCTTGGATCGATCCCTTAATCATTATGTAGTGTCCTTCTTTGTCTCTTGTAATGGTCTTTATTTTAAAGTCTATTTTGTCTGATATGAGAATTGCTACTCCAGCTTTCTTTTGATTTCC
This sequence comes from Inia geoffrensis, assembly GCA_036417435.1. NCBI lineage: Eukaryota > Metazoa > Chordata > Mammalia > Artiodactyla > Iniidae > Inia > Inia geoffrensis. Next base: position 61,771,680 of record CM070920.1, read on the forward strand.
ATTTGCATGGAACATCTTTTTCCATCCCCTTACTTTCAGTCTGTATGTGTCTCTAGGTCTGAAGTGGGTCTCTTGTAGACAGCATATATATGGGTCTTGTTTTTGTATCCATTCAGCCAATCTGTGTCTTTTGGTGGGAGCATTTAGTCCATTTACATTTAAGGTAATTATCGATATGTATGTTCCTATTCCCATTTTCTAAATTGTTTTGGGTTCGTTGTTATAGGTCCTTTCCTTCTCTTGTGTTTCTTGTCTAGAGAAGTTCCTTTAGCAGTTGTTGTAAAGCTGGTTTGGTGGTGCTGAACTCTCTCAGCTTTTGCTTGTCTGTGAAGGTTTTAATTTCTCCATCAAATCTGAATGAGATCTTTGCTGGGTAGAGTAATCGTGGTTGCAGGCTTTTCTCCTTCATCACTTTCAGTATGTCCTGCCACTCCCTTCTGGCTTGCAGAGTTTCTGCTGAGAGATCAGCTGTTAGCCTTATGGGGATTCCCTTGTGTGTTATTTGTTTTTTTTCCCTTGCTGCTTTTAATATGCTTTCTTTGTATTTAAGTTTTGAGAGTTTGATTAATATGTGTCTTGGCGTATTTCTCCTTGGGTTTATCCTGTATGGGACTCTCTCTGCTTCCTGGACTTGGTTAACTATTTCCTTTCCCATATTAGGGAAGTTTTCAACTATAATCTCTTCAAATATTTTCTCAGTCCCTTTCTTTTTCTCTTCATCCTCTGGAACCCCTATAATTCGAATGTTGGTGCGTTTAATATTGTCCCAGAGGTCTCTGAGACTGTCCTCAGTTCTTTTCATTCTTTTTTCTTTATTCCGCTCTGCAGTCGTTATTTCCACTAGTTTATCTTCCAGGTCACTTATCCGTTCTTCTGCCTCAGTTATTCTGCTATTGATCCCATCTAGTGTATTTTTCATTTCAGTTATTGTGTTGTTCATCTCTGTTTGTTTGTTCTTTAGTTCTTCTAGATCTTTGTTAAACATTTCTTGCATCTTCTCCATCCTTGCCTCCATTCTATTTCCGAGATTCTGGATCATCTTTACTATCATTATTCTGAATTCTTTTTCAGGTAGACTGCCTATTACCTCTTCATTTGTTAGGTCTGGTGCATTTTTATCTTGCTCCTTCATCTGCTGTGTGTTTTTCTGTCTTCTCATTTTGCTTATCTTACTGTGTATGGGGTCCCCCCTTTTTTTTTTTTTTTTTGCAGGCTACACGTTCGTAGTTCCCGTTGTTTTTGATGTCTGTCTCCAGTGGCTAAGGTTGGTCTAGTGGGTTGTGTATATTTCCTGGTGGAGGGGACTAGTGCTTGTGTTCTGGTGGATGAGGCTGGATCTTGTCTCTCTGGTGGGCAGGTCCACGTCTGGTGATGTGTTTTGGGGTGTCTCTGGACTTATTATGATTTTAGGCAGCCTCTCTGTTAATGGGTGGGGTTGTGTTTCTGTTTTGCTAGTTGTTTGGCATAGGTTTTCCAGCAGTGTAGCTTGCTGGCCGTTGAGTGAAGCTGGGTGCTGGTGTTAAGGTGGAGATCCCTGGGAGATTTTCGCCGTTTGATATTATGTGGTGCTGGGAAATCTCTTGTGGACCAGTGTTCTGAAGTTGGCTCTCTCCCCTCAGAGGTAGAGTCCTGATTCCTCAATTTGGGATGATTCACTGTCTATTCATGTATTCCACAGAAGCAGGGTACATCAAGCTGATTGTGGAGCTTTAATCTGCGGCTTCTGAGGCTGCTGGGAGAGATTTCCCTTTCACTTCTTTGTTCTCACAGTTCCCAGGGGCTCAGCTTTGGATTTGGCCCTGCCTCTGCGTGTAGGTCGCTGGCGGGCGTCTGTTTTTCACTCAGACAGGACAGGGTTAAAGGAGCCTCTGACTCGGGGGTTTTGGCGCACTCAGGCCGAGGGGGGAGAGGGGCACGGCGTGCGGGTCGGGCCTGCGGCGGCAGAGGCCGGCGTGATGCTGCACCAGCCTGAGGCCCGCCGTGTGTTCTCCCTGGACAGATGTCACTGGATCCCGGGAACCTGGCAGTGGCGGGCTGCGCAGGCTCCCCGGAAGAGGGGTGTGGATAATGACCTGTGCTCGTACACAGGCCCCTTGGTGGTGGCAGCAGCAGCCTTAGCGTTTCCCGCCCATCTCTGGGGTCCGTGCTTTTAGCCGCGGCTCGCGCCTGTCTCTGGGATCCGCGTTTTTAGCCGCGGCTCGCGCCTGTCTCTGAGGTCCGTGCTTTTAGCCGCGGCTCGCGCCCGTTTCTGGGTTCCGCGCTTTTGGCCGCGGCTCGCGCCGGTCTCTGGGGTCTGCGGTTTCAGCCGCGGCTCGCGCCGGTCTCTGGGGATTGCGCTTTCAGCCGCGGCTCGCGCTGGTCTCTGGAGTTCGTTAAAGCAGCGCTCTTAAACCCCTCTCCTTGCGCACCAGGAAACAAAGCGGGAAGGAAAACTCTCTTGCCTCTTTGGCAGGTGCAGACTTTTCCCCGGACTCCCTCCCGGCTAGCCGTGGTGCACTACCCCCTTCAGGCTATGTTCAAGCCGCCAACCCCAGTCCTTTCCCTGCGCTCCGTCTGAAACCGAAACCCGAGCTTTAGCTCGCAGCCCCGCCCGCCCCGGTGGGTGAGCCGACAAGCCTCTCGGGCTGGTGAGTGCCGGTCGGCACCGATCCTCTATGCGGGAATCTCTCCGCTTTCCCCTCCGCACCCCTGTTGCTGTGCTCTCCTCTGCGGCTCCGAAGCTCCCTCCTCCGCCTCCCGCAGTCTCTGCCCGTGTAGGGGCTTCCTAGTGTGTGGAGACTTTTCCTCCTTCACAGCTCCCTCCCACTGGTGCAGGTGCCGTCCCTATTCTTTTGTCCCTGTTTTTTCTTTTTTTCTTTTGCCCTACCCAGGTACGTGGGGGAGTTTCTTGCCTTTTAGGAGGTCTGAGGTCTTTTGCCAGCCTTCAGTAGGTGTTCTGTAAGAGTTGTTCCACGTGTAGATGTATTTCTGGTGTATCACAGCCTTCTAGTATAGCCTCATGCCTTCATCTTTTTCCCTTAAACTCAGAATGGTCATCTGATTATGGAGAAATGTCCATCTTAGCACTGTCTTCGCCTAATACACCAGCTGCCACCGGCATTCAATCACATTCCAGCAAGACTTCTAACAAAGGTATGAAACCCACCTCAAACTTGAGAAGATAAAAACTCATAAAATGAAAAAAATCCCTTGCTGCTTTTAATATGTTTTCTTTGTATTTAATTTTTGACAGCTTGATTAATATGTGTCTTTGTGTATTTCCCCTTGGATTTATCCTCTATGGGACTCTCTGTGCTTCCTGAAATTGATTAGCTATTTCCTTTCCCATTTTAGGGAAGTTTTCAACTATAACCTCTTCAAATATTTTCTCCGTCCCTTTCTTTTTCTCTTCTTCTTCTGGAACCCCTATAATTCGAATGTTGCTGTGTTTAATGTTGTCCCAGTGGTCTCTGAGACTGTCCTCAGTTATTTTCATTCTTTTTTCTTTATTCTGCTCTGCAGTAGTTATTTCCACTACCTTATCTTCCAGGTCACTTATCCGTTCTTCTGCCTCAGTTATTCTGCTATTGATCCCATCTAGAGTATTTTTCATTTCCTTTATAGTGTTGTTCATCATTGTTTGTTTCATCTTTAGTTCTTCTAGTTCCTTGTTAAATGTTTCTTGCATTTTGTCTATTGTATTTCCAAGATTTTGGATCATCTTTACTATCATTATTCTGAATTCTTTTTCAGTTAGACTGCCTATTTCCTCTTCTTTTTTTTTAGGTCTGGTGGGTTTTTATCTTGCTCCTTCATCTGCTGTGTGTTTTGCTGTCTTCTCATTTTGCTTATGTTACTGTGTTTGGGGTCTCCTTTTTGCAGGCTGTAGGTTTGTAATTCCCATTGTTTTTGCTGTCTGTACCCAGTGGCTAAGATTGGTTCAATGGGTTGTGTAGACTTCCTGATGGAGGGGACTAGTGCCTGTGTTTTGGTGGATGAGGCTGGATCTTGTCTTTCTGGTGGGCAGTTCCACGACTCATGGTGTGTTTTGGCATGTCTGTCGACTTATGATTTTGGGCAGCCTCTCTGCTAATGGATGGGGTTGTGTTCCTGTCTTGCTAGTTTTTTGGCATAGGATGTCCAGCACTGTAGCTTGCTGGTCGTTGAGTAAAGCTGGGTGCTGGTGTTGAGATGGAGGTCTCTGGGAGATTTTCACTGTTTGATATTATGTGCAGCTGGGCGGTCTCTTGTCGACCAATGTTCTGATGTTGGCTCTCCCACCTCACAGGCACAGCACTAACTTCTGGCTGCAGCTCCAAGAGCCTTTCATCCACACGGCTCAGAAGAAAAGGGAGAAAAAGTAGAAAGAAAGAATTAGTAGAAGTGGAAAGAAAGAAAAAGTGAAAGGAAAGAAAGCAAGAAAGAAGGGAGGGAGGAAGGAAGGAAGGAGGTAAGGAAGGAAGAGAAGAAAGAAGAGAAAGTAAAATAAAATGAAGTAAGATAAAATATAATAAAGTTATTAGAATAAAAAAATAATTATTAAGAGGAAAAAAAAACAAAAAACATAAAAACGGATAGATAGAACCCTGGAACAAATGGTGGAAGCAAAGCCATACAGACAAAATCTCACACAGAAGCATACACATACACACTCACAAAAAGAGGAGAAGGGGAAAAAATCATAAATCTTCCTCTCAAATTCCGCCTCCTCAATTTGGGATGATTCGTTGTCTAAAGGATGGAAGGATGGAAAGAAAAAACAAAGATAAAGTGAAATAAAATAAAGTTATTAAAATAAAAAATTAATTATTAAGAAAAAAAATTAAAAAAAAAGAAAAACAAAAAACGGATGGATAGAACCCTCAGACAAATGGTGGAAGCAAAGCTATACAGACAAAATCTCACCCAGAAGCATACACATACACACTCACAAAAAAAGGAAAAGGGGAAAAAATTATAAATCTTGCTCTCAAAGTCCACCTCCTTAATTTGGGATGATTCATTGTCTAGTCATGTATTCCACAGATGCAGGGTACATCAAGTTGATTGTGGAGCTTTAATCCGCTGCTTTTGAGGCTGCTGGGAGAGATTTCCCTTTCTCTTCTTTGTTCTCACAGCTTCCAGGGGCTCAGCTTTGGATTCGGCCCTGCCTCTGCATGTAGGTCGCTGGAGGGTGTCTGTTCTTCGTTCAGACAGGACAGGGTAAAGGAGCCGCTGATGCGGGGGCTCTGGCTCACTCAGGCCTGGGGGAGGGAGGATCACGGAGTGCAGGGTGTGCCTGCAGCGGCAGAGGCCAGTGTGACGTTACACCAGCCTGAGGTGTGCCGTGCATTCTCCTGGGGAAGTTGCCCCTGGATGCTGGGACCCTGGCAGTGGCGGGCTGCACAGGCTCCCCAGAATGGGGGTATGGATAGTGACCTGTGCTCACACACAGGCTTCTTGTTGGTGGCAGCAGCAGCCTTAGTGTCTCATGTTTGTCTCTGTGGTCCGTGCTTTTAGCCGCAGCTCACGCCCGTCTCTGGAGCTCCTTTAAGCAGCATTCTTCATCCCCTCTCCTCGCACACCAGGAAACAAAGTGGGAAGAAAAAGTCTTTTGCCTCTTTGGCAGGTCCAGACCGTTCCCTCGATTCCCTCCCGGCCAGCCGCGGCGCACTAATCCCCTGCAGGCTGTGTTCATGCCGCCAACCCCAGTCCTCTCCCTGCACTCCGACTGAAGCCCGAGCCTCAGCTCCCAGCCCCGCCCACTCCGGCAGGTGAGCAGACAAGCCTCTCAGGCTGGTGAGTGCCTGTCGGCACTGATCTCTCCGCTTTGCCCTCTGCACCCCTCTTGCTGTGCTCTCCTCTGTGGCTCTGAAGCTCCCCCCCTCTGCCACCCGCAGTCTCCCTGCGAAGGGGTTTCCTAATGTGTGGAAACCTTTCATCCTTCACAGCTCCCTCCCAGTGGTGCAGGTCCCGTCCCTATCCTTTTGTCTCTGTTTTTTCTTTTGTCTTCTGCCCTACCCAGGTACGTAGGGGGTTTCTTGCCTTTTGGGAGGTCTGAGGTCTTCTGCCAGCATTCAGTAGGTGTTCTGTCGTAGTTGTTCCACGTGTAGATGTATTTCTGGTGTATCTGTGGGGAGGAAGGTGATCTCTGTGTCTTACTCTTCTGCCGTCTTCCCCTCTAGATGTAGTTACCACCTTCACACTCTTTAAGGTGACCTTATACATTGGATTTGGAGGAGCTTGGGTTAAAGTACAAACAAACACTCCAAGAGCTGTTTGCTCTTGGGCAACTCATTTGCATTCTGAGCCTTGATTTCCTTAGCTCTACCTACCTCCCAAGATTCTGTGAAGTGTCATGTGAGGTACCTGCTACAGTGTTTGGCTTACTGTAGGGGCTCAAATATTTATCACCCTCTTGGCCAAGAAGCTGAGGAGGAAGAGGTGTTCAGCTAGTGAATGAGGGATTAGGAGTGAGGATATAATGAGAGGGAGCAGAAATCTCTGAGACCCAAGTGTGGTTGGATTTCTAAAACTGTGCTGGCCACCTGCTCTGTCTGGGAGCAAAGTCGAATTAGGCCAATGGAGGTGGGGGTGATAGATCAAGGGCCTGCCAAGGCCAAGCCCTCCCTGCACTGCCAGAGTGAACTAGCCCATGTTGACATCACAATCCTGAGGGGTTGCCAAGGCACTGCTGGAGGTGGACCCTCTTATTTCTCCCCACAGAGCTCTAGGATGTGGATGTGAGAAAAGTGAGCAAGGAAGGCAAATGGAGACAAGGAACAGCCCTACAGCCCCAAGACCATGGGCACAGATCAGGGGGACCCTGGAGAGGCAGGTACGCTGCCAGGTCCTGAGGCTGGTATCCAGGACACAAGTTCATCCACTCAGCTGAAGATGAAGCCCAAGAAGGTGCATAAGATCAAGGCACTTATCATCGACCTGGGCTCCCAGTACTGTAAGTGTGGCTATGTGGGTGAGCCGAGCCTGACCTACTTCATCTCCTCCACTGTGGGCAAGCTCTGCTCTGAGGTGACTGACGCCTGTGACACCCACAAGCAGATCTACATGGGCCATGAGCTGCTCAACATGGAGGTACCTCTGAAGCTGATTTATCTGCTAAAATATGGCATCGTGGTGGACTGGGACTGCGTCCAGAACATCTGGGAGTACATCTTCCACACGGCCATGAAATCCTCCCCAAGGAGCATGCCATGCTGGTCTCCGACCCCCTGCTCAGCCCCACCAGCAACCGTGAGAAGTATGCAGAGCTCACGTTTGAGACCTTTGGCATCCCTGTCATGCACGTGACCTCCCAGTCGTTGCTGTCCATCTACTCTTATGGCAAGACCTTTGGGCTGGTGGTGGAGAGTGGGCACGGTGTCTCACATGTGGTGCCCATCTCCGAGGGTGATGTACTGCCAGGCCTGACAAGTCGTGCCGACTATGCCAGCAGCGACCTCACCAACTACCTGCTGCTCAATGAGGCTGGCCACAAGTTCATGGATGACCACCTGCACATCATCGAGCACATCAAGAAGAAGTGCTGCTACTCGGCACTCAAGCCAGTGGAGGAGCTTGGCCTGTGCCTGGAGGATCTGCGTGTGGACAATGAGCTCCCCGACGGCAAGCTCATCACCATCAGTCAGTAGCGCTTTCCGTTCACTGAGATGCTCTTCAAGCTCACCTTGGTGGGCAGCAACCAGCCTGGTCTCCCCAAGCTCATGGCCGCCTGTCTGAACCACTGCCAGGAGACGGGCTTCAAGGAGGAGATGGCAGCCAACCTGCTGCTGTGTGGCAGCTGCACCATGCTGGACGGCTTCCCAGAGTGCTTCCAGAGGGAGCTGAGTTTCCACTGCCCTGGGGACAGCCCTGCAGTGGCTGCTGCTTCCGAGAGGAAGACTTCCGTGTGGACCAGCGGCTCCAACCTGGCCTCCCTGCAGGCCATCCAGCAGCTTTGGGTCAGCAAGGAAGAGTTTGAGGAGCGGGGCAGGGCAGCTATCTACAGCAAGGGCTGAGCAGTGGTGTCCCTACAGTCCAAGCCTGTGTGCAGGCAGCCACAGGCCACTCTATACACATTTACAGAATTTCACATAAAATTTTAAGATGCAATGCCTCTTGTCTGGTCTGGATTTCTTGCTCTAGTGTGGTAGCAGAAGGTGGTGGGGAGTTGGGTTTAGGCATATCAGCACCTTCTGCTCTGCTGGGTGGGGAGCAGCAGGGGGTTGGGGAGGCTCACTGGGCCCTCCCCCTCTGCTCTCCCCATGAGGGCAACATCATCATAGAGCCCAGAATGTGGTTTCCTGTTCTATTAGCTCCTCAGGGTTCAAAATCCAATCCAACAGATACTCATACTGCTTGCTCATCCATGGACCAAGGGGGAAACAAAGGCTCAGATTAAGGGACTAGCTTGGGTCACATAGTTAAGTGGTGGGTGGGAGACTCACAACTAGGTGTCTGATTTCCGTCGCCTGTTTCTGCCCCTGATGGTCACCTGCCCCCAACTTTATCACTGCTTGACTGCCTCACTAACCAACCCTCACTACCTGCCCCCTTCAAAGGAACAGTCCATGGGTGTCTCCTGAGTGGGAGGGGCCATTTCTACCCATCGGTGGCCCTCTCCCTTTAGACACCTGCCAAAGTTGCAGCTATTTTTACAGAGTCACAAATAACCACTGAATCAGGAGGATGTTAGAGAAACCAGAAGCCCATTTAGAGATCATGTGTTCTCTCCCTCCTGTAGAGATGGGGAAACTGAGGACCAGGATAGAGAGGGCCATGTCAGTGGTTGAGCCTAGGTCTCCTGACCCAGGTCATGATTATTTCTAGAAGGGCAAATGTGGTTACTTTAGTTTGGAATGCTATAGCAAAATACCACAGATAGGGTGGCTTATAAACAACAGAAATCTATTTCTTACAGTTCTAGGGGCTGGAAGGCCAAGATCAGGGTGCCAGCATGGCCAGGTTCTGGTGAAGGCCTTCTTCCGGGTTACAAACTCCTGACATCTGGCTGTACTTTCACTTGGTGGATGAGATGATGGGTATCTCTGGGGACTGTTCTATAAAGACACTAATGTCATTCATGAAGGCTCTGCCCTCCCAACGGTCACCTTCCAAAGGTCTCCCCTAATACCATTACTTTGGGCATTAGGTTTTCAACATATGAATATGGAGGGAGGGGTGGGGGGATTGGGAGGGTGGAGGCAAACATTCAATCTATAGCAATGGTTCTTAATGGTTAGCAACCATTAAGCACTTACCAAGCATCTACTGTGGGTGAGGCCCAGAGCTGGAGACAGAAATGGCCAGAATATGGCCCTTCCTTTGGGATTACACACAGCTAGTGGGGGATCCAGTGGACAGCCACATTGGTGGCTGAGCTCAGAGTTCCTGGGGGTAGGAAGGCGGAGGCGGTGTATTGGAAAGCTGCAAATGGAGAAAGAAGTGCTAGGTGTGGTGACCACTTAGTAGCTTTAGGGCTGAGGGAGAAGCCATCGAGTCTTGTGAGATTCTAGCTGGTGAATGACTGACTGCCTAGAAGAAGGTGGTTCCTGCCTCTTCTCCTCCCCCACCTCCTGATGCGGCCCGTGACCAGGGGTCCATGAGCAGTTGTCTGTGAAATCAGACACTGGTGAGCTGCGTAATCTGATGGGCTATCAAATATCTGTGAGCCAACTCTTACCTTAGACAAAGAGTCCAGATTTGGGGGCAATCTGTGAGGCTGCCTCTGTCCCTGGCCTTGTGCAGGAGCTGCACCTTTGGGAAAGAACAAGACACGGTCTTTATCACCCAACGCCTTGCCATCTAGGCCCTCCCTGTTGTCTAGAACTGGGTTTCTAGCCTGGAGTTTGAGTTTCTCTGGGGCTAACAGGGCCTTGGTGCTATGCAGGAACCTGGGCTCTTTCCTGTAGAGAGGGTTGCAGACTGGAGGACTGGAGGCTGATGGTACCAGTAGACACAATTTATTCAGCCAGAACAGTGTATAATTTTTTTTCTGGAATGTGAATTCTTTCAGTGGGGCCTATATTCTTGTGTTGCCAAAGTCTCTACCACTCTGATGTCTTCATATATACCTGCTGCTTCAAGATAACTTTTGTTTTATTAGCCAGCATTCACTTCTGCTGCTTGCAACCCAAGAACATTTGCTTAATACTTATCCTAAATACCTGATGAGTTATAGAGAGGGAAATGGAGGCTTACAGAGGGGAAAGTGATGTGCCCCAAATCACACAGGCAGTAAATTAGTGCTGCATGTGCACGTTCTTCCACGTGCTCATCTTGACTATCTGAAAACCATGCCTATGTCTACCTCCCTGCCTCTACAATCTGTTCTTCCTCACTCCCCACATTCTCAGCAACTTCTCCTGTCTCCACAGTCACAGGTTCAGTGCCCTCATCTTCTGGTCCTCTCCTCTAAAAGCATCCCTGTGTGGCAGATGCTAAAAAAACACTAATCACTTAATCTCTGGTGACTCTTATAATTGAAATATTAAGACCAACACTTCATTTATTTCCCAAGAAGAAAGCTACTACACGTGAAGAATTTTTGTCACAGTATTAGAGAATGTCAGATAACACATTCACACTTTAGAGTGCAAACCTAAGCATGTCAGTTGGCTGTTATTCTATATTCTCTTGTTTAGGTATTTGTCCTCAAGGTTAAACTTGAGCTTCTTAAGGGCAGGAACTCGGACTTCCTCATCTTGTTTTTCTCTGGGCCCAGTGCAGAGAAATGGCATGGGGTGGGTGTTTAGTACATGCCAATGGAAATGACTTACTCCCAGTCAGTGAGGTAGAAGTTACAAGTATCTTTCCACATTTTACAGGTGAGGACCCTGAAGCTTGTAGAAGTTAAGAATCTTGTCCAAGTTTACCCACCTGGTAAATCACAGTCTCGTGCTAACTCAAAGTTCTGTGGTTCCACAATGCGTCTCTGCCCTTATCTCCTTTCTGCAAATTTTCAGTGTCTTTTACAAGAAAAAAAAATACGTGTAAAAGATTCAAGTAATGAACAACCAGTATGATGTAATTTTCATAATCATCCCAAGGTATAAAAGTTAAGAATGCCAATCTTTTAGCAAAGGAGAGACAACTTGCTTGAGACTCCCAGAGACATAAATAAGCAAGTATTAGAGTGACATCATGTGGTAATGTCCTACTATTTAGACATGACAAGAGGTCTGTTATCCTCACTGCCTGTCTGGGCAGCCTGATCTCTCTCCCTCAAATGTATTACCAAGTTTGTCCTAAGAATTAGCTGCAAAAGGTGAGTTTCAGCAATTCACTTTATTATAATACAAACCATTAATGGTGTTTTATTTGATAAGTGTTTTTTTTTTAAATCCTACGTTTTCTTGTAATGTAGTGGTTCTTAACCAGTGGGGAGAGGGAGTGTGGGGTATTGGTGATGCTGGAGCTAGCTCTTAATGTCTTGTGACAGCCCATTGTTAGTGTCAGGAATTTAGCAAGCCAGTTAAACCATGTTGGTAGCTTGAAATTGGCCAAGGTAGAAGTATTGCCTTTTTTTTTTTCAAGTAGGCATTCCTGTGTCTTCTAAGGGGATTTAGTTAATATATAATGCAGATGCACGTTGCACACTAAAGAGGAGGGTGTAGTGGCTCAAACGGCAGATAAAAATCTCATGTTAAATTTTTCTTGTCCTGCCTTAAAAATAAAGTTTGCTTCCTCATAAAGACACAGCTCTATAAGGTCAGAATGCCTTTTACCACCTGTCCAAGTTCCACTCACCTTCAAGGCCCAGCCCAATGCCACTTCCCACCACTGTGGCCTACACACCAGCCTTGGCTTTATCACCCACCAAACTCAGCAGAAAGGACGGACTGTGCCTTTTCCATCTCTGTGTCATGGCTCAGAGTAGGTGCCCTGAGGAAAGTATGCTCTATGTATTGCTCAGAGGCTCCCTAATTTGTATTTGCTAGTCCTGGACCTTTTGCTCTTTCCTCCCAGAACTCTGCAGAATTTCTAGGGTTCTCAGCTTTCAACCTGGCTGCCTGTCAGAATCATCTTGGGAGCTTTTAAGAAAGACCCATGCCCAACTTCAGTCCCAATTAAATCAGAATGTGTGGGTGGAGTGGAAGCACCAATGTGATCTCACAGGCCCCCAGTGATTCTGATGTGGGAACCACTGCTCTAGGGAAGCCTCAGGCCCCACCTAGTCTTTCATTTTCATGAGCAGAAATGCCAAACCTTTCAGGCAGCACTCAGTCTAGAAAAATGTTCTTTTCCTGAGATGGAACCTGAAAATCTGCTAATTTTCTGAGCCTTTAACATTCCAGAGACCACTGCATGGCTTCTGAAAGGAGTTTCATCCCTCCTGGCTTCTGCATTTGCATAAATACGTAGAATAATAATTAGGATCTAAATGAGCCATAGAAGAAGCAATAGGACTATGCTTAGTGAGTTCTGGGAAAGTCAGGCCAGAAAGCTGTGCTTTACGGATGACCCTTGAGCAATTGCAGAGACTGAGAGCCACTTCCACGGTCTCAGGAAGGAAGCGTCCAGCAGGGAAAACCGTGAGGATAGGAACTGGATCAGCAAGAGCTAGCATGAATGTAACCCCTCAACCACAGCCTTGAGAAGCACCCCTCCCTCATTTTTATGGCCAAATAAATGGATATGGGGTTGAATTCTTCCAGGATCCCTTTCTCCCCCATTGCTAAAACGAAGGCAGCTTGGTACATTTCCATAGCTCTAAGCACTTTCTTCATCTTCCTGTGGTTTGAGAGGACAAGATCTCTTCTCCACCTCTCACCCTGGTGTGTGCATGCATACCTTCATATACACAAACCGTTATACATACATGTACAGGCATGTACACAGGGCATGCAGTCTCCTTAGAGGAATTTACTTCTTTGTGAAGGGGGGCATTAAAATGGAGGGCAAAGATCTTGTCTTGGTCTTGTGGTTCTCAAATTTTGTTGCTTATTAGAGTCACCTGAGGAGCTTTCAAAACAATGCTGAGGACTTCTGGCTCATCGAGTCACCTTATTCTCTCAGGTCCTCCCTCTTACAACTAAAGCCCCCTGGACACTGACAGAGATTCTCTCCTTGACCAAACTCTAGCCAGGGTCCCCTGAGCCCTTTCTTAACTAAGCCTCAACCTTGGCCTATAAAGACTAGAAAAAACACTAAAATAATTTCTAACAGCTCAAGGCTGCATCCATAGGATGACCCCATGCCCCCGTAGAATGTTTGTCTGAGAAAACTCAGGGATGTCCAAAGAATTTACTGTTTGCTCAAGCCAACACCCGAAGGAAGATAGGTTCCCTGTCTCCCAGCCTCTGTGGGAAGGTAGGAGCCTAAGTTCAATAAGTGCTTGTTGGCAAAGCCAGATGGGTTTCACAGAGACCAAACCCTGCTTCCTCCATTTTTGTATTTTTTCACTTCTCTGACTCTCCTAAGCACCTGCTTGACTCCCTCTCTATGCCTTCATTCTCCCTTTAAAATGCAGTCACCTTGGGACTTCCCTGGTGGTGCAGTGGCTAAGAATCCATCTCCCAATGCAGGGGACACAGGTTCGAGCCTTGGTCTGGGAAGATCCCACATGCCGAGGAGCAACTAAGCCCATGCACCACAACTCCTGAGCCTGAGCTCTAGAGCCCACGAGCCACAACTACTGAGCCCACGTCCTTCAACTACTGAAGCCTGTGCTCCTAGAGCCTGTGCTCTGCAACAAGAGAAGCCACCGCAATGAGAAGCCCACGCACCATAACAAAGAGTAGCCCCCACTCGCCGCAACCAGAGAAAGCCCATGTGCAGAAACAAAGACCCAACACAGCCAAAAATAAATAAATAAATAAATAAATAAATAAATATTTTTTAAACAGAGCAATAGGAGCATCTTTAAAAAAAATGCAGTCACCTCTGTATAAATCAAAGTGGAACTCTCTTCTCTCCTGTAATATTATTTTACTGGTTAAAATCTGTTCTTACCACTTAAACTAATGTCTACCTTTGTTTAACTTTGATAATATGACACACCAAATAAACATAGGAAGACTCTAAAAGGTGAAAGAAGTATTTGTAGGCAAGTTGTTATTATCTTTAGAAATTACTTATATTAACTATATTTTATTATTTTTCATAATGCCTCCAAATGCCAGAGCAACACAAATTTTTAAAAATAAGAAAATATCTTTAATATAATTGGCCCAATGATGAATGAGTACCAAATAGACAAAGACAGACTCTAAGAAAGCACAGTTAGGACTTCCCTGGTTGCTCAGTGGTTAAGACTCACTGCTCCCAGTGCAGGGGGCAAGGGTTCTATCCCTGGTCAGGGAACACAGATCTTGTATGCTGCATGGCATAGCCAGAAAAAAAAAAAAAAAAGAAAACAGCTCTGTTTGGGACTCTCCTGGCTGTCCAGTGGCTGAGATACTGTGCTTCCACTCTAGGGGGTGTGGGTTCGATCCCTGGTCAGGGAACTAAGATCCTACATGCCAAGCAGTGTGGTCAAAAAAATAGGGCAAAAGAAAAGAAAACACAGAGTGGGTTTCAATGGGGCTGAATGCAGACTTGATCTCCCACTCCATCTTCCTGTGGCATGGAAGTGGGTGTCGTGCAGTGGGGTAGTGTCAGTGGGTCCAGCATTGCTGTACCTCCAACCTCATGCAGCAACAATGTGGCAGAAAAAGGTGATGAGAGGTGAGGCTAGTTGGCACTTACCTCTCTCCTCTTCATTCTCTGGTGACAAGGAGGCCCAGTGGGGAGCTGATTTTACACCCCCACTTGGAGGCAAGTAATTTGTGGATATCAAGAAACTGATTATAAATTTTATATGGAAAGGAAAAAGACCCAGAATAGCCAATACCACACTGAGGAAGAAGAAAAAAGTTGGAAGACTAACACTATCTGACTTAAAAACTTACTTAAGGTACAATAATTAAGACAGTGTGGGATTGGTGAAAGAATAGACAAGTAGATCAATGAACAGTATAGAGAGCTCCAAGATAGACCCACACAAATATAAGCAATTGATTGTTGACAATGGAGTAAAGACAATTCAATAAAGAAAAGATAATTTTTTAATAGAGTAGAACAATTGGAAATCCTTTTGCAAAAAATAAACCTAGACACAGATTTTACACCCTTCACAAAAATCAACTCAAAATGGATCACAGACCTAAACACAAACCTATAAAACTTCCAGAAGACAGCCTAGAAAATCTAGATGACCTTGGGATTGGAGATGAAATTTCAGTTGCAACACCAGAAGCACAATCCATGAATGAAAAAATTGAACTAATAAGTTGGACTCTATTAACAGGAAAAACTGCTCTGTGAAAGACACTGTTAAGAGAATGAAGAAACAAGGCACAGTATGGGAGAAAATATTTGCAAAACAAATAATCTGATAAATGATTGGTATCCAAAGGACTTTTAAAATGCAACAGTAAGAAAATGAACAATCCTATTAAAAAATGGGCAAAAGAGGGCTTCCCTGGTGGCGCAGTGGTTGAGAGTCCACCTGCCGATGCAGGGGACACAGGTTCGTGCCCCGGTCCAGGAAGATCCCACATGCCGTGGAGTGGCTAGGCCTGTGAGCCATGGCCACTGAGCCTGCGCATCTGGAGCCTGTGTTCCACAATGGGAGAGGCCACGGCAGTGAGAGGCCCGCGAACTGAAAAAAAAAAAAGGGCAAAAGATCTAAACAGACACTTCAACAAAGAAGACATACAGATGGCAAATACACATATGAAAAGATGCTCATCCTATATAAAATATGCAAAATTGTACCTCCGCTTTAAAAGGCAATTTTTAAATAAACAAGCTATATGTATTCTTACCATATGATTGAACAATCACACTCCTAGATATTTACTCAATTGAACTGAAAACTTATGTCCACAGAAAAGCCTACACATGAATGTTTATAGCATCTCTACTCTAGTTGTGAAAAACTGGAAGCAACTAAGATATCCTTAAATAGGTTAATGGATAAATGGTGGTACATCTGTACAATGAAACATTATTCAGGAATAAAAACTATGGACTTCAGTTAATAATCATATGTCAGTATTGGTTCACTAATTATTACAAATGTGCCACAGTACTGCAAGATGTCAGTAATAGGGAAAATGTGTATGGGTGTGGGGGTGGTGGTACATGGAAACTTTCTATGCTATCTGCTCAATTTTTCTGTAAATCTAAAACTGTTTAAAAATAAAATCTTTTAAACAAACAAACAAAGGGCAATCTATAGCCTGGGAGAAAATATTTGCAACCTATATATCCAGCAAAGGACTAGTATCTAGAATATGTAAAGAATTCTCAAACCTTAACAATTAAAAACAATCTAATTAAAAAATGGATGTAAGATGTGAACAGACATTTCACTAAAAAGGATGTATATGTCTTCTTTGGAGAAATGTCTATTTAGATCTTCCACCCATTTTTTGATTGGGTTGTTTGCTTTCTTGATATTGAGTTGCATGAGCTGTTTGTATATTTTGGAGATTAATCCCTTGTCAGTTACTTCGTCTGCAAATATTTTCTCCCATTCTGAGGGTTGTCTTTTTGTTTTGTATATGGTTTCCTTTGCTGTGCAAAAGCTTTTAAGTTTCATTAGGTCCCATTTGTTTATTTTTGTTTTTATTTTCATTAGGAGGTGGATCGAAAAAGATTTTGCTGCTATTTATGTCAAAGAGTGTTCTGCCTATGTTTTCCTCTAAGAGTTTGATAGTATCTGGCCTTACATTTAGGTCTTTACTCCATTTTGAGTTTATTTTTGTGTATGGTGTTAGGGAGTGTTGTAATGTTATTTGTTTACATACAGCTGTTCAGTTTTCCCAGCACCACATATTGAAGAGACTGTCTTTTCTCCATTGTATATTCTTGCCTCCTTTGTCATAGATTAGGTGACCACAGGTGCATGGGTTTATCTCTGGACTTTCTATCCTGTTCCATTGATCTATATTTCTGTTTTTGTGCCAGTACCACACTGTTTTGATTACTGTAGCTTTGTAGTATAGTCTGAAGCCAGGGCACTTTTGTCCTCCAGCTCTGTTTTTCTTTCTCAGGATTGCTTTGGCTATTCGTGGTGTGTTGTGTTTCCATACAAACTGTAAAAGTTTTTGTTCTAATTCTGTGAAAAAATGCCATTGGTAATTTGATAGGGATGTCATTGAATCATACAGATGGCTGAAAAGCACATGAAAAGATGCTCAGCATCACTCATTATTAGAGAAATGAAAATCAAAACTACAATGAGGTATCACCCCATACTGGTCAGAGTGGCCATCATCAAAAAAAAAAAATCTATAAACAATTAATGCTAAAGAGGTGTGGAGAAAAGGAACCCTCCTACACTATTGGTAGGAATGTAAATTGGTACAGCCACTATGGAGAACAATATGGAGGTTCCTTAAAAAACTAAAAATAGAGCTACCATATGATCCAACAATCCTACTCCTGGGCATATATCCAGAGAAAACCATAATTTGAAAAGATGTATGTACCCCAATGTTCAAAGAAGCACTATTTACAATAGCCAAGATATGGAAGCAACTTCAATGCCCATCAACAGAGGAATGGATATAGAAGATGTGGTACATACATACAATAGAATGTTACTCAGCCATAAAAAGGAACAAAATAATGCCATGCAGCAACATGGATGGACATAGAGATTGTCATACTCAGTGAAGTAAGTCAGACAGAGAATGACAAATATCATATGATATCACTTATATGTGGAATCTAAAAAAGGGGTACAAATGATCTTACCTACAAAAGAGAAATAGAGTCACAGATGTAGAAAACAAACTTATGGTTACTGAGGGGTAAGCAAGGGGGAAGGGATAAATTGGGAGATTGGGATTGACATATACACACTACTATATATAAAATAGATAACTAATAAGGACCTACTGTATAGCACAGGGAACTCTACTCAGTACTCTGTAATGGCCTATCTGGGAAAAGAATCTAAAAAAGAGTGGATATATGTATAACTGATTCACTTTGCTGTACACCTGAAACTAACACAGTATTATAAATCAACTACACTCCAATAAAAATTTTTTAAAAAGGATATATAGTTGGCAGATAAGTACATGAAAAAGTATTCAACATCACTAGCCATTAGAGAAATAAGTGTAGATTAAAACCACAATGAGAACTATCACACATCAGAATGGCTTTTAAGAAAAAATGATGACAGCACCATAGCTGGTGAGGATGAGAAAGTAGATCACTCACGCATTGCTCATGGGAATGTAAAATGATACAGTCACTCTAGAAATCCGTTTGGTAGTTTCTTACAGAACTAAACATGTAACTACCGTATCACCCAGCAAATGCACTCAGATATTTATCCCAGAGAAATTAAAAGTTCTCTTCACACAAAAACCTGTACACAAATATTCATAAAGCTTTATTCATAATAACCAAAAACTGGAGACAACTCAGATGTCCTTCAGTGGTTAAATCAGCTGGTACATCCATACCAGGAAATACTACCCAGCAATGAAAAGGAATGAACTATTGAAACACACAACTTGGATGAATCTCCAGGGAATTATGCTGAGTAGAAAAAGCCAATCCCAAAACGTCACAGACTGCGTGATTCCATTTATATAACATTCTTGAAATGACAAAAACTATAGAGATGGGACTTCCCTGCTAGTGCAGTGGTTAAGAATCCTCCTGCCAATGCAGGGGACACGGGTTCAATCCCTGGTCTGGGAAGATCCCACATGCTGTGGAGCAACTAAGCCCATGTGCCACAACTACTGAGTCTGAGCTCTGGAGCCTGCGAGCCACAACTACCGAAGCCCACATGCCTGGAGCCTGTGCTCCACAACAAGAGAAGCCACTGGGATGAGAAGCCCACGCACGCCAATGAAGAGTAGCCCCTGCTCGCTACAACTAGAGAAAGCCCACATGCAGCAACAAAGACCCAATGCAGCCAAAAAAAAAAAAAAAGAAAGAAAGAAAAGAAAAGAAAAAGAAAAAATATATAGAAATGAAATACAGATTAATGGTTACCAGGGTTTAGGGAAAGGTAGGTAGGGAGAGCTGGGTGTAGTTATAAAAGGAAAATTCAAGAGATCTTTGTGATGGTGAAAGTGTTCTGCATCTTGACTGTGTAAGTGTCAGTATCATGGTTGTGACATTATACTATAACTTTGCAAGGTGTTACTACTGGGGGGAAATGGGATCTCTGTATATTATTTTTTACATCTCCCCATGAATCTACGACTATCTCACAATAAAAGCTTAATTGAAAATGAAGAGATAGACTGAGAAAAAATCCTCATGCCCAGGCCACACTTTAGAGTGGTTAAATAGAAATCTCTGGGGGTGGGACCAGGTATTAGTGTTTATTTTTAAGTTTTCCATGTAGTTTCAGTGTGAAGCCAAATTAAAGAGCCAGTTTTTTAGACACCTGTGTGGAGCATGTGGCATCAGTGTAGAGGTGGTGGAGAGCTTCAGGGCTTGTACATATCAAGTTAGACCAGCTGTATGGTCTTGGGAAAGCCATTTAATTTCATTTAACCTCAGGCTCTTCGTTTGTAAAAACGGTGACTACCTGTCCTTACACTTCCCAGTGTTTTTCTGAAGATCAAAGAGAGAATGTAGGTGAGTGTTTTGTAAATTGTAAAGTGCAATATAAATGTTCTGATCAATGTACAGTGTGTGCTGTATATATGTGCAAGTGTGTTTTTAAATATGTACAGAATACCTACTGCATGCAGAAATCTTCATGTTTATCTCATTTAATTTCATCAACAACCTGGCAATGTAGGAATTGTGATTCTGATTTTACAGAGAGGAGGAGCAAGAGGCTCACAGAGATAAATAGTAACACCCCTGGTGTTAGGAGTATAAGTAGATTATAGTCCAGCAAAACTCCACTCACTGGCCATGGGTTTGCCCAACAGCAGCAGATGTCAAGTCATTTAGGTGTAAAGATAAGCCTCTACTTTCACTTCTAAGACACACAAACAAATAAAATTCCTGTAAGGGCAATTTCTGTTGAATTATCTGAGTAATAGTCTGAATTCTTCACTTCATTTGCCAATATAGATGAAGCTAGGTATAAGTGAGGAAAACAGAAAAACAATTGGGAATAAGAAAGCACCTGGTTTCCAAATGATTTATTCCCATCATGAAGCCCGAAGAGAGGCCACCTGGGGTAAAAACGAGTTAGGGCTTGTGGCATCCCATTAGCAAGGGTTAAATCCCTCTTTATGCCCTTGTTTGATTAGGAAGGAAGTTAAAAATGCGTTAAGTATGGAAAAGGTGATTCTGGCTGGCATCAGACTTCTACAAAATAAGTGCCAATGTAGAGGAGAGAAGGAAGCTCTCACCTTTTTATGTGCTTCTGTTATAAATTAAATTAATTACTGGAACATTTGTAAAAATAAAGTCTAAGAGGGATCAGTTCCAAATAGATCAGAGAACTGAGACAATTATATGTTAAAAAGTCCACATATGTAGCAGAAAATATCTTGGTCACTGGTATGCTTTTTGAATTAAGACAATTACTTTATTGACCAGCCATGTTTGTGCAAATAGAGACCAAGTAATTCAAGGTCTTCTACCTCCCAGATGGAGTTGGAACAAGGGATCAGTCTCAATGCTGGCCACCTGGCAACGTTTTTTCTAATGATCTTCCAAGAATTTGGAGCTTTGCACGAACTAGCCACCATCTTTCCACCTCTGAATGATATTTTTCCATCCACTATAATCTCTGGTACAGATTCCCAAGTAAATTAGATCCTTAAAGTTTTAATTCAGTGAATTGGCAGCAACTCATGGGATGAATTTTAAGAGATGGGGGAAGAGGAAGGTAAAGACATGAGGAGTCTATTTTTGCAGCTTATTCCTTTTCCTTTTCTCCTTGTGAAACCAAGAAGCAACCTTCCTACTGACCCAGGTCTTGGGGGAAGTGGCCGGATTCAGTCCTAACTTGAGGACATCTAAGACCTGAAGAAGTTGGACATGGAATTTTACCATTCTTGGTATTATTTTACTAAACTTGTGAGATGGTAATAAGAAACATGGTATGGAAAACCATTTGGCAATCTCAGGTGATCTTCTTGGGATTGGCCTGGGTCACTGGGCATTGGGGTTTCTGGTGAGGCACCTGTCAGGACAGTATCTGCTTCTGTCTCCAATGGGTACTTCCCCTCTGCTCTTCTTTTTACCCTCTTCCTAGCTATCAGGGAACCCCTGGATTTTCTCACTGTCTCAATTCCTTTGCCATGCCGTTTCTTAGCAAGCAATTAGTAGCTTTCAATATTTAAAACTATTGAAAAATCAGATTAGATATAGGCTGTATATTTCCCTTTTATTAAGTTAGAAATGCTAATATTGGTAACTAGTCATCTTTCACAAACTGCAGCTTTTCTCAGTTTCAAAGCACCATTGCACTTCACCTGTGGCATTTGATACTTATAAGTAGCCTAGAAGAAAGTGTGGGGGAGTGGGTGTTGAACAGTATTCTCATTTTATAGATGAGAAAAGTGAGGCTCCAAGATACATTGAATTTAATTATTGTGCACATAGCACTGTGTCTGCTGTGCTGGGGGGACATAAGGGACATATCATTCCCCATGCAAAGCATAGTAAAAGCTAAAAGGGCAGACAATCACCATTTGCTGAGCACCTGACTTTAATTCAATACAGTAAACTGAACTGAGCACCCACCTGGTCCAGGCTCTGTTCTAGCCCGTGAGGGTGGGTGGGTGGGACACAAAGATGGAGTAGCTTTGCTGTCAAGTTATTTATGGTTTGTCAGGGTAGGGTTGTCAGATTCAGCAAATAATGATAATGATACCCAGTTAAATTGGAATTTCAATAAATAAGAAGTAATTTTCAGTATAAACATGTCCTCATCCAATTTTATCTGGCAGTATTTTACATGGAGGAAAGTAGACTAAAAGTCTGAAACTATTGTGACAAATAGTGAGTATTCTGGGAGGATTCCCTGGAATAAGTAACAGTTGAGTTGGGTCTTGAAGGCAGTAGAGACCATAGAAAATCTAGTCAAAGGAGGCACAATAGAGTCCAGCGAGCTTAGGGAATGGGGTTATTTATCATTTCAGTCTCAGTTTCCTCATCCGTAAAATGGGGGTAATAATAGCATGCCTGTTGTAGGATTTTTGTGAGGATAAAATGAGTTTATATGTGTGAGGCACTTAGGAAAGTGCCTGGCACAGAGTAAGCACTACGTATGTATCTCCTCCAGTGAGAGGTGACAGTGAAATTAACTAAGGCAGGGAAAAACTGAGGAACAGGAAGGGATTTTCCAGAGGATCACGTTACTGGACTCAACTGACCGGGGGAGCAGAGGAGTGAGGCAGAAGGTGGAGGGGAAGAGAAGTGACACACATTCCTAACAGGGGTGAGTGGGAAAAGCTGGAGCCTGGCAAGAGGTGAAGAGGAGCTGGCTTGGGGGAAAGTGACCAATTCCATTGGTACCTGAGTTTGGGGTGCCCACTCCAGGTGGAGAGATGTGCCTGGAATCAGGAAAGAAAGCAGGGCCAGGGGTAGAGGTTTGGGAGGCTTAAGATTGGAGGTGAGGAAAGCCAGGGCATGAATGAAATCATCCAAGGAGTGAATGAGAAGTGAATAAGAATGCTAAAGTCCCACCTTGCCAATGTTCTGCTTGCAACTCATAGCTATTCTTAGTATTTAATGCAGTTTACACTCAGTAAGGCAGTTTCATAAAAAACAAGGCAACCATGGAGGTCCCCCAAAGTTATAGACCTGCACTTATGGATGTGTGGACATGGGCCATCTCTGAAAGGCAGGCTCTGATGAGAACTAAGAGACCTGGAAATGGTGGGAGGAAAACTTACTTTTTAATTTATATCCTTTTATGCCCTTTTATTTTTCCTCCAAGTAAAAGTGTTATTTGAATGAAATTTATTTTTAAGAAAAGGAGAAAACACTAGAAATTTTGGTAACATAGTGTAAGAGCCTGAAAAAAGTGCTCTCATTTACATTTCATTCTTTCTTTAGTCATCTTGGAGTGGGTTTTGTGGAGATCTATGGTTTGGGTAACTTTCACCCTTAGAAACAAAGATTTATGCCTCAGGATGTGTCATGCCTTGGGTGTGTCCATACAGTCTTAGCTTAAGGAGAAAATATTGTTCTAACCATTGCACAGATTTTTCATTTCTCTCAGTGCCTGCTGTCTACATCAGTCTCTCTGTAGACTTGGATTGTGGGGACCAATAGTGAACACTGTATTAAAATTCATTTGACACCTGTTTGAGACTGGCCCAAAGTGCCAGCCCAAGGTCCTGGTCCCCAGGAGGTGCACAGGGGTGAGTCACTTTGGGAACCTTGGATTTTCCCACATCTGGTAATGGACATAGGAGAAACAGATGAGAAGGAAAAATTCGTCTTTCTCCTGTAGTTACTGCTGAAGTGTTCCAAGCAAGAAATAGATAAGGAAAGGTCATGGACAACTGGGGAACTGAAACAGAAATGATCTGGTCAAATGATTTTTAGATGAAAAAACAGGCTCTGGGTTTGGAAGCAGCTTGCCCAAGGACACATAACTGGCAAATGGAGGAGCTGGGACCATTGTGAAATTCCCCAGGGTCTGGTCCTGCACTCTCTCTACAGCATTGGAGATTCTGGTGCAGTTATATGCAACTTGGCACATCCAAAGCCTTTGCACTGCTTTCTAATCCTTTAAGAATCACTTAAGCAACAAACTTATCTGCAAGTTCAAGTGACCTGACGGAAGTGCACTCTTTGCAGGAACAATGTGATTGTGCTCCCTCTGTGGAGAGCAGGAATGAGTCACCTCCAGTAACAGCCAAGCCAGTTTGTCTCACAATACTGGGGGAAAAGACTCCACACATCAAAACCATATCTTCAGAAGACAGTGGGGTGGTGTTCTGGCCTGAGTTCCCAGGCACCCTTTTTGGGCCCCAGCTTTTCCATCAGTGTTAGGGAGCTCACATGGCCAATTGTATCTCACCAAGAGGTATGATGGCATTAAAGACACTTCCCACAAATGGCATAGGCTCACAGCTAGATCAAGAACAAGTCAAGCCTTCTTGGTGAAGATGGGTAAAGCAGGAAGAAGGTCATGGCAGAGAATAATAAGTCATTTAGCAAAACATTCCTCTTCTTCGATAGGATTTTTAGCTGGACACCTGGCTGCCCAGTTGGAGCCTGCATTTACCAGCCTCCTTTGCAGCTAAGTGTGGTGTGGCCATGGAACTAAATTCAGGCCAATGAGGTGTGAATGGAAATGCTGTGTGCAACTTCTGGGTCATCTTCAGTTTAAAAGAAGATGTTCTGGAATAGCTTTCCCTTTCCTCTTTCCTTGAGCCAGAACATGAATGTGCTGTGACCTAGCCTTGACCATGCAGACAAGAATAATGCCCTTGATGATGGCAGAGCAATAGGATGGAAGGGACCTGGATTCCTGAAGGGTTACATGGAGGAAAATCACTCACTAATCTATACCACAGGGCCATCAGTGACAGAAAAACAAATCTCCATCTCCTTTCAACTACAATATTTTGGGGGTCTTTTGGATATAGAAGCTTATCCTTTACTTTGACTTCAATGGACAGAGCATAATAGGAAGTGAGTGATATTTTGAGAAAAAACCCTTTTGGAAAATTACTGGATTGGTCACAGAGTTTCTCTGTAGAACTATTCCCCATCTCTTTTCCTTTTCTGACAGTTTCCTAATTGAGCAAATCAGCTTTCTCATATGACCCTTATAATAATCCTGTGAACAGGGTTTTCTTCCATTTTATAGTTGAGGAAACTGAGACTTAGAATGGGGAGGTAATTTCCCCAAGATCACACAATTAATAAATGATAGGACTATGATATAAACTCAGTTCTCTGTGATTCCAGAGTCCAGGCTCTCTGCTCTGTGGGATGCCGCCCCTCCCAATAAGCCAGAATGTGTTTCTGAATATAGTTGCACACTATGTCTTGGTGGTTTTAAAGCCTTAAGATCATAAGTAGAAGGGGCTTGGTTGTTTCATAGAGGTAGAGGCTGGCAGGAAGCTGTAATTTCAGGAAGTACCCAAGTTGTAAATTACCAGTGCTCTGACAGTTCATTTACATTCCTGTTTTATGGAAATTAGACCATATTTTTCCATAGAATCAATGTGATTCATGGTGACACACTCCCAGGCTAGCTCCCAGATACCTCTATCACTCATAGCCTAGGTCTGGGTCTAGGGAGCAAGGAAAGAGAGTCATAGTAGGGATAATGATTCTCCAATGACCAGATGCCTCAGGTCCGTTCTGCCCTATGCTTCTGGCCTGCCTTGCCTCCACACTGCCACTTCCCCTATATTTCAACTGAATCTCCCAACTCCTTAGTCTAGCTCATTTCATGTAGGAATAAATAAGAAAGCAACGTGGTTGATCAAATTTACACTAACATAATTGTTATCTAAGAAAATCTATGTCATTCAGTATGGTAGACTTAGAAAAATTTGCTTTCAATTTATTGTACTTAATTACAGTGCTATTGTGGTCTACAAACATACTTGGACCAGGCCGGGGAATTGTTATTTTATTGATCACTTTTAATTCTTGCAAACAGACTAAGCTTCATATGGAAGGGTATAGGTAGTATCTTAAAGCAGAGTGAGGTGGGGAATCAATTTCAGAGGGCAATCAGATATATAGCTACCTGGTACAATTGCTAGAAGACTGGATGGCATTCATGGAGTTTGGAAAGCAAACAACTTATCTGGGAACACAAGAGCTCTGTGGTAAGTCCTCTTTGTTCCATATCAGTCAGAATTTGGTTCAGGAGACAGAATTCATCCTGAATATATTTTTTTAGCAGGAAGAGATTTTAATGCATGAAATCTTACCAACTTTTGCTTACCAAAATGGTGGTGAGTGTTGGCGCAACTGGCTCTGGTTCTGGGCCTCTGGGTATGCAGAACACTACAGAAGTGACCCACTAGGAAAACATACATCTCTTAGGCCACTGTTGAGATTATTGAGTTCAAGAACCCATCACTGTAGCTTTGATCTTGGAAAAGGAAGTGGGAATCATGAAGCTGCAGCCACTGTATCAAGGCCAGTGCCAGTGCCACACCTACCTTTGACACACAGGAAGCTGAACAGGCACTGGTGTCTGCTGCAGAAAAGTCTGTCATCCTCATGGTCATGCTTATCTTAATTTTTACCTCACCAAACTCAGACAAGCATATCTAATTGCATCCAAACAAAATTTGCATCCAGAACCTGCAGAGGAGTGCGGGAAGTGTAGTTTTAGCTTTCTAACCTCTGCCATACAGCAAGGCCCTCTAGATCTACCCTGTCCAATAGAATTCTCTGTGATGAGGGAAATGTTCTCTCTCTGCATGGCCCAGTACAGTAGTCTCTACCCAGATGTGGCATTTGAATACTTGAAATGTGGCTAGCACAACTGAGGGAGTACATTTTTAAATTTTATTTAAATTAAATTAATTATTTAATTTTGAATCGCCACCTATGGCTAATAGCTAGGGTATTGATTAGTGTAACTCCAGAAGGAGAGCAGAAGGGAGGTTGAATGAGCCAACCCATAGTATCCTTAACACTGATTATAATCCTTGCAAATCACTGTGGAGGATAACCCTCATGGCCTCTATTTCTGCACCTGTAAAATGAAGATAACTACTTCCAAGTGTAATGTTACAATAAAGTAGCTGGGAAACAGTTTATGATTAGCAATACATTCAGGACCATGAATACCAGAGGGCTGGGATTAGGATGTAGTAGGAAAGATTATCCCAGAGGGTAATTCACTTTATCCCAGATAAATTCACTTGAAACTATGGTCTGGCACAGTACCCTTAAAAATTCAAGGGCTTTACAAAGTGTACTTTTCCAAGGAGAAAGATGCTGATATGTGCTTGGCTGAACTTGGCTTCTCCAGTCCCGACCTCTCTCCTGAACTCCATATCCACATATCTATTTACTGAATGGCTTCACCTGGATGCCCAGCAGTCACCACAAATGCAACACATTTATCCATCCTCCCATCTGTTTGGCCATTCGTCTGTCCATCCATATATCCATCCATTCATCCAAACACACAAACATGTATTATATGCTATAATATGCCAGGTAATGATCTAGGCACTTGGGGTGTAGTGTTGAACAAAATATAATACTTCTCTCTCTTGGAGCTTACAGCTTAACAGGAAAGACAGAGAAGTAACAGACAGTGGGGTAAGTAGAAGTGTAGGGTGCAATGGGAGAACCTTGGAGGAGCATCAGCCTTTTACCTGGAGGGCCCAGGCTGGGTCAGAGAAGGTTTCCTGGAGGATCATAAGAGTTAGTCAAAATAGAGAGACGTTAAAAAAAAAAAGGGGCTCAATCTTTCATTGCTGGCTTTGAAGATGTAGGAAGGGGGCCACAAGTCAAGGAATGTAGTAACCTCTAGAAGCTGGGAATGGTTCTCAGCACTTGGGGAATGGGTGAATATTGGTCCACAGAACATGTAAGATAATAACGTTTGTTTTGTTACTACATTGGGGGTAATTTGTTGGGGAAGCATAACAACTGAATACAGGCCCTCACATGCATGGTTGGTAGGCACATCAGTCAGGGTCCAGTCAGGAGCTTAAATCACACTAGCGATTTGAACAAATTTATTATAAAGGATTATCAACTAGTAAAAGGTGATTAACAAATAAAAAGAGTAAGAGAACTCTAAAGAATATAGGAATAGAAACTGTAGGGAGCAGCTACTACCTCTAAGGCTGAGAGAAAGTATCAAGGAAGGAGTAAACTTGGCCAGATGATTTTAAGGAGGTCTTGAAAGGAGAGGAATTGATTGGGATGGTTTAGAGTTTATGGCATAATAGGTTTGGATTGGTGCACGAAACAAAGCAAAGATCTTGAAGCAAGCCTTGATAAGCAAAGATCTTGAAGCAAGCATTGATAAGAAATTATTAGTCCTGATGAGTAAATAATTTTAGTTGTTTTGCATTTTAATCTTCCAAGAGTAAAGCATTTCCTGGAACAAAAGCTAAATTATTTTTGCTTGTTCTCAGTGTTGTTTAGCATAATGATGGAAAAATATTCAGGTCCTAGTATTTAATACAGATACAGAAAAATATGTTAGTTTAAATTCTCATTATTTTGCCATTCTAATAGGGGGAAAAAGATACCTTCATTGTTTAACTTTTTGTTTCATAAATGAGTTGAACAGCTTTTCATGTATAGCTATGTGAGAACTCCTGTGAATTAATCATTTTTTCTGATTCATCTGTAAGAATGTTGCAAAAAAGGGCATTAATTCCTTATCAATTGAGTTCTAATTTTTCCCAGTTTATCATTTGCTTTTGACTTTGTTTTTACCTATTATTTTAATACAGAAATGTCTATATTGTCCTACTAATTTGTCAATTCCCTTTAAGATTTGTAGGTTTCAGGTTATGCTTTAAAATGCCTTTCCATACACATCAAATTGTTAACTGTGCTTACCTTACCACTTCAGGCAGTGGGAGTATAGAAGGATGGAAAGAGTGTTTACATTTTGTGATTTATAAATTTATGTGTTGTTTGAATTATTAAAAACATGCTCTACTATTATACTTCTAAAATAATTTTAAAATATAGAAATGCTTTTCCTACTCCATGATAATCTTCTAGAGCTTTTTATGGTGATTTTCAAAAGATGTGCTTATTTATGGAGTGAGTTATATCGTTTTTCCTCCCAGATACCTAGGCCAGATGCCCCAACTTTGTTAAAACTGCAGTGATTTATAGATTTCGAGAAAACTGACATCTTTATTATAATGTATCTTTCAATCCTAATAAAAGGTATCTTACTCTCCTAAAACAAATTTTCTCTCCAGCCTTCTTTTAAGTTCCTAGGTAGAATTTTAGGAACTTGTTAATTCTGTGTACTTACTTTTTACTTAGCTACTTTATTATTTTATTATCTTATCAGTTAATTCTCTTGACCTTTCTAATTTTCTTAAGTCTCTGTTTTAGGCACGTAGTTTTATAGATAACATAGCATGTGGTTTCATTTTTGAACTCAATTTGAGTTTTTCATTTGCTAAGGATTTTTTAACATCTTTATTGGAGTGTAATTGCTTTACAATGGTGTGTTAGTTTCTGCTGTATAACAAACTGAATCAGCTATACATATACATACATCCCCATCTCTCTTCCCTCTGGCGTCTCCCTCCCACCCTCCCTATCCCAGCCCTCTAGGTGGTCACAAAACACCGAGCTGATCTCCCTGTGCTATGAGGCTTCTTCCCACTAATTATCTATTTTACATTTGGCGGTGTATACGTGTCCATGCCACTCTCTCACTTCGCCCCAGAATACCCTTCCAACTCCCTGTGTCCTAAAGTCCATTCTCTATGTCTGCATCTTTATTCCTGTCCTGCCCCTTGGTTCTTCAGAACCAGTTTTTTATTTTTTTGATATCCCAGTAGCAATGTTAACTGAGAATCTATCCCTCATTCTTGGAAGATGGTTGTACTGCCAGTTCCAGCAAAGCCTCATCATCTGGGTGGGAAAGGACTGAGTGTCCTGGGCTAGGACTGTTTCAGGGAAGGAAATAGTTCGGTGCTTAATTCACAGAACTCATGTGATCCTCATGACAATGCTGTGAGGTATGGAGGCCAGGTATTACCTCTGAGGAGGAACTTGAAACTTGGGGAAGTGAAATAGCTTGTCCAAAATCAGGATCCAGGAGTTCTGCCTCCAAAACCAACCAGTGGTTCCAATATATCTCACACCACCACCAGTGGCCAAGACCCATGGCCCAGCTCCATCATTCTTTCATTTGGGTGGGTGGGAGAACAGGGAATATGAATCCTTCTTGTGAGCCTCCTCTATGAGAGCTCTGTTTCCTAATAGAGACATGCTCTGAAGTGCACCTCAGGCTCAAACAACTGAGCACATCCTCAGAGATTGTGGACTGGGCCCTCATGGAAAGGTGAGATTAAGGTTAAACTTTGAGTAGCCCAAGGTTGACTAGACAAACCTTACCTTTTAATTCTATACCTTTGTTTCTCTTTTTGACTCTGCACTGATCTTGAGAGACTAGAGTGAGAGGCTAGGATTGAAGTTTCACTTTTTTCTCTCTGGGCAAGCCATAGACATTCATTTATTCATAGATAATCTGATTTTCCATATTAAATTAATAGAGCTCTGTGATCCATCCTTGTTAGTCACTTTAAAGTGGATAAAAATATGTTCTATTTTTCCTTCTTTGAAAATTTCAAGAAGGATTTTCCATATGTCATGCTCAATTGATTTTTTCAGTCCTATCCACTGCAGATGAAGGGCATTAATTTCCAGAACTACAGGCGCATGTGTATGCCTTCACATAGGACTTTCCCCTGCTAACAGAGCTCGGGCTCAGAATCTGATTCATGGCTTTCAAAGGCTCGGAACATTGTTCCCCACATCAGCCCTAACACAAAGGGAAGCCTTGGCCCAGAGATACCTGAGGTGGAATCATGACTGGTGAATAAGAGTTGAGGGACTCGGTCCTCCTGTAAGAATCCTGAACTCTATTAATAATCCAATCCCTGGCCAGTGACTTACTGTGTTCAGGATTTTACCACGGAGCCCTCTATGACACGCAGATAGATGGTCTGTGAGCTTCAAGCCCTCCCCTGTTCCCCACATTCTAACCCTCCGTGAGAGTTTCTGTCTTAGGTGGCTCTCTCTGCCAACATAATTGATTTAGAAAAGTAGGAAGAGGAGGAGGAAAAGGTTATTCTCTGCTGGTGGCTGACCTTAGGGTTCCTTTGCCAAATTGATGTGTCTATTTTTCCTAAATGTTAGTTTTTTATTTCTCTGTAAATAGTACAGGAATGGAAAAATGAACCCCATACTATACAGAAAGTATGAAATGCAACCAGTGCCCCAAGACACACTGAGATGCATCTGAAAGCAGAGTTTATTTGAAGTGCACCTCAGGCTCAAACAACTAAGCACTGAGAATATGACCCCTTCATGGAGCTATGGAACAGTGACAGTGTTCTTGAGGGTGGGAGAGGGCCCTTAAAGAGGAAGGTGAACTCACAATTCCTCTTCACAGCATCCAGACTGGTAGATCTCTCCAACCTTTCCTGGGTCTTCTACATCCCTCCATCCTTCTCTGAGCCATAGTATTTTTCAAATTCCATCCTTTTATCATATCATAGATATACTGTGGTGTTATTTTCTATTTATTCCTCCTATAACACAGATAGTAGCTGGGTTGTCCATTACCCCCTTGGTCACCTGTGCTTCAATCCTACCAATTATATAGCCTTTGCAAATCTGGAGCACTTCCAGAAATTTTTGCTAACTCCTAGATATTTGCATTCTCAGGGTTTCCTGTGCTCTCATCTCCAGCTTCCCACCTCACATCAACCTAGACACAGGACATGACTCCACCTTCACGTTCACCCATGAGAGTCCACTTTCACATAAAAGCATTAGTGAGCAATGTAGTCTTTACAAAAGATACTGTGAGGATGATGAAGTGTGCTACAGGCAGACCTCACTCCTGGCAAACAACTTTAAAGTTTCTAACTGCTGAATTAAGCACTGAACTATTTCCTCCCCTGAAACAGTCCTAGCCCAGGGCACTCAGTCCTTTCCCACCCAGATGATGAGGCTTTGCTGGAACTGGCAGCACAACTGTCTTCCAAGAATGAGGGATAGATTCTCAGGTAACATTGCTACTGGGATATTATTGCTTTTAGGTCCTCTCAGTGAACAGAAAAAGTTTAAAAAAAATTAACCATGAGTTCGTATTAGTAGGTACACATGAGGATCACATGAGTTAATGTCTGTGAAAGGCTTTACTATTATTGTCATGGACAATTCTGTATACTAAATTTGATGCTTTCGGAGTCCTAGTCTCCCAAACGTCTCCCCCAAAGGATCATTCCACTCAGCCTCCTAAAATAACATTTTGCTCCTCTCTTCACCACAAGTAACCCAGATTTTTGGATTCTCACAGTGGAGAGGCTGACTGAGAAGAATCCACTGTAGCACAGAACAAGCTTTCCTAATGAACAGGAGATTGATCTCTCCCCTCTCTCCTGTATCCCTCTTCCTAGGATGACTTATGCAGTTCCAGGACCCAGTGCAGCCTAGGGTTGACATTGGAGGGGAAACCTGTAGGGAAGGGAATGTGAAAGAAAGCCTTGGCATGAAGAATAAGAGAAGCATTGTGAAGTCTGGGATGTGGGGGAATGTAATGTGTTTCTGGCTCTGTGAGGCCCCCATCCCAGCCCTCTTGATTTTAGCTTATTCCTCTTGTCTTCTGCAGACACTTGGACAAGCTCCCTGTTACAGGAAGTCTGTGGCCACCGTTTCATCAAGATCCCCACTGTGAGTGGGGAGGAGTGGTCATGGAAGCTGACATTCTGCTGTTTGGGGAGTCTATGGAAGATGTTGCCGCCTCATAGTCCCGTCCCTACCACCATTCCTCTGAGGGGGTTCAGTTTAGTCTCTGCCTTTAACCTCTCAGTGACCCTCAGAGGACCCATAACCAGGCCCTCTCTCAGCCGTTGTACCTGTGGTTTCTACCTTCTTACTGGATTCCACAGAGGCCCATGTTCCAGATCATTTACAGATTCCATAGCACTGGCTTCCATCTTCTCTGGGGACTCTCCAGAGGCATATTTACTTCTGTTGTCTTTTTGCCTGAGTATCCTTTGGGGCCCACCTGCCCTCATTGAACTCTTAATTCTCTCCTTTCCTCTCATTGTGTTCTCTTTTCTTTTTTTTTTTTTTTTTTTGGCTGCACTGCACAGGTCTTCTGGGTCTTAATTCCCCTACCAGGGATTTAATCTGGGCCCTTGGCAGTGAAGGCATGGAGTCCTAACCACTGAACTGTCAGGGAATTCCCTGTGTTCTGTTTTCTCAAAGCACCCCCTTGTCACTCCTTTCATCCCCATCACTGGCTTTAGTGAACATTTGTTTGGAATAGCTAAATTTTCACAAAACGTTTCTGAACATTGTTTTGTTTAGGACTGAAACCTTCCTTTCTATGTATGATGTGATAGGGGGTTTTAGAATTCTGGTTGTTTGGCCTATTATAACACTATTTTTCATCCCCAGATCACTTTTTGGTTGAGTCTTACCAACCAAAGACGGAAATCAGCTGATTAATTCCATGAAATTGATAGCAAAGGAAGTTGGGTGGCACCCAAAGGAAAGTACGTACACACCCAACAAACGGGGTAATTGCATGCTGCCTCGTATTGGACTCACACAGAGGAGTGACTAAGGTGAAAAACAAAACAGTATTAAGGATAAAGACCTTTGAGTTATCATAGTTCACAGATAAGAAGTGTCAATAATTTAAACCTTAACTTGGCAGAGAGGAAAGAGTAAAGAAAAAGAGCAAAAGCACATGCAGATTAAAGCGTAGCAATTTGTGGCTCTGGTGGTCTTGTCTGGTGGGTTTTGGGGGAGGGTGACCCTTCCTGCAGTTATCTACTTTGGAATGATTCCTCCGATTCCTCTGTTTGAGGTCCCAGGACAGTCTTCCAGTGTCTGTTGACTTTGGAGGCTTGGAATTACTGCTGTGTTACTTGTTTACAGTACCTGGTAAGGTCCTTCTCATTGAAGTTTGACCACAGTCCTCCTCTGATATCTTACCTGGTAACTTAAAAAAAGAAGAAATTTGTGTCATTCAAGAGAAGGACAGAGAGTTAACAGGATATTTTGGTAATTCAAAAGAAAACTCTTGGGACTTCCCTCGTGGTCCAGTGGTAAAGAATCCGCCTTACAATGCAGGGGACGTGGGTTCGATCCCTGGGCAGGGAACTAAGATCCCACATGCCATGGGGCAACTAAGCCCGCGTGCTACAACTACTGAGCTCTCGCACCTCAACTAGAGAGACTGCATGCCGCAAACTACAGAGCCCACACTCTCTGGAGCCCACGCACCACAAGCAGAGAAGAGAAAACCCACATGCCACAGCTAGAGAGAAGCCCGTGTGCCACAATGAAAGATCTGGCATGCTGCAACTAAAAGATCCCGCGTGCATCAACAAAGATCCTGAGGGCAGCAACTAAGACCTGATGCAGCCAAAAATAAATTAAATAAATAAATAATAAAAAAAAGAAAACTCTTATCTAGGCACAAAATAACTTGGTTATTTTATGGAAAGGAAACCCTAATATTACTTTTTGTGCATATTACAATTTGCAGTAAAAGATTTATAAGCATTTTTCTGTGAATTAACATGGAATATACCTTTGATTTTTCCTTTTTGTCATGTATAGAGCTAAATTAATATGCCTTTGTATGTATATGTAGACATACATAAATACATAATGCATATATAATGAAATTTTAGTTTTTAAGATATACTTTATCTCAGCATATTAAAACAAGTGTATATATTACACTGAATTATCATTTAATAAACGAATAATTCCTTAACAAACCATATACATTATCTTACATACATATTCACATTTTCTGTAATTATTATAGAAGTATAGTCTTTATTTATTTATTTATTTTTTTTAATCTCCATCCTTTTATTTATTTATTTTTTTTATTATTTTTTTTTTAACCTCTTTATTGGGTTAAAATTGCTCTACAATGGTGTGTCAGTTTCTACTTTATAACAAAGTGAATCAGTTATATATATACACACGTTCACATATTTCTTCCCTCTTGCATCTCCCTCCTTCCTTCCCTCCCTATCCCACCCCTCCAGGCAGTCACAAAGCACCGAGCTGATATCCCTGTGCCAAGCGGCTGCTTCCCATTAGCTATCTACCTTACGTTTGTTAGTATATATATGTCCATGCCCCTCCCTCGCCCTCTCATAGCTCACCCCTCCCCCTCCCCATATCCTCAAGTCCGTTCTCCAGTAGGTCTGTGTCTTTATTCCTGTCTTACCCCTAGGTTCTTCATAACATTTTTTTTTCTTAAATTCCATATATATGTGTTAGCATACGGTATTTGTCTTTGTCTTTCTGACTTACTTCACTCTGTATGACAGACTCGAGGTCTATCCACCTCCTTACAAATAGCTCAATTTCGTTTCTTTTTAATGCTGAGTAATATTCCATTGTGTATATGTGCCACATCTTCTTTATCCATTCATCTGACGATGGGCACTTAGGTTGTTTCCATCCCCGGGCTATTGTAAATAGAGCTGCGATGAACATTTTGCTACACGCCTCTTTTTCAATTTTGGTTTTCTCAGGGTATATGCCCAGTAGTGGGATTGCTGGGTCATATGGTAGTTCTATTTTTAGTTTTTTAAGGAACCTCCATACTGTTCTCCATAGTGGCTGAACCAATTCACATTCCCACCAGCAGTGCAAGAGGGTTCCCTTTTGTCCACACCCTCTCCAGCATTTATTGTTTCTAGATTTTTTGATGATGGCCATTCTAACTGGTGTGAGATGATATCTCATTGTAGTTTTGATTTGCATTTCTCTAACGATTAGTGATGTTGAGCATTCTTTCATGTGTTTGTTGGCAGTCTGCATATCTTCTTTGGAGAAATGTCTATTTAGGTCTTCTGCCCGTTTTTGGATTGGGTTGTTTGCTTTTTTGTCATTGAGCTGCATAAGCTGCTTGTAAATTTTGGAGATTAATCCTTTGTCAGTTGCTTCATTTGCAAATATTTTCTCCCATTCTGAGGGTTGTCTTTTGGTCTTGTTTATGGTTTCCTTTGCTGTGCAAAAGCTTTGAAGTTTCATTAGGTCCCATTTGTTTATTTTTGTTTTTATTTCCATTGCTCTAGGAGGTGGGTCAAAAAGGATCTTGCTGTGATTTATGTCATAGAGTGTTCTGCCTATGTTTTCCTCTAAAAGTTTGATAGTTTCTGGCCTTACATTTAGGTCTTTAATCCATTTTGAGCTTATTTTTGTGTATGGTGTTAGGGAGTGATCTAAGCTCATACTTTTACATGTAGCTGTCCAGTTTTCCCAGCACCACTTATTGAAGAGGCTGTCCTTTCTCCACTGTATATTCCTGCCACCATTATCGAAGATAAGGTGTCCATATGTGCGTGGGTTTATCTCTGGGCTTTCTATTCTGTTCCATTGATCTATCGTTCTGTTTTTGTGCCAGTACCATACTGTCTTGATTACTGTAGCTTTGTAGTATAGTCTGAAGTCAGGGAGCCTGATTCCTCCAGCTCCGTTTTTCGCTCTCAAGATTGCTTTAGCTATTCGGGGTCTTTTGTGTTTCCATACAAATTGTGAAAATTTTTTTTCTAATTCTGTGAAAAATGCCAGTGGCAGTTTGATAGGGATTGCATTGAATCTATAGATTGCTTTGGGTAGTAGAGTCATTTTCACAATGTTGATTCTTCCAATCCAAGAACATGGTATATCCCTCCATCTATTTGTATCGTCTTTAATTTCTTTCATCAGTGTCTTATAATTTTCTGCATACAGGTCTTTTGTCTCCCTAGGTAGGTTTATTCCTAGGTATTTTATTCTTTTTGTTGCAATGGTAAATGGGAGTGTTTTCTTGATTTCACTTTCAGATTTTTCATCACTAGTATATAGGAATGCCAGAGATTTCTGTGCATTAATTTTGTATCCTGCTACTTTACCAAATTCATTGATTATCTCTAGTAGTTTTCTGGTAGCATCTTTAGGATTCTCTATGTATAGTATCATGTCATCTGCAAACAGTGACAGCTTTACTTCTTCTTTTCCGATTTGGATTCCTTTTATTTCCTTTTCTTCTCTGATTGCTGTGGCTAAAACTTCCAAAACTATGTTGAATAAGAGTGGTGAGAGTGGACAACCTTGTCTTGTTCCTGATCTTAGTGGAAATGCTTTCAGTTTTTCACCATTGAGGATGATGTTGGCTGTGGGTTTGTCATATATGGCCTTTATTATGTTGAGGAAAGGTCCCTCTATGCCTACTTTCTGTAGGGTTTTTATCATAAATGGGTGTTGAATTTTGTCAAAAGCTTTCTCTGCATCTATTGAGATGATCATATGGTTTTTCTCCTTCAATTTGTTAATATGGTGTATCACATTGATAGACTTGCGTATATTGAAGAATCCTTGCATTCCTGGAATAAACCCCACTTGATCATGGTGTATGATCCTTTTGATGTGCTGTTGGATTCTGTTTGCTAGTATTTTGTTGAGGATTTTTGCATCTATGTTCATCAGTGATATTGGCCTGTAGTTTTCTTTCTTTGTGACATCCTTGTCTGGTTTTGGTATCAAGGTGATGGTGGCCTCGTAGAAGGAATTGGGGAGTGTTCCTCCCTCTGCTATGTTTTGGAAGAGTTTGAGAAGGATAGGTGTTAGCTCTTCTCTAAATGCTTGATAGAATTCAGCTGTGAAGCCATCTGGTCCTGGGCTTTTGTTTGTTGGAAGATTTTTAATCACAGTTTCAATTTCAGTGTTTGTGATTGGTCTGTTCATATTTTCTATTTCTTCCTGATTCAGTCTTGGTAGTTTGTGCATTTCTAAGAATGTGTCCATTTCTTCCAGATTGTCCATTTTATTGGCATAGAGTTGCTTGTAGTAATCTCTCATGATCATTTTTATTTCTGCCGTGTCAGTTGTTACTTCTCCTTTTTCATTTCTAATTCTATTGATTTGAGTCCTCTCCCTTTTTTTCCTGATGAGTCTGGCTAATGGTTTATCTATTTTGTTTATCTTCTCAAAGAACCAACTTTTAGTTTTATTGATCTTTGCTATTGTTTCCTTCATTTCTTTTTCATTTATTTCTGATCTGATTTTTATAATTTCTTTCCTTCTACTAAGTTTGGGGCTTTTTTGTTCTTCTTTCTCTAATTGCTTTAGGTGTAAGGTTAGGTTGTTTATTCGAGATGTTTCCTGCTTCTTAAGGTGGGCTTGTATTGCTATAAACTTCCCTCTTAGAACTGCTTTTGCAGCATCCCATAGGTTTTGGGTCGTTGTGTCTCCATTGTCATTTGTTTCTAGGTATTTTTTAATTTCCTCTTTGATTTCTTCAGTGATCACTTCATTATTGAGTAATGTATTGTTTAGCCTCCATGTGTTTGTATTTTTTACAGATCTTTTCCTGTAATTGATATCTAATCTCATGGCGTTGTGGTCGGAGAAGATACTTGATATAATTTCAATTTTCTTAAATTTACCAAGGCTTGATTTGTGACCCAAGATGTGATCTATCCTGGAGAATGTTCCATGAGCACTTGAGAAAAATGTGTATTCTGTTGTTTTTGGATGGAGTGTCCTATAGATATCAATTAAGTCCATCTTGTTTAATGTATCATTTAAGGCTTGTGTTTCCTTATTTATTTTCATTTTGGATGATCTGTCCATTGGTGAAAGTGGGGTGTTGAAGTCCCCTACTATGAATGTATTACTGTCGATTTCCCCTTTTATGGCTGTTAGTTTTTGCCTTATGTATTGAGGTGCTCCTGTGTTAGGTGCATAAATATTTACAATTGTTATATCTTCTTCTTGGATCGATCCCTTAATCATTATGTAGTGTCCTTCTTTGTCTCTTGTAATGGTCTTTATTTTAAAGTCTATTTTGTCTGATATGAGAATTGCTACTCCAGCTTTCTTTTGATTTCCATTTGCATGGAACATCTTTTTCCATCCCCTTACTTTCAGTCTGTATGTGTCTCTAGGTCTGAAGTGGGTCTCTTGTAGACAGCATATATATGGGTCTTGTTTTCGTATCCATTCAGCCAATCTGTGTCTTTTGGTGGGAGCATTTAGTCCATTTACATTTAAGGTAATTATCGATATGTATGTTCCTATTCCCATTTTCTAAATTGTTTTGGGTTCGTTGTTATTGGTACGTTCCTTCTCTTGTGTTTCTTGTCTAGAGAAGTTCCTTTAGCAGTTGTTGTAAAGCTGGTTTGGTGGTGCTGAACTCTCTCAGCTTTTGCTTGTCTGTGAAGGTTTTAATTTCTCTATCAAATCTGAATGAGATCTTTGCTGGGTAGAGTAATCGTGGTTGCAGGCTTTTCTCCTTCATCACTTTCAGTATGTCCTGCCACTCCCTTCTGGCTTGCAGAGTTTCTGCTGAGAGATTAGCTGTTAGCCTTATGGGGATTCCCTTGTGTGTTATTTGTTTTTTTTCCCTTGCTGCTTTTAATATGCTTTCTTTGTATTTAATTTTTGAGAGTTTGATTAATATGTGTCTTGGCGTATTTCTCCTTGGGTTTATCCTGTATGGGACTCTCTCTGCTTCCTGGACTTGGTTAACTATTTCCTTTCCCATATTAGGGAAGTTTTCAACTATAATCTCTTCAAATATTTTCTCAGTCCCTTTCTTTTTCTCTTCATCCTCTGGAACCCCTATAATTCGAATGTTGGTGCGTTTAATGTTGTCCCAGAGGTCTCTGAGACTGTCCTCAGTTCTTTTCATTCTTTTTTCTTTATTCTGCTCTGCAGTCGTTATTTCCACTAGTTTATCTTCCAGGTCACTTATCCGTTCTTCTGCCTCAGTTATTCTGCTATTGATCCCATCTAGTGTATTTTTCATTTCAGTTATTGTGTTGTTCATCTCTGTTTGTTTGTTCTTTAGTTCTTCTAGATCTTTGTTAAACATTTCTTGCATCTTCTCCATCCTTGCCTCCATTCTATTTCCGAGATTCTGGATCATCTTTACTATCATTATTCTGAATTCTTTTTCAGGTAGACTGCCTATTACCTCTTCATTTGTTAGGTCTGGTGCATTTTTATCTTGCTCCTTCATTTGCTGTGTGTTTTTCTGTCTTCTCATTTTGCTTATCTTACTGTGTTTGGGGTCCCCTTTTTTTTTTTTTTTTTTGCAGGCTACACGTTCGTAGTTCCCGTTGTTTTTGATGTCTGTCTCCAGTGGCTAAGGTTGGTCTAGTGGGTTGTGTATACTTCCTGGTGGAGGGGACTAGTGCTTGTGTTCTGGTGGATGAGGCTGGATCTTGTCTCTCTGGTGGGCAGGTCCACGTCTGGTGGTGTGTTTTGGGGTGTCTCTGGACTTATTATGATTTTAGGCAGCCTCTCTGTTAATGGGTGGGGTTGTGTTTCTGTTTTGCTAGTTGTTTGGCATAGGTTTTCCAGCAGTGTAGCTTGCTGGCCGTTGAGTGAAGCTGGGTGCTGGTGTTAAGGTGGAGATCCCTGGGAGATTTTCGCCGTTTGATATTATGTGGTGCTGGGAAATCTCTTGTGGACCAGTGTTCTGAAGTTGGCTCTCTCCCCTCAGAGGTAGAGTCCTGATTCCTGGCAGGAGCAGCAAGAACCTTTCATCCACACAGCTCAGATTAAAAGGGAGAGAAAGTAGAGAGAATTAGTAGAAATAGGAAGATAGAAAGAAAGAAGGGAGGGAGGGAAGGAAGGAAGGAAGAGAGGAAGGAGGGAGGGAAGGAAGGAAGAAAGAAAGAAGAAGGAAAGAAGGCCCGAAGGAAAGAAAGGAGGGAGGGAGGAAGGGAGGAAGGAAGGAAGGAAAAAGGACAGAAAGTAGATACAGTAAAATAGAATGAAGTAAAGTATAATAAAGTTATTGAATTAAAACATAATTATTTAGGGGAAAGAAGAAAAAAAAAAAAAAAAAAAAGGACGTATATAACCTTAGGACAAATGTTGAAAGCCACGCTATACAGACAAAATCCTACACTGAAGCTTATACACACACCCTCACGAAAAGAGGTAAAGGGGATAAAATCATAAATCTTGCTTTCAAAGACCACCTCCTCCACTTGGGATGATTCGTTGTATAAAGGGGGGAAGGAAAGAAAGAAAGAGGGAAGGTAAAGTATAATAGAATTATTAAAATTAATTATTAAGAAAGAAAATTTTTTTTTCATATAGAAAAAAAAAAGGAAAAAATAAGAAAGGAAAAAAAAAAAAAGGACGGATATAACCTTAGGACAAATGTTGAAAGCCAAGCTATACAGACAAAATCCTACACTGAAGCTTACACACCCACCCTCGCGAAAAGAGGTAAAGGGGAAAAAATCATAAATCTTGCTTTCAAAGACCACCTCCTCCACTTGGGATGATTCGTTGTATAAAGGGGGGAAGGAAAGAAAGAAAGAGGGAAGGTAAAGTATAATAGAATTATTAAAATTAATTATTAAGAAAGAAAATTTTTTTTCATATAGAAAAAGAAGGAAAAAATAAGAAAGGAAAAAAAAAAAGGACGGATATAACCTTAGGACAAATGTTGAAAGCCAAGCTATACAGACAAAATCCTACACTGAAGCTTACACACCCACCCTCGCGAAAAGAGGTAAAGGGGAAAAAATCATAAATCTTGCTTTCAAAGACCACCTCCTCCACTTGGGATGATTCGTTGTATAAAGGGGGGAAGGAAAGAAAGAAAGAGGGAAGGTAAAGTATAATAGAATTATTAAAATTAATTATTAAGAAAAAAATGTTTTTCTTATAGAAAAAAAAGGAGGAAAAAAAAGAAAAAAAAAAAAAAAAAGGACGGATATAACCTTAGGACAAATGTTGAAAGCCACGCTATACAGACAAAATCCTACACTGAAGCTTACACATACACCCTCACGAGAAGAGGTAAAGGGGAAAAAAATCATAAATCTTGCTTTCAAAGACCACCTCCTCCATTTGGGATGATTCGTTGTATAAAGGGGGGAAGGAAAGAAAGAAAGAGGGAAGGTAAAGTATAATAGAATTATTAAAATTAATTATTAAGAAAAAAAAATTTTTCTTATAGGAAAAAAAAAAAAAAAACAATGGACGGATAGAACCCTAGGACAAATGGTGCAAGCAAAGCTATACAGATAAGATCTCAAAGAGAAGCGTACACATACACATTCACAAAAAGAGGAAAAAGGGGAAAAAATCATAGATCTTGGATACGAAGTCTACCACCTCAATTTGGGATGAGTCACTGTCTATTCATGTATTCCACAGAAGCAGGGTACATCAAGCTGATTGTGGAGCTTTAATCTGCGGCTTCTGAGGCTGCTGGGAGAGATTTCCCTTTCACTTCTTTGTTCTCACAGTTCCCAGGGGCTCAGCTTTGGATTTGGCCCTGCCTCTGCGTGTAGGTCGCTGGAGGGCGTCTGTTTTTCACTCAGACAGGACAGGGTTAAAGGAGCCTCTGACTCGGGGGTTTTGGCGCACTCAGGCCGAGGGGAGAGAGGGGCACGGCGTGCGGGTCGGGCCTGCGGCGGCAGAGGCCGGCGTGATGCTGCACCAGCCTGAGGCCCGCCGTGTGTTCTCCCTGGACAGATGTCACTGGATCCCGGGAACCTGGCAGTGGCTGGCTGCGCAGGCTCCCCGGAATAGGGGTGTGGATAATGACCTGTGCTCGTACACAGGCCCCTTGGTGGCTGCAGCAGCAGCCTTAGCGTTTCCCGCCCATCTCTGGGGTCCGTGCTTTTAGCCGCGGCTCGCGCCTGTCTCTGGGATCCGCGTTTTTAGCCGCGGCTCGCGCCTGTCTCTGAGGTCTGTGCTTTTAGCCGCGGCTCGCGCCCGTTTCTGGGTTCCGCGCTTTTGGCCGCGGCTCGCGCCGGTCTCTGGGGTCTGCGCTTTCAGCCGCGGCTCGTGCTGGTCTCTGGAGTTCGTTAAAGCAGCGCTCTTAAACCCCTCTCCTTGCGCACCAGGAAACAAAGCGGGAAGGAAAAGTCTCTTGCCTCTTTGGCAGGTGCAGACTTTTCCCAGGACTCCCTCCCGGCTAGCCGTGGTGCACTACCCCCTTCAGGCTATGTTCAAGCCGCCAACCCCAGTCCTTTCCCTGCGCTCCGTCTGAAACCGAAACCCGAGCTTTAGCTCGCAGCCCCGCGCGCCCCGGCGGGTGAGCCGACAAGCCTCTCGGGCTGGTGAGTGCCGGTCGGCACCGATCCTCTATGCGGGAATCTCTCCGCTTTCCCCTCCGCACCCCTGTTGCTGTGCTCTCCTCTGCGGTTCCGAAGCTCCCTCCTCCGCCTCCCGCAGTCTCTGCCCGTGAAGGGGCTTCCTAGTGTGTGGAGACTTTTCCTCCTTCACAGCTCCCTCCCACTGGTGCAGGTGCCGTCCCTATTCTTTTGTCCCTGTTTTTTCTTTTTTTCTTTTGCCCTACCCAGGTACGTGGGGGAGTTTCTTGCCTTTTAGGAGGTCTGAGGTCTTTTGCCAGCCTTCAGTAGGTGTTCTGTAAGAGTTGTTCCGCGTGTAGATGTATTTCTGGTGTATCTGTGGGAAGGAAGGTGATCTCCGCGTCTTACTCTTCCGCCATCTTTCTTCTCTCTCCCCATGACTCTTTTTAAATTTTGGTTTTCTCAGGGTATATGCCCAGTAGTGGGATTGCTGGGTCATATGGTAGTTCTATTTGTAGTTTTTTAAGGAACCTCCATACTGTTCTGCACAGTGGCTGAACCAATTCACATTCCCACCAGCAGTGCAAGAGGGTTCCCTTTTCTCCACACCCTCTCCAGCATTTATTGTTTCTAGATTTTTTGATGCTGGTCATTCTAACTGCTGTGAGATGATATCTCATTGTACTTTTGATTTGCATTTCTCTAATGATCAATGATGTTGAGCATTCTTTCATGTGTTTGTTGGCAGACTGCATATCTTCTTTGGAGAAATGTCTATTTAGGTCTTCTGCCCATTTTTAGATTGGGTTGTTTGTTTTTTTGTTATTGAGCTGCATGAGCTGCTTGTAAATTTTGGAGATTAATCCTTTGTCAGTTGCTTCATTTGCAAATATTTTCTCCAATTCTGAGGGTTGTCTTTTGGTCTTGTTTATGGTTTCCTTTGCTGTGCAAAAGCTTTGAAGTTTCATTAGGTCCCATTTGTTTATTTTTGTTTTTATTTCCATTGCTCTAGGAGGTGGGTCAAAAAGGATCTTGCTGTGATTTATGTCATAGAGTGTTCTGCCTATGTTTTCCTCTAAGAGTTTGACAGTTTCTGGTCTTACATTTAGGTCTTTAATCCATTTTGAGCTTATTTTTGTGTATGGTGTTAGGGAGTGATCTAGGCTCATACTTTTACATGTAGCTGTCCAGTTTTCCCAGCAGCACTTATTGAAGAGGCTGTCCTTTCTCCACTGTATATTCCTGCCACCTTTATCAAAGATAAGGTGTCCATATGTGCGTGGGTTTATCTCTGGCCTTTCTATTCTGTTCCATTGATCTATCGTTCTGTTTCTGTGCCAGTACCATACTGTGTTGATTACCGTAGCTTTGTAGTATAGTCTGAAGTCAGGGAGCCTGATTCCTCCAGCTCCGTTTTTGGTTCTCAAGATTGCTTTAGCTATTTGGGGTCTTTTGTGTTTCCATACAAATTGTGAAATTTTTTGTTCTAATTCTGTGAAAAATGCCAGTGGCAGTTTGATAGGGATTGCATTGAATCT
This sequence comes from Inia geoffrensis, assembly GCA_036417435.1. Lineage (NCBI taxonomy): Eukaryota > Metazoa > Chordata > Mammalia > Artiodactyla > Iniidae > Inia > Inia geoffrensis. The sequence continues at coordinate 61,815,868 of CM070920.1, forward strand.
ATAGATTGCTTTGGGTAGTAGAGTCAGTTTCACAATGTTGATTATTCCAATCTAAGAACATGGTATATCTCTCCATCTATTTGTATCATCCTTAATTTCTTTCATCAGTGTCTTATAATTTTCTGCATACAGGTCTTTTGTCTCCCTAGGTAGGTTTATTCCTAGGTATTTTATTCTTTTTGTTGCAGTGGTAAATGGGAGTGTTTTCTTGATTTCACCTTCAGATTTTTCATCACTAGTATATAGGAATGCCAGAGATTTCTGTGCATTAATTTGTTATCCTGCTACTTTACCAAATTCATTGATTAGCTCTAGTAGTTTTCTGGTAGCATCTTTAGGATTTTCTATGTATAGTATTATGTCATCTGTAAACAGTGACAGCTTTACTTCTTCTTTTCCGATTTGGATTCCTTTTATTGCCTTTTCTTCTCTGATTGCTGTGGCTAAAACTTCCAAAACTATGTTGAATAAGAGTGGTGAGAGTGGGCAACCTTGTCTTGTTCCTGATCTTAGTGGAAATGCTTTCAGTTTTCACCATTGAGGATGATGTTGGCTGTGGGCATGTCATATATGGCCTTTATTATGTTGAGGAAAGTTCCCTCTATGCCTACTTTCTGTAGGGTTTTTATCATAAATGGGTGTTGAATTTTGTCAAAAGATTTCTCTGCGTCTATTGAGATGATCATATAGTTTTTCTCTTTCAATTTGTTAATATGGTTTATCACATTGATTGATTTGCGTATATTGAAGAATCCTTGCATTCCTGGAATAAACACCACTTGATCATGGTGTATGATCCTTTTAATGTGCTGTTGGATTCTGTTTCCTAGTATTTTGTTGAGGATTTTTGTATCTATGTTCATCAGTGATATGGGCCTGTAGTTTTCTTTCTTTGTGACATCCTTGTCTGGTTTTGGTATCAAGGTGATGGTGGCCTCGTAGAAGGAATTGGGGAGTGTTCCTCCCTCTGCTATGTTTTGGAAGAGTTTGAGAAGGATAGGTGTTAGCTCTTCTCTAAATGCTTGATAGAATTCACCTGTGAGGCCATCTGGTCCGGGGCTTTTGTTTGTTGGAAGATTTTTTTTTTTCTTTTCAAAATTTCTAGCTACATGCTTTTTATTTTTTATTTTTTATTTTTTTTATTTTTTTTAACATCTTTATTGGGGTAAAGTTGCTCTACAATGGTGTGTCAGTTTCTACTTTAAAACAAAGTGAATCAGTTATATATATACAGACGTTCACATATTTCTTCCCTCTTGCATCTCCCTCCCTCTCTCCCTCCCTATCCCACCCCTACACGCAGTCACAAAGCACCAAGCTGATATCCTGTGCCAAGCGGCTGCTTTCCACTAGCTATCTACCTTACGTTTGTTAGTATATATATGTCCAGGCCCCTCCCTCGCCCTCTCATAGCTCACCCCTCCCCCTCCCCATATCCTCAAGTCTGTTATCCAGTAGGTCTGTGTCTTTATTCCTGTCTTACCCCTAGGTTCTTCATAATATTTTTTTTTCTTAAATTCCATATATATGTGTTAGCATACAGTATTTGTCTTTCTCTTTCGGACTAACTCCACTCTGTATGACAGACTTGAGGTCTATCCACCTCATTACAAATAGCTCAATTTCGTTTCTTTTTATCGCTGAGTAATATTCCATTGTGTACATGTGCCACATCTTCTTTATCCATTCATCTGATGATGGACACTTAGGTTGTTTCCATCTCTGGGCTATTGTAAATAGAGCTGCAATGAACATTTTGGTACATGCCTCCTTTAGAATTTTGGTTTTCTCAGGGTATATGCCCAGTAGTGGGATTGCTGGGTCATATGGTAGTTCTATTTGTAGTTTTTTAAGGAACCTCCATACTGTTCTCCATAGTGGCTGAACCAATTCACATTCCCACCAGCAGTGCAAGAGTGTTCCCTTTTCTCCACACCCTCTCCAGCATTTATTGTTTCTAGATTTTTTGATGACGGCCATTCTAACTGGTGTGAGATGATATCTCATTGTAGTTTTGATTTGCATTTCTCTAATGATTAATGATGTTGAGCATTCTTTCATGTGTTTGCTGGCAGACTGCATATCTTCTTTGGAGAAATGACTATTTAGGTCTTCTGCCCATTTTTGGATTGTGTTGTTTGTTTTTTTCTTATTGAGCTGCATGAGCTGCTTGTAAATTTTGGAGATTAATCCTTTGTCAGTTGCTTCGTTTGCAAATATTTTCTCCTATTCTGAGGGTTGTCTTTTAGTCTTGTTTATGGTTTCCTTTGCTGGGCAAAAGCTTTGAAGTTTCATTAGGTCCCATTTGTTTATTTTTGTTTTTATTTCCATTGCTCTAGGAGGTGGGTCAAAAAGGATCTTGCTGTGATTTATGTCATAGAGTTTTCTGTCTATGTTTTCCACTAAGAGTTTAATAGTTTCTGGCCTTACATTTAGGTCTTTAATCCATTTTGAGCTTATTTTTGTGTATGGTGTTAGGGAGTGATCTAAGCTCATACTTTTACATGGAGCTGTCCAGTTTTCCCAGCAGCACTTACTGAAGAGTCTGTCCTTTCTCCACTGTATATTCATGCCACCTTTATCAAAGATAAGATGTCCATATGTGCGCGGGTTTATCTCTGGCCTTTCTATTCTGTTCCATTGATCTATCGTTCTGTTTTTGTGCCAGTACCATACTGTCTTGATTACTGTAGCTTTGTAGTATATTCTGAAGTCAGGGAGCCTGATTACTTCAGCTCCGTTTTTCGCTCTCAAGATTGCTTTAGCTATTCAGGGTCTTTTGTGTTTCCATACAAATTGTGAAAATTTTTGTTCTAGTTCTGTGAAAAATGCCAGTGGTAGTTTGATAGGGATTGCATTGAATCTATAGATTGCTTTGGGTAGTAGAGTCATTTTCACAATGTTGATTCTTCCAATCCAAGAACATGGTATATCCCTGCATCTAGTTGTATCATCTTTAATTTCTTTCATCAGTGTCTTATAATTTTCTGCATACAGGTCTTTTGTCTCCCTAGGTAGGTTTATTCCTAGGTATTTTATTCTTTTTGTTGCAATGGTAAATGGCAGTGTTTTCTTGATTTCACTTTCAGATTTTTCATCACTAGTATATAGGAATGCCAGAGATTTCTGTGCATTAATTTTGTATCCTGCTACTTTACCAAATTCATTGATTATCTCTAGTAGTTTTCTGGTAGCATCTTTAGGATTCTCTATGTATAGTATCATGTCATCTGCAAACAGTGACAGCTTTACTTCTTCTTTTCCGATTTGGATTCCTTTTATTTCCTTTTCTTCTCTGATTGCTGTGGCTAAAACTTCCAAAACTACGTTGAATAAGAGTGGTGAGAGTGGGCAACCTTGTCTTGTTCCTGATCTTAGTGGAAATGCTTTCAGTTTTTCACCATTGAGGATGATGTTGGCTGTGGGTTTGTCATATATGGCCTTTATTATGTTGAGGAAAGGTCCCTCTATGCCTACTTTCTGTAGGGTTTTTATCATAAATGGGTGTTGAATTTTGTCAGCAGCTTTCTCTGCATTTATTGAGATGATCATATGGTTTTTCTCCTTCATCACTTTCAGTATGTCCTGCCACTCCCTTCTGGCTTGCAGCGTTTCTGCTGAGAGATCAGCTGTTGGCCTTATGGGGATTCCCTTGTGTGTTATTTGTTTTTTTCCCTTCTGCTTTTAATATGCTTTCTTTGTATTTAATATTTGACAGTTTGATTAATATGTGTCTTGGCGTATATCTCCTTGGGTTTATCCTGTATGGGACTCTCTCTGCTTCCTGGACTTGGTTAACTATTTCCTTTCCCATATTAGGGAAGTTTTCAACTATAATCTCTTCAAATATATTCTCAGTCCCTTTCTTTTTCTCTTCCTCTTCTGGAACCCGTATAATTCGAATGTTACTGCGTTTAATGTTGTCCCAGAGGTCTCTGAGACTGTCCTCAGTTCTTTTCATTCTTTTTTCTTTATTCTGCCCTGCAGTAGTCATTTCCACTATTTTATCTTCCAGGTCACTTATCCGTTTTTCTGCCTCAGTTATTCTTCTATTGATCCCATCTAGAGTACTTTTAATTTAATTTATTGTGTTGTTCATCGTATCTTGTTTCATTTTTAGTTCTTCTAGGTCCTTGTTTCTTGCATTTTGTCCATTTTATTTCCAAGATTTTGGATCATCTTTACTATCATTATTCTGAATTCTTTTTCAGGTAGACTGCCTATTACCTCTTCATTTGTTAGGTCTGGTGCATTTTTATCTTGCTCCTTCATCTGCTGTGTGTTTTTCTGTCTTCTCATTTTTCTTATCTTACTGTGTTTTTGCAGGCTGCAGGTTCGTAGTTCCTGTTGTTTTTGATGTCTGTCTCCAGTGGCTAATGTTGGTTCAGTGGGTTGTGTAGGCTTCCTGGTGGAGGGGGCTAGTGCCTGTGTTGTGATGGATGAGGCTGGATCTTGTCTCTCTAGTGGGCAGGTCCACGTCTTGTGGTGTGTTTTGGGGTGTTTGTGGACTGATTATGATTTTAGGCAGCCTCTCTGCTAATGTGTGGGGTTGTGTTCCCGTTTTGCTAGTTGTTTGGCATAGGTTGTCCAGCACTGCAGCTTGCTGGTCGTTGAGTGAATCTGGGTGCTGGTGTTAAGATGGAGGTCCCTAGGAGATTTTCGCCGTTTGATATTATGTGGAGCTGGGAGGTCTCTTGTGGACCAGTGTCCTGAAGTTGGTTTTCCCACCTCAGAGGCAGAGTCCTGATTCCTGGCTGGAGCAGCAAGAGCCTTTCATCCACACGGCTCAGATTAAAAGGCAGAGAAAGTAGAGAGAATTAGTAGAAGTAGGAAGAAAGAGAGAAAGAAGGAAAGGAGGGAAGGAAGGAAGGAAGGGAGGTAGGAAGTAAGGAGGGAATGAAGAAAGAAAAAAGAAAGAAAGAAAGAAAGAAGGCAAGAAGGATAGAAAGGAGGGAGGGAGGGAGGGAAGAAGGAAGGAAGGATGGAAGGAAGGAAAAAAGACAGAAAGTAGATACAGTAAAATAGAATGAAGTAAAGTATAATAAAGTTATTGAATTGAAACATTATTTGGGGGAAAAAAAAGAAAAAAAAAAAGGGGGGTTGGATATAACCTTAGGACAAATGGTGGAAGCCATGCTATACAGACAAAATCTTACACAGAAGCTTACACATACACCCTCAAAAAAAGAGGTAAAGGAAAAAAATCATAAATCTTCCTTTCCAAGACCACCTCATCAATTTGGGATGATTCGTTGTCTATAGGAGGGAAGGAAGGAAGGAAAGAAAGGAAGGTAAATTATAATGTAATTATTAAAATTAATTATTAAGAAAAAAATTTAAAAAAAAAAAAAACAATGGACGGAGAGAACCCTAGGACAAATGCTGGAAGCAAAGCTATACAGACAAGATCTCAAACAGAAGCATACACATACACATTCACAAAAATAGGAAAAAGGGGAAAAAAATCATAGATCTTGCATTTGAAGTCCACCACCTCAATTTGGGATGATTCACTGTCTATTCATGTATTCCACAGATGCAGGGTACATCAAGTTGATTGTGGAGCTTTAATCTGCTGTTTCTGAGGCTGCTGGGAGAGATTTCCCTTTCTCTTCTTTGTTGTCACAGCTCCCAGGGGCTCAGCTTTGGATTTGGCCCTGCCTCTGCGTGTAGGTCGCTGGAGGGCGTCTGTTTTTTCCTCAGACAGGACAGGGTTAAAGGAGCCTCTGACTCGGGAGCTCTGGCACACTCAGGCCAAGGGGAGGGAGGGGCACGGCGTGCGGGACGGGCCTGCGGCGGCAGAGGCCGACGTGACGTTGCACCAGCCTGAGGGCCGCCGCGTGTTCTCCCTGGGAAGATGTCACTGGATCCCGGGAACCTGGAAGTGGCGGGCTGCACAGGCTCCCCGGAAGAGGGGTGTGGATATTGACCTGTGCTCGTACACAGGCCCCTTGGTGGCGGCAGCAGCAGCCTTAGCGTCTCCCACCTGTCTCTGGGGTCCGCGCTTTTAGCCGCGGCTCGCGCCGGTCTCTGGAGTTCCTTTAAGCAGCGCTCTTAAACCCCTCTCCTTGCGCATCAGGAAACAAAGAGGGAAGGAAAAGTCTCTTGCCTCTTCGGCAGGTGCAGACTTTTCCCCGGAGTCCCTCCCGGCTAGCCGTGGTGCACTAACCCCTTCAGGCTATGTTCAAGCCGCCAACCCCAGTCCTTTCCCTGCGCACCGCAACCAAAACCCGAGCCTCAGCTCGCAGCCCCGCCCACCCCGGCGGGTGAGCCGACAAGCCTCTCGGGCTGGTGAGTGCCGGTTTGCACCGATCCTCTCTGCGGGAATCTCTCCGCTTTGTCCTCCGCACCCCTGTTGCTGCGCTCTCCTCCCTGGCACCGAAGCTCCCTCCTCCGCCTCCCACAGTCTCCTCCCGTGAAGGGGCTTCCTAGCGTGTGGAGACTTTTCCTCCTTCACAGCTCCCTCCCACTGGTGCAGGTGCCGTCCCTATTCTTTTGTCTGTGTTTTTTCTTTTTTTCTTTTGCCCTACCCAGGTACGTGGGGTGTTTCTTGCCTTTTGGGAGGTCTGAGGTCTTTTGCCAGCCTTCAGTAGGTGTTCTGTAAGAGTTGTTCCACGTGTAGATGTATTTCTGGTGTATCTGTGGGGAGGAAGTTGATCTCCGCGTCTTACTCTACCGCCGTCTTCTATGAGAAGTCTTAAAGGGGCTTTTCTCAGTGAAAAAGAAAAGGCCATGACTGGCCCGCCGTCCGCACGACTGTCGTGGCTTCGGCCGCCGGGGCCCCTCCAGAACTGGCAGCCTCAGTGCGGCCGCCCTCTCCGCGGCCTCCGGGGAGTTCCGTGACGGCGGAGGGAAGAGACCCTGAGCTGCGAGAGTTCCCCAACGATTAGTTTTTGATCACCTACCATATGCCAGATACTCTTCTAAACACTGAGGAAGTGACTGCAAGTAAATCAAAGTTCTGCTCTCATGGAGCTTATAATCTGGTAGGGAACAAAAATAAGTAAAACAAATAAATATATGCTATTTTTTAAGGTATGGTAAGTGCTAAATATAAATAAATCAGGATGAGAGAATAGAAAACAAGGTTTTGTTAATTTTAGAAAATTTGCAAAACAGTAGATCCAACAAGGTAGAAGTGTGTATGTTTCTCTCATACAAGATCACACAATCCATTGCTGCCAAGCCAGCTCCCAAATCATCAGACACCTAGCACCTTTATTCTCTTGTTCCACCATTTCGATATGTGGCTTTCACATCCTGGCACTTCATGGCTGCTTCAGCTCCAGCCATCATGTCTGTATTCTAGCAGGGAGGAAGAAAGAAAAGGAGAAGGGGATGGCTCTCTCATAAGATATTTCCTGGAAGTTGTGCATATAACCTGTGTTTTCATTTTCTTGGCCAGATCTTAGTCACATAGCCATGTAGCCACAAGAGAGGCTGAGGAAATGTTTTCTGTATTCCCAGTAGCTACATGCTACTGGAGTTTTTTTCATGGAAAAGAAATAGAAGAATGGATATTGGTGGATAGCCATAGGTGGTGAGAAAAGACCTCTCTGAGGAGGCATCATTTGAAAACAGACCAGAATGACATGATTTTCATCCAATCCATGTAATAAATCAAATCACCTGAGTGCCTTCTCTGTGTTTCTCTGAATAATAATACATAGTTTTGTCCTCAGTGCTTGCAATCCAGAGCAGAGGTGGCAAATTGGAGGTGCAGAGCAGTATCCTCCAGAAGGTGAAATTTGTTTGGCTGACGTGTATTAATAATTAGGAAATTTCACATTAAAGTCAGATTTCTAGCTTTCATAAAAACTTGAGAAGATCTGGTAATAGGGTCTGCACTCTCATATGACTAGAGGTGAATGGCAATTGACCTTTTCAAATTGGTCCTGAGCACTCCAGTTTGCCCCAATCTCCCCCTTTTCCAACTGTCCCACACTGGCTTGTTTCCCTTTTTTTCTTTACCTGCCTGGCCCCTGTAAGCATCTGAGTTTCCAGTCAATGGTCCAAAGGGGGAGAAACCAATTAATAAAGTAAAGTAATTAAAATAGTTTTCATGATTTGGTTTGTTTCTCTCACCATCGAGGATCCACATCTATCTATTTCTTGCTGAAACCTGAGTGGAGTTTCAGTCAAATTCACTCTGAAGTTGTTTTTCTTGATCACATGAAATGGTGGGTAAAACAACAGGCCTTGAGTCAGAAGACTTGAGTTCAGGTTCAGCCCCTTATAGCTAGCTAGCTGAATACTCTTGGAAAAAATCCCTCCCATCTCTCCCAGAGACTCAGTTTCCCTATCTGTAAAAGAGTGAGTTTAGGTTATCATTCCTGATCTACTGGTCTTCCAGGATTTGGGAAAAAATAAACAAGATAATGTAAGTGGAAAAGATTTATAAGGTGAAGGTGCATCATTCTGGCAAGGAGCAGAAAGCTATTCAGACTCTAGACGCAGGAGGGACCCCTAGGAATGACACAGGAATGGAGCATAGCCTCACCTGTGGGAATTGGAGCTGAGAACTGGGAAGCCATTAGAAAATGAAGTGGCTGCTTTCTTTCTCCCTCTCTGGGACCCCACGAGTTCTTTTCATTTATTTTTCTCTGTTTATCTAAGCTAATCTTCCTTTACTTTGCAGACTGTTTTTTTTCTTTTTCTTATTATGTACAAGTCCAAAAAGGTAGCCCCAGCTCTAATGCTACATGACATTTTAGTTTAATTGCCCACCATCAATTAATAACAGTTTCTGCATATCTTACTTCATACTTTCAAGAGAAAGACTCTTAATTGATACATTGATTTCCCCTGGGTTAAATGACAAGCCAAGGTCCACCGATCTCAGACTGTGGAAATAGGTGCACATAGTTAAAATATGGTGGTTTAGGCCCAACCCTTTAATAGGTGCTAAGCATAGCCATTCCTAGAGCAAGGGTTATGGCTGGGCAAGGACACCAAGTATGTCTTCTGCAACATAAAAATGTTTAATATTACAACTATGATTCTGTATTGAAAGGCTCTGCTGACAGTTCTTCTGGCAAGTTGGGTGGGAGGCTCTTTCTAAAGAGCCAAACCATCTGAGACAACTCTGTAATGAAAACATGATCATTTCCAGGTTATGGATGTGTGTACTAAAGTTCTTTGAAAACTTGTGCTACCTCGCTGCTCTACAGAACATAGCTGCTGCTAACTTTTGGTCTCCAAAAGAGGGAATTGTGTACAAAGAGACAGACTGAGGAAATGAAGTGACGGTCTCCATGGCTACTGGCTTGAGTGTGCATAGGACAAAAGTTTCTGAACTGAAAATCATCAATTCATCCAAAATATTTTTCCTCTTCTATTTCACTTTCTTACTTGGTATGCAGAGAAACAGTGCAGGGAATGTTCTGGTACAAATATATAGCCTGAGGGGGTCAGAACTTTTCCAGCTGGCAGGAACATCACAAACAGAGCCTTGAGTGTTCAACAAATTTCAGGGACACTCGGAACCAGCTTGGGTAAATGCGAAGATAAGGAGTTTGGGTCTCATTCCTGACGGTCTCTAACTGAGTGGTGTTGGGTGGATTACTTTACCTCTCTGAGTTTAGATGTCCCATCTGTAAAAGAAATAAATGCTGGTTGAATCTAAACCCTTAATTGAGGTTAGTACTAACAACCTGTATCAGCTAAGATTAGACTCATCTGCAAATGAAAGAAACTCAAGAGTGGCTTTAGTGCTGAAGGTTTTATTCTTTTGAGTAAGAGGCAATGATGATGCGATGCAATCACCAGAGACTCAGTCTTCTCCTTCCTGTTTTCTGATCCACTGTCCCTAGAGTGTGGCCCTCATCCTCACTGTCCAAAATATCTGGCAGGATTCTAACTACTATATTTATGTTCTAGGCCAGAGGATGAAGGTTGGTACGTTTCTGTAATTTCCTCCCCTTGCGTGTGGGCTGGACCTAGTGACTCACTTCTGTTGAAAAGAGTACAGCAAAAGTGATGTGATGTCATCCCTGAGATTAGGTTACAAAAAGACGGTAGCCTGTCTCCTCTCCCTTCTCTCCTTTCCTCTCCCTTCCATGCTCCTCCCCTTTCTACTTTCCTTCTCTTTCTCTCTTTTCTTCTCTTCACTCTGGGCTTCGCTGGTGCTGGGGGAAGTGAGCTGCGATGTTATGAAGCAGCCTAATGAGGAGGCTCAGGTGGAAAGGAGCTGAAGCTTGCCAACAGCCACATGGGTGAGGTTGGAAGCAGATTCTCCAGCCCTAGTTGCACCTTGAGACAACTGCAGCCCTGGCCGACAGCTTAACCGCAACCTGAGCGACCTTAAACTAGAAGGACTGCTAACCTGCACTCGAGATTCCTGATGTGCAGAAACTTTGGGATAAGAAATGCTTGTCATTTTCAGCTGCTAAACTTTGGGCTCATTTGTTATGCAGCAATAGAAAACAAATTCACCCTGCAACTGTTTTAGATGTATTCAGTGAACTTTGGGTACATATAGAGGCCCCCAGAGACAGCCTAACAGGAACTTGGACTTTGAACTTCTGGTTCTCCCAGGCAGCACATGAGCAGTGTTTGGGCCAAAGGTTTGCTCAGTTTCCTATCATTTGGATATTTTCCTAAAATTTGCTTAGAGGAAAAGAATGAAACCATCACAAGCATTCCACACACAGAGCAGAACTGTCTTAGCACACATTCTCAGAGCCTGCTCTGTGCATGCCATGGTTTGACCCTGTGCTCTGGGGCACGGGGCATAGATCTGCTACAGACGTGGCAGATGGATAGTGCCAACTCTGCACGCTCTTGCTGGTTCCAGTGTTGCTTAGAAGCAGGCTCTCTGGCTCCAGGGTCTCCATGGCTAGCGTCAGCCCTGCTCAGAGGCCAGTGACTGCCTTCATACAAATCACACAAGGGCCCCTTCCTTGGATGTTGTAGCCCTGCCAGGGGGCTAGGCCTGGAGACTGGGGCAGGCTGGCTTTCAGCGCCCATGTGTTTTCCTGGCCTCTGCACAAGACACAGGCTGCACCACTGTAGGTGGTCATGCTACCTCCAAGGATCAGCCATAAAGAAGATGATAAATAAATGACTTGGTTCTTTTCACAGTGCTGATCTTATTTTTTTTAATTGAAGTATAGTTGATTTACAATATTGTATTAATTTCAGGTGTACAGCAAAGTGATTCATATCTATCTATATCTATACATATATATTCTTTTTTCAGATTCTTTTTCATTATAGATTATTACAAGATATTGAATAATCCTGTGCTATACAGTAAATCCTTGTGGCTTATCTATTTTGTATATGGTAGTGTATATCTGTTAATCCCAAACACCTAATTTGTCCCTCCCTCCCTTCCCATTTGGTAACCATAAGTTTGTTTTCTAAGTCTGTGGGTCTGTTTCTGTTTTGTAAATAGGTTCATTTGTATTATTTTTTTTAGATTCCACACATAAGTGATATCATATGATATTTGTATTCCTCTGTCTGACTTATTTCACTTAGTATGATAATCTCTAGGTCTATCCATATTGCTACAAATGGCACTATTTCATTCTTTTTTATGGCTGGGTAATATCACATTATATATATATATATATATATATATATATATATATATATATACATACATATATATATATATGCACCACATCTTCCTTATCCATTCATATGTTGATGGACATCAACATATGAATGGTTGCTTCCACGTCTTGGCTATTGTAAATAGTGTTGCTATGAACATTGGGGTGCATGTATCTTTTCAAACTAGAGTTTTCTTCTTTTCCAGATATATGCCCAGGAGTGGGATTGCTGGATCATATGGTAACTCTATTTTTAGTTTTTTATGGAATATCCAGAGTGTTTTCCATAATGGCTACACCAATTTACATCCCCACCAACAGCGTAGAAGGGTTCCCTTTTCTCCACACCCTCTCCAGCATTTATTATTTGTAGACTTTTTGATATGATGGCCATTCTGCCTGGTGTGAGGTGATACCTCACTGTAGTTTTGATTTGCATTTCTCTAATCATTAGTGATGTTGGGTATCTTTTCGTGTGCCTGTTGGCCATCTACATGTCTTCTTTGGAGAAATGTCTGTTTACGTGTTCTGCCCATTTTTTGATGGGGTTGTTAACGTTTTGTTTGTTTGTTTTGATATCAAGCTATATGAGCTGTTTGTATATTTTGGAAAGTAATCCCTTGTTGGTTGCATCATTTGCAAATATTTTTTCCCATTCCATAGGTTGTCTTTTTGTTTTATTGCTGTGTTTGATTAGTTCCCATTTGTTTACTTTTGCTTTTATTTCTTTTGCTATGGGAGACTGCTCTAAGAAAATATTGCCACAATTTATGTCAGAGAATGTTTTGCCTATGTTCTCTTCTCAGAGTTTTATGGTGTCATGTCTTATATTTAGGTCTTTAATCCATTTTGCATTTATTTTTGTGCATAGTGTGAGGGAGTGTTCTAACTTCTTTGATTTACATGTGGCTACCCAGCTTTCCAAACACTGCTTGCTGAAGAGACTGTCTTTTCTTCATTGTATATTCTTGCCTACTTTGTCAAAGATTAATTGACCGTAGGTGTGTGGGTTTATTTCTGGGCTTTCTATCCTGTTCCATTGCTCTATGTGTCTGTTTTTGTGCCAGTGCCATGCTATTTTGATTACTGTAGCTTTGTATTATTGTCTGAAGTCTGGGAGGGTTATGCCTCCAGCTTTGTTCTTTTTCTTCAGGATTGCTTTTGCAATTCTGTATCTTTCGTGGTTCCGTATAAATTTTAGGATTATTTTTTCTCGTTCTCACAGGACTGATCTAAGCTCAGAAGAATGTCCTTCTGAAAATATAGTATTTTTAATTTTTCACCTTGTAGAACTTGAGTGAAAAAAATAGATCACGAAACAGCATGAATAGTATGATCCCGTTTATTAATAATTGTATGCCCACATGTATAATCACAGTTTTCTTGTAGTATTAATTAGCATTTAGATGTTAATCATCTCTGGATAGTGGAAATTTGGATAATGTTTACTTTCTTCATGTTTTTGTGTAGTATTACAGTATTTTTTTAAACAGAAGCATGTATTATTCTTTTAAACATACAATAATAATAAGTCTTATTTTCATTTCAACAAAACAATATTTTCTCTTTCATTTGTATAGTGCTTTGCAGCTAAGTATCTGCAACTCACAGAGGCAGCAACTGAGGCTCAGAGAGGTGGAGTGACTGGCCTATTCATAAAGAGAACCCTCCACTACACCTTTTCTCTTGTTCTTTCTGCCCATCCCCCAGGTGTCACCTGTCTAGAATTTTATATGACACTATCAATCCTATATAACTTGGACTAGTCATTTCCCCTTTCAATTTTCTCATCTGTAAGATGAGGCTAGTAATAGCATCTACCTTATAGGGTTGTTATAGGGACTAACTGTGATAATGTGTGTGAAGCACTTAGCACAGCCCCTGGACCCCAGCATCAATAACTGTTAGCATTGGTTATTATTGGGTGACTTGGGGAAGGCATTTCCCCTCTCTGGGTCTGTTTCTTCAAATTCAAAATGCATGGGTTAGACTTGATGATTATTGAAAATTCTGCATGTCAGTTCTCTGGTTCCAATTTTTTTTTTTTTTTTGCTATTATATGAAACAAAGTTGATTTCAAGAAGCTGGATTGCAAGAAGCAGTTGTCATACACTCATTCCTCTGTTGAGTTAACTCAAAAATGATTTGAATGTATGAACAAGTGAAAAGAGTCTGTGGGAAGGGTGTTTCTGGCACAGGAATAGCATGTGCACACACCGCAGCAAGGGCTAGGCAACCTGAAGGGAGTGTTGGAAGAAGCCCGATGCCAGGGCATGGGCTGGCAGCTCTTTCCAGAAACAGGTCTAGAGCCACAGTCAAGGAAACAGTGCCCTGCTTCTCAGTGAGCCCTGCATGCCAGGTTGCCAGACATCTGAGGAGTGTCATATGTAGGTGTTTTTAAAGGCACAACATATTCTTTTAGCATCAGCTTTGAGTATCTGCTTTTGCTCATTTTTGTTGGGCACAAGAACATGAGAAAAGTGTTGAGTTCATGCCACATCATAAATCAGAGGCCTGGATGTGGCTTTTCCATCTTTAACAAGTCCACCAGTCCTTCTGTGGGAATTCCTGCCCTGGCCGAGCTGGTGATGGGAACAGGTATGGTGGGCCAGGAAGCTGCTAGGATGGAGACATTCTGAAAATCCCTCTTCAAAGCCAATTAGGGACGTGCAGCTGCATGACTGGGAGCTTGAGAGCATCTGGGTCATGGAGGAGTGGGGATCCAGCTAGGACAGGTGGCCAACCATTGATGTTATCTGGCCTTTATTAATTTGCTATAGATGTCATGTCCTTTGCCATGGTGTCAGTGTGTTCATCTGGTGTAAAGGGACCAGTCAAAATCATTGGCTCCAAGTGGAAAGAGTCAATTATATTCTGCTTTTTAAGGATGGGAATGGAGTTAGAAGACAAAAAGAACAAAGAAAAAAGCAAAAGTAAGGCAAGCAAACAAAAATCCCCAAAACAGGATGGAGGTTGCTGGCTAATGAAGGATGCCGTTCTCTCCCCCATCTATTTTTATCTTGTCTTTCACCTCTCTGATAAAACACTGATAAACTACTTCCTGTCTGGATTGTTGGAATAAAATGGTCTCTGGCTCTACCCCCAACTCCCACTGCATCCTCCACTTATCTAGTCCTTCAGGGTGCTTTGCTAGCACAGTGGACTGGTCACATTGTCCCCCTTTCATGGCTCCCTACTGGGTAAAGCACAAGGGCCCTAGCATGGCATGCAAGGCCTTTCATGATCCCGTGTTAACCCTCCCTTTTAGCCTCTTCTTGAAGTAATTCCATTCCTTCCATATGGAATCATAGACTGTCAGAGCTGAAATAAATTTGGAGATCACCTAGTTCTTTTTCTTGCTTTAAAAATTGAAGGATTTTTCTTGATAAAATCTCATCTGAAACATCGAAAGGGCAGAATCTGCTTAGGTGAAGGAGTTATGGTGGTAGTGATGGGACCCAGAGGCTCACTCTTGCTTGGACTCCTTTTAATCTCTTTCTTCCAAAACCTGCGGTGGCCTCTGAATTTATAGAGCGACTGCAGGGCTTGGTGGAGATGCTTGATAATCATTGATTTTATCCAGTTCTCTCCTATTACAGAGAGGTTGGGTTGCTTGCCCAGGGTCTTTGAGCTGGCATATTGCATAGTTAGTTCTCTGAGATCCAGGGTAGTGACCTTGTCTTCATGTCTTCCCATTCCACCCCCAATGTTCCTGCTCTGATTTAGATTGTAAACTCCTTTGAAGTGTTATTCAATTGCATCTCCAGGCAAAGTTATTTCCATAAGGAGCAACTAAAGGAAGGTGCCAAGTAACCTTGGCTGGGTATCTCTTTCTCAATCACTTGGTCTTTAAGGTCTTGAGGATGTGGGCAGCCCAATAGCCAGACTGCTTTGCAATGTCATCAAAACCCACAAAATCCCAATAGGGAGTCTTTTCTTTTTTGAGGGTTTATTGATTAGCTCCTTGAAATATCCTCCTACTCTTAGGGAATATTTTCCTCCCAAATAAACTTCTTGACACAGGATCAGATTTACCTTTAGAATGCCATCTCTGCTGGTTTATTTAGCTTTCACATCATTCTGAGGAACCCTACTCCAGCATCTAGGAATCATAAAGTTGGAGAAGCTGCCTCTTTTCCCCCATCTCACACGATGTCCTTCGGCATCTCTGGCCTATCCAGTTTCTGGTAGAATTTGCTCAGAACTGACTTTGTTCCAGTTGCTGTGCTGGATGGGAGGACTCAGATCCTGGGGAGTAAAACGAGTGTTCCAGTTCTTGGCCAGCTGATTATATTTGGTGTAATAAACAGGACAGGGGAGGCTGAGCTTATCTGGGAATAAATTTGGTGCTCAACTTGAAGCTCTTAAAATGACCTTCCTGAATAAATGCTGCTGCTGCTGCTGCTGCTGCTGCTGGTGATGGTGATGATGGTGATAATAACAGCTAATATTAATTTTGCATTGACTATGTACTAGGCCTCGTGCTAAGTAGTTTACATAGATGATCATTTAAAAAATCCTTATGAAAATCCTATGAAGCAGGTTCATTTTATAGGTGAAAAAAACAGAAGCTCAGAGAATCTAGGTAATTGCCCATGGTCACACTGCCAGAAAATGGCGAAGCCACCAAAGAGAGGCACTTAATTACGACTCTGTGTATGACACTATTTCAATGTTAAAGTCAAGAAAATAGCACACAGAGTGAAAGAAACGACAGCTGAAAGTTGAGCTCTGTCGGAGTCCAAGGAAGAATGTGGTTTCTTGAGAACCCTACTGTACCCCCACTCTTTGGGAATGGCCACCGGGGACAGACTGGACAACTGAACAAGGTAACCCCCACCCTCACCCAGAGCTTATTGGTTGAGAGGTAGATACCCGACCATGGGGTGGTCAATTAATTGACTGATTAGCAACTTATCAGTCTCTCCCTGCAAATTTGAAATGAGATGTGGGAATTGGAGTAAGTTGGTCTTGGGCCCTTGGCCCAAATGTTGAGTCAGAGTAGAAAAGAAAACTGAAGTCTGCTTTCCTGTTTGCTTATTTCTGTCTTGTTCAGACTGCTCTTGTTCTGAGAACTGGATGAAGAAGGAAAGGGGAACAGGCTTTGAAACAGAGAAGAGATTGGTGACATTTTACTCCATCCCAGGGTGACTATGATTTTGCCAGGTGACCTTAGAAATACTAAGAAACCCAAAGCCAGGGAAGCTGTGACTTGGCTACCCAACCAGTGGGTGGCGGCAGTGGCCTAGAGCTCAGGTTCTACTTCCCACCCAGGGGAGAAGGGACTTTAGGAAAGGAAAGGGAAGGTTGTGTTTCACATTTTCATCGGGCATTTAGAAGGGAACAATCTGCTTCAAAGAGAGAAGCCTGGATTGTATTTTGCCCTGAACACATGAAGGAAAATTACTAGATCCACTCCAAATGTGAATGTTTCATAGCAATCATTATATTTCTGTCCGATTTACCTGTAGGGCTAGGGTTATGCATATCTGGGTTTAAAAGCAAATTTATCATGTTTCTTTAGAATTCATGAAGGTGTCCCTCCCTAAAAACTGGGGTGGAGAGGGAAGAAAAGGAGGCCGGGATAAAGCAATGACTTCAAGCTGAGCAGAGAGGGATTCCCTCCTTGCATTTTTGGTGAGAACTGCATACACACCCTGAGAAATGTACTTTGTCCAGTTACAGGTTATTTTTCTCCCTCATTGATTATGTCGGATACAAGAAACTCTGTTTATGATGCACCGTGAGACTGTTACTCTCTGTGTAATACAATCATCATTAAACACCGGCTTTAGGAAAGCTGCAATCGTTGTTTTGATTGTGGTTACTATGGCAACAAGTGGCCCATTGACCCTGAGTGTCTCGTGTGATGCTCACAGTATTTCCTGGTTCTTCTGTTACATCGTTACATGCAAGTAGCAAGTTACATGTCCAGTAGCTCAAGTCAGAGTTGTGACATGCCCACACATAATCAGGGAAAGGCAGTGAGGGAGAGGAGAGTCTTCTCATGGACGGGGAAAGGGGTGAGGTTGGATGGCTGCTGTCAACAGACGAAGAAAGTCCTCTGAGGCCAAATAAATCCTGTCCCTGTTGTACCTCTGCTTTGCTACCTTCTCCCAGGCCAGACTCACTGACTTTACATCTTCCAACTGACCTCTGCTCAGGCCTTAGATCCCTTTGGACTTGAGTAAACAGCCCCAGCCCCTTGGAGATCTCTTTTTGTGTCTTACACTCCTGTTCCAATCAAATGTCTGGGCCTATAGGCCTTTTGCAAGACCTGGAACCTTGGTCCAGCCTGGGACCCAGTTGCCTCTTGGGGATAGGGACCTGATGACCTCTCGCCACCACTTCTCTCATACAGTATCAACTGCTCCAGCCTGGTCTTTCAAGTGTCCCCTGCCCCTGTGACACTCTGCCCCTTACTAGCATACCGTATGTATGTTTGCCTGGGACTCCTACCATCTACTGAGCCTCAGTCTTTTGGACACTATGCTTTGTTTATGCCTTGACTACATGCTGGAATGCCCACTGTTATCCGGGCCTTTCCCCTCCAGAATCTTGCCTAGTCTTTATAGGTTTAGCTGGAACCCAGTTCTGGCTTTTCTCTGCTTCCAGTCTTTTAGCCAGCATCAGACACAACTTGTTTGTCTTTTCTTTTCTTTTCATTTTTTTTGCGGTACGCGGGCCTCTCACTGTTGTGGCCTCTGCCGTTCTGGAGCACAGGCTCCGGATGCGCAGGCTCAGTGGCCATGGCTCACGGGCCCAGCCGCTCCGCGGTGTGTGGGATCTTCCCGGATTGGGGCACGAACCCGTGTCCCCTGCATCGGCAGGTGGACTCTCAACCACTGCGCCACCAGGGAAGCCCTGTTTGTCTTTTCTGAAGTAGGACAGTGGACGAGTGGGACAATTCTCGAGTCACGTTCTGGCCTGGGGGTAGCTGTGAAAATTTATCTTGTTTCATTGGCACTTTCTGCTGGCTTTTAAAGAATGCACAAATGATGCAGACTGAGCCACAAGTGAGAGCCACAGGGAGGCAAATCCCTGTCCTCCTTTTTGTTTTAGGGTCCAGTGACTCCATTCTCTGACTTTGCAGAATCAAACCTTTGCAGAATCATATCTTTGCACAAAAAGCCTTACTGCTTCCTTTTGGTTTCCAAAATGAAGTTCAACATTTATCCAAATAAAACCTCCCTTGGTCTGTCCTCAGCTTGCCTCTCCAGCCTGTGAAACTGGTTTATAGGACGACTAAATACAGTTTGGTGCAATCAGGAAATGGTTTATTTTTCTACCACCGGTGCTTCAAAGGTGCCCCATCAGTGCTCATTCTCCTACCCTGTCCAGCGACTTGGGACAGATCCCATTGCTTGATGGTCACTTTAAGCCATAAGAGATGGTCTCATTTTCAAGTCTTAAAAGCCCAGTCCAAATCTTAATTTAAATCTGCATCCCAATTCAAAACTTATCTCTTCCTTCACACAGCCATCAGCTCAGGCTTAGCTGAAGCTTGGGGACCCACTTAGTGGCATTCTGGCCACACTGGCTCCTGATAGATTGCAGAACTCATCAGCCACATTTCATTTCATTTATTTATTTATTTATTTATTTTATATTTGGTGTGTTGGGTATTCATTTCTGTGTGCAGGCTTTCTTTAGTTGCAGCGAGCGGGAGCTACTTTTCATTGCGATACACAGGCTTCTCGTTGTGGTGGCTTCTCTTGTTGTGGAGCATGGGCTGTAGGTGCACCGGCTTCAGCAGTTGTGGTGTGGGGGCTCAGTAGTTGTGGATCGCGGGCTCTAGAGTGCAGGCTCAGCATGGGCTTAGTTGCTCCAGGGCATGTGGGATCTTCCCAGACCAGGATTTGAAGCTGTGTCCCCTGCATTGGCAGGTGGATTCTTAAACACTGCACCACCAGGGAAGACCCATGTTTCCTTTTAGAGCCTGCTCCTCTCTTGTCTTTGCCCGACCAAGTACATACTCAGATCTGGTCACATGGCTGGTTCTGTCTCAGCCGTCAGCTCTCAGCTTCAGTGTCCTGCCTTAAAAGGACACATTTTTACTGCCCTGTCTGAATTGTGCCCTTGCTCCAGTTTCTATACATAGTAATTGCTCTGAGCTGTTTTCACTATTTTAATTCGTTTGTTAAATTATTTTTTTTTGGTTAGCTGAACTGTGATCTGCTTTTTGCCATAGTAATGTTAACCCCAAGAGGGCAGAGACTGTGTTTGTCTTGATTAGAGTTATATATCCATAGCCTAACTCTATGTCTGTCACACTGTAGGCACTCAAAAAATATTTGTTTAATTAGTAATAAATTTCTATTTATTTTTATTTACTTACTTTTTTACATTTTGGCTGTGCCGCACAGCATGTGGGATCTTACTTCCCCAACCAGGGATCAAACCCTCACCCCCTGTAGTGGAAGCATGGAGCCTTAACCACTGGACTGCCAAGGAAGTCACAGTAATGAATTTTTGTTTAAAATCAAATTCTAATATTTTACCTCATGGCCAAATAATAGATTTGGAAGATATGAAATTGCTGACACGTGACCTTTTTTTGGCCTGGAAGAAGGGCAGTTTCATATGGTTCATCCTAATATTTGAAACATTTCCATCAAAGTCAACAGAAAGATCAAGTTGGTTGTTGTCATTAACGTATTACATTTTCCTGGAAATTTAGTTTTGGTCAACATAATAAAATGAGAAAAAAAAACAGGTATAATATTGGAAATACTAGTTGCAGAGGATAAAATTGCCTATCTGCAGAACCAACAACAATTAACTGAAAAATTAAGAGTTTCAATAAAAATTAAGGGTCCTAATAAATGTGTTCAGTTAAGATGGCCATACAAAATATACCCAACTAGAAAATAACAATTATGAGTGAGGTAAAAGAAAATATATAATTCATAATAGCAACAGTAAGATAATAACAACACTATGAGACTTTCTCTCCCCCAAATCCTAGAAATTCAGGAATATATGTGATCCCATATGAAGAAAGCTAAAACTTTCCAGAGAATCCTTAAAGAAAACTTGGTAAATGGAATGACACATACATTTCAGGGTGGGAAAGCTCAATATTATGAAAATTCCAGTTCTCTCCATAATTAATGTCAACATTTATTTTCATTTCAATCCAACTTCTAATAGAAGTTTGGGGGCATCTTGACAAAAACAAATACCAGGATCATCTGAGAGAAAAAAAAGCCAGATCATTCAAGAGTCTTCTGAAAAAAGAAGAGAAATGTGTAGGAAAATTCCATGCCTGATAGTAAAACAAACTATCATGCTACAATAACCAAAACTGTGTGACAGTGGCCCATGAATAAGCTGACATATAAATGAAATGGAAGAGAACTCACAACGCCAAATCAATTTTACACGGTAACTTAGTGTATACTACAGGTGGCACACAAATCCAGAGGAGAGAGAAGATGTGCTCTAAAAACCATTTTGGGATAACTAGCTATCATTAAGAAAAAAAAATCTCCCACTTACACCAAAATAAATTTCAGGAATTAACTTAAATGTGTCTATACATGTTATTAATCTGTAAATACCTTAGAAGAAAACATGAGAGGCTAGATTTATTCAATCTTAGGTAGGAAAGGGCTTTCTAAGCAAATAAACTAAATATAAAACTCCAAAGAAAAAATTGTTAAGCATTTTAATATATTAACAAAAAAAAACAATTTTGTTTATAAAAAACATCACAATATTGAAAAGGAGCTGTCCAACTGGGAAAATATTTTTAACATAAATGATAGAAAAAGTAACTAAAATTCTTAATATATAAAGGGCTTTAAAAATCAAAATAAAAAGACAAAAAACACAGTTCAAATGGGCACAAGACATAAATAGGCAAGTCATAAGATGAGAAATATAGAGAATGAGCCTGTATACGAAGGTCAAATTAACCAATGCAGGAGCTGCCCTACCTCAGTTATTCTTGCTATGTGAAATAATGCACATTTAAGCCATTTTGAGTGGAGGGTTTTTTTGTTTGTTTGTCTTTTTGTTGTTGTTTTTATTTGCAACCCTTCCTGATCCATAATTTGGTACCAGGAGTAGACTATTGTAAGTAATTGACCTAAAATGTGGAAGTGACTAAATAGTGGAGGAAGTATACTGGGTTGACATGACCCAACTATTTAAGGTTGAGAAGTTGGTGACTCTTGTTATATCACCATGAAACTTTTTCTTAACCTCTCACCTTAGGATTTTGCCTGTATGCCTTTGGAGGTATGGTACTGGGGGAATGGTAAGAACAACTCAGGATGTTGGCACAGGTGGCCTCATTCTATCCGTCTTCAATAAGATTCTATAAGAAAGGAGGCTCATCTGAATGTAGAAAGGGAAGAAAATGCAGCTTTGCCAGGTGAAGTTCTTTCTGCCTATGGCCTGTGATACAGTCCCATAATTTGAAGTCTTTGCAATGAAAAAAGCTGAATGTTGTATTCCAAAGCTAATATCAGCCAGGCAGGGAGGTGGGAGAGTTAGCAGGAGAGAACTGATGTGATTTGGGGAAATCAAGCCTTATTTCTTTCCCCCAAATTTTCCTTTCATTTTAATTAATTAATTGTTTGTTTGTTTGTTTATTGATTGTATTTTTAATATATGTCTTCATTTATTTATTTGTTTTACAGTAGGTCCTTGTTGGTTGATTAGATTGGGAGTTTGGGATTGACATGTACACACTGCTCTATTTAAAACAGATAACCAACAAGGTCCTTTACTTTAAAACACAAAGCAAAACAAAACACTTTGAGTTGGATTTTTATTTTACTTGAAGTTGAAAACATCCTAAATGATTTAAAAAATAGCAAAATAATAGAAACAAACAAGTTGTCCAATAATGTGGGCTTAGTTAAACAATGAGGGGTTAGTTAAACCCTTCACACAATGGGATATCATGCAATGTTCCTAATATTTAATGTGAAAAAATTAGGTTGAAATACTGTTGAACAGGGTGGGGACTAGAGAGGGATCTTTTGGCATAATCAGTGTCATGATCATTACTGTTTAATGAACAGTTGCTAAGTACCAGTTACTGTCCTAAGGGCTTTATGTGCATTACGTCATTCAGTTTGTCCAACTGCACTCTGAGGAAGATACTGTTCTTACTCCCTTAACAGATGAGGAAACTGAAGCTGAGGTTTTATAACTTGCTCAGGTGAATGGTAGAACAAACAATTCAAGCACAGATCTGCTTCATTCTAGAGCCTGGGCTTAAAACTAAGCTATTTTGGGGGACTTCCCTAGTGGTCTAGTGGGTAAGACTCCGTGCTCCCAATGCAGGGGGCCTGGGTTCGATCCCTGTCAGAGAACTAGATCCCCCATGCATGCCGCAACTAAGAAGCCTGCATGCCATAACTAAGAAGCCCACATGCCCCAACTAAAAGATCCTGCATGCCGAAACAAAGATCCGGTGCAGCCAAAATAAATAAATAAAATAAATAATAAAAAAATAAATATTAAAATAAAACTCAGCTATTTTTTGCTTTCTCTATCTCTCTTGCTGTGGTATCTAGTCAGTTTCCAAATTCTATCAATTCTGTATTTAAAATTTATTTTATTTCAATCCTTTCCTTTTATGTCCAATTATACCAGCCTAGTTCAAGCCCTTTTTATTTTTAGCTTGAACAGTTATAGCAGTCATTTAACTTATTTCCTTCCTCTATTTATTTTCTGTTGCCCACACAATGAATTCATTTTATCTATCACTTCTGGATTAATCTTTGAAACATTTCACTTTAATTGTGATTAAAACAAAACTGTCTTCACTAAATACCTGCTCAAAAAGTCTCTGGGGACTTGTGAATGTTTACCAAAGTCTAAATTCATTGACTTGGCATTCAAGTCTATCCACAATCCCAGCCTGCTTTTTCAACTTTATCTTCCATTATTCCTCTAAATCAGGGGTCAGCAAACTAAGTCCTCGTCCTGTTTTTGTAAATAAAGTTTTATTGGAATAGAGCCATGCCTGTTCATTTACATGTTATCTATGGTGGTTGTGATGGAGACTGTATGGCCCACAAAACCTAAAATATTTAGTATCTGGTCTTTTACAGAGCAAGTTTGCCTATCCCTGCTCTAGATGAACCCTTTGCTCTAACCAAATGGATCTACTCTTCATCTCTATCTTAAATAATTTTTGGAACAAAATAGGATAGGTTAAAAAGCGTTCAGTGTTTTCTGAATACCACGTGGACTTTCTTACCTACCATGTCTTTTAAAAATGCTTTCTCATTCAATGAGTGAATGGTTAAACAAATAAATTCCATGGTACGTTTATACTATGGGATACTACTCAACAATAAAAAGGAGCAAACTAACCCTTCAATGCTTAATCAAAGTTGTATTGCTACCTGTTCATGTATTAAGACTTTTTTTTTTTTTTTTTTTTTTTTTTTGCGGTACGCGGGCCTCTCAGTGTTGTGGTCTCTCCCATTGTGGAGCACAGGCTCCGGACGCTCAGGCTCAGCAGCCATGGCTCACGGGCCCAGCTGCTCCGCAGCATGTGGGATCCTCCTCGACTGGGGCATGAACCCGTGTCCCCTGCATCGGCAGGAGGACTCTCAACCACTGCGCCACCTGGGAATCCCAAGACTTTTTTGATTAATATGGAGAAGTTCATCTCTGAACTCTTCCTCTGAACTACCTGCCACTGTCTCACACACCTTAAAATTTTTTTGTACCATTCACGCATGTCTGTTTTATCTTTTCTGATCAAATTTCTCATTCTTTAGGACTTTTTAGGATATAGACATTTGTAGGTCATTTCCCCCCATTGTATTCACACAGCAAACCAGTGAGGGTAGGCAGTGATGGGCTTATAATTGACATTTTTTGGTGGAAGAAGCTAAGGTGTTCTAAGGTTCTGTGATTTGCCAGTTGTCACAAGGCTGGTCTTTGGAATCCCCAAATTTAGTGCTGGTCTTTTTTTGCCATCTTCCTGAGAGCAGCAGTCCAGTAGCTTGCACAGTTGTATTGCTAGTACAGTTCTGGCATTGGGAAGCAATCAGTGAACCACAGATCAGTAGATCTCAAAGTATGGTCCCTACACCAGTATCCCTAAAGTCCCCTGGCAACTGTTAGAAATGCAAATCCTCGGAC
Organism: Inia geoffrensis; assembly: GCA_036417435.1. NCBI lineage: Eukaryota > Metazoa > Chordata > Mammalia > Artiodactyla > Iniidae > Inia > Inia geoffrensis. The sequence continues at coordinate 61,840,548 of CM070920.1, forward strand.
CCACCCAAAACCTACTGAATCAGACATTGTAGGGTGGGGCCCAGCAACCTGTGTTTTAACAAGTCCTCTAGGTGATTCTGATGCCGGCTCAAGCTTGAGAAGCACTGGCCTTGGTAATCATGAGACATACCTCCTGCTTTTTTCTAAGTCTGAATTGGTACTGCATGGTGGAAGGCAGGAACACCCCGACACCCCTTTCAATGATCATTTCTCATGCAGCTAACTGACAGCAAGGATAGCAAGGGAGGTCAGTTCACCAAAATGTTGCAATTGCGTGTGCATTTTCTGAAATTAAATTAATGAAGCCTTTGTCTTTCAACATAGGATCAAAGGCCAGAAATCCCTTCTTATGTTACCTTGGATTTCCACCCAATTAAATAACCTTTACCTTCCCACAGGAGAATGAGGTAGATTAGTTAGGGCTTCAGTAGGGGTAGAATTCATAGTATGCTTTTCTCACAGATGAAATTAATAAATGAATGAATAAATGAATGAATCCACTTGAACATCACCTATGCAGTATCTAGTATTGAGCAAGCACTGGAGTAGTCTTTATTAATAGAGGACACAAACAGGTAGACATATACTTACAATATAATATCATATGGACAATAACAATTAAGCACAAAATATGAAGTGATATGGAGAAGGGAATAGTGGCCTGTGTATGCATGCTTTTGTGCACATGCATGCATGTGTGTGTGTGTGCATGCATGTGCATATGTGTGTGTGTCTTGTGTAAGGTAGGATGGGTTCAGGGAGAGGTGTTTAGGATTTCACAAAGCAGGACATTCTTGAGCTGGATTTTAAGATCAATCAGCTCAGCAGGAAGACAAGGAAGAGAAGAAGATTCCAGGCACACTGAATAGAATGTGTAAATGCAAAGGGGCGTGAAATAGCATGAATAGCAAATAGGGAGCCACGAGTGGTTTGGTGTTGGTGCAATCCAGAGTGTTTAGGAACAGCTGACAATGAGGCCAAATAAGGAGTCAGGAGGCAGATTATGCTAAGAATGAGCACTATTCCCTTCTCATCACTTCATACTTGTGCTTAATTTTGTTATTGCCCATAACAGAATTGTATGTTATTACAATATAATAAGATTATATTGTAAGTATATGTCTACCTGCTTGCATCTTCTATTAATAAACACCATTCCAGTGCCTTCTCAGTACTAGACACTGCGTAGATGATGGCAAGGACAGAAAGGTAGACAGGACATGTTAAAGGCTCTCAGAGCCCTTGCAAAAAAGAAACCCATTTAATTTTATTAAAATGTTCACATTTGCACGATTATAGAAATCTTTTTTTCAAAGACACTGTACCCAGTGTTTCATGATGTGTACACTTTGGGAGACCCTAGCTGATGGATCAAAAGCTAACTCATTAGCAGCACATTCATAGCATGATCTGCATCCTGACTCCTTCCTGCTGTGTGTGTTTAGAAAATCAAATATGGGGATCCAAAAGGCGTAGGAAGTTTTCTGATGAGCCTCCTCAACATATAAAGTTCCCCCAAAATGGACTTTGGACACTGCCACTCTGCAATTTGTGGCCTAGTTGCTGAGGGTACATTCCTTTCCTCAGAAGCCCATGTGTAATGCAATGTGTGGTCATCTGTATTTTAGCTAGTTCTTCTCGCAGTTAGAAGAGGCTGAAGGTCCAGGAGAAGAGAGCTGTCCTCCAGGCCATGCCCTACCAGGATGGACGACAGTGTCTTATTCTATTTGGGCTTCTATAACAGAACACCATAGAATGGGTGGCTTGTGACCAACAGAAATTTTATTTGTTATAGTTCTAGATGCTAGAAGTCCAAGATCAAGGTATCAGCAGATTCTGTGTCTCGTGAAAGCCTCCTTCCTGGTTCACAGGTGGCTATCTTCTTGCTGTGTCCTCATATGGTAGAATAAGCAAGGATGCTCTCTGTAGTCTCTTTTATAAGGGTGCTAATCCTATTCATGAGGGCTTCACCCTCATGACCTAATTATACCTCTTGTAGGCCCCACCTCCAAGTACCAACATATTGGCAGTTAGGATTTAACATGTGAATTTTGGGGGGGACACAAACATTCAGTCTATGGCAAACCGACTCCTCACCCAATAGACAAGGCTCTGCACTGCAGGATATTGGGGCATCTGTGGCTCTCCTCACAGCATGGTGCTCGAGGCCTGTAGAGAAATGCATTCTAGCCTTTCCTCTCAGGCTTGTGTGAGCTGGCCTAAGGGTACTGTTTGCAGGAAAAATGTTATGCCAAGCACCCTTGAGAGAAAATAAAGTCATTGCTTGCCTGAGAGTGATTTATTCATTCATTAATAACATATCTCCTATCTTTCCAATGATAAATTAGGTCCTTACGGCAAATGTTTTTGTTCCTAACCTGGCTCAAAGGAGAGGGCTGTACATCACTAACAGGCTGTCAGTTTTCCTGGTGTTCATGTTGGGTCAACTGACAAAGCCTTCAAACTCATCATTAGCTGAAGTGTGTTTGAACTTTATTCTTGGGCTGTCTAATTGTCATACGATATGAAGCAGACCTCTAGAACAGGTTGCTTTATAACTAGCAGTGTAGCCTTTGCGGGAGGTACAATATGCAAAAGAAATTATGTGAGAAAAAAATCTAACACTTCTATTGAAGTTACTACCCAAGGCCTAGATATAGGTGTTGTAAAATGAAATCTGAGGTCATAAACATGCTTCACACATCTGGAACCTTGCCTGTGGAAGATATTCTAAGACTTGAGATGCTATATTAAAGCAAGCATTAATTGAATACCTATTAAGTGTTAGTAGGCTTTTTCACACTTTACCTCATTACAGCAACCTTGTTAGCTGACGTTATTTATTATTATGAATTTACAAAGTAAATAGCTTGAACAAAGTTAAGATTCAAACTTCAGCTTTCTGACACGGAATCTAATCACTTTCTGAGCTCTTACTGCTGCCACTACAAGCCAAGTATATCAAAGAATTTACTAGGAACACCAAATAGTTTCACTGGGCCAGAGGAAGGATTCTAGTTTCTCAGCATTCATGAGAAAAACTCTTTGTCCTATTTGGGTGGACTGGTGGAGGGCTCTGAGCTGAGCCTGGGAGCTGAGTTTTAGAATAATGCTCTGCATCCAGTGGATGCTTTTGAAATGAACGCTGAGTGACATGGCTATTTAAAATTCAGTTATTGATTGGGTTATGACCCTTAATTCTCCTCTGATATCTTTTCTTACTTCTGTGGTAGAAGATAAAGAACCAGGATTTTTAAAGTCCTGCCATTTAGCTAAGAGAAGCAATCTTCTTTCAAGTAATTTACCTAATTTGTATTGTCATTAGAAATCAATGAAATGATTTCTTCCTTTCTTAGATGGACTGTTTACATTTCTGCCTACATTACCCATCAACTTCCTCACTGGGGTACCCTTGTGCCTCCACCTTCCTGGCTCCTGTGGTTGGGTGGGGTATGTGGCCACTTCTGGCCCAGTGGGTTGGGGGTGGGAATGATATGTGTCACTTGTACATCAGAGCATTTAATTGTTGGTGCTAGAGTCTCTAGAGCAATGACTTCCAATGTTCTTGAAGATGCTGGCTGATCTCTTGCTCATCTTGGGTCCCTGAGTGATTTTGTTGAGGAGAGAGCTTTTCTGACGTCCTGTGATCAACTTGTACTCTGAACCAGAAAGAAACATTTATTGTCTTAAGACACTGAGATCCTGGGTTTTTTGTTATCACAATAATCTAGACTATCTTGATAGATACAAGAATCGTTTACTGAATGGAAACTTACAGTAAACTTCTAGTTTCTGTTCTCACCACTGTAAGTCCTAATAAATCTTACTACATTGTAAATCCTCATAGATTCTTTTTAGTTCTTATTCATTTGTGTAATTATATTGCGTTTGGCCTGCTGACTTCTAGGGCCCTATTTTGCCCACACCTCACCTTTTTTTTTTTTTAAACAAATTCATCTGCTTATGTGATTTCAACTACTACCTATATTTATAGCGAAACAGCATGATGTATGTGAAAGAATACTAGATTTGAAGATAGATAGGCCTGAATTTCGGTTCTGACTCTATCACTTCATAGAGACCTTGTTAAACTGCTTAAACTGTCTCAGTTCTCTCATCTGTACAGTGGGGGTGATGATGACAGTCATGCCTGTTTCACCAGGTCACCTGTGAGAATCAGATGAGAGAGCAACTTTGGTAAACTGTAAAGAATTATTCACATGGGAGGAAGTATTTTAGCGGAACTCTGAACCTCCATCCAGCAAAGCTTCTTCCCTGAACTTCCTCATGTTCAAGATCTACCTTGCATGGCTGTGTCCTCATTAAGATGACCTGCCTCCACATCCGTGCTCATCTACTTTGTTGTGGCTGCATTTTCATCATCAGCTGTTTGTCCCCAGGGCCCACCCCACCCTCTCTCCCTATGGCCAACCACATCTTTATTTTTCTGTCACTTTTTCCTGATGATTCACCTTCAACAGGCTTCCTGTATCTCACCTGTTTCAACCTGGTAACCATCTCTAGGCAGTGCCCTAAAGGCTTATGCTGCAATTGCAACAGCCAAACTCAGATGTACATCTCCTTCTGAAACGGAACAGGACCCTGTGGTCCTTGCCCTGTCCCCTATGTCCTCAGCCTGCCTTTTGTCTGTGGAAAAACTTTAGCCAAAGAATAAGTTTAATCAGAGAAGTGAGAAAATGCAGAAACAGAGGAAAACAGTCAAAGGAGACCAAATAATAATAGTTTAGTCATTAAGTATAGTCAAGGACCTTTAGTTTCTCCTTAAGGGCTACAGATAATATTCTGAGCCATATCCTGTGAGCTATCTTATAGATACTGAAACTGCCACCAGGTGAAAGCAGTTAATGCATCTACATGATGACCAGGCTGTAGCCATAACATAAACTGCCACAGTTCTGAGAATTGGCCTCAAAGAAATGGAAACAAACCGACCCTGGAACTGAAAATTAACTGTACCTAACACAATCAAGATGACACTGGTCAGACCACCAATGACCAATATCAAGATGACTGTCAGAGCTGAGTGTATTGTTTCTGCATGTAGCCCCCTCACTCTGTCTATAAAAGCTCTTGTCCCCTGATTGTCAGGCCCTCCATTGTCCAAAGGAGTCAGCCTTTGGACAGGCATTCACCCTCTCCCCACCCTGGTTGCTGGCATCCAAAATAAAGCAAACTTTCCTTTCCACCAGCCTGGCCTCTTTATTGGCTTCTGAACGGTGAGCAGCCGGGCCCCACTTTCGGTTACTCTTCAAGTTCTCACTCCTTTGACCCAACTTACTCCCAGCAGTGAAAACAAATTTCCCTGAGCCTCACATAACTTGTGTCACTTCACTCCTGAGATTAAACACTGGTTCCCAGGTGCCTCTTTAAAATAAGATGCACATGTGTGCACACACAATTTTTGTGGCTATTACAAGAGTGACTGATGCTTGATGTGCCAAAACACAGAAAAGCAGATGGAAAAATAAACAGATCACATATTAGCAAGTCACTTTAAGATAATCACTAAAAGCATTTCCATCTTTTCTATGCTTCTATATTTTATAAAAAATGCTATCAAATAGTATGAAACATAGTGTTTCATACCTAGCTTTTTTCCCTTAGTAATATATTCTGAACTTTTTTTTTAGGTCATTAGGTAGACTAATTCAGTGAATCAATGGCTCCACTGCAGTCAATTGAATAGATTTACCATAACTGACATTTCAAACAATTGAAAAGCATTGATTGTTTTCTATTTTAAATAACACTATAAAATATATTCCTATGCATGTATCCTGTGTACACTTATATTTTATACTTTTTTGGGGAAGGGGTAATTAATCTGTACAGATAGAATTGCTTGGCTGAAGTGTATATGCGTTTTAAGATTTCTGAGATATGTTGCTAATTGCCTTTCAAAAAGTGTGTACCAATTTATGTTTTGAGAAGGGCAGAAGAGTGTGAATATCCAAACACTATCAGTGAGTTATAGTCTTTGCTAACTTTATGGCAAACATACCCCATTTTGAGCTTTTAATTTGAATGGTTTTGATTAATAGTAAAGTTGAATATTTGATCATATATTTACCAACTGTATTTCTTCTTTTGAAGACTGACTCCATATAGTTTCCTCATTTTTATAATGTAGGGCTAATCCTTTTCTCATTGCATTATAAAATCTCTTCAATGAATTAAAGATGTTCCTTACCTATCATATGTTTTATTTAAGTTTTCTATTTTGTCATTTCCTTTTTTTTCTTACAGTATGAAAGTTCTTTATTTTCAAATGGTTCAGTGTATCAGTATTTCCCTTTAAGTTATCAGACTTTGTTATTATATTCAGGAGGAATATATATTTATACATATATATATTTGTATTTCTTTTATGATTTATTTTAAAACGTTAACTCTTGAATCCAACTGTAGTCTATTTTGGACTATGATGTAAGTAAAAGTGTGACTTAATTTACTTTCAAATAGTTAACCCATTAGTTCAAAATAATTTCCCAGGGGAAGTAAATGCTATCCTGTCATTTAATAAATTCTCATATAGGTATACTTGGGACCATTTTTTGAGCTTTCTATTCTGTTTCTTTGATCTAGCTTTCTCTTCTGGCACCTATACAGCAATATTTTATTTATTGTAGGTTTATAGTAAACTTAAAATCTGATAGAACAAGTTTATCCACATTATTCTTCTTTTTCAATAGTTTCTTATTGGTTATCATGCATTTATTTTTCTAGATGAACTTAGGAATTACTTTCTCAAGTTCCAACAATACCATGGTAATTTTTATGGAAAAAGTAGTAAGTCTGTAAATTAATGTGAAGGCTTACCACCTCTACAAAGTCTGACTTCCCATCCAGGAGCATGGAATTTCTCTCCATTTATTTAAATCTTCATCTATGCCTCATTGTAAAATTCTGAAATTTAGTAAGTTTTACTTAGGTTTCTTAGTGGTATTTTAATTTTTTTGGTTACTTAGTTTGATGAGATCTTTAAAAAAATTATATTTTCTAACTAGTCATTGCTGATTCCATTGAACTCTTTTTATTGGTTCTAAAATAAATTCTCAAAGCTGCAGACGTAGAGAATGGACTTGAGGACATGGGGAGGGGGAAGGGTAAGTTGGGATGAAGTGAGAGAGTGGCATGGACTTATATATACTACCAAATGTAAAATAGATAGCTAGTGGGAAGCAGCTGCATAGCACAGGGAGATCAGCTCTGTGCTTTGCGACCACCTAGACGGGTGGGATAGGGAGGGTGGGAGGGAGACTCAAGAGGGAGGAGATATGGAGATATGTGTATATGTATAGCTGATTCACTTTGTTATAAAGAAGAAACTAACACACCATTGTAAAGCAATTATACTCCAATAAAGATGTTTTTAAAAAAAAGAATCTCAAAAAAAAAATTCTCTTGGATTTTTGTATGAGTAAAATCTTAGCATCTGTAAATAATTATAACCTGATTTCCTCCTTTCAACTATTTCTACCTCTTATTTATTTTTCCTGTCTTATCACATTGATTAAAACTTCTAAAACAAAGTTAAAAATAGGAGTGGGGGTTGGCAGTTCCATCTTATCCCAAGTGTTTCCCAGTTAAGTAGATTACTGGCTGGTGCTTTCAGCTAGTTATCCTTTTTTCACCTTAAAGAAGTAAATTTAAGTTCCCAGTTTTTAAAAAAAGTCTTGGATGACTATTGAATTTTATCAAATGTCTTTTTGGCAGTTTTACAATGATCATATGTTTTTTCTCCTTTGTCCACATCAATAGATGTGATGAATTATGTTAATAGATTTCCTCATATTGAACTATCCTACATTCCTGGAATAAGCTCTACTTAGTCATTCTGTATTATTTTTCAAGTACACGGCTGGATTCGATTTGATAATATTTTATTTAGGAGTTCTGCTTCAATGTTTTTGAGATTGGCCTATGTAGTGGAATAACTGAGGACATGGAAAGGAGACGTGACCCATGAGCCCCACCCCCACCCCAGCAAACTGGGGGCTCGCGAATAAGCCAGAACTGCAAACAGTCCTGATTGCTTTGAGCCCCCCGCCCCTGGCAAACCGGGGGCATGCGAATAAGCCAGAACTGTGAACAGTCCTGAATGCTTTGAGCACCCCCCGCACCCCGGCAAACCGGGGGCCTGCGAAGAAGCATTGAGTGCTTTGGGCACTAATCCATGAGATGTCTTCAGTATAATCAGAATGGTGGGAATGCAAGGAAATGTCCTTGTGCTGCTTCAGTATAATCAAAATAATGGTGGGAACTTTGTGCTGCTTTTGCGCTCAAGGACGAAGCACGGCATGTTTTCAAGAAAGCTAACTATTGCTTGTATAATTAATAAAAACATAGGTTGCTGCTTTGGCATTTCTGAAGTGTTAAGAAAACAAGTCTTAAAATGTAAACCCAGATAATGCTTTAATAAAAGTTACCACAGCAGGATAGACGGCGCTGTTTTGCCTGAGCGAGCGGCAGCCCTCTACTGCTGTGCTTCGGCACAATTCATCTCGTGTGATGAGCTTACTTTCGGCCCTGTCATAAGATAAACTACAACAGGCCTATAGAGTTTTTTTGAGTGGATTATCTGTGCCAAGTTTTGATTTCAGGGTTTTTCTAGCTTTCAAAACTGATGGTCTTCATCTTGAATCCGTTAAGTAGCGTTCCTAACAGAGACATGTAGGCTCTAAGGATAGAGTGATGGAAAGAACACAGGACTGAGAAATAGAAGACAAAGTTTCAATTCCTGCCTCTGCCCCATTAGCTCTATAAATTTGGGCAAATTATTTCACCTTCCTAAACTTCAGTGTCTTTGTCTTTAAAATGGTAATTAAACCCATTTTCTGCCCCAAGTACCTTTTGTTGTGACAGTCCAGTCGAATGAGCAAATGAAAATGGAAATACTTTTCAGGGAAGAGAAACAACATTCATCGAGTACCTTTTACATGCAAGGTGCTGTGTGTAGCATTTTACATGAATTACGTCATTCCTGAGAGCCCTAACTATAATTCTCACATGCTCTAGTCACATTGAGGACTCTTTAGAGCCTTGCAGCAGTGGTCCTTGGCCAGCATTATCAGCATTACCCGGGGGCATGTTAGAAGTACTGAAATTCCAGCCTTACCACGGAAACAGAGTTCACATTTTCACAAGAACTGCAGGATGATTTACATTTACATTAAAGTTTGAGAAGCACTGGTGGCTTCTACATCATAATTGTACAGATTCCTCAGTATCAGGATAGAAATGCAAATGTAGCATTTACAAATAATTCCGATAATGATTCTTTTGTTCATGGTTCTGAGATTCTGGATGAGATGACTTCACCTTTGAAACTGTAAACGTTAGTTATTTAGAGCAAATATGAATATGCACACTAATTTCCAATCCAAAGTTGACTGTCCTTGGAACCTGAGTAAAACTGACCCATCCATTGTGAGTTATTTTCTAAAAAGTTCAAAATTAAAAAATAGTTTCAGTGCCTGCAGATGTACTTTTCCCTGGGGAGACTCAATCATACTGCATTCCCATCAATGTGAAGGAATTTTTCAGCTGATCCTAAGCAACCACAGACCTTTCACTGGGGTGAGGATTACTTTGTGATCATTTTCATCACAAAGATTACACTAGTCACTCCTCTAGCATGTTTTGGCTTCCACCAAGAGCAAAGAGCAGCATGCTCTAAGCTTCAGTACACACATTAATATATGTACATGCATGCACACACAGGCTTAGAGAACATCTAAGATTATGGCGGGAACTGAAACCATGGCTACCAAGAGATCAACAAGGACTCTCTCCATGGGAGTTCTGCAGGGATGTGTAATGCAATCAGGGCAATTGTTTGCAGGCTGTGGCTGGCAGTTGCCATGGAGACCGGCAGTTGGGTGAGGGAAACCCTCCTCAGTGACGTGGCCAACAGCTGTTTTATTCCACTGGGTCTTGCATTCAAGCAATTCTTTCACACCCTATGTGAGAGGGAAACACAGGTGTGTTTTTTGCTCAGCTAGGAAAGCAGAGGAGAAAGATATTCCTAATCATGGCATTCTTCCATGATGGATAAAGTATTTCTTTTGGTCAGAGTTTAAATGGACATTAAAAAAAAAAAAAAGCTATCTTTCATGTCAGGGATGCTATCATTTTAACCCAAAGTGTAGAACTTTCTGTGATTATAAAATAATTTCACTGTGTTAGAACTTCCTTCCCAGTTCAGATATTGTGTCTATACGTCTTTCTCCAGCTCCCTAGGGCAGAAATAATTGCTTCTGTGGATGTATGCACTCAGAAATTTGTCTATAAGTCTCATAACATTTTGTAAATTATATTGTAGGTTAGTTATAACCATCATCTCCACTTAACTAGTTCACCTCCGTCTGTTAGCACTTAGGTCTGGGTCCATGGCCTAATCAAGTAAACATAGCCACTGTGCCTAGAACAGTGCCCAACACAAAGCATATTCATGACTCTATTAATTAGGTATTGCTGTGTAACAAATTGCTACAAACTTAGCAGTTTAAAAAACACACATTTATTATCTCACAGTTTATGTGGGTTACCTGTTTGGCCTTGGCTTAGCTGGTTCCTTTGCCCAGAGTCTCATTAAACTGCAATCAAGGTGTTGGATGGGCTTCATTTTCATCTGGAGCCTCTACTGGGGAAGACTTTACTTCTAAGATTATCAAGTCATTGGCAGAATTCATTTCTTTGTAGCCTGTAGGAGCTGAGGGCCTCAGTTCTACAGGTTGCTGACAGTTCTGTATACATGGTCCTCTCCATAGGAAGTTCACAACATAGCAGCTTACTTCTTCAAGGCTAGTAGGAGGACAAGAGTGACTCTGGAGAGACAGAGTTTTATGTAGCACAATGTAATCCTGAGAGTGACATCCCATCACCTCTGCCACGTTCTATTGGTGAGAAGCAAGTCACCAGTCCTCCTCACACTCAGGGAGGGAATAATATAAGAGTGTGAGTGCCAGGAGTTAGGGATCACTTTAGGGTCTGTCTGTGATAATGACCCTTTGCAGTTTTTCCAATGAACTGGCCATTCAGCTGCACCAGAAACATGAATAGTCCATTTGAGCTTGTTAGGATGGGAAAGGAGATACCTACTCATCACAGAACTCTGTTATCATCTGTATTCTATTCTTGTGAGAACTGAGTTTCATCACATACAGTATGAGTCCATGTCTCTTATAAAAGGCTTTATTTTATTATAGTTGCCATTTTTGTATTTAGAAAAAAGTTACAAAATGTCCAACTGGGGTTGTAAATAAAACAAGTGTTTGAGAAGAGTTCTAAATGTTTTTACCAGATTCTGTGCAAAATTACCATGGCAGCCATGATTATAGAGAGTATAATTGACTGAGGCCCCCAGCTGCTCTGAAGTTCAGCACTCTATTCAGATCAAACTCTTTCTTCCCATGGGTTGTTCTCGGCCAGTGAAGAGCCTGGTAGAGATACTAAAATAGGCCTGTTGCTGCACGATGGGGTCTCTCTGATGGACCTCTTGGCCTTAGGACTCCCTTCAATGACCTGGCAAAACTTGCCTTAGGCCTGAATGGCAACCTGAGGTACTTCTATCCAGCCTTTCTTCTTCCCTCCTTCCCTCTCTCCTTCACTTAGGGCCATACCTACATCATGGCCAGATGAGTCTCCCAGCCTCCCGACTCCCTTGCCATTTTTTTTTTCCTCGCAGTTGTTTCTCGCAATACATTTCTGACATTTCTGATATAATCCCATCTTTATATCTACTTCTCAGATGACCCAGGCTAACATAGTTATTATTCAGTGCTATGTCTTTGACTAAAGTCCCTCCCTCTCAGCTGACTGCAGGAATGGCATGGGGAGAGGCTGGAAAGAACATGGACGTCAGATCTGGAAGACTTGAAGTAGAATATTGGTATTACCTGACTGACCTTGAGTGAGTCACAGTCTCTCTGAGGCTCATTTATTTCATCTGTAGAGTGGGAATAACATTAATAATAATGCATTTATGGTGGGGTTAAAATGAAATTGTGCCTAAAAACATAGCTCCCGGAACAGAGTAGGTGCTTAAAAAGTACTGTGTTGATACTTTGCAAGATATAGTAAAGCAGTGGTACTTTTTGTAAATTGAGAGGGTGTATTGCCATGAGATGCATCTTTCTGTAAACCTCATTAGTGTTTACAAGGTAATCTCTCAGGTACACAAGGAATATAGGGAGCACAGGATCCTTTTCAGGGCATCTTTGCGGGCAAGAATTTTAAAAGACCAGCTAAATCAACATCTTTTTGTGACACAAGCCCATGGAAGGCTGGGCAGGGATGGGAGAGTACAATGGGGTTTACAATCAGGGCAGTGGGAAGGAGGGCAGAGCCTGGGGAAGTCTGGAGGGATGGGGCCTGCAGGTCACCATGCCCCATTTTGGTTTAGCAGCAGAAGTCACAATAGGGGTGATGACTATGCTTCTCACAGGGGCTGGAGAGAAGCCATTCCTGGGGTCTTCTCCTCATTCCCTTTTCCAGTTTAACCTCTACTGTACCTTCCAGGTAGGATTTATGGCTAGATCTAGTGAGATTTCTGTGGTTTCCTTGAACTCCCTCACCCTTTTCCCTTCCTCAATTCTCAACTCACTTAAACTACCTTTACCAGGAAGCAGAGTCCTTCCTTCCACCCTTAGGTACAACCAGAAAAAGTGGAGAAGCCTTTGGGGGAAACATGTGACCCAGATTGCAGAATTAGTGTACATATATGTATTGTAGCTGAAAGCCTGGGTTTTGGACTCAAATGGTCTGGCTTTCAGTCCTTTGCTCCTCTTCCTTTGTGATCCTGGGCAAGCCACTCAGCCTCTCTGAGTCCGATTTCCCTCATCTGTAGAATGAGGTAATGGTCTTTTTCTCTTATGCTATGAGAACCGATGACCTCTTCCTGGGGCTGGCACATGGGATGGACTCAATAAATTGGCTCTTTTCTTTCCTTATATACAACACTGTTTAAAATGGCTTTTTCAGTTATCCTAATAAGCAATTTTGGTTCCTAATAGCAATATATAAAAAATGCTTGGAAGTTTACATGTGTTTGCTCATGTTGTGGCTTAGAGCTTTGGAAAGTGAGAAATGCAGATGAAGTGTGTGTCTGACAGTGAAGAGTAAATGGCCTTGGGCCTAGCTTCAGAAGTTGGCCTAAAGAGAAACACACTACTCTTATAAAAACAAGTTGGAAGCAAAAGCTTTCATATGTATGTTAGGGCCGTTCTGCAAGTGTAGGCCAAAAAGCTCTTTTAAGTGGTCACAGGAAAAAATTAAGGGAGAAGTGTAGCTAGAAGAAACCTTCTAGCTAGTACCATCCCACCTTCTTTGGTCTTTTACTTTTCCCAGGAAGGGAAGCAAAGAGCTAGTTGTGCAGGATCCCCCCACCTCAGATGAGAGTGACCATTGGAAGCAGAGCCTGGGAAAGTATCTTTACAATATAACCCTCTGTATGATGCCAGAGGCAGAGTGGAGAAGTGGAAATTTACCAGATCTGGAATCTGAAAACCTGGACTCCCATCTGCAATCTACCACTTACTAATTGTGTGACTTGGAGCGAGTCACTTCATCTCTCTGATCTTCAGTTTCATTATCTGTAAAATGGACATAACAAAATAAATCATAACACAGGCTGTTATGAGGTTCAAACAGGATAATGAATGCATGTGAAAGCTTCCTGTAAATTGCTGTGTAGAGGTTAGCTATTTATTGGAATACTATGTCCTATTACAATACCCCTGAGTTAGAGCTTCCCTCTGGTTATCGTTGAAAGATGGTCTTTAAATCACAGAGTTATGAAAATTTAGAAAAACTGGGTGCATCATACAGTGGATGACGATGATGATGATGAGGAGGAGGATAATGACATTTGCATAACTCTAAGTGGTGACTTCTACATAGGAGGAATTGAGGAAAGCAATCTGGCTGCATGTGGGTGCTAAAAAATTTGTCTGGAAGCTGCCTTTCATGGCACACACACTGTTTTTACTTATATCATGCATTTGTTCATTTGGGGCAGCTGGAGGAAGTGCCAGTGAAGATAATGGGAGGAGGCAGTGCTGAGGGAGAGTGGAGTCTAAATATTTATATAACATTTTAAAGAGGAAATTTGGATCTGCTGTTTCGAGTCTCACAACTATCTTCTGTTTTTCCCCACATTTTATAAGGAAACTGAAGTTCAGAGAGGTTAGTTAACTTGCACAAAACCACACAGCTCAAATGTTGGAGTTGCAGGCCTGACCTGATACCCCTGAGAAAATGCACATGGCAGGGCTTTGTAAGCAGTACAATCCCATGGAGATGGACATCATCTCTCCTGTTGCATTTAAACAAAGAAGGCAACTAAAGCCCAGAGAAGTGCAATGGTTTGCTTAAGCCCACCCAGCTTAGAAGCAATAGAAGGGCCTAGAGCTGGATTTCCCCATTCCTAGAACAGGATCTGTTCTACCCTGGTTGCTGCTTTATGAGTACTTTCTAGTCCTGACCCCTACCCTCTGCCCTTCCCCCTTTTCTTTTCTAATTTTTAAAAAAATAATAAAAGGCAGTCAAGCAATGGCTAATGGGCCCATGAGAGGCTAGGAAACATACTTGTGAGGCAGTCATAAGATTGCTTTCAGAGAAACACATGATCTTGGTAACAAAAGGAATACAGAAATACATTTCTTTGAATGCTCTTCAACCTAATCAACCCTGATGCTGCTAAACTGTTTCTGACATTCTCCGGTGCCCCCTCCTTTAAGGCCCCAAATAAAGCATAATGAAATAAGCTATAAGCATTTGGGGGTTATTCAACTCTCTGAAGTGATTGAGGATGCAATTTGTAGGCAAGAAGTTAAGGAATTAAAAAACTAAAATAAAAGCTGGCTGGTGCCAAGCCGGGTTGTACCAATTTCTCCATGGCCCTGTTGCATGTTAGGTATGCATATGGTCCACACATTTTTCAAAAACATATCCCCAGGTGTCAGGACCTATTCGTTAGATCATATCAACTAAAGGTGGAGAGATGGATGTGCTGAGGAAATGAAAAATAAAACCCCAGCTGCTCCTTAGAACATTGCTGTAATTTGGAGTCTCCGCATAGGCTGCAATATTCTTGTCTAGAGTCCAACAGATGCAATACCCTAAAAGGTGAGCTCCTCTGGGGCTGGACTGAGGGCACTGGCTTGTTGTCCCCTGGCCCAGCATGGGGCCCAGCTCAGAGCAGGGACTCAGGGAGCTTGAGGTGAATAAATGAATAGGTGAGTGAGGCTAGCAATCAAATTGGTATTAGGAGAGAAAAGGCCCTTTAGAAGAAGCTGATTAAAATAAGCCGTGATCCCAACCCACTTTTTCCTTTGCCAATTCCTGCCTGAAAACCCACCGCCATTTTAAAGAGTTGGCTGCATGTGTGGTGAAAAAAGGGATGAGGAGTGAACCGGGGAGACTTGGGTGTATGACCATCAGGATTGCATTGGAGCCCTTTCTTTTCTAATGTAACAATTGTAGAGCACTTAGGGCCATGTTTGGCACACAGTAAGCATACATTTCATTCATTCAACTTACAATGTGCCAGACCTAATGTCAAAAGCTAGTGGTGAGGGCTTCCCTGGTGGCGCAGTGGCTGGAAGTCCTCCTGCCAGTGCAGGAGACACGGGTTCGTGCACCGGTCCAGGAGGATCCCACTTGCCACGGAGCGGCTGGCTGCTGAGCCTGCGCGTCCAGATCCTGTGCTCTGCAATGCGAGAGGCCACAACAGTGAGACGTCCGTGTACCGCAAAAAAAAAACAAAAAACAAAAAACAAAAACGCTAGTGGTGAAAAAGCCACTGCCCTCAAGGAGCTCAAAGTTGAGTGGATTTGGATAACTTTACTTTCATTATTGAATTCTCTTGATAAGCCCTTTAAGGCAGAGATTATTTCTCTTCCTTGAGTGATAAGGAAGTCAAGCTTTGGAGAAGCTCCATGGTCAGCCTCCAGCCCTATAACCCTAAGTGCTGGTACCTCAAATGGAACACTGCATCAGAGGTTACCAATGGGCAGCTCACAGCTCAGTTCTGTCACAGCACATTTTTTGTTTGGGCTGTCAATTGTTTGTGGAGGAAGAAAATATGGAATGGGAATGCCTTTAGACAGGGCATGTGCTTCACAGTTCATGTGGTGCCTCCACACCCAAGCTCTAACCTGTGGGCAGCCGAGTGTGTAATCCCAGCTCAGATTTACTGTTTCTACACGCAGTGCTCTTTCCAGTGGGCTTAGGGCTATCTTTTCTGCCTTTGACAGGGCCTACACCTGCACTACACATCTCTCTGGGTGTTTTCTGATGTAGTGCTGATGGTTACTGCTATCCTTCTTACAGTTTCTTCAACACCATGGACTGATTATTAGCTTTGGATTGAACAGACCAGACCACTTGTGGCAAGCACAGATTCTGGTATAGTTCCTGGACTTTTTGGGGGGCAGTAATGATGGTGGTGGTGGTGATGGAAGTGGGGGGCATTGTATAGCAGAGACTTGGCACATACTAGATGGTTGGTCAGTGTTTCCCAAATAAACAAAAAATATTCTGAAGCTAGCCTGCCTCTTCCAATAGCTCCAATCTTAAAAAAGGTTTTCTTTTTTTCTTTTTAAAGTAAGGAGCATTCCTAGCCTATATTCAGTTCACTTTCCTCATTTCTCTTATGGAAAGGGTGGGCAGCTGGTATTACATCCTCTAAAATGTTTCCATGCTGAGGTCATCTATTCCATTTAATGTAGTGTATGGAGCTTTGGTGTCTCCATCAATAACTGGGAAACGAGCTGAAGAAAATGAAAATCTTTATCCAGAAAATCACATTGGTCTTGGGTGCCCATGCTAGGCCTGACTTGAGCTGTCTTGGATGTGGGCAGGTATTGAATCTGGTCCAGAAATGTCTTCGGAGGAGGCAGGGCCACCCTGAAATCATAAAGAATGAAGGACCATTGCCTGTGCTGTAATTGATAGCACAACTTGTCTGCCCTTTTTTCACTTAGGTGACTTAATAAGGAGATGAATGAGTTCCAGGCCTTGTCCAGAGCTCATTGAATATATAAGATGCCCAGTGGCCCATAATTGGTCAGGTTGAGGTGGAATAGCCTGATGCATAAGAGTGAGGATTCGAAGACAGACTGCCTGAGTTAGAATCCTAGTTCTAGCAGGTATAAGCTCTAAGATTTGGGTATATTAATGGCCCTGTGCCTCAGTTTCCTTACCTGTAAAATGGGTACAATAATAGCACCTACCACATAGGGTGTTTTAATTTTTATTATTATTTTTATTGGTGTATAATTGATTTACAATGTTGTTTTAGTTTCAGGTATACAGCAAAGTGAATCAATTATACATATACATATATCCACTCTTTTTTTAGGTTATTTTCCCATATAGGTCATTAAAGTTTTTGAGGATTTCATTAACTATTACACAGAAGTGGCTTAGAACAGTGCCTGGCATGTAGTAAGCACTCAATGTGTGTAGCTAGCAATCTTTCAAGATCCCCCAAGCCCACGCTTGAATTAGGACTGATCTACAGAAAGCAGCCAACTTTCAGTGACCCAGCTTTTATCCTGTCCTTGTAGTTGACAGGAGTTGATGTAAGAATAGTGTTTCTATTCTTTATAAATGGCCGTTGGAGATGACTTCATTATCCATACAGTGTTCTTGCAGAAAGCACCTATCCCTGACTATGGATATGTTTGCTTTCCATTGACAAAAAATGAGTGATGTTACTGTGTTTTCTTTTTGCCTTTTTGTCAGGGAACCTAGAACATTAACCACTGCTTATCTTGAGTGCCCCAGAGCGTCTATTTCTTCCATTTCCTTCAAATGGATATTTATCTTAGACTAGAGCTTCTTAATTTTTCGATGGCACCACTAAAAATAGCCAAGAATAGTGACTGAGGGGAATTTGGAGATTATAGTCTTAAGAGTTGAGAAGCCTGAATTCTCTTTCAAATTTTGTATTTTAACTTGAAAATGTATACATATTTTGAACTTGAGCTCATTCCATATCTATGTTTGTTTTAGTGTTCAGTCAGTGTTTTGAATTATCAATCTTTAAGTAGAACTGATGTTCCAGAAAGGCACACCTCTGAATTTATGACTCCTTGTGAAGCCATTAGTGCTGATCATCAAGTATTTCTTGATTAAACCCTTCCAGGCTCATAGTAGGACTGCATGTCCCGGTCAGCCTGAAGTCAGGTGTGACCCTGTGACTAGCTTGGCCAAACGAAGCGCATTAGCTCTGGGTAGTGTGCAGTTTGCCACACTGCTTTGCTATGGAGAGGTAGAAGCTCGGGCTGAGAGGAAGCCTCTATCAGCCGGGTCCCCAAGTGACTGATGAGCCAAGTTCTTCTACTGGATTGGGCTGGACAGGCTAGGTGGACAAGAAGTAAATGCTGTTGTTAATAGTCACTGAGAGTTAAGGGCTATTTGTCATCACTGTTATGATGCA
The DNA here is from genome assembly GCA_036417435.1 of Inia geoffrensis. Taxonomy (NCBI): domain Eukaryota; kingdom Metazoa; phylum Chordata; class Mammalia; order Artiodactyla; family Iniidae; genus Inia; species Inia geoffrensis. Next base: position 61,859,017 of record CM070920.1, read on the forward strand.
GCCCATCCTGACATACAGCCTCCTCATCCCCGTTAGTGCCCATCAAGTTTCTGAAGGGGAGCCCGTCCTCCATTTTGAAAGTGTGGCCTCCAGTATCTTGCCTAAAACAGTACATTTTGGAAGATGAGGAATACAGATGAGAAATGAAAAAGTTCAAATGCTGGATTCCCACTCCCCCATTTTCTGGAAAGATTATTCTTACTCTATAAAATATAGCAAATAGTGTGAGATTTGTGAGTCCTTCTCAGATTTAGAGTCTCAATATGTAGACTAAAATCAACTTATTATTTGTTAAGTTTTGGGATGTATCACTCTTTAACAGTTATTTATTTACTAAATGTCCAGGACTATGTACTGTATCTGAAAGTATGAATGATAAGTTTATGTTGAGCCATAAACCTTTGATTGGTGGATTTTGGTTGAAGTATCATACCTAAATATAGTGGGAACTTGGTAAATGGTATGGTGAATGAGTGTACTTTCATTAACCTAATAGTGAAAACTCACAGACCCTTCTTCGCCTGTTTATATCTCACTTGGGCATTGATTTAATTTTGTCATTTTGTTTTATAGCTTGCTGTTGATATGTTAGTCCCTCTGACTAAAACACTGGCTCTTTTATGCAGGAGCTAGATCATTTCACCTCTGAGTCTTCCAATGGGGATAAGTGTAATTTCTGCACACAGCAGGTGTTCAATAAATGCTTGCTGAATTGAATTGAGTTAGGTGATAAATTAGTGTTGTTTAGAAACCAAGGGTACCGCAATGTGTCCTGACATTATGAATGGATTCCCTTTGCACTAACTCTAATTCTCAGCCAGAGCTCACTCCTGTTTCTCTGGCAGAAACTTCTCACTGTGGTCAGGACAGTCCCTGAGGCCTACTACATGGGCAAACTACAGCAGCAGTCTGACTTTTACTGCCTCCCTTTCTCCAGCAATAAAATGAAAATTGCCCCAGCTCCTCATTTATGAAGTGCTACAGGATTCCTCTGCCCCAGCTGGTAGGATCAAAGCAACTATCAGGAATTTTCATATGTCTAAAACATCTGAGGAACCAGTTGACCAATTTGCATAAAAAAACTTGCCTTCCTGGAACTTCAGGAGAAAGTTAGGAGAAAGATAAATGAGAGATGTGGGAAAGGTAAGAGACCCAGAAACATCAGAATCCAGGTGCTTTGTCTATTGCCACGTAACAAACCACCCTAAAACTTAGTGACTTAAAAAAACAATATGTTATTGTCTTTCACAGTCTGTGGGTTGCCTTGGCTCAGCTGGGTGCTTTACATTTGGGTCTCCTATGTGGCTGTTGTGTGATAGCAGCTAGGGCTGGAGTCAGCTGAGTGCTTGAGTGGGTTGGCCTCTGAGATAACTTCTCCACACACGTCTGGTACCTCAGCTGTATGGCTAGAATGGTTAGAGGCTGGCCAGGTCTCTCTGCCCCATATGACTAGTTTGGACTTCCTCCTTGCATGGCAGTCTGAGAGAAGTAGGACTTCTTACAAAGCATCTGGCTTCCCTTAGAGCAGCGTTTCTTGACCTTGGCACTATTGACATTTTGGGCTATTTTGTTGTGGGGAGTTGTCCTGTGCACTGTAGGATGCTTAGCAGCATTCCTGGCCTCTATCCATTAGATCCTAGTAGAATATCCCCTACCCCTACCCCCACCCCCATGTTGTGACATTAAAAAAACATCTCTAGACATTGCCAGATGTCACCTGGGAAGCAAAATGATCTCAGGCTAAGAACCACTGCCTTAGAGTGAGTGTTGCAAGAAACCCAGGTGGAAGTTGCAAGGCTTCTTATGACCTAGACTTGGAGGTTAGGAAGAGGCATTTGTGTTCTGCTGGTCCAAAGTGAGCCCCGGGGCCAGCCCAGATTCAAGGAGAGAGGACCATACAAGAGCATAAGTACAGGGATACAGGGTTCATTGGTGGGGGAGTCACCTTTGGAGATTAGGAGTTTGTTAACAGTTTACTCATGGAAACAATGTTCCAGGATTCTTCTTATGCTTCTTGTCAGCTCCTTTTAATGATTCTCTGCTGTATGCTTACTTTGTCCCCATTTCTGTGAGAGGCACTGGATAAAATGACATGGTTCCTGTACTGGTGGTAAGTCATGGTTCCTGTTCCTGAGAATATTGGAAGCCATTTGGGAAGACAGATTCAAAACCAGAGATTTTCAACACGACATGGTATATGATGGCACACAGAGAATGAAAGGTGTGAAAGGAGCATGGGAGAGGGGTGCTTATTCTAACGTGGGAGTTCATACATGGCTTCCTGGAGGAGATAACGCTTGAGCCGAGACTTGAAAGATGAGTGAATCAATCCAGCTGAGGAGATGTGGGAAAGGCATTCCCAGGTGAAAGCACAGTGCAGTGGAACAGACGTGCACACGGGTCTGTGCAGTGCCTACAAGCCCTAGGTGTGTAAGCCTGTTATGGGGGTGGGGTGGGAGCTGATGCCTCTCAGAAGGGGAGGCATAGAAAGTAGGGACCTTGTGCACCAGGCTAAAGAGCAGAGACTTGATGTTTTATCTCTTTCCTGGTTATTGATTTACCAATGCCCAGTCACCAGGAAATGACACATCACTATCTAGTAAAGTAAACAGCAATGAGGTTTTGCTTTTAGGGCACCAGCAGCCTGAGGTTACTGTGGAGGCAAAACTGAACACTGTAAACTGGGAGTGACGTGATTCTCTACTTTGATGGGTGGAGAGGCCAGGAGAGCCATCTGGTGTGTCGGGTGCCTCCTAAGTGCCAAACCCTTTGACAGGGGGCTTTGGAGACCTCCTGCCTGTCAGTGCCCATGACAGCTGTGTGAACACATTCTAATCATTTGTAGAAGATGTCACTGAGAGTCTCAGACTTTAAGTGACTTGATCAATGTCTCACAGTCAGTTGAAGAGCTAGGATTGTACCCAGATTTTCTAATGGAGATATGTGTGTGTATTTAGATGTTGAGTGTTGTTTAAAAAAGAGAGAATAATAAAACTGAGCAACCTCGTGTGTTTTTGTTTTATGATTGAAGTGTTAGAAAATGCTGGCTTGTACACTATGGAGAACAGTATGGAAGTTACTTAAAAAACTAAAAATAGAATTAACATATGACCCAGCAATCCTGCTACTGGGCATATACCCAGAGAAAACAATAGTTCAAAAAGACACATGCACCCCAATGTTCATTGCAGCACCATTTACGATAGCCAGGTCATGGAAGCAACCTAAACGTCCACCCACAGATGACTGGGTAGAGAAGATGTGGTACATATATACAGTGGAATATTACTCAGCCATAAAAAGGAATGTAATTGGGTCATTTGTAGAGACGTGGATGGACCTAGAGATTGTCATACAGAGTGAAGTAAGTCAGAAAGAGAAAAACAAATATCGTATATTAACGCATATTTGTGGAATCTAGAAAAATGGTACAGATAAACCGGTTTGCAAGACAGAAATAGACACACAGATGTAGAGAACAAACGTATGGACACCAAGGGAGGAAAGGGGGAGTGGGATGAATTGGGAGATTGGGACTAACATATTTACGCTACTATGTATAGAATAGATAACTAATGAGAACCTGCTGTATAGCACAGGGAACTCCACTGTACAGTAGAAACTACACAACACTGTAAAACAACTATACCTCAATTAAGAAAAAGAAAATGCTGGCTTGTAATTATTGCTTCAGTGTGCTGGGGCTCTATTAGGTGCCCAGGACTGTCCACATGTCCCTGTGGTTCTGGTGCCTTCCCTTCATTTTTTTATGATTTTCTTTCCTTTAAAAATTTTATTGAAGTATAGTTGATTTACAGTGTTTAATTTCTGCTGTACAGCAAAGTGATTCAGTTATTCATATATATATATATATATATATATATATATATATATATATACACACACACACACACACACACATATATTTTTTTCATATTCTTTTCCATTATGGTTTATCACAGGATATTGAATATAGTTCTGTGCTATACAGTAGGATCTTGTTGTCTATCCATCCTAATCCCAAGCTCCCAATCCTTCCCTCCCCCACCTCACCTTGGCAACCACAAATCTGTTCTCTATGTCTGTGAGTCTGTTTCTGTTTCGTAGATATGTTCATTTGTATCATATTTTAGATTCCACATATAAGGGAGAGCCTATGGTATTTGTCTTTTTCCTTCTGACTTACTTACTTCACTTAGTATAATAATCTCTAGGTCCATCCATGTTGCTGCAAATGGCATTATTTTATTCTTTTTAATGGCTGAGTAATATTTCATTGTGTGTGTGTGTGTGTGTGTGTGTGTGTGTGTATATATATATATATATATATATATATACACACACACACCACATCTTCTTTATCCATTCATCTGTCAGTGGACATTTAAGTTGTTTCCATGACTCGGCTATTGTAAATAGTGCTGCTATGAACATAGGGGTCCATGTATCTTCTCAAATTATAGTTTTATCTGTGTATATGCCCAGGAGTGGGATTGCTGGATCATTTTTAGTGCCCCCCCCCTTCTTGCTCTATTGGCTGCTGCCCACTTTAAGATTCTGAGGAGCAGCAGCCAGTCAGCAGGGGTGTTTCTAATACACTCAAAGGATAAGGTGGAGGATTTGGGCTCTCAGTTGAAGAAAGACTCTGAGAAGACACTTGGCTAGACTTTGACTGAAATCCTTATGCATTCATTCCCTGGGCTAAGCCACAAGCTACCAAGATGGCCACGTTTGCTATTTTAAAAAAAGTACCCAACTTAATGAAGTCCAAGAGACAGTGTTTTTAATTGTGAAAATATGTCTACATGGATCTTCCCATGCCACACCCACACTAATAAATCTACCCTTTGTTCCCAGGTTAAAGTTCCAACTTCTTTGCATGGCAAACTGAGCATTTCCCAGTTTGAGCCCACCTTCCTTCTCCAGCCTCATCTTCTGCTCTTACTGATACTGAAATAACTGTTTTTCCCTCAAAAGTCCATGCATTGAGCCTTTTTGAAAAAAATCATTGCTCCCTCTTCCTGTAATGCTGCTCCTTTCTCTTTTTTTTCTAGTGATTCCTACTCAGTCTTTGAGATCTTGATTATTTATTTGGCACACATCTGTGAGCACCTCCAATGAGCAAAACCCTGTGTTATGTGGGACGGGGGGAACAGTGATGAGTAGGACATAGTCCCTGACCTCAAAGAGACCACAAGCATTACTTTCTCTGTGAAAATACCTTTAATCCCTTTGGTAATTCCCAAAGCATGCTCTTAGCATCTTTATTATACTGCTGATTACAATATGTTGCAGTTATTTGTGTATGTATCTAACTTCCTCATCAATCTGTGAGGGCAGAGACCACATCTGACTTGTTCATTGTTGCCCTTGTTCACAATATCTAGCTCATGTCTGGATCACAGTCAATACATAGTTTAAAATAAATGAATAAATGAATGAGTGAGTGAACGGATAGGTAAATGCAGCTTCTTGGCGCTTAAGTTTATGAATCTTTACCAGCATATACCTCACAAACAGTGGGTAGGGAGAATGAGTTCCCTATTCTACATGGCAGTTCTCTGTGAAGATTTCTATATATGTATTTCACCTCTGAAATCTCTTAGTGGAAGAACAGGTTTTTGACACACAGGCAGCAAACTTGACAGAGTCAACTTGCTTTCTTTAAGAAGATTAATGAACAAGGACTTAAAAGAAGGGATGGGTGAACTGGTTACTAACAAGTAAGAACCAGCCATAAGCTCAGCCCTATTTCAGGAACAAACCAAACCAGGATCTTTAAGGTTGAGCTTGGCTTGGTTCAATTAATCCTTCTTCTCTTTGTACCTTATCTGCTCCCACACCCACCACAGCCTCTCACTCATCTCTGTTGAATCATGAATCTTGCGCCAGCAGCACCTCCACATTCTGTCCTCTGTTGGATCTGGCCTTTTCTTCACTTTGCTGTCCTATGAGGACAGAGGGCTGGGGGTGGCGTGAGAGTCTTAGATAAATAAGCCATTTTGAGTCTTCCGGAGTGAAGGCAGGTCTGGGTGGGCTTTGTGATTCATGGTGAAAGGAAGACGTGGAGGAGGGAGGAGGCATGGGTTGGATGGGAATCAGCAGAGAAGACAGGGAGGTTGGGACATCTTATGGGAGTGAGTGGGAAAAAGTGAGTCACCAGAGTCAGATAAGGAGTGGAAGGTCGTTGGCACATGAGTGAGGGATTGTAGGCAGAGTGGGGACACAGATAGGTACATTTTTCTTCTTCATTGGCAAATTTCTAGTCAACTTTCAGGATCCAGATTGAATGTCCCTTCTTTATGAAACCTTCTCTGGCTTTTCTGTTGTGCTCTGAAGTGCTAACACCCTTTGATTACCTCCTCCACCACAACGTTTTGCACACTGGTTCATTCTTTCTCCATTGCCCCTTCTTCTAGATTGTGAGCACCTCAAGGGCTGAGGTGTGGCACACACTTATACTGACCATCTTTTCCTAACCCCAGATCGAGTCATGTGGCCTGGCACGGTATACACCACATGGTCTGAGTGAGGCATAGAGCACCTGAAATGAAGACCATCTTGGAAACTCTGGGACACATGGTGAAAACGTGCTTAAGACGGCTTGTGTATGAAGAGTCAGTGGAGTTTAATAGTATTCCTTTTATTGCCTTTCCCCCAAAATTCCTGGGTTTCTGCCTTTCCTAATATGAAGATGCATTTTGCTAAAACGATGCATTTTACAAAAGTCCTGCAGGCCAAACAAGAAGAGGCATGCAGCTAGGTTTCAAATGGAAATGCATGATCTGGAAATCTGGGGTTTCCGTTCCAGTTTAGTTTACAGGTTCAGCTAGTTGTTTCAAACCTCCTCTTCTAACCAGGATCTCAGATAGAAAAGTGAGGAGTGCCAACAGACCCAGCATGCAATTATCAAGATCCTACTGGATGCCAGACACTTTTGCTTACATTATTCCATTTAGAACCATCCTAGGAGACAGGTAGGTATCAGCCACATATATTAAGCAGATGAAGAAATTGCTTGGCTTCTTGAGGGGCAGATGTGAGCTATGCAAGAATCATTCTGAGGCTAACCACCCACATCACAATCCAGACAGTCAGTAAAAACTAAAAGGAGCTCTTCTTTGTTGCAAATGTAGGGACGGCAGCTGCTCTTGCTGCCTTTGTAGTTACGCTAGAGTCCCTTTTCTGGGACACTGGGGGACAGTGTGGTACAGTGGTTTGACCGTGGGATTGGGAGTAAGGGAATTGGGGCGTGGGTTTGAAAGCTGTGTGGCCTTGAACAAATTAAGCAACCTCTCTGGGTCTCAATTTTCTTGTCCCCAAAATGGGGATAATCACGGTAATACCCACCTCATTGGGCTGTTATGAGGATCAGGTGAAAATGGATGTGGGAGGTGTTTATTGTAACCTATAAAGAGCTAAGTACATCATGATTCTAATGTTCTTGCAAGTGTGTGATTGGGGGTAGGGGCTTCTAAGGTCCTTTCTGACTAAAAATCATTGCCCTCAAAACTGCCTTAACAAAAACAAACAAACAAACAAAAAACAAAAAAAAACTGCCTTAACGATTAACATCCTTGACTCTGGAGTTTCCTCTTGGGGTTCAGATACACTCTACAGGAGACCATTGCTCAAGTAAACATATATTCCCTGACATGGAGGTGGGGAAGGGTACCCCAGTTATAAATGAAGGTTCCATTTATCAGTTTAATCTTATAACAGGAAAGCAGGCCGTTCAGGATCCAGGACAGGTGTATTTGGGGAGCAGGAAAGGAAAGGTACCAGGACTGGATGTTCTGGAACACCAGGTGAACACAAGGGCTCTGGGGACTCCAGCTTTGGGGTCTGCACTTGCTGAAAGGAGAAAGGCAAAAATCGAAAGTGATCTCTGGTCGAGGGTGAGTATTGAAGGTCAGAGAATCTTGGAATCTTGAGGCAGGGAGGAGCTTTCTTGTTCTCCTAGTCATCGCCATTGTTTCCTTGTCTTCAGTTATTTAAGCATTTTGCCATGTCTGCATGTGCCCTCTACTGTCTTCTTGATGGTTTTCTTTACATCAGTTGACTGAGAAGTAAATTCAGCCTCATCTAAATCAAAGGTATCTGTGAGATAGCCTTATAACTAACTATTAAGATAAAAAAAATCTGTTTATGTATCATCTAAAATAACCCACCCAATGACCACCAGTTGTCCATGTGCTAACTTTGTTGAAAACTTGTGTTCCAAATGAACCACCCATCTGAAGATGGAGTCTGCTCTGCAGCATCTTCAACAAGTAGTCACCCTGCATCTGTGTGCACACCTCTAGTCACAGGGAGCTCACCTTTTCTCTTGAGACAGCAATGCCAGAAAGTTTATCTGTAGATTGTGCCCAAATTTTCTTACCTGTAATTCTACCCACTGGCTTTAACTCTTGGGTCATATAAACTATGTCTATTGTCCCCGCCCAAGGTCGCCCTTTAGAAACCTGAAGCCAGCTCTCAGGTATCCCATATTTCATTCAGGCTGGACACCTCCAGTTTCAGCCAGTGTTCCTCTGATGACACCGTTGCAAGTGCCCATAACATAGTTTGTCAATATTCTTTCAAAAGACTCCAGTTTTAGAGTTACCTCTTAAAATGTAACTTCCACCATGGAACATAATTCTCTAGGTGTGGTCTGGACAAGTAAGGTTGAATGTGACTGTCGCCTCTCTCATTCTAGGTATGTTACCAGTATAAATGCAGATTAAATAACACCCCCTTAATAATGCACCTACCAAAGGTCAGTAGGTCCTCTGCAGAATGACTATTTTTTTCAGCAGTGTGCAGAGTATCCACACTCTTACCTGCCCACCCAAAAGCCAGTAAAAAGCATGTGTGGGCTAATTGACTGCCATCCTGGGCAGCATTCTTTAAACCTTTTTGATCATGCCAGCATCTCTGTAAAAATATATTGAGCATGCATCTCGAATATATGCATGTTTATTTACTTATAAATAGTGTAATGGACTCATACACATAGTACATGAAAAAACTGAAAATTTAAAAGTATGAGATAAACCAATTAGAAATAAAAATTCGAATATATTCACCCTCATCTTATTGGATTGTCTTGCATACCCCAGCTTGGGATGTTTACCCCCAGAGCTTAGAACCCTCAGTGTCTTCCTGCTAAACAAAACAGATCTCTGGATGAAAGGATTGAACCCCCAGTTGTGGTCACCCTGGCACCATGCTCTAATTCACTGTTTTCAAACTTCTCATATAATTACAGTGACATGCCTGGGTAAGCACTTAGAAGAATCAGAGGGAAGGAAAAGTGGTAATCTGTATCCCACATCCCCAATTACTATCCTTATCTTGCTTTTCAACACACATACCCCATCTTTCACTCTACATCCTTTATGCATTTTATACTAAAAGACTAGAGATGTCTTTGGAATGCACAGAGGTGTGGTGACATGCTAAAGAGGCAGTAGTGATTTTGGGTGCCAGAGAAAAGAGGAGAAATCTTTGAAATAAGGTTCCTTCCAATGTAAAAACCTCAAGTGATAAATTGGAAGTGATCTGGCCTTGGCACGAGTTAAGAGGAACATGAAAAAAGTGAGGGTGGATGTAAAGTCACTCCAGTGAGAGAGGGTGGAGCCGCTGGACAGCTTTAACTGGAAGAAGAGAGGGCAGGACAAGAGTGTATTTTCAGATGCTCCAAGAGAGTCAGGCAGAAGTGGCTTTCAACCTCTTTCCTGGGGCACTCGGTGGTATATTAGGGAAGCCTAGTGGAAGCTATCTAAATATCAGCTGGGCTGTAAGAGTTGGGTTCTCCAGTCCCTGGAGGAGTTTAAGCATGAGCTGGGCAAGCAGCTGATGGAAGGCTGTAGAGGCCCACTAGACTATAGAGATAGTGAGTTCCTGTGAATCCCAAGAGTCTGAGCATCTAAGAGTGAAATATGATTGGGAGGACTCCCATTCTACCTGATCCCCAGTGATTCCCTTATGGGCCTGGAGTTCTGACACCCCTGTTTCTGCTGACATGGGACTGCCTCCTTTGGCGAGGTCAAAGCCTAATAAGGTAGGTTGATCTGGAGCACTTCTGGCATGGCAGAGAGCCCTGGGTGGACCACCACCTGCCATAGTTGAGGCAGAACTTGCTGGGTGTGCAAGAGATTTGAAGGGAAGTGACACCCACATCGCCTTTTTGCCCTTGGTGAGCAAAAAAATGTCCTCTTCTGGACATTTTCCTCATCGGTTTCTCTCTAGAGTCATTAAGAAAGGTGTGAGATCTGAAAACCTGGGGGTACCTGTTCTCTTTCCTGAAGGTAGGAAGAAAACATCGACACTATCCTTCTTAGGCCAGTGTCACCTCCTATTGGGCAGCCTTACATCCTACGGAGCGTAGGTCAACAGAGTCTGCTAATTTTGCCTCAGAAATGGCTTGGGGATCCATTCGTCCCCTCTGTAACTTCTCTGTCTCAGGCCCTTGTCATCCCTCATATGACAGTGACAAGAGCCTCTTGTTCTTTGTTCTCTTGGCCGCTATGCTCCCTCAGAGTGGTCAACCTGAAAAATGATCCAATCACATCATTGCCCCGCTGAAAGATTCTGTGTTCTCTGCATGCAGGATAACAACCCAAACTCAGTCCGTCGCAGTTTGATGCCACACAACCTCTCCTACCTCCTCTCCATCCAGGAACCCCTTCTCACTGCACCCTCAGTATACCCCTGCCATGGGGAATCCAGACTTTTACTTATAGAGTTTTGGTTTCTCAGAATGCCCTTATCCATGTTTTCTGCTTGGAAAACTCCTAATCTTGAGACCTTCTCAAATGTCACATTTTCTATGAAATCTTCTGACTCACCCAGGGAGAGTGAGAGTCTCCTACTTGGCTACTTGGAGTCCTTTGAGCCAGACTCTCCTGTGTTGCCCTTTTCTTGAGTCCACCTCTGTGGCTCATGTGTCTGCTTCGCCAACCACAGGAACAGAGCTGTGCTTCATCTGTGCCCAGGAAATATTAGTCAGATGAATGAATAATCAAATTCCCTAGCCTATAATTTATTGACCTGCTGACCATCCCATAAAGGAATATGATATTAGGCTTGCACATTCAGCTGAATGGCCTCTCATTTTCTCCAGAACCATTGTGTCTGTAGCAGAGAGAGTACTGTGTAAGTTTGCTAAGGGCTACTGTAACAAAATATCATAAACTGGGTGACTTAAACAACAGAAATTTATTGTGTCACAGTTTTGGAGACTAGAAGTGTCTGTAATCAAGGTGTCAGCAAGGTGTATTCCTTCTAAGGGTTTTGAGAGAGAATCTGTTCCATGCCTCTCTCCTAGCTTCTGCTGGTTTATTGGCAACCTTTGGCCTATAGAAGCATCACCTCAGTCTCTGTCTTCATCTTCACATGGTGTTCTGCCAGTGTGTGTGTCTGTGTCCAAATTTTCTCCTTTTATAAGGACACTAGCTATATTGAGTTAAGGCCCATTTTAACTTGATTACCTCTGTAAAGACCCAAATAAGGTCACACTGAGGTACTGAGGTGCATATGGGGACATAATTTAACTCTTAACAAGTACCAAGGCCTTGGGAATATGATTTTTTCTCTCTCAGCATCCCTTTCCACACATGCAGAATGGGAGACTGAACTAGATAGATAAACCCTGAGCCCTCATTTATAATAAGTTCATTATAAATTCATTCATTCATTTAACAAATAGTAATTGAGTGCATACTATGTGTCAGGCACTGGAATTTGTGCTCAGTAAGCAGAGTTCTCTCAGTGGTTTGTGCCCTTCCTGCCGAGCGAGACATAGTGAAGTGTCCATGACATATCTATGGTCAGCATCTTCAATGCAACCTGTGTAATTCGATTGGGAATCTGCCTCATCAGCTGTTTGAACATTGGTTTCACAATCTGAAGAATAGACCTCTGGTTGCCAAGTTTAAATCTTAGGCATAATCTGGTTATGAAATCAATTTGGAAACATTTTGAGTGAGCTGCACTGCTCAGTCATTCTCCAATCCCATGTTTCTGGCTGCAGGAGGTGCTGGCACCATCTATTTGTAAAGGAAGTAGTAGCACACACCTCCTGAGAACCTATGTTGTTGAGAACTGAGCCTCATTCTAAAGGCACATAACATAGCCAGGTACCCATGGATAGAGACCTAGGATTGGGTGCTTCCTGGGGTGGTGGGTGAGCCAGGCTCCCTGGGATTATTCCCTGGGCCGCCCCTCTTCCCTCATTGAGACCACCAGAACTGTGTTCATTGTTTAAAAAGTTCCCATAGAACCAGTGCTCACCTGTTCTCTGGGGTTTGTGCTATGCACCTTAAGTGCCTTATCTCATTTAATCTTTGCTACAGTCTTGTGAGGTAGGAACTATTACTGTGACCATTATGAGAAACTCAATTGCTAAGTCTTGAACCAACTTGCCTGAGGTCTTATAGTTAGTAAGGGGCACAGAGTAGGCTCTCAAATCCAGGTCTGTTTGACCCTAATGTGGGGGTTTTTACCTTCTGCTCTCTTGTCATCTCTTAACACATAGATCTTATCATGTCACTCTCTTGCTAAAAACAATTTATAGCTCCCTGTTGCCTACAGTGATGGCATCTTACCAGAGATAGGAGAACACTGTGATGCTGAATGTAAAATTGTGTGTGTGTGTGTGTATGTGAGTATATTTTCCGGAGAGAGGATTCAGATCTTGGCCAGATTCTCAAAGGGTCCCTGACTTCAAAGGCTGAAGTACACACATTTCTCACGGGGGTTACTTCCTTCCACTTCTTGTTAAGATCTGTTTTTCTGAACTTCTAACAACTTTCTGGAAGGTCCCTTACACTCTCACACCTTCAGGTCTGTGTTCATGTGGTTTCCTCTGTTGGTACTGCCTGCTATCCTCTTCCTCACCAGAGAAATTCCAGCTCATCCTTCAAAGTCTAGCTTGGATGCCACTTACATGAAACTATCCTCAATCCTCCCCCTGCTTAGGGCTTGTGTGAGTTTTATTCCCACTATGTATACAGAACTCATGGCATTGACTGGGGGCTAACATGGTTTTTGAGCCATTGGAGAGCCCAGCGTCCTCCTCATTCTGTACTGCATGGTAGAGTGCCTGGCCGAGGGTGAACATGCAGGAGTCATCTGTTGGAGTTTAGAAAACAATGAGAGTCGTTTAATTGATTGTCCCATAATCTAAGGGACACAGTTTTAGACTCTAGCCTTGGAGGGCAGGACTAACTCCCATCTTTTGGGCTATGTGTGTTCTCCCAGATTTCACTTTCCAGAAATGCTTGATTTGGGGAACCAAATTTGTGAAATAATAAGCCCTGTGATGCTTCTACTGGACAGAATAGAAAAAAAAAAGCTGGATAAACTGGGAGCAGCCTCTGTGCAGTAACTGGTAGTTTTCAGAGTCACAGTGGTCGGATTTAATAGTGAGGACTTATTCCATTCATCTCTCTGTTGCCTACCATCTCTCCATTCATCCACTCCATGAAATGTCTTCCTTATTAATATTTTCTTTCTCTTTCCCCTTTCTCTCCTTTTCTCTTCCCTTGTCTTGTCTTGCTTTGCCTTCCCTTCTGCTCTCTTTCCTTTCCATATTCTGGAACCAAACTGTTTAGACTTGAATCTTGGCTCAGACATTTACTAAATCTAAACCTCAGTTTCTTCATCTATAAAATGGGGGATAATAATATCTCATTAGAGAATGGTATAAGGAGTTAATTAAATGAGTTAATATATGTGAAACTCTTAAAATTGTGTTCAGTCAACCTTAATGACTCTTGGTTTTCTCAGTGATGTCTTTTTCTTAAAGACTTGCTTTTCTCTTGCCGTCCATCTATCTCCTCTTTCACTCTCACATGCTCTCTCTCTCTCTCTCTCTCCCTCTCTCTCTGAGTCTCATTTACTCAGTCCCTTTATCTTAATCTTGGTCTTTCTCTCTCTTCCCCTCCTTCTGGGACCCAGTTCTAGGAGTTCACAGGCCTCTGTCTTCCCCTGCCTGACTCACTACATGGGAGGCTGGTGCTGGGCAGGCAGGAGGGTCTCAAGCACCTGCCCTGGGCCTGTGAAGCCTACAGGCTTCCCTAGGAGACCCAAGTACCCAGAGCCTGTAGGAGCTGCCTGGGCATTTGTGTCATCTCCACCTTGGCCTAATGATTCTTTTCCCCAGAACCCCTGAGCAGCCCTGCTGTGGGCTCAGCCCAGGGGCTCCTGCACTGGGCAGCAGTGGGTGGGTGGTTGGCTGGGGGACTCTTCCTCCCCTTCCTTCCTCTCCTGCACAAGGTGAGGGAGACCATAAACCTTTCATTCGTGCTTCATCTTAGGAGCTTCTGTACACTGAGTGTAAGAGTAAGCCTTTCTTGGGTCCTCTCTCATCATACCTGAGCCATGAGGAAGGTTTATACCAATTTTTGGCTTACTCTGTTAAGCCAGAGGAGGTTTCTGCTGGCATACAATATGGAAAGCAGAAAGCCCCCTTCCGTCGACTGCTGCTCACTGGTGGACTCACTGTGGAGGCTCTGTCAACTCTTTCCACCTCTTCTTCTTTTATCAGAGCCCTCCTATAACCCCTGAGCGTCGTTACTTTCATTATATATGAAAGCACCCACTTTAATAGATCATGTTCTTCATATAAGAAAGTGCATGAGCAAAACTCAAACAATACATCCACATATTCAGAGGGGATTTTATTCCTTGAGAGCTGAAAAATATGAAATCTCTGATTTTACCTTGCTTTTGGATAATGTAATTTCAGCATAAAGAATATATTTTTAATGTTTTATTCTTCTTCCTAAGTAAATATACAGTCTGGCTTAAGTCCATCAAGTATCCAAATGAAACAAAAATCTGCCACTAAGTTTTTCCAGTTGAGCGAAATCTCTGAGATCTGAGCTGTTAATTGTTAGTGTCAACTGGTTAATGTTCCTGTTTTCCAGGAAGGCTGGGTAGGGGACAGCACTTCACTGTGTCCTCTCCCATTCCCACCCACTAGTCTCACTTCTAATTTTGTCCTTGGGGCAGCTCCCAGGAGGCCTATCTCTCCTGCCTTTCTTTCTCAGCCTCTTCTGTACAGAGTCCTCTAGCACAGAGGAAGGTGCTTCCAGAGAGATTTTGACTTCCCTGAAGGAAGCTCTGCTCCATAGCCTGCTAGGTGGGGAACTGGCTTTTAGAGTTAGGGTCCTGCTTGCAGGATTTTTGTGGACATTCAGGTTATTGAGTGAGGGGGACCCTTTCCTAGCCTGCGGGGCAGGTTGCAGGCTGGTTCATGGGTTCCTAGGACACAGAGGGCTCTGGGCAACCTCTCAGGCTAATTGGAATTTATTCCTTTCCTTATTCATTCAGCAAATATTGAGTGAGTTCCAGGTACCATGCTGAGCCCTGGGGAAACCAGAGTGAATGGGACATTGGCTCATTCTCGAGGGGCACAGACTCAGGTAGGAGAAATAAAAATGTGTTTCTGTCATTTTTTTCATCTAGCATAACTCCAGTGCCTGATAAATATTTGTTCTGGGTTAGCCTGCTCATGTTAATGACATGACATGACTCGACTTGCATACCTGCCAGGAATAAGCATTTGTTTCTAATTCCCTCATGGGTTTCTCATCAAATGTGGCCACAAATTCCCACTGCTCCCCAGAGAAGAATTTAAATTCTGCAAGAGCAAAAGCCGTGCCAGTTTTATTTACAACTATACACCAAGTATCTAGTAGCAAGGTTATTAAAGGATAGATACTCAGTAACTATTTGTTGAATAAATTAATGAAAGGGAAGGTGAAGGGAAGATGGTCTACACTAGCGTTTCTCAAACTTTAACATAAGAATCATGTGGGGCTTCCCTGTTGGCGTAGTGGTTGAGAGTCCGCCTGCCGATGCAGGGGACATGGGTTTGTGCCCCGGTCCGGGAAGATCTCACATGCCATGCCACGGAGCGGCTGGGCCCGTGAGCCATGGACACTGAGCCTGCGCGTAAGGAGCCTGTGCTCCACAACGGGAGAGTCCACAACAATGAGAGACCCGCATATCACACACACACACACACACACACACACACACACACACACACAAAGAATCATGTGAAGAGCTTGTTAAAATACAGATTCCCACCCCAAAGACTCTGATTCAGTAGATCTGGGGTGAAGGCTGCGTATTTACTTTCTAAGCTCCCCGATGATGCTGATACTGCTGGTGTAAGGGCCACACTTTGTGCAGTGAGGGCATATGGAGTCTTCTTCCCTATCATAGATCAATGACAAGACATGACACTGGATCCTGTTCTCAAAAGACTGACTTGGGGTTTGGCCCTCCCCACCTTCTTAGCAGAGGCCCCAGGCTGTCATACAACATCATTCCAAGCATTTGGGATTCTGTACAGGTATATGATAACATAGCCATAATGCAGGTGTTTGAGGCAACCAGTGGAATTATGAATGTGAGCCTTCGGTAGTCAGCACATTAAGTGAAATACAGGGCTATTCAAACACCTCTGCTTGTGAAACCCTTTTGTCTATCATGAGGATTATGGTCCCTTCTTATGTAATCAGCTTCTTCAAGGAGAAGGACCTGCTCTTGTGGCAATTTGCGTTTTTGCTTATTCATCACCGCTGTGTATTCATGCTAAGTTTTAATTGTCTTTGACCTCCCTGCCCACCCCAGGGCTGTCAAATGGGGTTTGCTAACCTCTCTCTCCAAACCGCTGAAGGATGCACTGACTAGGTGAGGGGCAGCTTTCAACCCACCCACCCTGCCGTTCTGAATGAGAGATCTGACTCAATCTCAGTGAGACTCTGCGATTTCTTCCCTTTTCACAAATCTTTGGAGGCTGGCATCCCTGGCCAGGCTTATTGCAGACTTCACCCCTCAGATGTACATCTGCAGTCACTGTCGAAAGCTATCTGTCATCTCTTAGATGAAATAAGCACTGTGGTGTTGGGGAAAGCGTTTTGGAGTCTTTCAGGATCCCTTTGGGTGTTTCCTCCCCCATGACCTGGGCTGGGTCAAGTGCCTCACCGCTGAGCACACACAGCCCCAGCACTTCTCTGCCCTTCTGCCGTAGCACACGTTCTGAAACTGCCAGGCCACGTGCCTGCCTCCTTCATTGGATTTGGAGTTCCTTGAGCACAGGGATTGTCTCGTTTCCTCCTTAGCTGAGGAGCCCAGACCAGGGCTTGCTGCGTGGTGGCCACTCAGTGATGGTTATTTGAGCCCATGAGGAATCATGTTCACATACTAGCTGGGCTGCTTGCTGATTGTGTGATCTCTTAGTCACTTTTTGGAGCCTCACTTTCTTTTTCTGAAAAATGAGGATGAGTATATGTATGGGAAGGTTGGCTTTCTCTGTGCCAGGCCTGATTCTACATGCTTCATGTGTGATTTCTCACTTAATCCTCATAACTACCCTATGTGTGGGTATTACCATTAACTATTTTCAGTTAAGGACACTGAGGAACAGAGAAGTTATGGAATTTTCTAAGGTTATCTGATAAATGGGATAAAGGGTGGGTCAGGATTTGGAGTCTGGCTGTCTGATTCCAGAGCCTGCAAAATAGCCACTAATCATTCTCAACTTGGGGTGAATCTGCCTCCCAGGGGCTGGCAACACTGGAGACAGTTTCGATTGTCACAGGTGGAAAGAGGAAGTGCTACTGGCCTTTAGTGAGTAGAGGCCAGGGATGCTGCTAAACATCCTACGATGCATAGGACAACCCCCACAATAAAGAACTGTCCAAAATGTCAGTGGTGCCTCAGTTGAGGAACCGTGCATTACACTGTACTGCCTCAGTGAAATCAAGTGTGCTAAGAGCCAGGCCCAGAGCAGGCCCACAATAAATGGCACTTCGTTCTCAAAGTTCACAGGTTGCAGCTCAGAAAATAAAAATCACTCAGTCTCCAGTTTCCTTCAGCAGCTCAAGTTTTAGTCTTAATGGTTCCCAGCTGCTTAGCATCTCTATCTCGGAAGTTCCTGTCTTTGTGAGATGTGCTGACAGTTGTCAAGAGTCGGGACAAGACTTTCCTTGGGAGAAGAAGTCCAACTTTCCTGAGACGTGGCAAGTTCAGACATTCCACACAGAATGTGCCTTCCCAAAAGCCTCCTGGCCTCTGACCTCAGGGCACGGTCGACTCTGGGGATGGCTGGGTTTTGTGCATGAAGCTTCTCCTTTCAAGGGAGCTGACATTTCTCACTGTTTGTATGGAAGGCCTTGTGGGGTACTTGCCACTATCACTGAGGTCTTGACATGGACACTAGCATGGTTCTGACCCGTGAAAATGAATGAGTCAAGGAGAACATGACAGATTACCTGTCAGCTAGTGCAGCAAAAACACCCCACATGCTGGGCACTTCAGAAGGGAGGCTTTGAGACCATAGCTTTACCACTGACCCACCAGGTGACCTTGGGCAAGTGCCTGGAACTGACTTCTTTCATTGTCAGCATGAGGGCCTCCATCCTGCCTTATGCGGCTCCACGGAATGACCTTTGGGCAAGTTGGATTCAGGGGGTCTTTTTATGTATAAGAGAGAACCAGAAAAACAGGAAGTTAATGACAAATTGAAAGGGTGCTGCTGTACATACAGAGGGTGCAGTGGTTTAGCATTTGGGGTTTTGTTTCCTTGTAAACTCATATTCCTTCACACTTCAGCAAGGTAGAGTTAAGTCAAAACAATGTTTTCAGCAGTAAAGGACCGTTGAATTTTTGTTGAAAGCTTGCTCACAGCCTTGCCTGGGTCCTGATACCCAGTGTGACATTTTCTAGCCATGAGCTCAAGGAAGTTTTACTTAAAATGTTGGCCAACAGTAGGCAGCATAAATTGACTCTGGAGAACCAGTGGCAATAAGCTAGTATATCCACCCTGGCACAGGATCAGAAACAGCTGGCTTCTCTGAGGCCTAAAGAAAAAGTTGATTTCAGTTAGAATGTTACCTGGGATTTATGATCTGAGGGGAATTTGTTCCTTCTTAAAGCTGACATCATGTATGTATATGTATCTCCAAGCTCATCAAGTTGTATATATTAAATCTGTACAACTTTCTCTATGTCAATCATACCTTGAGAAAATGGTTTAAAAATAGTTGACAGACATAGGACTCCAGAGGGAAGAATCTGTTGCCTCTCTGGGGGTGGGTGCGTGACGGGGTGGGTGAGGGACTTTTCCCTCCCTGTGCTCCACATGATAAGAGGATATTTGAAGAACACTGAAGGATTGGCAATTTACACTTCTTATCAGCAGTGACATGGTTCAGGGCTTTGAATTTCATGAATAGAATTGACAGCTTGGCCAGGGTGTGTTGCTAGTATTATAGGTGTGACTGCTGCCTTCTATGTTGCAAATCTGGAAACTTCTTGGATAAAATGTAAGAGGCCAGTAGAGCCAATGACAAAGTCTTTCCCTGGGTCTCCTTTTCTGAACCAAGTTTGTCACCTAAACTGGTCCCAGAAGCCATAGGTGACATGGCACCAGTCATACCACACTAACGAAAGGAGCAGCCTCTAACTCAACCACTGACTGCAGGCAGAGAGCTCACTCCCATCTGCAGGAGTTCAGTGGATGCAGACCCACCCCCACTGCTCAGGTTTGGAGGCTTCCCTTCACATTTTAGTTGCAGAGTTGACATGCAATATGCCAAATTGAAAGGCTATAGATGTTCAAAAGTGGGATGAAGTCCAGGTCAGCTAATAGAATTCATATCGTGTTCTGTCAGATAAATTTGACTGTACATGGCATTTTGGAGTCCTCTAAACATGTTTAAAGAGTTCCAAGTTGGATGCCTCATGGTGCTGTGGCATTTGCAGCAGGTCTTATCAGTGACCTGAAATAACAATAAAAATAGTAGCAATTATAGCACTCACTGTGTACCAGCACCATACAGGGTCCTTTATTTATAATTCTTTTAGCAACCTGAAAAATTAATATTATTTGCCCTTTGTTGCATGTGAGAAGAATACCTAGAGCAGTTGACTGACTGCAGATGATTAGTTAGTGGTAAAGCTAGAATTAGAACTTAGGTTTCTACGTCTTCAAAAAAAACACATACTTTCTGTCATTACCTTCAGATGAAACCTGTGTAGTTAGGGAAAGGCTAAGCTGTAACACAGTAACCCCAGTACACAGTGGATTAAATAATATGGGAGCTTATTTCTCTTATACATAACAGTCCTGTTGTAGGCGGATGGCCCAGGAAGGCTGGGCAGCTCTAAGAGGTCATTCAGGGAACTAGGTTCTTCCTTTATTGTTGGTCCACCATCTCTTAGAATGTTTTCCTCATCTTCACAGTCAGTTTCTTGCCAACAATATGTCCATGTTCTAACCCTTGAGAAGGGAGAAAGAAACTGGTTGGTAGGCAAGCAATTTACTGTGAAGAAAGTGACCAGAAGTTGTACACATCATTTCCTACCCTCACACCATTAGGGAACCATAGTTACATGGGCACATATAGCTGCAAGAGAGTCTGGAGAACGTGTTTCAGGTAGAGTGGATGTGTGTTCTGCTAAAACTCAGGGTGGAGGCGTGTGCACGAGTGCGTGTATCTGTCCTAATACTAAATAGAAGGAAAAAATGGATTTTTGGAGACATTTAACAGTTGCTGATATATACCCCTCCATAAAGTCGACAATATATCCTTCTTTCTTTAGAAAAAAGTGAAGGCACTTGAAAATTTAATCTGACAAGGCATGACCCAGTCATGCCTACGCACTGAGTTGGTGCTAATGGTAATGTGAGGTGTGACTTTGGGGCAATGGCCTGAACTGAGTGAATCAGGCATTGAGCATTGCTCCTTGCTGATCTTGCCTGGGGGAGGGTCTCAGGAAATTCTGACCTTGGCCAGACTTGTCAGGAGTTGGTCCCTGATCACTCTCCACAAATACTTGGATCATCACTTAGTACTCAGGATCACTCCAGGTTGAGAACTCTCTTTGGAATTTCTACTGCCCCTGGAAGAGTCTTTGCTCTTTAGGTTCTAGAGTTAAGATGGTAGGATTAAATTAGGAAAATGGTGCTGAATGTTGTCTGGATGTTCTGCTCACTTCATTTCCTCTAGTTTTTCAGTGAAGACAAAGGAATTAAACAATTCCAGTGTCACTGTCTCGCTATGGGTGCTATTTAATGATGGAATGACCTGGAATCTCTTCTAGGGACAAACATGTGCCTGAGGTTGGCGTCACCACATTTCCCACTCACATTCATTTCTTTTGTACTCTTTTCTTCAGCTGTACTGCATGAACAAAAAACCTCTGGTTCCAAGGAACCTGAGTTTGTTTCATGCCACTTTTTATTTTCATAAATAGTTTCCTCTCCTAAATCCTACTGCCTCTACCCTCAGTTCCCACACACCACCCTGCAATATCTAACCAACTTCTTATCCATTATCTCATTGCAACCTCACTTCCTTGGGAGTGCCTTCCCTCACTCCCTGTTCTGATTCAAGGGCTTCTTGCCTGTGATCCCAACAACCTTTGTACTTCTCTCTCTCCTTGTAGTGTAGAGCAGTTGTTGAAAACTGAATTTGAATCAGGGCTTTACCACTTTCCTCTTGCCAAATCTCAGTTTATTGGTAAAGTTTGATAGTAAAGTGCCTGTATTATAGGACTGCTCTGAGGATCCAGTGAGATATTGAATATAAGTTGCTTGGCACAGCCTTTGGCACATGTTTGCTGAGCGCCTTGACACTCAGTAAACATTTGGCTGCATGGCATCTGAAATCCATCCTTGTATTTGGAAGATTCCCTCAGGATGAGTCCTGGAAGAACTGCATCCACCTGTGTCCACTTTCAAAGCTGAAAGGCCAGCTGCTGCTTTCCCCTCACCATTGGGGCCCAGGACTTGGGCTTGGCTTATCAGTGCCCCAGCCTTATAGTCAGTGTCTCATCTCCCTGCACTACCTGAGGGGTTTATCCTGTTCAACTTGGCAGCAGCAAGAACAGCCTGTTTTCCATAGTAGCCATGGAAACAGGACCAGCCATGGTGTCCTCACCAGATCTTCCCTGTGGCGGGATTTTGGCTGTGGTCCTATTGTGTGACATCTCTTAGTTCATGCCCATTTTTGGCATCTTGTCCTCCAAGCTTCCCAGAAATTCTGTGAGAAATAGTTTCCCTCCAATAAATTTCTTTTCTGCTTAAGTAAACTAGAGTTGGTGTCTGATGCTTACAACCAGGAGCTTGATCAGCAGAGTTAAATTTTATTATTATTGTTGTGTTGTTATTGCCCTCATTACAGTGTACTGCCATCACTGAGTTACCTTCCTCCCTCCTGGACTGTGAACCCAGCTGTTAAACAGTCCACAGCACAGCACTGAGCTTGGAATATACTTATTGAATGAGTGTATGACATCTAATGATGGATGGGAAATGAATGACTGAATGAGTAGATGAATGAAATATTTGTCAGTGCTTATGATGATTCACATTGCATCTAATTTGGAGTTGAGGTGACCTCCAAAGATGGTGACATGAACAGAGCTTAGATAATGGACTGTCACTTCTACTATATATTTTAATAGTAGAAGGCCTAAATGACCAGCCTTTTCAGGCTGAAAAAAATGTATTGAACACAGATAGTTGGGGGAGCTCCCAGGTTGACATACATCTTACATTCTGGGTTTAAGACATCCTTACAGCATCCTGATTGTAGCAGGGGCTCCCCAGGAATGGCCCTAACAAGGTATATGATGTTTTGCCCCTTGTGACGTGTGTAAATGCACATTCCTTTACTTAATTCTCACAAAAATGCTGACTGATAGGTATCGCTATCCCCATTTTACAGATGAGGAAACAGTTTCAAAGAGGATAAGTAGCTTATAGAAGATGACTCACCCAGATATGTCTCAAATTAGGTCCTAATCTCCAAATACTATGCTCTCACTGTTTTACTTCTCCACCCATGGACTAGTAAACTGTCAATGAGGGTTATTTACTGAGGGTGCTTTTTTAAATGAGGAAGTTAAATTATTCTCATCAGAGGTACTAATCACATTATCTTGGGCACTCTGTTGGCAACGTACCAGGAGGATTTACATATGTCACAGCCTTGGAGCTATGCTTGATGTTTTGGAACTTATTCTGATCATTGAAAACCACAGAAGATTTTGGTACATATTATGATTTGCAATGTTAATCAACCAAACCAAACTAATTTTCAGTGGTAATAAACCAAGAAGCCTTGGCCAAGAATCCATATGGATTTTGTAGGACACTTCCCCAAGGTGTGTCTGAATATTTGTCTCCCTCTCGTATTGGCTCAAAGTGCCCCTATTTTATTTCTGATATTAGCCATGCTCACGTCTCTGTGTCCCTTGTGGGAAGCATGAAGATTCTGGATCCCATCATGCCTGATAATAATGGGCTTATATCACGGTGGAGCTATTTGCAGACAGGAAGTTCTTCAGAACTGTCTCCATTTTCTTTCATAGCCTTGGGTTGGTGGGCAACCTGAGAGGAAGTAAAAATAGCTAAGGATTTTTAAAGAGAATTGTTGGATGAAATTGCACACCTCCAAAGTGTGTAATTCCTTGACATTGATAATGCTATTTCGATAACAGGAAGCATTTATTTTGGCTCTTGGCTCATTTGTTTTTGGCAGAAGAACAAGACGGATGGCATTATACATATTCCATTTTACATTTTTTTGAGGAAAGTATAAACTTTTTTTTTTCAATTTATTTTTGGCTGTGTTGGGTCTTCGTTGCTGCATGTGGGCTTTCTCTAGTTGTGGCCAGCGGGGGCTACTCTTCATTGCGGTGCATGGGCTTCTCATTGCAGTGTCTTCTCTTGTTGCAGAGCATGGGCTCTAGGGCACATGGGCTTCCGTAGTTGTGGTGCATGGGCTCAGTAGTTGTGGCTCGTGGGCTCTAGAGCTCAGGCTCAGTAGTTGTGGCACATGGGCTTAGTTGCTCCACGGCATGTGGGATCTACCCAGACCAGGGACCAAACCCATGTCCCCTGCATTGACAGGCAGATTCTTAACCACTGCACAACCAGGTTATAAAAAGTATAACCTTTTTAATAGGGTAAATGACAGTTTTGTTCATTCACTTAGTTATCATTTGAATATATTTAAATATTCTTCATAGCACCTTTCAGTATGTGATAGTATCACATGGATGTATTTGTTTATCTATTTATCATCTGTCTCTTACATCTAGAAGTGAACTCCGAAAGAGCAGAGCCCTTCTCTTTTCTGTTTAACCCAGGTTTGCAGCACCTAGGGCAATCCCTGGCACCTGGTAGGGACTTGATAAATATTGGTTGAATGAATAAACTAATGAAGTAAAGTAAATTATTGACTGGGGCTGGGATCTTAATACTCAGTCTCAGTATTCTCGTAGAGATATGTTGAAAGAAATACTAAAAAATGACTGAGAAAATGATGGAAAGTTGATTAAATGAGCAAAATTAATTCTAATTCTGTTATCATCTTCATCAGAGCCATGTTTCCTTATCTGTAAGTTGGGAATAATGGTATTTACCTGGCAGGTTTTGAGGAGGATTAAAGCTAATTCATGTACATGTGGGTGGCATGTTGTTAGGTGCTCAATGAATATTAATAAAGTGTTAACAGTAGCATCACAGGAAAGTAAGAGGAGTATCAATCCTCCAAAGACTGAAAATGATATTTTTAAGGGAATTCTGCTTCCAAGCTTCAAACTTTATTTTAATTTATATTTGCATATTTCTTCATAGTTTTCAAAGCTCTTTTTCCATACTTTATTTCACCAAATTCTCACTCCATAATCTCACCTAGTGGTTACAATTAGTCCTGTTTCACAGATGAGAGTCAGAGGTTAGGCCCGGATTTAAATGTGGAGATTCCCAAACTTTCCTTTCAGAAGCTTCCTGAGCAAGTTTTTCCTCTGTTCATGGATACCTCCTCTTGCCTACCTGGCCAGGCTTGCCTTTGCAGCCAACTGTTGCATCATTTTTGTGGAATTCAGACCAGGAGCCCCCTGAGGGCAGGGGCTCTCTTTATTGTTTTATTTGCAAAATCCCAGATGCAGTCTGATTGCTTATGTGCTTATTAGCAACAGGGTTTATACAAAGATATTGGGTACCTGGTTTGTTTATGTTCTGTTTAAGCAAATACACAGTCACTTTTATTTTCTTCTCTCCCACCCCCACTCCCTGCCCCCTTCTTCTTGCAATCTGAACACCCTCTGTGTCAACCAGTGGACTCCGTGGGAAAAGAAAGCAGGTAGGATGGGAATGTCTGCTCCGTGTTCCCCTGTTTCTTGTCTCTCCCTTGGCTTTTGCCTATCTTCCCTGCGTCTCAGTTGCAAAACACCAGATTTAAGCCTAGCCTACTACATGCACAATCATCAAAAAGACAATGCTATTAATTATAGATTGAAAATGCAAGTAGCCAGGACTAGAGAACTTTCAGGCTCAAAGAGAGCAAAGGGAACCAAAGAGAAGGAACTCCCTCCCTTCTCAATTTAACCAGTGATAGATGAAGTACATGGCCAGCTATTCCCTCTCTAGCTTGCTGGACTGATGGTCATTCTTATCATTCCTGGATACTTGGGGTGAGTTGCAGCTCATTCAGAAAGAGAGTTCAGGATCGTAGTTGAGGGTATGTTTTTTAGGGTGTTTTTAGAATTTGTTTGAGAGAATACTATGTACAGAAAATACAGCATGTGGAAGATACATGGGCTATGTGACATCAGATGAATGGTCAGATGAAGCTAAAGCTACAAAGACAGGGAGTCTCTTCCTTCAAACGATATAAGATTGTAAATTGCACTGAGCTAAACAAATTACATGTCTTATAGATTATTTCCCCAAATGATTCAAGAGTAAATTCTAGGTATTATACATAGATGCTTCGCTAAAACTCATTTGATGACAGGAGAGCATTTAGAAACAAAACCCAAAATAAGTTCCTGGTAGAATCAGGGAGATAGTATATAGGTATGTTTCAAAAAGTGAAGCACTTTGTCAAGAGACTTAGTAGTGACTGAGGAAAATTATAGAATTATCATGCAATAATCAAAGGAGGGAATTCACATAATAGAAAAGATCATTTGTAAGAGTTATGTATTTTTTTGTTTGTTTTCTTTTTCTGTGGTACACGGGCCTCTCACTGTTGTGGCCTCTCCTGTTGCGGAGCACAGGCTCCGTACACGCAGGCTCGGTAGCCATGGCTCATGGGCCTAGCCACTCTGTGGCATGTGGGATCTTCCCAGACCGGGGCACGAACCCGTGTCCCATGCATCGGCAGGTGAACTCTCAAACACTGTGCCACCAGGAAAGCCCAAGAGTTATGTTTTTTATTGGCGTATAATTGCTTTACAATGTTGTGTTAGTTTCTGCTGTACAACTAAGTGAATCAGCTATATGTGTATATATATATATATATATATATATATATATATATATATATATATATATATCCCCTCCCTCCCATCCTGGCCCCCACATTCCGCCCATCTAGGTCATCATAGAGCACGGAGCTGAGTCCCCTGTGCTGAGTCCCCACAGGTTCCCACTAGCTATCTATTTTACACATGGTAGTGTTAGATCATTTGTAAGAGTTATTGATATGGAGATAACACCTGGAGGTACCGCTGCTAATAAGGTAGCTTCAGTCAAAAATTCCTGCTGTCAGCATCTTTTACAAGCAAAGAAGTGCTAAAACAGCTCTCCCATTATCCATACCAGAAATTTCTATTTACAGAATGTTAGTGCTGGGAAAGGACCATCGTGATCTGAAGCTATCAGAAACCTTCTGAATATTTCAATTGGGAGAGCCTTAAGAGAATATTTAGTTCAATACCTTGTTTTACACTTGAGTAAACTGAGATTCAGAGAGTATGGATTTTAAAGCCAGAAAGACTTGGGTTCAAATCCTCAATCTCTAAATTGATGATACTTTTTCTCAGTATTTCCAGCTAAACCTCTTCTTCCTCTACCACTGGGATAAAACACCTTACTTGAGCCTAATGTTCATAGCATTTGCCGAGGAAGGTAGGAGATGGCTTTTGAGGTACCTTCCACCCTGAGATTCTGTGACTCTTGCTGGAGTTCTGTTCGTAGCAAGTCTCAGGGATCCACCCTCATCTCCTTTCTTGTCACTCACCCTGAGGCACTCAAGGGAATTACTCCCTGTCACCATGTCTTGATATCACCATTTCCCAAATAGGGAAGTTTATGACTATTAACTATCTCAATTTACTGTAGGGATTAATGAATGTTAGTAAAGTAGAGCTGTCAAGAGATTAAGTTCCCTTAGGGGCAAATATAATCTGGCTGCAATTTACATGAATCACTGTAGGAGAAAGAGCTACAGATGACACAAAATATTCTGACTCAGTATAACTAATATTTGTTTTACAAACTCATTCATTCATGATATATTTATTGAGATCATGTTGACACTAGTAATTTTCTCTAACATATATGGCATACATATATGATACTGTATAATGCACAAAAAATAACATAAGTACAATTGTTTTTTCTCACAAAACTTCCTGACTTTATCAGGATTATTCTAAATATCTTCTTATTCCTATTTTCTCCCCTCTCGCCTCTAATTTATAGTCCATTTTTAGTATTTTATTTTAGGCTACATTTTCAGAGGGATTCCTGGATGTGTTCAGCCATTGGAAAAGAATATTAAAGATGATGAGCTTGCCTTTCACTAAATGGACAGTGACTGTAGTGATTTTTCCACTTTTCCAGATTATGCTAATTTATGCACATAATTTACAATAAGAGAACATGAAACTAACAAAGACAGGGAGAAGATTGTAACTCTTGTGGTTACAGTGAGGCAGCCCTTTGTAAGTTGTGCACAGGAAACAATCTTAAAGAGAGGTTTATTGAGTAACAGGTGGATCTTCAACGTAACTGAGGCCAAGAACTCTTCTTTCCTTCTTAACAGCGGGGAGTTATTAATCGGGATCCATGTTGGAGAATAACTGGTCTTTCTACCATGTGGATATTTGCATGAATTTAAAGGGTGAATAGGAAAGAGCATAACTGAGCTCAAATAATAGTAAGTACAGATGTGACTGGGAGATTGAGAGTGTCTGTGTCAGTGACTTACCAAAGGGAGTGGTAGTGGGAAGGGTCAGCCTCAGGTGCAGGCGATATGAGGCGTATTGTCTATAGAGAATTTAAAGACAATAATAAAAAGAAATGAAGTTGTTTTGCATTTTATTATCACATGCATTTGCATTTTTCAATGTCAGTGATACAATACACCTTGAGAAAATCTTTTGTTCTAAGTTCTAAACAATGACTAGGGTAACTTAATAATATATGTGTAAGCTTCACAGTAGCACATATTTGTATCTTATCCTTTGTCTTCTACATTAATTTAAAAAACTCTTAGTTATGTAATTTGTGCTTAGTACACATGGACTCAGCTACATTTGTTGGCTTTGAGAGTAAGTTCATAATGGTTTGGAATTTTTACTGCTCATCTCATTATGTGCTTTGTGTCTCTAATACCTGTAGTGCACTTGTTCCTGTGTTTAAATGGAAGATTTGAAATAAATACCACAGTGATTGTGAAGACAAAGAAACAGAATTTAAGTTATATCATTCTTTTAGTTTGTATGGCCACTTAGAGGATTTTATTTGCATAAAATTTAAAACAGACCACATATGAACCATGAGATGTAATCCTTTTGTTTAGTGGATGCAAGTTTTAGTGTGTATGTGAAATATCCTACTGACCTTGAATAATATGCTTAAAATTGAAATTTATTCTTGTTTTGAATCAATTATTTTAAAATAATACTTACTGGAAATAATTTTGTTTTACAGAAGTAGAAATTTTAAAAAAGGATCTGTTTCAGATGTTAAATTTGTAGGTCCACCACTGGTGTTTAGAGTTGAACAGCTTTGGGTCAAGTACTTAAGAGTTACCAAATCATTCTACACCTTAGCTTTTTTGTGAATGAAATAAGCACCTCCTTTGTAGAGTTACTGTGAAATTAAATGAGATAATGCATATAAATACCTAGAACAATACCATGAACATAGTAAATTCTCAATAAATGACAGTTTAATAATAATACTAGAGGAGACCATGAGAAGATGGTGGTGTGGGAAGATGCGGAGTTAGCATCTCCCTACAACTAGGACACCTGCCAGCTGCTGGTGGGGGACTCTGACTCCCAAGGAGACAGGAGGAACCCCAAAATGAACCGGTAGGATGTCGGGGGACTGAGGGGGGAGGAGAACTGGAAGCCAGACAGGATCAGTGCCTCTGAGGCCAGGGAGATCAGGAGAGGCAGGCAGAAGGGACTCTCCAGGAAGAGCGAGAGAGGAGAGGAGGGCATTTGCCCCACCTACTCGAGCCCAGAAAGCCTGATGGGCTCCCAGGTGAGGTCTCTTGCCTTCTGAGACCAGGGGTGGGGGACATGCCTGGGCCCCTTCTGTTCCTTGAGCCTAAGCACCGCCCCGCACAGCCCCCAGAGCCTTTTCAGCCCTGTAAGTCCTAAGCATTGGCTCTGCCCCCCACTCAAACCTTGACCTTGCTTAGGCCCTGCCCTCCACAGCCAAGGCCTTTTCCCACTTTTTTTCTTTTCTTTTCCCTCCTCTTTTTTTACTATTGTGGTACTGAAGAACCTTCTGGTTGTTGATTCATCTTTACTTTTATTATGTTCTTTCTAACATATCTGATAGTTTGCTAGTCTAATTTTATTTTTTACTTTGTTATTGTTCTCTTTTTTTTTATCGTTTTTTGCAACCCCACGTGGCTCATGGGATCTTAGTTCATGAGCCAAGGGTCAGGCCAAAGCTCCTGCAGTGACAGCTCTCAGTCCTAACCACTGGAATAACAGAGAAGCTCAGACCCCAGGGAATATTCATCAGGGTGAGGTCTCACAGAGTTCCTCATCTCAGCAACAACACCCAGCTCTACCCAATAGCCTACAAACTCCAGTGTGGGAAGCCTCAGGCAAAACAACCAGTAAGACAGGAACACAATCTGACTCATTAAAAAAAAAATGAGATGGCAAAACCATATGTCACAGATGAAGGAGCAAGGTAAAAACCTACAAGACCAAATAAATGAAGAGGAAACAGGCAATCTACAAATCTACCTGAAAAAGAATTCAGAGTAATGATGGTAAAGATGATCCAGAATCTCAGAAATAGAATGGAGGCATGGACTGAGAAAATACAAGAACAGTTTAACGAAGATCTAGAAGAAATAAAGCACAAACAAAGATAAACAGCACAATAACAGAAAAGAAAAATAGAGTAGAAGGAATCAATAACAGAATAACTGAGGCAGAAGAACGAATAAGTGAGCTGGAAGACAAAATGGTGGAAATAAAGGCCAAGGAGCAGAATAAAGAAAAAAGAATGAAAAGAATAAAAGACAATCTCAGAGACCTTTGGGCCAACAATAAACACACCACCATTCAAATAATACGGGTGCCAGAAGAAGAAGAGAAAAAAAATTGAAAAAATATTTCAAGAGATTATAGTTGAGGGGGTGCTGGGAAGGTGGCAGAACAGTAAGACACGGAGATCACCTTCCTCCCCACAGATACACCAGAAATACATCTACACGTGGAACATCTCCTACAGAACACCTACTGAATGCTGGCAAAAGACCTCAGACCTCCCAAAAGGCAAGAAACTCCCCACGTACCTGGGTAGGGCAAAAGAAAAAAAGAAAAAACACAGACAAAAGAATAGGGACGGCACCTGCACCAGTGGGAGGGAGCTGTGAAGGAGGAAAAGTCTCCACACGCTAGGAAGCCCCTTCACGGGAGGAGACTGCGGGAGGCGGAGGGGGGAGCTTCGGTGCCACGGAGGAGAGGACAGCAACAGAGGTGCGGAGGGCAAAGCAGAGCGATTCCCGCATAGAGGATCGGTGCCGACCAGCACTCACCAGCCCGAGAGGCTTGTCGGCTCACCCGCCGGGGTGGGCGGGGCTGCGAGCTGAGGCTCGGGTTTTGGTTTCGGTCAGAGCGCAGGGAGGACTGAGGTTGGCGGCATGAACATAGCCTGAAGGGGTTAGTGCACCACGGCTAGGCGGGAGGGAGTCGGGGAAAAGCCTGCACCTGCCTAAGAGGCAAGACTTTTTCTTCCCTCTTTGTTTCCTGGTGTGCGAGGAGAGGGGTTTAAGAGCGCTGCTTAAAGGAACTCCAGAAACCGGCACGAGCCGCGGCTAAGAGCGCGGACCCCAGAGACGGGCGCGAGCCACGGCTAAAAGCGCAGACCCCAGAGACAGGCGGGAGACGTTAAGGCTGCAGCTGCCGCCACCAAGGGGCCCGTGTGGGAGCACAGGTCACTATCCACACCCCTCTTCCGGGGAGCCAGTGCAGCCCGCCACTGCCAGGTTCCCGCGATCCAGTGACATCTTCCCAGGGAGAATGCATGACGGGCCTCAGGCTGGTGCAACGTCACGCTGGCTTCTGCCACCACAGGCCCACCCTGCATGCTGTGCCCCCCCCCCCGGCCTGAGTGCGCCAGAGCTCCCGAGTCAGAGGCTCCTTTAACCCTGTCCTCTCTGAGCAAAAAACAGACGCCCTCCAGCGACCTACACGCAGAGGCAGGGCCAAATCCAAAGCTGAGCCCCTGGGAGCTGTGAGAACCAAGAAGAGAAAGGGAAATCTCTCCCAGCAGCCTCAGAAACAGCGGATTAAAGCTCCACAATCAACCTGATGTACCCAACATCTGTGGAATACATGAATAGACAGCGAATCATCCCAAACTGAGGTGGTGGACTTCAAATGTAAGATTTATGATTCTTTCCCCTTTCCCCTCTTTTTATGAATGGGTATGTGTATTCTTCTGTTTGAGATCTTGTCTGTATAGCTTTGCTTCCAGCATTTGTCCTAGGGCTCTATCCGTCCATTGTTTTTCTTTTATTTTTAAAAATTTTTTTTACTTAAAAATTAATTTTAACTTTAGTAATTCTATTATACTTTACCTTTTCTTTCTTTCTTTCCTTCCTTCCCTCCTATAGACAACGAATCATCCCAAATTGAGGAGATGGTCTGTGAAAGCAAGATTTATGATTTTTTCCTCTTTACCTCTTTTTGTGAGGGTGTAGGTGTAAGCTTCTGTGGAAGATTCTGTCTGTTTAGCGTGGCTTCCACCATTTGTCCTAAGGTTCTAGCCATCCCTTTTATTTTTTTCCCTAAAGAATTATGTTTTAATTCAATAACTGTATTATACTTCATTTCATTCTATTTTACTGTATCTACTTTCTGTCTTTTCTCCTTCCTTCCCTCCTTCCTTCTTTCCTTCCTCCCTCCCTCCCTCCTTTCTTTCCTTCTTGCCTTCATTCCTTCTTTTCTTCTTTTTCTTCCTTCCTTTCTTCCTTCCTTTCCTCCTTCCTTCCTACCTTCCTTCCTTCCCTCTTTTCTTTCTTTCTTTCTTTCTTTCTTTCTTTCTTTCTTTCTTTCTTTCTTTCTTTCTTTCTTTCTTTCTTTCTTTCTTTTTTTCTTCCTACTTCTACTAATTCTCTGTACTTTCTCTCCCTTTTAATTAGAGCCATGTAGAGGAAAGGCTCTTGCTGCTCCAGCCAGGAATCAGGACTCTGCCTCTGAGGTGGGAGAGCCAACTTCAGGACACTGGTCCACAAGAGACCTCCCAGCTCCACATAATATCAAATGGCAAAAATCTACCAGAGACCTCCATCTTAACACCAGCACCCAGCTTCACTCAACGACCAGAAAGCTACAGTGCTGGAAAACCTATGCCAAACAACTAACAAAACAGGAACACAAACCCACCCATTAGCAGAGAGGCTGCCTAAAATCATAATAAGTCCACAGACACCCGAAAACACACCACCAGACGTGCACCTGCCCACTAGAGAGACAACATCCAGCCTCATCCACCACAACACAGGCACTAGCCCCCCCCCCCCCAGGAAGCCTACACAAACCACTGGACCAACTTTAGCCATTGGAGACAGACATAAAAAACAAGGGGAACTACGAAACTGCAGCCTGCAAAAAGGAGACCCCAAACACAGTAAGATAAGCAAAATGAGAAGACAGAAAAACAGCAGATGAAGGAGCAAGATAAAAATGCACCAAACCTAACAAATGAAGAGGTAATAGGCAATCTACCTGAAAAATAATTCAGAATAATGATAGTAAAGATGATCCAAAATCTTGGAAATAGAATGGACAAAATGCAAGAAACAATTAACAAGGAACTAGAAGAACTAAAGACGAAACAAGCAACGATGAACAACACAATAAATGAAATTAAAAGTACTCTAGATGGGATCAATAGCAGAATGAGGCAGAAGAACGGATAAGTTACGTGGAAGATAAAATAGTGGAAATAATTACTGTAGAGCAGAATAAAGAAAAATGAATTAAAAGAACTGAGGAATGTTTCAGAGACCTCTGGGACAACATTAAATGCACCAACATTCGAATTATAGGGGTTCCAGAAGAAGAAGAGAAAAAGAAAGGGACTGAGAAAATATTTGAGAGATTATAGTTGAAAACTTCCCTAATATATGAAAGGAAATAGTTAACCAAGTCCAGGAAACAGAGAGAGCCCCATACAGGATAAAACCAAGGAGCAATACGCCAAGACACATATTAATCAAACTGTCAAAAATTAAATACAAAGAAAGCATATTAAAAGCAGCAAGGGAAAAGCAACAAATAACACACAAGGGAATCCCCATAAGGTTAACAGCTGATCTCTCAGCAGAAACTCTGCCAGCCAGAAGGGAGTGGCAGGACTTACTGAAAGTGATGAAGGAGAAAAACCTGCAACCAAGATTACCCAGCAAAGATCTCATTCAGATTTGAGGGAGAAATTAAAACCTTTACAGACAAGCAAAAGCTGAGAGAGTTCAGCACCACAAAACCAGCTTTACAACAACTGCTAAAGGAACTTCTCTAGGCAAGAAACACAAGAGGAGGAAAAGACCTATAACAATGAACCCAAAACAATTTAGAAAATGGGAATAGGAACATACATATTGATAATTACCTTAAATGTAATTGGACTAAATGCTCCCACCAAAAGACACACATTGGCTGCATGGATACAAAAACAAGACCCATATGTATGCTGTCTACAAGAGACCCACATCAGACCTAGAGAAACATACAGACTGAAAGTAAGGGGATGGAAAAAGATATTCCACGAAAATGGAAAGCAAAAGAAAGCTGGAGTAGCAATTCTCATATCAGACAAAATAGACTTTAAAATAAAGACTATTACAAGAGACAAGGACACTACATAATGATCAAGGGATCAATCTAAGAAGAAGATATAACAATTGTAAATATTTATGCACCTAACACAGGAGCGCCACAATACATAAGGGAAAAACTAACAGCCATAAAAGGGGAAATCTACAGTAACACATTCATAGTAGGGGACTTCAACACCCCACTTTCACCAATGGACAGATCATCCAAAGTGAAAATAAATAAGGAAACAGAAGCTTTAAATGATACATTAAACAAGATGGACTTATTTGATATTTAAAGGACACTCCATCCAAAAACAACAGAATACACATTTTTCTCAAGTGCTCATGGAACATTCTCCAGGATAGATCATATCTTGGGTCACAAATCAAGCCTTGGCAAATTTAAGAAAACTGAAATTGTATCAAGCATGTTTTCCGACCACAATGCCATGAGACTAGATATCAATTACAGGAAAAGATCTGTAAAAAATACAAACACATGGAAGCTAAACTATACACTACTCAATAATGAAGTGATCACTGAAGAAATTAAAGAGGATATTAAAAAATACATAGAAACAAATGAAAATGGAGACAAAATGACCCAAAAACTATTGGAGGAAGCAAAAGCAGTTCTAAGAGGGAAGTTTATAGCAATTCAAGCCCACCTTAAGAAGCAGGAAACAACTCGAATAAACAACCTAACCTTACACCTAAAGCAATTAGAGAAAGAAGAACAAAAAAACCCCAAATTTAGTAGAAGGAAAGAAACTATAAAAATCAGATCAGAAATAAATGAAAAAGAAATGAAGGAAATGATAGCAAAGATCAATAAAACTAAAAGCTGGTTCTTTGAGAAGTTAAACAAAATAGATAAACCATTAGCCAGACTCATCAAGAAAAAAAGGGAGAAGACTCAAATCAATAGAATTAGAAATGAAAAAGGAGAAGTAACAACTTACACTGCAGAAATAAAAAGGATCATGAACGATTACTACAAGCAACTCTATGCCAATAAATTGAACCATCTGGAAGAAATGGACAAATTCTTAGAAATGCACAAACTACCAAGAGTGAATCAGGAAGAAATAGAAAATATGAACAGACCAATCACAAACACTGAAATTGAAACTGATTAGAAATCTTCCGACAAAAAGCCCAGGACCATATGGCTTCACAGGCGAATTCTATCAAGCATTTAGAGAAAAGCTAACAGCTATCCTTCTCAACCTCTTCCAAAATATAGCAGAGGGAGGAACACTTCCCAATTCCTTCTACGAAGCCACCATCACCTTGATACCAAAATGAGACAAGGATGTCACAAAGAAAGAAAACTACCGGCCAATATCATTGATGAACAGAGATGCAAAAATCCTCAACCAAATACTAGCAAACAGAATCCAACAGCACATTAAAAGGTTCATACACCATGATCAAGTGGGGTTTATTCCAGGAATGCAAGGATTCTTCAATATACGCAAATCTATCAATGTGATAAAGCATATTAACAAATTGAAGGAGAAAAACCATATGATCATTTCAATAGATGCAGAGAAAGCTTTTGACAAAATTCAACACCCATTTATGATAAAATCCCCACAGAAAGTAGGCATAGAGGGAACTTTCCTCAGCATAATAAAGGCCATATATGACAGGCCCACAGCCAACATCATCCTCAATGGTGAAAAACTGAAAGCATTTCGACTAAGACCAGGAACAAGACAAGGTTGCCCACTCTCAGCACTCTTATTCAACACAGTTTCAGAAGTTTCAGCCACAGCAATCAGAGAAGAAAAGGAAATAAAAGGAATCCAAATCGGAAAAGAAGAAGTAAAGCTGTCACTGTTTGTAGATGACATGATGCTATACATAGAGAATCCTAAAGATGCTACCAGAAAACTACTAGAGCTAATCAATGAATTTGGTAAAGTAGCAGGATACAAAATTAATGCACTGAAATCTCTGGCATTCCTATATATTAGTGATGAAAAATCTGAAAGTG
Organism: Inia geoffrensis; assembly: GCA_036417435.1. Lineage (NCBI taxonomy): Eukaryota > Metazoa > Chordata > Mammalia > Artiodactyla > Iniidae > Inia > Inia geoffrensis. The sequence continues at coordinate 61,895,134 of CM070920.1, forward strand.
AAATCAAGCAAACACTCCCGTTTACCATTGCAACAAAAAGAATAAAATACCTAGGGATAAACCTACCTATGGAGACAAAAGACCTGTATACAGAAAATTATAAGACACTGATGAAAGACATTAAAGACAATACAAATAGATGGAGAAATATAGCATGTTCTTGGATTGGAAGAATCAACATTGTGAAAATGACTCTACTACCCAAAGCAATCTATAGATTCAATGCAATCCTTATCAAATTGTCACTGGCATTTTTCAAAGAGCTAGAACAAAAATTTTCACAATTTGTATGGAAACACAAAAGACCCCGAATAGCCAAAGCAATTTTGAGAATGAAAAATGGAGCTGGAGGAATCAGGTTCCCTGAATTCAGACTATACTACAAAGCTACAGTAATCAAGACAGTATGGTACTGGCACAAAAACAGAACGATAGATCAATGGAACAGAATAGAAAGCCCAGAGATAAACCCACGCACATATGGACAACTTATCTTTGATAATGGTGGCAGGAATATACAGTGGAGAAAGGACAGCCTCTTCAATAAGTGGTGCTGGGAAAACTGGACAGCTACATGTAAAAGTATGAGCTTAGATCACTCCCTAACACCATACACAAAAATAAGCTCAAAATGGATTAAAGACCTAAATGTAAGGCCAGACACTATCAAACTCTTAGAGGAAAACATAGGCACAACACTCTATGACATAAATCACAGCAAGATCCTTTTTGACCCACCTCCTATAGAAATGGAAATAAAAACAAAAATAAACAAATGGGACCTAATGAAACTTCAAAGCTTTTTCACAGCAAAGGAAACCATGAACAAGACCAAAAGACAACCCTCAGAATGGGAGAAAATATTTGCAAACGAAGCAACTGACAAAGGATTAATCTCCAAAATTTACAAGCAGCTCATGCAGCTCAATAACAAAAAAACAACCCAATCCAAAAATGGGCAGAAGACCTAAATAGACATTTCTCCAGAGAAGATATGCAGACTGCCAATAAACACGTGAAAGAATGCTCAACATCATTAATCAGTAGAGAAATGCAAATCAAAACTACAATGAGATATCTCACACCAGTTAGAATGGCCATCATCAAAAAATCTAGATATAATAAATGCTGGAGAAGGTGTCGAGAAAAGGGAACCCTCTTGCACTGCTGGTGGGAATGTGAATTGGTTCAGCCAATGTGGAGAACAGTATGGAGGTTCCTTAAAAAACTAAAAATAGAACTACCATATGAGCTAGCAATCCCACTACTGTGCATATACCTTGAGAAAACCAAAATTCAAAAAGAGTTATGTACCAAAAGTTCATTGCAGCTCTATTTACAATAGCCCGGATATGGAAACAACCTAAGTGCCCATTATCAGATGAATCGATAAAGAAGATGTGGCACATATACACAATGGAATATTACTCAGCCATTAAAAGAAACGAAATTGAGCTCTTTTTAATGAGGTGGATAGACCTCAAGTCTGTCATACAGAGTGGAGTAAGTCCGAAAGAGAAAGACAAATACTGTATGCTAACACATGTATATGGAATTTAAGAAGAAAAATGTTATGAAAAACCTAGTGGTAAGACAGGAATAAATACACAGACCTACTGGAGAATGGACTTGAGGATATGGGGAGGGGGAGGGGTGAGCTGTGATAGGGCGAGGGAGGGGCATGGACATATATATATACTAACAAACGTAAGGTAGATAGCTAGTGGGAAGCAGCCACTTGGCACAGGGATATCGGCTTGGTGCTTTGTGACCTCCTGGAGGGGTGGGATAGGGAGGGAGAGAGATGCAAGAGGGAAGAAATATGCGAACGTGTGTATATGTGTAACTGATTCACTTTGTTATAAAGTAGAAACTGACTCACCATTTTAAAGCAATTATACCCCAATAAAGATGTTTGAAAAAAAAAAAAGATTATAGTTGAAAACTTTCCTCAATTCGGAAAGGAAATAGTCACTGAGGTGCAGGAAGCACAGAGAATCCCACACAGGAAAAACCCTAGGAAAAACATACCAAGACACATAATAATCCAACTAACAAAAATTAAATTCAAAGAAAAAATATTAAAAGCAGCAAGGGAAAAGCAAAAAATAACATACAAAGGAATCCCCATAAGTTTATCAGCTGATTTTTCAGTGGAAACTCTGCAGGTGAGACGAAAATGGCAGGATATACTTAAAGTGATGAAAGAGAAAAACCTACAACCAAGATTACTCAACCTAGCAAGGATCTCATTCAGATTTGGTGGAGAAGTCAAAAGCTTTTCAGACAAGCAAAAGCTAGGAGAATTCAGCACCATCCAACCAGCTTTACAATAAATGCTAAAGAAACTTCTCCAAGTGGGAAACACAAGAGAAGAAAAACACCCACAAAAAAACTAAAACCAGTTAAGAATATGGTAAGAGGAACATACATATTGGTAATAACATTGAATGTAAATGGATCACATCCCCCAATAAAAAGGCACAGACTGGCTGAATGGATACAAAAACAAGACCCATATATATGCTGTCTACAAGGGACTACCTCAGACCTAGGAACACATACAGACTGAAAATGAAGGGATGGAAAAAGATATTCCATGCAGACGGAAATCAAAAGAAAGCTGGAGTAGCAATACTGGTATCAGATAAAATAGACTTTAAAATAAAGACTGTTACAAGAGATAAGGAGGGACGTTACATAATTATCAAAGGATCAATCCAAGAAGAAGATATAACAATTGTAAATGTTTATGCAGCCAACATAGGAGCACCTCAATATGTAAGACAAATGCTAACAACCATGAAAGGAGAAATTGGCAGTAACGCATTAATATTAGGGGACTTTAACACCCGACTTTCACCAATGGACAGATCATCCAAACAGAAAATAAATAAGGAAACACAAGCTTTTAATGACACAATAGACTTGATAGACCTAATTGATATTTATAAAACATTCCACCCAAAAGGGGCAGAATACACTTTCTTCTCAAGTGCACATGGAACATTCTCCAGGATAGATCACATATTGGGTCACAAATCAAAACTTTGAAAATTTATAACAATTGAAATCATATCAAGCACCTTTCCTGATCAAAACGGTATGAAATCAGAAATCAATTACAGGAAAAAAAAAACAACTGTAAAACACACAAATGCATGGAGGATAAACAGTGCGCTACGAAATAACCAAGAGATCACTGAAGAAATCAAAAAAGAAGTAAAAGAATACAAGAAACAAATGACAATGAAAACACAATGACCCAAAACCTATGGGATGCAGCAAAAGCAGTTCTAAGAGGGAAGTTTAGAGCAATTTAATCTCACCTGAAGAAACAAGAAAAATCTCAAACAATCTAATGCTACACTTAAAACAACTAGAGAAATAAGAACAAAGAAAACCCAAAGTAAGTAGAAGAAAAGATATCATAAAGATCAGAGCAGAAATAAAGGAAATGAAAACAAAGAAAACAATAGCAAAGATGAATAAAACCAAAAGCTGGTTCTTTCAGAAGATAAACAAAATTGATAAACCCTTAACCAGACTCATAAAGAAAAAAAGGGAGATGACACAAATCAATAAAGTTAGAAATGAAATAGAAGTTACAATGGATACCACAGAAATACAAAGGATTAAAAATAGACTACTACAAACAACTATATGCCCATAAAATGCACCATCATGAAAAATGGACAAATTCTTGGAAAGGTACAAATTTCTAAGACTGTACCAGGAAGAATTACAAAATATAAACAGACATATCACAAGCAGTGAAATTGAAACCATAATGAAAAATCTTCCAACAAACAAAAGTCTAGAACCAGATGGCTTCACAGGTGACTTCTATCACACATTTAGAGAAGAGCTAACACCGAAACTTCTCAAACTCTTCCAAAATATAGCAGAGGGAGGAACACTCCCAAATTCACCCTACAAAGCCACAGTCACCCTGATACCAAAACTAGAGAAAGATATCACAAAAAAAGAAAATTATAGACCAATATCACTGATGAAAACAGATGCAAAATTCCTCAACAAAATACTAGCAAACAGAATCCAACAGCACATTAAAGGGTCATACACCATGATCAGGTGGGATTTATCCGAAGGATGCAAGGAGTCTTTAATATGTGCAAATCAATCAATGTGATACACCATATTAACAAGTTGAAGAATAAAAAGCATATGATCATCTCAATAGATGCAGAGAAAGCTTTTGACAAAATTCAACACCCATTTATGATAAAACGTCTCCAGAAAGTGGGCATAGAGAGAACCTACCTCAACATCATAAAGGCCATATACGACAAACCCACAGCAAACATTATTCTCAGTGGTGAAAAATTGAAAGCATTTCCTCTAAAATCAGGAAAAAGACAAGGATGTCCAATCTCACCAGTATTATGCAACATAGTTTTTGAAGTCCTAGCCATAGCAATCAGAGAAGAAAATGAAGTAAAATGAATACAAGTTGGAAAAGAAGTAAAACTGTCACTGTTTGCAGATAACATGATACTATACATATATAATCCTAAAGATGCCACCAGAAAACTACTAGAGCTAATCAATGAATTTGGTAAAGTTACAGGATACAAACTTAATGCACAGAAATCTCTTGCATTCCTATATACTAATGATGAAAATTCTGAAAGAAAAATTAAGGAAACACTCCATTTACCATTGCAGCAAAAAGAATAAAATAGCTAGGAATAAACCTACCAAGGGAGACAAAATAATTGTATGCAGAAAACTATAAGACACTGAAGAAAGAAATTAAGATTGATAACAACAGATGGAGAGATATACCATGTTCTTGGCTTAGAAGAATCAATATTGTGAAAATGATCATACTACCCAAAGCAATCTACAGACTCAGTGCAATCCCTATCAAACTACCAATGGCATTCTTCACAGAATTAGAAAAAAAACCTTACAATTCGTATGGAAACACAATCCGTGATTAATCAAAGTATTCGTGAGAAAGAAAAATGGATTTGGAAGAATCAGGGTCCCCGACTTCAAACTATACCCCAAAGCTGCAGTAATCAAGACAGTATGGTACTGGCACAAAAACAGAAATATAGATCAAGGGTACAGGATAGAATACCCAAAGATAAACCCACATACATATGGTCACCTAATTTATGACAAAGAAGGACAGAACATCCAATGGAGTAAAGGCGGCCTCTTCAATAAGTGATGCTGTGAAAACTGGACAGCTACATGTAAAAGAATGAAATCAGAACACTACCTAACACCATACACAAAAATAAACTCCAAATGGATTAAAGACTTAAATGTAAGACCAGACACTATAAAACCGTTAGAGGAAAACATAGGAAAAACACTCTTTGACATAAACCACAGCAACATCTTTTTTGACCCACCTCCTAGAGTAATGTAAATGAAAGAAAAATAAACAAGTGAGACTTAATTAAACTTAAAAGCTTTTTCACAGCAAAGGAAACAAGACACAAAGAAAACCCTCAGTATGGGAGAAAATATTTGCAAATGAAACAACAGACAAATGATTAATCTCCAAAATATACAAACTGCTCATGGAGCTCAATATCAAAAACACAAACAATCCATTTAAAAAATGGTCATAAGACCTAAATTGACATTTCACCAAGGAGGACATACAGATGGCCAAGAGGCATGTGGAAAACTGCTCAACACCACTAATTATTAGAGAACTGAAAATCAAGACTACAATGAGGTATAACCCCACACCTCTCAGAATGGCCATCATCAAAAAATCTACAATCAACACTGTGTGAACAAAGAAGAGAAAGGGAAATCTCTCCCAGCAGCCTCATGAGCAGCGGATTAAATCTCCACAGTCAACTTGATGTACCCTGTATCTGTGGAATACCTGAATAGGCAACTAGTCATTCCAAACTGAGGAGGTGGACTTTGGGAGCAACAACATATATATGTGTGTGTGTGTGTGTGTGTGTATATATATATATATATATATATATATATATATATATATATATATATATATATATATATATATATATATATATATATTCCCCTTTTTCTCTTTTTGTGAGTGTGTATGCATATGATTCTGTGTGTGATTTTGTCTGCATAGCTTTGCTGTTACCATTTGTCCTAAGGTTCTGTCTGCCGTTTTTGTGTGTGTGTGTTTTCTTTGTTTTTTTGTTGGTATAGTTTTCAGGACTTGTTATCATTGGTGATTTCTTTTTTGCATTGGTTGTTCTTTCTTTCTTTCTTTTTTTTAAATTACTTAAAAATGTTTCTAATACTATTTTTTTTTATTTTAATACATTTATTTTTTCTTTCCCTTTCTTTCTTTCTTTCTTTCTTTCTTTCTTTCTTTCTTTCTTTCTTTCTTTCTTTCTTTCTTTCTTTCTTTCTTTTCTTTCTTTCTTTCTTTTTCTCTTATTCTCCCTTTGATTCTGAGCCATGTGGGTGACAGGCTTTTGGTGCTCCAGCCAGGCCTCAGGGCTGTGCCTCTGAAGTGGGAGAGCCAAATTCAGGACATTGGTCCACCAGAGACCACCCCAGCTACACTTAATATCAAACGGTGAAAACCTCCCAGAGATCTCTACCTCAATGCCAAGACCCAGCTGCACTCAATGACCAGCAAGCTATGACTAGCAAGACAGGAAAGCAACCCCACCCTTTAGCAGAGAGACTGCCTAAAATCATACTAAGGTCACAGACACCCCAAAAGACACCACCAGACGTGGACCTTCCCACCAGAAAGACAAGATCCAACCTCATCCATCAGAACACAGGCACCACTACCCTCAACCAGGAAGCCCACAAAACCCACTGAACCAACCTTAGCGACTGGGGGCAGACACCAAAAACAATGGGAACTATGAACCTGCAGCCTGTGAAAAGGAGACCACAAACACAGTAAGGTAAGTAAAATGAGAAGACAGAGAAACAGCAGAAGAAGGAGCAAGGTAAAAACCCACCAGACCTAAGAAATGAAGAGGAAGTAGGCAGTCTACCTGAAAAATAATTCATAATAATGATAGCAAAGATGATCCAAAATCTTGGAAATAGGATGGAGAAAATACAAGAAACGTTTAACAAGGACCTAGAAGAATTAAAGAGCAAAGAAACAGTGATGAGCAACACAAAAAATGAAATTAAAAATTTTCTAGAAGGGATCAAGAGCAGAACAACTGAGGCAGAAGAACAGATAAGCGACCTGGAAGATAAAATAGTAGAAGTAACTACTGCAGAGCAGAATAAAGAAAAAAGAATGAAAAGAAGTGAAGACAGTCTCAGAGACCACTGGGACAACAATTAAATGCAGCAACATTCGAATTATAGGGGAACCAGAAGAAGAAGAGTAAAATAGAGGGAGTGAAAAAATATTTGCAGAGACTATAGTTGAAAACTTCCCTAATACAGGAAAGAAAGTAGTCAATTTAGTCCATGAAGCAGAGAGTCCCATACAGGATATATCCAAGGAGAAACACGCCAAGACACATAATAATCAAACTACCAAAAATTAAATACAAAGAAAAAAAAATAAAACAACAAGGGAAAAAGATCAAATAATGTACAAGGGAATCCCCATAAGGTTAACAGCTAATATTTCAGCAGAAACTCTGCAAGCAAGAAGGGAGTGGTAGGTCATATTTAAAGACATGAAAGGGAAAAACCTACAATCAATATGCCTCTGTCCAGCAAGGATGTCAATCAGATTTGACAGAGAAATTGAAGATTTTACAGAAAAGCAACACCTAAGCAAATGTAGCACAACCAAACCAGGTTTACAACAAATGCTAAAGGAACTTCTCTAGGCAGGAAACACAAGAGAAGGAAAAGACCTACAATAATAAACCCAAAACAATTTACAAAATGGTAACAGAAACATACATATCAATAATTACCTTAAATGTAAATGGATTAAATGTTCCAACCAGAAGACAGAGATTGGCTGAATGGATACAAAAACAAGACCCGTATATATGCTGTCTACAGGAGACCCACTTCAGACCTACGGACACATACAGACTGAAAGTCAGGGGATAGAAAAAGGTATTCCATGCAAATGGAAATCAAAAGAAAGCTGGAGTAGCAATTCTCATATGAGACAAAATAGATTTTAAAACAAAAACTATTACAAGAGACGGAGATTACACAATGATCAAGGGATCAATCCAAGAGGAAGATATAACAATTACAAATATTTATGCACCCAACATTGGAGCACCTCAATACAAAAGGCAAATACTAACAGCCATAAAAGGGGAAATCAACAGTAACACAATCATAGTAGGGGACTTTAACACCCCACTTTCACCAATGGACAAATCCTCCAAGATGAAAATAAATAGGGAAACACAAGCTTTAAATGATACATTAAACAAGATACACTTAATTGATATTTATAGGACATTGCATTCAAAAACAACAGAATACATATCCTTCTCAAGTGCTCATGGGACATTCTCCAGGATAGACCATATCTTGGGTCACAAATCAAGCCTTGATAAATTGAAGAAAATTGAAATTGTATCAAGTATCATTTGCGACCACAATTCTATGAGACTAGATATCAACTACAAGAAAAAGTCTGCAGGAAATACAACCACATGGAGGCTAAACAACACGCTAGTTAATAACCAAGACATCACTGAAGAAATCAAAGAGGAAATCAAAAAATACCTAGAAACAAATGACAATGAAAACACGACGACCCATAACCTGTGGGATGCAGCAAAAGTAGTTCTAAGAGGGAAGTTTATACCAATACAGTCCTACCTTAAGAAAGAAGAAACAACTCAAATAAACAACCTAACCTTACACTTAAAGCAATTAGAGAAAGAAGAACAAAAAAACCCAAAAGTTAGCAGAAGGAATGAAATCATAAACATCAGATCAGAAAAAAATGAAGGAAGCGATAGCAAAGATCAATAAAACTAAAAGCTGGTTCTCTGAGAAGACAAAATTGATAAACCATTAGCCAGACTTAATAAAAGGGAGAAGACTCAAATCAATGGAATTAGAAAGGGAAAAGGAGAAGTAACAACTGTCACTGCAGAAATAAAAAGGATCGTGAGAGATTACTAAAAGCAAGTGTATTCCAATAAAATGGACAACCTGGAAGAAATGGACAAATTCTTAGAAATGCACAATCTTCCGAGACTGAACCAGGAAGAAATAGAAAATATGAACAGACCAATCAGAAGCACTGAAATTGAAACTGTGATTAAAAATCTTCCAACAAACAAAAACCCAGGACCAGGAAGCTTCACAGGCGAATTCTATCAAACATTTAGAGAAGAGCTAACACCTATCTTTCTCAAAATCCTCCAACGTATACCAGAGGGAGGAATACTCCCAAACTCATTCTATGAGGCCACCATCACTCTGATATGAAAAAAAGACAAAGATGTCACAAAGAAAGAAAACTACAGGCCAACATCACTGATGAACATAAATGTAAAAATCCTCAACAAAATACTAGCAAACAGGGCTTCCCTGGTGGCACAGTGGTTGACAGTCCGCCTGCCAATTCAGGGGACATAGGTTCATTCCCCAGTCCAGGAAGATCCCACATGCCATGGAGCAGCAGGGCCCGTGAGCCATGGACGCTGAGCCTGCACATCCGGAGCCTGTGCTCTGCAACGTGAGAGGCCACAGCAGTGGGAGGCATGCGTACTGGCAAAAAAAAATAATAATAAATAAATAAAAATTTAAAAATACTAGCAAACAGAATTCAACAACACATTAAAAGGATCATACACTATGATCAAGTGGGGTTTATCCCAGGAATGCAAGGATTCCTCAATATATGCAAATCAATCAACATGATACACCCTATTAGCAAATTGAAGGAGAAAAACTATATGATCATCTCAATAGTTGCAGAGAAAGCTTTTGACATAATTCAACACCCATTTATGATAAAAGCCCTCCAGAAAGTAGGCATAGAGGGAAGTTTCCTCAACATAATAAAGGCCATATATGACAAACCCGCAGCCAACATCGTCCTCAATGGTGAAAAACTGAAACCTTTTCCACTAAGATCAGGAACAAGACAAGGTTGCCCACTCTCACCACTCTTATTCAACATAGTTTTGGAAGTCTAAGCCACAGAAATCAGAGAAAAAAAAGAAAATGTACCCAAATCTTAAAGGCAGAAGTAAAGATGTCACTGTTTGCAAATGACATGATACTATACATAAAGAACCCTAAAGATGCTACCAGAAAGCTACTAGAGCTAAACAATGAATTTGGTATTGTAACAGGATAAAAAAATAATGCACAGAAATCTCTTGCATTCCTATACACTAATGATGAAAAATCTGAAAGTGAAATTAAGAAAACACTCCCATTTACCATTGCAACAAAAAGAATAAAATATCTAGGAATAAATCTATGTAAGGAGACAAAAGACGTGTATACAGAAACTTATAAGGCACTGATGGAAGAAATTAAAGATGATACAAATAGATGGAGAGATATACCATGTTCTTGGATTGGAAGAATCAACATTGTGAAAATGACTCTACTACCCAAAGCAATCTACACATTCAATGCAATCCCTATCAAACTACCACTGGCATTTTTCACAGAACTAGAACAAAAAAAAATCACAATTTGTATGGAAACACAAAAGACCCGAAATGCCCACAGCAATCTTGAGAATGAAAACGGATCTGGAAGAATCAGGCTCCCTGACTTCAGACTATACTACAAAGCTACAGTAATGAAGACAGTATTGTACTGGCACAAAAACAGAAAGATAGATCCTTGGAACAGAATAGAAAGCCCAGAGATCAACCCATGCACATATAGTCACCTTATCTTTGATAAAGGAGGCAAGAATATACAGTGGAGAAGAGACAGCCTCTTCAATAAATGATGCTGGGAAAACTGGACAGCTACATGTAAAAGAATGAAATTAGATCACTCCCTAACACCATACACAAAAATAAGCTCAAAATGGATTAAAGACCTAAATGTAAGGCCAGAAACTATCAAACTCTTAGAGGAAAACATAGGCACAACACTCTATGACATAAATCACAGAAAGATCCTTTTTGACACACCTCCTAGAGAAATGGAAATCAAAACAAAAATATACAAATGGGACCTAATGAAACTTAAAAGCTTTGTACAGCAAAGGAAACCATAAACAGGACCAAAAGACAACCCTTAGAATGGGAGAAGATATTTTCAAATGAAGTAACTGACAAATGATTAATCTCCAAAATTTACAAGCAGCTCATGCAACTCAATAACAAAAAAACAAACAACCCAGTCCAAAAATGGGCAGAAGACCTAAATAGACATTTCTCCAAAGAAGCTATGCAGACTGCCAACAAACACATGAAAGAATGCTCAACATTATTAATCATTAGAGAAATTCAAATCAAAATTACAATGAGATATCATCTCATACAAGTCAGAATGGCCATCATCAAAAAATTGAGAAAGAATAAATGCTGTATAGGGTGTGGAGTAAAGGGTACCCTCATGCACTGTTGTTGGAAATGTAAATTGATACAACCACTATGGAGAACAATATGGAAGTTCCTTAGCAACAAAAAATAGAACTAGCATATGACACAGCAATCCCACTACTTGGCATATACCCTGAGAAATCCGTAATTCAGAAAGAGTCATGACCACAATGTTCATTGCAGCTCTATTTAGAATAGCCAGGACATGGAAGCAACCTAAGTGTCCATCAACAGATGAATGGATAAAGAAGATGTGGCACATTTATACAATGGAATATTACTCAGCCTTATAAAGGAATGAAACTGAATTATTTGTAGTGAGGTGGGTGGACCTAGAGACTGTCATAGAAATTGAAGTAAGTCAGAAAGAGAAAAACAAATACCGTATACTAACACATATATATGGAATCTTAAAAAAAAAAAAAAAAAAAACAAAGGTCATGAAGAACCTAGGGGCATGACCGGAATAAAGACTCAGCCATACTAGAGAATGGGCTTGTGGACACGGTGAGGGGGAAGGGTAAGCTTGGACAATGTGAGAAAGTGGTAGTGTATATGGACATATATACACTATCAAATATAAAATAGATAGCTAGTGGGAAGCAGTTGCATAGCACAGGGAGATCCACTCTGTGCTTTGTGAGTAGCTAGAAGGGTGGGATAGGGAGAGTGTGAGGGAGGGAGATGTAAGAGGGAAACGATATGGGGATATATGTATATGTATAACTGATTCACTTTGTTATAAAGCAGAAACTAACACGCCATTTTAAAGCATTTATACTACAATTAAAAAATCTACAAACAACAAATGATGTATAGGGTGTGGAGAAAAGGGAACCCTCTTGCACTGTTTTGGTGGGAATGTAATTCGATACAGCCACTATGGACAACAGTATGGAGCTTCCTCTAGAAACTGAAAATAGAACTACCATACAATCCAGCAATCCCACTACTGGGCATATACCCTGAGAAACCATAACTCAAAAAGAGTCATGTACCACAATGTTCATTGCAGCACTATTTACAATAGCCAGGATATGGAAGCAACCTAAGTGTCCTTCGACAGATGAATGGGTAAGGAAAATGTGGCAGATATATACAATGGAATATTACTCAGCCATAAAAAGAAATTAAATGGAGTTATTTGTAGTGAGGTGGATGGACCTAGAATCTATCATACAGAATGTAGTACGTCAGAAAGAGAAAAACAAATACCATATGCTAATGCGTATATATGGAATCAAAAAAAAAAAAAAAAAAAGGTACTGATGAACCTAGTTGCATGCCAGGAATAAAGAGGTAGACATAGAGAATGGAGTTGAGGAATGGGGTTGGAGGATGAACCTGGGGCGTAGTTAGAGTAGCATCGACATATACACTACCGAATGTAAAATAATTGGCTGGTGGGAAGCAGTAGCATAGCACAGGGAGATGATCTCAGTGCTCTGCAATGACCTAGAGGGGTGGGATAGGGAGGATGGGAGGGAGGTTCAAGAGGGAGGGGATATGGGGACATGTGTATGCATATGGCTGATTTGCTTTGCTCTGCAATAGAAAGTAGCACAGTATTGTGAAGCAATTATACTCCAATAAAGATCTATAAAAAAAAAAAGACTACTACTAGATATAGTTGTCAAATCTTATGAAATACATTGTAGGCAGAATTTGTATTTTAAATAGATTCAATCAGTTAGACACATTGAGAATTCTCTAGAAATTGTACACTATCCTTGTTACAAGGAAGTGACTAGTCTCAATCATTCATTCACTTAAAATCCTTTTTCTGGGGGAGGAGAGGGTGCAGGCACTATTTTAGGTGATGTATGTAACAGCAGGTAAAACAGACAAGGAGACTACTAGCAGAATTCCAGTGGAATTAAAAAGCCCTTTAGGGACCACTCCCTGAACTTTGTAGACCCAAGCCGCCTTCATGGTCAACAATATGGTGCCCAAAGTAAGTGGGGGAGTAAGTAGAATTCCAGATCAGCAGTGTGGTTTATTTGAAAGAGCATGAACTGTGCAATCAAACTGGGTTGAATTCCAGCTTCTCTGTGCACAAACTGTGTGACCTTGGGTTGGTCATTTCATATCTCTGTGATTCAGGTTCCTCATCTCTAAAATGGTGATGATAATGCCTGCCTCACAGTGTTGTTGTGAGAAATTAATGCACAAACAAAGATAAAGGATGTAGTATTACCCCTGGCTCATAGGGATGCTTCACCGATGTTAGTTGTCTTTTCCTCCTCTCCTTACCAAATTGTGCTGATTAGAACCTAGCTCTGGTAGATGCATCATTGTTTTTACATAAAGGTGTACATACATGTGATCACATCATGTTCGGGAAGACCACAGCTGGAAGGACATTGATTGATGTTTAAGGCAAATTATTCAGGGTTTACATTGGCTATTCGTTCCAGTAATGACGGCATGCTTGAAAGCATGCCTACTGATAGCATATAGGCCCCTCCATATTTAATAGAGCAACCACCTATTCCTCCCGAATTCTGGACCTGTATACTTACCCATCTGATATCTAGATTAAGTACCTGTTTGCTTCTTTCAAAGTTCACATGTGGACTTCTTAGGCCAAATCTATTACATGAGGAGTAGGTCAGCTTTAAACATTGTTGGAGTAGGTCAGCTTTAAACACGTTAAACCATTGTTATATTCGTGGAGAAAATTAGGAAGAAGAAACTAAGTTTTAGCTTTTATTGACTTTTTCTTAAACTTTCACTCCACGGGAAGGAATTGCTTATGGGAGAAAATCTATGTGCATATAGACTAAATCTAAACCTTAATACTTCCATTTAAGTCAGCAGAGACAAGAGCAGTCTCCTGAGGGAGCAGATGATTTCCAGTGGGGTAAGTAAGAAATCCTGCTGCCCAATTTTTATAAACTTGTATGGCAATAATGTGACATCCCCTTTGGATGGGATAGGCATATGTTTTCTACCTCTCTAGACAGAGAGAATAACAATTGCTGACTTCATCATTATTTTTATTGTTTCAAACTACGAATACCTCCACAGACAAACTGATGCTGTCATCCAATGGCTGCCAGAACAAAGTCGTCTAACATCAACTATTCCAAAACTAATTTACTGAGTTTTAGTAAAAGTCCTCTGACATTTAACTAGCTTAGAGTTAAGAATCCTATGTGGTTGTCATCTTACTTATCTTCACTTACATTTTTCAATTAGTTTATCTTGGAGGGTTCACAAGGGTATGACATTTCTTAATATCTAATATTACATGGAGGCTCTATTGATTCTTTTACGGTCATAATTGGTATTTAGAAACAACAAGTTAAATTTTTATCTGGCTAAAATGAGTGTAGCCATGCATATGATGTAGAACTTTGGGGTCTTGATCCTTCATTGTCTGTGCACTGGACACAACACATGAATGTAGAAAACTTGAACCTGTAACCGGTGTCTACCTTTATATACCTCTGGCTAGTCGTGGGTGGTTCTTTAATCCGAGAATAATTCTGTTTAAGCAGATGCCGATTCACAGTGGCATAGTCTTATGGTTTTCCTTATCGACTCTCCTAGTCTTCCTGGAAGTAATACAATCTCCTTGAGTTTTAGGCAGATAGGAGGCTGTCCAGGTATAGATTCCATTCCCCAGTCTTCCTTGCAAATCGGTGTGTCCATGTCACTAAATGATCAAACAACTGATATGTACAACTTTTAGATTACATTTTTACAAGGAAGCTGTTTGCTTTTATTCTCTTTCTTTCCTTTGACTCTAAGATGGCGACAACCAGAACAGCCGCTTTGGACTGAAAGGAAGCTGCTTATTAAGGATGGTAGAAGTACACTGGCAGCCTGAGTCCCTAGATGATCTTGTGGAGCAGAGCTTTCCACCTGTCTTGAACAACCCTCCTATACCTGGACTGTTACGTGAGCAAGAATTAAACTTTAGTTTTATCCAGGTTACTGTAGTTTGGTGTCTCCTTATTACAGCAGCTTAGCTTATACCTTCTCCAGGTCATTTGACTGATAAATCATATGGAACTTTCAATAGTTCCACAACGTTGACTGTGTTCTGGATGCTGGTCACTTTCAGTTCACTATTACTTAATACTTATTAGAAGTTTTCATGTGAGAAGTAAAATTCACAGAGCCCAGCATATGAAGGGTGTGCTGTTAAATAATTCTTCCAGAATCTCCAGATGTCTTTTTGGATTAAGAGAGATCATCAGAGAATTTCACACCTGGGCTGTCTTGATTAGGCTCCTTGGAGAATTGCTCCTTGGATCTGAACCTTGGCCTTGTGCCATCAACCCACACTGAGGAATGCTAGCAAACAACCCTGTGAGCCTCACTGCTGCATATCCTGGAGGATGTGATTGAGGATGTGGTTTGCTACTCTTTGTGAGGACCCAAGGGAAAATTTTTTTTCAGACCTTGTACCAGGAATAGTCGTGCTTTTCCTGAGCAACTGGCTTGTTTTGTTTTTGTGGACACTCTAAGTTGTGTAACTATCTTGTCTTTCAAAGCCACCTCATAACCTTTGGGAACAAGATGGTATAAAATGAAGCTGTTCAGAGTCAAGACCAAAACTCCCTATTTAATTCATTACATTGCTTTTGGAAAAGTCACTTCATTTGGCTTTCCTTTTTTGCTTGTAAGTTAGAGATAATGAGTTTTTCCTGTGAATAGAATATAATTAATATTTAGAAAACACTTAGAGTTCCCTCAACACAAGTCATTATGGAAACTAATATTTAACTTCTATAAATCTCTGCTATTTTGTAATTCCCTTTCTTTTAATATTCTTCCTGAACTTTGCTTGCTCATTCATTTATTCAGCAAATTTGAGGACATACTGTTGCACCAAACACCTTGGAAGAATATAATTTAATAAGCCTGGATCCTTGCTCTCAAGAATCATGAGGAGTTGAGGATGTGTTTTCCATTAAATTCAAGATTTAAATAACAAAATAAATAAATGAATAAATATCCTATTTATAAAGTTTTGTGGTTGCAATGAGGAGAAGGAATAGGTAACAATGGGAGAGAATAATGATAGTTCTAGAGGTGGGGATGGAAGGCACCTCTAAGAAGGAAACATTCAAGTGGAGATCTGGAGAATAAACAGGCACAACTATACAAAGAGTGGAGGAAATAGGTCTTAAGGCAAAATAGGGTTGGCATAGTAATGGATCTGAATGCAGAGTGGTATGACAGTTAGTAAGCAAGGGAAAAAGAGAGAGTTTGGAGAGACAGTCAGGGGCCACATCATTTAGGGCCTTGAAAGCCAGAGCATGGAAACTGGATCTTCTTTTACCAGCCATAGGATTCCCTTTGAAGCACTTTATGGGCCAGAGTGGTGAGGTATGGATGATGTTTTAAGGAGAAATAATTCTGTTTGTTTTTCTAGTGGGAGATAATCTCAACATAATAATGGAAATGTTGAGGTGAGATAAGCAATGGGGTTAAGATAAAGGAGCACAGAAGAGGGTTTCTTTGGGTTTCCTCAGCCAGGGTGTTGGACAAGAATTCCTGAAGTACATGGTGCCTGAGCTGAGTTGCTGAGGAATGAGTAAGAGTTAGCCAGAGGAAGGGAAGGAAGGATGAATTAGACAGTGAACTGCATGACCAAATGTACAGAGGCATGTGACAGCACAGTGTGGATGCTGTTGTATTTAAGCTGTTTTATTTTAATCAGGTAAAACACAGCAGGAGGGGAGATGAAGCTGGAGAGGAGGCTAAAAATTGGATCATGCAGAACCTTGAGTGCTTGATGCTTTCTTCCCCATTCCATGGCTGGTAGGTGGTAGGAAGCTGGTTTCCATCTAATAATTTTAGGAAGATTACTTGGGAAACTATATTATGCTAATCTCTTTAACAAAAACTTACTTCCCCCCTCCCATACTTTCTTTGAAATAAGGGCCCTTGGAGTACCGATGGCCACGAGCGACTCTTCTGTGACCTGACCTGAAGCATTTGGGGGAAGGTTAGTCATTCTCACCCTTGCCTGCACCTTGTCAGCTCCTGTCACCCCTGTTTCTTTCCCTGGCTCTTGTCTTCTCTAGACTTCTGCAGCAGGAGTTACTGGTGGGTGCCGATCCCACTTCCTAACACATCTAGAAGTGCTTAGTAAAATGTTCTACAGATTTGAGTTATTGTTATTAATGCTAATAGCATTAGATTTAGAGTCATGGGCTGGTCCTGGGTCCTCTACATAGTAGGTGAGTGATCTTGAAAATCTTAACTTTTTAAAGCTGTTTCCTCACATGTTTAAAGGGGGAAGTACCTACCTTCTTGAGTTTTTATGAGGATTAAATGAAAAATTGAATATATGTAAAGTGCTTATTCACTGCCTGCTTAATAAATTGTAGGTGCTGTTGTTGTTCATGCTAGGAAAATAATAATCAAAAGGGAGAGTAAATTTAAAGTTTTTTTTTTTCTGAACATTGAGCATGGAAGGCTAGGAGATAGAGAAGCTACTGCAAAAAAATGAGGTAATTGATCTTGGCCAAGTTACTTATTTCTTCATTTAAACTGTGGGGGCTCCAATTTCCCATTTGTGTAATCCATTGACTATTTAAAAGGAATAGATGTGAGTATAGATGCAAAATTTCCTTGAAAACTGAGAGTTTTCTTTTGTGTTTTGTTTACAATTTCCTTGAAAACTGAGAGTTTTCTTTTGTGTTTTGTTTACAGTGTTGGTCTGGATCTTCCAAGAAAAAGATGCCAGATTTTATTCGGGGAAATACTTGTGAGAGAAAACAGGGTGGGATTGGTGAAGATGGCAGAGCTTGTAGAACATGATGGAGGTCTGACCTGAGGGAATGAGAGAGGTAGTGATGTTGAGTGGAAGCATCTTAGGTGGCTATGACATCCAAAGAAACTTTGGCAGGGGAGACAACCTTGAAACAAAGTCAACCAATAGAGGGGTCCTTGCACGTCCTATCTTTCAGGGATGGGGCACCCAAACTATTCCTGCTGAGCTCAGTAATTGGCTGGGAAGAGCTCGTGGGAGGTGTGGCATCATCACAAAGAAGTGATAGATTTCAGAGAAGCAGCTGGGGCCATTGGTCAGTTCTGTTCCCGTTAGTTGTACATTCTTATGACCACCACATTTACCATGATGAGAAATCTATTTTTTTTTAAACAGGAGAATATACTGCTTGTAACTAAAATTATTTATTCTGATTCCCTTTGATATGTGAAAGAACTCTTCCCAGAAATTCCAATGCAGCCATTCTTCCAATGAAGGTCAACAAATAATGTGCAGTGCTCTGATAATGAGCTAAAGGAATTTGTGAGCATGGGCTCTGCTTCATCTAAGTGGATCCATGAAAGAGCTAATGGGGATGGGGCTAGTGTTCTCCCTTAGAGCTGACACCTTTACTTTCTTGATATAAAACAGAATTTATTAATAATGACCTCTACATCCATTGACTTTTTAAAGAGAAATGAAAAGTACTCTCTCTTTCAACAGTTACTTGTGCTTGTAAAGCATTTCACATTTTAC
Organism: Inia geoffrensis; assembly: GCA_036417435.1. Taxonomy (NCBI): domain Eukaryota; kingdom Metazoa; phylum Chordata; class Mammalia; order Artiodactyla; family Iniidae; genus Inia; species Inia geoffrensis. Next base: position 61,914,094 of record CM070920.1, read on the forward strand.
ACTTTCATATATGTTTTCTTACATGATTGTCACAAAAATCTAGAGGAATGAGAACTCCCATTTTAGAGGGATCGAAGTGAGGGTCAGAAAGGTAAACAATGTGTCCAAGGCACAGGGGCCATAAGTGACTAAGTGGGGACTTGAACTCATGTCGTAATATTTCTAGCTTTCGTTACTGCCACACAGAGTTTGCACACACCTTTAATTTAATAAAAAAGAAACATTCTGAATCTTCATCATTGATCCCAGTTTGAATGTCCTCACTTTAAAAACAATGGAAAAAAAAAAAGCTGGAGAGTCTCCATAGGAAAGCATTAGACATTTTAAAATGGACCCTCAGAGGAGCATTGAAAGGAGTTAGAGTCACTTACTTTGGAAAAAATAAGCTGAGGATTGACTTCATTACTCACTTTAGAGAGGTAAGGGGTTATTGTGGGATAGAGATGAACAAATTGCTCATCTCTAGAAACATCATGATGTCAGGAAAAAGGGCTTAATGTGGAGGCAGAAGATATTCCTGAGTTGTTAGGGTAATTAAACAAATAAACCACCAAGACCATGGGGAAAGGCTTGAACAGATATACAGAAAAGAGTAAATACAATTGTCTGGATGGTTTGCTACCTGCTTACATGGAAGAGGGAAGCAACTGGGGACTTTCTGCCCTCTGTACGATATGGGAGCTGTAATTATTTGACCTTAGAACACAGACTTCTGAGTCTGTTTGTTAGCATCATAATGTGATGACTTGAATCATGTGAGAAGCATGACACAGCTCACTTGGCCCTTATGATGGTAGTACAAAAATCTCACTGTCATTTTGTCTATTCATCCATTGCAACAAATACTTAGTGGGTGCCTACTATTTTCCAGGCACTATTCTAGGTGCTAAGGATCTATATAGTGGTGGGTAGACAAGGTCTCTACCTTTACAGATCTTATATCTTAGTGGGTGGAGGCAGACAATTTACAAGTAAATAAGTAAGTAAGTAAGTAAATAAATAAATAATAAATCCAAATAGTGCTAAGTGCTATGGAAACAATCAGTGTCATGTGATAAAAAGAGACACAGGCTACTTTGGACTCAGTGGTGCAAGAAATCTCTCTAAAGAGGCCCAATTTAATCTGAGACTTTGGGAAGGAGAAGGACTCAACCCTGCAAAGATTTAGAGGAAGAGGATTCCAGGCAGATATAACATCAGTGTAAGGTAATGTTTAGGCTGAGCCTTGAAGCTAGAGATACAGGGGAGAGAGCACAGCAGGGAGAGGGATAAACAATTGTGAAGATATTTTGACTAAGGTTTGTGAAGCACTTTCTAGGAATGGAGACTGGTGCTATTTGGCTGGAGATAGAGCTGGTGTAGATCCATGGTTCTCAAACTAGAATGTGGGGGAGCAGGAACAAGGTGGAAGCATAAGACGCAGAGATCACCTTCCTCCCCAAAGATATATCACAAGTACATCTATATGTGGAACTGCTCCTATAGAACCCCCACTGAACGCTGGCAGAAGACCTCAGACCTCCCAAAAGGCAAGAAACTCCTGAACGTACCTGGGTAGGGCAAAAGAAAAAAGAAAAAACAGAGACAAAACAATAAGGACGGGACCTGCACCAGTGGGAGGGAGCTGTGAAGGAGGAAAGGTTTCCACACACTAGGAAGTCCCTTCACTGGCAGAGACTGGGTGTGTCGGAGTGGGAAAGCTTCAAAGCAGTGGAGGAGAGAGCAGCAACAGGGGTGCAGAGGGCGAAGCGGAGAGATTCCCGCATAGAGGATCGGTGCCGACCAGCACTCACCAGTCCCAGAGGCTTGTCTGCTCCTCCACCAGTGTGGGTGGGGGCTGGAAGCTGAGGCTCGGGCTACTGTAGGATCGCAGGGAGAGGACTGGCAGCGTGAACACAGCCTGAAGGGGTTAGTGCACCATGGCTAGCTTGGAGGGAGTCCAGGAAAAAGTCTGGACCTGCAGAAGAGGCAAGAGACTTTTTCTGGCCTCTTTGTTTCCTGGTGCGTGAGGAGAGGGGATTAAAAGTGCTGCTTAAAGGAGCTCCAGAGACGGATGTGAGTCGTAGCTAACAGCATGGACCACAGAGACGGGCATGAGATGCTAAGGATGCTGCTGCCGCCACCAAGAATCCTGTGTGCAAGCACAGGTCACACTCCACACCTCCCCTCCAAGGAGCCTGTGCAGCCCACCACTGCCAAGGTCCCGGCATCCAGGGACAACTTCCCTGGGAGAAGGCACAGCATGCCTCAGGCTGGTGCAACGTCACACTGACCTCTGACACCACAGGCTCGCCCTGCACTCCATAGCCTTCCCTACCCCGGCCTGAGTGAGCCAGAACTCCAAATCAGCAGCTCCTTTAACCCGGTCCTGTCTGAGCGAAGAACAGATGCCCTCAGGTGACCTAAACATAGAGGCAGAGCCAAATAGAAACCTGAACCCTGGGAGCTGTGCCAACAAAGAAGAGAAAGGGAAATTTCCCCCAGCAGCCGCAGGAGCAGTGGATTAAATCTCCACCATCAACTTGATGTACCCTGCATCTGTGGAATACCTGAATAGACAACAAATCAACCCAAATTGAGGAGGTGGACTTTGAGAACAAGATATATTATTTATTCCACTTTTCCTCTTTTTATGAATGTGTATGTGTATGCTTCTATGTGAGATTTTGTCTGTATAGCTTTGCTTTCAACATTTGTCCTAGGGTGCTGTCCGCCCATTTGTTTTTCCTCAAATTTTTTTTTTCTTAATAATTATTTTTTTGGCCGGAGGGGAAGATGGTGGAAGAGTAAGACGCAGAAAGCAACTTCCTCCCCACAGATACACCAGAAATACATCTACACATGGAGCAACTCCTACAGAACACCTACTGAACGCTGGCAGAAGACCTCAGACCTCCCAAAAGGCAAGAAACTCCCCACGTACCTGGGTAGGGCAAAAGAAAAGAAAAAAAGAAAAAACAGAGACAAAAGAATAGGGACAGGACCTGCACCAGTGGGAGGGAGCTGTGAAGGAGGAAAAGTCTCCACACACTAGGAAGCCCCTTCGCAGGCGGAGACTGCAGGAGGTGAAAGGAGAAAGCTTTGGAGCCGTGGAGGAGAGCACAGCAGCAGGGGTGTGGAGGGCAAAGCAGGGAGATTCCCGCACGGAGGATCAGTGCCGACTGGCACTCACCAGCCCGAGAGGCTTGTCGGCTCACCTGCCGGGGTAGGCGGGGCTGCGAGCTTAGGCTCGATCTTTGGTCGGAGCGCAGAGAGAGGACTGGGGTTGGCTGCGTGAACACAGCCTGAAGGGGTTTGTGCACCACGGCTAGCCAGGAAGGAGTCTGGGAAAAGGTCTGGAGCTGCCTAAGAAGCAAGAGACTTTTTCTTCCCTCTTTGTTCCCTGGTGTGTGAGGAGAGGGGTTTAAGAGCACTGCTTAAAAGAGCTTCAGATACGCGCATGAGCTGCGGAGAAAAACGCAGACCCCAGAGACGGGCGCGAGCTGCAGCTAAAAACGCAGACTCCAGAGACATGCGCGAGCCATGGCTAAAAATGTGGACCCCAGAGATGGGCGTGAGCTGCGGCTAAAAGCACAGACCCCAGAGATGAGAGGGAGACTCTAAGGCTGCTGCTGCTGCTACCAAGGGGCCTGTGTGTGACCACAGGTCACTATCCACATCCCTCTTCTGGGGAGCCTGTGCAGCCCACCACTGCCAGGTTCCCGGGATCCAGGGACAACCTCCCCGGGAGAAGGCATGGCGGGCCTCAGGCTGCTGCAACATCACACTGGCCTCTGCCTCCACAGGCTCGCCCTGCACTCCATGCCCTTCCCTTCCCCCTGCCCTCAGTGAGCCAGAGCCCCCAAATCAGAGGCTCCTTTAACCCCGTACTGTCTGAGCAAAAAACAGACGCCCTCCAGCGACCTACATGCAGAGGCAGGGCCAAATCCAAAGCTGAGCAACTGGGAGCTGTGAGAAGAAAGAAGAGAAAGGGAAATCTCTACCAGCAGCCTCAGAAACAGTGGATTAAAGCTTCACAATCAACTTGATGTACCCTGCATCTGTGGAATACATGAATAGACAACGAATCATCCCAAACTGAGGAGGTGGACTTTAAAAGCAAGACTTATGATTTTTTCCCCTTTTCCTCTTTTTGTGAGTGTGTATATGCATGCTTCTGTGTGAGATTTTGTCTGTATACCTTTGCTTCCACCATTTGTCCTAGGGTTCTATCCATCCGCTTTTTGTTTTTAATTTTTTTCTTAATAATTAATTTTAATGTTAATAACTTTATTTTACCTTCCTTCTTTCTTTCTTTCTTACCTCCCTTTCCTCCTTTAGACAACAAAGCATCCAAAATTGAGGAGGTGGACTTTGAGAGCAAGATTTATGATTTCTTACCCTTTACCTCTTTTTGTGAGGGTGTATGTGTATGCTTCTGTGTAAGAGTTTGTCTGTATAGCTTTGCTTCCACCATTTGCCCTAAGGTTCTATCCGTCCCCCTTTTTTTTCCAAATAATTATTTTTTAATTTAATAACATTATTATAATTTATTTTATTTACTGTATCTTCTTTCTTTATTTCTTTTACCCTTCCTTCCCTCCTTCCTTGCTTCCTTCCTCCCTCCCTCTCTGCCTCCTTCCATTCTTTCCTTCTTTCCTTCTTTTCTTCTTTCTGTCTTCCTTCCTTCCTTCCTTCCCTCCTTTCTTTCTCTCTTTCTTTCTTCCTAATTCTTTCTCTCTACTTTTTCTCCCGTTTATTCTGAGCCATGTGGTTGAAAGGCTCTTGGTGCTGCAGCCAGGACTCAGTGCTGTGCCTCTGAGGTGGGAGAGCCAACTTCAGGACACTTGTCAACAAGAGTCCTCCCAGCTACACATAATATCAAATGGCGAAAATTTCCCAGAGATATCCATCTCAACACCAGCACCAAGCTTCCCTCAAAGATCAACAAGCTACAGTGCTGGACAACCTATGCTAAACAACTAGCAAAACAGGAACACAAACCCACCCATTAGCAGAGAGGCTGCCTAAATTCATAATAAGTCCACAGACACCCCAAAAAACAACACCAGACGTGGACCTGCCCACTAAAGAGACAAGATCCAGCCTCATCCACCACAACACAGGCACTAGTCCCCTCCACCACGAAGCCTACGCAACACACTGAACCAACCATAGCCACTGGGGACAGACATCAAAAACAATGAGAATTACGAACCTGCTGCCAGAAAAAAAGAGACCACAAACACAGTAAGATAAGCAAAAGGAGAAGACACAAAAACACACAGCAGAAGAAGGATTAAGATAAAAACCCACCAGACCTAACAAATGAAGAGGAAATAGGCAGTCGACCTAAAAAGAATTCAGACGAATGATAGTAAAAATGATCCAAAATCTTGGAAATAGAATGGACAAAATGCAAGAAACCTTTAACAAGGACCAAGAAAATTAGAGATGAAAAAAACAATGATGAACAACACGATAAATGAAATGAAAAAGATTCTAGAAGGGATCAATAGCAGAATAACTGAGGCAGAAGAACGGATAAGTGACCTGGAAGGTAAAATAGTGGAAATAACTACTGCAGAGCAGAATAAAGAAAAAAGAATGAAAATAACTGAGTATAGTCTCAGCAACCTCTGGGACAACATTAAATGCAAAAACATTCGAATTATAGGGGTTCCAGAAGAAGAAGAGAAAAAGAAAAGGACTGAGAAAATATTTGAAGAGATTATAGTTGAAAACTTCCCTAATATGGGAAAGGAAATAGTTAATCAAGTCCAGGAAGCACAGAGAGACCCATACAGGATAAATCCAAGGTGAAATACGCCAAAACACATACTAATCAAACTGTCAAAAATTAAATACAAAGAAATCATACTAAAAGCAGCAGGAGAAAAATAACAAATAACACACAAGGGAATACCCATAAGGTTAACAGCTGATCTCTCAGCAGAAACTCTGCAAGCCACAAGGGAGTGGCAGGACATACTGAAAGTGATGAAGGAGAAACGCCTGCAACCACGATTACTCTACTCAGCAAGGATCTAATTCAGATTTGATGGAGAAATCAAAACCTTCACAGACAAGGAAAAGCTGAGAGAGTTCAGCACCACCAAAACAGCTTTACAACAAATGCTAAAGGAACTTCTCTAGGCAAGAAACACAAGAGAAGTAAAAGACATACAATAAAAAAATCAAAAACAATTAAGAACAGAGGAATAGGAACATACATAATGATAATTACATTAAATGAATATTATCTAGATGCTCCCACCAAAAGACACAGATTGACTGAATGGATACAAACACAAGACCCATATATATGTGGTCTACAAGAACCCCACTTCAGACCTAGAGACACATACAGACTGAAAGTAATGAGATGGAAAAAGATATTCCATGCAAATGGAAACAAAAAGAAAGCTAGAGTAGCAATTCTCATATCCTAAAAAATAGACTTTAAAATAAAGACTATTAGAAGAGACAAAGAAGGACACTACATAATGATCACGGGATCAATCCAAGAAGAAGATATAACAAGTGTAAGTATTTATGCACCCAACATAGGAGCACCTCAATACATAAGGCAAATACTAACAGCCATAAAACAGGAAACCGACAGTAACACATTCATAGTAGGGGACTTTAACACCCTACTTTCACCAATGGACAGATCATTCAAAATGAAAATAAATAAGGAAACCCAAGCTATCAATTATACATTAAACAAGATGGACTTATTTGATATTTAAAGGACACTCCATCCAAAAGCAAGAGAATACACATTTTTTTCAAGGGCTCATGGAACATTCTCCAGGATAGATCACATATTGGGTCACAAATCAAGCCTTGGTAAATTTAAGAAAACTGAAATTGTATCAAGTATCTTTTCTGACCACAACGCCATGAGACTACATATCAATTACAGGAAAAGATGTGTAAAAAATAGAAACACATGGAGGCTAAACAATATACTACTCAATAATGAAGTGATCACTGAAGAAATCAAAGAGGAAATTTAAAAATACCAAGAAACAAATGACAATGGAGACAAAATGACGCAAAACCTATGGGATGCAGCAAAAGCAGTTCTAAGAGGGAAGTTTATAGCAATACAAGCCCACCTTAAGAAGCAGGAAACATCTCGAGTAAACAACCCAACCTTGCTCCTAAAGGAATTAGAGAAAGAAGAACAAAAAAACCCCAAAGTTAGCAGAAGGAAAGAAATCATAAAAATCTGATCAGAAATAAATGAAAAAGAAATGAAGGAAATGATAGCAAAGATCAATAAAACTAAAAACTGGTTCTTTGAGAAGATAAACAAAATAGATAAACCATTAGCCAGACTCACCAAGAAAAAAAAGGAGAAGACTCAAATCAGTAGAATTAGAAATGAAAAAGGAGAAGTAACAACTGACACTGCAGAAATAAAAATGATCATGAGAGATTACTACAACAAACTCTATGCCAATAAAATGGATAATCTGGAAGAAATGGACACATTCTTAGAAATGCACAAACTACCAAGAGTGAATCAGGAAGAAATAGAAAATATGAACAGACCAATCACAAACACTGAAATTGAAACTGTGATTAAAAATCTTCCAACAAACAAAAGCCCAGGACCAGATGGCTTCACAGGCGAATTCTATCAAGAATTTAGAGAGGAGATAACACCCATCCTTCGCAAATTCTTCCAAAATATAACAGAGGGAGGAAGACTCCCAAATTACTTCTACGAGGCCACCATCACCTTGATACCAAAACCAGACAAGGATGTCACAAAGAAAGAAAACCACAGGCCAATGTCACTGATGAACATAGATGCAAAAATCCTCAACAAAACACTAGCAAACAGAATCCAATAACACATTAAAAGGATCATACACCATGATCAAGTGTGGTTTATTCCAGGAATGCAAGGATTCTTCAATATATGCAAATCTATCAATGTGATAAACCATATTAACAAATTGAAGGAGAAAAAACATATGGTCATCTCAATAGATGCAGAGAAAGCTTTTGACACAATTCAACATGCATTTATGATTAAAACACTGTAGAAAGTAGGCATAGACAGAACTTTCCTCAGAATAATAAAGGCCATATATGACAAGCCCACAGCCAACATCATCCTCAATGGTGAAAAACTGAAAGCATTTCCACTAAGATCAGGAGCAAGACAAGGTTGCCCACTCTCAGCACTCTTATTCAACATAGTTTTGGATATTTTAGCACCTGCAATCAGAGAAGAAAAGGAAATAAAAGGAATCCATATTGGAAAAGAAGAAGTAAAGCTGTCACTGTTTGCAGATGACATGATACTATACATAGAGAATCCTAAAGATGCTACCAAAAAACTACTAGAGCTAATCAATGAATTTGGTAAAGTAGCAGGATACAAAATTAATGCACAGAAATATGTTGCATTCCGACACACTAATGATGAAAAATCTGTAAATGAAATCAAGAAAAACTCCAATTTACCATTGCTACAAAAAGAATAGTATATCTAAGAATAAAGAAACCTAAGGAGACAAAAGACCTGTATTCAGAAGATTATAAGACACTGTCGAAAAAACTTAAAAATGATACAAAGAGATGGAGAGATATACCATGTTCTTGGATTGGAAGTATCAACATTGCGAAAATGACTCTACTACCCAAAGCAATCTATAGATTCAATGCAATCCCTATCAAACTACCACTGGCATTTTTCACAGAACTAGAACAAAACTTTCACAATTTGTATGGAAACACAAAAGACCCCGAGTAGCTAAAGCAATCTTGAGAATGAAAAACGGAGCTGGAGGAATCAGGCTCCCTGACTTCAGACTGTACGACAAAGCTACAGTAATCAAGACAGTATGGTACTCGCACAAAAACGGAAAGATAGATCAATGTAACAGGGTAGAAAGCCCAGAGATGAATCCACACACACATGCTCACCTTTTTTTTAATAAAGGAGGCACAAAAGTACAGTGAAGAAAGAACAGCCTTTTCAATAAGTGGTGCTGGGAAAACTGGACAGGTACATGTAAAAGTATGAAATTATATCACTCACTTACACCGTACGCAAAAATAAGGTAAAAATTGATTAAAAACCTAAATGTAAGGGCAGAAACTATCAAGCTCTTAGAGGAAAACATAAGCAGAACACTCTGTGACATGAATCACAGCAATATCCTTTTTGACCCGCCTCCTAGAGAAATGGAAATAAAAACAAAAATAAACAAATGGGACCTAATGAAACTTCAAAGCTTTTGCACAGCAAAGGAAACCATAAACAACACCAAAAGACAACCCTCAGAATAGGAGAAAATATTTGCAAATGAAGCAACTGACAAAGGATTTATTTCCCAAATTTATAAGCAGCTCATGCAGCTCAATAATGAAAAAACAAACAACCCAATCCAAAAAAAGGTAGAAGAGCTAAATAGACATTTCTCCAAAGAAGACATGCAGACTGCCAACAAACACATGAAAGAATGCTCAACATCACTAATCATTAGAGAAATGCAAATCAAAACTACAATGTGAAATCATCTCACACCAGTCAGAAAGGCCATCATCAAAAAATCTACAAACAATAAATGCTGGAGAGGGTGTGGAGAAAAGGAAACACTCTTGCACTGCTGGTGGGAAAATTAACTTGTTCAGCCACTATGGAGAACAGTCTGGAGGTTCCTTGAAAAACTACAAATATAACTACCATATGACCCAGCAATCCCACTACTGAGCTTACACCCTGAGAAAACCAAAATTCAAAAAGTGTCAAGTACCAAAATATTCATTGCAGCTCTATTTACAATAGTCCAGCAATGGAAACAACCTAAGAGCCCATCATTGGATGAATGGATTAAGAAGATGTGGCACATATATACAATGGAATATTACTCAGCCATAAAAAGAAACGAAATTGAGCTATTTGTAATGAGGTGGATAGATCTAATGTATGTCATACAGAGTGAAAAATGTCAGAAAGAGAAAGAGAAATACCGTATGCTAACATGTGTAAATGGAATTAAGAGAAAAAATGTCATGAAGTACCTAGGGGTAAGACTGGAATAAAGACATATACCTACTGGAGAATGGACTTGAGGATATGGGTAGGTGGATGGGTGACCTGTGACAAAGAGAGAGAGAGGCATGGACATATATACACTAACAAACATAAGGTGGATTGCTAGTGAGAAGCAGCCGCATAGCACAGGGATATCAGCTCGGTGCTTTGTCACCACCTGGAGGGGTGTGATAGGGAGGGTGGGAGGGAGGGAGATGCAAGAGGGAAGAGATATGGGAACATATGTATAAGTATAACTGATTCACTTTGTTATAAAGCAGAAACTAACACACCATTGTAAAGCAATTTTACCCCAATAAAGATGTTAAAAAAATATTTTTTTTTATTTTAATAAATTTATTTTATTTTATTTTATTTATTTATTTTTTATTTTATTTTTTTTTTGCAGTACGCTGACATCTCACTGTTGTGGCCTCTCCCGTTGTGGAGCACAGGGTCTGGATGCGCAGGCTCAAGTTCCATGGCTCACAGGCCCAGCCGCTACACAGCATGTGGGATCTTCCCATACCGGGGCACGAACCTGTGTCACCTGCATTGGCAGGTTGACTCTCAAGCACTGCACCACCCGGGAAGCCCAATAACTTTATTTTTTTAATCTTAATTTATTTTATTTTAATCTCTTTCTTTCTTTCTACATATTCCCCCTTTTATTATGAACTCTGTGGATGAAAGGCTCTTGGTACTTCAACCAGTAGTTAGTGCTGTGCTTCTGAGGTGGGAGAGCCAACTTCAGGACACTGTTCCACAAGAGACCTCCCAGCTCCAGGTAATATGAAATGGTGAAAATCTCCCAGAGATCTCCATCTCAACGCCAAGATGCAGCTTCACTCAATGACCAGCAAGGTACAGTGCTGTACACCCTTTGCCAAACAACTAGCAAGACAGTTACACAGACCCATCCATCAGCAGAGAGCCTGCCTAAAATCATAATAAGCCCACACACACCCCAAAACACACCACCAGACGTGGAGCTGCCCAACAGAAAGACAAGATCAGCCTCATCCACCAGAACACACACACTAGTCCTCTCCACCAGGAAGCCTACACAACCTTATCAACAGGGGACAGACACCAAAACCAACAGGAACTACTAAACTGCAGCTGCACAAAGGAGACCCCAAACACAGTAAGATAAGCAAAAGGAGAAGACAGAAAAACACACAGAAGATGAAGGAGAAAGGGAAAAAGCCAGCAGACTTAACAAATGAAGAGGAAATATGCAGCCTACCTGAAAAAGAATTCAGAATAATGATAGTAAAGGTGATCCAAAGTCTTGGAAATAGGAGAGAGAAAATGAAAGAAACATTTAACAAGGATGTGGAAGAACAAAAAAGGAAACAAGCAATGATGAACAATAGAATAAATGATATTAAAAATACTCTAGAAGAGATGAATAGCAGAATAACTGAGGCAGAAGAACGGATAAGTGACCTGGAAGATAAAATAATGGAAATAATTACTGCAGAGAAGAATAAAGAGAAATGAATGAAAAGAACTGAGTACAGTCTCACAGACCTTTGGGACAACATTAAATGCACCAACATTCAAATGATAGGGGCCTCAGAAGAAGAAGAGAGAAAGAAAGGGACTGAGAAGATATGTGAAGAGATTTTATTTGAAGACTTCCCTAATATGGGAAAAGAGAGAGTTAATCAATCCAGGATGCACAGAGACTGCCATACAGGATAATTCAAGGAGAAACATGCCAAGACACATATTAATCAAACTATCATAAATTAAATACAAAGAAAACATATTAAAAGCAGCAAGGGAAAAACAAAAAAAACAAAAAAACAAATAACACACAGGAGAATCCCCATAAGGTTAACAGCTGAACTTTCAGCAGAAACTCTGCAAACCAGAAGGGAGTGGCAAGAAATACTTAAAGTGAATGAAGGACAAAAACCTACAACCAAGATTACTCTACCCAGCAAGGATCTCATTCAGATTTGATGGAGAAATTAAAACCTTTACAGACAAGCAAAAGCTGAGAGAGTTCAGCACCACCAAACCCACTTTACAACAAATGCTAAAAGAAATTCTCTAGGCAAGAAACACAATAGAAGGAAAAGACCTACAATAACAAACCCAAAACAATTAAATAAATGGGAATAAGAATATACATATCAATAATTACCTTAAATGTAAATGGCTAAATACTGCCACCAAAAGACAGACTGGCTGAGTGGATACAAAAACAAAAGCCATATATATGCTGTCTACAAGAGACCCACTGCAGACCTAGGGACAGATACAGACTGAAAGTGAGGGGATGGAAAAAGATATTCCATGCAAATGTAAATCAAAAAAACCTGGAGTAGCAATTCTCATATCAGACAAAATAGACTTTAAAATAAAGACAGTTACAAGAGACAAGGACATGACATAATGATCAAGGGAACGATCCAAGAAGAAAATATAACAATTGTAAATATTTATACTCCCAACATAGGAGCACCTCAATACATAAGGCAAATACTAACAGCCATAAAAGGGGAAATAGACAGTAACACATTCACAGTAGGGGACTTTAACACCCCACTTTCACCAATGGACAGATCATCCAAAATGAAAATAAAGGAACCACAAGCTTTCAATGATACATTAAACAAGAGGGACTTAATTGATATTTATAGGACATACCATCCAAAAACAACAGAATACACATTCTTCTCAAGTGCTCATGGAACATTCTCCTGGACAGATCATATCTTGTGTCAGAAATCAAGCCTTGGTAAATTGAAGAAAATTGAAATTATATCAAGTATCTTTTCTGACCACAACGCTCTAAGACTAGGTACAAATTACAGGAAAAGTTCTGTAAAAAATACAAGCACATGGAGGCTAAACAATACACTCTTTAACAACGAAGTGATCACTGAAGAAATCAAAGAGGAAACTTAAAAATACCTAGAAACAAATGACAGTGTAGAAACGAAAACCCAAAACCTATGGGATGCAGCAAAAGCAGTTCTAAGAGGAAAGTTTATAGCCATTCAATCCTACAGGAAGCATCTTGAAAAAACAGCCTAACCTTGCACCTAAAGCAATTAGAGAAAGAAGAACAAAAATAACCCAAAGTGAGCAGAAGGAAGGAAATCATAAAAATCAGATCAGAAATAAATGAAAAAGAAATGAAGGAATTGATAACAAAGATCAATAAAACTAAACGCTGGTTCTTTGAGAAGATAAAATTGTTAAACCATTAGCCAGACTCATCAAGAAAAAAAGGGTAAAGACTCAAAACAATAGAATTAGAAATGAAAAAGGAAAAGTAACAACTGACACTGCAGAAATGCAAAAAATCATGAGAAATTACTACAAGCAATTCTATACCAATAAAATGGACAACCTGGAAGAAATGTACAAGTTTTTAGAAATGCACAACCTGCCAAGACTGAATCACGAAGAAATAGAAAATATGAACAGACCAGTCACAAGCACTGAAATTGAATCTGTGATTAAAAATCTTCCAAAAAACAAATGCACAGGACCAGATGGCTTCACAGGTGAAATCTATCAAACATTAAGAGAAGAGCTAATACCTATCCTTCTCAAATTCTTCCAAAATATAACACAGGGAGGAACACTCCCAAACTCATTCTGAGGCCACTGTCACCCTGATTCAAAAACCAGACAAAGATGTCACAAAGAAAGAAAACTACAGGCCAATATCACTGATGAACATACATGCAAAAATCCTCAAGAAAATACTAGCAAACAGAATGCAACAGGACATTAATGGATCATTCACCATGATCAAGTGCGGTTTATTCCAGGAATGCCAGGATTCTTCAATATACACAAATCAATCAATGTGATACAGCATATTAACAAAGAGAGGAGAAAATCCATATGATCATCTCAATAGATGCAGAGAAATCTTTCGACAAATTTCAACACCGATTTATGATAAAAACCCTCCAGAAAGTAGGCATAGAGGGAACTTTCCTCAACATAATAAAGGCCATAAATATCAAACCCACAGCCAACATCATCCTCAATGGTGAAAAACTGAAACCATTTCCACTAAGATCAGGAAAAAGATAATGTTGCCCACTCTCACCACTCTTATTCAACATAGTTTTGGAAGTTTTAGCCACAACAATCAGAGAAGAAAAGGAAATAAAAGGAATCCAAATTGGAAAAGAAGATATAAAGCTGTCACTGTTTGCAGATGACATGAAAGTATACGTAGAGAATCCTAAAGTTGCTACCAGAAAACTACTAGAGCTAATCAATGCATTTGGTAAAGTAGCAGGATACAAAATTAATGCACAGAAATCTCTGGCATTCCTATATACTAGTGATGAAAAATCTGAAAGGGAAATCAAGAAAACACTCTCATTTACCTTTGCAACAAAAAGAATAAAATATCAAGAATAAACCTACCTAAGGAGACATAAGACCTGTATTCAGAAAATTATAAGACACTGATGAAAGAAATTAAAGATGATACAAATAGATGGAGAGATATACCATGTTCTTGGATTAGAAGAATCAACATTGTGAAAATGACTCTACTACCCAAAGCAATCTACAGATTCAGTGCAATCCTTATCAAATTGTCACTGGCATTTTTCACAGAACTAGAACAAAAATTTCACAATTTGTATGGAAACACAAAAGACCCCAAATAGCCAAAGTAATCTTGAGAAAGAAATACGGAGCTGGAGGAATTTGGCTCCCAGACTTCTGACTATACTACAGAGTTACAGTAATCAAGACAGTATGGTACTGGCACCAAAATAGAAATATAAATCAATAAAACAGAATAGAAAGCCAGGAGATAAATCCATGCATATATGGACACCTTATCTTTGATAAAGTAGGCAATAATATACCATGGAGAAAAGACAGCCTCTTCAATAATTGGTGCTGGGAAAACTCGACAGGTACATTTAAAAGTATGAGATTAGAACCCTCCCTAATGCCATACACAAAAATAAGCTCAAAATCGATTAAAGACCTAAATGTAAGGCAAGAAACTATTAAACTCTTATAGGAAATCATAGGCAGAGCACTCTATGACATAAATCACAGCAAGATCCTTTCTGACCCACCTCCTAGGGAAATGGAAATAAAAAGAAAAATAAAGAAATGGGACCTAATGAAACTTAAAAGCGTTTTCACAGCGAAGGAAACCATAAACAAGAGCAAAAGACAACCCTCAGAATGGGAGGAAATATTTGCAAATGAAGCAACTGACAAAGGATTAATCTCCAAAATTTTCAAGCAACACATGCAACTCAATAACAACAAAAAAGAAACAACCCAATCCAAAAATGGGCAGAAGACCTATATAGGCAGTTATCCATAGAAGATATACAGCTTGCCCCAAACACATGAAAAAATGCTCAACATCATTAATCATTAGAGTAATGCAAATCAGAACTACAATGAGATATCATCTCATACAGGTCAGTATGGCCATCGTCAAAAAATCTAGAAACAATAAATGCTGGAGAGGGTGTGGAGTAAAGAGAACACTCTTGCACTGCTTGTGTGAATGTAAATTGATACAGCCAGTATAGAGAACAGTATGGAGGTTCCTTAAAAAACTACAAATAAAACTACCATACAACCCAGCATTCCCACTACTGGGCATATACCCTGAGAAAACCATAATTCAAAAACAGTCTTCGGTTTCTTTGGTGGCGCAGTGGTTGAGAGTCCGCCTACCGTTGCAGGGGATGCAGGTTCGTGCCTTGGTCTGGGAAGATCCAACATGCTGCCGAGTGTCTGGGCCTGTGAACCATGGCTGCTGAGCCTGCACGTCCGGAGCCTGTGCTCTGCAGCGGGAGAGGCCACAACAGTGAGCGGCCCCCGTACCGCCAAAAAAAAAAAAAAAAAGAGTTTTTTACCAAAATGTTCATTGCAACTCTATTTACAATAGACAGGAGGTGGAAGCAACCTAAGTGTCCATCATTGGATGAATGGATAAAGAAGATATGTCACATATATACAATGGAATATTACTCAGCCATAAGAAGAAACAAAATTGTGTTGTTTGTAGTGAGGTGGATGGACCTAGAATCTCTCACACATAGTGAAGTAACTCAGAAAGAGAAAGACAAATAATGTATGCTAACACATATATATGGAATCTAAAAAAAAAAAATGTCATGAAGAACCGAGGGGTAATTCAGGAATAAAGACACAGACCTACTAGAAAATGGATTGGAGCATATGGGGAGGGGAAAGGGTAAACTTTGACAAAGTGAGATAGTGGCATGGACATATATACACTACCAAACGTAAAATAGATAGCTAGTGGGAAGCAGCTGCATCGCACAGGGAGGTCAGCTCGGTGCTTTGTGACCACCTAGAGGAGTGGGATAAGGAGGGTAGGAGGCAGGGAGACTGCAAGAGGGAAGAGATATGGAAACATATGTATATGTATAACTGATTCACTTTGTTATAAAGCAGAAACTAACACACCATTGTAAAACAATTATACCCCAATAAAGATGTTAAAAAAAAAAAAAACGTGAATGTGCTTTATAATCGCCAGGAGGTCTTGTTATCCCAGATTGCTGGGCCCCACCCCCAGAGGTTCTAATTCATTTTGTCTGCTTTGAAGCTTGAACATTTCTTGTGTGTCCCCAGGCAATGCTGATGCTGCTGGCCCAGGGACCATGCTTTGAGAATGACTGGTAAGATTACCGTTTTGAATAAAATTAATTTATTAATGCTAATAAGAGGAACTAACATTTGCTAAGCCTTCCCTATAATCATGTACTGCATAGACTCTTGTTGAATCTATATAACAGCCCAAGGAAATAGCAGTTATTTTACAGTTGTGAAGATAAGCACACAGAGATCAAATAATATACTGACACTCATAAAGCTTCTTCACAATGGAAGAAAGTGGCAGAACTGGGAGTGAACCATGACATTGGAATTCCAGAGCTCTTCACCACCATACTATAATTCACTTACAAAACCCAGTGAGGTGGAAAGGCAGCAGCAGTCTGGGTAATTTAATCAATATGGAATGAAGGAGTCCTAAAAGAAAAATGCAGTAAGGGTGTATTGGATCCAGTTGGTTCCTTACTCAGCATGCCTTCCCTTTTGCTCTTTCCTAAGCGAATCCTGATTTTATTCAGATACCACCTTCCCAGGTCTGGGGGTAAAACTTAATTATTCTGAGTCTAGGTCTGTCAGCACATGGCATTTTTCTCACAACTGTTATTCGTTCTAGGTAGAATGTGTGTCCTAAATTGGTCACATGAGACTAAATGGAAGCCTTATATAGTCATTCCTCAGTATCTTTGGGGGATGGGTTCCAGGACTGCCAAAGATACCCAGATCCAGATATGCTCAAATCAGTTATATAAAATGGTGTAGTATTTTTGTATAATCTACCCATATCCTCCTGTATACTTTAAATCATCTCTAGTTACTTATAATACCTAATACAATGTAAATGCTCTGTAAATAGTTTTAAATACAATTATAAATGCTATGCAAATAGTTGCTGGCAAATTCAAGTTTTGCTTTTTGGAACTTTCTGGAATTTTTTTCCCCAAATATTTTCAATGCATGGTAAGTCGAATCCAAGAATGTGGGACCTGGGGATATGAGTGTTGACTGTATTCCATGGTTGGAAAAGCAACTTTCTCCTTCTCTTTCTGGTTGTTGCTGGTAGTCATTTTCAGCCATGCCAACAGGCAGTCTCTGCACAAAGCTGATACACTGAGGCTGCAGAGTGGAGAGATAGAAGAAAGCTCTTGATGACACAGACCTGTCATTGAACCAGGAAACCCAGAAGCTTTCTTGACTTCTGGACTTTGTTAATGTGAAATAACCAGTTTCCTTGTCACTTGAGTGAGTTTGAATGAGAGTAACAGGCAGCTGAGAGCTTTGTAACTGATAGGATGGGCACTACAACATGAAGGAGAATGTTTATAATATGTAAACTTTAACATAAAAATGAGAAGTAAATAGTCTAAGTTTGTAGGATGTTGGGGGACATAAGGGCAGCTGTTTAATCTGGGATGCTGTCTGGAAGGGGGAAGTTATGAGGAGAGAGAGTGGGAAGATTGAAATTGTGGAGATTTCTCTGTAATGGCCATGGTCCCTCACACCCTCAAGAATGCTCTCAGTAAATTCGGATGTCTTTAAAGTAACAGTTGTCTCAACACATCTCATTACATTCTCTCTTCAAACTCTTTTATCTTCTTCTCTTTGTTCCTCCTCAAAATGAGTGTGTAACTCATACTTTAGGAGTCTAGGTGATATGGCCAAAAACATTTGGGCCAAAGCAGTTTGGTGAAGAAGAATTGGACAGCACAATGATGTGGCTGAAATGATGATTTGATAAAAAATTCCATTTTACAATCATTGCTTTTTTTCAAATAAGTCTAATAATGCATCTTGAAGGCGATAGTGTACTTTCTGTGCCTCCCTGTTTGTGACAAGGAAAAGTTGAAATAATCCATAAGTCTGATACTAAGTGATTCACTGGAAAAATTAAGTAACAAGTAATAGAGGATTAGCTGGAAGAACTTAAATGGTAAAAACAGAAGATTAATTGAAATAAATTAAATATCCTTTACACTGTCATAAAAGTAAAATCATAGCCAAGTAAGAGGGTAAGCATAATTGAATTAGATTCTAAAAATTTTAAGAGGGAAAAATGAATTTCCAAACTCATAAAATTCCAAATTCCAGATCCTCTCCTTTTTTACTGTTATTTATTAACATTTAAAATGATTAAATTCTTACTGATATTTATTTTTTTCAAGCCAGTTGTTTTGTTATGTTTTGTTTTGTTTTTTGGGCTGTGCCACACGGCTTGTGGGATCTTAGTTCCCAGACCAGGGATTGAACCTGGGCCCTTGGAAGTGAAAGCATGGAGTACTAACCACTGGACCACCAGGGAATTCTCCTGCTATTTATTTTTATCATATTACAGAAAGATCAGAAGAACAATTAAAAAATAGCATAATCTCACATCCCACTTGCTTGGAAATAAACACTGCCAACATTTAATTTATTGCTTTCTACATTTTGAATGCAGAGATGATTTATTTGTTTCTACATGGATATTGTTGACTAAAAAAAAATGCATAACCTAAAAGTTGAGAAATATGTTTTATTTGGAGAACTTATGAGGACTTAAGCCTGGGAGACAGCCTCTCACATAGCTCTGAGGCACTGTCCTGAGGAAGTAAGGGAGGAGCCAGGATATATAGCAGTCCTTGCAAAAAAGCCCGGGTAGTCTGAATATCAAAAGATTGCTGCCAATTAAAGAAAATCAGACATCTCAAGATAGTGAATTTAGTGCTTTTCATTGTATGAGAAGATGCAAGAGTCTGGGCTTATTGAAATTATTCCTTTGATATGTGCCTAAACTATTTAGGGACAGTATCATCTTTTTCTCCATCCTGAATCTCCTCAGGGTGTACTATTGGGGTGCTGCTGCAGTGGCTGATGTTTTGGTAGCTGCAACATCCTTTGTTTACAGATATGGCAGGACACATTGTTTGTCCACATTATAATGTACATGTTAATATGTTAGTATTTTTCTAAGTAACATACATGTACACGTTGATATTTTTCTACAAAAAGATTTTCACTATTTTTGGAATAAAACAAAATGTAACTCAGACAATAATTTTTTAAATGTTCCATCCCATGGTCCAGTAAAGTGATTCCAAAATATGTCTCTTAAAATCATGGAAGGAAAGGAGTAATAGTTGAAAATGAAATAGAAATAAGTAGAGCAGGAAAGTATTTTTGAAACTGTGAAGTATTTAGAAAAACAGATAAATATGTTTAAAGACATGTAAAATGTTTGCCAAACTGCCCTTTTGTGCATTTAAATTAACAATACCTGGAAAAATCAGTGATTGGGGGTACTTCTTTTTGAAGCTGACTGTAGTTAATCTTTTGTGTTGATCATCTTTTTTTTTATCACCCTGTAGGTGGGGATAATTGTTAGGGTGAACCGGAAGTGATGTGGCATTCAACCAGGAAGTGCTATGTTGACTAACTTGTCCTCCTTTACATAGGACTGTCTGATTTTAAAACTAGAAGTCCTGTAGCAAACCAGGAAATCCCTCCAGCCCTGGGCAACCTCCTTCAGTCCTGGGAAAACCAGGACAGTTGGCCATCTACAGCTCTTTCCTCCAAACGTGGGGGGAGTAATATAACCCTCTTCCCTAGAAGAGTAAAGGTGTTTTGAAGAACTGTCTATGGGCCTAAAAGGTAAAACATATTTGCTCTGTCTCTTGCATTTGCAAGGGTTAATGTAGCAGTGAACAGGAAAAAGAAGTAATTAGGACTACAGACTAATTGAAATGTTGAACTTTGGGTGACTCAAAGTATGACAACAAAGGCCCAGCCTTTTGATCTTGCCATACTGCCCTGTCCTCCCTTTTCTACTCCTTCTGAGTACATTTACCCACTTGGAGATTTGGAGATTTCCTGAGCTACTCTGAGTCAAGGAGCTCAGAAATCAACTAGAAGTAGATAAGGACGATTTGCTGGAGAGGAAAACAGTATAAGACCTCCAAAGGAAGTGAGACATGGGAAAAGGAGAGCTAAGATGATAAGATCAGTAGAGTAGGTGATGTCTCCACTAGCTGCTGTAAATGAGAAATTTCATAATACAGTTAAGAACACATACTACTGTTCAAAAAGAGCCAGAACACAAGCAAAAGGAAAAGAGTTAAGAAAATTTTCCAAATAAAAATTGGAAAGGACAAACAAAACAAAGACGAAGAAGCATGAAACTCATCCTTATAGTTCAAGGTGGTTATTCTCTGCCAAGGAAGAGGAACACCAGAAGAAGCATGAAAAGCAGCTAGAAGAATGAGAGTAGGCTATACAATCACACGCAGTGGATTCTATTGTATTTTGGACTTTGTGAGGGTGTTCGTGACTTTCTTAGGTTGGAAGAGATGGTCAAGTATTGGCCATCAGCTGGAGGAGAAAAGACTTAAGGATGATTTATTTTCTTAAACAATTGATGCTTCATTGTATTTAAGGAGGAAATTGATGTAAAGAAAAAAAATGACCTAGTAATTATTTTATCAAATTAATAATACCAAAATGTGTTCTAAAAGTATCTTGACAAGTTTATCTGGTCTCAGTTATTTCTTCCTTATCTATCTATCTATCTATCTATCTATCTATCTGTCATCTAGCTATCTATCACATAGTTTGTTTTATTTGTTTTGTTTTGTCTTGTTTGGGATTTGGTTTTCAAATGGGCACAGGACTTCTGCTTCTAGTTAAGGTAGAATAAAAGGAACTGGATTTATCTGTCTGCATAAAATAACCCTCTAAAACTAAACAAACACTATGAAACAATGGTTTGAAGATACCGGACATCAGTCCATGAAGTATCTTTGATCCTTAAGTGATGAGTCAAATAGGGTGAGGGTTATGAATGTCCCAGTTTACTGTCTGGAGAAATTTCCTAGCCATGGTTCAGGAGGGATTGATATAGAGGAGCCCAGAAAATGCCATGGCAGAATTACTGAATTATTAGGAAGAAAAAAGAGTCTAAGCCTCAAATAATTGTAGACAGGAGACAGAGACTTTTCTGCAAGACCACTGTCAGCTCTCCTGTAAAGAGGAAAACTCTCTGAAAGTATACTAGCATGGAGCAAAGAGGAGGGTCAACAGATAAAAAGATATACGACTCAACAGGAGGGGAGGAGCAATACCATGTTAACTAGGGCTTCATCAATTTTCTGGTAAGGAAGGTTTATTGTTAATATCAGAACCAAAGTGTGGCTTGGCTGGTAAATTATTTGCAACTTGTTTTGTGGTACTTACGCTTAAGGACATAATGAAATGTACACAGTTTATTTTACAGGATGGGGTTCCTTTCTCTTGAGTTCCTCTTTTGTTTTTAAAAGTCCTTCAGCAACCTGTAAGGAAGGTGACTGAACTGAGTGTGACCCAGCATTTGTAGTCCCTTAACATGGTTCTGTGAATATATGTTGCCATTTCCAGGAAAGGAGCCTGAGGAGGACTCATTCTTGTTTAAGTTCATTATAGCTTGACCTTCACATTTTTAGTGATAAGAATTAAAGAAGCAAAAGTGAGGTGAAAGGGAAAATATTAAAAAATAAAAAAGACAAAATGAAATCTGTGGACAGAATTCTGGTGTGTGTGTGTGTGTGTGTGTGTGTATTCTTTCCTAAAATGAGGTGGGATTTTTCTGGAATATATATATATATATATATATATATATATATATATATATATATATATATATATAATCCTATAATCAGGTTAATCCTTTAATTGTTATATTATTTTTAAGTAAGGAACTTGAATTATTCAAATTAATTAATTATTATTATTTTTTTTTAACTTCTGTGCACACATTGTAGAGATGGAAAAAGGTGAGCCTCTCCTCTGAGGTCTCTTATGGTCTGGGAGTGTGGAGTTGGGGTTGCAGAAAGGCAGGTGGAGACAGAGTTGAGGGAGGCTAACCGACAGGCACAAACAAACCAGATGGAATGTGGTAACTAGAGCTAGAATTGTTCTTCAGAGGTTCCATGAATAAGACAGCATTTTCTGATTTGTAGGAAGCAAATAAGACCTTATATGTATTTATACTCAAGTGAAAAATCGTACCCACAAATCACGTGGTGATCCTTAAGCATGTGAGCTTCACTGCACGTAAAATGCTTTCTGTGGCTTCAATTTAAAAACAAAGTTAAGCATCAAGGTTTAGGACAGGCATTTTCTGGAATGTCACCATTATACCTAACCATAAATAGCTGGGAATATCATAAAATTAATTTGGTGTCTTATGTGTGATGTTAGTGATTAGATTTGAGTAAAAAGTCATATTCCTGGAGTTGGTATGTCAGGCCAACACCCCAAATTCCCATGAAGTTTGGTCCTGTGGTGGTAAAAGTTTGCTTTCAAGTTTGGATTGAGTCACTGTCATGACGACTGTCCATCCAAGAACTATGGCATTTTTTTGAGACCCCAAATCAGAAGCACATGTGAACTGGTATTTGTGAGATTTTCCAACTAGAACAAGTGACTGAGCTGGGTCAATAGAGAGGGGAAGGGATTTGAACTAGAGATGGCACATGGTGGAATGGCATTTCAGCTGTGTTCTGAAAATGGAACAGCAGCCCTCAAATAGGGGTCAGAGGAGGGTTAATGGTAGGTATTGTTACAGAAGATTATTTAAAAAGCCATAAAAGGGACGAGGGAAAGATGGCGGAAGAGTAAGACGCGGAGATCACCTTCCAACCCATAGATACACCAGAAATACATCTACACGTGGAACAACTCCTACAGAACACTTACTGAACACTGGCAAAAGGCCTCAGACCTCTCAAAAGGCAAGAAACTCCCCACATACCTGGGTAGGACAAAAGAAAAAAGAATAAACAGACAAAAGGATAGGGACGGGACCTGCACCAGTGGGAGGGAGCTGTGAAGGAGGAAAGGTTTCCACACACTTAGGAAGCTGCTTCATGGGCGGAGACTGCAGGTGGCAGGGGGGGGAGCTTCGGAGCTGCGGAAGAGAGTGCAGCAACACGGGTGCAGAGGGTAAAGCGGGGAGATTCCCACACAGAGGATTGGTGCCGACCAGCATTCACCAGCCCAAGGAGCTTGTCTGCTCACCTGCCTGGGTGGGTGGGACCGTGAGCTGAGGCTTGGGCTTTGGTAGGAGTGCAGGGAGACGACTGGGGTTGGCGGCGTGAACACAGCCTGAAGGGGAGAGTGCACCACAGCTAACCAAGAAGGAGTCTGGGAGAAGGTCTGGAGCTGCTGAAGAGGCAAGATAATTTTTCTTCCCTCTTTATTCCCTGGTACACGAGGAGAGGGGATTAAGAGCACTGCTTAAAGGAGCTCCAGAGATGGGCGTGAGCCACAGCTAAAAGCGTGGACCTCAGAGACGGGCAGGAGAAGCTAAGGCTGCTGCTGCCACTACCAACAAGACTGTGTGTGAGCACAGGTAACTATCCACACATCCCTTCCAGGGAGCCTGTGCAGCCCACCACTGCCAGGTTCCCGGGATCCAGGGACAACTTCCCTGGGAGACAACATGGCGAGCCTCAGGCTGGTGCAACGTCACACCAGCCTCTGCCACCACAGGATCACCCTGCACTACCTGCCCCTCCCTCTCCCAGGTCTGAGTGAGCCAGAGCCCCAGAATCAGTGGCTCCTTTAACCCTGTCCTGTCTGAGCGAAAAACGGACACGCTTCAGCGACCTACATGCAGAGGTGGGGCCAAATCTGTGAGCTGTGAGAACAAAGAAGAGAAAGGGAACTCTCTCCCAGCAGCCTCAGAAGCAGCGGATTAAAGCTCCACAATCAACTAGATGTACCCTACATCTGTGGAATACATGAATAGACAAGGAATCATCCCAAATTGAGGAGGTGGACTTTGAGAGCAAGATTTAGGATTTTTCCCCTTTTCCTCTTTTTGTGAGTGTGTATGTGTATGCTTCTATATGAGATTTGTCGGTATAGCTTTGCTTCCACCATTTGTCCTAAGTTTCTATCTGTACGTTTTTTTTAAAATTTTTTCTTAATAATTATTTTTTAATTTAATAACTTTATAACACATGGAGGCTAAACAATACACTACTTAATAACAAAGCGATCACTGAAAAAATCAAAGAGGAAATTAAAAAAATACGTAGAAACAAATGACAATGGAGACACGATGACCGAACACCTATGGGATGAAGCCAAAGCAGTTCTAAGAGGGAAGTTGATAGCAATACAAGACCAGCTTAAGAAGCAGGAAACATCTAGAATAAACAATCTAACCTTGCAACTAAAGCAATTAGAGAAAGAAGAACAAAAATAACCCAAAGTGAGCAGAAGGAAAGTAATCATAAAAATCAGATCAGAAAAAAATGCAGGGGCTTCCCTGGTGGCGCAGTGGTTGAGAGTCCTCCTGCCGATGCAGGGGACGCGGGTTCGTGCCCCGGTCTGGGAAGATCCCACATGCCGCGGAGCGGCTGGGCCCGTGAGCCATGGCCGCTGAGCCTGCGCGTCCGGAGCCTGTGCTCCGCAACGGGAGAGACCACAACAGTGGGAGGCCCGCGTACCGCAAAAAAAAAAAAAAAAAAAAAAAGCAAAAGAAATGAAGGAAATGATAGCAAAGATCAATAAAACTAAAAGCTGATTCTTTGAGAAGATAAACAAAATTGATAAACCATTAGCCAGACTCATCAAGAAAAAAAAAGGAAAAGACTCAAATCAATGGAATTAGAAATGAAAAAGGAAAAGTAATAACTGAAACTGCAGAAATACAAAAGATCATTAGAGATTACTATAGGCAACTCTATGCCAATAAAATGGAGAACCTGGAAGAATTGGACAAATTGTTAGAAATGCACAACCTGCCAAGACTGAATCAGGAAGAAATAGAAAATATGAACAGACCAATCAAAAGCACTGAAATTGAAACTGTGATTAAAAATCTTACAACAAACAAATGCCCTGGAGCAGATGGCTTCACACGTGAATTCTATCAAAGATTTGGAGAAGAGCTAACACCTGTCCTTCTCAAACTCTTCCAAAGTACAGCAGAGGGAGGAACACTCCCAACTTCATTCTATGAGGCCACCATCACCGTGATACCAAAACCAGACAAGGATGTCACAAAGAAAGAAAACTACAGGCCAATATCACTGATGAACATAGATGCAAAAATCCTCAACAAAATAGTAGCAAACAGAATCCAATAGCACACTAAAAGGATCATACACCATGATCAAGTGGGGTTTATTACAGGAATGCAAGGATTCCTCAATATATGCAAATCTATCAATGTGATAAACAATATTAATAAATTGAAGGAGAAAAGTCATATGATCATCTCAATAGGTGCAGAGAAATCTTTCGACAAAATTCAGCACCCATTTATGATAAAAAACCCTGCAGAAAGGAGGCATAGAGGGAAATTTCCTCATCATAATAAAGGCGATATATGACAAACCCACAGACAACATCATCCTCAATGGTGAAAAACTGAAAGTATTCCCACTAACATCAGGAGCAAGACAAGGTTGCCCACTCCCACCACTCTTATTCAACATAGTTTTGGAAGTTTTATCCACAGCAATCAGAGAAGGAAAGGAAATAAAAGGAACCCAAATCAGAAAAGAAGAAGTAAAGCTGTCACTGTTTGCAGATGACATGACACTATACATAGAGAATCCTAAAGATGCTACCAGAAAACTATTAGAGCTAATCAAAAGATTTGGTAAAGTTGCAGGATACAAAATTAATGCACAGATATCTCTGGCATTCCTATACACTAATGATGAAAAATCTGAAAGTGAAATAAAGAAAACCCTCCTGTTTACTGTTGCAACAAAACGAATAAAATATCTAGGAATAAACCTAGGGAGACAAAAGACCTCTATGCAGAAAATTGTAAGACACCTAGGGAGACAAAAGACCTCTATGCAGAAAATTGTAAGACACTGATGAAAGAAATTAAAGATGACACAAATAAGTGGAGAGATATACCATGTTGTTGGATTGGAAGAATCAACGTTTTGAAAATGACTCTACTACCCAAAGCAATGTATAGATTCAATGCAATCCTTATCAAACTACCACTGTCATTTTTCACAGAAATAGAACAAAAAAATTCACAATTTGTATGGAAACACAAAAGACCCCGAATAGCCAAAGAATCTTGAGAATGAAAAATGGAGCTGGAGGAATCAGGCTCCTTGACTTTAGAGTACACTACAAATCTACAGTAATCAAGACAGTATGGTACTGGCAAAAATACAGAAAGATACATCATTGGAACAGGATAGAAATCACAGATAAACCCATGCACATATGGTCACCTTATCTTTGATAAAGGAGACAGGAATGTACATTGGAGAAAGGACAGCCTCTTCAATATTTGATGCTGGGAAAACTGGACAGCTACATGTGAAAGTATGAAATTAGATCACTCCCTAACACCATACACAAAAATAAGCTCAAAATATATTAAAGACCTAAATGTAAGGCCAGAAACTATCAAACTCTTAGAGGAAAACATAGGCAGAACACTCTATGACATAAATCACAGCAAGATCCTTTTTGACCCACCTCATAGAGGACTGGAAATAAAAACAAAAATAAACAAATGGGACCTAATGAAATTTCAAAGCTTTTGCACAGCAAAGAAACCATAAAGGAGACCAAGAGACAACCCTCAGAATGGGAGAAAATATTTTCAAATGAAGCAACTGACAAAGTATTAATTTCCAAAATTTACAAGCAGCTTATGCAGCTCAATAACAAAAAAAAAACAACCCAATCCAAAAATGGTCAGAAGACCTAAATAGACATTTCTCCAAAGAAGATATACAGACTGCCAACAAACACATGAAAGAATGCTCAACATCACTAATCATTAGAGAAATGCAAATCAAAAGTACAATGAGATATCATCTCACACCAGTCAGAATGGCCATCATCAAAAAATCTACAAACAATAAATGCTGGAGAGGGTGTGGAGAAAAGTGAACACTCATGCACTGCTTATGGGAATGTGAATTGGTTCAGCCACTGTGGAGAACAGTATGGAGGTTCCTTATAAACTACAAATAGAACTACCATATGACCCAGCAATCCCACTACTGGGCATATACCCTGAGTAAACCATAATTCAAAGAGTCATGTACCTAAATGTTCATTGCAGCTCTATTTACAATAGCCCGGAGATGGAAACAACCTAAGTGCCCATCATCGGATGAATGGATAAAGAATATGTGGCACATATATATAATGTAATATTACTCAGCCATTAAAAGAAACAAAATTGAGCTATTTGTAATGAGGTGGATAGACCTAGAGTCTGTCATACAGGGTGAAGTAAGTCAGAAAGAGAAAGACAAATACCATATTCTAACACATATATATGTAATTTAAGAAAAATAAATGTCATGAAGAATCTAGGAGTAAAACAGGAATAAAAACACAGAGCTACTAGAGAATGGACTTGATATGGGGAGGGGGAAGGGTGAGGTGTGACAAAGCAAGAGAGAGTCATGGACATATATACATTACCAAATGTAAGTTAGATAGCTAGTGGGAAACAGCCGCATAGCACAGGGAGATCACCTCGGTGCTTTGTGACCACCTGGAAGGGTTGGATAGGGAGGGTGGGAGGGAGGGAGACGCAAGAGGGAAGAGATATGGGAACATATGTATATGTATAACTGATTCACTTTGTTATAAAGCAGATACTAACCATTGTGAAGCAATTATACCCCAATAAAGATGTTAAAAAATGCCATAAAAGTCAAAAGACAGCCTTACAGAAAGCATCAGCTTTATGATTAAGGTATCAAGCTACTAATTATTCAGGGAAAGGTTGTCTGTTTGCCCAGACTTACGTGTTAGAGGCAACACTGTGAGTCATGGAAGATTTGGTTGTTCCAACCAGTAAAACCAGAATAGGTTTTAAGGTTAGAATCCCTTAGGACTAGCAGACACCCTACTAAAGTAAGTTAAACGTGCAAGGGTTTATTTTCTTACATGAATGGAGTCAGGGAATAGGTTGTACAGTACTGGTATGGCAGTCCTACAAAGTCCTCAGAGGCTTGGATTCCTTCTGGCCTACAGCATTTCCCTTCCTAGGGTGTGACCGTCATATTGATAGTCCAAGATGGTGGCTGCCTTCATATAGCTATATTATTGTGCCCATTATGAACATTAAAGGAACTTAGGCCCCCTGCCTCTCTCTGTTTTTTTGTTTTTGTTGGTCATCATCGTACTAGTCAAAAGGTTCCCTAACACCACCAAGTAGTTTGTAAGAATTAATAGCTATTAACCAGGAAACGTGTAGGAGACAACTTCCTTAAAATAAATAATGAAACTCTGATGGAAATGTTGCTTTGTATGATTTAATCTTTAAAGACCACTGTACCAGAGGTAGAACCATCTAGTATTTCTCCCTAATTTTATAGAGAAGGAAACCAAGGTATAGAGAAGGGTCATATAGCTAGCTTGTCCTTTGGGGGTAGTTTGCTTAGGTGCCACAAGTTGGAACATGCCACTGTAGACACAGTATAGGTTTAGAGACAATTCAATGGTCAGTGATGTGCGATACATAAGAGTGCCCACCATCTGTGTGACCTCGAGGGAGTTACTTTTTAAAGCCCCCATTTCCTCATCTTAAAGTGGGAGTGATAATAGTACTTACCCTTAAGGGGTTGTTATGAAGACCAGAAGGATTATATTACGAATTTCTAAGACGGTGAGTAGCACATATTAAGTGGCATGTAAATGATTGTTTAGAAAAGAAAATAAACTTTTATTAGAAGAGATAAGGACCCCTGGGTCTGTAAGATTGGAATTTTCTTATTCTACCACATTTTTGTCAATAATATAATAATAATACAATATAATAACATTTTATGGGGCCTGAGTACTTTATAGCTTATCAAATAATTTTATGTGTATTATATAATTTGGCTTGCACAGAATGCTGTGAGATGGATCCTATTAGGCCCTTTTTAAGCTAAAGATGCTAAGGGTCTGAGAAGCACAATGATTTGTTTAATCTCAAACATCTAGTAAGTGACAAAGCCTAATGCACATTCCTACTAGTACTATTATTATAATTTTTATAGCACTTACAATGTGTCAAGCAGTGTACTTCAGTTTTAAAAAAAATGTTAGCTCTAACCCTCTTAGCAAGCCTATAAGGTATTATCCTTATTTTATAGGTGGCAAAAGTGAGGCCCAGAGGGGTTAATTAACTTGCCTCAAGTCCCATAAGTAATTAATGGAATTATCAGAAGTCAAAACAAGGTCTGCTTGAGACCAAAGCCCTTGTCCTTTTTTGCTCTAACACACTAACTCTTATTACTATCTTCCAGAAGAAAGGATGGATTGTTGGTTCCTTGGCTGTGAGGGCTTTGATAAGGACAGTGTCTTTCCATTTTTATATTCCTTGATCACAGGGCCTGGCACCAAGCCCAGTGTCTGGCATGATGAATACGAACTGATCTAAATGGAACTGTTCCCTTGTTGGCCATCTCTCTTCCCTCTAGTGAGGTAAGAAGATAAGTAGCTAGAAACCTGGCTGCTGGCTCAGCTGCAGCTTGGTACCAGGTCTCTATTGAACGTCATTTCTAAAGTTGTTTAGTTTCTTCTCCATCACCAGATGTCATCAGATATCACTGCCTTTGCACTTTTTGGCGCTTCATTGGGAAACTGCTCAATGCTATGATTTTGCTCGTCCATAGTAGAACAAGGGCTCAATAATGCAATGATAATTGAGTTGTTAGTGAAAACAGGCTTTGATGAAATAGAAACCTCAGTTCTTTGCCAGTTGGGAACATTCAGTACTGGGGCTGTGAGGAGCATGATGGATGGATTCAGCTGTGCTATCAATGATTAAAAAGAATTGTATGAAGAGGGGGATGGACAATGTTCAGAGAATAATGAGACTTTAAACTTTAAACAGTCCTTGGGCACTTGATAGACAAATGGGGGCTGGAAGGTAATGACTTAGGTAGATTTTACCCAAAGGGAGGGTCGAGCTCACTCATTTTCAATCATACAGATGAGGACGCTGACTTGGATATGGCAATGGCTAATATAAAGTTGTAAAACAAGTTGGCAGCAAGTCTCAGCCTGGCACCCAGACTCTTCATTCTCCATCTAGGGCTCTTTTCCTACAAGATTCGTGATTTATTGGCTGTAGGGGGTGATGAGAATGCCCTGAGGGTGATCCCTATACTTCCAGCTCTAATGCTGGGGGAAGGAGGAAAATAAGTAAGCAAGGGTTTTTTGTTTGGCAAGTTTACTTATGCAACTAGTAAGGTATTGGTTTTGTTTTGTTTTGTTTTGTTTTTGCGGTACATGGGCCTCTCACTGTTGCAGCCTCTCCCATTGAGGAGCACAGGCTCCGGATGCACAGGTTCAGCAGCCATGGCTCACAGGCCCAGCCGCCTCTGCGGCATGTGGGATCTTCCAAGACCGGGGCACGAACCCGTGTCCCCTGCATCGGCAGGCAGACTCTCAACCACTGCGCCACCAGGGAAGCCTGAGGTATTGGTTTTTATTGTAAGCTATTGGTGACCCCAATGGTGACGTGTCAATGGAGAAAGGTTAGCCATATTGTCCTGGGTTGAGAATGAAAGGGAATTGAGGTAGTAGAGAAAACTAGTGCAGATTACACTTCCAATACATTTGGTAAAGGGAAAAACTGAGAGGAAAGGTGGGACCTGAAAGGGGAAAATAAGAGTTTGTTTTCTATTTTTTAAGGATTTCTAAGACTTAAGTTTGTTTTTAGGCTGAGGGGAAGAAGACAGAGTAGAGATAATTGAAGACAGGTATTAAAGGGGATACCTGATGGAGGGGAAGGAATCTTGTCCACAGGGCAGTGGGTTAGTTCTGCAGGTGAAAAAGGACATGTGAGGGAAGGAAATAAGGCACGAGTGCTGTTATATTTAAATTTAGAAGAGGAGAGGTTTTTGGTACTAGTGTTGAAAGCCTTTCATATTCTCTGTGAAGTAGTAAACATTCATTGATAAAGTGGGTTGGACTTTAATAAGTTTTGCATTGCTCACAGGGGAGTCAAGATCAGACAACACTGTCACATAAGAACATAAAGATAAAGGAATAATGTATGAGTTAGACAAATTACCATTTGTCTTTTGGAAATGAAGCATGGACAGTAGGGATAACACCTGGCTTTGCTAATTGTTTTGTCTCATTTGGGAACAGAAGTAGGCAGTTGATCTTTAGCCAGGATACCTATAGATGTGTACACATAACTGATGTTTTTGCATGCTTGTTAAACCTACCAGAAAACTGCCTCTTGCCAGATCACTGTCATTCCCTGATTGATCTTGGGCTCCTAATCAGTCGAGACCTCTGTGGTGAATTCCGGCTCTCTTCCCATCCTCTGCTGAAATGCAGCTACCTCTGAGATGTAGTGTGAAACTCATTATGACAGAGCCAGGAAATTGTCTCCTCCTGGAAAGGACGACCTGATGAAACTGGTGTTTCCAGGCTGAAATCTCTGTCTCCCCTGGGACTGAGAAGAGTGTGGACTGCCAGTTGTCCTTTTCTGAGCCCTCCATCCCACTGTCCCATGATCTCAGCCACATGTCGTGAGGTATCCAGTCAGATTAAAGTCCCATCTGTGAAGCTGGTAAGGCCTGGTGTTACAGTAGAAAGAGTTTCAGTTTGGAAATGGATGTACCTGGGTTTAAGTACTGGCTCCATCACAGAACACCTGAGCCTCATGTGGAAACTCATTTGACCTGTGTCAATATACTTATAAGTAAAAGGAGATGATAATGTCTCCCTTGGTTACTTCAAAGGTTCATTAAGAGGAGAGAGAAGAAAGATGGCGGAAGAGTAAGACGCGGAGATCACCTTCCTCCCCACAGATACACCAGAAATACATCTACACGTGGAACAACTCTTACAGAACACCTACTGAAGGCTGGCAAAAGACCTCAGACCTCCTAAAAGGCAAGAAACTCCCCCACGTACCTGGGTAGGGCAAAAGAAAAAAAAAAGAAAAAAACAGGGACAAAAGAATAGGGACGGCACCTGCACCAGTGGGAGGGAGCTGTGAAGGAGGAAAAGTCTCCACACACTAGGAAGCCCCTTCACGGGCAGAGACTGCGGGAGGCGGAGGAGGGAGCTTCGGAGCCACAGAGGAGAGCACAGCAACAGGGGTGCGGAGGGGAAAGCAGAGAGACTCCCGCATAGAGGATCGGTGCCGACCGGCACTCACCAGCCCGAGAGGCTTGTCGGCTCACCCGCCGGGGCGGGCGGGGCTGCGAGCTAAAGCTCGGGTTTCGGTTTCAGACGGAGCGCAGGGAAAGGACTGGGGTTGGCGGCTTGAACATAGCCTGAAGGGGGTAGTGCACCACGGCTAGCCGGGAGGGAGTCCGGGGAAAAGTCTGCACCTGACAAAGAGACAAGAGACTTTTCCTTCCCGCTTTGTTTCCTGGTGCGCAAGGAGAGGGGTTTAAGAGCGCTGCTTTAACGAACTCCAGAGACCAGCGCGAGCCGCGGCTGAAAGCGCAATCCCCAGAGACCGGCGCGAGCCGCGGCTGAAAGCGCAATCCCGAGACCGGCGCGAGCCGCGGCTGAAAGCGCAGACCCCAGAGACCAGCGCGAGCCGCGGCCAAAAGCACGGACCTCAGAGACAGGCGCGAGCCGCGGCTAAAAACGCGGATCCCAGAGACAGGCGCGAGCCGCGGCTAAAAGCACGGACCCCAGAGATGGGCGGGAAACGCTAAGGCTGCTGCTGCCGCCACCAAGGGGCCTGTGTACGAGCACAGGTCATTATCCACACCCCTCTTCCGGGGAGCCTGCGCAGCCCGCCACTGCCAGGTTCCCGGGATCCAGTGACATCTGTCCAGGGAGAACACACGGCGGGCCTCAGGCTGGTGCAGCATCACGCCGGCCTCTGCCGCCGCAGGCCCGACCCGCACGCCGTGCCCCTCTCTCCCCTCGGCCTGAGTGCGCCAAAACCCCCGAGTCAGAGGCTCCTTTAACCCTGTCCTGTCTGAGCGAAAAACAGACGCCCTCCAGCGACCTACACGCAGAGGCAGGGCCAAATCCAAAGCTGAGCCCCTGGGAACTGTGAGAACAAAGAAGTGAAAGGGAAATCTCTCCCAGCAGCCTCAGAAGCCGCAGATTAAAGCTCCACAATCAGCTTGATGTACCCTGCTTCTGTGGAATACATGAATAGACAGTGACTCATCCCAAATTGAGGAATCAGGACTCTACCTCTGAGGGGAGAGAGCCAACTTCAGAACACTGGTCCACAAGAGATTTCCCAACACCACATAATATCAAACGGCGAAAATCTCCCAGGGATCTCCACCTTAACACCAGCACCCAGCTTCACTCAACGGCCAGCAAGCTACACTGCTGGAAAACCTATGCCAAACAACTAGCAAAACAGAAACACAACCCCACCCATTAACAGAGAGGCTGCCTAAAATCATAATAAGTCCAGAGACACCCCAAAACACACCACCAGACGTGGACCTGCCCACCAGAGAGACAAGATCCAGCCTCATCCACCAGAACACAAGCACTAGTCCCCTCCACCAGGAAGTATACACAACCCACTAGACCAACCTTAGCCACTGGAGACAGACATCAAAAACAACGGGAACTACGAACGTGTAGCCTGCAAAAAAAAAAAAAAAAAAAAAGGGGGACCCCAAACACAGTAAGATAAGCAAAATGAGAAGACAGAAAAACACACAGCAGATGAAGGAGCAAGATAAAAATGCACCAGACCTAACAAATGAAGAGGTAATAGGCAGTCTACCTGAAAAAGAATTCAGAATAATGATAGTGAAGATGATCCAGAATCTCGGAAATAGAATGGAGGCAAGGATGGAGAAGATGCAAGAAATGTTTAACAAAGATCTAGAAGAACTAAAGAACAAACAAACAGAGATGAACAACACAATAACTGAAATGAAAAATACACTAGATGGGATCAATAGCAGAATAACTGAGGCAGAAGAACGGATAAGTGACCTGGAAGATAAACTAGTGGAAATAACGACTGCAGAGCAGAATAAAGAAAAAAGAATGAAAAGAACTGAGGACAGTCTCAGAGACCTCTGGGACAATATTAAACGCACCAACATTCGAATTATAGGGGTTCCAGAGGATGAAGAGAAAAAGAAAGGGACTGAGAAAATATTTGAAGAGATTATAGTTGAAAACTTCCCTAATATGGGAAAGGAAATAGTTAACCAAGTCCAGGAAGCAGAGAGAGTCCCATACAGGATAAACCCAAGGAGAAATACGCCAAGACACATATTAATCAAACTCTCAAAAATTAAATACAAAGAAAGCATATTAAAAGCAGCAAGGGAAAAAAAACAAATAACACACAAGGGAATCCCCATAAGGCTAACAGCTGATCTCTCAGCAGAAACTCTGCAAGCCAGAAGGGAGTGGCAGGACATACTGAAAGTGATGAAGGAGAAAAGCCTGCAACCACGATTACCCTACCCAGCAAAGATCTCATTCAGATTTGATGGAGAAATTAAAACCTTCACAGACAAGCAAAAGCTGAGAGAGTTCAGCACCACCAAACCAGCTTTACAACAACTGCTAAAGGAACTTCTCTAGACAAGAAACACAAGAGAAGGAAAGGACCTATAACAACGAACCCAAAACAATTTAGAAAATGGGAATAGGAACATACTTATCGATAATTACCTTAAATGTAAATGGACTAAATGCTCCCACCAAAAGACACAGATTGGCTGAATGGATACAAAAACAAGACCCATATATATGCTGTCTACAAGAGACCCACTTCAGACCTAGAGACACATACAGACTGAAAGTAAGGGGATGGAAAAAGATATTCCATGCAAATGGAAATCAAAAGAAAGCTGGAGTAGCAATTCTCATATCAGACAAAATAGACTTTAAAATAAAGACCATTACAAGAGACAAAGAAGGCCACTACATAATGATTAAGGGATCGATCCAAGAAGAAGATATAACAATTGTAAATATTTATGCACCTAACACAGGAGCACCTCAATACATAAGGCAAAAACTAACAGCCATAAAAGGGGAAATCGACAGTAATACATTCATAGTAGGGGACTTCAACACCCCACTTTCACCAATGGACAGATCATCCAAAATGAAAATAAATAAGGAAACACAAGCCTTAAATGATACATTAAACAAGATGGACTTAATTGATATCTATAGGACACTCCATCCAAAAACAACAGAATACACATTTTTCTCAAGTGCTCATGGAACATTCTCCAGGATAGATCATATCTTGGGTCACAAATCAAGCCTTGGTAAATTTAAGAAAATTGAAATTGTATCAAGTATCTTCTCCGACCACAACGCCATGAGACTAGATATCAATTACAGGAAAAGATCTGTAAAAAATACAAACACATGGAGGCTAAACAATACATTACTCAATAATGAAGTGATCACTGAAGAAATCAAAGAGGAAATTAAAAAATACCTAGAAACAAATGACAATGGAGACACAACGACCCAAAACCTATGGGATGCTGCAAAAGCAGTTCTAAGAGGGAAGTTTATAGCAATACAAGCCCACCTTAAGAAGCAGGAAACATCTCGAATAAACAACCTAACCTTACACCTAAAGCAATTAGAGAAAGAAGAACAAAAAAAACCCAAACTTAGTAGAAGGAAAGAAATTATAAAAATCAGATCAGAAATAAACGAAAAAGAAATGAAGGAAACAATAGCAAAGATCAATAAAACTAAAAGTTGGTTCTTTGAGAAGATAAACAAAATAGATAAACCATTAGCCAGACTCATCAAGAAAAAAAGGGAGAGGACTCAAATCAATAGAATTAGAAATGAAAAAGGAGAAGTAACAACTGACACGGCAGAAATAAAAATGATCATGAGAGATTACTACAAGCAACGCTATGCCAATAAAATGGACAATCTGGAAGAAATGGACACATTCTTAGAAATGCACAAACTACCAAGACTGAATCAGGAAGAAATAGAAAATATGAACAGACCAATCACAAACACTGAAATTGAAACTGTGATTAAAAATCTTCCAACAAACAAAAGCCCAGGACCAGATGGCTTCACAGCTGAATTCTATCAAGCATTTAGAGAAGAGCTAACACCTATCCTTCTCAAACTCTTCCAAAACATAGCAGAGGGAGGAACACTCCCCAATTCCTTCTACGAGGCCACCATCACCTTGATACCAAAACCAGACAAGGATGTCACAAAGAAAGAAAACTACAGGCCAATATCACTGATGAACATAGATGCAAAAATCCTCAACAAAATACTAGCAAACAGAATCCAACAGCACATCAAAAGGATCATACACCATGATCAAGTGGGGTTTATTCCAGGAATGCAAGGATTCTTCAATATACGCAAGTCTATCAATGTGATACACCATATTAACAAATTGAAGGAGAAAAACCATATGATCATCTCAATAGATGCAGAGAAAGCTTTTGACAAAATTCAACACCCATTTATGATAAAAACCCTACAGAAAGTAGGCATAGAGGGACCTTTCCTCAACATAATAAAGGCCATATATGACAAACCCACAGCCAACATCATCCTCAATGGTGAAAAACTGAAAGCATTTCCACTAAGATCAGGAACAAGACAAGGTTGTCCACTCTCACCACTCTTATTCAACATAGTTTTGGAAGTTTTAGCCACAGCAATCAGAGAAGAAAAGGAAATAAAAGGAATCCAAATCGGAAAAGAAGAAGTAAAGCTGTCACTGTTTGCAGATGACATGATACTATACATAGAGAATCCTAAAGATGCTACCAGAAAACTACTAGAGATAATCAATGAATTTGGTAAAGTAGCAGGATACAAAATTAATGCACAGAAATCTCTGGCATTCCTATATACTAGTGATGAAAAATCTGAAAGTGAAATCAAGAAAACACTCCCATTTACCATTGCAACAAAAAGAATAAAATACCTAGGAATAAACCTACCTAGGGAGACAAAAGACCTGTATGCAGAAAATTATAAGACACTGATGAAAGAAATTAAAGACGATACAAATAGATGGAGGGATATACCATGTTCTTGGATTGGAAGAATCAACATTGTGAAAATGACTCTACTACCCAAAGCAATCTATAGATTCAATGCAATCCCTATCAAACTGCCACTGGCATTTTTCACAGAATTAGAAAAAAATTTTTCACAATTTGTATGGAAACACAAAAGACCCCGAATAGCTAAAGCAATCTTGAGAGTGAAAAACGGAGCTGGAGGAATCAGGCTCCCTGACTTCAGACTATACTACAAAGCTACAGTAATCAAGACAGTATGGTACTGGCACAAAAACAGAACGATAGATCAATGGAACAGAATAGAAAGCCCAGAGATAAACCCACGCACATATGGACACCTTATCTTTGATAATGGTGGCAGGAATATACAGTGGAGAAAGGACAGCCTCTTCAATAAGTGGTGCTGGGAAAACTGGACAGCTACATGTAAAAGTATGAGCTTAGATCACTCCCTAACACCATACACAAAAATAAGCTCAAAATGGATTAAAGACCTAAATGTAAGGCCAGAAACTATCAAACTTTTAGAGGAAAACATAGGCAGAACACTCTATGACATAAATCACAGCAAGATCCTTTTTGACCCACGTCCTAGAGCAATGGAAATAAAAACAAAAATAAACAAATGGGACCTAATGAAACTTCAAAGCTTTTGCACAGCAAAGGAAACCATAAACAAGACCAAAAGACAACCCTCAGAATGGGAGAAAATATTTGCAAATGAAGCAACTGACAAAGGATTAATCTCCAAAATTTACAAGCAGCTTATGCAGCTCAATGACAAAAAAACAAACAACCCAATCCAAAAATGGGCAGAAGACCTAAATAGACATTTCTCCAAAGAAGATATGCAGACTGCCAACAAACACATGAAAGAATGCTCAACATCATTAATCATTAGAGAAATGCAAATCAAAACTACAATGAGATATCATCTCACACCAGTTAGAATGGCCATCATCAAAAAATCTAGAAACAATAAATGCTGGAGAGGGTGTGGACAAAAGGGAACCCTCTTGCACTGCTGGTGGGAATGTGAATTGGTTCAGCCACTATGGAGAACAGTATGGAGGTTCCTTAAAAAACTCAAAATAGAACTACCATATGACCCAGCAATCCCACTCCTGGGCATATACCCTGAGAAAACCAAAATTGAAAAAGAGGCGTGTACCAAAATGTTCATCGCAGCTCTATTTACAATAGCCCGGGGATGGAAACAACCTAAGTGCCCATCGTCAGATGAATGGATAAAGAAGATGTGGCACATATACACAATGGAATATTACTCAGCATTAAAAAGAAACGAAATTGAGCTATTTGTAATGAGGTGGATAGACCTCGAGTCTGTCATACAGAGTGAAGTAAGTCAGAAAGACAAAGACAAATACCGTATGCTAACACATATATATGGAATTTAAGAAAAAAAAATGTTATGAAGAACCTAGGGGTAAGACAGGAATAAAGACACAGACCTACTGGAGAACGGACTTGAGGATATGGGGAGGGGGAGGGGTGAGCTATGAGAGGGCGAGGGAGGGGCATGGACATATATATACTAACAAACGTAAGGTAGATAGCTAATGGGAAGCAGCCGCTTGGCACAGGGATATCTGCTCGGTTCTTTGTGACTGCCTGGAGGGGTGGGGTAGGGAGGGAAGGAAGGAGAGATACGCAAGAGGGAAGAAATATGTGAACGTCTGTATATATATAACTGATTCACTTTATTGTAAAGTAGAAACTGACACACCATTGTAGAGCAATTTTAACCCAATAAAGATGTTAAAAAAAAAAAAAAAAAGGTTCATTAAGAGAAGTACATAGACCACTGAATATAAAAAGTGATATATACATTAAGGTGCTTTTTTTAAGAACTGGGGAGGAGACTGTCATTTCTTGAATACCATTTGTGTGCTAGATGTCGTGCTAGGTACTTTACTTTCATGGTCATATTTCATGTTTGGAGGTTAGTGTTATTATTCCCATTTACAGATGATGAAAGTTATCCAAGGGTGGAGTGACCCCTTAACCTTTTTCTCTTGGGAGAGTCCTGAGTCATACTTACTGTCCCAGAGTAATCATTAATAAACTTCTCTTTCACTCTCAAAAATTTGGGATACAAATTATATGGTAACCCTGTGTGAGGATGAGGGCCTGAGGCTGGGTAAAATTCTGTCTTTCTTCTTCTGAAGGTGAAGGTAGGAGGAAGTTGTTCGGAATGATTTTCTTTGTTCTATTTCTGCCCTGAAACAAGGCTACACTCTTATACCTCAAGAGCACGAGAGAGACTCCCTGCTATTCTGCTGAGCCCTATCTGGGCTTTCTTAGCAAGGCCAGTTCATCAAAGAATAAAAGTCAAGAAATGAAGCTATAGTAGGAGAGAACCATTTTGTTATATGTATGTTGGATTCATTCATTCATATATTTCATTCATTTACTCATTTACTGACTGCTTACTACTTGCAAAGCCCAGTGGCATGTAAGAGAGTGGGAGGAAGTTGAACAATCAAATCCTGTCATCAAAAAGCTTACAGTCTGAAGGGCAGATGCAATGAACTAAGATGCAAGGCTGTAAGTGCCGAGTTAAGGGAGTGGTCAGGGAACGCATAATTGAGATTTGGGGAGAGAGACCACTTCCTGTTTAGATTAGTCTGGGAAAAATTCTTTATAGGAGGTGAACTTAGGGTTAACTTGAAGATTTGTTAAGATGTCAACCCACACAAAGCGGAGAGAGAGGGCTGTCAGGCAGATGAATCACCAAAAGCAAAGCAGGATTTCTTAAAATCAGGTGCCAGGAGCAGTTCAGTTTTATTAAAATGGAGGCTATATAAAAGGAAGTGGGGGAAAAATAAAGTGAGATTATTTGGTTGGGGCTACACCATGGATGATATGCATACTGGACTAAAACTTTTAAAATTTTAATCAGTTTGTAGTAGATATACATGTAAGATAAACTAAGTTTATTTATCTATTTATTTTTATTTGTAGCAGGATGGTGAAATGATAAAATCTGGTGGCTCAGTGGAGATGGACGCAGGTAGAGAGAGATCAAAGACATGGAGACTGTTGTTGAGTGTGTTACCTCAATAAGAAAATAAAAAGAGAATAGTAAAATTAATCATAATTCTAATATTTTTCAGGGTATTGTGATTTTTGTTTATGTACACATGGACCATGAAATATTGGGCATGGTGTGATTAAGCCTAATGGCTGCTGAGGAGATATTTAGTGGTGTGACTCAGGAAACATCATGTATCTGTAAATGGGATCTTTTACAATTCAGACTCTGAAGGAAGGGACTTTTTGAGTCAAAAGGAGATTAAGCTCCCACATATGATCCATAGTGTAGAGAACAGTGATCAGAGCAGAGACCTGACAGCTGCTAAAAGGAATATGAATATAGAATTCTCCGGTCAAAGTGACAGAGCTGTAGCTTCACCCAACATTCTGATTAACAGGCTGAGCAGTGGTTCTCAAAAACCCTGTGTATAAACAGTAAAAACTTCTTAATAGTAAAAATGGTAGCAACTGCAGTTGGTTTCTCAAGAAACAAACAAACAGCAGAAATAAAACCTAACAGTAATTCTACAGATCTGTTGGTTAAAACTGGAGTTGAGTCAACTGAAGACCGTAGTCAACTTAAGACACCAATGATAAAGCTCTGGGAACAATGCATTCTTTCTGAAAATTGCTAGAATTCCAGCCATTTGAGATTGTATGCATGCAGTTAGAACTTTGTGTTTTGTAGAAATAGTCAGACTTTTCTGGTAACCACTGAATTAAAGAGTTCAGTACATTTTAGCAACGTACTAATTTTAATCCCAATTTTAGTAATCTTTCATAACTCAGTAGGTAACAAGTAAGTAGTCCTTAGATACACAAGGATATGAAAAATCTATGGAATAGTGTAATATTTGCCAAGTAGAAATAGTTCATTTTCATTAGGGGCCACTTTGGAATGAAACATTTTTGGCAGCATTTTTTATAGTAATTTAGAGGGAAGTGCTGCCTCCATAGAAATAATTGTAAACAGTCAGTTATTTGATCAAGAATATAAGCAAAGAATAAGGCTTAGAAATGGAAGTCCTAGAAATAAAAAAAAAAACAACACCCATACAACCCAGGTCAAATGGTGTGAGAGACACAGTCAGTGTCAGACACACTAAAGAGCATCTGGACCTTCAGGGCATAGCAAAGTTCCTGCAGCCAGTCTGGGCGGGCATCCTCTCCAGCCTCTGTGCAGTTTGAGGACTGACATCAGAACTTATTACCTGTCCCATAATAGAGTAAGCAAGTGTAGCTCATTTTAGAACATGGGCTTGGCTATACTCAACAAATATCTTGCCATCTTCATAAAACTACAATCTAAAACAAGACAAAAACAAACAAACAAAAAACTGTTCTTGTGATATAAGAGGAGTCCTCTTATCAGATATGATTGGGACCAGTAGTTGGTTGGTTTTATGAAAAGTTGGTTCAAGTAGGGATAAAATGATACAGGTAAACCATAAACATTAATTTTAATATAGAGAACATACATGTATAAGGCTTTGCCAATATTTTGATGATAGGTCAAAGCCTTTCTTTGGAGATGGTTCACTGACAGTAGTCATTCTTCATAAACCACAGCCATAATGCACAATCTACAGTTCCAGTTCTTCCCCTTTTTTTTGTTTGCTGTACGCGGGCCTCTCACTGTTGTGGCCTCTCCCATTGCGAAGCACAGGCTCCGGACGCGCAGGCTCAGTGGCCATGGCTCACGGGCCCAGCCGCTCCATGGCATGTGGGATCTTCCCGGACCGGGGCACAAACCCGTGTCCCAAACCCGTGTCCCCTGCATCAGCAGGCAGACTCTCAACCACTGTGCCACCAGGGAAGCCCCAGTTCTTCTCTCTTTAATGTGAAATAAGAACTTAAAAACATTTGTGAAGTGACTTGGGCATAGAATACTTCTAGATTTTTATGATTTTCCCTCCAATTATTGACAGCCATCTCGCTCACACCTATTTCCAAAGCATTTACTTAGTGATTAATCAAAGTATTCAAATTATTTTTCATAGAAGCAACTTCTGTTGCATTCATATTTTATTGGATTCCAAAAATATTTAAATTATGTCATTTTGCTAGTAAGTATAGTTGGCATAAACACATTTGGATGCAAACCCAGGTGACTCTTGGTAAACCAATATCAGATTGGTGGCGTGTCCTGGGGGGCAGCCTGATGTCTGTTCTGTGTGCTTTCGTTGTCTGTCCATCTGTTTTACAGAAAGATTGGAGCGTGTGATTAACTTAGCAAGGAGGTTAGATGGAGGGTACTCAAGATGGGTATATAGGTCCCTGTACTTGGTATGCTCCTCTACCTGAAACCTTAAAGATCCTAGTGCCTCGAGTAGACAACCCAGCTGAGTATCCCACCACCACCTTACAGAATTCTTTGGGAATGAGTATTATTCCTGTCTGGGTGAGTGGCATGTTATAAATATTGTGGTTTTTAACTGCCAAGTGGAAAGTTTCTTGAGCTCTTAATATTCCTTTTTATATCCTTAGCTCCTAGCTGAGGGCTCTGTAAAAATGGT
This sequence comes from Inia geoffrensis, assembly GCA_036417435.1. Classification (NCBI taxonomy): domain Eukaryota; kingdom Metazoa; phylum Chordata; class Mammalia; order Artiodactyla; family Iniidae; genus Inia; species Inia geoffrensis. Next base: position 61,957,290 of record CM070920.1, read on the forward strand.
AGGTGCTTGGTATGTGTTGATTTGATGATGACTGAGTGGCTTCTGAATACCTCCTGCTTAGAAGGAAATTTTCAAAACTTTTAAAATACCTTTCAGAATTGGAGTGAAGGTCTAATTATCCCTATGTTGTAGGTGAAATAAAAGAGGCTGAAGTATCAGGGGATTTACCCAGGATCACCAGAGTAAGCAGAGGGAATGGAAATGCCTTCTATTTTAATTGCCACACCAGTAGCTTTTAGCAGTGTCTCTCTTAGTAGCATAAATCTCATGTAGCTTACCCTGGGTTTGAACCTGGCACTTTCAGTTACTAGCTGTGTGATTCTGGGCAGGTAACATGCTATGTATACAGTGTTTCTGAGCTTGACTTTATCTACATGTGAACTAGGGATATGAATACTTGCCTTGCAGAGTGTTGTGAGGACTAAAAGGGATAATGCAGGTAAAGTGCTCAACACACTGTCTTGGCATAGAATAGATGCTCAATAAGTGATTTATTTGCTAATTAATAAATAACAATGTTTCAATGCTGACCTAAAAGGAAAGGACTTTACACTAACAGTGACTATCAAGTCTCCAAGAGACTTCTCTTCTTCAGTGGATCACACACCACTGTCCCACTCCATCACTTTCCCAGGCCATTCTGGAGTTGTGCTATTTCTGACTGAACCATGCATAAATTTTCTTTAGTTTCACACTCTGTAAAGAACTGTAACACTTATTTATTTTTGAGAAGCTGTAACCTTCTTGGTGGGCCCTGGTAGGTCTGAAAGCATAATTAGTGCCCATCTACCAGAAAAACGAGGTTCACCTGTAGCCTGGAAGGGTTAGATTGAGGTAGCTGTCCAGACTGAGTAAAGACTGCAGCTGAATTAAACTTAACTTTGCTATTTATCGTTCTCTAGGACATTGTGAAAATAGAAACCAAGAATGTTGTGCAATGAGAAAATACAAGTATGAAGCTAAAGCAGGAAGTTAGTTAAAGACAATGAAAACACCAGCTCTTGTTCCCATCTCTGGGAAAACAAATAAGCAACAAACACATCAACCACCACTGGAAAGCTTTAGAGTGTACCCAAGAGAAATGTTTGCCTATGGACAAAAGTCCAATCCCCTCTGAACTATACTTCAGGCCCTTTAGGATTTGGCTGTACCCCATTCATGTCATATTATTAGCTCTCCCTCCTCACTCTGCCTCCTTCCCAAGTATATGGTGCTTCAACCAAACCAAATCATTATCCTAAAAACCCACATTGTGCTTTCAAGCTTCCATGAGGTTATGACATCTATCCCAAAGGCTCTTTTCCCCCAGTTTCCATCTGGTGAACACTCCTTACCCTTCACATGAAATCTTTACTCTACCTCTTTTCCTAAACATCTCACACTGACCCTCAAACAGTTCAGTGAAAAGTTAGTCATCACATGATCAATACTTGATAACTCATAATATAAAGTTTCAATTGTACTCATCATACTTTAGTTTTTCTCCACTTCTTCTTCTGTCTCCTCCTCCTCCTACTCTCCTTTTCTTTCTCCTCTCCTTTGTCTTCTAATATCTGCTTTTATTCTAGAGTTGTGCTCTGTGGTAGCCATGAGCCATATGTGGCTATTTAACTTAAATCAATTAAGTTAAAATTAAACATTCCTTTCCCCAGTCCCATTTCAAAGATTCAATGCCACACGTGGCTAGGGGCTACTGTGTTGGATAGTGCAGATATTAAATATTTCTATTATTGTACAAAGTTCCATTGAATGAAGCTATACTGGAGTATAAGCTCCTTGAGAGTAGGGACCATGTCAAATTTACTTCTCCATATGCAGAAAGTAGCAAGATGCCTGGAGGTTAATGAAGCCTTGAGAGAATGAATGAAACTTAGCTAAGACTGAGGACTCTGACTAGTATGTTTGAATTCCTAGTACCCAGGTTTTTCAAGAAAAATACTAACTTCCAATTTCCTTACAACATCCCAAAATGTATCAAATCTGCAAATGCTAGGATAGAAGCAGAAGAAATAATTTGGATAGGTTCATGCATTCCTACTTTAATAATGCTTCTTAAATGCATTTTCCAAAGCTGATAGAGTCTTGAACAAAATATGAGTGAAAGGAAGGGAGAATGAAGACAGGTTCTTTACCTTAGATGGATGTCATTTGTAGTCTCACATGTGTTATAAGAGGCTTATTTATGGGGAGAAGTTTTTGAAATTCTGAAACCTTGTTTTGACAGTTGGTCGCTGAGGTAGCTGAGCTTATCTCTGCCAAAGATTTCATCATTTTTGAGAGAACTGAAATATGCCACCACTCCCTGAAGGAGGCCAAACATTAAGTGAATTCATGTAAGCTTTGGAGACAAGAGTTTTAGAATCCTTTGCAGATGTAGTGAGATTAGGATCAATGCAGAATATACTATCATTAAGAATCAGCTTCTATGTGAACTCACGTTAGGGCATTTAAAAGCACTGTTCTCCTTTCCAAGACAATGCCAAAGTCAGGAAAGATCACAAAACTCTCCAGAGTCCTAGAGCTAATTAGCCATAAACTTCTGTTGGAACCCAGATCTTCTAACTCCAAGTTCAGGGCTCCTTTCTTTATGCAAGAATTTTCTAAACTCATCTGAATTACTTGGGGTCTCCTGTTAAAAATAGCCAGACTTACTGTATCAGAATCTCTAGCAGTCCCACCCACTGCACCCAGAAAGGAGCCTGTGTTTCAGCAGAACTGGAACTCCCGGCTCGGGGTCTCTTCCCTCCACCATCATGGAACTGCCCCAGAACCTGAGGGGAGGGTGGCCTTACTGAGGTTGCCAGCTCTGGAGGGGTCCTGGAGGCTGAAGCCGTGACAGTCCTGGGGATGGCGGGCCGGGTGTTTCAACAAGTATCTTAAAGACAAAATGGAAAAACAAGGAGGTTTGTGCTTGAGATCATGTTGATGTGAAACCAGGGATGGCTATCTTGTACCAGAATCATCATACCTGATAGGACGAGGGGACGATGGCGAAGAGTAAGATGTGGAGATAAACTTCCTCCCTACAGATACAACAGAAATACATCTAAACGTGGAACAACTCCTACAGAACACCTACTGAAGGCTGGCAGAAGACCTCAGACTTCCCAAAAGGCAAGAAACTCCCCACATACCTGGGTAGGGCAAAAGAAAAAAGAATCAACAGAGACAACAAGATAGGGATGGGACCTGCACCAGTGGGAGGGAGCTGTGAAGGAGGAAACATTTCCACACACTAGGAAGCCCCTTCATGGGCAGAGACTGTAGGTGGCAGAGGGGAAAGCTTCGGAGCCATGGAGGAGAGCACAGCAACAGGGGTGCAGAGGGCAAAGCGGAGAGATTCCCGCACAGAGGATCAGTGTGAACCGGCACTCACCAGGCCGAGAGGCTTGTCTGCTCATGTGCTGGGGCAGGAGGGGCTGGGAGCAGAGGCTTGGGCTTCGGTCAGATCCCAGGGAGAAGACTGGGGTTGGTGGCATGAACACAGCCTGCAGGGGGTTAGTGCAACACGGCTAGCTGGGAGGGAGTCCAGAGAAAAATCTGGAGATGTCGAAGAAGCAAGAGACTTTTTCTTCCCTCATTGTTTCCTGGTGCACGAGGAGAGGAGATGAAGAGCTCTGCTTAAAGGAGCTCCAGAGATGGGCGCAAGCCTTGTCTAAAAGCACGCACCAAGGAGACGGACCTGCGACGCTAAGGTGGCTGCTGTGGCCACCAAGAAGCCTCTGTGCAAGCACAGGTCACTCTCCACAACTCCCCTCCCAGAAGACTGTGCAGCCCGCCACTGCCAGGGTCCCAGGATCCAGGGACAAATTCCTTGGGAGAGCGCATGGTGAGCCTCAGGCTGCTGCAACGTCACACTGGCCTCTGCCACCGCAGGCTCGACCCGCACTCTGTACCCCTTCAACCGCCTGGCCTGAGTGAGCCAGAGTCCCTGAAGCAGCTACTCCTTTAACCACATCCTGTCTGAGAGAAAAACAGGTGCCCACCAGCGACCTAAATGCAGGAGCAGGGCCAAATCCAAAGCTGAATCCCTGGATTTGTGAGAACAAAGAAGAGGAAGGGAAATCTCTCCCAGCAGCCTCAGAAGCAGCGGATTAAAGCTCCACAATCAACTTGATGTACCCTGTATCTGTGGAATATATGAATAGACAATGAATCATCCTAAATTGAAGAGGTGGACTTTGAGAGCAAGATTTATGATTTTTTCCCCTTTTCCTCTTTTTGTGAGTGTGTATGTGTATGCTTCTGTGTTTGATTTTGTCTGTATAGCTTTGCTTCCACCATTTGTTCTAGGGCTCTATCCATCCATTGTTTTGTTTTTTAATTTTTTTTCTTTATTTTCTCTTAATAATTATTCTTTTATTTTAATGACTTTATTATATTTTATCTTACTTTATTTTATTGTACTTTATCTTCTTTCTTTCTTTTATTCCTCCTTTCCTCCTTCCTTCCTTCCTCCCTCCCTCCCTCCTTCCCTCCTTTCTTTCTTTCTTTCTTTCTTTCTTTCTTTCTTTCTTCCTTCCTTCCTTCCTTCCTTCCTTGCTTCCTTCCTTTCTTTCTCTCTTCCTTTTTTATACTTCTACTAATTCTTTCTTTCTATATTTTCTCCATTTTATTCTGAGCCATGTGGATGAATGGCTCTTGGTGCTGCAGCCAGGAGTAAGTGCTGTGCCTCTGAGGTGGGAGAGCCAACTTCAGGACACTGGTCTACAACAGACCTCCCAGCTCCACATAATATCAAATGGCGAAAATCTCCAAGAGATCTCCATCTCAACAACAACACCCAGCTTCACTCAAAGACCAGCAAGCTACAGTGCTGGACTCTCTAAGCCAAACAACTATCAAGAGAGGAACACAACACCACCCATTAGCAGAGAGGCTGCCTAAAATCATAATAAGTCAACAAACACCCGAAAAGACACCACCAGATGTGGACCTGGCCAGCAGAAAGACAAGTTCCAGTCTCATCCACCAGAACACAGGCACTAGTCCCCTCCACCAGCAAGCCTACACAACCCAATGAACCAAATTTAACCACTGGGGGCAGACATCAAAAACAACAGTAACTACGAAACTGCAGCCTGCAAATAGTAGACCACAAACACAGTAAGATAAGCAAAATGAGAAGGCAGAAAAACACACAGTAGATCAAGGAAAAAGATAAAAACCCAGCAGACCTAACAAATGAAGAGGAAATAGGCGGTCTACCTGAAAAAGAATTCAGAATAAAGATAGTAAAGATGATCCAAAATCTTGGAAATAGAATAGACGAAATGTAAGAAACATTTAACAAGGACTTAGAAGAAATAAAGATGAAACTAGCAATGATGAACAACACAATAAATGAAATTTAAAATACTCTAGATGGGATCAATAGCAGAATAACTGAGGCAGAAGAACAGATAAGTGACCTGGAAGATAAAATAGTGGAAATAAATACTGCATTGCAGAATAAAGAAGAAATAAAGAAAAGAACTGAGGACAGTCACAGAGACTTCTGGGAAAACATTAAACATACCAACATTCAAAATATAGGGGTTCCAGAAGAAGAAGAGAAAAAGAAAGGGACTGAGAAGATATTTGAAGAGATTATAGTTGAAACTTCCCTAACATGGGAAAGAAAATAGTTAATCAAGTCCAAGAAGCACGGTGAGTCACATACGGGATAAATACAAGGAGAAATATGCCAAGACACATATTAATCAAACTGTTCAAAAATTAAATACAAAGAAAACATATTAAAAGCAGGATGGGAAAAACAACAAGTAACACACAAGGGAATCCCCATAAGGTTAACAGCTGATCTTTCAGCAGAAACTCTGCAATCCAGAAGGGGCTGGCAGGACATATTTAAAGTGATGAAGGAGAAAAACCTGCAACCAAGATTACTGTACCCAGCAAGTATCTCATTCACATTTGATGGAGAAATTAAAACTTTTACAGACAAGCAAAAGCTAAGAGAGTTCAGCACCACCAAACCAGCTTTACAACAAATGCTAAAGGAAATTCTCTAGGCAAGAAACTCAAGAAAGGAAAAGACCTACAATTAAGAACCCAAAACAATTAAGAAAATGGGAATAGGGACATACATTTGAATAATTACCCTAAATGTAAAAGGATTAAATGCTCCAAAAGACACATATTGGCTGAATGGATACCAAAAAAAGACCCATATATATGCTGTCTACAAGAGACAAACTTCAGACCTAGAGACACATAGAGACTGAAAGTAAGGGGATGGAAAAAGATATTTCATGCAAATGGAAACCAAAAGAAAGCTGGATTAGCAACTCTCATATCAGACCAAATAGACTTTAAAATAAAGACTATGAGAAGAGACAAAAAAGGACCCTGTATAATTATCAAGGGATTGATCCAAGAAGAAGATATAACAATTGTAAATATTTATGCTCCCAACATAGAAGCACCTCAATATATAAGGCAAATACTAACAGCAATAAAAGGGGAAATCAACAGTAACACAATAGTAGGGGACTTTAATACCCCACTTTCAACAATGGACCGATTATCCAAACTGAAAATAAATAAGAAAACACAAGCTTTCAATGATACATTAAACAAGATGGATTTAATATTTATTGGACATTCCATCCAAAAACAACAGATACACATTTTTCTCAAGTGCTCATGGAACATTCTCCAGGATAGACCATATCTTGGGTCACAAAACAAGCCTTGGTAAACTTTAGAAAATTGAAATTGTATCAAGTATCTTTTCTGACCACAATGCTATGAGACTAGATATCAATTACAGGAAAAGATCTGTAAAAAATACAAACACGTGGAGGCTAAACAATACACTACTTAATAACGAAGTGATCACTGAAGAAATCAGAGGAAATAAAAAATACCTAGAAACAAATGACAATGGAGAAACGATGACCCAAAACCTATGGGATGCAGCAAAAGCAGTTCTAAGAGGGACGTTTATAGCAATATAATCCCTACCTTAAGAAACAGGAAACATCTCGAATAAACAACATAAACTTGCACCTAAATCAATTAGAGAAAGAAGAACAAAAACCCTCAAAGTTAGCAGAAAGAAAGAAATGGAAAGAAAGAAATGATAAAAATCAGATCAGAAATAAATGAAAAAGAAATGAAGGAAATGATAGCAAATATGAGTAAAACGAAAAGCTGCTTCTTTGAGAAGATAAACCAATTGATAAACCATTAGCCAGATTAATCAAGAAGAAAAGGGAGAAGACTCTAATCAATAGATTTAGAAATGAAAAAGGAGAAGTAACAACTGACACTGCAGAAATACAAAAGATCATGAGAGATTATGACAAGAATCTGTATGCCAATAAAATGGACAACCTGGAAGAAATGGACAAGTTCTTAGACGTGCACAACCTGAGGAGACTGAATCACGAGGAAATAGAAAATATGAACTAAACAATCACAAGCACAGAAATTGAAACAGTGATTAAAAATCTTCCAACAGACAAAATCCCAGAACCAGATGGCTTAACAGGTAAATTCTATGAAGCACTTAAAGAAGAGGTAACACCTTTCATTCTCAAGCTCCTCCAAAATAGAGCAGAGGGAGGAAGCATCCCAAACTCATTCTATGAGGCCATCATCACGTTGATACCAAAATCAGACAGATGCCACAAAGAAAGAAAACTACAGGCCAATATCATTGATGAACATAGATGCAAATATCCTCAACAGAATACTAGCAAACAGAATAAAACTGCACATTAAAAGGATCATACACCATGATCAAGTGGGGTTTATTCCAGGAATGTAAGTACTCTTCAATATATACAAATCAAACAATGTAATACACTATATTAACAAATTGAAGGAGAAAAAACATATGATCATCTCAATAGGTGCAGAGAAAACTTTCTACAGGATTCAACACCCATTTATGATAAAAACCCTCCAGAAAGTAGGCATAGAGGGAAGTTTCCTCAACATAAAAAGGCCATATATGACAAAGACACATCCGACATAATCCTCAATGGTGAAAAACTGAAAGCATTTACACTAAGATCAGGAACAAGACAAGATTTCCCACTCTCACCACTCTTATTCCACATAGTTTTGGAAGTTCTAGCCACAGCAATCAGAGAAGAAAAGGAAATAAAAGGAATCCAAATCGGAAAAGAAGAACAAAAGCTGTCACTGTTTGCAGATGACATGATACTAAACATAGAGAATCCTAAGATGCTACCAGAAAACTACTAGAGCTAATCAATGAATTTGGTAAAGTAGCAGGATACAAAATTAATGCACAGAAATCTCTGGCATTCCTATATACTAGTGATGAAAAATCTGAAAGTGAAATCAAGAAAACACTCCCATTTACTTTTGCAACAAAAAGAATAAAATATCTAGGAATAAACATACCTAAGGATACAAAAGACCTGTATGCAGAAAATTATAAGACACTTGTTAAAGAAATTAAAGATGATACAAATAGATGAAGAGATATACCATGTTCTTGGATTGGAAGAATCAACTTTGTGAAAATGATTCTACTACCCAAAGCAATCTACAGATTCAGTGCAATCCCTACCAACCTACCACTGTTATTTTTCACAGAAATAGAACAAAGAAATTCACAATTTGTATGGAAACACAAAAGACACCGAATAGCCAAAGCAATCTTGAGAACAAAAAACCGAGCTGGAGGAATCAGGCTCCCTAAATTCAGACTATACTACAAAGCTACAGTAATCAAGACAGTATGGTATTGGCACAAAAACAGAAAGATAAATCAAAGGGACAGGAAAGAAAGCCCAGAGATAAACCCACACACATATGTTCAACTTATATTTGATAAATGAGGCAGGAAAATACAGTGGAGAAAGGACAGCCTCTTCAATATGTGGTGCTGGATATACTGGACAGGTACAAGTAAAGGTATGAGATTAAATCACTCCCTAATACCAAACACAAAAATAAGCTCAAAATGGATGAAAGACCTAAATGTAAGGCCAGAAGCTATCAAACTCTTAGAGGAAAACATAGGCAGAACACTCTATGATGTAAATCACAGCAAGATCCTTTTTGATCCACCTCCTAGAGAAATGGAAATAAAAACAAAAATAAACAAATGGGACCCAATGAAACTTCAAAGCTTTTGCATAGCAAAGGAAACCATATACAAGACCAAAAGACAACCCTCAGAATGGGAGAAAATATTTGCAAATGAAGCAACTGACAAAGGATTAATCTCCAAAATTTACAAGTAGCTCATGCAGCTCAATAACAAAAAAAACAAACAACCCAATCCAAAAGTGGGCAGAAGACCTAAATAAGCATTTCTCCAAAGAAGATATACAGACCGCCAACAAACACATGAAAGAATGCTCAACATCTTTAATCATTAGAGAAATGCAAATCAAAACTACAATGAGATATCATGTCACATCAGTCAGAATGGCCATCATCAAAAATCTAGAAACAATAAATGCTGTAGCGGCTGTGGAGAAAAGGGAACACTCTTGCCCTGCTGGTGGGAATGTGAATTGGTACAGCCACTATGGAGAACAGTATGGAGGCTCCTTAAAAAACTACAAATAGAAGTACCATATGACCCAGCAATTGCACTACTGGGCTTATACCCTGAGAAAACCATAATTCAGAAAGAATCATGTACCAAAATGTTCATTGTAGCTCTATTTACAATACCCAGAAGATGGAATCAACCTACGTGTCCATCATTGGATGAATGGATAAAGAATATGTGGCACATATATACAATGGAATATTACTCAGTCTTAAAAGGAAATGAAATTGAGCTATTTGTAATGAGTTGTGTAGAACTAGAGTGCGTCATACAGAGTGAAGTCAGAAAGCTAAAGACAAATACCTTATGCTAACCAATATATATGGAATTTAAGAAAAAAATGTCATTAAGAACCTAGGGTTAAGAAAGGGATAAAGACACAGACTTAATAGAGAATGGACTTGAGGATATGGGGAGGGGGAAGTGTAAGCTGTGACAAAGCGAGAGAGAGGCTTGGACATATATACACTACCAAACGTAAGGTAGAAAACTAGTGGGAAGCCGCCACATAGCACAGGGAGACCAGCACGGTGTTTTGTGACCTCCTGGAGGGGTGGGATAGGGAGGGTGGGAGGGAGAGAGACGCAAGAGGGAAGAGATATGGGAACATATGTATTTGTATAACTGATTCATTTTGTTATAAAGCAGAAACTAACACACCATCGCAAAGCATTTATACTCCAATAAAGATGTAGAAAAATAAATAAAATCAAAAGTATAAATGAAAAAAAAAAGAATCTCTAATCTGGGAGTCTGAGAATTTGTATTTTTCCCAAGTGCCCAAGTTAGTTCAATATATATTGATATAGAATATGTCAATTCCCTTTGAGATTAAAATCTTATTTTAATATATGTGGATCTTGCATAAAAGTTCTTACTACCTAATCACCTGCTTGGAATTTAGAGTTGTGTCTGGTTATTTCACACAGATACAAATTGACAGACTCTCAGTTGAAAGGGATGTTGAGGTTATTTATTCTCATTCTCCCAGGACACAGGACTTATTACTACAGGACCCCTGGCAAAGGGTCAAGTAACAGTTAATTGATTAGTTCCGTTACTCTGTGGGGAAACTGCTTCCATTTCTGGGCTGTCCCTCTTATTAGAACGTACTTCCCTCTTCTGAGCTACATCTACCTCCTTCTTGGTCTGGTTAGGACTTCCAGAACAACAACGAATGATTTAGTGTCCTAAGGAGTTGGCTGTTCTGGCTAGAGGGAACTTGGACCTCACACGGTTGAATCCTTTCATTGTTCAGGTGAGTAAACTTGCAAACACTTTCAACATTCATTAACAAATATTTATGGTGCTCTTTCTCTTTGACAAGCCCTATACCATGTACTGGAGACACAGGGACAATAGTTTAACTGGACTCTGGTGTCCTGGAGGTTACAGTCTGTAAGGAAGTCAGACAGATACTGGTTAAATTTTCACAGCAATATGTCATTTATCAACACATTGTTAAATACTATGGGGGAAAAAGAGTAGATGGTGAGTATATCTAATGCAGCCCTAGCTGATCTGGGGGTCAGGGAAGGTACCCACAATCCCTGAGATGGTCAAAATGTTGGGAGTTGATGAGGGGAGAGAGGAGCCTTTCAGGCTGCACAACAGTATCTGCAAAGGCTATGAGGAAGAAGAGAGTTTTGAGAAACTGAAAGGCTGGAGCTCAGCGCAAAATAGGGAGAGAGATGGGATGAAACTGGCGTGTGGGGCAGAGGCCCTGTGTGACATGTTAAGGATTTGGTCTTTATCCTAGAAAGAAATGGGGAGCTATGATACACTTGTATTTTTTTGTTTTGTTTTGTTTTGTTTTGTTTTGTTTTAACATCTTTATTGGGGTATAATTGCTTTACAATGGTGTGTCACTTTCTACTTTATAACAAAGTGAATCAGTTATATATATACACACATTCGCATATCTCTTCCCTCTTGCATCTCCCTCCCTCTCACCCTCCCTATCCCACCACTCCAGGCGGTCAAATAGCACCGAGCTGATATCCCTGTGCCGAGCGGCTGCTTCCCACTAGCTGTCTACCTTACGTTTGGCAGGTGCCGTCCCTATTCTTTTGTCTCTGTTTTTTCTTTTTTTCTTTTGCCCTACCCAGGCATGTGGGGAGTTTCTTGCCTTTTGGGAGGTCTGAGGTCTTTTGCCAGCATTTAGTAGGTGTTCTGTAGGAGTTGTTCCACGTGTAGATGTATTTATGGTGTATCTGTGGGGAGGAAGGTGATCTCCGCGTCTTACTCTTCCGCCATCTTCCTATGGTGATACGCTTGTGTTTTTAAGTGTAATCTGGCTGTCCTGCAAATATTGGAATATTGGATTGCAGGCCCCGTCTGAGTGGGTGTGAAAACACTAGTCATGAATTAAGAACTTACTGCACAAGTTCAGGTGAGAGATAAAGTTGGCTTGGGCTAGGGTTTTGGTAATGGAGATGGACAGGAGTGGTCATATTTGAGACATCCTGAGGAGGTAGAAGGAGTAACATTTGTGATGATTTGGATATATAGTTTAAGGAAGGGTTTTAAGAAAGGACTGGTCAAGAATCCAGATAGAGGGGAAATGACTTGTCTAAAGCCACATAGACAGCTAGTTATGCAGCAGAGGCCAAAACCAACAATCCTAAAGTCAGGGTGTGGGTTAGGATGCTACAGTATGAAGGGATTGTACTTTGGCAGTAGGCAGACCAGCTTTGAACACTGGCTTTGTCACTGATAAGCTCTGTCATCTTGACTAGCTTCACTTACCTCTTTGAGGCGGGGATGAGGATAGTAAACAGACCTCTTTCATAGGTGACTTGTTGGGAAATAAATGAGATGTTTGTAAGGTTTGTAAAGCAATTACTGTGCCTGACACATACCAGACACCAAAATAGTAACCTAACAGGTTATTGTTCTTATTACTAAGAGTTATTATATCTTCCTTTAGTTTTCTTCAGGCTTACTTCCTTCACCTCTTTTTCATATGTCATAATTTCCAGAATTATTCCACTTCCCCAAATACTAATAGAACATAGGCTTTTTTGAAAAAAAAATATTTTTTTATTGGAGTATAGTTACTTTACAATGTTGGGTTAGTTTCTACTGTGAAGCAAAGAAAATCAGCTATATGTACACATATATCCCCTCTTTCTTGGATTTCCTTCCCATTTACATCACCACAGAGTACTGAGCAGAGTTCTCTGTGCTATAAAGTAGGTTCTCATTAGTTATCTATTTTATACATAGTATCAGTAGTATATATATGTCAATCCCCATCTCCCAATTCATCCCACCCCTGCTTTCCCCCTTGACATCTATCTATATGTTTGATCTCTACATCTGTGTCTCTATTTCTGCTTTCCAAATAAGATCATCTATGCCATTTTTCTAAATTCTACATATATGTGTTAATATATGATATTTGTTTTTCTTTTTCTGAATACTTCACTCTATGTGGCAGTCTCTTAAGTCCATCTACGTCTCTACAAATGACCAATTTTGTTCCTTTTTATGGCTGAGTAATATTCCATTGTATATATGTATCACATTTTCTTCATCCATTTGGCTGTCAATGTCCATGACCTGGCTACTGTAAATAGTGCTGCAATGAACATTTGGGTGCATATGTCTTTTTTACTTTTTTATATCTTTATTGGAGTATAATTGCTTTACAATGGTGTGTTAGTTTCTGCTTTATAACAAAGTGAATCAGCTATACATATACATACATCCCCATATCTCCTCCCTCTTGGGTCTCCCTCCCACACTCACTATCCCACTGCTCTAGGTGGTCACAAAGCACTGAGCTGATCTCCCTGTGCTATGTGCTGCTTCCCACTTGCTATCTATTTTACATTTGGTAGTATATGTAAGTCCATGACACTGTCTCACTTCATCCCAGCTTGACCTTCCCCAACCTCGTGTCCTCAAGTCCATTCTCTACATCTCTGTACTTATTCCTGTCCTGCCCTTAGGTTCTTCAGATCAATTTTTTTTTTAGATTCCATATATATATATATATATATATATATGTGTGTGTGTGTGTGTGTGTGTATTACCATATGGTATTTATTTTTCACTTTCTGAATTACTTCACTCTGTATGACAGTCTTTAGGTCCATCCACCTCACTAGAAATAACTCAATTTCGTTTCCTTTTATGGCTGAGTAATATTCCATTGTATATATGTGCCATATCTTCTTTATCCGTTCATCTGTCAATGGACACTTAGGTTGCTTCCATGTCCTGGCTATTGTAAATAGAGCTGCAATGAACATTGTGGTACATGACTCTTTTTGAATTATGGTTTTCTAAGGCTTTATGTCCAGTAGTGGGATTGATGGGTCATGTCGTAGTTCTATTTTTAGCTTTTTAAGGAAGCTCCATAGTGTTCTCCATAGTAGCTGTATCAATTTTCATTCCCACCAACAGTCCAAGAGTGTTCCCTTTTCTCCACACCCTCTCCAGCATTTAAAGTGTCTAGATTATTTGATGATGGCCATTCTGACCACTGTGATATTATATCTCATTGTAGCTTTGATTTTCATTTCTCTAATGATTAATGATGTTGAACATTCTTTCTGTGTCTGTTGACAATCTGTATAATTCTTTGGAGAAATGTCTATTTAGGTTTTCTGTCCATATTTGGATTGGATTTTTTGTTTTTTGTGATTGAGCTGTATGAGCTGCTTGTAAATTTTGGAGATTAATCCTTTGTCAGTTGCTTCATTTGCAAAGTTTTCTCCCATTCTGAGGGTTCCCTTTTTTTTAATGGTTTCCTTTGCTGTGCAAAAGCTTTTAACTTTCATTAGGTCCCATTTGTTTATTTTTGTTTTTAATTCCATTTATCTAGGACATGGTTCAAAAAGGATCTTGCTGTGATTTATGTCATAGAGTGTTTGGCCTATGTTTTCATCTAAGAGTTTGATGGTGTCTGACCTTATATTTATGTTTTTAATCCATTTTGAGCTTATTTTTGTATATGGTGTTAAGAAGTGTTCTATTTTCATTCATATACCTGTAGCTGTCCAGTTTTCCCAGCACCACTTATTGAAGAGCCTGTTTTTTCTCCACTGTATATTCTTGACTCCTTTATCAAAGATAAGGTGACCATATGTGGGTTGGTTTATCTCTGGTTTTTCTATCCTGTTCCATAGATCTATATTTCTGTTTTTGTGCCAGTATCATATTTTCTTCATTACTGGAGCTTTGTAGAATAATCTGAAGTCACGGAACCTGATTCCTCCAGCTCCACTTTTCTTTCTCAAGATTGCTGTGGCTATTTGGGGTCTTCTGTGTTTCCATACAAATTGTGAAAATTTTTGTTCTAGGTCTGTGAAAAATGCCATTGATAGTTTAATAGGGATTGCATTGGATATGTAGATTGCTTTGGGTAGTAGAGTCATTTTCACAATGTTGATTCTCCCAATCCAAGAACATGGTATATCTCTCCATCTATTTGTACCATCTTTAATTTCTTTCATCAGTGTCTTGTAAGTTTCTGCATACAAGTCTTTTGTCTCCTTAGGTAGGTTTATTACTAGATATTTTATTCTTTTTGTTGCAATGGTAAATAGGAGTGTTTTCTTAATTCACTTTCATATTTTTCATCATTAGTGTATAGGAATGCAAGAGATTTCTGTGCATTAATTTTGTAACCCGTTACTTTACCCAGTTAATTGATTAGCTCTAGTAGTTTTTTGGTAGCATCTTTAGGATTCTGTATGTATAGTATCATGTCATCTGCAAACAGTGACAGTTTTATTTTTTCTTTTGCAATTTGGATTCCTTGTATTTCCTTTTCTTCTCTGATTGCTGTGGCTTAGACTTCCAAAACTATGTTGAATAATAGTGGTGAGAGTGGGAAACCTTGTCTTCTTCCTGATCTTAGTTGAAATGGCTTTAGTTTTTCACCATTGAGGATGATGTTGGCTATGTGTTTGTCATATATGGCCTTTATTATGTTGAGGAAATTTCCCTCTATGCCTACTTTCTGGAGGGTTTTTATCATAAATGGGTGTTGAATTTTGTCGGAAGATTTCTGTGCATCCATTGAGATGATCATATGGTTTTTCTCCTTCAATTTGTTAATATGGTGTATAATATTGATTGATTTGCAAATATTGAAGAATACTTGCATTCCTGGGATAAACCCCACTTGATCATATTATGTGATCCTTTTAATGTGCTGTTGGATTCTGTTTGCTAGTATTGTGTTGAAAATTTTTGTATCTATGTTCATCAGGGATATTGGCCTGTATTTTCCTTTCTCTGTGACAT
The DNA here is from genome assembly GCA_036417435.1 of Inia geoffrensis. Taxonomy (NCBI): domain Eukaryota; kingdom Metazoa; phylum Chordata; class Mammalia; order Artiodactyla; family Iniidae; genus Inia; species Inia geoffrensis. The sequence continues at coordinate 61,973,098 of CM070920.1, forward strand.
TTTTGTCTGGTTTTGGTATCATGGTGATGGTTGCCTCGTAGAATGAGGTTTGGAGTGTTCCTCCCTCTGCTATATTTTGGAAGATTATGAGAAGTATAGGTGTTAGCTCTTCTCTAAATGTTTTATAGAATTCGCCTGTGTAGCCATCTGGCTCTGGGCTTCTGTTTGTTGGAAGATTTTTAATCACAGTTTCAATTTTCATGCTTGTGATTGGTCTGTTCATATTTTCTATTTCTTCCTGGTTCAGTCTTGGCAGGTTGTGTATTTCTAAGAATTTGTGCGTTTCTTCCAGGTTGTCCATTTTATTGGCATAGAGTTGCTTGTAGTAATCTCTCATGATCTTTTGTATTTCTGCAGTGTCAGTTGTTGCTTCTCCTTTTTCATTTCTAATTCTATTGATTTGAATCTTCTCCCTTTTTTTCTTGATGAGCCTGGCTAATGGATTATCAATTTTGTTTATCTTTTCAAAGAACCAGCTTTTAGTTTTATTGATCTTTGCTATTGTTTCCTTCATTTCTTTTTCATCTATTTTTTATCTGATCTTTATGATTTCTTTCCTTCTGCTAACTTTGGGGGTTTTTGTTCTTCTTTCTCTAATTGCTTTAGGTGTAAGGTTAGGTTGTTTATTTGAGATGTTTTTGTTTCTTAAGGTAGGATTGTATTGTTATAAACTTTACTATTATAACTGCTTTTGCTGCATCCCATAGTTTTGGGGTCATCATGTTTTCATTGTCTTTTATTTCTAGGTATTTTTTGATTTCCACTTTGATTTCTTCAGCGATCTCTTGCTTATTAAGTAGTGTGTTGTTTAGCCACCATGTGTTTGTATTTCTTACAGATTTTTTCCTGTAATTGATATCTAGTCTCATAATATTGTAGTTGGAAAAGATACTTGATACAATTTCAATTTTCTTCTGTTTACCAAAGCTTGATTTGTGTCCCTAGATATGATGGATCCTGGAGAATGTTCCATTAGCACTTGAGAGTAATGTGCATTGTGTTGTTTTTGGATGCAGAGTTCTATAAATATCAATTAAGTACATCTTGTTTAATGTATCATTTAAAGCTTGTGGTTCCATATTTATTTTCATTTTGGATGATCTGTCCATTGGTGAAAGTGGGGTGTTAAAGTTCCCTACTATGATTGTTTTACTGTCAATTTCCTGTTTTATGGCTGTTAGTATTTGCCTTATGTATTGAGGTGCTTCTAAGTTGGGTGCATAAATATTTACAATTGTTATATCTTCTTCTTGGATTGATCCCTTGCTCATTATGTAGTCTCTTTCTTTGTGGCTTGTAATAGCCTTTGTTTTAAAGTCTATTTTGTCTGATATGAAAATTGTTACTCTAGCTCTCTTTTGATTTCCATTTGGGTGGAATATCTTGTTTCATCCACTCACTTTCAGTCTGTATGTGTTCCTAGGTCTGAAGTGGGTCTCTTGTAAACAGCATATATACAGGTCTTGTTTTTGTATCCATTCAGGCAATCTATGTCTTCTGGTTGGAGCGTTTAATCCATTTACAATTAAGGTAATTATCGATATGTATGTTTATATTCCCATTTTCTTAATTGTTTTTGGTTTATTATTGTAGGTCTTTTCCTTCTCTTGTGTTTCCTGTCCAGAGAAGTTCTTTTAGCATTTGTTGTAAAGCTGGTTTGGTGGTGCTGAATTCTCTTAGCTTTTTCTTGTCTGTAAAGCTTTTAATTTCTGTGTCAAATCTTAATGAGATCCTTGCTGGGTAGAGTAATCTTGGTTTTAAGTTTTTGTCCTTCAGCACTTTAAATGTGTCCTGCCACTCCCTTCTGCCTGCAGAGTTTCTGCTGAAAGATCAGTTGTTAACCTTATGGAGATTCCCTTATATGTTATTTGTTGTTTTTCCCTTGCTGCTTTTAATATGTGTTCTTTGTACTTAATTTTTGATAGTTTGATTAATATGTGTCTTGGCATGTTTCTTCCTGGATTTATCCTGCATGGGACTCTCTACACTTCCTGGACTTGATTATCTATTTCATTTCCCATATTAGGGAAATTTTCAACCATAAGCTCTTCAAGTAATTTCTCAGTCCCTTTCTTTTTCTTTTCTTCTTCTGCGACCCCTATAATTTGAATGTTGGTGCGTTTAAAGTTGTCCCAGACGTCTCTGAGACTGTCCTGAATTCATTTCATTCTTTGTTCTTTATTATGCTCTGCAGTAATTATTTCCAGTATTTTGTCTTCCGGGTCACTTATCTGTTCTTCTGCCTTAGTTTTTCTGCTATTGCTACCTTCTAGAAATTTTTTAGTTTCATTTATTATGGTGTTCATCACTGTTCATTTGCTCTTTAGTTCCTCTAGTACCTTGTTAAATGTTCCTTGTAGTTTCTCCATTCTATTTCTAAGAGTTTGGATAATCTTTACTATTATTATTCTTAATTCTTTTTCAGGTAGACTGCCTCTTTACTCTTCATTTGTTATGTCTGGTGGGTTTTTACCTTGCTGCATCATCATCTGCTGTGTGTTTTTCTGTCTTCTCATTTTGCTTAAGTTACTGTGTTTGGGGCCTTCTTTTCACAGGTTGCATGTTCGTCGTTCCCATTGTTTTTTGTTTCTGTCCCCAGTGGCTAAGGTTGGTTCAGTGGGTTGTGCAGGCTTCCTGGTGGAGTGGACTAGTGCCTGTCTTCTGGTGGATTAGTCTGGATCTTGTCTTTCTTGTGGCAGTTCCACATCTGGTGGTGTGTTTTGTGGTGTCTGTGTCCTTATTATGATTTTAGGATGCCTGTTTGCTAAAGGATGAAGCTTTGTTCCTTTCTTGCTAGTTGTTTGGCATGGGGTTTCCAGCACCGTAGCTTGCTCTTCGTTGAATGGAGCTGGGTCTTGGCATTGAGATGGAGATCTCTGGGAGATTTTCACCTTTTGGTATTACATCGAGCTGGGAGGTCTGTTGTGGACCAATATCCTGAGCTTGGTTCTTGCATCTTAGTGGCACAGCCCTGATGCCTTGCTGGGGCACTAAGAGCCTGTCCTCCATGCATCTCAGAATAAAAGGGAGTAAAAAAAGAAAGAAAGAAAGAAGATGGTAAAATAAAATAAAATAAAGTTATTAAAATAAAACATAATTAAGAAAAAAAATTTAAGTAATAAAAAGAAAAAAAAAATACCAGACAGAAAGAACACTTGGACAAATGGTAAAAGCAAAGCTATACCACCAAAATCACACACAGAAGCATACACATACACACTCACAAAAAGTGACAAAGGGAAAAAAATATATATATCATTGCTCCCAAAGTCCAACTCCTCAATTTTGGATGATTCATTGTTTATTCATGATGCAGGGTACATCAAATTGATTGTGGAAATTTAATTTTCTGCTCCTGAGGCTGCTGGGAGAGATTTACCCTTCTCTTCTTTGTTCTCACAGCTTCCGGGGTTCAGCTTTGGCTTTGGACCCGCCTCTGTGTGTAGGTCGCCTGAGGGCGCCTGTTCTTCACTCGGGCATAATGGGGTTAAAGGAGCAGTGGATTCGGGGGCTCTGGCTCACTCAGGCCGGGGAGAGAAAGGGGTATGGAATGTGTGTCGAGCCTGCAGTGGCAGAGACTGGCGTGACGTTGCACCAGCCTGTGGCATGCTGTGTGTTGTCTGGGGAAAGTTGTCCCTGGATCACAGGACCCTGGCAGTGCCAGGCTGCACAGGCTCCCGGGAGGGGAGGTGTAGATAGTGACCTGTGCTTTCACACAAGCTTCTTGGTGGCTGCAGCAGTGGCCTTAGCGTCTCATGCCCGTCTTTGGGGTCCACGCTGATAGCCGAGGCTAGCACCCATCTCTGGAGCTCCTTTAAGTGGTGCTGTTAATCCCCTCTCCTCGCGCACCAGGAAACAAAGAGGCAAGAAAAAGTCTCTTGCCTCTTCGGCAGCTCCAGACTTTTCCCTGGACTCCCTCTTGGCTAGCTGTAGTGCACTAGCCACCTTCATGCTGTGTTCATGCAGCCAACCCCAGTCCTCTCCCTTGGATCTGACCAAGTCCGAGCCTCAGCTTCCAGGCCCCTCCTGCCCCGGCAGGTGAGCAGACAAACCTCTCAGGCTGGTGAGTGCAGGTCGGCACTGATCCTCTGTGCGGGAATCTCTCCGCTTTGCCCTCTGCACCCCTGTTGCTGCTGTCTCCTCCGTGGCTCTGAAGCTTCCCCCCCACCACTCCCCATCCCCACCAGTGAAGGGGCTTCCTAGTGTATGGAAACATTTCTTCCTTCACAGCTCCCTCCCACTGGTGCAGGTCCCGTACCTATTCTTTTGTCTCTGTTTTTTCTTTTTTCTTTTGCCCTACCCAGGTACATGGGGAGTTTCTTGCCTTTGGGGAGGTCTGAGGTCTTCTGCCAGCGTTCAGTATGTGTTCTTTAGGAGTTGTTCCACATGTAGATGCATTTCTGATGTATTGTGGGGAGTAAGGTCATCTCCGAGTCTTGCTCTTCCACCGTCTTGAAGCTCTCCCTCTTTCACTCATTTTCCAGCCAATTCTCACAGCTTCTGCTCCTTTAACTAATGCCCCGTCTCCTGGCTCTGTTAGTTCTTGCCACAGAGCATGGGGTCTGTGCTCACCTCCTTCATCCTCTCTCTTACTTAAGTATCTGTGAGTGCCATGGAGGCAGACAGCATGCCTGATTCATCTCTGTATTCTCCCTCATTCACAGTACAGGGCCCAGCATGTAGAAATTACTTCATTCGCTGACTGAAAATTGAAAGTGATGGTTGGGATACGCCTTCATGGGATGATATTGAGATATGATAGAGCTCTTTACAATCATAAATACACCCAAGAACACCTGAAATGGAAGCAAAAGCCAGTGAGGGAAGACACAGAACACAGCCCTTCATTCCAGAATCTCTAGGGTCAGGCAATACTGACTGAGTGCATTTCTATGCTAGGTGCTGTGCTGAGGAGGGGAGAAAGATAAGATCTTTTGGAGCTTTGGAGCTTACTATCTAGGGGGATGTATACATGTATGCCTTACACAAAATAATTTAAGTTATAAAAAGCTAGTTCCATTTATGAATATTAATGAATTAGAAGTGGGGTTAGAAAAATTATATAACATGTAGAAATGACAGAAATGATAAAATTTAGGAAACATTTAAGAGAGTTTCATAACATGCATATAAAAAAAATCAGTTTTATTTAAAAAACAAATGGTGCCCACTTCCTCCAAGAACTTATAACCCAGGAGAGATCTGCTTGCATCTGCTGAAGTGTGTCATTACTGGATTGTTGCAATGTGCCTCTCTATGTGTAATATTCAGTCATTACACTACATATCTCTAGATCATTTATGCAGTTACATGAGCCTGTGTTACCTACACAATTAAGCAAAACTTTAATAATAAAAAAGAAGCATTTAGTCAATAGCATAAAATATCTGTAAGAGAGAGTGGTTAACAAGATTATTAATAAGGTTAATAAGCACATTAATAAAATTAATATGTTTATGCTCATCAAGTTGACTGCTTGATGATATTGATGGTGTTTATTGTAGAGCAGCAGGGCGTCTAGTGATTATATCTAAGTATATGCTGAATCATTAGTTTCTTTTCATTTCAGAGACATAGAAATAGATTTTTTTTCAGTACAGTTTTATGTCTTGTGAGAACAAAGAACATCAAGCAATTCAGCAGTACATTCCTTCAAGGTTAAAGAAAAACAAATCAGCACGTGCGCAGCTAGTCAGTATGGCCTTGGCACCTGGGAAGTGAGTCTTTGTATTGAAGGAGTACCAGCATTGGCGTCCCAGGAAGGGAGGCATTTAATATTTATTTTTAGCATGGACATTATTTCTGGTCAATGCACACTTTTCTTTAATAATTAAAGCAGATGTACAATGTATGTTCGATAGGCCACAAACAGGCTATTTTAGTTAGCATAAAATGCAAGTTAACTCATGTATAAACCCGAATGACTTCCCCATACCTCAATGTGTGAACATTTCTTTTTATCACAGGTTACCAGAAACTTAGTATCTTAAAACAACACAAGTATTTTATCTTACAGCTGTAGAGGTCAGGCATCTGAAATGGGTCTCACTAGGCTAAAATCAGGCTGTCCACAGGGCTGTATTTCTTCCGGAGGCTGGAGGGAAGAATTCATTTCCTTATCTTTCCAGCTTCTAGAAATTGCCTCCATTCCTCAGGTCATGGTCCTATATCACTCTGACCTCTGCTTCCATCCTCACATCTCTTTCTCTGACTCCTGCCTCCCTCTTTCACTTACAAGGATCCCTGTGATTACATTGGGTCCACCTGGGTAAGCCATGGTAATCTCCCCATCTCAAGAGCCTTAATTTTAGTCATACCTGCAAAGTCTCTTTTGGCACATAAAGTAACATTCATAGGTTCTGCGGATTAGGAAATGCTAACTTTGGCAAGGGACACTATTCTGCCTACCACAAACAATACCTAAAAATAATTCTTAGCTAGATACATGAAAGATTGGGGGCTAGAGGTGTGGATAAATGGTGCCCTTGAGACTTTGTCTCTATCCACATAGACTATGCAGGCAAAGACTTGACCTGTGCTGAATCTGGGTGTTGGCCCTGTGATCCTCCCAGAATGTGAGAGTATGGGAAGCCTGTCATGAGATTTCTCATTGCCTCCTGGGTTCTAATACTGTAATAGGCTTAGAAATAGATTTTAAACTAGTAAGAACCTATCTCTTAGGTAAGAGTAACTGAACAAATACTGTACGTGTCATTTCAATGTCTCCATATAATATGTGTTCCTTTTTAGTTTATAAAGAGTTTATAAAAATAAAATGACAAAACATTTTATGTTACTGATGTAACAGTGTTTATATAAGGTATAATCCTAAAATTAACAAAAATAAAAATTATGTGTATTTAAGGTGTACAACATGATGATCTGATATACATATACATAATGAAATTATTACTATGGTGAAGCTAATTAAATGTCTTCTCTTAAAATTACCATTTTTTATGTGTGTAGTAAGAGCACCTGATATGTATTCTCTTTGAAAATTTCCAGTATTTATTATATTATTATTAATAAAGTTTATTTTCCACTCTACTTGCAACTGTATAATTAGAGCATTATTAAATAGAATTTATGAGTTAAGCAAATTTCTAGAGACTAAATGATATATAGTCGAAAATCAGAAAAAGCAACATTCTGCTTTAGATCTTAAAGTCAACATATCCCAAAGGTAGTATCTTTTCCTATTAGCCAGTTAGTGAGCTGTTTTTACATCTACTGATTTTCCGTATGATAATCCGACTGTAGAACGCAAAATGGTGTGAAGTTGTAAATAATGACAGCAAAACAGCTTAACAGTGGCTGTGTGAGGAACTTGCAATCACTGAAACATATATTCGTAGGTATCACATTTTTTATGAAGGAGGTGTTTAAACCCTCAAAATATATTGATGACAAGTCTGAATTTTTTTCAGAAATGTTTATTGAATTCTAAACTATTGATATTTTACATCATGGTGTATGGAGTAAATATTTGAACATAGGCCATCCATTCTCCTGAATGTTGGAGAAGACTAAAAGACATTTTTTTATGGAAAATTCTGTCTTAGTCCGTAGGCACGTGGCTCTCAGGTAAGTGGATTGGGTGGATATGTATGTACAGCATGCCATATTTCCTGGTTAGGAACCCAGAGCCCACTAGGGCAGTGTTTTTAGACTGTGGGTTGCAACCCATTAGCAGATGATAAAATTAGTTTAGTGTACTGTTGTCCAGTAGAAATATAATGCAAGTCACTTAATAATTTAAACATTTCTATTAGCCACATGATAAAAGCTGTTGAAGTTAACTTTAATAATAAATTTTATTTAGTCCATTATATTAAAATATTATTTTGACATGTAATATAAAATTATTAATGAGATATTGCACATTCATTTTTTTGTCCTAAGTTTTCAAAATCTGGTGTTTTTTTTACACTGGCACACCTCAATTCAGACTAGCTACATTTCAAGTTCTCAATATATATGTGGCTATTGTCTACCAAACTAAACAGCCAATCTCAGAGCCTGCAAAGTTTATACATTGAAATAGAATATAATAGCGTGGAAAGTTTCAGCAGGCATTGCTCATAGTAAGGTAATAATTTTTCAGTGGATGCAAAGTGTGTTTCTGAATGAGGATTGTGGTTTAAAAGTACGTTTGACAGACTCATAAACATAGAGAACAGACTTGTGGTTGCCAAGGTGGCGGGGGAAGGGAGAGGGATGGACTGGGAATTTGGAGTTGGTAGATGCAAACTATTACATTTAGAATGGCTAAACAACAAGGTCCTAATGTATAGCACAGGGATCTATATTCAATATCCTGTGATAAGCCATAATAGAAAAGAATATTAAAAAAGAATGTATATATGTGTATAACTGAGTCACTTTGTTGTACAGCAGAGATTGATACAACATTGTAAATCAATTATACTTCAATTTAAAAAAAAAGTTTTAAATATGTTTGAAAGCTGATGTATTATAGCACATTGATCCTTCTCCCAGCTTAAGTTTCTATGGAGATGTAGTAAAGACAATTGCTTTCTTGACAATATGAAGAGCTCCATGGGGCATTTGCCAGGCTCACCGCTTCTTGATATCTACTCAAGCCTTAGATATGTATCAAGTAAGACTTAAAGGATTACTTGAAGGATATGGAGCTCACCAATCTGCATATATGCTCAAACTTTTCAGACCAATCCAGATCAGCAGAGAGATGGGGCCCTTGAGTCTAATCAGGTATTTTTTTTATAATTTGATTTTGGTGTGACATCATCATTATAATGTTGAAAGCTGCTATAAGGACAGTGCTGTCACCATGTATATGAGCACTTTAACACGTTGCTGAGGGAATGTGCATTGGTACAACATTTCTGGTGGGAAATTCAGTGATGCATATCAAAAAAATTAAAAAATTAAAAATGTATGTACCCCTGGATTCAGCACTTCTAAGAGTTTATTCTTCCACTTCCAGGAATAAATGAAGGTGATAAGTGTGTGCATAAAAGTTCAGCTATAGTAAATGCATTGAGGTATGTTGGACTGGATCCTGGAACAGAAAAAGGACATTGGTGGAAAAACTACTGAAGTCTGAATAAAGTATGGAATTTAGTTAATAATAATATACCAAATTTTGTTTCTTAGTTGTGACAAATATACCATAGTAAGATAAGATGTTAATGTTAAGAAAAACTGGGTGTGGATGTATGGAAACTCTGTACTGTGTTTGTGACTTTTCTGTAAACCTAAAATTACTCTGAAACAAATTACTAATATATTTAAAATTTTAAACATTTAATTTTTTATAAAAATTAGGATTATCATTGTAGTAGTACTTGTAAAAGCAAGAATTTGGAAACAGGCTAAATATCCAGTACTGAAGATTGCTTAAATAATTTTGATGCCTCATAGGATGAAATGCCAGGCAATCATTTAAATGATGTTGTAAAATTGTATTTTTCAACAAGTAAAGATGCTTATAACATAGTAAGTGAAAAAACAACTTCCAAAATATTGTTTTATTAAACTATGTGCATAAAGAGAATTGGCAGAATGTTCACCAAAATATCGAGTGGTTATCTCTAAATCAATGAGATTAGAGGAGATTTTTAAAAATTATATTTTCTGTGTATATGTGTTTTCAAGTGTTTCTTTACTGTGCTTGTATTGGTGTTCTAATAAGAATTTTTTTTTAACATCTTTATTGGGGTATAATTGGTCTACAATGGTGTGTCAGATTCTACTTTATAACAAAGCGAATCAGTTATACATATACACACGTTCACATATTTCTTCCCTCTTGCGTCTCCCTCCCTCCCTCGCTCCCTCCCTATTCCACCCCTCCAGGCGGTCACAAAGCACCAAGCCAAGCGGCTGCTTCCCACTACTTATCTACCATACGTTTGTTAGCATATATATGTCCAGGCCCCTCCCTCGCCCTCTCATAGCTCACCACTCCCCCTCCCCATATCCTCAAGTCCGTTCTCCAGTAGGTCTCTGTCTTTATTCCTGTCTTACCCCTAGGTTCTTCATAACATTTTTTTTTCTTAAATTCCATATATATGTGTTAGCATATGGTATTTGTCTTTCTGACTTACTTCACTCTGTATGACAGACTCGAGGTCTATCCACCTCATTACAAATAGCTCAATGTCATTTCTTTTTAACGCTGAGTAATATTCCATTGTGTATATGTGCCACATCTTCTTTATCCATTCATCTGACGATGGGCACTTAGGTTGTTTCCATCTCCGGGCTATTGTAAATAGAGCTGCGATGAACATTTTGGTACACGCCTCTTTTCCAATTTTGGTTTTCTCAGGGTATATGCCCAGGAGTGGGATTGCTGGGTCATATGGTAGTTCTATTTTGAGTTTTTTAAGGAACCTCCATACTGTTCTCCATAGTGGCTGAACCAATTCACATTCCCACCAGCAGTGCAAGAGGGTTCCCTTTTGTCCACACCCTCTCCAGCATTTATTGTTTCTAGATTTTTTGATGATGGCCATTCTAACTGGTGTGAGATGATATCTCATTGTAGTTTTGATTTGCATTTATCTAGTGATTAATGATGTTGAGCATTCTTTCATGTGTTTGTTGGCAGTCTGCATATCTTCTTTGGAGAAATGTCTATTTAGGTCTTCTGCCCATTTTTGGATTGGGTTGTTTGTTTTTCTGTTATTGAGCTGCATAAGCTGCTTGTAGATTTTGGAGATTAATCCTTTGTCAGTTGCTTCATTTGCAAATATTTTCTCCCATTCTGAGGGTTGTCTTTTGGTCTTGTTTATGGTTTCCTTTGCTGTGCAAAAGCTTTGAAGTTTCATTAGGTCCCATTTGTTTATTTTTGTTTTTATTTCCATTGCTCTAGGAGGTGTGTCAAAAAGGATCTTGCTGTGATTTATGTCATAGAGTGTTCTGCCTATGTTTTCCTCTAAAAGTTTGATAGTTTCTGGTCTTACATTTAGGTCTTTAATCCAATTTTGAGCTTATTTTTGTGTATGGTGTTAGGGAGTGATCTAAGCTCATACTTTTACATGTAGCTGTCCAGTTTTCCCAGCACCACTTACTGAAGAGGCTGTCCTTTCTCCACTGTATATTCCTGCCACCATTATCAAAGATAAGGTGTCCATATGTGCGTGGGATTATCTCTGGGCTTTCTATTCTGTTCCATTGATCTATCGTTTTGTTTTTGTGCCAGTACCATACTGTCTTGATTACTGTAGCTTTGTAGTATAGTCTGAAGTCAGGGAGCCTGATTCCTCCAGCTCCGTTTTTCGCTCTCAAGATTGCTTTAGCTATTCGGGGTCTTTTGTGTTTCCATACAAATTGTGAAATTTTTTGTTCTAGTTCTGTGAAAAATGCCAGTGGCAGTTTGATAGGGATTGCATTGAATCTATAGATTGCTTTGGGTAGTAGAGTCATTTTCACAATGTTGATTCTTCCAATCCAAGAACATGGTATATCCCTCCATCTGTTTGTATCGTCTTTAATTTCTTTCATCAGTGTCTTATAATTTTCTGCATACATGTCTTTTGTCTCCCTAGGTAGGTTTATTCCTGGGTATTTTATTCTTTTTGTTGCAATGGTAAATGGCAGTGTTTTCTTGATTTCACTTTCAGATTTTTCATCACTAGTATATAGGAATGCCAGAGATTTCTGTGCATTAATTTTGTATCCTGCTACTTTACCAAATTCATTGATTATCTCTAGTAATTTTCTGGTAGCATCTTTAGGATTCTCTATGTATAGTATCATGTCATCTGCAAACAGTGACAGCTTTACTTCTTCTTTTCCGATTTGGATTCCTTTTATTTCCTTTTCTTCTTTGATTGCTGTGGGTAAAACTTCCAAAACTATGTTGAATAAGAGTGGTGAGAGTGGGCAACCTTGTCTTGTTCCTGATCTTAGTGGAAATGCTTTCAGTTTTTCACCATTGAGGATGATGTTGGCTGTGGGTTTGTCATATATGGCCTTTATTATGTTGAGGAAAGGTCCCTCTATGCCTACTTTCTGTAGGGTTTTTATCATAAATGGGTGTTGAATTTTGTCAAAAGCTTTCTCTGCATCTATTGAGATGATCATATGGTTTTTCTCCTTCAATTTGTTAATATGGTTTATCACATTGATAGATTTGCGTATATTGAAGAATCCTTGCATTCCTGTAATAAACCCCACTTGATCACGGTGTATGATCCTTTTGATGTGCTGTTGGATTCTGTTTGCTAGTATTTTGTTGAGGATTTTTGCATCTATTTTCATCAGTGATATTGGCCTGTAGTTTTCTTTCTTTGTGACATCCTTGTCTGGTTTTGGTATCAAGGTGATGGTGGCCTCGTAGAAGGAATTGGGGAGTGTTCCTCCCTCTGCTATGTTTTGGAAGAGTTTGAGAAGGATAGGTGTTAGCTCTTCTCTAAATGCTTGATAGTATTCGGCTGTGAAGCCATCTGGTCCTGGGCTTTTGTTTGTTGGAAGATTTTTAATCACAGTTTCAATTTCAGTGTTTGTGATTGGTTTGTTCATATTTTCTATTACTTCCTTTTTTTTTTTTTTTTTTTTTTTTGCAGTATGCGGGCCTCTCACTGTTGTGGCCTCTCCCGTTGCGGAGCACAGGCTCCGGACGCGCAGGCTCAGCGGCCATGGCTCACGGGCCCAGCCGCTCCGCGGCATGTGGGATCTTCCCAGACCGGGGCACGAACCAGTATCCCCTGCATCGGCAGGCGGACTCTCAACCACTGCGCCACCAGGGAAGCCCCTTCTATTACTTCCTGATTCAGTCTTGGCAGGTTGTGCATTTCTAAGAATTTTTCCATTTCTTCCAGGTTGTCCATTTTATTGGCATAGAGATGCTTGTAGTAATCTCTCATGATCATTTTTATTTCTGCAGTGTCAGTTGTTACTTCTCCTTTTTCATTTCTAATTCTATTGATTTGAGTCCTCCCATTTTTTCTTGATGAGTCTGGCTAATGGTTTATCTATTTTGTTTATCTTCTCAAAGAACCAACCTTTAGTTTTATTGATCTTTGCTATTGTTTCCTTCATTTCTTTTTCATTTATTTCTGATCTGATTTTTAGAATTTCTTTCCTTCTACTAAATTTGGGGTTGTTTTGTTCTTCTTTCTCTAATTGCTTTAGGTGTAAGGTTAGGTTGTTTATTCGAGATGTTTCCTGCTTCTTAAGGTGGGCTTGTATTGCTATAAACTTCCCTCTTAGAACTGCTTTTGCAGCATCCCATAGGTTTTGGGTCGTTGTGTCTCCATTTTCATTTGTTTCTAGGTATTTTTTAATTTCCTCTTTGATTTCTTCAGTGATCACTTCATTATTGAGTAATGTATTGTTTAGCCTCCATGTGTTTGTATTTTTTACAGATCTTTTCCTGTAATTGATATCTAGTCTCATGGCGTTGTGGTCAGAAAAGATACTTGATACAATTTCAATTTTCTTAAATTTACCAAGGCTTGATTTGTGACCCAAGATATGATCTATCCTGGAGAATGTTCCATGAGCACTTGAGAAAAATGTGTATTCTGTTGTTTTTGGATGGAGTGTCCTATAGATATCAATTAAGTCCATCTTGTTTAATGTATCATTTAAATCTTGTGTTTCCTTATTTATTTTCATTTTGGATGATCTGTCCATTGGTGAAAGTGGGGTGTTGAAGTCCCCTACTATGAGTGTATTTCTGTCGATTTCCTCTTTTATGGCTGTTAGTTTTTGCCTTATGTATTGAGGTGCTCCTGTGTTAGGTGCATAAATATTTACAATTGTTATATCTTCTTCTTGGATCGACCCCTTAATCATTGTATAATGTCCTTCTTTGTCTCCTGTAATGGTCTTTATTTTAAAGTCTATTTTGTCTGATATGAGAATTGCTACTCCAGCTTTCTTTTGATTTCCATTTGCATGGAATATCTTTTTCCATCCCCTTACTTTCAGTCTGTATGTGTCTCTAGGTCTGAAGTGGGTCTCTTGTAGACAGCATATATATGGGTCTTGTTTTTGTATCCATTCAGCCAATCTGTGTCTTTTGGTGGGAGCATTTAATCCATTTACATTTAAGGTAATTATCGATATGCATGTTCCTATTCCCATTTTCTAAATTGTTTTGGGTTCGTTGTTATAGGTCGTTTCCTTCTCTTGTGTTTCTTGTCTAGAGAAGTTCCTTCAGCAGTTGTTGTAAAGCTGGTTTGGTGGTGCTGAACTCTCTCAGCTTTTGCTTGTCTGTGGAGGTTTTAATTTCTCCATCAAATCTGAATGAGATCTTTGCTGGGTAGAGTAATCGTGGTTGCAGGCTTTTCTCCTTCATCACTTTCAGTATGTCCTGCCACTCCCTTCTGGCTTGCAGAGTTTCTGCTGAGAGATCAGCTGTTAGCCTTATGGGGATTCCCTTGTGTGTTATTTGTTTTTTTTCCCTTGCTGCTTTTAATATGCTTTCTTTGTATTTAATTTTTGAGAGTTTGATTAATATGTGTCTTGGTGTATTTCTCCTTGGGTTTATCCTGTATGGGACTCTCTCTGCTTCCTGGACTTGGTTAACTATTTCCTTTCCCATATTAGGGAAGTTTTCAACTATAATCTCTTCAAATATTTTCTCAGTCCCTTTCTTTTTCTCTTCATCCTCTGGAACCCCTATAATTCGAATGTTGGTGCGTTTAATGTTGTCCCAGAGGTCTCTGAGACTGTCCTCAGTTCTTTTCATTCTTTTTTCTTTATTCTGCTCTACAGTAGTTATTTCCACTAGTTTATCTTCCAGGTCACTTATCCGTTCTTCTGCCTCAGTTATTCTGCTATTGATCCCATCTAGTGTATTTTTCATTTCAGTTATTGTGTTGTTCATCTCTGTTTGTTTGTTCTTTAGTTCTTCTAGATCTTTTTTAAACATTTCTTGCATCTTCTCCATCCCTGCCTCCATTCTATTTCCGAGATTCTGGATCATCTTTACTATCATTATTCTGAATTCTTTTTCAGGTAGACTGCCTATTACTTCTTCATTTGTTAGGTCTGGTGCATTTTTATCTTGCTCCTTCATCTGCTGTGTGTTTTTCTGTCTTCTCACTTTCCTTCTCTTACTGTGTTTGGGGTCTCCTTTTTTTTTTTTTGCAGGCTGCAGGTTCGTAGTTCCCGTTGTTTTTGATGTCTGTCTCCAGTGGCTAAGTTTGGTCTAGTGGGTTGTGTATGCTTCCTGGTGGAGGGGACTAGTGCTTGTGTTCTGGTTGATGAGGCCGGATCTTGTCTCTCTGGTGGGCAGGTCCACGTCTGGTGGTGTGTTTTGGGGTGTCTCTGGACTTATTATGATTTTAGGCAGCCTCTCTGTTAATGGGTGGGGTTGTGTTTCTGTTTTGCTAGTTGTTTGGCATAGGTTGTCCAGCACTGTAGCTTGCTGGCCGTTGAATGAAGCTGGGTGCTGGTGTTAAGGTGGAGATCCCTGGGAGATTTTCACCGTTTGATATTATGTGGTGCTGGGAAATCTCTTGCGGACCAGTGTCCTGATGTTGGCTCTCCCCCCTCAGAGGCAGAGTCCTGATTCCTGGCAGGAGCAGCAAGAACCTTTCATCCACACAGCTCAGATTAAAAGGGAGAGAAAGTAGAGAGAATTAGTAGAAATAGGAAGATAGAAAGAAAGAAGGAAAGGAGCGAAGGAAGGAAGGAAGGGAGGAAGGAGGGAGGGAAGGAAGGGAGAAAGAAAGAAGAAGGAAAGAAGGCCAGAAGGAAAGAAAGGAGGAGGGAGGAAGGAAGGAAGGAAAAAGGACAGAAAGTAGATACAGTAAAATAGAATGAAGTAAAGTATAATAAAGTTATTGAATTAAAACGTAATTATTTAGGGGAAAAAAGAAAAAAAAAAAGAAAAAGGACGGATATAACCTTAGGACAAATGTTGAAAGCCACGCTATACAGACAAAATCCTACACTGAAGCTTACACATACACCCTCCCGAAAAGAGGTAAAGGGGAAAAAATCATAAATCTTGCTTTCAAAGACCACCTCCTCCACTTGGGATGATTCGTTGTATTAAGGGGGGAAGGAAAGAAAGAAAGAGGGAAGGTAAAGTATAATAGAATTATTAAAATTAATTATTAAGAAAAAAAATTTTTTTCTTATAGAAAAAAAAGGAAAAAAAATAAAAAATAAAAAACAATGGACGGATAGAACCCTAGGACAAATGGTGGAAGCAAAGCTATACAGACAAGATCTCAAAGAGAAGCGTACACATACACTTTCACAAAAAGAGGAAAAAGGGGAAAAAAATCATAAATCTTGCATATGAAGTCCACCACCTCAATTTGGGATGAGTCACTGTCTATTCATGTATTCCACAGAAGCATGGTACATCAAGCTGATTGTGGAGCTTTAATCCGCGGCTTCTGAGGCTGCTGGGAGAGATTTCCCTTTCACTTCTTTGTTCTCACAGCTCCCAGGGGCTCAGCTTTGGATTTGGCCCCGCCTCTGCGTGTAGGTCGCTGGAGGGCGTCTGTTTTTCACTCAAACAGGACAGGGTTAAAGGAGCCTCTGATTCGGGGGCTTTGGCGCACACAGGCCGAGGGGAGAGAGGGGCACGGCATGCGGGGCGGGCCTGCGGCGGCAGAGGCCGGCGTGACGCTGCACCAGCCTGAGGCCCGCCGTGTGTTAAAAGTCTCTTGCCTCTTTGGCAGGTGCAGACTTTTCCCCGGACTCCCTCCCGGCTAGCCGTGTTGCACTACCCCCTTCAGGCTATGTTCAAGCCGCCAACCCCAGTCCTTTCCCTGCGCTCGGTCTGAAACCGAAACCCGAGCTTTAGCTCGCAGCCCCTCCCGCCCCGGCGGGTGAGCCGACAAGCCTCTCGGGCTGGTGAGTGCCGGTCGGCACCGATCCTCTATGCGGGAGTGTCTCCGCTTTCCCCTCCGCACCCCTGTTGCTGTGCTCTCCTCTGCGGCTCTGAAGCTCCCTCCTCCGCCTCCCGCAGTCTCTGCCCGTGAAGGGGCTTCCTAGTGTGTGGAGACTTTTGCTCCTTCACAGCTCCCTCCCACTGGTGCAAGTCCCGTCCCTATTCTTTTGTCTCTGTTTTTTCTTTTTTTCTTTTGCCCTACCCAGGTACGTGGGGAGTTTCTTGCCTTTTAGGAGGTCTGAGGTCTTTTGCCAGCCTTCAGTAGGTGTTCTGTAAGAGTTGTTCCACGTGTAGATGTATTTCTGGTGTATCTCCAGAAGTGCAGTTCGAACCCCTCACATTTTCCTTTGCATTTTAAACAGGGGGCTCCAAATCCTTGCTCATGTCCTAAGCCCATCTAGGTGGGCGGGCTCAGGGCCTCTTGAAAGGTTGCAATCAGGGGTCAGCTAGGGCTGCAGTCATCTCAAGGCTCGACTTCTCCTCATCAGACAACTGCTCCTCTAGATCCGCCATTTTCTTTCTCCCTAGGTTCTTCATAACATTTTTTTGCTCTTAAATTCCATATATATGTGTTAGCATACGATATTTGTCTTTCTCTTTCTGACTTACTTCACTCTGTATGACAGACTCGAGGTCTATCCACCTCATTACAAATAGCTCAATTTCATTTCTTTTTAATGCTGAGTAATATTCCATCGTGTATATGTGCCACATCTTCTTTATCCATCCATCTGACGATGGGCACTTAGGTTGTTTCCATCTCCGGGCTATTGTAAATAGAGCTGCAATGAACATTTTGGTACATGACTCTTTTTGAATTTTGGTTTTCTCAGGGTATATACCCAGTAGTGGTATTGCTGGGTCATATGGTAGTTCTATTTTTAGTTTTTTAAGGAACCTCCATACTGTTCTCCACAGTGGCTGAACCAATTCACATTCCTACCAGCAGTGCAAGAGTGTACCCTTTTCTCCACACCCTCTCCAGCATTATTGTTTGTAGATTTTTTGATGCTGGCCATTCTGACTGGTGTGAGATGATATCTCATTGTAGTTTTGATTTGCATTTCTCTAATGATTAATGATGTTGAGCATTCTTTCCTGTGTTTGTTGGCAGTCTGCATGCCTTCTTTGGAGAAATGTCTATTTAGGTCTTCTGCCCATTTTTGGATTGGGTTGTTTGATTTTTTGTTATTGAGCTGCATGAGCTGCTTGTAAATTTTGGAGACTAATCCTTTGTCAGTTGCTTCATTTGCAAATATTTTCTCCCATTCTGAGGGTTGTCTTTTGGTCTTGTTTATGGTTTCCTTTGCTGTGCAAAAGCTTTGAAGTTTCATTAGGTCCTGTTTGTTTATTTTTGTTTTTATTTCCATTTCTCTATGAGGTGGGTCAAAAATGATCTTGCTGTGATTTATGTCATAGAGTGTTCTGCCTATGTTTTCCTCTAAGAGTTTGATAGTTTCTGGTCTTACATTTAGATCTTTAATCCATTTTGAGCTGATTTTTGTGTATGGTGTTAGGGAGTGATCTAGGCTCATACTTTTACATGTAGCTGTCCAGTTTTCCCAGCAGCACTTATTGAAGAGGCTGTCCTTTCTCCACTGTATATTCCTGCCTCTAATAAGAATTTTTTTAAGATTTATTTTTTAATTTGCAAAAGCAGAATGGATGAGTCAGAGTGCCCTGACATGGCGTGACAGTGATGAGTGTGCTCTTACCACAAACTTGGAAACAAGGGACTCAGATTGCCCTCTGAGAATTGGGCTCAGAAATCAACATTGAAAAGTATTAGCATTGAGTTGGGTGAAATCTCTTTAAAGAATCAGAATGACACACAGGCCAGAATTGATGCTGGCTACAACCAAACTTGGCATTCAGAAATGCAATTCATAATGTGTCTGTTGGAGAAGAATTGGTAAAGGATGAATGTTTCTAAAAGAAAATCCACAGAGATGGCTGGTGCCCATCTCAGCAGGCCTAGGAATGAATTGCCCTGTCGGACTGACCTCAGTTTCTCTTTCTTCCTGATAAGTCTGCCCCATGGTGAATTGGAAGCATCATCATGTTATCCTGGCCTAATAACAATAAGCATTTAGATCAGGTTAATTCTCTAACTCTAATCGGGGTTAGGCCCACTAAAGAGCCTGTCACCCCTTGGCTCTCCATGTAGCCTGTCCACAGCTGGTCAGCCTGACATGAGCATCCATCCACTTGACAATGAGTTTCCTCATTGTGAATTAGCAGATTTGGCAACAAATTTGATGAACGTCTCTGTGAGCATTGTTAGAATGAGTCAGTGCTCTGGGTCCAGTCATATCCATGGCTTTGACGGGAGGAATTTATGAGCCCAGGAGGGGAGGGGCCAGATTGTGGACCCTGTGAATTGCCCAAGATAGCAATCTCCTTTAGGCATTGTCATACATCCTCTCAGCCTCATCACCTCAATGCTACGAGTTGTATTTCTCTTGATATGTGGCAGCTCACATATTTTTTTTTGAAGTGCTTTGCGATTCCATCTGATATTGAGAAAACCACTCTGGGTAGGGCAGCAGAACCCACTGGGTGAGTGCTACAGGGACCAAGTCAAAGAACTCAGAGAGACATGGGAACCTGATAGATTTCCACTGGGGGCTGAGTCATTTCAGTATCGACCACAGGTTGGTCAAGATAGCTCGTATCACTGTCCATCATAGCTCGGTTGTGGTGAGAGAAACATTAAACTTGGAGTCCACAGGCTTCAGTGCCATGATTTTGGTCTCATAATCTGGGTGATCTTGCACAAGCCAACTTTTAGGTCCTTGACCATAAAGTTTAGCATATATGTAACGCATAATAATAATAATATGTATCACACAGAATTGTTATAATTGCTGTGATTGATGGAAAAGTATACCATAAGCTGAAAGAACTTTACCAAGTAATGTTATTTCTTTATTCAAGAGCCATAAGTAGAATTTCTGTGTGTGAGTGATTCTTGAAATGCAAGCAAATTATATTAAGAATCTAATAACCAGGTTTTGTTCTGAACGATTGCTTTGCATCCAAATTATATTTATATTTCCTTTTTTTAAAGATAAAATTTTATAAAGGTGATTCTTTTTCTTCCAAAAACTACAAAGTGCTACAGAAGCCTCTCCAGCCTAGAGGCCCCTAGAATTCTTATGGGTAATTTTTTGTGAGCTTATGGCCCCATTACCTGATCCCCTTGTCCGGCCTGTACCCTACATGGAAGATTAAGTTCACTTGTGACCTTTGTATGGCCACATATAGTACAGCAAGAGAAAGACCTCTGGAACTGTAGTTAGAAGGCCCTCATTGTGTGGCTTCTGGTATATCATTTCACCTTTCCAGGTCTCAGATTCCTTTAATAAATGGGAAGAAGGCTTTCTTTTTCCATTGGGCATCCTTATCCACCACTGATTTCTTCTTATTTTGTTCACACTTTTCCCTCTGCTTGGAATGCCCTTAATCTTTTTCTCTTGTTGAAATTCCACTTGTCTTTCATGGTCAGCAGATGATACTTCTTATGTGAAGCCTTCCGTTCTTTCTTCAGTTAGATGATCTCCCACCTCCAAACTCCTATAGCATTTAAACTGTGCTTCTCTCTCACTGCATTTACTCCAATTTAGTTATTATAATAATTATTGGTGTATAGGCAAAATGATTATATCTGTGTTAGCAGAGCTTTATTTTTGATGAATACAAAGCTACATGAAAGTTTATATAGATATCTCCTCTGAATACTGGATTATTTTTTAATGAGATAACCATAAGAAAATAGGTAACTGCAAAGAAAGTCCATTTCAAGGAGAGACTGAGCTGTTAAAACTATCTTAGCAATGATAAAGTAGTATCCATCCTAGTAAGTCTGCCTCAGGAAAAAAGTTTGAGGTGAAATCTGGCCCCATTTCCAAAATTTCTGGCCCTATGTATCTCATTTGTTAAGATGTACTGAAGGGAGTTTGCCTTGTTTGTGATGCTCAGCAAATTTGAATACCGTTCTCATATCTGGGGAATATCTTAATTATAAATTTTGCTTCCTCAAGGAAGAAGCCAGCATTTTCAGTGCATAGGCATATGACCACATGCTCCATTATCCAGAGCTATTCATGTGAGAATTCATTTTATTTGGAGCGATCTGAGAATCAGCTGTTGTAAGACCTCCACCTTTTTTAGTGAGAGTGGTGGCGTGTCATCTGTTTTGGGGGTCAGCAGTTGCTGACTCTTTGTGCCCAGGCCCCAAGATTGGTGGTGCAAGCCACAGTGTTTATGCACAGCTGCAGGGACTGAGATACTTTTACTGGAGTGCTTGAGTAGTATGATTTGAGTGTTGCTCCTGTTGGGTAGACTCCAAACAGGATCTAAGGCTTTCTCCAGAGGTTCTGTGTACTATTTCAGTAAATCTCTTTTCTGCTTAAATCTGATGGAGGGATTCACTCGGTTGCAACCAAGAACTCTGACTAATAAGGTGGACATAAATTCTGTATGACAGGATGCTAAATGTGATTCTTCCAGTTTCCTTGGAATTTTAGCAAAAATCCCAAGGAGAAGAAAAACATAATATGTGCACTTCCTAAAGCAAGGTACTGGGTACCTCTGCCAGACCACCTGAACAACCGTAGACCTGGTTCTGTTGATATTAGCCAAATCCCTTTCTAAGCTGTATGAGAAGTGGAAGCTGAACCTCCAGAAGAGTGACGAATTCCTTTGGAGAGAGTTGTCTTTATCCCATGGATCTCAATCCATGTGAGAGAGCCTTGGAAGGAATCATCATACGAAGCTTGAGATCATGTGTCTCCTGTAGGTTGAGGGGATAGAGGAGCAGATACTTAACTCATTCCTTGTCTGTGACTCCAAAGGCCATGATTTAGTGATGCTCATATTTTTTCCAT
The DNA here is from genome assembly GCA_036417435.1 of Inia geoffrensis. Taxonomy (NCBI): domain Eukaryota; kingdom Metazoa; phylum Chordata; class Mammalia; order Artiodactyla; family Iniidae; genus Inia; species Inia geoffrensis. The sequence goes on from CM070920.1 coordinate 61,994,842, forward strand.
TGGGGGCTACTACCAGATAAAAATGTATATGCATATGTTCATAACCAAGTCACCTAGTTTGTAACCTGTATACAGTGCTCACTCCGTCAGCTTTGTATAATGTTTTCATTGTCTTTTTGAAGCCCTCCATTAAAAAATTCCCTGTAGGTGTTATTGTAGCTAGTGATCTGGAGTGAATGGATATCAAGTCTTGCTGTAAAGATTTTGGTACCTGAATAGGAGGAATAGTTGAACAACTCTACCACCCTCTACCCCATTATACCCCCCCAACACACAATCATCATCTTTGGAAATTTTGATCAAATCAGGCAAGTATTTATCGTGTTTACCCTGAGTTTTAGACACCCCTACCTCAGTACCTGGCACATGGTGGATGCTTCTTTCCTAGAAAACATCCATTGTGTTTGGTATCAGTTTTTGTATCAGTAGCCGACAGCATTTTTAGCAGCCTAAAATGATGATTAATGCTTGTGACTTTCTGGTGTCCAGTAATGTTATCCCCCATTTTCACTGAGGCTGGCAAGGACAGAGGTATTGCATTTGTCTTACAAATTCGCTGGAGCAGAGCGAGAGTAAACATCGACTGGAGGTTCCATTTAAGGCCAACTCATTAGAATTTTAACCAATTTGCAAGAATAATCTCAATTAGCACAACTCATTAGACTCTAGTTGGACTTTAAGCCCTTCTTGTAACCTGGTAGCCTCAGTGTGGCTCCCGAGGATGTGCTGTCGGGGGTGGATGTCTACAGGGTTGTGTACCTGTGGGCATGCCAAAGAGTTAATTTTCCCACAGCAGTGTGGAGTAATCCAAAGAAAACAAACGAGGAATCAGGCTGGTTTGACAAAAGCACTATATATATGATTGTAAAAGGCAACAGGCCCAGGCTTTGCATTAGAAAAAAACACAAAACTTCTCTTTCTTCCTCTCTTATCACAGCCAAAAGATGCTGCTGATGCTAAACTATGCTCAAGATTCGTCAAAGAAAATGTCTTTGGAGAACAGCCACTACTCTCTCATTCCAGGCCAGCTTTAGGTAATCTTAAGATGACTTAGTATTATGTCAAAATTCTGTCCTGGCCCTAGTCCTAGCCTAGTACCTATCATGCATCTGCAGCAGTGTCTCAAGCACCTCTTCACTCTGGAAGGTATCTGTAAAATGTCTAACCCGTGTTCTTCTAGGTAACTCTTTATAGATACCGGTGCTTCCCCTCCCCCTTACCATCCTGGAAGTTATGAAATCTTTGAAATATGTTGAGTTCAGTTGTGAAATATATCACCTCAAGACTCAAGACATGCACTATCTTTTCATGTGTTTGATTCCCAGGAGTTCGTGGACTTGGAAGATAACCCGGGGGTCCCACCCAGCAGAACTTCCAATTTGCAAGAGCATGCACAGGTGCTGATTGCCATAACTTCCAGTAACAGGGGTTCATCCTGTCTTCCTGTCTTCCACCCACCCAAGTCTTTTGATTAATGGAGCCACACTGACTATGCTGAATCCAGCTCTCACACAACAGACAGCCTTTCAAACACGTCCACGACTTCCTTGACTCACTCTTTTCAGGTGAAGAACTCCTACCTCCCTCAACCAATCCTTAGGTGGTGCTGTTTTGAGATCTTTCTCCATCCTGACCTACAGCCCTCCTCCCCTTTTTTACCCTTTCTTATTTACAGTGAAAGGCTTAAAACAGAGAACATCCTTTCCCCTGCAATCTACCCCCAACACTGGCATAGGATATATTTTTACCTTTCTCGCCCTGGCCTTTATACTTCTGTCAATATGGTCAGCATGTGGTGCCTTTATCTTTATCTTTATCAGACCTTTGGCTTATACCATGCATCATGTTACCAGCCTCTCATACCCTGGCCTTTTCCATGCATCAATACGACTGAGCTCTGTGATGCCCCTAAGAGTGGGACTTTGTACTGACCTCATGTAACTTTGTTTTGTTGGATCTGGATGGTCTTTCTCAGTAACGCATTCAAGTATCAAGAAATAAGGACTGTCCAGAGCTGTTCCTTGAGGTGAGGTGTAGTCTCTGTTGCTCACCTATTTTAGCCTACTGGCTTTTACTCAGAAAGCCCAATTTGTGATTTTTCTCACCCGCAAATCTCCAACCTACTGAATTCCAGATTCTGACCTTGTTTTCTGCAGTGTCTTAGAAGTGAAGAGAGATTTGGAGAGGGTAAAAAACGGAGGAGGTATTTTTCAACTTTTTTTCTTTCTTTGCTTTCTTTTCAGGGATTGAATAGTTTCCCCTCAAGAATTAAGTCATAGTCTTTCAAACTTAAAATGTCATTTATTGGGACTTCCCTGGTGGTCCAGTGGCTAAGACTCTGCACTCCAAGTGCAGGGAGCCCAGCTTCGATCCCTGGTCAGGGAACTAGATCCCACATGCATGAGAATTCGCATGCCACAACTAAAGAACCTGCATGCAGCAACGAAGAGCCTGCGTGCCACAACTAAGATCCAGAGCAGCCTAAATAAATAAATAAATATTTCTAAAAATGTCATTTATTTCTCTATTACTTACAGTCTAATAGAGGATAGGAGTGGGGAGAAAGGAGCAGTCAGCATGTAATAGAGGAAAGAACACTGCATCAGGAGCAAGACAGCTTCATGGGCATGTGACTTGTGGAGTTACACTGTGCCCTGTACGCGGAAGAGCCCTGTGTTTGGCTTAATGCTCTGTTGTTGCCTTCTTGAAGTTCTTCATTATTGAACGAGGGGCCCTACATTTTCATTTTACACTAGGCCCAACAAATTTTGTAGCTGATCCATCTTGATTAGGAGTGTTTCTCTCTCTCCCCCCTCACCCCCAGTCTTGGCATATTGTCTTACCCCATATCTGCCATAGGGAAAATAATAGGATTTCCACTTCTGGCAATCTATGAGTCTAAAACAGAAAAGGTAGAAAAAGGGAGCAGTGGGCTCTGTCAAGAATTTCAGGTAGAACTGAAGCCTCACATAGGTCTTTTGAACTTAGTTGGTCCAGGTCCCTCATTTTATATTGGAGGAAACAATCCTTAAAATGGAATGTGGTCTCCTCAAGTCCCATAACACATTGGAGTAGAGATTTCTGTGGATGACTTCCCTCCCCAGAGGAGCCTACCAGGAAGGGAGCCAATGTAGTCATCGTAGCCATTGTAGGCAAGGATGTGGCCAATGATGGAGCAGGGAGAATGAGATCAGACTCTTCTTACTCCAGTGTCTGCCTTTCTCCTGCTCTCTAAAGCACACACACATACTCTAAATAGATTTAAGCAACTTTGGTGCAGTTCCAGTGATAAACCCAAACCACGCAGAGTCCTAGGTAGGAAATTGATCCCAGTGGTGTAGATAAGTATGGAGATGCCTATGAAGGCCAACCATACATCCTCTGGGGACTTCCAGGATTGGCTTGCCATTTGAGTGCCCTATAGGTGCTTTGTCCTTCCTAATTCTATTCTGTCCCCCTCCTTCCTATAATCCCTCTGACTTTTAACATCTCCTTTCCCAAATGCCAGTATCACCTCCATCTCTTTCTTTTCCCATAGTTACTCTTCCTTTGTAAATTTGAAGCCCCCAGTCCCCTCTGGTGTCATGTAAATACTCATGACTTGCAGCATCTGCCCTGAATGCAAGCTTCTCTCTAACCAACCTTCTCTGCTGCTGGGCTGACATGCTGAGGCTAAGGTCAGAGGGAAGAAGGATGTGAGGGTTTGGGGAGGAGCTCCCCCACAGTTTACTTTTACCTCCAACTATCTTAAAAATACAATTTCACATGGCAAAAATTTGTTTCCTGTTGGAAACCCTCTTTGGATCTCTAGTTCCATGTTTCTCCTGCTCGAGTAATTTTGACTATATAATTCTAAAACACTCTGAATTCTCAGCCATGCTCCTCCATTATATTACTTGGCTCTCAACGGCATGTGAGCTCACCTCTTCACTTTGTCTTGGACCAGGCTCCCCAGCTCTTGCTAGAAGTGCTCCAGCTTCACGGCTCTTTCAGCTTCTAGAAAGTGCTCTGCATCCTTCACCTCAGAGCTCATGCTTGACCAACTCTCACCCCACTTTCCCCCAACACATTTCCCCAGTGAAACCTTCTTTGACCATTAGACCAGTTTATGTATCTCCAGTGTTTACTCTTACTAGCCTACCACTTATGGCTCAGTTATAATCATGTTTGTTTCCAATGTAATTAGGGCTGTTTTGGTTGAGGTTTGTGTCCTTCACAAAATTAAAATACAAAGGGCTAAAATTTACCAAGAGTTTACTATATCCCAGGGGCTTTACATATGTCATGTAACATTTAAAATAATCCTAAGAGGTAGATACTCTTATTATCATTCCCATTTTACAGATGAGGAAACTGAGGCACAAAGAGATTTAATCAATCTATATTCAAAGTCACATGACTTACAGGTGACAGAGTTGGCCATCAGACCAGAAAGGTGGTTTGGCTCTAGAGCCCACACTCTTCACTGCTGTGCCATTTGCTATGACACTAGAAGCTGTGGCTGTGTTTGCTTACTGTGGTATCCTCCATGCCTAACTCCTGGCATACAACAGGTCCTTAATAAATACATGTTGATTCCATGATTGGTCATGGAAGTTGACCAATTGCTTTTTCTTAAGTTTATTGTTTCTTTGCTCCTTGTTGCATGGAGAAGGGAATAGGACAGATACGTGTACACAATAATGCTGGTGGTTAGAAATCTGCCTTCAAAGCATCTGGTACTTTTACATGTAGACCATGGAAGCACTGGGAAAGCAGAGTTGACAATAGGATTATGACTTCAGAACCTGGTGCTGCAACCTCACCACTTACCTTTTAGTTACTTTGGCCTGTCCTGACCATGCTCTACCTTGGTGTCAGTGTAAAATAGCCCTGCAACACTTCTGATGAAACCCGACCCAAGAATCATGGAAAGAGACCCAGTTGACATTCTTTCTTTCAGATGTGGTTAAGGGTAGAATTCCCTCTCAGTGTGTCCTAAGCTTGGCCATATTGTGAATAAGGAGGATGATTCATCAGTAATCTTCCTATTTTCACTATTAAATCAATTCTAACCCAATCCAGTTTCCATTATAATGGAGGGCAAACCTCAGCCATTTTGAGTTTGTTAATATTTGAAGCAGAGATTGTGGAGGATGGAGAACATAAAGGCAGTCCCTCAGGGAACACACATCCTGATTTATGGTCCATTGCAGAGCTTAAGGACAAGGGGTTCTGATTACATCTCATATTATTTCATTCAAGTATATAAAAATTATCCTGGGCCAGGCTCTGTAGTAGTTGTTTTGAGTACAGAGAAGAATAAGACAAAATTACTTCCCTGGGTATGTGTCTGTGGGAGCATACATCTGTATGGGAGCCGGGGGGAAGTATTCACTGTAATACCAGGCTGAGTGTGTTGGGTTAGTTCAGTTAACTTTGTTAAAATGCAAGAAGACCCTTAAAAGAAATGCCATTTGGGCTCTAAGAGAATCTGGAAGATTGATCAGAAGAGATGGTGGAAAGTATATTATAGGTAAGTAGGATAGAGTCAACAGAAGTTTGAAAGATGAAGGTATTTTGAGGCATAGGAAGCCATTGATCTGGAATGGATGTTATATTAGGTATTGAAGGAAGGCCTGTACTACATGAAGTGGAGAAAGCATATTAGAGCCACACCATGGAGGATACTTACAGTTTAGCTAATTGGGGAGAAGTGGTCCCACGGGAAGGGATCTTCCACATCACCTCTCTCCTGTCTCCAACATCCTAAGTTAAAGTTCAGGTCCATGATGAGAAGGTTGAAAGCAGAGAAAATGAGACCCATAGTCCACATGAGTCATCTTTCAAGAGGCCTGACCAGCTCTCCTGCTTCCTAAGGATTTAATCCACAAATGCTTATTTCATATCATCCTTTCAGCATCATTTCACCTGCGTGTCAACAAATCTACATATCGATACTAAATTAAACCACAACTGAATTCCTACTATTTCAAGGTGCTCTGTTAGACGTTGAAAAGAGATATCAAATTGAATAAGACAAGCAGCCTTTGTGTGCCAAGTTTTTACTATATTTTTATAATAGTTCTATGAGTTTGGTATAGATGATAAACTGAGGCTTTAAAAGGTTAAGTAGCTTGCCCAGGATCATGTAGAGAGTGAGTAGTTGGGCCTGAATTCAAACTCTGGAAACTCCTGGACCTCGGTTTCCTAGTCTGTTATGTGAGGAGGCTATAAATACATCATGGAATAGCTGAAGATTGAATGAAATAGCATAAGTAAAGCCCTGGCACAGTGCCTCACACCTAGTTACTATTGTTATTTTTTATTGTTTTATACAGAGTTAGTGCATGGCAGAGCTGCAACTTGGACTCAGGGGTGTCCAAGGTACCCCCAGGGTCATGTTCTTTTTTGTAGCTCCATAGTGTCTTCCTGCAAGATGATACAGCATATTTTGGTTTAGCTTCTCAATATCAAAACCGAAGGAATAAATAGACTAGAGAACCAAGTGGCTTAAAGTGATGCTGGAAAAGTGATGAACAAAGTAGATGACTAGTCTAAAGTATGTGCCAATCTGCCATTCTTCTGGATGCACTAAGCTCTCTCCTAGGGTCAAATCCAATTCCAGTGAAAACCTGCATCCAGCAACTGTCGGACTTGAGCTCCCGATGTCTTGCCTTCAGATGAGAGCAGCATGACTTTATGCTCATTGCTTTTACAGCAGTCACCACATCCAAAAATTCTTTGGAACTTTGGTGCTTTAGGCTTACATCCTAATTCCAACTTGTGTGCTCCCTGATCATGGGTTACTTACTTAATTTCTTTCCGTTTCAATTTCCTCCACTGTCAAATGGGAATAATAATACTCACTCACAGGGTTGTTGTAACGTCAGATGAAAATTAAAATTATATACAGCATTTGGTACTGTATCTGACTAACAGAAACTCTCAATGAGTGGTAGCTTTTATTTTAAGAAAGTTTACATCTTTTGTAAGAAGGATGTTGATGAGTCTTGGATAACAGTCCATGTGATATGTATACTTTATAAGTACTTCTTTGAAAGAGAGCATCATTTCTCCCAGTCCAGCTCTTTCCATGACATTACACAGAGAAATATACAAGAAGCCAGCAGGAAGTCCAGAAGAGATTTGCTGCCACCCTAAATTTCATTCTAAACAAACATACTGCATGGAAGCCTGCACTTACACAAAGATAAATCAGAACGCAGTTACTCCCTCTTAAAGGACTTAGAAAGAGTATTTGAAGTCTGTCCAAAAGTACTTTGGGAAGGCTAAAATGTAAAATAAAGAATAAATTTTATATTAGGATCTCGGGTGATTATTTAAAATTTATTTTCCATTTTATCATGTTTTGCAGGAAAAGATACAAAAACAATTAAGTAAAAAATGTAAAGGGATTAAATATTTTAAAGATCTTCTTTTCTTCAGCTTTCTAGGAGCACATAATTAAGTCCAATATGTATACTCCATTTCCTGCATTATTTCCTTTTTGCTGTCTATTTTTAATGTCCATCATTATATTTTCACCTTAACTCCATTATTTCTTATTCTATTTCTGTTCTCTCCTTTTGTATTTTTAGGTTATGTTTTTTTGAGCGCAAAACACCTAGTTCATTTGGTCAGTTGGTAAAATTATTGTTGATTCAATTATAGGAAAAAATTCAAAACTGCAATATAAAACCAATAATAACATATAAAAAAAGATCCCAACAAAATATCCAACCTACCATCACCACTAACAACAACCATCAAACCCTACATCCCAACTTTCTCTTAGGGACTCAGTAGATCAGCTTCAAAGAGCTGACTGTGCTGTTCAGTTTTTGTTGGCAGTGGTGGTAAAGCCACTCTCTTTTTGTTTATAAAGTCAGCTAAATCCATCCCTCATTCATTTATTCCTCTTTAATCCTTAGAGTTAAGTGTCCTTTCATGGTATTTCTTATTCTTAGAGTGGTTGAATTTTTCAACCAATGAAGAACTGATTTTTAATCCTAACCTCATCACTTAGGATCTAGTCACATAGTCTATGACTCTGTTTCCTTATCTGTAAAATCGGGAACTACTATGAGGATCAATTAGATAACAGATATGAGAGCCCTTTTTAAGGGCAAAATGATGTATACATGCAGTTGATTATTATTCCTTGTTGAAATCGTATTGCAAAACTATTTTCCCAAAGAGGCAATAGTTACTTTTAATAGTCCACGGAATCATTTGGGACTAGAAATCTAAATACTAGCTGCTATTTATTTAGAGACACCCTACTCCTTTCTTGGATAATAAATTATATATGAGAAACATTGAAAAAAATTCTCACTTTACTGTATTTAAAAGCATGGATTCTGTTGATTTCCTAATTCTTAACCTCCAAAATTCTTATTCTTGAATCAGTTTAGGACTACTTTGTTTATTCTTACGGGTTACAAATCTGACCTCCCAGAATTTAAAGGCGTGGGACATCAGATTCCCATACTTATTGTTTTTATGAATCTTTATAAAAGAACATAAACCCAATCTGATTTAATCTATCCCAATCCAACAAACATCGATGAACATTCCAGTGGATGCTAGGTACCAGGGGAGGGACAGGAGAGTAGAAAGTTGAGCATAGACTGTAGAGAATAATGTGCACCTATGCATGTTAGCTTGCTTGAATTTTTTTTCTACTAGCTTCATGAGAAAACAGTAATATTTGTGTTATAAAACTTCATGTTTTATAAAGTACCATACTTAACTCTTATTGTATGTTCATAATAATCATATGATATATAAATATATACATTGCCATACTTATTTTATCTTCATAATAATCACATGAGATAGGTATTCACTAATTCTCTATTATAGGTGAGAACCTTCAGGTTTAGCAAGGTTAAAATTTGCTTCAGTATGAATCCCCAGCTAGTTAATGACAGAGCCAAGATTTACACACAATAGCCTGCATCTAAATTTTGTTTTTTTTTTTCCTTTCTTACACCACATTGCATTCATCTTAAGAAAGATAATACATTCAGCAAATAAATTATGGTCTCATTTTAGTGTTTTACTTTGGCATAAATAACATCTCTTTCTCCTTGCCAAGTTCACTAGTACTCATCTATCTGTTCTTTTTTTTTCGTATTCTTTTCACAATTATTTATTTATTTATTTTTAACATCTTTATTGGAGTATAATTGCTTTACAATGGTGTGTTAGTTTCTGTTTTATAACAAAGTTAATCAGCAATATGTATACATATATCCCCATATCTCTTCCCTCTTGAATTTCCCTCCCTCCCACTCCTCTAAGTGGTCACAAAGCACTGAGCTGATCTCCCTGTGCTATGCAGCTGTTTCCCACTAGCTATAGGTTTTACATTTGGTAGTGTATATATATCCATGCCACTCTCTCGCTTTGTCTCAGCTTACCCTTCACCCTCCCCGTGTCCTCAAGTCCATTCTCTAGTAGGTCTGCGTCTTTATTCCCGTCCTGCCTCTAGGTTCTTCATGACCATTTCTTTTTTTTTTTTTTTTTTTAGATTCCATATGTATGTGTTAGCATAAGGTAGTTTTTTTTTCTGTTTCTGACTTACTTCACTCTGTATGACAGACTCTAGGTCCATCCACCTCACTACAAATAACTGTTTTGTTACTTTTTAATGCATCTATCTGTTCTCATGATATAATAGACATACTAGAGCTTTGAACTTCTTGGAAGAAAGGAACTGCCTAAATTCAAGGTATTATTTTTGCTATTACTATTAGCCACGACAAATGAAAAGTGATGAATAGAGCACCTCTTGTCTTACCAGAACACATTAATTAAGGAAATTTGTTATTTTCATCCCCTGTAGCCATGTAAAGATTAATGCAGCACAGCACAATACATTCAGAATGTAAGACATATCTCACTAAGACCAATCAACAAGTGTACTTCTCTAAAGAGGAAAGAATAGAGGCCAGGTTGGACCCAGTGCTGACATCTGATTTCTATAGTGAAACATCATGATAGATTTTGCAAATTCTATAGAAACTATTTATTTCCAGTCTTGGGACTATAAAATTATCTAGTGGAACCAGTTTTGAATAAATTTCTTTTATATAGGTGGAAGTGAAGAAAAGAGAAAATCAGTTTGGCCTCGCAGAGCAAACAGAAAATATTGCAGGGCAGATAAATAGTAATTAATGCTTCATCATACAACACCCTTTATAGATATACAAAAAGACAGTTCTCAGTATAATATAGACAAAGTAGAATTACAATAAAAGTAGTTAAGTAACTTACTTTGTCTCAGCTACCAACATTATGGCAGCTAGTCGGCTGTGGGTATATATATTCAATTAACTGTCTTTATCCCTTAGAGAAACTGGGCTGCTACTTGGTAGCTGTGTGATCTTGCACAGTTTGCCTAAATTCTCAGAGGTTCAGTCTCCTCTTCTGTAAAATGGAGGAAATGATACCCATATCATGAATTTCTATGTATGAGGCATGTGTTTGAATACGGGTCCAGCTTAAGTAAGTGTATAATAAATTGTAGTAAAGATGCTGCTGTTGATGATGATATTTTGGCACCATGTTTTCAACACCTTTTTGAATAGGCCAAGCAAGCATTTCTCAACCACTAGTCTTTGGGTTCCACTGGCAGGGGTTGGGTCTTAGCCACAACTGTGGCTCACTTTAGGAATTTGGCTGTGTCCCACAGTATCACATCCAATCCTTTCATTCAGTCCCAAGCCTCCAGCACAGCCTATGCTGAGCAAGAGACAATGAGGGCCCTGAAGAAAGGGTGCTATTGCACTGCCTGTGCCCTTTGGATATTTGAAGGCCAGTCACCTGGTCCTTGGGCTCACAGTATCTCAGGCCTTTTGTTCTTCTGGGATCCTGCCGGAGTGTCTGTTGAAACTATCACAGTCTTGGGACCATGGCTGGTACAATGAGAGTCAGAGTCATGATTAGACCTCACCTCGGTGTCACTGACTTCTGATTGTCACCCCTAGGCTCAGAACTTTTTATGAGCTCCAGACAGCATGAAAGGAAGAATAATTGATGATTGTGGGTCCCCATGGATCTTAGGAATCTTGCATCAGTGTCAATGAGACTCTACTGTGTCTCCCCCACTGGGGACCATGAATCTCTCCAGGCAATATGTGCATCTCACTCTTTATTTGGTCCCATATCTCATCTACTGACTGTTACATTTTAGCGTCTTGAATTTTTAGTGAATTGAACTTTCTGAATTTGGTCCTTGGCACTGTACTCAATACTGATGATGATGAAGCTGATAATGACAATGAGAGTGATGGAGAAAGAGAAAATGACATAATTAGAAGAGAAAAAATGTAGTCAACACTCATGGGATACAAGTCATGACTCAGTGCTGGATGTTCAGGAGGGACAGAGGATGTTACATCAACTGTCAACTAGAAAAAAAATGGCTCACATTCCCTATAGAGACTTAAATCAGAAAAAGCGTGTACTCCCATGATCCACACAATAGTGTAAAATTGATAATAGCCAACAATTATTAAGTACTTACTGTGTGCAAGTCACTGTTCTTAGCAGCTTACATCTATTATCTCATTTAAGCCTCCCAACAACGCTATGAAGAAGTCAGTATTGTTATTATTATCTCTACTTATGGATGAGAAAACAGAAGCATAGAGATGTTAAGTGATAGATTCAAGATCACACAGCTTGTACTTGGAAGAGCCACGAGTTGAACCCAGGCAGCGTGACTCCAGAGCTATCCTCTTAACTAATACTATTGCCCTTGGGACACAAGGCTGTAAAGGTACGGCTCCCGAGGTGCAAAGTGAGATGTAATCACCATGGAAAACTGGGCATTACAAACTTGACTGTGGTTGTATTCTTTATTCTTTCACTTATCAGTTAAGACAAATTAAAAATTTAATTTTAAGCAAAAGCCATAAATCAGTTGATCAAAAAACTCAGAATGGAAGGTAGAATAAGATCATGGTTAAAGTGGACTGAAAAAGACACAAGTGAGGATGTTTCCTAGACTCAATGATCCAGATATAAACACACTTTACCTGAGTGATTGGGAAGGCTTGAGGCTCTAAGGCTGGAACCAGTAAATGATAGTCCATTCCCAGATACAATTATTGCTTATCAAAAAATTGGACAAATTGGAGGCATCGATAATTCTCAGTGGATGAATAAACAGAAAAAAGAACTTGATTTTGAGTCCATTATATTATCCTCTGGTCTTCCCTTTTTGTATAGACTTAGCTATGATGTTCTCTCTTGATTATCTTCATTTTTATATGAAACAGTCTTTGTTTCATTTTTTTCTGTATGAGAAGGTAATACACCTCTTTGGTAAGACACACTAACTACTGAAATGTATTATTAATCATTAGTTGTGAGCAAAACAATTGCTTTTACATAATGGTTCTCTACATCCTGGAAGGTTAGGGGTAGGTAGATGTTAACATTTGTCACCTAATTATAAAATAGTGAAATTCACATGAAAGTCTTTGATCTGGAAGGTTGTGTAGTACAGTCTTGAACTCTGTATTAAACACACTTGGAGACCAAAGGGTAGTAGAAAATGTTCCCTTAGCTCTCTCTTTGGGTTGCCTTTCCATTGAACAGATTCTGCTTCAGATGGGTATCTAGAAGTGCTTTAATTCTGATGCTCCTCCATCTATCCCTTTCGTCACCTCTGTCTTCCCCCACGAGGGTCCCAGTTCAAGCTTACCACTGCCCTTTGTAGCTAATCCTAGAGAGAACCTGATGCTTTCCTGGCTCCGTTCTGGAGCACAACTGTGGATTCTCACATTCTTTAGTATAGAGCCTTTACAAACAAACCTTCCTGGTAGTATTAATGCCTTCTTAGAGCAAAACTGAGTCATTATTATGCTGTAAGATGTCCTTACCCCCAGAGGTAATGAGACGGGAGATCACAGAACATGACGAAGATCCTGAAAGGAACAGAAACTGTATCATTCCACAGTCTGTTGAAATACAGTCATAACCTTAGTACTTTGGCCATTTGAGTACTTTACCAGTTGGTGGCATGGCCTACTGGACAATTCTTGAACAAGAAATCAGGAGATACTGATTTGAGTCCAGGTACTGTCACCTACCCACTATGTGATCTTTGGCAAGTTGAGTTTCTCTCTGAGTTTCGGTATCTTCATCCATAACACAAAAGAGTTATACTAATTCAACAATTTTACTCTTTTAAAAATATATATCCCTTTCTTTAAATAAATGTTCTTGGGATTATAAACAGATAAAATATGAAAGCAGGGTGGCTCTGGGGTTCAGGGTCTCACCCATGCATACCATCTTCCTCCACCTCCTGGTAGACCCTGGAGTCCTGTGTTTAACACTTCTAATATCACTGTAAGAGTTTATATCAAAGATCATTTCCAGTTCCAAAATTCTGTTTGACAGCCTCAAGCAAAGGCAATAGCTTAATGAAAGTCAGCATATACATAAAATCCATGTTAAGCTTTTTTTTTTAAGTTTTACTGGAAAAACAAAAACAAAAGCCAAATAGTTCCTTAATATATTTCAGCCTAAAGTAGGATTATTCTTTATCTCCAGGTGAAAAACTTCTGGTAATATTAGAGACCGTAGACTTCAAAGGAAGTCAGGAGTTGAGTTTGGGAAGAGAAATCAGATTTCATTCCTATTTTCTATACTTCTTGTAAGCATAAATGCTTCTGAATCAATCCATAGAGCATCATTTGATTTGAGATTCTGGAAAGTAGTCACACCATATCCATATTTCACAGTGCAGCATTTCCACACAGGTCAATTCCCCTCAACAGATTTGTATCAGACCACTGAACGTTTTGGCTAACAGGTCTTGCACATATAGTAGCCTTGAGGGTGTTGGGCTATTCTGCTAAAACTGTGAGTGGTTATGGTTTGTCACCTGTTTGGCTGATTGATATTCTGCATTGCCTGATTCATAGTTGGCCCTCAAAAATATCTTTTGAGTGAATGGATGAATTCAGTAAGATGACTCATGTCACTGAAAGGTCCCAGTGGCCACTCAAGACAAGCCTTAATGAGAACTAGCCTAACAGTTGACACAGACTTTTAGAGACCTAGCCAATTATTGTTCTTACACACATGTGACCATGGGAACATGAGCCTATAGAAATGTTTTACGGGCTTAGATCATAACTCCACAAAATGAGAGGAGAGTACTCAGAACCTTTGTTTTATATTCACAGGAGCAAATAATAGCTAGAAGTCAGGCCTTCAAGGATGATCTTTAAAAATTAATCAATAATCTGATCCATTTAAGAAAAAGTAGAAATGTATATCTGTAAGATGTCATGCTGCCTGTGCCTCCCTGCTGGTGACCAGAAACTCAGTAGTCTAGGATTGACTAATCTATTATTCATTTTGAATTAGAAATTTTGGGTTAATATAGGCAAAGGCAGGAAAGAATATCCTATTGGCAGAATCCTAGTTCTTTTCTCTCTAGAGTATATTTTAGGCTCACTGGGTTGAACCAATTCCTCATTTTGTTTCTGTGATTTCAAACTATGTAGTTTTTTTTTTTTTTTTTTTTGTGGTACATGGGCTTCTCACTGTTGTGGCCTCTCCCGTTGCAGAGCACAGGCTCTGGACGCACAGGCTGAGCGGCCATGGCTCACGGGCCCAGCTGCTCCACGGCATGTGGGAGCCTCCCAGACCAGGGCACGAACCCGTGTCTCCTGCATCGGCAGGTGGACTCTCAAACACTACGCCACCAGGGAAGCCCTATGTAGAATATTTTTGTAATCTGAATCTAGTTTTTTATTTCGGGATGGTTACTGAACTCTTGTATGAAGTTGTAAAGTTTATAGAGCACCAGGGCCGCATTTCTCTTACATGGTCAAAAAAAAAAAGATTTGACTTCTGAGATGCTCTGTGACAAAAGGATTCTTAAATCAAGTAGATTTTACTGAAATGATGCAACAAAATCAGTGTTGGGTTAAAGTTACTTTTAGCTATTTAAAAATTAGTGTGAAATATATCTAAGAGTTTGTATTACTTAAAATCTTGTTCCAGTTGAATATAATTTTTAAATGCTACTGATTAATACTGAAGTTACATGACTTAATGAAGTAATGAACTGCTTAAATAAAATTTTACCAAAAATGCTTAAATATAAAATAAAAATAAATTTAATATAATCATTTGATGGAAACTGATAAAAAATGAAATAGCTCCATGCTTTCTTAAAGAAACAGTATAATAAAGGCAGCATTTTACCCTTCATGACCCAGGGTTATCACTATGAATACTGGACAAAGTTATGGAACCATGAGGCCTTCACAACTATATGTGTGGGCCTCTTTGCCTCCAGATCCTTTAGCTCTTTGAGTCCTTGTTTGTGTTTTTATCAACAGGCAACATCATCTCCTCCCTGAACTTATTAACTTCTTATTTCTCCCTCCACTCTGATCCATCGGGGTTTTTTTTTTTGTTTTTTTTTAACATCTTTATTGGGGTAAAATTGCTCTACAATGGTGTATCAGTATATAATTTATAACAAAGTGAATCAGTTATATATATACACACGTTCACATATTTCTTCCCTCTTACGTGTCCCTCCCTCCCTCCCTCCCTATCCCACCCCTCCAGGCAGTCACAAAGGACCGAGCTGATATCCCTGTGCCAAGCGGCTGCTTCCCACTACCTATCTACCTTACGTTTGTTAGTATATATATGTTCATGTCCCTCCCTCGCCCTCTAATAACTCACCCCTCCCCCTCTCCATATCCTCAACTCTGTTCTCCAGTAGATGTTCCTTTTTGCATTTTCTAAATTGTTTTCAGTTCGTTATTATAGGTCTTTTCCTTCTCTTGTGTTTCTTGCCTAGAGAAGTTCCTTTAGCATTTGTTGTAAAGCTGGTTTGGTGTTGCCAAACTCTCTCAGCTTTTGCTTGTCTGTAAACGTTTTAATTTCTCCATCAAATCTGAATGAGATCCTTGCAGGGTAGAGTAATCTTGGTTGCAGATTTTTCTCCTTCATCACTTTCAATATGTCCTGCCACTCCCTTCTGGCTTGCAGAGTTTCTGCTGAGAGATCAGCTGTTAACCTTATGGAGATTCCCTTGTGTGTTATTTGTTGTTTTTCCCTTGCTGCTTTTAATATGCTTTCTTTGTATTTAATTTTTGACGGTTTGATTAATATGTGTCTTGGTGTATTTATCCTTGGATTTATCCTGTATGGGACTCTCTGTGCTTCCTGCACTTGATTAAGTATTTCCTTTCCTATATTAGGGAAGCTTTCAACTATAATCTCTTCAACTATTTTCTCAGTCCCTTTCGTTTTCTCTTCTTATTCTGGAACCCCTTTTATTCTGATATTGGTGCATTTAATGTTGTCCCAGAGGTCTCTGAGACTGTTCTTAGCTCTTTTCATTCTTTTTTCTTACTCTGTTCTGCAATAGCTATTTCCACTATTTTATCTTCCTGTTCACTTTTCTGTTCTTCTTCCTCAGTTATTCTGCTCTTGATCCCATCTAGAGTGTTTTTCATTTCATTAATTGTGTTGTTCATCACTGTTTCTTTCATGTTTAGTTCTTCTAGGTCCTTGTTAAATGTTTCTTTCATTTTGTCTATTCTATTTCCAAATTTTTGGATCATCTTTACTATCATTATTCTGAATTGTTTTTCAGGTAGTCTGCCTATTTCCTCTTCATTTGTTAGGTCTGGTGCGTTTTTATCTTGCTCCTTCATCTGCTGTGTGTTTTTCTGTCTTCTCATTTTGCTTATCTTACTGTGTTTGAGGTCTCCTTTTTCCAAGCTGTGTGTTTGTAGTTTCCATTGTTTTTGATGTCTGTGCCCAGTGGCTGAGTTTTGTTCAGTGGGTTGTGTAGGTTTCCTTGTCGAGGGGACTAGTGCTTGTGTTCTGGTGGATGAGGCTGGATCTTTTCTCTCTAGTGGGCTTGTCCACGTCTGGTTGTGTGTTTTGGGGTGTCTGTGGACTTATTATGATTTTAGGCAGCCTCTCTGCTAATGCGTAATGTTGTGTTCCTGTTTTTCTAGTTGTTTGGAATCGGTTATCCAGCACTGTAGCCTGCTCGTTGTTGAGTGAAACTGGGTGCCAGTTTTGAGATGGAGATCTCTGGGAGATTTTCACCATTCGATATTATGTGGAGCTGGGAGCTCTCTTGTTAAGCGGTGCCCTGAAGTTTCCTCTCCCACCTCAGTGGGACAGCACTGACTCCTGGCTGCAGCACCAAGCACCTTTCATCCACATGGCTCAGAATCACAGGAAGAAAAATTAGAGAGAAAGAATTAGTAGTAGTAGGAAGAAAGAAAGAAAGAAAGAAAGAAAGAAAGAAAGAAAGAAAGAAAGAAGAAAGAAAGAAAGAAAGAAAGAAAGAAAGAAAGAAAGAAAGAAAGAAAAGAAAGAAAGAAAGAAAGAAAGGAAGAAGAAAAGAAAGAAAGAAGGAAAGAAACAACAAAAGGAGGGGGGAAGGAGGGAGGGAGGAAGGAAGGAAGGAAGGAAGGAGGGAAGGAAGGAAAATAGAAAGAAAAAAGAAAGAAGATGCAGTAAAATAAAATAAAGTATAATAAAGTTATTAAATTAAAAAAATAATTATTTAGGAAAAAAAAGTGACGGATAGAACCTTAGGACAAATGGTGGAAGCAAAGCTATACAGACAAGATCTTACACAGAAGCATACTCATACACCCTCATCAAAAGTGGTAAAGGGGAAAAAATTATAAATCTTGCTCTCAACGTCTACCTCCTCAATTTGGGATGATTCATTGTCTAAAGGAGGGAAGGAAGGAAATAAATAAAGAAAGAAAGAATGAATGAAAGAAAGAAAGAAAGAAAGAAAGAAAGAAAGAAAGAAAGAAAGAAAGAAAAGAAAGAAAGAAGGTAAAGTATAAGAAAGTTATTAAAATTAATTATTAAGAAAAAAATTTAAAAAAAATCGGACGGATAGAACCCTAGGACAAATGGTGGAAGCAAAGCTATACAGACAAAAACTCACACAGAAGCATACGCATACACACTCACAAAAAGAGGAAAAGGGGAAAAAATCATAAGTCTTGCCCTTAAAGTCCACCTCCTCAATTTGGGATGATTTGTTGTCTATTCATGTATGTCACAGATGCAGGGTACATCAAGTTGATTGTGGAGCTTCAATCCGCTGCTTCTGAGGCTGCTCGAGAGACTTCCCCTTCTCTTCTTTGTTCTCACAGCTCACAGGGCCTCAGCTTTGGATTTTGCCCCGCCTCTGCATGTAGGTTGCTGGAGGGTATCTGGTTTTTGCTCAGACAGGATGGGGTTAAAGGAGCCACTGTTTCAGTGGCTCTGGCGCACTCAGGCTGGGGGGAGGGAGGGGCATGGCGTGCAGGGTGGGCCTACAGTGGCAGAGGCTGGAATGACGTTGCAGCAGCCTGAGGCCTGCCGTGCTTTCTCCCGGGGAAGTTGTCCCTGGATCCCGGGAACCTGGCAGTGGCAGGCTGCACAGGCTTTCTGGAAGAGTGGTGTCGATAGTGACCTGTGCTTGCACACAGGCCCCTTGGTTCTGGCAGCAGCAGCCTTAGCATCTCCTGCCCGTCTCTGGGGTCCGTGCTTTTAGTTGTGGCTCATGCCCGTCTCTGGGGTCTGCACTTTGAGCTGTGGCTCGCGCCTGTCTCTGCAGCCCACGTTTTTAGCCGCGGCTCATGCTGGTCTCTGGTGTTCCTTTAAGCAGCGGTCTTAAACCCCTCTCCTCATGCACCAGGAAACAAAGAGGGAAGAAAAAGTCTCTTGCCAATTCGGCAGCTCCGTAGTTTTTCCCCTACTCCCTCCCGGCTAGCCGTGGTGCACTAACCCCTTCAGGCTGTGTTCACGCAGCCAACCCCAATCCTCTCCCTGTGCTCCGACCAAAGCCCAAGCCTCAGCTCGCAGCCCCGCCCACCCCGGCTGGTGAGCAGACAAGCTTCTCGGGCTGGTGAGTGCTGGTCGACACCGATCCTCTGTGCGGGAATCTCCCTGCTTGCCTTCCGCACACCTGTTGCTGTGCTCTCTTCCATGGCTGTGAAGCTCCCCCCTCCACCTCCCGCAGTCTCTGCCCATGAAGGGGCTTCCTAGTGTGTGGGAACCTTTCCTCATTCACAGCTCCCTCCCACTGGTGCAGGTGCAGTCCCTATTCTTTTGCCTCTGTTTTCTCATTTCTTCTTTTGCCCTATCCAGTTACGTGGGGATTTTCTTGCCTTTTGCGAGGTCTGAGGTCTTCTGCCAGCATTCTGTAGGTGTTCTGTAGGAGTTGCTCCACATGTATATGTTTTCCTGGTGTATCTGTGGGGAGGAAGGTGATGTCTGTGTCTTACCCTTCCGCCGTCTTCCCCTCCACCCCAAAAGCCATTTTAAGAAGAAAATTTATAGCAATACAGGCGTTCCTCAAGAAACAAGAAAAATCTCAAATTAACAACCTAATCTATGACCTAAAAGAATTAGAACAAATAGAACAATGCCCAAAGTCAGCAGAAGGGAAGAAATAATAAAGATCATAGAAGAAATAAAGTGCATATAAAAAATTAGAGGGGGGATCTTCAAGATGGCAGAGGAGTAAGACGTGGAGATCACTTTTCTCCCCACAAATACATCAGAAATACATCTACCTGCTGAACAACTCCTACAGAACACCTACTGAACATGGGCAGAAGACCTCAGACTTCCCAAAAGGCAGGAAACTCCCCAAGTACAGGGGTAGGGCAAAAGAAAAAAGAAAAATCAGGGACAAAAGAAGAGGGATGGGACCTGCACCTCTATGAGGGAGCAGTGAAGGAGGAAAAGTTTCCACACATTAGGAAGCCCCTTCACTGGCAGAAATGGGGGGTTGCAGGGGGAGCACATGGGAGCCATGGAGGAGAGTGTAGCAGCAGGTGTGCAAAGGGTAAAGTGGAGAGATTCCCGCATAGAGGACTGGTGCCAACCAGCACCCACCAGTCTGAGAGTCTTGTCTGCTTACTTGCCAGGGCAGGTGAGGGCTGGGAGCTGAGGCTCCAGCTTTGGAGGTCAGATCCCAGGGAGAGGACTGGTATTGGCTGTGTGAACACAGCCCAAAGGAGGCTAGTGCACCACAGCAAGCAGGGCCAGAGTCCAGGAAAAAGTCTGGAACTGCCTAAGAGGAGAGAGACCATTGTTTTGGGGTGCAAGAGGAGAGAGGATTCAGAGCACCACCTAAAATAGCTCCAGCAATGGCCGGGAACCATGGCAATCAGCATGGACACCAGACATGGGCAAGAGACACTAAGGTTGCTGCTACAGCCACCAAGGAGACTGTGTGCAAGCACAGGTCACTATCCACACTGCCCCTCCCTGGAGCCTGTGCAGCCTGCCACTGCCAGAGTCCTGTGATTCAGGGACAACTTCCCTGGGACAACATATAGTGTGCTTCAGACTGCTGCAAAGTCACGCTGGCCTCTGCTGCCACAGGGTCACCCCACATTCCATACCCATCCCTCCCCTGGTCTGAGTGAGCCAGAGCCCCCTAATCAGCTGCTACTTTAACCCTGTCCTGTCTGTGTGGGAACAGAGGTCCTCAGGCAAACTACATGCAGAGGCAGGGCCAAATCCAAAGCTGAAACCCAAGAACTGTGCGGACAAAGACGAGAAAGGGAAATTTCACCCATCAGCCTCAGGAGCAGCAGAATAAATCTCCACAATCAATTTGATGTACCCTGCATCTATGGAATACCTGAATAGACAACAAATCATCCCAAAATTGAGGTGGTGGACTTTGGGAGCAATTGCAGACTTGGGGTTTGATTTCTGCACCTAATTTGTTTCTAGTTTTTTGTTTACCTTAGTTTAGTATTTAGAGTTTATAATCATTGTTAGATTTGTTTATTGATTTTGTTGCTCTCTTCCGCCTCCATTTTAAAATATATATAGATATTTTTTTCCTTTTTCTCTTTTTTTTGTGAGTGTGTGTGTTCATGCTTTTTTGTGTGATTTTATTTGTATAGCTTTGCTTTTACCATTTGTCCTAAGGTTCTATCTGTCTGTTTTTTTTTTTTTTTTTTTTTCTTTTAAAGTATAGTTTTTAGCACTTGTTATCATTGGTGGATTTGCTTTTTGGTTTGGTTTCTCTCTTCTTTCTTTTTTTTTTTCCTTTTCTTTTTGTTTTTTATTACATTTTAGTTTTTTAATTTTTAATTTTTTTTATTTTAATAACTTTTTTATTTTATATTTTTCTTTATTTCTTCCTTTTTTCTTTCTTTTTTTCTTCCTTTTCCTCTGAGATATGTGCCTGGCAGAGTCTTGGTGCTCTGGCTGTGTTATAGGCCTGTGCCTCTGAGGTGGGAGAGCTGAGTTCAGGACACTGGTCCACCAGAAATATCCCAGCTCAACAAAATATCAAATGGCAAAAGCTCTCCCAGAGATCTCCATCTCAATGCCAAGACCCAGCATCACTCAACGACCAGAAAGCTACAATGCTGGACAACCTATAACAAATAACTAGAAAGACAGGAATACAACCCACCCATTAACAGAGAGGCAGCCTGAAATCATAATAAGTTCACAAACACCCTGAAACACACCACCGGACATGGTCCTGCCCAAAAGGAAGACAAGATCCAGCCTCATCCACCAAAACACAGTCATTACTCCCCTCCAACAGGAAGGCTACACAACCCACTGAGCTAACCTTAGCCACAGGAGACAGACATCAAAAACAACGGGAAGTACGAACCAGCAGCCTGTGAAAAGGAGACCACAAACACAGTAAGTTAAGGAAAATGAGACGACAGGCAAACACACAGCAGATAAAAGAGCAAGGTAAAAACCCACCAGACCAAGCAAATGCAGAGGAAATAGGAAGTCTACCTGAAAAAGAATTCAGAGTAATGATAGTAAATATGATCCAAACTCTTGGAAATATAGTGGAGAAAATACAAAAATGGTTTAACAAGAACATATAAGAACTAAAGAGCAAACACACAATGGTGAACAACACAATAAATGAAATTAAAAATTCTTTAGAAGGAACCAATAGAAGAATAACTGAGGCAGAAATATGGATAAATAACCTGGAAGATAAAATAGTGGAAATGACTACTGCAGAGCAGAATAAAGAGAAAAGAATGAGAAGAATTCAGAACAGTCTTAGAGACCTCTGAGACAACACTAAACACACCAACATTCGAATTAAAGGAACCCCAGAGAAAGAGAAAAAGAAAGGGACTGGGAAAATATTTGAAGAGATTATAGTTTAAAACTTCCCTAATATGAGAAAGGAAATAGTCAATCAAGTCGAGAAAGCACAGAGAGTCCAATACAGGAAAAATCGAATGAGAAATATGCCAAGACACATATTAATCAAACTATCAAAAACTAAATACAAAGAAAGAATATTAAAAGCAGCAAAGGAAAAACAACAAATAACATACAACGCAATCCCCACAAGGTTAACAGGTGATCATTCAGCAGAAACTCTGCAGGCCAGAAGGGAGTGACAGGACATATTAAAAGTGATGAAAGGGAAAAAAAAAAAACTAGAGCCGAGATTACTCTACCCAGAAAGGATCTCATTCAGATTCAATAGAGAAATTAAAAACTTTACAGACAAGCAGAAGCTAAGAGAATTCAGCAGCAGCAAACCAGCTTTACAATAAATGCTAAAGGAACTTCTCTAGGCAGGGAACAGAAGAGAAGGAAAAGACACACAATAACAAACCCAAAACAATTAAGAAAATGGTAATAAGAACATACATGTTGATAATTACCTTAATTGTAAATGGATTAAATGCTCCCACCAAAAGACAGAGACTGGCTGAATGGATACAAAAACAAGACCCGTATATATGCTGTCTAAAAGAGTTCCACGTCAGACCTAGGGACACATACAGACTGAAAGTGAGGGGAGGTCAAAAGTTATTACATGCAAATTGTAATCAAAAGAAATCTGGAGTTGCAATTCTCATATCAGAGAAAATGGACTTTAAAATTAACAATGTTACCAGAAACAAAGAAGGACACTACATAATGATCAAGGGATCTATCCAAGAAGAAGATAGAACAATTGCAAATATTTATGCACCCAACATAGGAGGACCTCAATACATAAGGCAAATGTTAATGGCCATAAAAGCGGAAATTTACAGTAACACAATCAATAGTAAGGGACTTTAACACTCCACTTTCACCAATGAACAGATGATACAAAATGAAAATAAATAAGGAAACACAAGATTTAAAAGATACATTAAACAAGATGGACTTAATTTATATTTATAGGACATTCCACCCCAAAACAACAGAATACACTTTCTTCTCAAGTGCTCATGGAACATTCTCCAGGATAGATCATATTTTGGGTCACAAACCAAGCCCTGGTATATTTAAGAAATTTGAAATCGTATCAAGGATCTTTTCCGATCACAACGCTATGAGACTAGATGTCAAATACAGGAAACAAAATCTGTAAGATATACAAACACATGGACTAAATCACCAAGAGATCAATGAAGAAATCAAAGGAGAAAGCAAAAATTACCTAGAAACAAATGACAATGAAACACAACAATGAAAAACCTATGGGATGCAGCAAAAGCAGTTCTAAGAGGGAAGTTTATATCAATACAATCCTACATCAAGAAACAAGAAATATCTCAAATGCACAACCTAACTTTACACCTAAAGCAATTAGAGAAAGAAGAACAAAAAAACCCCAAAGTTAGCAGAAGGAAAGAAATCATAATGATCAGATCAGAAATAAACGAAAAAGAAATGTAGGGAACTATAGCAAAGATCAATAAAACTAAAACTGGTTCTTTGAGAAGATAAACAAAACTGATAAACCATAGGCCACACTCATGAAGAAAAAAAAGGGAAAAGACTGAAATCAATAGAATTAGAAAGGAAAATGGAGAATTAAGAAATGACACCGCAGAAGTACAAAGGATCATGAGAGATTACTAAAAGAAACTATATGCCAATAAAATGCACAACCTGAAAGAAATAGACAAATTCTTAGAAAAGCACAACCTTTTGAGACTGAATCAGGAAGAAATAGAAAATATGAACAGACAAATCACAAGCACTGAAATTGAGACCATGATTAAATTCTTCCAACAAACAAAAGCCCAGGACCAGATGGCTTCACAGGTGAATTCTATCAAACATTTAGAGAAGAGGTAACGCTTATCCTTCTCAAACTCTTCCAAAATATAGCAGAGGGAGTAACACTCCCAAATGCAATCTACAAAGCCACCAGCTCCCTGATACCAAAACCAGACAAAGATGTCACAAAGAAAGAAAACTACTGGCCAATACCACTGATGAACATAGATACAAAGGTCCTCAGCAAAATACTAGCAAACAGAATACAACACCATTTAAAAGGATACTAAAACATGATCAAGTAGGGTTTATCCCAGAAATGCAAGGATTCTTCAATGTATGCAAATCAATCAATATAATAAACCATATTAACAAATTGAAGGAGAAAAACCATATGATCATCTCAATAGATGCAGAAAAAGCTTTTGACCAAATTACACATCCATTTATGATAAAAACCCTGCAGAAAGTAGGCATAGAGGGAACTTACCTCAACATAATAAAGGCCATATATGACAAACCGATAGCCAGCATCATTCTCAATGTTGAAAAGCTGAAACCATTTCCTCTAAGATCAGGAACAAGTCAATGTTGTCCAATTTCACAACTATTATTCAACATAGTTTTGGAAGTTTTAGCCACAGCAATCAGAGAAGAAAAATAAATAAAATAATCCAAAACAGAAAAGAAGAAGTAAAGCTGTGACTGTTTGCAGATTAAATGATATTATAATAGAGAATCCTAAAGATGCTCCCAGAAAACTACTATAGCTAATGAAAGAATTTGGTAAAGTAGCAGGATATGAAGTTAATGCACAGAAATCTCTTTCATTCCTATACACTACTGATGAAAAATCTGAAAGAGAAATTAAGGAAACACCACATTTACCATTGCAAAAAAAGAAGAGAATAACTAGGAATAAGCCTACCTAAGGAGGCAAAAGAACTGTATGCAGAAAACTATAAGACACTGATGAAAGAAATTAGAGATGATACAAACAGATGGAGAGATATACCATGTTCTTGGATTGGAAGAATCAACATTATGAAAATGACAATACTACCCAAAGCAATCTACAGATTGAATGCAATCCCCATCAAATGACCAATGTCATTTTTCACAGAACTAGAACAAAAAATTTCACAATTTGTATGGGATCACAGAAGATCCCAAATAGCCAAAGCAACCTTGAGAAAGAAAAACGGAGCTGGAGGAATCAGGCTCCTGAACTTCAGACTGTATTACAAAGCTACACAGTAATCAAGACAGTATGGTACTGGCACAAAAACAGAAATATTGATCAGTGGAGCAGGATAGAAAGCCCAGAGATAATCCCATGTACATATGGTCACTTTATTTTTGATAAAGGAGGCAAGAATATACAGTGGAGAAAAGACAGCCCCTTCAATAAGTGTTGCTGGGTAAATCGACTACACCTCAACTAAATAAATATATTTTTTAAAAAGAAAAAAAGTGTTGCTGGGAAAACTGCATAGCTACATGTAAAAGAGTGAAATTAGAACACCCCATAACACCATACACAAAAATAAACTCAAAATGGATTAAACACCTAAATGTCAGGCCAGACACTGTAAATCTCTTAGTGGAAAACATAGGCAGAACAGTCTATGACATAAATCACAGCAAGATCCTTTTTGACCCACCTCCTAGAGATATGAAAATAAAAACAAAAATAAGCAAATGGGACCTAATGGAACTTTAAAGCTTTTGCACAGAAATGGAATACATAAACAAGATGAAAAGAGAACCCTGAGATTGCAAGAAGTTATTTGCAAATGAAGCAACTGACCTAGGATTAATCCCCAAAATTTGCAAGCAGTACATGCTGCTCAATATCCAAAAACCAAACAACCCAATCCAAAAATGCACAGAAAATATAAATAGACATTTCTCCAAAGAACATATACAGATTGGCAACAAACACATGAAAGGATGCTCAATATCACTTATCATTAGAGAAATGCAAATCAAAACTACAGTGAGGTATCACCTCACACCAGTCAGAATGACCATCATCAAGATATGCACAAACAGTAAACACTGGAGAGGGTGTGGAGAAAAGGAGACCTTCTTGCACTGTTGGTGGGAATGTAAATTTATACAGCCACTATGGAGAACAGTATGGAACTTCCTTAAAAAATTAAAAATAGAATGACACAGCAATCCCACTACTGGGCATATACCCTGAGAAAACCATAATTCAAAGTAGTGTTGTACTGCAATGTTCATTGCAGCTCTATTTACAGTAGCCAGGACATGGAAGCAACCTAAGTGTCCTTTGACAAATGAATGGATAAAGAAGATGTGGCACATATATGCAATAGAATAATAGTCAGCCATATAAAGAAATGTAGTTGAGTTATTTGTAGCGAGGTGGATGGACCTAGATTCTGTCATGCAGAGTGAAGTAAGTCAGAAAGAGAAAAACAAATACTGTGTGTTAACACATATATATGGAATCTCAAAAACAAAACAAAAACAAAAACAAAAAACAAAAAACAAAGGTTCTGAAAAACCTAAGGGTAGAACTGAAATAAAGACGCAGACGTAAAGAATTTAGTTGAGGACACAGGGATGGTGAAGGGTAAGCTGGGACAAAGAGAGAGTGTCATGGACTTATATATACTACCAAATGTAAAATAGATAGCTAGTGGGAACCAGCTGCATAGCACAGGGAGATCAGCTTGGTGTTTTGTGACCACCTAGATGGGTGTGATGTGGAGGGTTGGGGGGAGGCACTGAAGGGAGGAGATGTGGGGATGTATGTTTATGTATGGCTGATTGAATTCGTTGTAGGGAAGAAGCTAACACACCATTGTGGAGCAATTTTACTCCAATAAAGATGTTAAAAAAATTAGAAAAAAATCAATGAAACAAAGCTATTTTTTTTAAAGATAAAAAAAAAAAAATAAACTTTTAGCCAGTATCTCTAAGAAGAGAAAGGAGGAGAATAAAAAAGGAAATGAAGAAGGAGAAATAACAACTCTAACTATAATTTAAATAACAACTGATACTACAGAGATACAAAAAATCATAAGAGAAAGCTATGAACATTTAAATGCCAACAAAATGGACAATGTAGTAGAAATAGACAAATCTCCAGAAAAATACAACCTACCAAGATGGAATCAAGAAGATACAGACAAATTGAACAGATAGATCACTAGAAGTGAAATTGAATTTGTAATAATAATAAAAACTCCCAGCAAACAAAAGTCCATAACCAGATGCCTTCTCAGAGGAATTCTATCAGACGTATAAAGTACTAATACCTATCCTTCTGAAACTTTTCCAAAAAATTGAAGAGGAAGGAACAGTCCCAAGGTCATTATAGAAGGCCATGACTACCCTGATAACACACCCAAAGACATTACCAAAAAGGAAAGTTACAGGCCAATATCTCTGATACATTTACATGCAAAAATCCTTAACAAAATATTAGCAAATCGAATCCAACAATGTATAAAAAGGATCATACACCATGATCGAGTTGGATTTATTCAGGGGTCACAATGGTCGTTCAACTTCCACAAATCAATGTGATACTCCAACTACATAAAAGGAAGGATAACAATCACATAATCATCTCAATAGATGCAGAAAAAGCATTTGACAAAATTCAACATTCATTCATGATAAAATGTCTCATCAAAGTGGGTATATAGAGAACATACCTAAACATAAAAACATTTTATGACAAATCCATACCCAGCATCATACTCAATGGTGAATAACTGAAAGTTTCCACACTAAATTCAAGAAGACAACGATGGCCACTCTGTACCCTTCTATTTAACATACTATTAAAAATCTTACCCACAGCAATCAGACAAGAAAAATAAATCAAAGGCCTCCAAATTAGAAGGGAAGAAGTAAAACTGTCTATTTGAAGATGACATAATACTTTACATAGAAAACTGAAAAGTCGTCACTCCCAGAGTGTTAGAACTAATAAATGAATTCATCAAGGTAGCAGTACAAGATTAATACACAGAAATCTGTTGTGTTTCTATGCACTAATAATAAAATATCAGGAGAAATTTTTTTAAATCCAATTTAAAAATGGATCAAAAAGAATAAAATACCTAGAACAAACTTAACCAAGGAGGTGGAAGACCTATACTCTGAAAACTATAAAACATTGAAGAAGAAAATTGAAGATGTTACCAAAAAATGGAAAGATATCCATTGCTCTTGAATTGGAAACAATAACATTATTAAAAAGGCCATACTAACCAAAACAATCTAGTGATTTACTGCTATCTCTATCAAAATGTTCATTACATTTTTCACAAAACTAGGACAGATTATCCTAAAATTCATCTGGAACCAGGAAGACCCTGAATTGCCAATGCAATCTGGAGGAAAAAGAACAAATCTGGAGTTTTAACTCTCCCAGACCTAAGACTATACTACAAAGCTACAGTAATCAAAACAGCATGGTACTGCCACAAAGACAGACATAGATCTGTGAAACAGAATTGAGAGCCTAGATATAAACCCACACACCTATGGTCAATTAATCTACAACATAGGAGGCAAGAATATACAATAGAGAATAGACAGTCTCTTCAACAAATGGTGCTGTGAAAACTGGACAGCTACATGTAAAACAATGAGATTAGAACATTCCCTTACACGATACATAAAAATGAACTCAAAAGGTTTAAAGACTTATAAATATAAGATCTGAAACCATAAAATTCCTGGAAGAGGACATAGGCAGAATACTCTTTGACATAAATCATAGCAGTATCCTTTTGGATCTGTGTCCTAAGTAAAAGAAATAAAAGCAAAAATTAAAAAAAGGGATCTAATTAAATTAAAAAAAAATTTTGCACAGCAAAAGAACCATCAACACAATGAAAAGACACCTACAGAATGGGAGAAGATATTTGCAAATGATGTGACTGAAAATCAGTGAATATCCAAAACATATGAACACGATATATAAATCAATATTAAAAAAAAATAACCCAATCAAAAAAATGGGCAGAATACCTGAATACACATTTTTCCAAAGAAGACACACAGATGGTTAACAGGTACATGAAAAGATGCTCAACATCATTAAGCAAATGAAAACAACGAGATCTCTCCTCCTGTCAGAATGGCTATCATCAAAATGTCTACAAATAACAAATGTTGGAGACGATGTGGAGAAAAGGGAACCCTTGCACACTGTTGGTGGGAATGTAAATTTCCATAGCAGCCACTATGGAAAACACTACGGAGGTTCCTCAAAAACTAAAAATAGAACTACCATATGATCCACCATTTCCACTCTGGATAAAAATCCAGAAAAAAGTGAAATAACTAATTCTAAAATATACATGCACCCCAATGTTTATAGCAGCACTGTTTACAGTAATCAAGACATGGGAGCATCCAAGTGCCCATCAACACATGAATTTATAAAGAATATGTGGTATATATACAATGGAATATATTTTACTCAGTCCTAAAATAATGAAATTCTGCCATTTGCAGCAATGTGGATGGGCTTAGTAAATATTATGCTTGGTGAAATGCATCAGACAGAGAAAGACAAATACTGTATGATATCGCTTAAATGTGGAACCTGAAAATAATACAAATGAATGTATATGCAAAACAGTAATAGACTCACAGATACAGAAATCAAACTTATGGTTACCAAAGGGGAGAGGGAAGGGGCGAGGGACAAATTAGCAACAAGGATATATATATATATATACATATATATCATAGCACAGGGGATTATAGCCATTGTCTTGTAATAACTTATAACGGAGTATAATCTTCAAAAATACTGAATCACTATGCTGTATACCTGAAATTGATATAATATTGTAAATGAACTCTACTAATTTCAAAAGGTTAATAAAATCTTTCTTGGTGATAGAGATATGAGTAATTCTCATTTTCTTGGCATTTTGTAAATTTCTACAATATATTTCTGAAATAATCAGGGTTTAAAAGAACACTTTTAAAAATGCATCCAAGATTAGATGGGATATTATTTTTAATTAGATACAAATTTATTGGCATTTTTCTGAGTACATTTTAGCTTAGGTTTTTTAAATTAAAAGTAAGTTTAATTGTTTGTAGATACCATAATGACTACATCCTGTTGATCCTACCTGAGATTGAAACATTACCCTATATTGGGGCATTTATATTGCTTCCTTAAAAAAAAAATTATAAAAAAACACTGTCAAGAATAACTTTGTAAAAAGTGAGTGTATGCAATTCTGATCACTGGTTTTTGTTAAATCATATTGGAAAAAGTGAAATAAAAGGTCCTAAGGATAAAAGAAAAAAAAGTAAGTTTAAGATGGTGTGAAAACAGTGCTCAAAAACTGTTTTTTACCCACGTGGGTATTTGTTGCCATTACTTTCTTTAGTCTAAAGTTAGAAAAACAGGGACTATAGTATCAACATTTTTATTAACTCTCCTTTCTAGATTTTAACATTTCAATATATTGTTATCCATGCCTATTAAGCTAATCTTATATTAACATTATATTAATAAATGTAGTATATTTAACTATACAAAAGCCTACAATTTTATTCAGATTGTCATCTAAAACCTGAATTCATTATGAAAAAAATTTCAGATGAACATGAAAGTTGGGGTAGCGTTTAAACATTACTGTCTCTTTGCTGCAACTCCTTTAATGAATGGGTCTTGATCCACAAGGGTCCAGATTTAAGGTTATATATGTTCATTCTTAGCCATCTTCAAGAAACACATTAATATATTGTCAGTGCTACAATAATGTTTTGCTGACATATTGGAAACAATTTGAACATAATTTGAATTCCACTTATGTTTACATGTGATTTTGTCCACAGAAAATGTCAGTGAATGAACGCACACCCATACTCACCTGAACCTAGTCAGGTAGCAATACACAAAACGCACATTTGCATACACCTCAAACTGCTATCCCGTCCACATCAGACATTACAGCTTTCCATGGGATTTTAAATCACCCTCCTCCCACTGCTTTCCAACTCCCACTTTAACCAGAAAACTGAAGACTATTTTCAAGATAAACTGACATATTTATTGTGGTTAAATTCTTAGCCTTTTAACGTACACAATTGTACTACCATTTTTATTTGTCTGTCTTATTCAGTTTAGGCCTCTGTAACAAATATACCATAGAATGGATGGCTTTGACAGCAGACATTTATTTATCACAGTTTTGGAGGCTAAGTCCAAGATTAAGGCAGCAGTACTTCCAGTGTGATGAGAACTACTTCCTGGTTTTATTCACTCTGAGTGGAGAAGAGATAGAGGAAGCAAGCTCTCTGGTGTCTGTTTATAAGGGCACTCATTCCATTCATGAAGGCTCCACTCTCTTGACCTAATTACCTCCCACAGGCATGACTTCCAAATACTATCACATTTGGTATTAGGCTTCAACGTGTAGATCTTCAGGGAACAGGAACATTTAGTCCATAGCAGCGTACTATCCTTACTATCCATTTTTTAATGTGGTAATGACAAAGGTTTCCCCCATAAGCCCTGTGGTTTGTTGTTGTTATTGTAGTTTGTTTTCATTTTAAAAGAGATTCATTTTTTCAGCTTTACTGAAGCATAATTGACAAATAAAGTAGTAAGCCACGTAAAGTGTACATGATGATTGAGTGTGTATAGACGTATAATTGACAAAGTAGTAAGCCATTTAAAATGTACATGATGATTGGATGTGTATATATAGGTGTATATTGTGAAAGAATTCCTCCCATACAGTTAGTTCATTAACACATTCATTATCTCACATACTTATTTTTTGGTGAGAACATTTAAGTTCTACTCTCTTACTAAATGTAAATTATACAAAATAGTGTTATCAACTACAGTAACCATGTCATACATTAGATCTTCAAATCATTAATTTCATAGCTGAAAGTTTGTTCCCTTTTACCGACCTCATCTTCCCACACTCCCCAGCACCTGACAACCACATTTCTACACCCTGTATCTATAAACTTGACTTTTTATTAAGATTCCACACATAAGTGATACCATGCAGAATTTGGCTTTCTCTGTCTGGATTATTTCACTTGGCATAATGCGCCCAAGTTTCATTCATGCTGTCGAAAGTGGCAGGATTTGCTTCTTTCTTATGGCTCAATAATATTTTAGATAATCACATCTTTATTACCTCATTTGTTGACAGACACTTGGTTGTTTCCATATCTTTTTATTAGATTATAGTTGGTATACAATGCTGTGTTAGTTTCTGCTGTACAGACAAGTGAATGAGCCATATATATATATATACATATATCGACTCTCTTCTAGACTCCATTCCCTTATAGGTCATTGCACAGCACCAAATAGAGTTCCCTGTTCTATACAGTAGGTTCTTATTAGTTATCTTTTATATACAGTAGTATGTATATATCAATCCCAATTTCACAATTTATCCCCACCCCCCACCTTTCTTCCTTGGTAACCATAAGGTTGCTTTCTGTTTTGTAAGTAAATATATTTCTATTTTGTAAATAAGTTCATTTGTACCATTTTTTTAGATTCCACATATAAGCAATATCATATGATATTTTCTTTCTCCATCTGACTTACTTCACTCAGTATGACAATCTCTAGGTCTATCCATGTTGCTGCAAATGGCATTATTTCTTTCTTTTTTAATGGCTGAGTAATATTCCATGGTATATATATACCAGGTCTTATTTATTCATTCCTCCATTGAAGGACATTTAGGTTGCTTCCATGTGCTGGCTATTGTAAATAGTGCTGCAATGAACATTGGGGTGCATGTATCCTATCGAATTACATTTTTTTCTGGAAATATGCCCAGGAGTGAGACTACTGGATCATATGGTAGCTCTATATTTAGTTTTTTTAAGAAATCTCCGTACTTTCCCCCATAGTGGCTCTACCAACTTAGATTCCATCCAACAGTGTAGGAGGGTTCCCTTTTCTCCAAACCCTCTCCAACATTTATTGTTTGTAGATTTTTTGATGATGTCCATTCTGACTGGTGTGAGGTGATATCTCATTGTAGTTCTGATTTGCATTTCTCTAATAATTAGTGATGTTGAGCATCTTTTCATATGCCTCTTGGCCATCTGTATTTCTTCATTGAAGAAATGTCTCTTTAGATCTTCCAACCATTTTTAGATTGGGTTGTTTGTTTTTTTTTAATATTGAGCTGCATGTGCTGTTTCTATATTTTGGAGATTAATCCTTTGTCGGTCGTTTCATTTGCAAATATTTTCTCCCATTCTGTGGGTTTTCTCTTCGTTTTGTTGATGGTTTCCTTTGCTGTGGAAATGCTTTTGAGTTTAATTAGGTCCCATTTGTTTATTTTTGTTTTTATTTTCATTACTCCAGTAGGTAGATCAAAAAACATCTTTCAGCGATTTATGTCAGAAGGTATTCTGCTTATGTTTTTCTCTAAGAGTTTTATAGTGTCCAATCTTAAACTTAGATATTTCATCCGTTTTACATTTATTTTTGTGTATGGTATTAAAGAATGTTCTAATTTAATTCTCTTACATGTAGCTGTCCAGTTTTCCCAGCACAACTTATTGAAGAGACTGTCTTTTCTCCACTGTATAATCTGGCCTCCTTTGTTACAGATTAGGTGACCATAGGTTCATGGGTTTATCTCTGGACTTTCTATCCTGTTCTATTGATCTATATTTCTGTTTTGGTGCCAGTACCATACTCTTTTGGTTACTGTAGCTTTTTAGTATAGTCTGAAGTCAGGGAACTTATTCCTTCAGCTCCATTTTCCTTTTTCAAGATTTGTCTCTATACAAATTGTAAAGCTTTTTGTTCTAATTCTGTAAAAAAAACGCTATTGGTTATTTGATAGGGGTTGCATTGAATCTGTAGATTACTTTAGGTAGTATAGTCATTCTGACAATATTGATTGTTCCAATCCAAGAACATGGTATATCTCTCCATTTGTTTGCATCATCTTTGATTTGATTTCTTTCATCAGTATCTTATAGTTTTCTGAGTACAGGTTTTTTCTTCCTTATGTTGCTTTATTCCTCAGTATTTTATTCTTTTTCTTGCAATGGTAAATGGGATTATTTCCTTAATTTCTCTTCATGATATTTCATTGTTAGTGTATAAGAATGTGAGAGATTTCTGTGTATAAATTTTATATCCTACAACTTTACCAAATTCACTGATGAGCTCTAGTAGTTTTCTGGTAGCATCTTTAGTTTTTCTGTATATTCTATCATGTCATCTGCAAACAGTGACAGTTTTGCTTATTCTTTTCCAGTTTGGATTAATTTTATTTCTTTTTCTTCTCTGATTCCCATGGCTAGGACTACCAAAACTGTGTTGAATAATACTGGTGAGAGTGGACATCCTTGTCTTTTCTGAATCTTAGAGGAAATCCTTTCAGTTTTTCACAGTTGAGAATGATGTTTTCTGTGGGTTTGTTTTATCTGGCCTTTATTATGTTGAGTTATGTTCTCTCTATGCACACTTTCTGGAGAGTTTTTATCATACATGGGTGTTGAATTTTTTCAAAAGATTTTTCTGCATCTATTGAGATGATCATATGTTTTTTATTCTTCAGTTTGTTAATGTGGTGTATCACATTGATTGATTTCCATATATTGAAGAATCCTTGCATCCCTGAGACAAATCTCACTTGATCATGGTTTATGATCCTTTTACTGTGTTCCTGGATTTGGTTTGCTAATATTTCGTTGAGCATTTTTGCATTTATGTTCATCAATGATATAGACGTATAATTTTCTTTTCTTGTGATATCTATATTGGTATCAGGATGATGGTGGCCTTGTAGAATGAGCTTGGGAGTGTGCCTTCCTCTGCAATATTTTGGAATAGTTTGAGAATGATAGGTGTTAACTATCCTCTAAATGTTTGATAGAATTCAACTCTGAAGTCATCTGTTCCTGGACTTTTGTTTGTTGGAAGTCTTTTAACCACAGTTTCAACTTCAGTACTTGTGATTAGTCTGTTCATATTTTCTATTACTTCCTGGTTGAGTCTTGGAAGTTTGTACTTTTCTAAGAATTTGTCCATTTCTTCTAGGTTGTCCACTTTATTGGCATATAGTTGTCTCTAGACATCCCTCATGATCCTTTGTATTTCTGTGGTGTCAGTTGTAATGTGTCCTTTTTCATTCTAATTTTATTGATTTGAGTCCTCTCCCTTTTTTCTTGCTGAGTCTGGTTGTTTTAGCAATTTTGTTAATTTTCTCATGGAACCAGATTTTAGTTTCATTGATCTTTCCTATTGTTTTCTTTATCGATTTCATTTATTTCTCCTCTGATCTTTATGATTTCTTTCCTTTTAATAAATTTAGGTATTGTTTGTTCTTTTTCTACTTGCTTTATGTGTAAGTTTAAATTGTTTATTTGAGATTTTTCTTGTCTTCTAATGTAAGATTGTATTCCTATAATCTTTCCACGTAGAGTGCTTTTGCTGCATCCCATAGGCTTTGGATTGTAGTGTTTCATTGTCATTGGTCTCTAGGTATTTTTTGACTTCCTCTTTGATTTCTTCAGTGATCCATTGGTTGTTTAGTAACATATTGTTAGTTTCCACTTGTTTGTGACTTTTACAGATTTTCTTCACTGTAATTTATTACTAATCTCATAGTCCTGTGGTCAGAAAACATATTTGATATGATTTCAATTTGCTTAAATTTACTGAGGCTTGATTTATTGCCCAAGATGTGATCTATCCTGGAAAATGTTCCATGTGCATTTGAGAAGAAAGTGTATTCTACTACTTTTGGGTGGAATGTATTATAGATATCAAAGTCTATCTGGTCTATTGTGTCATTTAAGGCTTGTGTTTCCATATTAATTTTCTATCTGGATGATTTCCATTAGTGTAATTAGGGTGATAAAGTTCCCCACTATTATTATATTACTGTCAATTTATCTTTTTATGGCTGTTACCATTTTGCATTATATATTGTGGTGCTCCTATATTGCATGAATCAATATTTACAGTTGTCATATCTTCTTCTTGGATTGATCCCTTGATCATTATGTAGTGTCTTTCCTTGCCTCTTGTAATAGTATTTTATTCTATTCTATTTTATTTATTGATGGGTCAATAATTATTTTTATTTTTTCCAGACCAATTTTTATCTGAAGAGCTATAACAGAGGTAGTATCTGAATAAATAGGAGCTTTACTTTAGTAGCTGGCAAACTAACCAGAAAAGTCAAGGCAGATTTCATTCCTCAGGACTTGTGTTGGGCAATCCAGAAATTCAACTATGATTAGATAATGTACTATGTTTTTTACCAGCCTTCTTTCTGGCAAGACTAGGGAATGGGGTCTTAGAGAGGGTGAATGTCCAGCCTGAGGTCATATATCCCGTGAGGTGTGTGGCTGGGATTCAAACTCACACTAGCTTCATTTCAATATGCTGCTTTTGTTGAATCCAAAATCTGGTGATAATTTATATTCTCTAGATAAGTAATATGAAAGTATTTATCAGAAAACTTAATGAATAAATGTTTTAAATGTTGAAGGACCCTGTCTGCTGAGTTGTTTTTATTAGATAGCTATAAATATGGTTCTGACCCAAATAATTATGAAAATAGCATTTCTCTATTTTTTGCTACCCCTCTACAATTGAGAAGCTTCAGTCATTTAGTGATGCAGCACTTTTAATTTTTTAAATTAATTTTTATTGGAGTTGGTTTACAATGTTGTGTTACCTTCTACGCCACAGCAAAATGAATCAGCTATACATATACATATATCTCTGCCATTTTGGAGTTCCCTCGCATTTAGGGCACCACAGTGCATTAAATTGAGTTCCCTGTGCTATACTGTCTGTTCCCCTCAGTTGTCCATCTTATATATAGTATCAATAGTGTTTATGTGTCAATGCCAATCTCCCATTTCCTCCCACCCCACCCTTCTCCCCCCTGCATCCACACATTTGTTCTCTACATCCGTGTCTCTATTTCTGCTTTGCAAATAAGGTTATCTATACCATTTTTCTAGATTCCACATATATACGTTAATAAATGATATTACTCTTTCTACCTGTGACCCACATCACACTGCATGACACTCTCCAGGTCCATTCACGTCACTACATATGAACCAATTTTGTTCCTTTCTATGAGCGAGGAATACTCCACTGTATATATGTACCACATCCTTCCCATCCATTCCTCTGTTGATGGACACTTAGGTTGCTTCCATGTCCTAGCCACTCTAAATAGTGCTGCTATGAACATTGGGTTGCATGTGTCTTTTAGAATTATGGTTTCCTCAGGATATATGCTCAGTAGTAGGATTGCTGGGTCATATGGTAGTTCCTCCTTTAGTTTTATACGGAACCTCCATACTGTTCTCCATAGTGGCTGTATCAATCTACATTCCCACCAGCAGAGCAAGAGAGTTCCCTTCAATCCACACCCTCTCCAGCATTTATTGTTTATAGTTATTTTGATGCTGGCCATTCTGCCCAGTGTGAGGTGATACATCATTGTAGTTTTGATTTGCATTTCTCTAATGCTTAGTGGTGTTGAGCATCCATTCATGTGTTTGTTGGTCCTCTGTATCTCTTCTTTGGTGAATTGTCTCTTTAGGTCTTCCACACATTCTTTTATTTTATTTTATTTTTTAATATTCAGCTGCCAAAGCTTCTTGTAATATTTGAGATTAAGACTTTGTCAGTTGCAGATATTTTCTCCCATTCTGAGAGTTTTCCTTACGTCTTGTTTACAGTTTCCTTTGCTATGCAAAAGCTTCTAAGTTTCATTAGGTCCCATTTGTTTATTTTTGTTTTTATTTCCATTACTGTAAGAGGAGGTCAAAAAATATCTTGCTGTGATTTATGTCAGTGTTCTGCATATGTTTTCCTGTAAGAGTTATATAGTGTGGGGACAGACATTTAGGTCTTTAATACATTTTGACTTTATTTTTGTGTATGGTGTTAAGGAGTGTTCTAATGTCATTCTTTTACATGTAGTTGTCCAGCTTTCCAGCACCACTTATTAAAGAGGTTGTCTTTTCTCCATTGTATATTCTTGCCTCCTTTGTCAAAGATTAGTTGACCATAGGTGCATGCGTTTATCTCTGGGATTTCTATCCTGTTCCATTGATCTGTATTTCTGTTTTTGTGTCAGGACCATACTGTCTTGAATACTGTAGCTTGTAGTATAGTCTGAAGTCAGGGAGCCTGTTTCCTCCAGCTCCCTTTTTCTTTTTCAATATTGCTTTGGTTTTTCGGGGTCTTTTGTGTTTCCATACTAATTGTAAAATTTTTTCCTGTAATTCTGTGAAAAAAGGCTTTGGTAGCTTAATAGGGATTGCATTGTATCTGTAGATTGCTTTGGGTAGTATAGTCATTTTCACAAGGTTGATACTTCCAATCCAAGAACATGGTATATCTCTCCATCTGTTTGCATTGTCTTTAATTTTTTCATCAGTGTCTGTTTTCTGCATACAGATTTTTGTCTCATGAGGTAGGTTTATTCCTAGGTATTTTATTCTTTTTGTTACATTAGTAAATGGGACTGTTTCCTTAATTTATCAGATTTTTCATTGCTGGTGTATAGGAATGCATGAGATTTCTGTGCATTATTTTATGTCCTGATACTTTATCAAATTCACTGATTAGCTCTAGTGGTTTTCTGGAAGCATCTTTAGGATTGTCTATGTATAGTATCATGCCATCTGCAAACAGTAACAGTTTTGCTTCTTCTTTTCCAATTTGGATCCTTTTATTTCTTTTATTTCTCTGAGTGCTGTGGCTAAAACTTCCAAAACTATGTTGAATAATGGTGGTGAGATTGGGTACCCTTGTCTTGTTCCTGATCTTAGAGGAAATGGTTTCAGTTTTACACAATTGAGAATGATTTTTGCTGTGGTTTGTCATATATGGCCTTTATTAAGTTGAGGTAGGTTTCCCTTATGCCCACTTTCTGAAGAGTATTTTATTAATGGGTGTTGAATTTGTCAAAAGATTTTTCTGATCTATTGAGATGATCATATGTTTTTTATCCTTCAATTATTAAAAATGGTGTATAACATTGATTTGTATATATTGAGGAATCCTTGCATTCCTGGGATAAACCCCACTTCATCATGTTGTATGATCCTTTTAATGTGCTGTTGGATTCTGTGTGCTAGTATTTGGTTATCTTTGTATTTATGTTCATCAGTGATATTGACCTGTAGTTTTCTTTCTTTTTGACATCTTTGTCTTGTTTTGGTATCAGGGTGATGGTGGCCTTGTAGAATGAGTTTGGGAGTGTTCCTCTCTCTGCTATATTTTGGAAGATCTTGAACAGAATAGGCATTAGCTCTTCTCTAATTGTTTGACAGAATTCACCTGTGAAGCTATCTGGGCTTTTGTTTCTTGGAAGGTTTTTAATCACAGTCTCATTTTCAGTGCTTGGGATTGGCCTGTTCATGATTTCTATTACTTCTTGGTTCAGTCTTGGAAGGTTATACCTTTCTAAGAATTTGTCCATTTCTTCCAGGTTGTCAATTTTATTGATATATAGTTGCTTGTAATAGTCTCCTATGATCCTTTGCATTTCTGCAGTATCAGTTGTTACCTCTCCTTTTTCATTTCTCATTCTGTTGATTTGAGTCTTCTCTCTTCCTTTCTTGATCAGTCTGGCTAATTGTTTATCAATTCTGTTTATCTTCTCAAAGAACCAGCTTTTTGTTGTATTGATATTTCCTTTTGTTTCCTTCATTTCTTTTTAATTTTCTTCTGATCTGGTCTTTATGATTTATTTCTTCCTGCTCACTTTGGGATTTTTCTTGCTCTTCTTTCTCTAATTGCTTTAAGTGTAAAGTTAGGCTGCTTATTTGTGATTTTTCTTGTTTGTTGAGGTAGGATTTTTTGCTATAAACTTTCCTCTTAGAACTGCTTTTGGTGCGTCCCATAGGTTTTGGGTAATCATGTTTTCATTGCCATTTGTTTCTAAGTATCTTTTGATTTCCTCTTTGTGTTTCTCAGAGATCTCTTGGTTGTTTAGCAACATATTGTTAGTTTCCAAGTGTTTATGATTTTTACAGGGCTTTTTTTTTCCCTGTAATTGATTTCTAACCTCCTTGTCTTATGGTCGGAGAACATGCTTGATAAAATTTCAATTTTCTGAAATTTACCAAGGCTTCATTTGTGACTCAAGGTATGATCTATCCTGGAGAATGTTTCATGAGCACTTGAGAAGAAAGTGTATTCTGTTGTTTTAGGATAGAATGTCCTATAAATATCCATTACATCCTTCTGGTCTAATGTGTCATTTAAAGCTTGTGTTTCCTTATTTATTTTCATTTTGGATGATATGTCCATTGGTGAAAGTGGGGTGTTAAAGTCCCCTACTATTATTGTGTTACTTTGATTTCTACTTTTATGACTGTTAGCATTTGCCTTATGCATTGAGGTGCTCCTATGTTGGGTGCATAAATATTTACAATTTTTATATATTCTGGGATTGATCCCTTGACCTTTATTCATTCCTTGATATTTAGTGTCCTTCTTTTTCTCTTGTAACAGTCTTTATTTTAACATCTATTTTTTCTGATATGAGTATTACTATGGCAGCGTCCTTTTTTTAACATCTTTTTGGAGTATAATTGATTTACAATGGTGTGTTGGTTTCTGCTTTATAAAAAAGTGAATCAGTTTTACATATACATATGTTCCCATATCTCTTCCCTCTTACATCTCCCTCCCACACACCCTCCCTAACCCACCCCTCCAGGTGGTCACAAATCACCATGCTGATCTCCCTGTGCTATGTGGCTGCTTCCCACTAGCTATCAATTTCACATTTGATAGTGTATATATTTCCATGCCACTCTCTCACTTCCTCCCGTTTGCATGAGATAACTTTTTCCATCCCCTCACTTTCAGTCTGTATGTGTCCCTAGGTCTGATGTGGTTCTCCTGTAAACAGCATATATATGGGTCTTGTTTTTGTATCTATTCAGCCAGTCTGTGTCTTTTAGTTTGAGCATTTAATCCATTTACATTTAAGCTAATTATCAATATGTATGTTCCTATTACCATTTTATGAATTGTTTTGGGTTTGTTTTTTAGGTCTTTTACTTCTCTTGTGTTTCCTTCCTAGAGAATATCCTTTAGCATTTGTTGTAAAGATGGTTTTTTGGTGTTGTGTTCTCTTAACTTTTGCTTGTCTGCAAGGGTTTTAATTCCTCTGTCAAATCTGAATGAGATCCTTGCTGGGTAGAGTAATCTCTGTTGTAGGTTTTTTCTTTTCATAATTTTATTATTATTTTTTCCTTCCATCACTTTAAATATGTCCTGCCACTTCCTTCTGTCTTGCCGGGTTTCCACTGAGAAATCAGCTGTTAACCATATTGGTATTCCCTTTTATGTTATTTGTTGCTTTTCCATTGTTGCTTTTCATTTTTTTCTTTGTATTTAATTTTTGATAGTTTCATTAATATGTGTCTTGGCATGTTCTTCCTTGGATTTATCCTGTATGGGGCTCTCTGAGCTTCCTGGAGTTGATGACTATTTCCTTTCCCATGTTAGGGAAATTTTCTGCTATAATCTATTCAAATATTTCCTCAGACCCTTTTTCTTTTTCTCTTTCTTCTGGAACCCTTACAATTTCAATGTTGGTGCATTTAATGTTGTTTCAGAGGTCTCTGAGACTGTCCTCAATTCCTTTCATTCTTTTTTCTTTAATCTGCTCTGTGATTTCTACCATTCTGTCTCCCAGCTCACTTATCTGTCCTTCTGCCTCAGTTATTCTACTTTTGATTCCTTCTAGTGCAGTTTTCCTTCCAGTTATTGTATTGTTCATCTTTATTTGTTTATTCTTTTGGTCTTCTCAGTCTTTGTTAACTTTTTTTTTTTGTATCTTCTCTATCCAAGCCTTCATTCTTTTTCCAAATATGGAACATCTTTACTATCATTAGTCTGAATTATTTTTCAGGTAGATTGCTTATCCTTTCTTCATTTAGTTGTTCTTGTAGGTTTTTATCTTGCTCCTTCTTCTGCTACATATTTCTTTGTCATATCATTTTGTCTAACTTACTGTGCTATTGGTCTCCTTTTCTCAGGCTGCAGGATTCCAGCTCCCCTTGCTTCTGGTGTATGCTCCCTGGTGGGTGAGTTTGGTCCAGTGGCTTGTGCCACTATCCACTTGCCTGAGGGTTTGACTTGTGTTGTGGTGACCAAAACTTTCCCTGGATATTGAGCAGGGCCTCCCGTTTGTTCTTTATTTGTCACTTCTATGTCAGGGGTGGGGTCTGCTCCCTAGTTGTTGGAGTAGAAGCCCCCAGGTCTGTTTCTTCGTTGTGTTTCTGATCTGCAGTGTGAGGTAGGCATGATTGGAGCACTCCCACTGGGAGGGAAGGGACTGAGATTTCCTCCTCTCCAGCTGTTCCTGTGGGTGTGGTCTGTTGCATCACTTTTTACCTTCTGTGCAAGCTTCCAGATTACAGTGTGGTTGGCACTGCTCTCAACCCCACCTTAACTGTGGGTATGTCAGCAATTGGCCCTGTCGTCTTTCACACATTGTTTTCACCTGGCCACCTTTGTATATCTACTGATGTCAGGACCCAGGATTGCAGTAATCATGGATCTGGACCCACTTTGGGTATTATCAGGGCAGCTCAGACTCTAGACTGGCTCAACCTCCATGTGTATGTGCCAACAAAGTCTACAGCTGCTAATGTTAGGCCTGTCTTGGTTGTGGGAGCACTCGTTGCCTGTTTAGATGTTCTGTAGGTGCTTAGTTTACAAAGCCAGTTTTGGGGGTGTCAATTTCACTGTTTGTGAAGTTGCAAGGAGAGATTTCAGCATTCTTCCTTAGTTGCAGGGCCTGCTAAGGCTCAGCTGTGTTTTCAGCCCCACTTCCACATGTGGGTCACACACAGTGCTCTGCTCCTGAGGCTTCTCTGGGGCACAGAATTCTGCCCCAGTGAGGAGGAGGTTTGGAGGCATCATGAGAGCCCCAGTGGCAACAGTTGCACCAGGGAGCTGGCAGTTGTGGGTACAAGAGCATCGGCCCTGGTGGGGCCCTTCCTAGTGCACAGCCCTGGGTGCAAGAGAGCCAACCCCAGTGAGGCCCTTCTTAGTGCCTCACTATGGGTGCAAGAGGGCCAGCCCTGGTGGTGATGAGACCCATGGGGAGGCTGGCAGATGCAGGCATGATATAGCCAGCCCAGGTGGCAACAAGTTGTGCAAGGAAGCCAGAGGTCTCAGGCGTGAGAGAGCTGGCCCTTGTGGGGACCCTTCCCAGTTCCTGGCACATAGGGACATAGGCTGCAATGGTGGATCTTTCCCTTGCGCATCACTTAACAGTGGTGCTTTGCTTCTATGGCAGTCTGGGTTTCATCCACAAGCATTCTCAATTGCAGTCTTCCTCACTGCAATCCTCATAGCCAACAGCAGTCCTCTTCCCAGTTTGCTCTCCAAATCCCAGTTTCCAGCCCCCAGCCCCCATCCACACTGGTGGACAAACATCTCAGGCTGGGCCAGACAGGGCAGTGACATGGAATGTCTCTATAATTCTCACTCTGTCCTGCCTGCCACAGACCAGTCCACCCCTGAAGATCCACTTCTGTCCCAACTGATCTCCCCACCTGTAAGGGGGCTTCTCCGGATGGAAGAACCTCTCTTCTCCTTCAGTATCCCCCACCCCTCCGTGACGGTCTAGTCCTTCTTCCTCTCCTGTTCTTTTTTCCCCTCTTTCTTTCCATCCTACCCAGTTTCATGGGGATTTTTCTTGTCCTTTCATGTGTCTGAGGTCCTCTGCTAGTGTTCAGCTGGTGACCTGTGAGAACTGCTCAATTTGTAGATGTATTCTTGATGCATTTGTGGGGAGAGATGAACTCCATGTCCTCCTACCCTCTGTCATCTTGGTCTCCTCTCCATATCTCGGCTGTTGTGAATAATGCTGCAATGAACATGGGAGTGAAAATATGTTTTTAATATCCTATCCTATTCTCATTTTCTTTTATTATATAACCAGAAGTGGGATCACTGGACCATAT
Organism: Inia geoffrensis; assembly: GCA_036417435.1. Classification (NCBI taxonomy): domain Eukaryota; kingdom Metazoa; phylum Chordata; class Mammalia; order Artiodactyla; family Iniidae; genus Inia; species Inia geoffrensis. The sequence continues at coordinate 62,038,873 of CM070920.1, forward strand.
GGTAGTCTATCCTTAGTATATTGTAAAGCAATTATACTCCAATAAATATGTTTTATAAATAAATACCACTAAAAAAAAGTAATAAAAAGAAAGAGATCAACCAAACGAATAACCAAATCCACCAATGCTATCAAGCACTGAAAACTAAACTAAGTTAAACATAAAAATTAGAAACTGGTCAGCTGCATACAGCAAATCCCAATTCTGCAGTTGCTCCCAAAGTTCACCTCGTCATTTTAGGATGATTCATTGTCTATTCAGGTATTCCACAGATGCAGGGTACATCAAGTTGATTGTGGAGCTTTAATCTGCTGCTTTTGAGGCTGCTGGGAGAGATTTCCCTTTCTCTTCTTTCTCGCACAGCTCCTGGGGTTCAGCTTTGGATTTGGCCCCACCTCTGCTTGTAGGTCACCCTCTGCTGTCTGTTCTTTGCCCAGACAGGGAAGCCCCTGTTGTTCTCTTTCTGACTTACTTCACTCTGCATGACAGTCTCTAGATACGTCTACCGTTCTACAAATGACCCAATTTTGTTCCCTTTTATGGCTGAGGGGTTAAAGGAGCGCCTGATTAAGGGACTCTGGCTCACTCAAGCCAGGGCGAAGGACGGGTATGGAATGCGGGTTGAGCCTGCAGCGGCAGAGGCCAACGTGACATCACAACAGCCTGAAGCATGCCGTGTGTTATTCTGAGGAAATTGTCCCTGAATCATGGAACCCTGGCAGTGGCGGGCTGCACAGGATCCTGGGAGAGGAGCTGTGGATAGTGACCTGTGCTGGCACACAGGATTCTTGGTGGCTGAAGCAGTAGACTTAGCATTTCATACCTGTATCTGGTGTCCGCCGTAATAGCAATGGCTCTCACTCTTCTCTGAAGCTCGTTTAGGCAGTGGTCTGAATCTCCTCTCCTCACACACCACAAAACAATGATGACTTGACTCTTAGTCAGATCCAGACTTTTTCCCAGACTCCCTGGTGGTTAGTTGTGGCACACAAACCCCCTTCAGGCTGTGTTCACACCACCTACCACAGTCCTCTCCCTGGGATCTGATCTCCGAAGGGTAGCCTCAGGTCCCAGCCCCCACCTACCCTGGTGAGTGACCAGATAAGCCTCTCAGGCTGGTGAGCTGTGGTTGACACCAATCCTCTGTGCAGCAATCTCTCTGCTTTGTCCTCTGCACCACTGTTGCTATGCTCTCCTTTGTGGTTCTGAAGATTCCACTCCACCCCCTGTCCCCACCAGTGAAGGTGCTTCCTAGTGTGTAGAAACATTTCCTCCTTCACAGATCCCTCCCTGAGGTGCAGGTCCCATCGCTATTTTGTCTCTGTTTTTTATATTTTCTTTTGCCCTGCCCAGCTACAGAGGGAGTTTCTTGCCTTTTGTAAAGTCTGAGGTCTTCTGCCAGCATTCAGTACGTGTTCTGTAGGAGTTGTCTCACATGTAGTTGTATTTTTGATGTATTTGTGGGGAGGAAGGTGATCTCCACTCCTTACTACTCCACCATCTTGAAGGTCCTCTCTATAAAATTTTTTTTGAATTTTTAAATTTTATTTTAGTTATTTTTTATACAGCAGTTTCTTATTAGTTATCTATTTCATACATATTAGTGTATATATGTCAATCCCAATCTCCCAATTCACCCCACCAAACCCCAGGCCACTTTCTCCCCTTGGTGTCCATACATTTGTTCTCTATATCTGTGTCTCTATTTCTGCCCTGAAAGCCGGTTCATCTGTACCATTTTTCTAGGTTCCACATATATGTGTTAATATACGATATTTTTTACTCTCTTTCTTTCCTTTTTTTTTTTTTTTTTTTTTTTGGCGATACACAGGCCTCTCACTGCTGTGGTCTCTCCTGTTTTGGAGCACAGGCTCCAGACGCACAGGCTCAGTGGCCATGGCTCATGGGCCCTGCCACTCCACGGCATGTGGGATCCTCCCGGACTGGGGCACGAACCTGTGTCCCCTGCATCGGCAGGCAGACTCCTAACCACTGCACCACCAGGGAAACACCTTTTGTTCTCTTTCTGACTTACTTCACTCTGCATGACAGTCTCTAGATACGTCTACCATTCTACAAATGACCCAATTTTGTTCCCTTTTATGGCTGAGTCCATTGTGTCTAGGTACCACATCTTCTTTATCCATTCGTCTGTTGATGGGCATTTATGTTGCATCAATGACCTGGCTATTGTAAATAGTGATACAATGAACATTGGGGTGCATATGTCTTTTCGAATTATGGTTTTCTCTGGGTATATGCCCAGTAGTAGGACTGCTGAGTCATATGGTATTTCTATTTTTAGTTTTTTAAGGAACCCCCATACTGTTCTCCATAGTGGATGTATCAATTTATATTCCCACTAACAGTGCAAGAGGGTTCCCTTTGCACCACACCGCCTCCAGCATTTGTTGTTTGTAGATTTTCTGATGATGCCCATTCTAACTGGTGTGAGGTGATACCTCTTTGTAGCTTTGATTTGCATTTTTCTAATAATTAATGATGTTGAGCAGCTTTTCATTTGCTTCTTGACCATCTGTATATCTTCTTTGGAGATATGTGTTTTAGGTCTTTTGCCCATTTACTGATTGGGTTGTTAGTTTATTTAATCTGGAGCTGCTTGTGCTGTTTATATATTTTGGAGATTAATCCATTGTCAGTTGATACATTTGCAAATATTTCTCCCATTCTGAAGGTTGTCTTTTCACCTACTTTGTAGTTTCCTTTGCTTTGCAAAAGCTTTTAAGATCCATTAGGTCTCATTTGTTTATTTTTGTTTTTATTGCCATTACTCTAAGAGGTGGATCAAAAATATCATGCTGTGATTTATGTCAAAGAGTGTTCTTCCTATATTTGCCTCTAAGAGTTTTATAGTGTCTGGTGTTACATTTCAGTCTCTAATCCATTTTGAGTTTATTTTTGCGTATGGTGTTAGGGAGTGTTCTAATGTCATTCTGTTACATGTAGCTGTCCAGTTTTCCAAGGACCACTAATTGAAGAGACTGTCCTTTCTCCATTGTATATCCTTGCATCCTTTGTCATAGATTAGTTGACCATAGGTGCATGGGTTTATCTCTGGGCCGTCTATCCAGTTCCATTGATCTATATTTCTGTTTTTGTGCCAGTAACCATATTGTCTTGATTACTGTAGCTTTGTCACATAGTTTGATGTCAGGGCGTCTGATTCCACCAGCTCCATTTTTTTTTTCCTCAAGACTGTTTTGGGTATCTGGGATCTTTTGTGTCTCCATAAATATTTTAAGATTTTTGTTCTAGTTACATAAAAAATGCCAAATAATTTGATAGGGGTTGCATTGAATCTGTAGATTGCTTTGGGTAGTACAGTCATTTTCACAATATTAATTCTTCCAATACAAGAACTTGGTATATCTTTCTATCTGTTTGTGGTACCTTTGATTTCTTTCATCAGTGTCTAATAGTTTTCTGAATACAGATATTTTACCTTCTTAGGTAGGTTTATTCCTAGTTACTTTATTCTTTTTGCTGCAATGATAAATGGGAATGTTTCCTTAATTTCTCTTTTTGATCTTTTGTTGTTGTTATATAGGAATGCAAGTGATTTGTGTGCATTAATTTTGTATCCTGCAACTTTACCCAATTCGTTGATTAGCTCTAGTAGTTTTCTGGTGGCATCTTCAGGATTCTCTATGTATAGTATCAGGTCATCTGCAAACAGTGACAGCTTTACTTCTTCTTTTCTAATTTGGATTCCTTTTGTTTCTTTTTTTCTCTGATTGCCATGGCTAGGACTTCCAAAACTATGCTGAATAATAGTGGCTAGAGTGGACATCCTTGTTTTTTTCCTGCTCTTTGAGGAAATGATTTCAGTTTTTCACCATTCATTGTGATGTTTGCTATGGTTTTGTCATATATGGCCTTTATTATGTTTAGGTAGGATCCTTCTTCCTTCTGTGTCCACTTTTTGGAAAGGTTTTATCATAAATGGGTGTTGAAATTCTTCAAAAGCTTTTTTGCATCTATTGCGATGATCATATGGTTTTTATTCTTCATTTTTTTAATACGGTGTATCCTGTTGATTGATTTGAGAATATTGAGGAATCCTTGCATCCCTGGGATAAATCCCACTTGATCATGGTGTATGACCCTTTTAATGTGTTGTTGGTTTCTGTTAGCTAGTATTTTGCTGAGGATTTTTGCATCTATAGTTATCAGTGATATTGATCTCTACTTTTCTTTTTTTTATAGTATCTTTGTCTGGTTTTGATATCAGGGTGATGGTGGCCTCATAGAATGAGTTTCCGAGTGTTCCTTCCTCTGTAATTTTTTGAAAGAGTTTGAGAAGGATGGGTGTTAGCTCTCTCCATATGTTTGATAGAATCCATCTACAAAGCCATTTGACCCTGGGCTTTTGTTTGCTGGAAGATTTTTAATCACGGTTTCAATTTCATTACTTCTGATGGATCTGTTCGTATTTTCTATTTCTCCCTGGTTCAGTCTTGGAAGGTTATACCTTTCTAAGTATTTGTCCATTTCTTCCAGGTTGTCCATTTTTTTTTCTGGCATAGTGCTGCTTGTAGTAATCTCTTAGCATGTTTTGTATTTCTGTGGTGTTTGTTGTAACTTATCCTTTTTAGTTTCTAATTTTATTGATTTAAGTCCTCTCTCTCTTTTTCATGATGAGTCTGGCTAATGGTTTATCAATTTTGTTTATCTCCTCATAGAACCAACTTTTAGTTTTATTGATCTTTGCTATTATTTTCTTTGTTTCTATTTCATTTATTTCTGCTCTGATCTTTATGATTTCTTTCCTTCTGCTAACTTTGAGTTTTGTTTCTTGTTTCTCTAGTTTCTTTAGGTGTAAGGTTAGATTGTTTATTTGAGATTTTTCTTGTTTCTTGAGGTTGGTTTGTATTGCTTTAAACTTCCTTCTTAGAACTGCTTTTGCTGCATCCCATAGGTTTTGCATCGCCATGTTTGTCTTGTAATTGGTCTCTAGGTAGTTTTTGATTTACTGTTTGATTTATTCAGCAATCTCTTGGTTATTTAGTAATGTATTGTTTAGCCTCCATGTTTTTTTTTTTTTTTTTTTTTTTTTACAGTTTTATCCCTGTAATTGATTTCTAACCTCATGGCATTGTGGTCAGAAAAGATGCTTGATATGATTTCAATTTTCTCAAATTTACCAAAGCTTGATTTGTGACCCAAGATGTGATCTATCCTGGAAAATGTTCTGTGTGCACTTGAGAAGAAAGTTTAATCTGCTATTTTTGGATGAAATGTCTTATAAATATCAATTAAGTCTATCTGGTCTCTTGTGTCATTTATAGCTTGTGTTTCCTCATTAATTTTCTGCCTGGATGATCTACCCATTGGTGTAAGTGAGGTGTTTAAGTCCCCCACTATTATAGTGTTACTGATGATATCCTCTTTTATAGCAGTTAACAGTTGCCTTATGTATTGAAGTGCTTCAATATTGGGTGCATATATGTTTAAAATTGTTATATCTTCTTCTTGGATTGATCCTTTGATCATTATGTAGTGTCCTTCTTAGTCTCTTGTAACATTCTTTATTTTAAGATCTATTATATCTGATGTGAGTATTGCTACTCCAGCTTTCTTTTGATTTCCATTTGCATGGAATATCTTTTTCCATCCTCTCACTTTCAGTCTGTTTGTGCCCCTTGGTATGAAGTGGGTTTCTTGTAGAAAGCATATATATGGGTCTTATTTTTATATCTGTTCAGTGAGCCTGTGTCTTTTGCTTGGAGCATTTAATCAATTCATGTTTATGGTAATTATTGATATGTATGTTATGGGTTTGGTTTTGTAGGTCCTTTTCTTCTCTTGTGTTTCCCACTTAGAGAAGTTCCTTTAGAATTTGTTGTAGAGCTGATTTGGTGGTGCTGAATTCTCTTAGCTTTTGCTTGTCTGTAAAGCTTTGATTTCTCCATCAAACCTGAATGAGATCCTTGCTGGGTAGAGTAATCTTGGTGGTAGATTCTTCCCTTTCATCACTTTAAATATATCATGCCACTCCCTTATGGCTTGTAGGGTTTCTGCTGAGAAATTTGCTGTTAATCTTATGGGAGTTCACTTCTATATTATTTGTAGTTTTTCCCTTGTTGCTTTCAATAATTTTTCTTTGTTTTTAATTTTTGTCAAGTTGATTACTATGTGTCTCGACATGTTTTTCCTTGGGTTTATCCTGCCTGAGACTCTCTGCACTTCCTGGACTTGGGTGGCTATTTACTTTCCCATGTTAGGGAAGTTTTCGACTATAATTCCTTCAAATATTTTATTGGGTCATTTCTCTCTCTTTTCTCTTTCTGGGACCCGTATAATGTGAATGTTGTTGTGTTTAATATTGTCCCAGAGGTCTCTTAGGCTGGCTTCATTTCTTTTTTCTTTATTGTGTTCCACAGCAGTTAATTCCATCACACTGTCTTCCAGGTCACTTATCTGTTCTTCTGCTTCATTTATTCTGCTATTGATTCCTTCCAACATATTTTTCATTTCATTTCATTTTGATCTCTGTGTGTTCTTTAATTCTTCTAGGTGTTTGGTCTTTACTTCTTTTAGGTCTTTTTTAAACATCTCTTGCATCTTCTTGATCTTTGCCTCCATTCTTTTCTGGGGTCCTGGATCATCTTCACTATCATTATTCTGATTTTTTTTTTTTCCTGTAAGTTTGCTTATCTCCACTTCATTTAGTTGTTTTTCTGGGGTTTTATCTTGTTCCTTCATCTGGTACAAAGTTTTCTGTCTTTTTTTTTTTTTTTTTTTTTTTTGTAGTACGCAGGCCTGTCACTGTTGTGGCCACTCCCGCTGCAGAGCACAGGCTCCGGCCTTGCAGGCTCAGTGGCCATGGCCCACGGACCCAGCCACTCTGCAGCATGTGGGATTCCCCTGGACTGGGGCACAAACCCGTGTCCCCTGCATCAGCAGGTGGACCCTCAACCACTGCACCACCAGGGAAGCCCAGTCTTCTGCCTTTTTATTTTATGTCTTTCTGTGAATGTGGTTCTCCTTCCACAGTCTGTGGAATTGTAGTTCTTCTTGCTTCTGGGTCTCTCTCTGGTGGATTAGGCTATCTAAGAGGCTTGTTTAAGCTTCCTGATGGGAGGGACTGGTGACGGTTAGAGCTGGGTGTTGCTATGGTGGGCAGTGCTCAGTAAAACTTTAACCCTCTTGTCTGCTGATGGGTTGGGCTGGGTTCCCTCCCTGTTGGTTGTTTGGTCTGAAGGGACCTATCACTGGAGCCTACCTGGCTCTTTTGTGGAGTTAATGGTGGGCTCTGGGAGGGCTCACATCAAGGAGTACTTCCCAGAACATCTTCTGCCAGTGTCCTTGTCCCCATGGTGAGCCCCAGCCACTGCCCACCTCTGCAGGAGACCCTCCAACACTAGCAGATAGTTCTGGTTCAGTATCCTATGGGGTGACTGATCCTTCTCCTGGGTCCTGATGTGCACACTATTTTGTGTGGGCCTTCCAAGAGTGGAGTCTCTGTTTACCTCAGTCCTGTCAAAGTCCTGCAATCAAATCCTGCTAGCCTTCAAAGTGTGATTCTCTAGGAATCCTCCTCCCATTGCTAGACCTCCAGGTTGGGAAGCCTGACATGTGGCTCAGACCCTTCACACCAGTGTGTGCACTTCTGTGGTATAAGTTTCTCCAGTTTGTGAGTCACACTGCCAGCAGTTATGGGATTTGATTTTATTATAATTGCACCCCTCCTACTGTCTCACTGGGGTTTCTCCTTTGTCTTTGGATGTGAGGTATTCTTTTTGTTGAGTTCCAGTATCTTCCTGTCTATGATTGTTCAGCAGTTAGTTGTGATTCCGGTGCTCTCGCAAGATGGAGTGAACACATGTCCTTCTACTCTGCCATTTTGAACCAATCCCCAAGTTATTTAGTTTCTATTCCTTCCTATAAGATATTCTTGCACATGTCTTGCATAATGTCTAAGAGTGGATTTGTAGGGCTATAATTTGTGTGAATAGCTCACCTAACAAGAAAATACCAAAGTGAGGAGATTAAGAAAGATGGTGGAAGAGTAAGACGCGGAGATCACCTTCCTCCCCACAGATACACCAGAAATACATCTACACGTGGAACAACTCTTACAGAACACCTACTGAAGGCTGGCAAAAGACCTCAGACCTCCTAAAAGGCAAGAAACTCCCCACGTACCTGGGTAGGGCAAAAGAAAAAAAGAAAAAACAGAGACAAAAGAATAGGGACGGGACCTGCACCAGTGGGAGGGAGCTGTGAAGGAGCAAAAGTCTCCACACACTAGGAAGCCCCTTCACGGGCAGAGACTGCGGGAGGCGGAGGAGGGAGCTTCGGAGCCGCAGAGGAGAGCACAGCAACAGGGGTGCGGAGGGGAAAGCGGAGAGACTCCCGCATAGAGGATCGGTGCCGACCGGCACTCACCAGCCCGAGAGGCTTGTCGGCTCACCCGCCGGGGCGGGCGGGGCTGCGAGCTAAAGCTCGGGTTTCGGTTTCAGACGGAGCGCAGGGAAAGGACTGGGGTTGGCGGCTTGAACATAGCCTGAAGGGGGTAGTGCACCACGGCTAGCCGGGAGGGAGTCCGGGGGAAAGTCTGCACCTGCCAAAGAGGCAAGAGACTTTTAACACACGGCGGGCCTCAGGCTGGTGCAGCGTCACGCCGGCCTCTGCGCCCGCAGGCCCGCCCCGCACGCCGTGCCCCTCTCTCCCCTCGGCCTGTGTGCGCCAAAGCCCCCGAATCAGAGGCTCCTTTAACCCTGTCCTGTCTGAGTGAAAAACAGACGCCCTCCAGCGACCTACACGCAGAGGCGGGGCCAAATCCAAAGCTGAGCCCCTGGGAGCTGTGACAACAAAGAAGTGAAAGGGAAATCTCTCCCAGCAGCCTCAGAAGCCGCGGATTAAAGCTCCACAATCAGCTTGATGTACCCTGCTTCTGTGGAATACATGAATAGACAGTGACTCATCCCAAATTGAGGTGGTGGACTTCATATGCAAGATTTATGATTTTTTCCCCTTTTTCCTCTTTTTGTGAAAGTGTATGTGTACGCTACTCTTTGAGATCTTGTCTGTATAGCTTTGTTTCCACCATTTGTCCTAGGGTTCTATCCGTCCATTGTTTTTTTTTCCTTTTTTTCTTAATAATTAATTTTAATAATTCTATTATACTTTACCTTCCCTCTTTCTTTCTTTCCTTCCCCCCTTTATACAACGAATCATCCCAAGTAGAGGAGGTGGTCTTTGAAAGAAAGATTTATGATTTTTTCCCCTTTACCTCTTTTCGTGAGGGTGTATGTGTAAGCTTCAGTGTAGGATTTTGTCTGTATAGCGTGGCTTTCAACATTTGTCCTAAGGTTATATCCATCCTTTTTCTTTTTTTTTTTTTTTCCCCTAAATAATTATGTTTTAATTCAATAACTTTATTATACTTTACTTCATTCTATTTTACTGTATCTACTTTCTGTCCTTTTTCCTTCCTTCCTTCCTCCCTCCTCCTTTCCTTCCTTCTGGCCTTCTTTCCTTCTTCTTTCTTTCTTCCTTCCTTACCTCCCTCCTTCCTCCCTTCCTTCCTTCCTTCCCTCCTTTCTTTCTTTCTTTCTATCTTCCTATTTCTACTAATTCTCTCTACTTTCTCTCCCTTTTAATCTGAGCTGTGTGGATGAAAGGTTCTTGCTGCTCCTGCCAGGAATCAGGACTCTGCCTCTGAGGGGGGAGAGCCAACATCAGGACACTGGTCCACAAGAGATTTCCCAGCACCACATAATATCAAACGGCGAAAATCTCCCAGGGATCTCCACCTTAACACCAGCACCCAGCTTCACTCAACGGCCAGCAAGCTACAGTGCTGGACAACCTATGCCAAACAACTAGCAAACAGAAACACAACCCCACCCATTAACAGAGAGGCTGCCTAAAATCATAATAAGTCCAGAGACACGCCAAAACACACCACCAGACGTGGACCTGCCCACCAGAGAAACAAGATCCAGCCTCATCCACCAGAACACAAGCACTAGTCCCCTCCACCAGGAAGCATACACAACCCACTAGACCAACCTTAGCCACTGGAGACAGACATCAAAAACAACGGGAACTCCGAACCTGCAGCCTGCTAAAAAAAAAAAAAGGGAGACCCCAAACACAGTAAGATAAGCAAAATGAGAAGACAGAAAAACACACAGCAGATGAAGGAGCAAGATAAAAATGCACCAGACCTAACAAATGAAGAAGTAATAGGCAGTCTACCTGAAAAAGAATTCAGAATAATGATAGTAAAGATGATCCAGAATCTCGGAAATAGAATGGAGGCAGGGATGGAGAAGATGCAAGAAATGTTTAACAAAGATCTAGAAGAACTAAAGAACAAACAAACAGAGATGAACAACACAATAACTGAAATGAAAAATACACTAGGTGGGATCAATAGCAGAATAACTGAGGCAGAAGAACGGATAAGTGACCTGGAAGATAAAATAGTGGAAATAACTAATGCAGAGCAGAATAAAGAAAAAAGAATGAAAAGAACTGAGGACAGTCTCAGAGACCTCTGGGACAACATTAAACGCACCAACATTCGAATTATAGGGGTTCCAGAGGATGAAGAGAAAAAGAAAGGGACTGAGAAAATATTTGAAGAGATTATAGTTGAAAACTTCCCTAATATGGGAAAGGAAATAGTTAACCAAGTCCAGGAAGCAGAGAGAGTCCCATACAGGATAAACCCAAGGAGAAATACACCAAGACACATATTAATCAAACTCTCAAAAATTAAATACAAAGAAAGCATATTAAAAGCAGCAAGGGAAAAAAAACAAATAACACACAAGGGAATCCCCATAAGGCTAACAGCTGATCTCTCAGCAGAAACTCTGCAAGCCAGAAGGGAGTGGCAGGACATACTGAAAGTGATGAAGGAGAAAAGCCTGCAACCACGATTACTCTACCCAGCAAAGATCTCATTCAGATTTGATGGAGAAATTAAAACCTTTACAGACAAGCAAAAGCTGAGAGAGTTCAGCACCACCAAACCAGCTTTACAACAACTGCTGAAGGAACTTCTCTAGACAAGAAACACAAGAGGAGGAAAGGACCTATAACAACGAACCCAAAACAATTTAGAAAATGGGAATAGGAACATGCATATCGATAATTACCTTAAATGTAAATGGACTAAATGCTCCCACCAAAAGACACAGATTGGCTGAATGGATACAAAAACAAGACCCATATATATGCTGTCTACAAGAGACCCACTTCAGACCTAGAGACACATACAGACTGAAAGTAAGGGGATGGAAAAAGATATTCCATGAAAATGGAAGTCAAAAGAAAGCTGGAGTAGCAATTCTCATATCAGACAAAATAGACTTTAAAATAAAGACCATTACAAGAGACAAAGAAGGACACTACATAATGATTAAGGGATCGATCCAAGAAGAAGATATAACAATTGTAAATATTTATGCACCTAACACAGGAGCACCTCAATACATAAGCCAAAAACTAACAGCCATAAAAGGGGAAATCGACAGTAATACACTCATAGTAGGGGACTTCAACACCCCACTTTCACCAATGGACAGATCATCCAAAATGAAAATAAATAAGGAAACACAAGCTTTAAATGATACACTAAACAAGATGGACTTAATTGATATCTATAGGACACTCCATCCAAAAACAACAGAATAGACATTTTTCTCAAGTGCTCATGGAACATTCTCCAGGATAGATCATATCTTGGGTCACAAATCAAGCCTTGGTAAATTTAAGAAAATTGAAATTGTATCAAGTATCTTTTCCGACCACAACGCCATGAGACTAGATATCAATTACAGGAAAAGATCTGTAAAACATACAAACACATGGAGGCTAAACAATACATTACTCAATAATGAAGTGATCACTTAAGAAATCAAAGAGGAAATTAAAAAATACCTAGAAACAAATGAAAATGGAGACACAACGACCCAAAACCTATGGGATGCTGCAAAAGCAGTTCTAAGAGGGAAGATTATAGCAATACAAGCCCACCTTAAGAAGCAGGAAACATCTCGAATAAACAACCTAACCTTACACCTAAAGCAATTAGAGAAAGAAGAACAAAAATCCCCCAAACTTAGTAGAAGGAAAGAAATTATAAAAATCAGATCAGAAATAAATGAAAAAGAAATGAAGGAAACAATAGCAAAGATCAATAAAACTAAAAGTTGGTTCTTTGAGAAGATAAACAAAATAGATAAACCATTAGCCAGACTCATCAAGAAAAAAAGGGAGAAGACTCAAATCAATAGAATTAGAAATGAAAAAGGAGAAGTAACAACTGACACTGCAGAAATAAAAATGATCATGAGAGATTACTACAAGCAACTCTATGCCAATAAAATGGACAATCTGGAAGAAATGGACACATTCTTAGAAATGCACAAACTACCAAGACTGAATCAGGAAGAAATAGAAAATATGAACAGACCAATCACAAACACTGAAATTGAAACTGTGATTAAAAATCTTCCAGCAAACAAAAGCCCAGGACCAGATGGCTTCACAGCTGAATTCTATCAAGCATTTAGAGAAGAGCTAACACCTATCCTTCTCAAACTCTTCCAAAACATAGCAGAGGGAGGAACACTCCCCAATTCCTTCTACGAGGCCACCATCACCTTGATACCAAAACCAGACAAGGATGTCACAAAGAAAGAAAACTACAGGCCAATATCACTGATGAACATAGATGCAAAAATCCTCAACAAAATACTAGCAAACAGAATCCAACAGCACATCAAAAGGATCATACACCATGATCAAGTGGGGTTTATTCCAGGAATGCAAGGATTCTTCAATATACGCAAATCTATCAATGTGATAACCCATATTAACAAATTGAAGGAGAAAAACCATATGATCATCTCAATAGATGCAGAGAAAGCTTTTGACAAAATTCAACACCCATTTATGATAAAAACCCTACAGAAAGTAGGCATAGAGGGACCTTTCCTCAACATAATAAAGGCCATCTATGACAAACCCACAGCCAACATCATCCTCAATGGTGAAAAACTGAAAGCATTTCCACTAAGATCAGGAACAAGACAAGGTTGCCCACTCTCACCACTCTTATTCAACATAGTTTTGGAAGTTTTAGCCACAGCAATCAGAGAAGAAAAGGAAATAAAAGGAATCCAAATCGGAAAAGAAGAAGTGAAGCTGTCACTGTTTGCAGATGACATGATACTATACATAGAGAATCCTAAAGATGCTACCAGAAAATTACTAGAGATAATCAATGAATTTGGTAAAGTAGCAGGATACAAAATTAATGCACAAAAATCTCTGGCATTCCTATATACTACTGATGAAAAATCTGAAAGTGAAATCAAGAAAACACTGCCATTTACCATTGCAACAAAAAGAATAAAATACCTAGGAATAAACCTACCTAGGGAGACAAAAGACATGTATGCAGAAAATTATAAGACACTGATGAAAGAAATTGAAGACGATACAAATAGATGGAGGGATATACCATGTTCTTGGATTGGAAGAATCAACATTGTGAAAATGACTCTACTACCCAAAGCAATCTATAGATTCAATGCAATCCCTATCAAACTGCCACTGGCATTTTTCACAGAACTAGAACAAAAAATTTCACAATTTGTATGGAAACACAAAAGACCCCGAATAGCTAAAGCAATATTGAGAGCGAAAAACGGAGCTGGAGGAATCAGGCTCCCTGACTTCAGACTATACTACAAAGCTACAGTAATCAAGACAGTATGGTACTGGCACAAAAACAGAACGATAGATCAATGGAACAGAATAGAAAGCCCAGAGATATACCCACGCACATATGGACACCTTATCTTTGATAATGGTGGCAGGAATATACAGTGGAGAAAGGACAGCCTCTTCAATAAGTGCTGCTGGGAAAACTGGACAGCTACATGTAAAAGTATGAGCTTAGATCACTCCCTAACACCATACACAAAAATAAGCTCAAAATGGATTAAAGACCTAAATGTAAGGCCAGAAACTATCAAACTTTTAGAGGAAAACATAGGCAGAACACTCTATGACATAAATCACAGCAAGATCCTTTTTGACCCACCTCCTAGAGCAATGGAAATAAAAACAAAAATAAACAAATGGGACCTAATGAAACTTCAAAGCTTTTGCACAGCAAAGGAAACCATAAACAAGACCAAAAGACAACCCTCAGAATGGGAGAAAATATTTGCAAATGAAGCAACTGACAAAGGATTAATCTCCAAAATTTACAAGCAGCTTATGCAGCTCAATAACAGAAAAACAAACAACCCAATCCAAAAATGGGCAGAAGACCTAAATAGACATTTCTCCAAAGAAGATATGCAGACTGCCAACAAACACATGAAAGAATGCTCAACATCATTAATCATTAGAGAAATGCAAATCAAAACTACAATGAGATATCATCTCACACCAGTTAGAATGGCCATCATCAAAAAATCGAGAAACAATAAATGCTGGAGAGGGTGTGGACAAAAGGGAACCCTCTTGCACTGCTGGTGGGAATGTGAATTGGTTCAGCCACTCTGGATAACAGTATGGAGGTTCCTTAAAAAACTAAAAATAGAACTACCATATGACCCAGCAATCCCACTACTGGGCATATACCCTGAGAAAACCAAAATTGAAAAAGAGGCGTGTACCAAAATGTTCATCGCAGCTCTATTTACAATAGCCCAGAGATGGAAACAACCTAAGAGCCCATCGTCAGATGAATGGATAAAGAAGATGTGGCACATATACACAATGGAATATTACTCAGCGTTAAAAAGAAACGAAATTGAGCTATTTGTAATGAGGTGGATAGACCTCGAGTCTGTCATACAGAGTGAAGTAAGTCAGAAAGACAAAGACAAATACCGTATGCTAACACATATATATGGAATTTAAGAAAAAAAAATGTTATGAAGAACGTAGGGGTAAGACAGGAATAAACACACAGACCTACTGGAGAACGGACTTGAGGATATGGGGAGGAGGAGGGGTGAGCTATGGGAGGGCGAGGGAGGGGCATGGACATATATATACTAACAAACGTAAGGTAAATAGCTAATGGGAAGCAGCCGCTTGGCACAGGGATAGCAGCTCGGTGCTTTGTGACTGCCTGGAGGGGTGGGATAGGGAGAGAAGGAAGGAGGGAGACACAAGAGGGAAGAAATATGTGAACGTCTGTATATATATAACTGATTCACTTTGTTATAAAGTAGAAACTGACACACTATTGTAGAGCAATTTTAACCCAATAAAGATGTTAAAAAAAAAAAAAAAGAAAATACCAAAGTGATTTTCCAATTGGTCGTACCAGTTTATATTCCCATTACTTACATATTCCAGTTGACCTTTACCCTCTGAAATTCTTGTTACTGTCAGATGTCTTACTTTTTGCCAGTCTAGTGGACATAAAATGATATCTCATTAGGATCTTAATTTTCACTCCCCTATGTATTAGTGAAATTGAGGGACTTTCCCCATTTTTATTTGCATGCCTGTTTTCTCCTCTAAGAAAATTCTGCTCCAGTCTTTTTGCTCCTTGCTTCTCTTTTTCCTATGGTTTTATAGGAGTTCTTTATGTATTCTGGGTACTAAATCTTTGCTGGTTGTGCATACTTCAAATGTCTTTTTGCCATTTGTGGTTTGTCTTTCCCCTGTCATGCTTCCTGCCTGTATCTTCTCCCTTTCTTCCTCTTTATACCATTGTAATTTCTGGTATTTACAAGTGTCCCAGCAAGCCTTGAGTAGTGATTCATGAATGTTTTTTTGAGGACAACGTATTCAACATTGCAGTCATGGAGGAGGGGCTGAATCCAAAATGATCATATGACTGTACTATGGTGACCCTGATGTAGAGTCTGGCTGGGACTTCCTAAATGTAGAGTCTGTGTTTCTTCGTTTCGATGTGTAGCTGCACATAGTAGGACTGGTAGGTTGGGACCTGGGTCCCTCTGGCTGGCAGGAGAGAGATCAGACCCCATAGACTGCCTTTCCATTTCCTTCCTGTGGGGTGCTCCAGCTGGTGTGGAGACATTTCTG
The DNA here is from genome assembly GCA_036417435.1 of Inia geoffrensis. NCBI lineage: Eukaryota > Metazoa > Chordata > Mammalia > Artiodactyla > Iniidae > Inia > Inia geoffrensis. The sequence continues at coordinate 62,054,938 of CM070920.1, forward strand.
GAAAATTTCTCCTAAAGGCTTAAGAGGTGTTTGCTGCTTCTTCTTCTTATCCCCTGACTTAACTTTCCTGGGGTTATTTCAATAATGAAGCAGCTGCAATTTTGCTGGACCCCCTCCTCTTACTCTCCACCAACTCTTTACCTGGTAACAAATGGAGAACTCCTAGAGCAGCATCCCATCACCCTTGAGCCTGGAACAGAAGGCAATGTCCTTGCTAGGAAGGCTTCATCCCTTCTGTGGGGGATGAGTTATGGCTTCTGATTATGCATTCTCCGGCTCATCCTAACCTCCTAGGCCTTTGATGCTGGTCTTCATTCTGAGGTCTTGAGCTTGAAAAGGAGGTGGTCTCCCTTCCCTAACTTGTGACTCATGAGCACTAGGTCCAGCATCCCAACCACACTGCCTCATTTTTGCCCTGGACCTTGTCCAGCCTTGTCTGACGTCCAGGCTCTACCCCTTACCCCCATACACACAGAGTCAAGAGAGCCCAGGTTCCAAAACAGTCTTGCACAAAGAGAGGCTGTTGTTGAAAAGAGAGCCCTCAGAATGAGAGAAAATATTTGCAAATGAAACAACTGATAAAGGATTAATCTCCAAAATTTACAAGCAGTTCATGCAACTCAATATCAAAAAACACAAACAACCCAATCCAAAAATAGGCAGAAGACCTGAATAGACATTTCTCCAGAGAAGATTTACAGATTGGCAACAAACACATGAAAGGATGCTCAACATCACTAATCATTAGAGAAATGCATATCAAAACTACAATGAGGTATCACCTCATACCTGTCAGAATGGCCATCATCAAAAAATCTACAAACAATAAATGCTGGAGAGGGTGTGGAGAAAAGGGAACCCTCTTGCACTGTTGGTGGGAATGTAAATTGATACAGTCACTATAGAGAACTGTATGGAGGTTCCTTAAAAGACTAAAAATAGAACTGTCATGTGACCCATCAATGCCACTACTGGAGATATATCCTGAGGAAACCATAATTCAAAAAGAGTCATGTACCAAAATGTTCATTGCAACTCTATTTACAATAGCCAGGACATGGAAGTAATCTAAGTGTCCATCAACAGGTGAATGGATAAAGAAGATGTGGCACATATATACAATGGAATATTACTCAGCCATAAAGAGAAATGAAATTAAGTTATTTGTAGTGAGGTGGATAGACATAGTGTCTGTCATACAGAGTGAAGTAAGTTAGAAAGAGAAAAACAAATAACGTATGCTAACACATATATATGGAATCTAAAAAAAAAAAATTGGTTCTGGAGAACCTAAGGACAGGACATGAATAAAGACACAGACATAGACAATGGACTTGAGGACACGGGGAAGGGGTAAGCTGGGACGACGTGAGAGAGTGGCATGGACTTATAAATACTACCAAATGTAAAATAGATAGCTAGTGGGAAGCAGCCACATAGCACAGGGAGATCAGCTTGGTGCTTTTTCACCACCTAGAGGGGTGGGATAGGGAGGGTGGGAGGGAGACGCAAGAAGGAGGAGATATGGGGATATACGTATATGTATAGCTGATTCACTTTGCTATAAGGCAGAAACTAACACACCATTGTAAAGCAATTATACTCCAATAAAGATGTTAAAAAAAAAGAGAGAGAGGCTGTTGGAGTCACACATACCTTTACCCTACTGTATTAATGAAGAAAGTAAAAACAGCTCACTTCCACAGCACTTGTGATGTTCCAAGCCCTGTTCTCAATAAACATTTCATGGGGTCCTCATGGCCCTGTTAGAAGAAATTGTTTTTATGGCTATCTTACAGATGAGGAAGCTGAGGCTCAGAGATCTTATGTAATTTGTTTTGGGTCACTCAGCACGTCTGAAAGTGAACTGTGATTTGAACTTAAGCTGTCTGCCTCCAGAATCCATGATCTTCACCATAACACTACATGGTCCCTCTAGACCCTATCCAGGCTCCCAGTTCTTCTTCCTGGTGGCTTGTCTGAGACCCCAGTCCCCATGGGCTTATACCCCTCAACCACTCACAGAGTATAGAAGTGCTTTTTATTCCTGAGCCCTGGATCCATAGTGAACCTGGACCTGCTCCAGGCCTCCTTGGCCTCAGAGGATACCAGGCGACCTGTGGATACTTCTGCCTGCTATAGGGAAGTCCCAACTACCAGTAAGAGAATTATCTATTTTGAAGGCTCTACCTGTTCTAGAAAAAGCTCTGAATGCTGGGTCCTCAATTTTAGAGTATTTCAGACAGCAGGGGGATTATGGGTAGACCCTGTTTCATGGAGCTGCCTTTGTTCCATTGAACAGATCTCTAGGGCCACCTCAAGTCAAGGTACCTTTGACAAACATGTGTTACCCACATGAGGCTTATAAGGAATTATGCCATGGCCGTAAATCTGGACATTTGTTGCTAAGACACCAGTTCCTAGAATGGCTGAAGCAAGTCACTGCCAACAGTGTCACTGGCAGTTTTCAGGCAGAGAGGATGACAGGCTCTTCCAGGGCACCTGTGCTCCCAGTTAGTTGGTTCTCTGCCCTGGAGGACCCAAGGGTAACCTTTTTCTTCATCAACTCACCTTCCATTTATAACCCTCTCTGGCTTTCACTGAAGGTTTCAGGACATGGACATTTTGTGCCAGGTCATAAGTGCTCTGAAAAGAAATAAAATAGGAGGAAGCTATAAAAGAGTGACAGGTGCCATTTGACATAGAACAATCTTATCAAGGTGTTTGATAAGGCAATTTGTAACAGAGGATGGAAGGCAGTGAGAAGGGATCTCTATGGGTGGCAAGGAAGAATATTCTAGTCCAGGGGACCTGCACATGCAAAGGCCCTGAGGTAGGGCTGTTTTTTTGGGTTGGAGGCTGGTGTGGGTGCAGTGGAGTGAGAGGGTGGGAGACATGAAGCTGAAAGGGGAGCAAGGGCAGTGAAAGTTGTGTGGATTAGGTTAGGAGATTGGTTTTCACCATGAATATTATGTGAAGCCACTGGAAAACTTTGCATAGGGTCAGTAAGAAAAAAGATCCCAGAGGGCTTAGGCACAGGGACTACCAGGAAGACCGTATCTTGGTTGTAACTGTGTGGTCTGAGGCCAATCTATAGGACAGGGCCTGGATGACAGCTAACATGAGGGCCAGGAGGCAAGAGCCCTGATATTAGTCCATCTGTCTGCATCCAGATCTCTGCCCATAAATCACACAGCCTATGCACTGAGTCCTGCATGCTCAGAATTCTGAGACACCTATATCAGTTAGCTTCTGCTGCATAACAACCACTCCAAAATGTAGCTGCTTATGAAAACCATTTAGTAGCTGAGTAGTTAGCTGACTGAGATAGTCTTCTGGAATCCCTCAAGCATGTGTGGTCAACACAGGGCAGTAGGGCTGATCTGCTGCTGGGGGTTAGCTGACTGTAGGCTGTTGGTTGAAGAGAACAGGGGTGGTGGTGACTGGGCTATGTACTTCTCTTCCTTCCAGGAGGCTAGCTGGACTTCTGCATGTGATGGTGGCAGGGTCCCCAGAAGATGGGCACACAAGGCCACAAGGCTCCGTGGGACCTATGCCCAGAACTGGCACAATGTCCTTCTAGCATATCTGTTAGCCAGAGGCCACAGAAAATCATGGAGCGAGCACAAATTCAAAGTGGGGGAATCTAGACACCACCTATTGATAGGAAAAGCTGCTCAGTCACAGTGTTAAGGGTGTGGGGCTCTTTATGGAATAATCAGTGTGTTTTGTTCTTAAGGGAAGAGCAAGGCAGGACCAGGGAACACTGGATGGTCAGCCCTTGCTGTGTCTCTGCTTCTCAGGGGAAACCAGACTCCAGGACTGGGCTGATGGTGCTCAAAACATTTGTTACTTTGCTACTTAACACCATTCTTTGATATTACCATCCACTTGATAGAGGTTGGTTCCCATTGAGGTATCTTCTGCTGGGATACTTATCCACAAGGATTGCAGAGATAATGTGGAATGTAGCACACCTTTGGCTTCACCTCTCTCCAGCTCCTCAGGCCTCCTCTGTGTTCCTTTAGCCACAACCTACTGCTCTCTGTCACAGGAAACAGTGCACTGTGTGGTCATTATCTGTGCGTGCATGTGTCAGCCACCTGAGTCATAAAGACCAAAGCTTGAGGACAAGGCTGTGTCCTACTTGCCCTGAATCACTACAGTGAGGATGAGACCAGTGAGGTGAAGGCACTGGGGACCCGAAATTCAGTGCTGACTCCTACTAGGTGTCTGCAAGGGGGAGAAAGAGAGTCACTGTATTGGCGGCAGGTGCCAGCTGAGTCTGGCTGGGCCCAGGGCGGGGATGGGAGCTGCTAGAAACAGGTGCTGGACCAAGGGCAGCAGCAAGAGTACAGAAAAGTGAGGGTGGATGCCACAGTCTCCCTCCAGACAGTCGGAAACAGGTCTGTCACTCTGGGCACAGGCATTAGGTCAGGAAAGTGTCTCACAGGGGAAAATTCAGAGGGCCCACTGTGGGTGTTCAGGGGCAGCACTGGTTAGGTGGAAAGTCAGGCAGGGCCTGCCAACTCCTGAAGAGAAGCATCAGCAACGCTTGATTAAAGTTAGCTTCCAGTTACTGGAGTTTCTGCTGCCTGATTTCTGACTTACTCCCCCAAATATTAACATTTTAAAGAACAAGCCTACTGGAATGTGGTAACTCTGAATTCAGTGTGGTTTCTATGCTGCCACAGTGCAGGAGAAAAATCTTCATCACCTTCTCAGGCACAGCAGAGACAAGGGAGGGAAGGACAGAGGGCTTAAGGTATCTTCACTAAATCTCAAGCGTGGACCTCTGCTGGCGCCCACAATGGGTTAAGCCAAGCCTGCTACATGCACCAACACTCCCTGTTAACGAAGACATCAGTGCCACCACCCAAGTTAGGCTGGGCAGTCTCTCTTTGGGGAAGGTGTTTGAAGCCTTTGCAGTTTGTAGTGTCAGTTGTATTTAGAAACTCAGGCATCCCAGACTCATAAATTACCTTGAAATAGTTTGCTAACCTATGTGATTCAGCACAGTAGCCCTTCAAAGGCAATCACTTATGAACTGGCAGAATAAAGCACAGCCTGGTCCCCCAGAGAGACAGGGAAGAACCAGTTCTGGCAAGGGTGCCAGCCACACAGGACTACCAGGGCCACTACAGAGACATGCTGTGATTCTATGCAGTTGCTGACATTTCCATGGAAATACACTTCCAGCAAGGAGCAATGGTTCTCAAATTAATAAGGCCATATTCTCACTCCCAGAGAATGGTCATGGGATCTGTGCCACACAGAAGGGGCAGAATGCCATCTGGTTCAACCTCCACCATGCCTGGGGATCATTCAGTGTCTGCTTTTACTCTTCCAGGGATGGGGACCTCATCACCACTTGAGGCATTACACACTGACAAAAAGCTTCCTGCTGACTCCAGTGCTCTCTTCTGTGGACATGTCTGAATTCGTGCCTGAGATAGCCTGAATAGAGTAAGAGTCAGTGACAGGCAGTCTGGCCAATACAATTCTTTTAGCCTTTCCTCAACCACCATAGCCCCTCTGGATACAACAGGTGTTAATGGGGTCAACTGGCTAGGCATGCAGTGTGTTATCTCTGCACTGCAAGTTCATCTGGGTCATGTCAATGTTGACATCAAATTTTAATATCAAATGATTGCCAGAGAAACATTTTTCACTTTCTTATCTCTAAACAGAGTTCAACCACCTCCCCATTCTTGTATTCAGATAGCAGAGGTGACTCATGTATTCTAGAGGCATGGGAAGAAGTTTCAGGTGTGAAGGGAGCTTCTGCTTATAACATGAGATCAAGTTCCAGTATCACCCAGGGCTCCCTGAAATTTGCTGGAGAACAAAACACATTTGATATTCAAAACCAAGGTTCAGACAGAATGGGGTGCCTGGAACATCCCCAAAATAGGCAAAATACATGGAACAAGTTCTCAAAACACTTAACATCAGGCAACAAAGGACAATAGTCCCTGAAAAGAGGAAGACAAACAAAGTGATCTCTACGGTGTTCTGAGCCTTGGAAGAGTGTCCCGGCTCTCCAGCTTTGGAGGCTGCTTGTGCTGGTGGGGGGAAGGGATCAGACAAAACTCAGAGAAGTCTCTGAGTTGAGGAGATGGAGTTGAGCATCTGGGAAGAAGGAAGCTAAATTTCACAGAAGAAGCACTGGAGTGTACTACACTGCATAGGGAGAGAACGTGGGAGATCTGCAGAGGATTTCCTTTGAGTATCCAGCTGAGTACTGACCAGCACATATGTGTGAGAAAATTAATGAAGACAGGGGAATTAACTATCTAAAAGAAATCAGAGCTAAAACAGTGCCTGGCACTCACATATAAACAGGAAAAGTGTCAATTTTCACCAACCAGGCTGAAAAACCTCATGATGCATGGGAAATTGGCAAAAAGTATTCTGAACAGATTTGGCCCAGTAGTAGAAAATGATTAGCCCTAAACTGAGCACTGCCTGGGTCCCATCTAACAAACTTAAAAGTAAGACCTTAAAGGATCAAACTGTTTCCACATTACTCACCTGTGTCCAGAACAAAACTCAGGAAAATATAAAGAAATGCAAAAATATCCAGCAAGGTAAAATTCACAATGTTAGATGTTCAATGAAGAGGTTTTGGGCATAAAAAGAAACAATGAAATAGAATCCATATAGAAAGAAAAAATCAATCAAAACTGACCAAAAACAGACACTGATCCTAGAATTAGCAGAAACGTCATTAAAAATTGTTATAACTCTATGTCCATGTTTATACATAACCATATGTTCAACAGGTTATGTATAAACATAAGTGATATTTTTAAAAAATCCAAATCCAACTTGTAGGGATTAGAACTACGATGAGATCATAAACAATATTCAAATATTCCAAAAGAAGGCAGAAAGAGAACAAAAATGGAAAAAAAAAAGAAGCAATGGGACAGAAAGAAAACAAATAGATTTAAGCCTAATCATTTTCAATAATCACTCTAAATATAAATGATCTAAATACCCCAATTAAAAGGCAGTGGTTGTCTGATTAGCTACTGATGACAGGCTGAATGCTTTCTCTCTAAGATCTGGAACAAGGCAAGAATGTACACTTTCACAGTTCTTATTTAACATATCACTCCCAGAGTAGTAAGTCAAGAAAAAGGAATAAAAGACATACAGATTGGAAAGGAAGAAATAAAATTGACCCTCTTCTCAGACAACCTGATTGTATACATAGAGAATCCCAAAGAATGTACCAAAAACCCTCCTAGAACTATTGAAAAAAGTCAGCAAGGTAGCAGGATACAAGATCAACACACACAAAAATTACATTTCTACATACCAACAATAAATATTTACAAACCAAAATTTAAAACAAATTATTTATAACTGCTCAAAGGAACGTTAATTGCTTATGCATAAATCTGATAAAACATGTACAAGATTTCTATATGCGAAAATGCACACGAAAGAAAGCAAAGAAGACCGAAATAAATATTGAAATATACCACGTTCATGAATTATTGATGGACTGTGTTGGAAAATTTCAGGATGTTTTTGTCCCCCAATTGATTGATGGGCTTAATGCAATGCCTATCAAAATCTAAGCAAGGATTGTTTTAGACATATAAGGTTACTCAAAAATTTGTATAGAAAAATAAAAGACTTAGCTTAAAACAATTTTGAAAAAAGGAGGAATCACTGTACCTGATGTTAAGGCTTACTATATAGCTATAGTTATCAAAACTGTTATTGTCAGAGGGACAGATATATGGATCAATGGAACAGAATAGAGAACTCAGAAATATGCCCAACTGATTTTTAAGAAAGATGCAAAACCAATTTAACAGACGGAAAATAGCCTTTTCAACTTGGTGCTGAAGCAAACAGATATCCATAGGCTGAACAAAGCAATCTCAAGTTCAACCTCATACCTTATACAAAATTTAACTCAAAGTTGATCACAGATTAAATATAAAGCTATAAAACCTTTGGAAAAAAATGGAAGAAAATCATCAAGATTACAACTAGACAAAGAGTTCTTAAGACAACATTGAAAGCACAATTTTTAAAGGAAAAAATGGATTTAATCAACACTTTGAAAAGTTTTTCTGTGAAAGATCCTTTCAAAGGGATGATTCTCAGCATCATTAGGTATTAGAAAAATGCAAATTAAAACCAGAATGACATATTACTACACACCTAATAAGATGGCTAAAAATTAAAATGACTGATCATACCAAGTGCCCATGAGGATGTGGAGGAAAGTTTCATAATTTTTTGTTGGGAATGCTAAATGGTATAACCGTGTTGAAAAATAGTTTAGCAGTTTCTTAGAAGATTAAACATGTGTCTACCATACTATCCAGCCATCCTTCTCCTAGGCATTTACCCAAAAGAAATGGAAACCTATATTCACACAGAAACTTGTACACAAATATACATAGCAGTATGCTTCATGATAGACAGAAAGTGGAAATAAACAGATATCCACCAACTAATAAATGGATAAACAGACAGTAGTATATTCATACAATGGAATAACACTTGGCAATAAAAAGAAAGGAACTATTGATATACACAATGATTTGAATGGAGATAAAGTAATTATGCTGAGTGAAAGTAGCCAGAAAAACAATATACAGTGTGTGATTCAATTTATATAAAATTCTAGAAAACGCAAACTAATTCTTATGAATCAACCGTTCCCTGGGGATGGGGAGAAGCATGAAGGAGGGATTATAATGGGCACAAGGAAGTTTTGGGGGATAATGGATATGTTCATTATTTCTAAACATACCTATTTCACAGGTACACATATATGTTGAAACTGATCAAATTGTACACTTTAAAAATGTTGAATTTATTGTGTATCAATTATACCTTGATAAAGCTGTTAAAACACACACACAACAGGCTTCTGGACTCAAATAGAAGTTTCTCTTTAATACTGAAAATAATAAATCTCATTTTTGAAAAACCTTGAAGACTTGTACAATGAGGAAGTTATCTTTTTCCTCTGGTGATTTTGAGACTGACCAGACCAGAATGCTCCAGTGAGACAAGTATCAGAGTCCTTCTCAAGGTGGCCAGTTGGAGAAAGTGTCTGGAGTGTGGGTTATCTCTGTAACAAGAATGCTGACATGTAGAGCATATTTATCTGGCACCAGTATAATTCCTGCAGAGGTGATACCATAATCTCCATTTTTCAGGATATGTGTCCTAGAAAGGCTGTTGGGGGACACAACTTCTAAGAGATTTGTGTAGGATTTGATCTGGGTTGCCCAGCTCCGGAGTCCTCGCTCTTGACTGCCACACTGCATTGCCCCCCTCTGTCTGCTCCCCACACCACCAACTCCTGGCTGGATTCTACCCTGTCATCCCCTCCTACTCCTAAAGGATAACACAAAAGAGCCTCCCAGGCACCTCTGATTCTACATGCCCCCCCAAAAAATTCACAACTGCCTCATCTCTCTTCAAACCCCTGAGAACTTTCTCACTTAAAATATATTTAATTTGTTCTTCTCTTTTAATCACTAATTCAGCACATATGTACTAAGTCCCAATTATCAGACCAGGTTCTTCCCTGGCCAGGCTCAGTTAGGTGGAGGAGAGACACTCATAAGTGAACACATAAGTAGTAGAAACTACCATTTGCACTACTGGAAAATGAACAAGTGACAGTGAAAGGGAACAACAGGATGGGCCTCAGCTGGAGCAGGTTTCAAGGAATAGGTTTTTCTGAGAAGATGATGATTAAAAGGACACTGAAGGGTAAGTCAACAGCTGTAAGAATAGCCTGAGGAGACTTACTGTAGGAAAAGGGACAGCAGGAGCAAATGTCATGAGGTGGCAATGTGCTTGGTATGTTTAAGGATGTGGAAAATGGACAATATCATGTGAATCTGGTGTGCAAGCAGGAATGGGCAAGAATAGAGGGGGGAAGCAAAAGCCAAGATGTAAAAGTTATTCTAAGTGCACACAGAGCCATTGAATGTTTTAGGTAGGGAAGTGACATCATCTGGATTCTGTGTGGCCTCTCTGCTGCTGTGTTGACTAGGATCCCAGAAAAGACACTCCTTGGGAGGCCTCATTGGAGCCCCAGGAAGACATGCTGGTGTCCAGGCCATGGGGTGATATAGAGGTGGTAAGTGGGTGAACTTGAATTTGGGATCTGCCCTCACAGTGGTTCTAAAGGACTGTTGGCAGATTCAATGTAGGGCTGCAGCAGCCACTGGGAGGAGGCTGGGGCCTTCTACAGGAACTATCATGACCCTGGCAAACTGCCTCCCAGCTGCTCCCCAGCAGTCACAGCTGGCAAAAGAACCAGGATGACCTTGTCTATAAGTGCGGTCCTGATGCTTTCCTGTCACTGCCATTCCCCCGGCCCGCAAGGCTGCCCCTCCTCACAGCCTTGTAAAGGGGCCATGTACCCTGATGGGAACCTCCTCTGGGCAATGAAGGGGTTGCCAGACAAGGGCACAAGCCCACTGAGACTGAAGGTTCTGATAACAGCCAGGTCAACTTGAATGGGCAGCACCCCTTGGGCCACTGTTGTCTGCAAGCTACAGTTTCCCAGTACAGATATGGGTGGGCATGGCCGTGTTCCAATAAAACTTTACTTACAAAAGCAGGCAGCAAGCTAGATTTGGCATAAGAGCTGTAGTGGCCTTGATCTACATGCACCAAATCCCATGATAACCCATATTCATTGGTCTGATCTCAGGCCAAGCTGCAGCCCTGATATATGCTGGGAGAAGCAGAGGTGGGCTTGAGTCCTTACTGTCCCACCTTGCAATATGATCCCAAGCAACTTACTTAACTACTCTGGGCCTCACTCTCCACGCCTGAAGGTTCTATCAGAGAGTGCAAACCTAGGGGCCTACAGGGGTCATACAGCCACATGTAACTAAGGAAGGCTGGCTGGTGTGGGGACTTGGGTCCATTCAAGGAGTCAGCTGCCTTCTCCATTCCCACCAGTCATTGCCAGTGGACATGTTGGCACCCAACATTTCACAAATCATCAACCCACATTTTGATATGAGCCCTCCGTGTTGTATTCTAGCCACTGACTCAGGCCAGTCTTGCCCATGTGGGGACAACTATGGCCACAGGCTACATCCCTTTGCAGGCCCTCAGCTCAGGGATATCTGATTCCTCCCATGCTGCCTTTTTGAGGTGCTGTTAATATCTTTTTATTAGAAGATGAAGACTGCCTTTCCCACAGATGTTATTTGTAGGTTTGAAATAAATTGTGACAGGGCACAAATATTATAAATGAACTCCCTCACACATTATTACCTGCACACCTGTGTTCATTACCACTTGATAATAACTTTCCAAGTACTTCTGAGTTGAGCTCATATATCTCAGAAACAGCCCACCCAAAGCCTTCCTAACTGGGTTTTTTTCTTAAATATTTTGCTCAGTGGGTGTATTACTTGACATGTAATTGCCTTCCCAGGGAAAATTAATTTGGGGGGCCTTGAATGCTCTTTTTATTAAAATATAGAGTGATAAATTTCAGCCCTACCTTGTGGGGCCTGAGAGAGATCCAGCCCATCTCATGCAGGTAGCATATGTAAAGAACTTCCTCCATGCAGAGCAAGGTCGCCAGAAATCCTGTGTCCTCCGAAGAGATATTTGTAATGAGGTGGATGGACCTAGAGTCTCATACAGAGTGAAGTAAGTCAGAAAGAGAAAAACAAATACTGTATGCTAACACATATATATGGAATCTAAGAAAAAATGTCATGAAAAACCTAGGGGTAAGACGGGAATAAAGACATAGATCTACTAGAGAAGGGACTTGAGGATATGGGGAGGGGTAAGGGTAAGCTGTGACAAAGTGAGAGAATGGCATGGACATATATACACTACCAAACGTAAAAGAGATAGCTAGTGGGAAGCAGTCGCATAGCACAGGGAGATTAACTCCGTGGTTTGTGACCACCTATAGGGGTGGGATAGGGAGGGTGGGGGGCAGGGAAACGCAAGAGGGAAGAGATATGGGAATATATGTATATGTATAACTGATTCACTTTGTTATAAAGCAGAAACTAACACACCATGGTAAAGGAATTATACTCCAATAAAGATGTTTAAAAAGAAAAGTTCTCAAAGCCCTTTTCTTCCTTAGATTGACTCAGAATTAGCTCCTGGATTGTCTGAGGAGTGGGGATGCTGCTGCCCCTCAGAGGTCCAGAAACCGGGTTTTGTGGTAAGAAGGATATAGATTCCCATCCTAGTTGTATCCATTAATGGGTCCATTTAACTTTGGCAAGGTATATCACTCCTGAGCTTCAGGGTCCTTGACAACAAAGTGAATCGAGTAACAGGGACCTGGTGGGATGTGTTCCTAAAGGGAGCCTAAGCTCCAGCTTTGAGAACATCAGGCAAGTACCTGCAAGACATAGTTAACGGCATGCAGCCCATATACTGCCAATCGCTTTTGTATGTCTCCTGTGTGGCTTGAGTGTGGCTTGGCTTCTTCTTCTCATCACCCTCTCTTTATTCATTCAATCATTGATTCCTGCATTCATTTGTTTGTTCATTCCCCTAATAGTCCATTTCCCATTGAACAGCCAGAGGGCTCCTGATAAAACTCAGGTCAGTCCAAGCCCCTTCTATGCTTGACAACCTGTCATGGTTCCCTCTTCACTCACAGTCAGACACAAAGTCCTCTCAGTAACCCTCACGTCCCTGATCATCCACCTCATTATCTCAGCTCTTCCTGGGATCCAGGTACACTTCTTCCCCAGGGTCTTTGCACTGGCTGTGCCTTCTGCCTGGCTTACCTTTCCTCCAGACCCCTCTGTGGCTTCCTCACCTTCTTCAAGTCTTTGCACAAACAGTTTCATCTCATGGAGGCCTTCCCTGAGCAGCCTATTTTCATTTTCAGCATTGGTCCCTTCTCTGGGAATGGTATTTCTGTTCATGTTTCATGTCCCATCTGTTGAATTTGATGTATTGTCATCTCATCCACTGGAAAGTAAGCACCTTATGGGCAGACCTGACCGAAGGCAGGTGCTGGGAACTCTTGCCTGCCCCTGGCTGACCTGGATTATTTCCACTTACCCTTGAAAGACTTAGGCTTTAATTTGGACAGAGGTCTCCTTTCAGCCTCCTGTTGCTTCAGCAGTCTCTTGAACCTTGAGCCCAAGGGGAAGGGAACAGATCTGGAGGGTGGCTCACATCCAGCTTACAAGCCAGCTGCTGGCCTGTCCCCTTAGTTGTCTGAAAGAGGAATTCAGCAGGTGGAAATGAGCACCTCCATCCTGTGGGTCAGAAACTGCTGGCCCCATTCTCTCTCCCATTTGTACTTTGTTGTTGGCACTGCCCAAAACCAGGTCCTTAGGACTGTCATTTTCCAGAGACAAACAGAGCCTATTTTGTGGCTGCCTGGCTGCTCCTTTTGGCCATGCTGATGCCTCATCTCTTCAGAGGTGACTTTGGTCCTGTTGCATCCTAGATGACGGTGTTCTAGGTACATTTTTCTTTTTCATGAATAGAATCACACTGTATGCAGAGAGTTCTGCAGCTGGCTTTGTACTCCCAGAGTTTTTCTGCACGTCATTCTGTGATCAGCCACTTAAAGTGCACCACAGCATTTTATCCCCTATTGAAGGGCATTCAGGTTGCTTTCCTGTTCTGCTTTCCTTTTTTTTTTTTTTTTTTTTTTATTTATTTTTTTTTTATTTTTTTTTTTTTTAACATCTTTATTGGGTTAAAATTGCTCTACAATGGTGTGTCAGTTTCTACTTTACAGTAAAGTGAATCAGTTATATATATACAGACGTTCACATATTTCTTCCCTCTTGTGTATCTCTCCTTCCTTCCCTCCCTATCCCACCCCTCCAGGCAGTCACAAAGCACCGAGCAGATATCCCTGTGCCAAGCGGCTGCTTCCCATTAGCTATCTACCTTACGTTTGTTAGTATATATATGTCCATGCCCCTCCCTCGCCGTCTCATAGCTCACCCCTCCCCCTCCCCATATCCTCAAGTCCGTTCTCCAGTAGGTCTGTGTCTTTATTCCTGTCTTACCCCTAGGTTCTTCATAACATTTTTTTTTTTCTTAAATTCCATATATATGTGTTAGCATACGGTATTTGTCTTTGTCTTTCTGACTTACTTCACTCTGTATGACAGACTCGAGGTCTATCCACCTCATTACAAATAGCTCAATTTCGTTTCTTTTTAATGCTGAGTAATATTCCATTGTGTATATGTGCCACATCTTCTTTATCCATTCATCTGACGATGGGCACTTAGGTTGTTTCCATCCCCGGGCTATTGTAAATAGAGCTGCGATGAACATTTTGGTACACGCCTCTTTTTCAATTTTGGTATTCTCAGGGTATATGCCCAGTAGTGGGATTGCTGGGTCATATGGTAGTTCTATTTTGAGTTTTTTAAGGAACCTCCATACTGTTCTCCATAGTGGCTGAACCAATTCACATTCCCACCAGCAGTGCAAGAGGGTTCCCTTTTGTCCACACCCTCTCCAGCATTTATTGTTTCTAGATTTTTTGATGATGGCCATTCTAACTGGTGTGAGATGATATCTCATTGTAGTTTTGATTTGCATTTCTCTAATGATTAATGATGTTGAGCATTCTTTCATGTGTTTGTTGGCAGTCTGCATATCTTCTTTGGAGAAATGTCTATTTAGGTCTTCTGCCCATTTTTGGATTGGGTTGTTTGTTTTTTTGTCATTGAGCTGCATAAGCTGCTTGTAAATTTTGGAGATTAATCCTTTGTCAGTTGCTTCATTTGCAAATATTTTCTCCCATTCTGAGGGTTGTCTTTTGGTCTTGTTTAAGGTTTCCTTTGCTGTGCAAAAGCTTTGAAGTTTCATTAGGTCCCATTTGTTTATTTTTGTTTTTATTTCCATTGCTCTAGGAGGTGGGTCAAAAAGGATCTTGCTGTGATTTATGTCATAGAGTGTTCTGCCTATGATTTCCTCTAAAAGTTTGATAGTTTCTGGCCTTACATTTAGGTCTTTAATCCATTTTGAGCTTATTTTTGTGTATGGTGTTAGGGAGTGATCTAAGCTCATACTTTTACATGTAGCTGTCCAGTTTTCCCAGCACCACTTATTGAAGAGGCTGTCCTTTCTCCACTGTATATTCCTGCCACCATTATCAAAGATAAGGTGTCCATATGTGCGTGGGTTTATCTCTGGGCTTTCTATTCTGTTCCATTGATCTATCGTTCTGTTTTTGTGCCAGTACCATACTGTCTTGATTACTGTAGCTTTGTAGTATAGTCTGAAGTCAGGGAGCCTGATTCCTCCAGCTCCGTTTTTTGCTCTCAAGATTGCTTTAGCTATTCGGGGTCTTTTGTGTTTCCATACAAATTGTGAAAATTTTTTTTCTAATTCTGTGAAAAATGTCAGTGGCAGTTTGATAGGGATTGCATTGAATCTATAGATTGCTTTGGGTAGTAGAGTCATTTTCACAATGTTGATTCTTCCAATCCAAGAACATGGTATATCCCTCCATCTATTTGTATCGTCTTTAATTTCTTTCATCAGTGTCTTATAATTTTCTGCATACAGGTCTTTTGTCTCCCTAGGTAGGTTTATTCCTAGGTATTTTATTCTTTTTGTTGCAATGGTAAATGGGAGTGTTTTCTTGATTTCACTTTCAGATTTTTCATCACTAGTATATAGGAATGCCAGAGATTTCTGTGCATTAATTTTGTATCCTGCTACTTTACCAAATTCATTGATTATCTCTAGTAGTTTTCTGGTAGCATCTTTAGGATTCTCTATGTATAGTATCATGTCATCTGCAAACAGTGACAGCTTTACTTCTTCTTTTCCGATTTGAATTCCTTTTATTTCCTTTTCTTCTCTGATTGCTGTGGCTAAAACTTCCAAAACTATGTTGAATAAGAGTGGTGAGAGTGGGCAACCTTGTCTTGTTCCTGATCTTAGTGGAAATGCTTTCAGTTTTTCACCATTGAGGATGATGTTGGCTGTGGGTTTGTCATATATGGCCTTTATTATGTTGAGGAAAGGTCCCTCTATGCCTACTTTCTGTAGGGTTTTTATCATAAATGGGTGTTGAATTTTGTCAAAAGCTTTCTCTGCATCTATTGAGATGATCATATGGTTTTTCTCCTTCAATTTGTTAATATGGTGTATCACATTGATAGACTTGCGTATATTGAAGAATCCTTGCATTCCTGGTATAAACCCCACTTGATCATGGTGTATGATCCTTTTGATGTGCTGTTGGATTCTGTTTGCTAGTATTTTGTTGAGGATTTTTGCATCTATGTTCATCAGTGATATTGGCCTGTAGTTTTCTTTCTTTGTGACATCCTTGTCTGGTTTTGGTATCAAGGTGATGGTGGCCTCGTAGAAGGAATTGGGGAGTGTTCCTCCCTCTGCTATATTTTGGAAGAGTTTGAGAAGGATAGGTGTTAGCTCTTCTCTAAATGCTTGATAGAATTCAGCTGTGAAGCCATCTGGTCCTGGGCTTTTGTTTGTTGGAAGATTTTTAATCACAGTTTCAATTTCAGTGTTTGTGATTGGTCTGTTCATATTTTCTATTTCTTCCTGATTCAGTCTTGGTAGTTTGTGCATTTCTAAGAATGTGTCCATTTCTTCCAGATTGTCCATTTTATTGGCATAGAGTTGCTTGTAGTAATCTCTCATGATCATTTTTATTTCTGCAGTGTCAGTTGTTACTTCTCCTTTTTCATTTCTAATTCTATTGATTTGAGTCTTCTCCCTTTTTTTCTTGATGAGTCTGGCTAATGGTTTATCTATTTTGTTTATCTTCTCAAAGAACCAACTTTTAGTTTTATTGATCTTTGCTATTGTTTCCTTCATTTCTTTTTCGTTTATTTCTGATCTGATTTTTATAATTTCTTTCCTTCTACTAAGTTTGGGTTTTTTTTGTTCTTCTTTCTCTAATTGCTTTAGGTGTAAGGTTAGGTTGTTTATTCGAGATGTTTCCTGCTTCTTAAGGTGGGCTTGTATTGCTATAAACTTCCCTCTTAGAACTGCTTTTGCAGCATCCCATAGGTTTTGGGTCGTTGTGTCTCCATTGTCATTTGTTTCTAGGTATTTTTTAATTTCCTCTTTGATTTCTTCAGTGATCACTTCATTATTGAGTAATGTATTGTTTAGCCTCCATGTGTTTGTATTTTTTACAGATCTTTTCCTGTAATTGATATCTAGTCTCATGGCGTTGTGGTCGGAGAAGATACTTGATACAATTTCAATTTTCTTAAATTTACCAAGGCTTGATTTGTGACCCAAGATATGATCTATCCTGGAGAATGTTCCATGAGCACTTGAGAAAAATGTGTATTCTGTTGTTTTTGGATGGAGTGTCCTATAGATATCAATTAAGTCCATCTTGTTTAATGTATCATTTAAGGCTTGTGTTTCCTTATTTATTTTCATTTTGGATGATCTGTCCATTGGTGAAAGTGGGGTGTTGAAGTCCCCTACTATGAATGTATTACTGTCGATTTCCCCTTTTATGGCTGTTAGTTTTTGCCTTATGTATTGAGGTGCTCCTGTGTTAGGTGCATAAATATTTACAATTGTTATATCTTCTTCTTGGATCGATCCCTTAATCATTATGTAGTGTCCTTCTTTGTCTCTTGTAATGGTCTTTATTTTAAAGTCTATTTTGTCTGATATGAGAATTGCTACTCCAGCTTTCTTTTGATTTCCATTTGCATGGAACATCTTTTTCCATCCCCTTACTTTCAGTCTGTATGTGTCTCTAGGTCTGAAGTGGGTCTCTTGTAGACAGCATATATATGGGTCTTGTTTTTGTATCCATTCAGCCAATCTGTGTCTTTTGGTGGGAGCATTTAGTCCATTTACATTTAAGGTAATTATCGATATGTATGTTCCTATTCCCATTTTCTAAATTGTTTTGGGTTCGTTGTTATAGGTCCTTTCCTTCTCTTGTGTTTCTTGTCTAGAGAAGTTCCTTTAGCAGTTGTAGTAAAGCTGGTTTGGTGGTGCTGAACTCTCTCAGCTTTTGCTTGTCTGTGAAGGTTTTAATTTCTCCATCAAATCGGAATGAGATCTTTGCTGGGTAGAGTAATCGTGGTTGCAGGCTTTTCTCCTTCATCACTTTCAGTATGTCCTGCCACTCCCTTCTGGCTTGCAGAGTTTCTGCTGAGAGATCAGCTGTTAGCCTTATGGGGATTCCCTTGTGTGTTATTTGTTTTTTTTTCCCTTGCTGCTTTTAATATGCTTTCTTTGTATTTAATTTTTGAGAGTTTGATTAATATGTGTCTTGGCGTATTTCTCCTTGGGTTTATCCTGTATGGGACTCTCTCTGCTTCCTGGACTTGGTTAACTATTTCCTTTCCCATATTAGGGAAGTTTTCAACTATAATCTCTTCAAATATTTTCTCAGTCCCTTTCTTTTTCTCTTCATCCTCTGGAACCCCTATAATTCGAATGTTGGTGCGTTTAATATTGTCCCAGAGGTCTCTGAGACTGTCCTCAGTTCTTTTCATTCTTTTTTCTTTATTCTGCTCTGCAGTCGTTATTTCCACTAGTTTATCTTCCAGGTCACTTATCCGTTCTTCTGCCTCAGTTATTCTGCTATTGATCCCATCTAGTGTATTTTTCATTTCAGTTATTGTGTTGTTCATCTCTGTTTGTTTGTTCTTTAGTTCTTCTAGATCTTTGTTAAACATTTCTTGCATCTTCTCCATCCTTGCCTCCATTCTATTTCCGAGATTCTGGATCATCTTTACTATCATTATTCTGAATTCTTTTTCAGGTAGACTGCCTATTACCTCTTCATTTGTTAGGTCTGGTGCATTTTTATCTTGCTCCTTCATCTGCTGTGTGTTTTTCTGTCTTCTCATTTTGCTTATCTTACTGTGTTTGGGGTCCCCTTTTTTTTTTTTTTTTTGCAGGCTACACATTCGTAGTTCCCGTTGTTTTTGATGTCGGTCTCCAGTGGCTAAGGTTGGTCTAGTGGGTTGTGTATATTTCCTGGTGGAGGGGACTAGTGCTTGTGTTCTGGTGGATGAGGCTGGATCTTGTCTCTCTGGTGGGCAGGTCCACGTCTGGTGGTGTGTTTTGGGGTGTCTCTGGACTTATTATAATTTTAGGCAGCCTCTCTGTTAATGGGTGTGGTTGTGTTTCTGTTTAGCTAGTTGTTTGGCATAGGTTTTCCAGCAGTGTAGCTTGCTGGCCGTTGAGTGAAGCTGGGTGCTGGTGTTAAGGTGGAGATCCCTGGGAGATTTTCGCCGTTTGATATTATGTGGTGCTGGGAAATCTCTTGTGGACCAGTGTTCTGAAGTTGGCTCTCTCCCCTCAGAGGTAGAGTCCTGATTCCTCAATTTGGGATGAGTCACTGTCTATTCATGTATTCCACAGAAGCAGGGTACATCAAGCTGATTGTGGAGCTTTAATCTGCGGCTTCTGAGGCTTTTAGGAGGTCTGAGGTCTTTTGCCAGCCTTCAGTAGGTGTTCTGTAAGAGTTGTTCCACGTGTAGATGTATTTCTGGTGTATCTGTGGGAAGGAAGGTGATCTCCGCGTCTTACTCTTCCGCCATCTTTCTTCTCTCCTGCTTTCCTTTTATTTGACTAGACCCAGACTGGGGTTGGCTGTGTGAACACAGCCTGACGGAGGTTACTGCACCACAGCTAGCTGGGAGGGAGTCTGGAACTGCCAAAGTGGCAAGAGACTGTTTATTCCCTCTCTTTTTCCTGGTGTGAGAGGAGAGGGATTTAAGAGCGTCACTTAAAGGAGCGCCAGACATGGGTGTGAGCTGCGACTATCAGCGTGGACCCCACAGATAGGCATGAAACGCTAAGGCAGCTACTGCCGCCAACAAGAAGCCTGTGTGCAAGCACAGGTCACTATCCACACCGCCCCTTCTGGAAGCCTGTGCAGTTCGCCACTGCCAGTGTTCCGGGACCAAGGGACAGCTTCCCCGGGAGAACGCATGGCACACCTCAGGCTGGTGCAATGTCCCGCCAGCCTCTGCCTTTGCAGGCTTGCCCTGCATCTGTACCCCTCCCTCCCCCTAGCCTGAGTGAGCCACAGCCCACGAATCAGCTGCTCCTTTAACCCCGTCCTGTCTGAGGGAAGAAAAGACGCCATCAGTTGACCTACATGCAGAGGGGTGTCCAAATCCAAAATGAACAACATGAGCTGTGTGAAGAAAGAATAGAAAGGAAACTCTCTCCAAGCAGCCTCAAGAGAAGTGGATTAAATCTTCACATTCAGTGTGATGTACCCTGCACCTGTGAAATATATGAATAGGCAACGAATCAGCCCAAGTTGAGGAGGTGCATTTTAGGAGCAAATATATATTATTTTTTCACCTTTTTCTCTTTTTGTGAGTGTGTATGTGTATGCTTCTGTGTGTGATTTTGTCTGTATACTTTCACTCTCACCATTTGTCATAAGGGTCTGTCAGACCATTTTATGTTTGTTTGTTTTTTTAACTATAAATCATTTTTCTTAATAATTACTTTTTATTTTAATAACTTTATTTTATTTACTCTACTTTATTTTATTTATCATCTTTCTTTTTTTTCTTTCTTTCTATTTTTTCTCCCTTTTACTCTGAGCCATGTGGATGAAAGGCTCTTGGTGCTCTGAAAAGGAGTCAGTGCTATGTCTCTGAGGTGGGACAGCAAACTTCAGGACACTGGTCCACAAGAGACCTCCCAGCTCCACATAATATCAAATGGCAAAAATCTCCCAGAGACCTCCATCTCAATGCCAAGACCCAGCTTCACTCAAAGACCAGCAAGTTACAATACTGGACACCCTATGCCAAACAATGAGCAAGACAAGAACACAGCCACATCCATTAGCACAGAGGCTGCCTAAAATCATAAAAAGGCCACAGCCCCTCCAAAACACACCACCAGACGTGGACTTGCCAACTAGAAAGACAAGATCGAGCCTCATCCACCAGAACACAGGCACTAGTCCCATCAATGAGGAAGTGTACACAACCCACTGAACCAACCTTAGCCACTGGGGACAGACACCAAAAACAACAGGAACTACAGACCTGCAGCCTCCAAAAAGTAGACCCTAAACACAGTAAGTTAAGAAAAATTAAAAGACAGAAAATCACACAGCAGATGAAGGAACAAGGTAAGAACCCACCACACCTAATAAATGAAGAGGAAATAGGCAGGCTACCTGAAAAAGAATTCAGAATAAAGATAGTAAAGATGATCCAAAATCTTGGAAATAGAATAGAGAAAATGAAAGAAAAGTTTAGCAAGAACCTAGAAGAAATAAAGAGCAAACAAATGATGAACAACACAATAAATGAAATTAAAAATTCGCTAGAAGGGATCAATAGCAGAATAACTGAGGCAGAAGAATGGATAAGTGACCTGGAAGATAAAATATAGAAATAACTACTGCAGAGCAGAATAAAGAAAAAAGAATGAAAAGAACTGAGGACAGTCTCAGAGACCACTGGGACAACATTAAATGAACCAACATTCGAATTATAGGGGTCCCAGAAGAAGATTAAAAGAAAGGGACTGAGAAAATATTTGAAGAGATAATAGTTGAAAACTTCACTAATATGGGAAAGGAAATAGTTAATCAAGTCCAGGAAGCACAGAGAAATCCATACAGAATAAATCCAAGGAGAAATACGCCAAGACACATATTAATAAAACTATCAAAAATTAAATACAAGGAAAACATGTTAAAATCAGCAAGGGAAAAAAAAAAAAAAAACAAATAACACATAAGGGAATCCCCATAAGGTTAACAGCTGAACTTTCAGCAGAAATTCTGCAAGCCAGAAGGGAGTGGCAGGACATATTTAAAGTGATGAAGGAGAAAAACCTACAACCAAGGTTATTCTACCCACATTCAGATTTGATGGAGAAATTAAAACCCTTACAGACAAGCAAAAGCTGAGACAGTGCAGCACCACCAAACCAGCTGTACAACACATGCTAAAGGAACTTCTCTAGGCAAGAAACACAAGAGAAGTAAAAGACGTACAATAACAAATCAAAAACAATTAAAAAAATGGGAATAGGAACATACATATCAATAATTACCTTAAATGTAAATGGATTAAATGCTCCCATGAAAATACAGACTCACTGAATGGATTAAAAAAAAAACAAGACCCGTATATATGCTATCTACAAGAGACTGACTTCAAACCTAGGGACAAATACAGACTGAAAGTGAGGGGATGGAAAAAGGTATTCCATGCAAATGAAATCAAAATAAAGCTGGAATAGCAATTCTCCTATCAGACAAAATAGACTATAAAATAAAGACTATTACAAGAGACAAAGAAGGACACTATAAAATGATCAAGGGATCGATCCAAGAAGAAGATATAACAACTGTAAATATTTATGCACCCAACATAGGAGCACCTCAATACATAAGGCCAATACTAACAGCCATAAAAGGGGAAATCGACAGTAACACATTCATAGTAGGGGACTTTAATACCCCACTGTCACCAATGGACAGATCGTCCAAAATGAAAATAAATAAGGAAACACAAGCTTTAAAAGGTACATTAAACAAGATGGACTTAATTGATATTTATAGGACATTCGATCCAAAAACTACAGAATACACATTCTTCTCAAGTGCTCATGCAACATTCTCCAGGATAGATCATATCTTGGGTCACAAATCAAGCCCTTGTAAATTTAAGAAAATTGAAATTGTATCAAGTATGTTTTCCAAACACAATGATATGAGATTAGATATCAATCACAGGAAAAGACCTGTAAAAAATACAAACACATGGAGGCTTAACAATACACTATTTAATAACGAAGTGATCATTGAAGAAATCAAAGAGAAAATAAAAAAATACCTGGAAACAAATGACAATGCAGACACGATGATGCAAAACCAATTGAATGCAGCAAAAGCAGTTCTAATAGGGAAGTTTATAGCAATACAATCCTACGTTAAGAAACAGGAAACATCTGAAATAAACAGCCTAACATTGCGCCTAAAGCAATTAGAGAAAAAAAAAAAGTTAGCAGAAGGAAAGAAAACATAAAGATCGTATCAGAAATAAATGAAAAGAAACAAAGGAAATGATAGCAAAGATCAATAGAACTAAAAGCCGGTACTTTGAGAAGATAAACGAAATTGATAAACCATTAGCCAGACTCATAAAAAAAAAAAAAAAAAAAAAGGAGACGCAAATGAACAGAATTAGAAATGAAAAAGGGGAGGTAACAACTGACACTGCAGTAATACAAAACGTCATGAGAGATTACTACAAGCAACTCTATGCCAATAAAATGGACAACCTGGAAGAAATGGACAAATTCTTAGAAATGCACAACCTGCCAAGACTGAACTAGGAAAAAATAGAAAATATGAATAGACAAATCACAAGCACTGAAATTGAAACTGTGATTAAAATTTTTCTAACAAACAAAGTCCCAGGACCAGGGGGCTTCACAGGCGAATTCTATCAAACACTTAGAGAAGAACTAACACCTAGCCTTCTCAAACGTTTCCAAAATATAGCAGAGGGAGGAACACTCCCCAACTCATTCTATGAGGCCACCATCACCGTGATAACAAAACCAAAGATGTCACAAAGAAAGAAAACTACAAGCAAATATCACTAATGAATATAGATGCAAAAATCCTCAACATAATACTAGCAAACAGAATCCAACAGAACATTAAAAAGATCATACACCATGATCATGTGGGATTTATGCCAGGAATGCAAGGATTCTTCAATATACGCAAATCAATCTATGTGATACACCATGTTAACAAATTGAAGGAGAAAAACCATATGATCATCTCAATCGATGCAGAGAAAGCTTTCAACAAAATTCAACACCCATGTATGATAAAAACCCTGCAGAAAGTAAGCTTAGAGGCAACTTTCCTCAACTTAATAAAGGCCATATATGACAAACCCACAGCCAACATTGTCCTCAATAGTGAAAAACTGAAAGCATTTCCACTAAGATCAGGAACAAGATATGGTTGCCCACTCTCACCACTATTATTCAACATAGTTGTGGAAGTTTTAGCCACAGCAATAAGAGAAGAAAAATAAATAAAAAGGTATCCTAATTAGAAAAGAAACAGTAAAGCTCTCATTGCTTACAGATGACAGGCTATGATAGTTACAGAATCCTAAACATGCTACCAGGAATCTACTACAGCTAATCAATGAATATGGTAAAGTAGCAGAATACAAAGTGAATGCACAGAAATCTCTGGCATTCCTATACACTAATGATGAAAAGTCTGAAAGTGAAGTTAAGAAAACACTCCCATGTACAATTGCATAAAAAAGAATAAAATATCTAAGAATAAACCTACCTAAGGAGACAAAATACCTGTATGTAGAAAATTAATATGACATTGATGAAAGAAATTCAAGATAATACAAATAGATGGATAGATATACCTTGTTCTTGGATTGGAAGAATCAACACTGTGAAAATGACTCTACTACCCAAAGCAATCTACAGATATAATGCAATCCATATCAAACTATCACTGGCATTTTTTCACAGAACTAGAACAAAAAATTTCACAATTTGTATGGAAATACAAAAGACCTCGAATGGCCAAAGCAATCTTGAGAACGAAAAATGGAACTTTTAGGAATCAGGCTCTGTGACTTCAGACTATACTACAAAGCTACAGTATTCAAGACAGTATGGTACTGGCATAAAAACAGGAACATAGATCAATGGAACAGGATAGAAATCACAGAGATAAACCCACGCACATATGGTCACCTTATCTTTGTTTATGGAGGCAAGAATATACAGTGAAGTAAACACAGCCTCTTCAATAAGTGGTGCTGGGAAAACTGGACGATTACCTGTAAAAGTATGAAATTAGAACACTCCCTAATACCATACACAATAATAAACACAAAATGGAGTAAAGAACTAAATGTAAGGCCAGACACTCTCAACCTCTTAGAGGAAAACAGGCAGAACACTCTATGATATAAATCACAGCAAGATCCTTTTTCACCCACCTCCTAGAGGAATGGAAATAAAAATAAAAGTATATGAATGTGAATTAATGAAACTTATAGGCATTTGCACAACAAAGGAAACCATATACAACCTGAAAAGACAGTCCTCAGAATGGGAGCAAATATTTGCAAATTAAGCAACAGACAAATGATTAATATCAAATATACAAGCAGCACAGGCAGCTGAATATCACAGAAACAAACAACCTAATCCAAAAATGAGCAGAAGACGTAAATACACATTTCTCCAAAGAAGATATACAGATTGCCAAAAAACACATGAAAGAATGCTCAACATCATTAATCATTAGATAAATGAAAATCAAAACTACACTGCGATATCATCTCACACCAGTCAGAATGACCGTCATCAAAATATCTAGAAACAATAAATGATGCAGAGTGTGGAGAAAAGGGAACACGCTTGCACTGTTGGTGAGAATGTAAATTGATAAAGCCATTATGGAGAACAGTATGGGCGTTCCTTAAAAAACTAAAAATAGAGCTACAGTATGACCAAACAATCCCACTAATGGGAATATACCCTGAGAAAACCAGAATTCAAGAAGAGTCATGTAAAAAAGTGTTCATTGCAGCTGTATTTAAAATAGCCAGGACACTGAAGCAACCTAAGTGTCCATCAACAGACGAATGGATAAAGAAGATGTAGCACATATATACAGTGGAATATTACTCAGCCGTAATATAAATGAAATTGAGTTATTCATACTGAGGTGGATGGACCTAGAGTCTGTCAAACAGAGTGAAGTAAGGCAGAAAGAGAAAAAGAAATACCGTATGCTAACACATATATATGGAATCTAAGAAAAAAAAAAAGAAAAAGGAAAAGTTCAAGAGGAACATAGGGGCAAGGCAGAATAAAGAGACAAACCTACTAGAGAATGGAGTTCAGGATATGGGGAGGAGGAAGGGTAAGTTGGGACGAAGTGAGAGAGTGGCATGGACGTTTAAACACCACCAAACGTAAAATAGATAGCTAGTGGGAAGCAGCCGCATAGCACATGGAGATCAGCTCAGTGCTCTGTGACCACATACAGGGGTGAAAAAGGGAGGGTGTGAGGGAGGGAGATGCAAGAGGGAAGAGATATGGGAACATATGTGTATGTATAACTGATTCACTTTGTTATAAAGCAGAAACTAACACACCATTGTAAAGCAATTATACTCCAATAAAGATGTTAAAATCAGGGTCCCTGACCTCAGACTGTACTACAAACCTACAGTAATCAAGACAGTATGGTACTGGCACAAAAACAGAAAGATCAATGGAACAGGATAGAAAGCCAAGAGATAAACCCACGCACGTATGGTCACCTTATCTTTGATAAAAGAGGCAGGAAAGTACAGTGGAGAAAGGACAGCCTCTTCAATAAGTGGTGCTGGGAAAACTGGACAGCTACATGTAAAAGTATGAGCTTAGATCACTCCCTAACACCATACACAAAAATAAGCTCAAAATGGATTCAAGAACTAAATGTAAGGCCAGAAACTATCAAACTCTTAGAGGAAAACATAGAACACTCTATGACACAAATCACAGCAAGATCCTTTTTGACTCACCTCCTAGAGCAATGGAAATAAAAACAAAAATAAACAAATGGGACCTAATGAAACTTCAAAGCTTTTGCACAGCAAAGGAAACCATAAACAACACCAAAAGACAACCCTCAGAATAGGAGAAAATATTTGCAAATGAAGGAACTGACAAAGGATTAATTTCCAAAATTTACAAGCAGCTCATGCCGCTCAATAACAAAAAAACAAACAACCCAATCCAAAAATGGGCAGAAGACCTAAATAGACATTTCTCCAAAGAAGATATGCAGACTGACAACAAACACATGAAAGAATGCTCAACATCATTAATCATTAGAGTAATGCAAATCAAAACTACAATGAGATATCATCTCACACCAGTCAGAATGGCCAGCATCAAAAAATCTAGAAAAAAAATAAATAAATGCTGGAGAGGGTGTGAAGAAAAGCGAACACTCTTGCACTGCTGATGGGAATGTGAATTGGTTCAGCCACTATGGAGAACAGTATGGAGGTTCCTTAAAAAACTACAAATAGAACTACCATGTGACCCAGCAATCCCACTACTGGGCATATACCCTGAGAAAACCAAAATTCAAAAAGAGTCATGTACCAAAATGTTCATTGCAGCTCTATATACCATAACCCAGAGATGGAAACAACCTAAGTGTCCATTATTGGATGAATGGTTAAAGAAGATGTGGCACATATATACAATGGAATATTACTCAGCCATAAAAAGAAATGAAATTGAGCTATTTGTAATGAGGTGGATAGACCTCGAGTCTGTCATACAGAGTGAAGTAAGTCAGAAAGGGAAAGACAAATATCATATGCTAACACATATACATGGAATTTAAGGCAAAAAATGTCATGAAGAACCTAGGGGTAAGACAGGAATAAAGACACAGACCTACTGGAGAACAAACTTGAGGATATGGGGAAGGGGAAGGGTGAGCTGTGACAAAGCGAGAGAGAGGCATGGACATATATACACTAACAAACGTAAGGTAGATAGCTAGTGGAAAGCAGCCGCATAGCACAGGGATATCAGCTCGGTGCTTTGTGACCGCCTGGAGGGGTGGGATAGGGAGGTTGGGAGGGAGGGAGACGCAAGGGGGAAGAGATATGGGAACATATGTATATGTAAAACTGATTCACTTTGTTATAAAACAGAAAGTAACTCACCATTGTAAAGCAATTATACCCCAATAAAGATGTTAAAAAAAAAGATGTTAAAAAATAAACAAAAATTCGGAAAAAGGAAAGAAAATTAATAAAAAGTTCAGATTGTGAAGATTAATTTCAAGTGATGTATGCTTAATACAAAAAATATATAAAATGGAAAAAATAAGAAGAAAACACCAAAAACCATAAAAAAAAATCACTTTTGCAATTTTGGCCTATGTCCTTTCTACCATTATGGGTAAGTTTCCCTACAGTATTCATAATCATAATGAATGTACAATTTTATATGCTGCTTTTTTTATGTAATCTCATCTTGTAGGCTTTTTCCACATGCTAACATAGTTTTTGTAAACTTCCCTTGTCACGGTTAGATAACACAAAACTTTCTTGACCCCTGTTATTGATCATTTGAGTGGCTTCCTTTTTCTTCAAAGTAAATGTGATGCTTAAGAAAAAATAAGAAAAAAAAATTATGATTATTTTGTGGATTTTTAATCACAGTGAGATGAAATTTGGGAGATTTGGATGCTGATTCATGTGACATTTTCTCACTTCTCACTTGGCTCTTCCTGGCCTCAGTTCTGATTTGGGGGGACTTCTGCTCTTTGCAAGTTTCCCCAAGCCACTCAGATCTCTTCCACACCCTCAGTTCCTACTGTGCACCAGGCCTGAGCTCTCTGACAAGAACTTTCAGGCAAGTTAGGGAGAGGGACACTGGGACTGGTGTAGTGGGAATCTTCTAGCCTACAGCTCTAAGACTGCTTACCCCTGAGCCCTCCATCTAAGCAGCACAGGTATTACACAAACTCTGGGACAGCAGACAGCACCCTGGCCTGCCAGCCCAAACTGTTCTGCCAGATGGATTGCCTGGCCCACCACTGGCTGGAATCACAGCCTAAGAAGCTTCTTTATCCAGGCTCGTAGACACTCAGAGGTGTTCAAGTCACCTCCACTCAAGTGTCACTTCCCAGGGAAGCCCTCCCTTACCACCATAGACAGACTATTCTCATAGCTCTCAGGACTGGGGCAGAGATTTCTGCACATCAGTCTACTTGTTCGTTGCCTGTCCCTCCCACTGAGAGTGATCACTGGTACTTACCTAACATTTTGACTTGTACTGGGGACCTGGTCTGGTCATTTATAGGTGGTAGTCTAACAACAGGCTCACTTTTCATATGGAGCAGAGAGAAGTTCAGGGATTGCCCAAGGTCCCTCTGCTCCTAAGGAGCTGGGTAAACAGGTAAAATATGTGCATTCCTGGCCTGTCTCTGCTTCTTCTTATGGAATACCGGTGGCAAGAACATTTCCAGACATCTGGTGGTAGCTCAATCAGTATTTGTTGAATATTGTGTTAATGAATGTTGTTCCAAGTACTGAGGGCCTAGAAGAAGGCTGCTAACTCTGTCAGTGCATCAAAGTGCTGGGAAAAGATGTTATGAATGACACCAGAAGAGGGGTGGCAATTCAGCTCTGCCTTAGATGCTAAGCTGGCAGATGGAGAGAAGGAAGGGCAGCCCGGGCAGAGGGAACAACATGTGCACATGCATGACAAATGCCAAAAATAGCAATGAGGGTGGAGGGGCTGAGGCAAGAAGATGGGGAGGGCTGCCCAGCATAAAAGTTGGGAGATGTTGCAAAACAGCAAACTCACTCAGTATATTAGTCACCTCAGGCTGCTATGACAAAATTACATAGACTAAGTGGCTTAAGCAACAGACATTGATTTCACACAGTTGTGGAGGCTGGAAGCCCAAGATGATGGTTCCTGTAGATTAGTTTCCTGGTGAGAACTCTGTTCCTAGCTTACATATAGCCAACTTCTCATTGGGTCTTCACATGCCAGAGGTGGAGAAGGAGAGAGAGAGAGATGGAAAGAAAGAGAGAAAGAAATAAAGAAAGAAAGAAAGAAGAGAGAAAATAAGAAGAAGAAGAAGAAGAAGAAGAAGAAGAAGAAGAAGAAGAAGAAGAAGAAGAAGAAGAAGAAGAAGAAGAAGAAGAAAAAGGAGAAGAAAAAGAAGAATGAATGAATGAATGAAAGAGAAGAGCAAGTACTATCTTTCTCTTCTTACAAGGACACTAATTGCCTCATGGGGACTCTACGCTCATGATCTTATCTAAATTAACCTCTCAAAGTCCCCATCTCCAAATACCATCACATTCGGGGTTAGGGCTTCAAAATAGAATTTGGGTGGGAAACAAACTTTTAGTCCTTAACACTCAACTGCCTTAAGCAGGAAAAGCTTTTAATATAAGGGTTTAGGTGCTTACCAACATCATTGGAAAGTCTGGAGCCACAGACTCTTGGCTAACCTCTAGGAATGAGCCCAGAATAGCACAAAAAATTTCATTTTAATCCTCATAACAACCTGTTGAGGTGTGTACAGTGTTTTCCAGTGAAGCAACTGAGGCATAGATCTGCTACCTAAATGACCTACCTGGGAAGTGGCAGAGTCTGGATTTGAACCCAGGCAGATGGAGAGCTCTGTGCATCCACACACCCACCATGCAGATTTTGCCTTCAAAAGGAGTGGGAGGGATGGAAGGCGGGAAGAAGGGGAAGCTAATTCTACAAGATAACCCCTTCCCCTACCAGGATGGATGTTACTTTGTGTACGTGTGAGCATTGGCCACGTAGCCCCATGCATGCAGGGATTTTGATAGACCTTGTCTGTACACCCTCTCCCATACCCCTTGTGCTCTAGACATGCCCTTCCATGGTTGCTGTCTGGAGGTCTGCATCTACAGTTAAGACCCCAGAGGGACATGTTGGCTGTGTGACCCCTGAACATGGAGGAAGTCACACCCTCCTGATTTACATCCTGCCACTGTCCCTCATATTTACCATCAAAATATTTCCTGACTTAGGAGCCAAAACCTACAGGTGTTTCAACTCCATCTTCAGCAGAGGAGCTGTGAAGGCTACAGGCTACTGTTTTATTTGTGAGATTTATACAGATTCTATTACATGGTACTTATCTTTTTCTCAACTTGCACCATGGTGTTTTAAAGTTTTTCCATGCTAAGAATACTGGAAGAGCAAATAAACACATGCAAAGTTGCCTCTGGTGGGTTCTCTACCTTGTAGACATTCAGCTCAGGATTCCAAACTCAGAGGGAAAAGTTTGTCTACCCTGACTACAGACTGACTGCCAATGGGAATAATGTAATTACCTATAAAGGGGAATATTTGCAAGAGGATAGATTAGTGTGTATGGCTAAAAAGTAGAAGGATCACACTCATTGCAGCCTGGGAAATGCAGACTGGATGAGAGTGTGGGCATTTGTGTCAAGTATCCATATGCTTTGACCCATAATTCTGCTTCTGGGAATGCTACTGAAGGAAATCATAAATAACAAACAAGGAAATGCTTGACCACATTCTTTATGGCTGCAAAATATTAACAATAACATTGATATTTTCAAATAGAGGTTTTATCTCATAATTTACATTATAGTCTCATATATGAGTTAATGAGTCATTAAGAATTAGGGTTTTTGTCTAAATGTAAGTGGAAGGATGCTCTTAAATAATGACCAGTGGAAAAATTTAAAAAAAATCTAGCAGAACATCAAGTAGGTAAAAACAAATGCCTCAAAATTTACAAAAAGACAGAGATTTGATTTTAGGTAATGGGGCTTGTGGGTAATTTCTGATTTTTTGTGCCTTTTTGTAAATTTCTAGTTTGCTAGATTTCAAAAGTCATGATACTAGAGGCAGCATAAAGGATTTGCCCCCCAGGACCCACTGGGTGAGAGATCTGGAAACTCAATTCAGGGTCATGGTTAACATATGTCACAGAGAAGTGTGAGTCCCCCATACATCTTGCTGGCAAGTTTCTGATGCCAGCTGGCAGTGAAGCGAGGACTCCATCACTATACCTGTGCGCATTGGGAGTAAACCTGAAGATCAAATCCAATGGTCCAGAGTTTGAGGAGGCCAGGCAGCAGAGTCCTAGACCATGAGTGGATGCCCTGGAAAAAGTATACTAACTGGTAAGAAAACACAGCCACCATGACATAAGCAGACATTACACCAGCTACCATTTGGGGGGGGGTCCAACTTTTGTGCTGAGCAACCCTGCTCTTTGAATGTGAGTGTTGGAACCAGCCTTGTTCTTACTCCTTTCACATCTCTCACCTACCAGCTGTGTGACCTTGGGCGAGTGACTTGACTTCTCTGAGCTTGTTTAGTTTCTTCATGCATAAAATGGAGATAACGGTTACTTGAATTCGTTACTAAATATCTAGGAAGCATGTAACTGTGCTGCCCATATAGTAGACACTCAATTAATTGATCCATTGAGATAGTGGTCATGTAGGTGATGTCTCTTGCCTTTACTTTTATGAATGGTTTCTAGAGAATCTGTTCTTCAAGGTTAGAAGTGGAGATGGGTTTATTTTTTTCTAACCATTGTGGTGACTGGCCCCAGCTGGGACTTTCTTTCAGCTCCTGTATGACCTCAGGGGCAGATCTGATACTCTTTGATACCTGCAGAAAGTGCACAGAGGCCCCCAGGTCTCTGTCCCTGGTGGTCACCAGAGCTATCCCGCACCTTCCCCAGATTAAAAAAAAGCAGACGTGATGAAAAAATCTGGGGTCCTATTAGCTTTGCAGTGTTTCACATGTTGTAATTACTTTTGGTTGGCATTTCATTAAGATTTACACTTTTCAATGTGGCAAAGAATGAAACAAAACCACAATTTTACACCATGCACAAAATTAACTCAAAATACATTAAAGACTTGAATGTAAGATCTGAAAACATAACAATCTTAAAAGACAACATTGGTGGCAAGCTCCTTAATGTAAGTGTTGGAGATGATTTTTTCACTCTGACATCAAAAGCAAAAGCAACAAAAGCAAAAATAAATAAGTGGAGCTATATCATACTAAAACTCTTCTGTACAGCAGAGGAAACCATAAAGCAAAATTACAAGGAGCCTTACTAAATGGGAGAAAATAATGACATTTCAAATACCTGATAAGGGGTTAATATTCAAAATATATAAAGAACTTATAAAACTCAATAGCAAAAACAAAAACAACAACAAAAGGAAAAACCTCAATTTTAAAATGGGCTCATGATCTAAACAGAAAGTTTTCCCAAGAAGACATACAATAGCCAACAGGTACATGAAAATGTGCTCAACATCATGAATCATCAGGGAAATGTAAATAACAAAGAGTTATTTATCCTACACTTGCTAGAATGGCTGTTATTAAATATATATATATATATATATATATATATATATATATATATATATATATGTTGGTAAGGATGAGGAGAAAAGTGACACTTTGTACTAATGTTCAGAGTATAAATTGGTGCAACCTTTATGGAAAACAGTATAGAGCTTCCTCAAAAAATTAAAAATAGAGCTACCATATGAACCAGAAGTTCCACTTCTCAGTATTTATCCAAAAAACAAAAACAAACAAAAAAAACCCAAAAAGCATTAATTCAAAAAGATATATAAACTCCCATGTCTATTATGGCATTATTTACACCAAGTTATGGAAACAACATAGGTGTGCATCAATGAATAGATGGATTTTTAAAATATCGTGTCAAAGACAAATAGTTTATTATCTCTCTTTGATGTGGAATCTTAAAATAAAAATAAGCAAATTCATCTAAGTGATACAGAGGAGCAGATCAGCCAACTGGAAGACAAAGTATTGGAAATCACTGATGCTGAACAGAAAAAAGAAAAAAAGAATGAAAATAAATGACCACAGCTTAAGAGACCTCTGGGACAACATCAAGTGTACTAACGTTCACATTATAATGGTCCCAAAAGGAGAAGAGAGAAAAATGGGGTTGAAAACATATTTGAAAACATAATAGCTGAAATCTTTACTAGCCTGGGAAAGGAAACAGGCATCTAAGTCCACGAAGCACAGAGACTCCCATACAGAATTAACCCAAAGAGGAATACAAGACACATTGCAATTAAAATGGCAAACATTATGGATAAAATATCTATTAAAAACAGCAAGGAAAAAACAACAAGTAACATACAAAGGAATTCCCATAAGGCTGGTCAGCTGAATTTTCAGCAGAAACTCTGCAGGCCAGTAGGGCCTGTATTTAAAGTGTATTTAAATAGTGTATTTAAAGTGTAAAGTGTATTTAAAGTGTATTTAAAGACATTGTATTTAAAGTGATGAAAGGGAAAAACCTACAGCCAAGAATATTCTACATAGCAAGGCTTTCATTCATATATGATAAAGAAATCAAAAGCTTTACAGAAAAGCAATAGCTAAAAGAGTTCAGCACCACCAAGTACACTTTACAAGAAATGGTAATGGAATTTCTCTAAGTGAAAAAGAAAATGTCACAACTAGAAATATAAAAATCGTGAAAAGAAAAAGCCCATCATAAAGACATACACACAGTAAAGTTAGGAAATCATCCATATGCAAAACTAGTAAGTAGGTTAGAAGACAAAAGTACTAAAATTGTCTCTATACACAATAAGCAGTTATGGGATACACAACACAGTTGCATATAAAATACAATAACAAAAGTAGTCATTCTGAGGTGAGGAGAATACAGAGTTGTTAAAATGCATTTGAAATTGAGATCAGTAACTTAAAACAATCATGTATATATGTAAATTGCTATATACAAACTTCATTGTAACCACTAATCAACAATCTATAATAGATACACACACAGAAAAGAAAAGAGAATCCAAATATAACACTAAAGATAGTCATCAAACCACAAGAGAAGAAAACAAAAGAAGAAAGAAATTAAAAAGACATACAAAACAACCCCCAAACAATTAATAAAATGGCAATAAGAACATACATATGAATGATTACTTTAAAAGTAAATAGACTAAATGCTCCAATCAGAAGACATAGAGTGGCTGAATGGATACAAAAACAAGACTCATATATATGCTGCCTATAAGAGATGCACTTCACATCTAAAGACTCACACACAGACTGAAAGAAAGGGGATGTTAATAGGTGTTCCATGCAAATAGAAATCAAATGAAAGCCAGGGAAGCAATACTTATATCAGACAAAATAGACTTTGAAATAAAGACTGTTATGAGAGAAATAAACACATCATATAATAATCAAGGGACCAACCCAACAGAAGATATAAATATTGTAAATATGTATGCACCCAACATAGGAGCACCTAAATACATAAAGCAGATACTAACAGACATAAAGGGAGAAATAGAAAGTAACAAAATAAGAGTGAGGGTTATAACACACCACTTACATCAGTAGAGAGTTCATCCAGACAGAAAATAAGTGAGGAAACAGTGGCCTTAAATCACACATTAGATTATGAGGACTTAAAAGGTATATGTAGAACATTCCATCCAAAAGCAACAGAATGAATGCACATTCTTTTCAAGTATACATGGAACATTCTCCAGAATAGTTCATATGCGAGGCCACAAAACAAGCCTTGGTAAATTTAAGAAAATTGAAATCATATCAAGGATCTTTTCAATCTGCAATGCTATGAGACTAGAAATCAACTATAAGAAAAAACTGCAAAACAATGTGGAGGCTAAACAATATGCTACTAAATAACCAATGGATCACTGGAGAAATCAAAGAGAAAAAAATACCTGGAGACAAATGAAAACGAAAACACAAAAATCTAAAATCTATGGGAGGCAGCAAAATTAGTTCTAAGAGGGAAGTTTAGAGTGTTGCAAGCTTATCACAGGAAACAAGAAAAATCCAAAATGAACAACATAGCCTTACAACCAAAGAAACTAGAAAAAGAAAAACAAACAAAACCCAAAAGTAATAGAAGTAAAAAATCATAAAGTTCAGGACAGAAATAAATGGAGACAAGAAAAAAACATTAAAAAATTAATGAAACTAAGAGCTGGTTCTATGATAAAATTTAAAAAAAAATTATAAACATTTAGCCAAACTTACCAAGAAAAAAGGGCTCAAATTAATAAAATCAGAAATGAAAAAAAAAGAAGTTACAACTGACACCACAGAAATACAAAGGATTTTAAGAGACAACTATAAACAACAATATGGCAATAAAATGGACAAACTATACTTACCAGGCAAGGGAGATACCATGGTTATGAAGGTGGTTTTCCCAGAGTGAGGCTCATCCATTGCACTCCAGATGTGCTGATCCCTGAGATTTCCCCAAATGGAGAAAACTCAGCTGCATAGTATGTGGTAGTGGGGGACTTCATTCATGCTTTCTCATGTTTTTTTGTGTGTGTTTTAATGGTAGATGTCTTTTAAAACCGTTTTCTAAGGGTCCAGTGGCTCATCTTTAATATTGAAGACTTCATCATCCATTTGAGTGTAGGTGGGTGGTAGTGAATATACTACAGGGACATAGAGAGATAAAGATTTTAAAAATAGTACAAAAACAATTTTTTAAATGGACAACCTAGAAGAAAAGGACAAATTCCTAGAATTATAAAATCTCCCAAGACTGAATCAAAAAGAAACAGAAATTATTAACAGGCCAAATACCAGTAACAATATTGAATACATAATTTAAAAAAAACATCTAATAAGCATAAATCCAGA
This sequence comes from Inia geoffrensis, assembly GCA_036417435.1. Classification (NCBI taxonomy): domain Eukaryota; kingdom Metazoa; phylum Chordata; class Mammalia; order Artiodactyla; family Iniidae; genus Inia; species Inia geoffrensis. The sequence continues at coordinate 62,091,220 of CM070920.1, forward strand.
ACCAGATGGCTTCACAGGGGAATTCTGACAAATATTTAGAGAAAAAAATAACACCTTATACTTCTCAAGCTATTCCAAAAAATTGCAGAAGAAGAAAGGTTTCAGAACTGATTCTAGGAGACCCAGATCAACCTTATACAAAAATCCAGACAAAGATATCATAAAAAAAGAAAATTACAGACAATATTTCTGATGAACTTAGATGCAAAAATACTCAACATAATATTAGCAAACTGAATTCAACAATACATTAAAAGGATCATGCACCATGACCAAGGGTATGATCAAATTCACAAGGATTTTTCAATCAGCAAATCAATGTGTTAATCCATGTTAACAAATTGAAGAATAAAGACCATATGATCATTTCAATAGATGCAGAAAAAATGTTTTTGACAAAATTCAATATCCATTTATAATAAAACTCTCTTCAAACTGGGCATAGAGGGAACATAACTCAACATAATAAAGAACATATATTACCAGTTCACAGCTAACATCAAACTCAATAGTGAGAAGCTGAAAGCATACCCTTTAAGGTAAGGAACAACATATGGATGCCGTGTCTTGCCACTTCTATTTAACATAGTATTGGAAAAGCTAGCCACAACAATCAGACAAGAAAAAGGAGTAAAAGAATCCAAATTGAATAGGGAGAAGTAAAACTGTCTCTGTTTGCAGATGACATGATACTGTACATAGAAAATCCTAAAGACACCACCAAAATACTACTAGAGCACATCAATGAATTCAGTAAAGTTGCAGGATATAAAGTAAATATACAGAAATTGATTGAATTTCCATACACTAATAAGGAACTATCAGAAAGAGATACAAAGGAAACAATCCAATTTACAATCACAAAAAAAGAATAAAATACCTACGAATAAACTACCTAAAAAGATAAAATACCTGTACTCTGAAAACTATAAGACACCAGTGAAAGAAACTGAATATAATGTAAACAGATGGAAATATGTGATGTGTTCATGGATTGGAAGAATTAATATTGTTAAAATGACCATACTACCAAGAGCAATCTACAATCTGTATCCATAAACAACTCACTACAAGCCTGAAATTCAGAGTATAAGCTATATTCAGGGAAACAGCAAGGTTCCAATTAAAAATACCATAACAATTTTTGCAACATATATATCTCTAACTTAAGAAATAAGTCTCCACAGGCAAATGCAAAGGATTCAGTTACAGGCAGAGAAACAACACTGTGATGACACATCTTCATAGCAGCTTTTAGGAACCATATTTTTACAGCAATGTAAATAAAAAAGAGTATGCAATACTGTGAATATGTTCCACTATTGAAATAACACTGTCTTGAAACAATCTTGTTTGTAGCTTGTTAAAATAATTGATAATGATAGTATTGGAAATGCTTCACTGTATGTGGATTGAATAAGATTTAGCTCACATTCACTTAAAGAAGACTGAGCAGAGCACAGCTTCCAAATACCTAGTAGAATCATTTTTTATAACATCTTCATTGGAGTATAATTGCTTTACAATGGTGTGTTAGCTTCTGCTATATAAAAAAGTGAATCAGCTATATACATATACATATATCTCCACATCTCCTCCTGATTATGTCTCCCTCATACCCTCCATATCCCTCCCCTCTAGATGGTCACAAACCATCTAGGTGATCTCCCAGGGCTATGCAGCTGCTTCCCACTAGTGATCTATTTTATATTTGGTAGTATATATAAGTCCATGCTATTCTCTCACTTCGTCCCAGCTTACCCTACACTCCCCGTGTCCTCAAGTCCATTCTCTACATCTGCATCTTTATTCCTGACTCTATATTCTTCAGAACCATTTTATTTTTTTAGATTCGGTATACATGTGTTAGCATACAGTATTTTTCTCTTTGTGACTTACTTCTCTCTGTACGACAGTCAGTAGTAGCATTCACCTCACTACAAATAACTAAATTTCGTTTGTTTATATGGCTGAGTAATATTCCATTGTATATAGAGGTCACAACTTTACCCATCCATTCGTCGATGGACACTTAGGTAGCTTCCATGTCCTGGTTATTGTAAATAGAGCTGCAATTAACATTGTGGTACATGACGCTTTCTGAATTATGGTTTTCGCAGGGTATATGCCCAGTAGTGGGATTGCTGGGTCATATGGCAGTTTTAGTTTTACTTTTTTAAGGAACCTCCATATTGTTCGCCATAGTGGCTGTATCAAATTACATTCCCACCAACAGTGCACACCCTCTTCAGAATTTATTGTTTCTAGATTTTTTGATGTTGGCCATTCTGAATGTGTGAGGTGATACCTCATTGTAGTTTTGATTTGCATTTCTCTAATAATTAGTGATGTTGAGCATCCTTTCATGTGCTTCTTGGAAATCTGTATATTTTCTTTGGAGAAATGTCTATTGAGGTCTTCTGCCCATTTCTGGATTAGATGTTTGTTTTTTTGATATTGAGTTGCATGAGCTGCTTGTAAATTTTGGAGATTAATCCTTTGTCAGTTGCTCCATTTGTAAATATTTTCTCCCAACCTCAAGGTTGTCTTTTCATCTGGTTTGTGGTTTGCTTTGTTGTGCAAAAGCTTTTAACTTTCATGAGGTCCCATCGTTTAATTTTGTTTTTATTTCCATTTCTCTAGGAGGGGGTCAAAAAATATCTTGCTGTGATTTATGTCATAGAGTGTTCAGTTTATGTTTTCCTCTAAGAGTTTTATAGTGTCTGTTCTTCCATTTAGGTCTTTAATCCATTTTGAGTTTATTGTGTATGGTGTTAGGGAGTGTTCTAATTTCATTCTTTTACATGTAGCTGTCCCATTTTCCCAACACCACTTTTGAAGAGTCTGTCTTTTCTCCATTGTATATTCTTGCCTCTTTATCAAAAACAAGGTGATCACATGTGCGTGGGTTTATCTCTGGGCTTTCTATCCTGTTCCATTGATCTATATTTCTGTTTTTGTGCCAGTAACATACTGTCTGTGTTACTGTAGCTTTGTAGTATAGTCTGAAGTCAGGGAGATAGATTCCTCCAGCTCTGTTTTTCTTTCTCAAGGTTTGCTTTGCCTATTTGGGGTCTTTTTTGTTTCCACAAAAATAGTAATTTTTTTTTGTTATAGTTCTGTGAAAAATTCCATTGGTAGTTTGATAGGGATTGCATTGAATCTGTAGATTGCTTTGGGTAGTATACTCATTTTCACAAAGTTGATTCTTCCAATCCAAGAACATGGTATATCTCTCCAACTGTTTGTATCATCTTTAATTGCTTTCATCAGTGTCTCGTAGTTTTCTGCATCCAGGTCTGTTGTCTCTATAGGTAGGTTTATTGCTAGGTATTTTATTCCTTTTGTTGCAGTGGTAAATGGGAGTGTTTCCTTAATTTTTCTTTCAGATTTTTCATCATTAGTGTATAAGAATGCAATAGATTCCTGAGTATTAATTTTATATCCTGTTACTTTACCAAATTCATTGAGTAGCTCTGGTAGTTTTCTGGTAGCATCTTTAGGATTCTCTATGTATATTCTCTAAATATCACATCCTCTGCAAACAGGGACAGCTTTAATTTTTCTTTTCTGAATTAGATTCCATTTATTTATTTTTTTTTCTTCTCTGATTGCTGTGGCTAAAACTTCCAAAACCATGTTGAATAATAGTGGTGAGTGTGGATAACCTTGTCTTGTTCCTGACCCTTGAAGAAATGCTTTCAGTTTTTCACCATTGAGAACAATGTTGGCTGTGTGTTTGTCATATATGGCCTTTATTATGTTTAGGTAAGTTCCCTCTATGCCTAATTTCTGGAGTGTTTTCATCATAAGTGGTGTTGAATTTTGTCAAAAGCTTTTTCTGCATCTATTGAGATGATCATATGTTTTTTCTTATCAATTTGTCAATATGGTTGATCACATGGATTGATTTGTGTATATTGAATCCTTGCATTCTTGGATAAACCCCACTGATCATGCTGTATGATCCCTTTAATGTGCTGCTGGATTCTCTTTACTATTATTTTGTTTAAGATATTTGCATCTGTGTTCATCAGTAATATTGGCCAGTAGTTTTCTTTCTTTGTGACACCTTTGTCTCGTCTTGGTATCAGGGTGATGGTGGCCTCGTAGAATGAGTTTAGGAGTGTCCCTCCCTCTGCTATATTTTGGAAGAGTTTGAGAATGACAGGTGTTAACTCTCCTATAAATGTTTGATAGAATTTGCCTGTGAAGCCATCGAGTCCTGGGCTTTTGTTTGTTGGAAGGTTTTCAATCACAGTCTCAATTTCTGTGCTTGTGATTGGTCTGCTTATATTTTCTATTTCTTCCTGGTTCACTCTTGGAAGGTTGTGCTTTTCTAGGAAGTTGTCTATTTCTTCCAGGCTGTCCATTTTATTGGCATATAGTTGCTTGTAGTAATCTCTCATGATACTTTGTATTTTTGCAGTGTCATTTGTTACTTCTCCTTTTTCATTTCTAACTCTATTGATTTGAGTCTTCTTTCTTTTTTTCTTGATGACTGTACCTAGTGGTTTTTCAATTTTGTTTATCTTCTCAAAGAACCTGCATCATTTCTCCATTGAAGACATACAGATGGCCAAGCAGCCCATGAAAAGATGCTCAACATCACTAATTATTAGAGAAATGCAGGTCAAAACTACAATGAGGTATCACATCACAATGGTCAGGATAACCATCATCAAAAAATCTACAAACAATAAATGCTGGAGAGGGTGTGGAGAAAAGAGAATCGTCTTGCTCCGTTGGCAGGAATATAAATTTGTACAGCCACTATGGAGAACAGCATGCAGTTCCTTTTAAAAACTAAAAATGGAACTACCTTATGACCCAGCAATCCCACTAATGAGCATATACCCTGAGAAAACCATAATTCAAACAGACACATGCACCCCAATGTTCACTACAGCACTGTTTACAATAACCAGGACATGGAATCAACCTAAATGTCCTTTGACAGATGAAAGGATAAAGAAGATGTGGTACATATATACAGTGGAATCGTAGCCATTAAAATGAATGAGATTGGGTCATTTTTAAAGACATGGATGGACCTAGAGTCTGCCATACAGAGTGAAGTAATTCAGAAAGAGAAAACAAAATATCTTACATTAATGTGTATATCTGGAATCTAAAAACATAATACAGATGAACCTACTTTTCAGGGCAGAAGTAGAAATGCAGATGTAGAGAATGGATGTTTGGACATGAGGTTGGAGTGGTGTTGGATGAATTGGGATGTGGGATTGACGTACGGGTGCACTGCCATGTGTAAAAGAGATAGCTGGTGGGAACCTGCTCTATAGCACAGGGAGCTCAGCTCGGTGCACTGTGGTGACCTAGATGGGTGCCATGGGGTTGGTGGGTAGGAGGGAGTTCAAGAGGGAAGGGATATATGTGTACATAGAGCTGATTCACTTCATTGTATGGCAGAAACTAACAGAACAGTTAGTTTACAAAAGGAAATAATATAAAGCAGATATACCTCAATTTAAAAAAAAAAAAAACTAACATCTTTTGAGTTTTACAATCTAGACTAGGATATATTCTCAGCCACATGATCAAATAAGGAGCAGAAAGTATACATCTTCGAATACAAAGATGCAGAAATGACATCCCATACACCATTTCTTTTGAATTTATAAGGGATTTGCCTTAGCATACATGGCAATAAACCAAGAAAGTAAAAGAAAAAAAATAAGGTCCAAGAACAATAGCTTTAACCCAGGAGAGCAACAAAAGGAAACATCCTTGTTTTGACAGTGGGGCAACCAGAGTGTAGACTGTGTAGTCCTCATTGAAGCACTGAATATTTTGAAACAGAGGTCTCCAAGAAAAATGCATAACTTAATGGATCAGAGAGTCTTTGGTTTAACACAAAACTATAAACATAGGCACATAAAATGAAAGTAAAAAGGGAAGAAAAAACAACTCTAGAAATTGCTCTGTTGGCAGAGAGGCAGAAGGCTGTTTAAGAAAGTAAAGTTCAATTAACTGAAACCAGAGCTACCTTTGTATTGGGTGGATAGTCGACAAGTCAGTAGGTAAGGCCTACACTGGATAAAGCAAGAAGTAACAGGATTTTTTAAAATTTAAATTTAATTTAATTTTGTATTTTGAGTATAGTTGATTTAGAATGTTGTGTTATTTTCTGCTGTACGGCAAAGTGTATCAATTATACGTAAACATATATCCACACTTTTTAAGATTCTTTTCCCATAAAAGTCATTACAGAGTATTGAGACGAGTTCCCTGTTCTATACAGTAGGCCTTAATAGTTATCTATATTATATATAGTAGAAACAATTTATTTTTTTTTCTTTTATATTGGACTATAGTTGGGTAACAATGATGTGTTAGTTACAGGTGTACAGCAAAGTGGTTCGGTTATACATATATATAGATCTATTATTTTTCAGATACTTTTCACATATAGGTTATTACAGAATACTTAGTAGAGTTCCCTGTGCTATATAGTAGGAAATAGCAGAATTAAGACAGTATTAAGATATATAGACACTACCAAAAGAAATAGCAAACAGAGTGAAAAGTGACTGTTTCTGATATGTAAAGCAGAGGTGGGATAGAGGAAGATGGGGTTGTTTATATATTTTTAAGAACTACTTGATTAAAACATTCTACATGTATTAATTTGATATAAATGAAAAATAAAACGCTTTAAAATACTTAAAAAGATTAATGCCTCACATAGCTAAACACAGAACCCAAATCTAAGGCTTCATCCATTGTTATTTAAAACAGTGCCTTTTAATTTTTACTATGCTTTCCTAGTGAAAGACACATATTTTGATAATTATTTAAAGTTAAAAGGATGAGAAAATATTTTGTGCAGTTATTTTATAACATTAAATGTCTATAAAACACTTTAATATTTATTTGGCTGATCCTCTAAGAAAAGCCATGAGTGCCTAAAAACACTTTAATATTTATTAATGTAAACTGATATTTGTGGCAAAAATATTTTCACTTACTAAGTATTTTCAAATTTATTTCCAAGATTCGATTTTTTTAAACATCTTTATTGGAGTAGAATTGCTTTACAATGGTGTGTTAGTTTCTGCTTTATAACAAAGTGAATCAGTTATACATATACATATGTTCCCATATCTCTTCCCTCTTGCATCTCCCTCCCTCCCACCCTCCCTATCCCACCCCTCTAGGTGGTCACAAAGCACAGAACTGATCTCCCTGTGCTGTGCAGCTGCTTCCCACTAGCTATCTATTTTACGTTTGGTAGTGTATATATGTCCATGCCACTCTCTCACTTTGTCCCAGCTTACTCTTCCCCCTCCCCATATCCTCAAGTCCACTCTCTAGTTAGTCTGTGCCTTTATTCCCGTCTTGCCTCTAGGTTCTTCATGACCTTTTTCTTTTCGTAGATTCCATATATACGTGTTAGCATATGGTATTTGTTTTTCTCTTTCTGGCTTAATTGTTAGATCGTTTTTGTCTCATCTATGCAAGATTGGTAAGATTTAAACAAACAAAACAATCACTTTGTTGTAGTCCCTCAAATCAAATGGTTTTTAAAAATTTAGTTACATAAAAATTATGTAGAGCAGTTGTTAAAATTCAGATTCAAGTGTATCTCCCAAAAGTGGACATGGGATGGGAAACAGAAATCAGCTTCTTTAAGAAACATCCCAGTTATATGTAGAGCTGATTCACTTCGTTACAAAGCAGAAACTAACACACCATTGTAAAGCAATTATACTCCAATAAAGTTGTTAAAAAAAACACTCCAGTGGATTTGATTCACGTGATCCTTTGATCACACCTTAAGAAACGCTTTTCTTGAATTTCATTTTGCAATATGTATTGTGTTTAATTTTTTATACTATAGCAATTTTTATTATTATACCTGAGACTCTAGGTACCATGCTGTCTAATACAATAGCTACAAAGCACATGTAGATGATTTAACACCTGTACTTCATTCTGAGATGCTAAAAGTACTAGATCTATATCAAACAGTAATCTTAAGTAATAGAACTGTCTATATAAATACATTTGGATCTCAGCTCTAGATATTTGAAGGTGGTTCTTTATGCCCTAAAAGAATATTTATGATACAATTACTTTAGCATCTCTAGCTTCTGTTTTTTTTTTTTTTTTTTTTTTTTTAACATCTTTCCTGGGGTATAATTGCTTTACAATGGTGTATTAGTTTCCGCTTTATAACAAAGTGAATCAGTTACACACATACATATGTTCCCATATCTCTTCCCTCTTGCATCTCCCTCCCTCCCACCCTCCCTATCCCACCCCTCCAGGGGGTAACAAAGCACAGAATGATATCCCTGTGCTATGAGGCTGCTTTCCATTAGCTATCTACCTTGCGTTTGTTGGTGTATATAGGTCCATGCCTCTCTCCCGCTTTGTCACATCTCACCCTTCCTCCTCCCCATATCCTCAAGTCCGTTCTCCAGTAGGTCTGTGTCTTTATTCCTGTCTAACCCCTAGGTTCTTCATGACATTGTTTTTTCTTAAATTCCATATATATGTGTTAGCATACAGTATTTGTCTTTCTCTTTCTGACTTACTTCACTCTGTATGACAGACTCGAGGTCTATCCACCTCACTACAAATAGCTCTGTTTCGTTTTTTTTTTATGGCTGAGTAATATTCCATTGTATATATGTGCCACATCTTCTTTAACCATTCATCCAATAATGAACACTTAGGTTGTTTCCATCCCCGGGCTATTGTAAATAGAGCTGCAATGAACATTTTGGTACATGACTCTTTTTGAATTTTGGCTTTCTCAGGGTATATGCCCAGTAGTGGGATTGTTGGGTCATGTGGTAATTCTATTCGTAGTTTTTTAAGGAGCCTCCATACTGTTCTCCAGAGAGGCTGAACCAATTCACATTCCCATAAGCAGTGCATGAGTGTTCACTTTTCTCCACATCCTCTCCAGCATTTATTGTTTCTAGATTTTTTGATGATGGCCATTCTGACTGGTGTGAGATGATATCTCATTGTGGTTTTGATTTGCATTACTCTAATGATTAATGATGTTGAGCATTCTTTCATGTGTTTGTTGGCAGTCTGAATACCTTCTTTGGAGAAATGTCTATTTAGGTCTTCTGCCCATTTTTGGATTGGGTTTTTTGTTTGTTTGTTATTGAGTGGCATGAGCTGCTTGTAAATTTTGGAAATTAATCCTTTGTCAGTTCCTTCATTTGCAAATATTTTCTCCCATTCTCAGGGTTGTCTTTTAATCTTGTTTAAGGTTTCCTTTGCTGTGCAAAAGCTTTGAAGTTTCATTAGGTCCCATTTGTTTATTTTTGTTTTTATTTCCATTTCTCTAGGAGGTGGGTCAAAAAGGATCTTGCTGTGATTTATATCATAGAGTGTTCTGCCTATGTTTTCCTCTAAGAGTTTGACAGTTTCTGGCCTTACATTAAGGTCTTTAATCCATTTTGAACTTCTTTTTGTGTATTGTGTTAGGGACTGATCTAATCTCATACTTTTACATGTACCTGTCCAGTTTTCCCGGCACCACTTACTGAAGAGGTTTCCCTTTCTCCACTGTACATTCCTGACCCCTTTATCAAAGATAAGTTGACCATATGTGCATGGGTTTATCTCTGGGCTTTCTATGCTGTTCCATTGATCTATCTTTCTGTTTTTGTGCCAGTACCATACTGTCTTGATTACTGTAGCTTTGCAGTATAGTCTGAAGTCAGGGAGCCTGATTCCTCCAGCTCTGTGTTTGGATCTCAATATTGCATTGGCTTTTTGGCATCTTATGTGTTTCCATACAAATTGTGAAATTTTTTGTTCTAGTTCTGTGAAAAATGCCAGTGGTAGTTTGATAGGGACTGCATTGAATCTGTAGATTGCTTTGGGTAGTAGAGTCATTTTCACAAGGTTGATTCTTCCAATCCAAGAACATGGTATATCTCTCCATCTATTTGTATCATCTTTAATTTCTTTCATCAGTGTCTTATAATTTTCTGCATATAGGTCTTTTGTCTGCTTAGGTATGTTTATTCCTAGATATTTTATTCTTTTTGATGCAATGGTAAATTGGAGTGTTTTCTTGATTTCATTTTCACATTTTTCATCGTTAGTGTATAGGAATGCAAGAGATTTCTGTGCATTAATTTTGTATCCTGCAACTTTTCCAAATTCATTGATTAATTCTAGTAGTTTTCTGGTAGCATCTTTAGTATTCTCTATGTATAGTATCATGTCTGCTGCAAATAGTGACAGCTTTACATCTTCTTTTCAGATTTGGATTCCTTTTATTTCCTTTTCTTCTCTGATTGCTATGGCTAAAACTCCCAAACCTATGTTGAATAAGAGTGTTGAGAGTGGGCAACCTTGTCTTGTTCCTGATCTTAGTGGAAATGCTTTCAGTTTTTCACCATTGAGGATGATGTTGGCTTTGGGTTTGTCATTTATGGCCTTTATTATGTTGAGGAAAGTTCCCACTATGCCTATTTTCTGCAGGGTTTTTATGATAAATGGGCATTGAATTTTTTCACAAGCTTTCTCTGCATCTCTTGGGATGATCAGATGGTTTTTCTCCTTCAATTTGTTAATATGGTTTATCACATTGATAGATTTGCGTACATTAAAGAATCCTTGCATTCCTGGAATAAACCCCACTTAATCATGGTGTATGATCCTTAAAATGTGCTGTTGGATTCTGATTGCTAGTATTTTGTTGAGGATTTTTGCATCTATGTTCATCAGTGATGTTGGCCTGTAGTTTTCTTTCCTTGTGACATTCTTGTCTGGTTTTGGCATCAAGGTGATGGTGGCCTCATAGAATGACTTTGGGAGTGTTCCTCCCTCTGCTATATTTTGGAAGAGTTTGAGAAGGATAGGTGTTGGCTCTTCTCTAAATATTTGATAGAATTCGCCTGTGAAGCCATCTGGTCCTAGGCTTTTGTTTGCTGGAAGATTTTTAATCACAGTTTCAATTTCAGTGTTTGTGATTGGTCGGTTCATATTTTCTATTTCTTCCTGATTCAGTCTTGGCAGGTTATGCATTTCTAAGAATTTTTCCATTTCTTCCAGGTTGTCCATTTTATTGGCATAGAGTTGCTTGGAGTAATCTCTCACGATCTTTTTCATTTCTGGAGTGTCAGTTGTTACTTCTCCTTTTTCATTTTTAATTCTATTGATTTGAGTCTTCTACCTTTTTTTCTTGATGAGTCTGGCTAATAGTTTATCTATTTTGTTTATCTTCTCAAAGTAACAGCTTTTAGTTTTATTAATATTTGCTATTGTTTCCTTCATTTCTTTTTCATTTATTTTTGATCTGATTTATATGATTTCTTTCCTTCTGCTAACTTTGGGGTTATTTTTGTTTTTCTTGCCCTTATTACTTTAGGTACAAGGTTAGGTTGTTTATTCGAGATGTTTGCTGTTTCTTAAGGTGGGCTTGTATTGCTATAAACTTCCCTCTTAGAACTGCTTTTGCTGCATCCCATAGCTTTTGGGTCATTGTTTCTCCATTGTCATTTGTTTCTACGTATTTTTTGATTTCCTCTTTGATTTCTTCAGGGATCACTTCTTTATTAAGTAGTGTATTGTTTATCCTCCATGTGTTTGTATATTTTCCAGATCTTTTCCTGTAATTGTTATCTAGTCTCATGGCATTGTCGTGTAAAAGATACTTGATACAATGTCAATTTTCTTAAATTTACCAAGGCTTGATTTGTGACCCAGGTTATGATGTATCCTGGAGAATGTTCCATGAGCACTTGAGAAAACTGTGTATTCTGTTGTTTTGGGATGGAGTGTCCTATAAATATCAATTAAGTCCATCTTGTTTAATGTATCATTTAATGCTTGTGTTTCCTTATTTATTTTCATTTTGGATGATCTGACCATTGGTGAAAGTGGGGTGTTAAAGTCCCCTACTATGAATGTGTTACTGTTGATTTCCCCTTTTATGGCTGTTAGTATTTGCCTTATGTATTGAGGTGCTCCTATGTTGGGTGCATAAATGTTTACAAATGTATATCTCCTTCTTGGTTTGATCCCTTGATCATTATGTAGTGTCCTTCTTTGTCTCTTCTAAGTCTTTACTTAAGTCTATTTTGTCTGATATGAGAATTGCTACTCAAGCTTTGTTTTGGTTTCCATTTGCATGGAATATCTTTTTTTATCCCCTTAATTTCAGTTTGTATGTGTCTCTAGGTCTGAAGTGGGTCTCTTGTAGATAGCATATATATGGGTCTTGTTTTGTATCCATCCAGCCTGTGTCTTTTGGAGGGAGAAGTTAGTCCATGTACATTTAGGTAATTATCGATATGTTTGTTCCTATTCCCATTTTCAAAATTGTTTTCGGCTCGTTATTTTAGGTCTTTTCCTTCTCTTGTGTTTCGTGCCGAGAGAAGTTCCTTTAGCATTTGTTGTAAAGCTGGTTTGGTGGTGCTGAACTCTTTCAGCTTTTGCTTTTCTGTAAAGGTTTTAATTTCTCCATTAAATCTGAATGAGATTCTTGCTGGTCAGAGTAATCTTGGTTGCAGGTTCTTCTCCTTCATCACTTTCAGTATGTCCTGCCACTCCATTCTTGCTTGCAGAGTTTCTGATGAAAGATCAGTTGTTAACCTTATGGTGATTCCCTTGTGTGTTATTTGTTGTTTTTCCCTTGCTGCTTTTAATATGCTTTCTTTGTATTTAATTTTTGACAGTTTGATTAATATGTGTCTTGGCATATTTCTCCTAGGATTTATCCTGTACGGTACTCTCTGTGCTTCCTGGACTTGATTAACTATTTCCTTTCCCATATTAGGGAAGTTTTCAACTATAATCTCTTCAAATATTTTCTCAGTCCCTTTCTTTTTCTCTTCCTCTGGAACCCCTATCATTCGAATGTTGTTGCATTTAATATTGTTCCATAGTTCTCTGAGACCGTCCTAAGTTCTTTTCATTCTTTTTTCGTTATTCTGCTCTGCAGTAGCTATTTCCACTATTTTATCTTTCAGGTCACTTATCCGTTCTTCTGCCTCAGTTATTCTGCTATTGATCCCATCTAGAGTCTTTTTCATTTCATTTATTGTGTTGTTCATCATTGTTTGTTTCATCTTTAGTTTTTCTAGGTCCTTGTTAAATGTTTCTTGCATTTTGTCTGTTCTATTTCCAAGACTTTGGATCATCTTTACTATCATTATTCTGAATTATTTTTCAGGTCGACTGCCTATTTCCTCTTCATTTGTTAGGTCTGGTGCGTTTTTATCTTGCTCCTTCATCTGCTGTGTGTATTTCTGTCTTCTCATTTTGCTTATCTTTCTGTGTTTGGGGTCTCCTTTTTTGCAGACTGCAGTTTCATAGTTCCCATTGTTTTTGATATCTATCCCAAGTACCTAAAGTTGGCTCAGTTGGTTGTGTAGGCTTCCTGGTTGAGGGGACTAGTGCCTGTGCTCTGGTGGATGAGGCTGTATCTTGTCTTTCTCGTGGGCAGGTCCACATCTTGTGGTGTGTTTTGGGGTTTCTGTGGACTTATTATGATATTAGACAGCCTCTCTGCTAATGGGTGTGGTTGTGTTCCAGTTTTGCTTCTTCTTTGGCATATGTTGTCCAACACTGTAGCTTGCTGGTCGTTGAGTGAATCTAGGTGCTGTTGTTGAGATGGAGATCTCTGGGAGATTTTCGCCATTTGATATTATGTGGAGCTGGGTGGTCTCTTGTTGACCACTGTCCTGAAGTTGGCTCTCCCACCTCAGAGGCTCAGCACTCACTCCTGGCTGTAGCACCAAGAGCCTTTCATCCACATGTCTCAGAATAAAAGGGAGAAAAAGTAGAGAGAAATAATTAGTAGATGTAGGAAGAAAGAAAGAAAGAAAGAAAGAAAGAAAGAAAGAAAGAAAGAAAGAAAGAAAGAAAGAAAGAAAGGAGGGAAGGAAGGAAAGAAGGACGAAAAAAGAAAGAAGGAAAGAAAGAAAGAAATATGGGAGGGAAGGAGGAAGGAAGGAAGGAGGGAAGGAAGGAAAAAAATAAATAAAGAAGATACAGTAAAATAAAATAAAGTAAAATAAAATAAAGTTATTACATTAAAAAATAATTATTTAGAAAAAAAAAAAGGGAGGGATAGAACCTTAGGACAAATGGTGGAAGCAACGCTATACAAACAAAATCTCACACAGAAGCATACACATACTCCCTCACCAAAAGTGGTAAAGGGGAAAAAATCATAAATCGTGCTCTCAAAATCCACCTCCTCAATTTGGGATGATTCGTTGTCTAAAGGAGGGAAGGGAAGAAAGAAAGAAAGAAAGAAAGAAAGAAAGAAAGAAAGAAAGAAAGAAAGAAAGAAAGAGAAGGAAGGAAGGAAGGAAGGAAGGAAGGAAGGAAGGAAGGAAGGAAGGAAGGAAGGAAGGAAAGAAAGAAAGAAAGAAAGAAAGAAAGAAAGAAAGAAAGAAAGAAAGAAAGAAAGAAAGAAAGAAAGAAAAAGAAAAAGAAAAAGAAAGAAAGAAAGAAAGAAAGGGAGAAATACATAAAGAAAGAAAGAAGGTAAAGTAAAATAAAGTTATTAACATTAATTATTAAGAAAAAAAATTTCAAAAAAAAAGTATGGATAGAACCCTAGGACAAATGGTGGAAGCAAAGCTATACAGACAAAATCTCACACAGAAGCATACACATACACACTCACAAAAAGAGGAAATGTGAAAAAAAATCATAAATACTGCTCTCAAAGTCCACCTCCTCAACTTTGGATGATTTGTTGTCTATTCATGTATTCCTCAGATGCAGGGTACATCAAGTTGATTTTGGAGCTTTAATCCTCTGCTTCTGAGGCTGCTGGGAAAGATTTCCCTTTCTCTTCTGTGTTCTCACAGCTCACAGGGGCTCACCTTTGGATTTGGCCCTCCCTCAGCATGTAGGTAGTAGGAGTGCATCTCTTTTCTGCTCAGACAGGACGAGGTTAAAGGAGCCGCTGATTTGGGAGCTCTGCCTCACTCAGGCTGGGGGGAGGGAGGGGTGCAGAGTGCTGGGCAAGCCTGCGGCGGCAGAGGCCAGTGTGATGTTGCACCAGCCTGAGGTCCACCGTGCCTTCTCCCAGGGAAGTTGTCCCTGGTTCCTGGGAACCTGGCAGTGACAGGCTGCACAGTCTCCCCGGAAGAGGGATGTGGATAGTGACCTGTGCTCGCACACAGGCCCCTCGGTGGTGGCAGCAGCAGCCTTAGCGTCTCTCACCAGTATCTGGGGTCCGCGCTTTTAGCCACAGCTTGAGCCTGTCTCTGGGGTCTGTGCTGAGAGCTGCTGCTCGCCCCTGTCTCTGAAGTTCCTTTAAGCAGTGCCCTTAAACCCCTCTCCTCGCACAGCAGGAAACAAAGAGGGAAGAAAAGTCTCTTGCCTCTTTGGCAGCTCCAGACCTTTTCCCGGACTCTTTCCCGGCTAGCTGTGGTGCACTAACCGCTTCAGGCTGTGTTCTCACAGCCAACCCCAGTCCTCTCCCTGTGCTCTGACCAAAGCCCGAGCATCAGCTCGCAGCCCTGCCTGCCCCAGCGAGTGAGCAGACAAGCCTCTCAGGTTGGTGAGTGCCGGTCAGCACCGATCCTCTGTGAGGGAATCTGTCCGCTTTGCCCTCCGCATCCCTGTTGCTGTGCTCTCTCCATGGCTCTGAAGCTCCCCCCTCTGCCTCGCACAGTCTCTGCCTGCGAAGGGGCTTCCTAGTGTGTGGAAACCTTTCCTCCTTCACAGCTCCCTCCCACTGGTGCAGGTCCCATCCCTATTCTTTTTTCTGTTTATTCTTTTTTCTTTTTACCTACCCAGGTACGTGGGGAATTTCTTGCCTTTTCGGAGGTCAGAGGTCTTCTGCCAGCATTCAGTAGGTGTTCTGTAGGAGTTGCTTCACGTGTAGTTGTGTTTCTGGTGTGTCTGTGGGGAGGAAGGTGATCTCTGCATCTTACTCTTCTGCTACCTTCCCCTCTGCCCCCTCTAGCTTCTGCTGTTAATGGAGAATTAGAAGATGAGGACTTTGAATTGTGATGTTGTTAACAGACTTTAAGTGAACAATTAACATTTTACACATTCATTCTTATTAGTGGTCAGGAAAATGCAAATTAAAATTATGATGATATGCAGTTTGCCACACTAAACTGTATGGGTATGCGCTAAACTCATGAACTTAGAACTGGAGATGAGAAGGAGAGATGTTAGCATTTGTTGCACGTTTCATATGTTTAATGTGTTTAAAACATATGTAGTATTACTTATATTAGTTTGAAATTCAATTAAGTGAAAATGAAATACTTTGCATTATTCATTTGGGATGCATTTAAAAAATCATCAGCAGTGCTCATTAAAACAATTTCTCCTATTTTTTGTAAGCAAATATTTGGCAGTCTATTCAAGATGTACTCTACAGTTGAAATGCCAAAATTTTGAGGTGACAGGACATACATATGACATAACATTGACATGCGAAACACTTGGAGAACAAGAAAACATGTAATTAAATTCTAACATTTCCTTTCAGGCTTGACTTTCTTTTTTATCTGCCTCTCATACAGTCAAGGACACTGCTTTGCAAATGATAAGCACTCAATATTTTTTCCTCTTTTAATACTGTCATTTAGTTGATAAAGGATAATTGGGCTCATATATCTCTCCTTTTTCATTTCAATAAAAATGCTAACTGAAAGCATAAGTTGAGGGCCTTCATCCTTGCCATTCTGCTCTAACCCTTTACTCTTATTGTGTCTCTATCCAAACAGTGAAAAATTATTTGTGAACAAATGTTCTATGTGATTGTAGATGAATTAATAAAAAAATTAAAAGATTTATTAATAAAATGACCCTGCTTCCATTGCTCTGCTGCTTCCACTGCTTTGCTGCTGCCTCCTGACCAAAGGATTCCCAGCAAGTGTCAACAGTGCACTGACATTGCCTTCGTGTAACCTGGCTCAGTGCATTTTGTCTGTGTAACTTTTGGCATTCCAAGGCACTATGCAGGAATGGAATGCTAGACATGACACTGAATTTTAATCACCTCCTTATTAAGTTTATTTAGAAAAAATAGGAAATTTGCTTTGTCATGAAGGAAGGGACATGTGCTGTTGTGATATGGACACATGTTACAGTAACACACAATTCCTGTGCAAGATTAGGCTTCTTTTGAGAAGCAGATAAAAATCCAAAGGACAATGATTTTATTGGATTTGACTGAGAGACAGCCAACAAACTGCCATTTGGTACACAAGCTAGATATAAGAGGAAAGCAAACAAACTTTGTTTCATTTTGCAATCGACTTAAAGTGCTTTTTAATGGAAAAACAAACTAATGAAACTCATAGTGCCCTATTTTATACACATTGCTGCTTTACCTACTGGTGAACCTAGAGGTAGTTATTTGAGGTTTTCTTGCCTAAATACTGAGCTAGTAGTCATTTGTTGATCATTTGTCTATTTAAAGTCAGCTGTACAGAACAAATGTAAGGCGTGAAGATTGACGTGGACCATAATCTGTGAATCAGTTGCACTGTTTACAAGGAAGAGCTGCTAGTGATTTTGTTCCTTTTGAAGTTCTGCATACCAATTCAGAGCAGGTTAAAATTGAGGGTATTCTCCAAATAAAGGCTATAATTAAAAACCTGCTCATGCTTTTCCAATCTTCTTCTAATTTAACTCATTGGTGATTTTTCATGCTCATGAAAAGTGAATTTTCTATAATCAAATGAGGATTCCAGAAGAAGGGGTTACTGAAATGGTCTCTTCAACTCTGTGATTAATGTCAAAATCTTCTTCAAATCCTGTATCAAGAGCTGTTTATCCTATATCTGGAGGCTCAATTCCATCCTCAAATACAAACCCAATCTTGTTCTAAGCAGGAGAAACTTCCTTCCTTATTTCTTAGTAACAAAGTTCTTAGCATTTATAGATCTTTTGGTGATTATACCTCAGATCTTTCCTTTTAACCAATACACTCTTTTGTA
This sequence comes from Inia geoffrensis, assembly GCA_036417435.1. Classification (NCBI taxonomy): domain Eukaryota; kingdom Metazoa; phylum Chordata; class Mammalia; order Artiodactyla; family Iniidae; genus Inia; species Inia geoffrensis. The sequence continues at coordinate 62,109,147 of CM070920.1, forward strand.
CTCAAGTCTAATATTGGGTATCTGTCCAATGCCTGATTTTCTGGCCTTTGCCTAAATTCCTATCATAATATCCTGTTTCCAGTATCCTTCTATAATAGTGTTTTAACTAAGGCTGTGCATAGGAATGAACTTTTAAGTTTTCCTAAAACAGATTTCTAAGACAGACTTCAGTCAGATTTGTACTTAGAAGATCAGGCTGGAATCTTGGCTTCTACATTTAAATGTGTCCACAGACCATTCCTTACTGCTGTGACTTTCTGTAAGAGTTTGCTTCATCTCACCTCTAGCTTCCATTCCACCTTTGTCTGTTATGTTTACCAACCAACCAAAAATAAATATTGCACAATGAGAGCTTGGGCAGAAACATCAGAAAAACCAGTATATTTATTTGAGATATATGCTTATATATGTTTATAAAGTTACTATTATGAAAAATAAATGTGTATCTATAAAAAAGAAAACAATCCCATTTCAAGTAGCAACATAAAGAATAAAATATTTAGGAATAAACTTATCCAAGGTGCTGAAAGACATACACCAAAAACTACAAAATCATTGATGAAAGAAATTAAAGAAGACACAAAATATAGAAATATATCCCATGTTCATGGATTGGAAAACGTAATATAATTAAAATGCCTGTATTACCCAAAGCAACCTGCAGATTCAATGCAATCCCTATCCAAACCACAATGACATTGATCACAGACATAGAAAACAATCCTAACATTCATATGGAACCAAAAATACCCCAAATAGTCAAAGCAATCTTGAGTGAGTATAACAATGTATTTCCTGATCTCAAAATACATTAAAAAGCAAACATAATTAAAACAGTATGGTACTGGCAAAAAACAGACATATAGAACAATGAAACACAATAGAAGTCCCCAAAATAAGCCCACACATATACAATTAATTGATTTTCAACAATGATGCCAATACTGCACAATGGGGAAAGGATAGTCTCTCCAACAAATGGTGTTGGGAAAAAATGGATACCCACATGGAAAATGATAAAATTACACCCTTATCTTACAAAATACCCACAAATTCACTCAAAATGAATTAAAAGCTTTAACATATATGACCTGAAACTGTAAATCTATGAGAAGAAAACTTAGGGGAAAAATCTTCATGTCATTGGTGTAGGAAGCGATTTCTTGAATGTGACACCAAAAGCACAATAACAAAAGTAAAAATAGACAAGTGAAACTACATCAAAATTAAAAAAAAAATAAAAAAACCCTTCTGCATGGCAAAGGAAACAATCCACAGAGTGAAAAGGCAACCTATGCAAAGGGAGAAAATATGTGTAAACCATATATTTGGAAAGGGACTAATATCCAAAATATATCAGGAACTCCTATAACTCAATAGCAAAATAACCCAAGTAAAAAATGGGAAAAGGACCTGAATAGATATTTCTCCAACAAAGACATACAGATGGCCAACAAATATATGAAAGGGTGCTTGATATCACTAATCATCAGAGAAATGCAGATCAAAACCGTGATGAGATATCACCTCACACCTGTTAGGATGGTGATTATATATATACATATATATAAAGATAACAAGTGTTGGGGAATTTGTCAATGTAAAATGGCACAGATGCTATGGAAAATAATATGTAGTTTTCTCAAAAAACTTAAACATAGAGCTACCATATGATCCTGCAGTTCCACTACTGAGTATATATTCCAAAGAGCTGAAATCAGGATATCAAAGAGATACATGCACTCTCATGTTCATTGCAGCATTATTCATAATACCGAAGATATGGAAACAACCTGAAGATCATCAAGGATGAATGTATAAAGAAAATTTAATATATGTATACAGTGGAATAATATTCAGACTTAAAAACAGAAGAAGGGCTTCCCTGGTGGTGCAGTGGTTGAAAGTCCACCTGCCAATGCAGGGGACATGGGTTCATGCTCCGGTCCAGGAAGATCCCACATGCCACGGAGAGACTAGGCCCATGAGATATGGTCACTGAGCCTGCGCGTCCGGAGCCTGTGCTCCACAATGGGAGAGGCCACAACAGTGAGAGGCCCGTGTACCACAAAAAAACCAGAAGGAAATCAGATTCTTTACCCATATAGGTTATTACAGAATATTGAGAATCTGAAAAAGAATGAATATATGTATAACTGAATCACTTTGCTGTACACTTGAAACTAACACAACATTGTGAATCAACTAAATCCAATAAAAAAAAAAAGCAGAAGGAAATCTTGTCATATGTGCCAATATGGATGTACTTGGAGGACATTATGCTGAGTGAAATAAGCTGATCACAGAAGGACAAATACTGTATGATTACACTTACATGAGGTACCTAAAATAGTCTAACTCATAGAAACAGTGAAGAATGGTGGTTACCAGAGGGCGGAGGGAAGGGGAAATGGGGAATTTGTGTCCAATGGATATAAAATTAGGTATACAAGATTAATAATTTCTAGAGGTCTGCTGTACACCATTGTGCCTATGGTTAACAATACCATATTGTGCACTTAAAATTTTGTTATGAGGGTAGATCTCATGTTAAGTGTTTGTACCACAATAAAAAATGTAGTATATACATATAATGGAATGCTATGCAGCCTTACAAAGGAAAACTGTTCTGATACATGATGCAACATGGATGATCCTTGAAGACATTATGCTCACTGAAATAAGCCAGATACAAAAGAACAAATACTGTATGATTTCACTTATGTGAAGTACATAGAATAATCAAACACATAGAGACAGAAAGTGAATAGTACGGTGGTTACCAGGGGCTGGTGTGTAGGAGAGAATGGGGAGTTATTGTTTAATGGGTACAGAGTTTCAGTATGAGATCATGAAAAGTTCTGAAGATGGATAGTAGTGATGGTTCGACAACAATGTTAATGCACTTAATGCCACTGGACTGCACATTTAAAATAATTATAATGGTGAATTTTATATTATATATATATTTTGCCACAGTAAAAATAAAACATAATTGACTCTTTAAACAAAGATGATAACAATATGCTGTGGGGTTAATGAAATATGAAGTAGTAATATATATGGCAGCATACCATAACGAACATATGGTGAGAGATTGGAAACTTACTATTACAAATTTCTAACAGGATTTTTCAAAGTGGTATATTGCTGCTTGAAGGAAGACCATGATAAAGTAAGCCTCTGTATTACAAATCCTAAAACAACCACTAAAACAGCAAAATGAATAATTTTAGTGAGTAAGCCAGCAAGAGAGATAACTTGGGATCATAAAAAAACATTCAATTAATACAAAATAAGGTTTAAAAAAAGAGGGAAAAGGCAATGAAGGAAATACAGAAAACAAATAGCATGAAACACATTAAATTTAAATGGTCTAAGTCAAGGCCTAGCAAACCTTTTCCTTAAAGGGCTACATAGTAAATATTCTTGACTTGAAAGCCTGCATTCTCTGTGCAGCTATTCCAATCTGTCATTGGACTAAAAAGCATTCATAGTCAATACATAAATGAATAGGCAAGTCTGTGTTCCAAAATAAACTTTATTTATAAAAATGTGTAGGTGACCATTCTTTGCAGACCCCTCTAAATGGCCCAAATACTACTTCAAATAAAAGGCAGATATCATGGGATTGGATAATAGAGTAAGACTGAAAAATGAGCTGACCAAAATAAATATAATTCAGATATGAAGGCAAAAATAGGCTTGTGATATACATATATTTCATGCTAATGATAATCAAAAGAAACCTAGAGTAGCTATACTTATCTCAGACAAAGTAGGCCTCAGAACTAATAATATCAACATGTTTAAAGGAGATTGTGTCACAGTGATTAAAGGGGTCAATTCATCAAGGGGACATTAAAAATCCTAAACATTTCTGCATCTGTCAGAGCTTCAATATACAAAAAGCAAAAACTGATGCAGCTACAAGGAGAAACAATAAAATCCACAGTTATACTTGGAGATATCAAGGGCTCTCTCTCAGCAACAGATAGAACAAATAGACAGACAATCAGCAATGAGGTAGAACTGAGCAAGGCCATCAAATCAAATATAACATACTGACACATAGAATACCTCATACATGGAAAGGGGAATATAAATTATATTCAAGAGAATATGTAACATTCATCAAATAGCCAAATATCTTGGTTCATGAAACAAGCCTTACCATATTTAAGAAAATGGACAACAAAGTGGGTCCTCAGACTGTGATGAAATTAAAGTAGAAATTAATAGCAGAAAAATCTCCTAACACATGTAATTAAGCAGCACACCTCTAAATAAGCCTTAGGTCAAGCAGAAGATCTGAGTTGAAGTTAGAAACTATTTTGAAGTGAACAATAATAAAAATACAGTACATAAAAATGTGTGGGATGCAGCTGAGGCAGTCCTTATGGAGAAATATTTAGGTTTAAATGCTTATGTCACAAAGGAAGGAAAGACTTAAATTAATAAGCTAAGATTCATTCTTAGGAAAGAGGAACACAGTGAAGCCAAATCAGGCAGAGGAAAGGTAAAAAAAAAGATAAAAGCCAAAATCAATGCAACTGAGACAGAAAAACAGAGAAAATCAATAAAACAACAACAACAACAAAAACCCTAATCTTGGCTTGGAAAAGATTAATAAATTAAATCTCTTGCAAGACTTGATAAATATAAAAGGTGTGAAGATACAAATATCAGTATAAAGAATGAACAAGGAGATATCATCATAAAGTTGGAAACACTAAGACAGAATACTACAAAATGACCCTACGATGAAAACTAGATTGTTTAGGTAAAGACAGACTGTTTCCTTAAAGAACAAGAGCTACTAAAAATGTCTCCAAGTCCAAATAGATAATGTGAATATTCATATAATTATTAAAGAAATTGAATTCATAGTCAAAAACATTTTAAAAAGGAAATCTCCAGGCATGCGTGATTTCTTTGGAAAATCCTCCCAAACAGTTAAAGAGGAAATGATACCCACTGTATACACACTTGTGCAAAAACATCGAAGAGGAGGAAAACATCAAAACTCCATACCTAGTTTATGAGGTTGAAATTGCCCTGATACTAAAACCAGATAAAGACATTACCATATACCCTGAGAAAACCAAAATTGAAAAAGAGGCATGTACCAAAATGTTCATCGCAGCTCTATTTACAATAGCCCGGAGATGGAAACAGCCTAAGTGCCCATCGTCAGATGAATGGATAAAGAAGATGTGGCACATATACACAATGGAATATTACTCAGCGTTAAAAAGAAACGAAATTGAGCTATTTGTAATGAGGTGGATAGAACTCAAGTCTGTCATACAGGGTGAAGTAAGTCAGAAAGACAAAGACAAATACCGTATGCTAACACATATATATGGAATTTAAGAAAAAAAAATGTTATGAAGAACCTAGGGGTAAGACAGGAATAAAGACACAGACCTACTGGAGAACGGACTTGAGGATAGGGGGAGGGGGAGGGGTGAGTTATGAGAGGGCGAGGGAGGGGCATGGACATATATATACTAACAAACGTAAGGTAGATAGCTAGTGGGAAGCAGCCGCTTGGCACAGGGATATCAGCTCGGTGCTTTGTGACTGCCTGGAGGGGTGGGATAGGGAGGGAAGGAAGGAGGGAGACACAAGAGGGAAGAAATATGTGAACATCTGTATATATATAACTGATTCACTTTGTTATAAAGTAGAAACTGACACACCATTGTAGAGCAATTTTAACCCAATAAAGATGTTAAAAAAAAAAAAGTTACCTGTGTAAATATTCTGGAGGAAAAAAAAAAAAAGACATTACCAAAAAAGTAATCTACAGTCCAATACCTCTAAAGAACATAGATACATGTAATTGTCAAGGAATTATTAGCAGATGATATCCAGCAACATATTAAAAAGGATGATACACCATGACCAAAAGTAATGTGCCATGGGAATGCAAGGTTGTTTCAATATTTGGAAATTAACAAATGTAATCCATCATGTTAACAGATTAAAGAAGAAAGACCATATGATTATGACAATAGATGCAGAAAAAGTATTAGACAAAGTGCAACATGCATGCACTTTGTGATTAAAACTCTCATAAAAGTAGGACTAGAAGGATAGGTACTTCCTCAAACAAAACACATTTACAAAAACCTACAACTAACAATATACTTAATGTTAAATTACTGAATGCATTTCCCCTGAGATCAGGAATAAGGTAAGGAAGTTCTCTCCTAACAATCCTATTCAACATGGCACTGAAAAGTCTGAGCCAGTGAAATAAGGCAAAATGAAGAATTAAAAATGCATACAGTTTGGAAAGGAAAAAGTAAAATGATCCTTCATCACAGTCGACATTATTGTCTACATAGAAAAACCCAAAGAAGGGCTCTACAAAAAACTTCTAAAACCAATAAAGGAGTTTAGGAAGGTGGCAGGATACAAAGCCAACACACAAAAATCAAACTTATTTTTATACACTAGAAATTTCCAATTGTATGTGAAACAAAGAACCCCCAGATAAGCCTGAAATCTTACCCCAAAACTAACTCAAAGTGGATCAAAGTCTAAATGTAAACTGTAAATCTCTAAAACTTTTAGAATAAAGCATAGGGGAATATCTTCATAAATTAGAGTTAGACAAAGACTTCTTAGATGTGACATCAAAATCATGATCCATAAATGAAATAATTGATAAAATGGACAGTTTCAAGATTAAAAACTTTTCTTCTCGTAAAGACACTATTAAAGAAGGAGAGAATAAACTACAGCCTAGAAGAAAATATTTGCAAATAAAATATCTGAAACAGGATTTGTATGCAGAATATCTAAAAACTCCCAAACTCAACAATAAGTAAACAAAAAACCTACTTGTAAAGTGATCAATAGACATTGAGATTTCAACCAAGGTGATGTAAGTATGACACATAAGCACATGAACAGTGTTCAACATCATTAGCTACTAGGAAAATGCAAACAAATCTAACAGGAGATAGCAACATGCATCTACTCAAATGACTAAAATCGCACACACACACAGACACACAGACACACATATTACAAAGTGCTGGAAATGATGTGGAACTACTGGAACTCTCAGACATTGCTGAGGTGAATGATAAAAGTTGGATCAATCTGGCACACATGTTTGCAGTCTCTTCCAAATTTAAACCCGTACTTTCCATATGATCCAGCAATCCAAATCCTGGGTATCTAACCCAGAAAATTGATTGAAAATTTATGTTCACTAAAAAACCTGTATGCAAATGTTTATGGCAGGTCTATGCATATTTCTCAAAAGTGGAAACAACCCAGATGCCTTTCAACACGCAAATGGATAAAACACACCATGATACATCCATACAATTAAATTGAATGAACTGTTAACACATGTGACAACTTGGATGGATCACAGGTACAGTACGATTTCATTTATATATCATTCTCAAAATGACAAAATTATACTGATGGAGAATAGATCAGTGGTCACTGAGAGTTGGGGCCAAGGTAGTTGTGTGATGGAACAGTTCCATATCCTGATTGCAGTAATGGTTACACTAATCTATACATTTGTTAAAATTCATATGGCTTTATGCCAAAATCCCCACAAATTTTACAGGGTGATAGTTTGAAAAATTTTAAATTTAAAAATCATGCACACACACACACACACACACAGACAGAGACACAATATACCACTACACAATTATTAGCAAGGCTAAAGTTTAAAAAGTTTATTTTAATCAAGTACTGGTGAGGATGTGGTGGAGCTAGAACTTGTATATACTGCTGATGGAAATATAAAATGGCACAACTACACTGGAAAAATGTTTGGTAATATGTCTTAGCCCATTCAGGCTGCTATAACAAAATACCACAGACTAGGTGGCTTATAAACAACAGAAATGAATTCCTTACAGTTCTGCAGCCTGGGAAGTCCAAGATCAAGGAGCCAGCATGGTCATGTTCTGGTGAGGGCTTTCCTCTTGATTTGTACCAGATGCCTTCTCACTGTGTTCTCACATGGAAGAAGGGCCGAGCTGGCTCTCTGGAGCCTCTTTTACAAGGGCATAAATGTTATTCATGAGGGCTCCATTGTCATGACCTAGTCACCTCCCATAAGCCCCATGTCCCAATACTATCACATTGGGCATTAGGATTTCAACATATAAATTTGGGGGGAACACAAACATTTACACCATAGCAGGTGGTTTCTTAAAATATTACACATACACCTATGATATGATCCAGACATTCTAGTCCTAGAAATTTAGGACTAGAAAAGAAATAGAAGAGAAAGGAAAGCATATATACAAATAAAAACTTGTATATGAATGCTCAGAGAAGCTTTATTTGCAATAGCCAAATAATAAAACATCTTTAGGGTCCATCAACACGTGAATGGATAAACAAACTGTGGTATTTCTATATAATGGAATACTCATAGCAATAAAAAATAATGAACTATTGATACACATTACAACATCAAATGAATCTCAATATGCTGAGTGTAAGAAGCCAGAAGAAAATGAGTATATACGCTATGATTAAATTTATGTAAAATTCCAGAGAATGCAAATTAATATATACTGACAAAGAGCAGATCAGTGATTGCCTGGGGACTAGAGGGAGTAAGGAGAGGCAGGAGGCAGGGATTAAAAAAGAGCAGGAGCAGGAAATCCATCACATCAAAATGTCGCATTAACACTTATCCGTTGGAGGGGTGTGTGTAAAAGGAAAGGACAACGAAGTAAGATTGCAAAGGGTGCCTCCAAGTTACTCACAAGATTCTAGACCTTACTGAGGGCAGTGATCATGCACACTGCCTGATCAATGTACAAATTACAAAAAAGTTTTATACTCCCTCCTGTAAGTGTGAAACATTTAAGAAAATACAATAGAGTCGTTTTATAGACCAGGGATTCATACAATTTTAGAGATGGATGGAGTACTATGATCATCGACTGTGAACCCCTCAGTTTACATGGAGATTAGTGAAGGAGCTTGCCTCTGGTCAAACAACAAAAACTTTTAGGCCTCCTTACTCCCACAGGAGTGCTCTTTTCATTACTCCACCTTCCTTTTCTCATCTCTTGAGCTAGTTCTCTTTCTGTGACTTCAGTTAAACCCTCTGCCTGCCCCCTCACAAGTAAAAACATTCTTACATTCATATATAAACATATACATACACAAATACAACACAATACATGCATGCATACATACATACATATATGGTGTGCTGTTAGTGTTTAACAACCAGCTCTATGGGAGGGTGACAAATTTGTAGCACACACTGACCAATTTCTGTGATCTCATTTCTCCCACCACAGTTGATTTCAAGCTCCCTATATGATGTCACTGAATGCAGAGTCTTGGAAGCAGAGTGCCATTTATAGTTTTTTCATCATACAGATACAGTATATGAAAATAAGCACAAGAGCACAGATTAATAGTAAAATGTAGTAAAGTACTTAGGAAAAGATGAGTTTTGAGTGTTTATTACCTTTGGTTTTAATATAATTTATTTAATTGTAAGTTTACATAATTTGATATTCACTAATGATATGCTTCCCAACGGACTCACAAAATTTCCTAAACTTTTTAATGATCGACAAATGACCAGTTGGTTTGAGGTAGCTCTAGCATACCATTGCTGCATAAACAAATGCAAACGTTGGTGAGTGCTTCAAAGGTCCCTTGGAGTTTTTTTTCCCCCACTATAAAAGCAAACAGAGTAAGGCTGCATTGTTGCCCTTATGTGCAACACTTTAGAATTTGGCAAAATAATGGGTTAACTTTATGGACCATTCTTGGATCACCTTTACCAAATAAATGGTAGAATGAATAGCCTACAAACCCTCCATCCACTGGTGTCAACACACGTGTTTTTCTTCTTTCCCAATAGGGGATATCTCCACTCAGCTACTTCTTGCCATCATAGTAAAATATTTTGTCCAAGTTCTTCTCTCTTCTTCTCCCTGCAGGTGACCCCATGTGGCCCTGTGTGGTGTGCCATGCCTCTCACGCTCTGAGGAATTGTGAGTAATAAAATTTTCCCTCATAGGCAGTTGACTCCATTGCTTTCATCTTACCATACCAGATTACAACAAATCCTGGGTACAATGGCAAGACCATAACCTGTAGGATGGGCTGTCAGGCTGGAGACCAGGGGAACATTGTTGCTGCAGAATCCCTCTTGATCAGGGGGAGGTCTATTCAGGTCTTCAGCTGATCGGATGATGCCTATATGCATTAAGAGGGGAAGTCTTCTTCACTCAAAGTCCTCTTATTTAAATGTTAAATCTCATCTAAAATACCCTCACAGAAACATCCAGGACAAAGTTTGACCACATATCTGCACACAGTGGCCCGGCTAAGTTGACACATAAAATTAACCATCAAAAGTCCACTCCTTATCATCTTGATACCCATATGTATCACCTTAAACTGTACTTAATCTTAAAATAAAGACAATAACAAGGCCATACTTCCACCTATCACGATACAACTAGCCTGAGTACAAATGAAAACACACTAACCCTTTTACCACAACAGGATGCAAAGTCCTTGGGTGATGTTTACTCTCTCTTGATATCCCCTAACTTAAACACTATGACACACATTTAATGATGTTTAAATAAATAAGATATCAAGTCAATATATCTTATGTTACAAGATAAGGGGATGACAGAGGAAAGGAAGTGTTATTAGATAGACAGATATAGATATAAGGAACATATTCATAACAAAATAAGGAAGAAATACTCATAACAGTTAAAAGTCCTCCTTTCTGCAGCTGGTTACGTGTCCATAGCTGATATTTGTAATTACCTTCTTCTACTACTCATTCCGTATCCCCTTTGCCCTAAGCAAGACCCTCAGCCAGCCATGGCTTTTCATCTGGTAGGGTGCCACAAACTTTCATTCCTGAAGTGTCTGGTCCATCTGTAGTCCTGCCTGAATTTGGTTATTGCAGTTTTCCATTGCATTTAATCACAGGGCATGTTATTACTCAGAGATACCTTAAGGATCTCCTGTATTCTGGACATACTCTGCCATACTTCTATCGTGAAGTGGCAGTCCAATTTTCCCCTGGTAGTCAGGATCAATAACCTCAGCCAACACAGCAACTCCCTTCTTTACCTGTTGATTCAGAGGCATGAGAAGCCCAAAGTGGCTAGGTCGTGGTGTTAATTTTCAATTCAATGGAATCATTGTTGTGTTCCTGGTGGAAGCACTCCTCCATTTGGAACTAAGACCTCTATCTAAGCTAACAGAGCATAATATCATGGGGTTAGGAAGCCAAGTTTGTGCTAGTGGGCCACTAGGTGTGACAGTGAATGGGAGTCCCACTACCATTTCCACCCCTTGATTCCTGGACCTGTGAAGCCTGTCTATGGGAGAAAAAGCACCATATACTGGGTGGTGGATCAGAATATATACAGCTTCCCGCAGAACCTTGCCCAAGCCCTGCAAGGATTTGCCACTTAGCTGGTTCTGTAAGTGAGTCTACAAAAGACCTTCCCCAAGGGGACCCAGCCACCCCTACATTCAAGTGGCTCTGGTAAAGTTTATCTGGCTCAAATCAGGGGATTGATTGTGGGGCTGTGACCTCCCTGTGGGTTGGTTTGTCTTTTTTAAGTTTTGGTCACTTGACCTAGAATTTTTCTGGTTATACAGATCAAGTAAGAATTTAGTAGGTTTCCTGTGTATGACTCTTCTAGAAACATCATGATCAATTAACAAACAGCATAGGCCTCTGGACGCCAGACTTTTCCAATTGTCACTTTAACTCTGCTGTTCATTATGGTAATCAAACCCACCTTACCTTCGGAGGTTGAGTGATGCCACTTGGCCCCTGCCATCCTGGGGATACTACTCCCATTGCCTGTAGGCTCTCCAATTCAGTGGTGGCAGTTCCCACTGTAAGCTCTGGTCTACAGAGTGATCATGAAGCTCTTCAAGAATGCTGGGGCTCCCCTCATGAATTTATTTCTCACCTTCATGGTAAAAAGTGTGTCCTGTTGGGCCTCCTAGGCAGGGTGAGAAGGTCTTAAGTGACAAATCCACTGTAACTTTCCAATCTTCTTAAGGCTTCAAATTATTTCTTCTACAGTAAACCAAGGAAAGGTCTGGCATTTGTAATTCACTTACCATGGGTCACATTTTGGGCCATGTGTTAACCAACCAACCAAACTCATAGAGCCCTTTCTAGCTCTCTTAGTTGCAACATTAAATGTGGGATCTCTGCTTAGTGGGCCTATGTCAATAAATTCACCCTGATCCAACTTTATGTTCTTTCCACCATTATCCCACATCCTTAATATCCATTTCCACACATATCCCCCTATTTGTCTGTGTAAATTAGAAAATATCTAGTACCTCTTATGGAGTATAGCACAACTTCTCATGTGTTACACATTTGCCTGCACTTTTAGGGGCCTGATGGAACTTGAGTCTTTTTTGTTTTGTTTTTATTTTTGTTTTGTTTTGTTTGTCTTGTTTTTTATTTCTAAGCCTTGAGCGTTGGTATTCAATTTAATATTAACAACTTAATAGCTCTGATCTACAGCAGGAAGGCAAAAATCAAAAAGAAGAGAAAGGCCCATCTTGCTGGGGCAGTGAATGCTGAGCAAACTCAGAGGGTTGGCATGTCATAAAAATCCCAGCTCAGGAGCCAGTGGTTGGGAGAGGGTATGACCCAGTGTAGGACCCGCCTGAGACCCAGCCAATGGGTCCCCATTTCTCTCCCAAGCCAAGGTGGATGAGGGGTGAACAGCACACAAATGAGAATCACATTTCCTATGACAGGGTGTCCCATGGGTGCCGACAGGGCTCAGGAAGGATGGAACTTGGGCAGGAGAGACGTGAACATTTCATATCCCCCTGTTACAGGCTGAGCTGTGTACCCCCAGGACCCACATGTTAAAGTCCTAATCCCCAGGACCTCAGAATGTGATGGTATTTGGGGACAGGGTCCTTATAGAGGTAATTAAGGTAAAATGAGGTCATTAGGGTGGACCCCAATCCAATCCTCCTGGTATGCTTATAAGAAGAGATTAGGACACAGAGACACAGAGGGGAGACACATGAAGATGCAGGGAGAAGGCAGCAGTCTACAAGCCAAGGAGAGAGGCCTGGAAGGTACCATCCCTGCTGACACCTTGATCTCGACTTCCGGCCTCCAGAAGTGTGAGAGAATAAACGTCTGTTGCCTAGGCACCACCACCACCACCACCACCTGATTTGTGGCACTCTGTTATGGCCATCCAAGCACACAAAGACAACTTGCTTTCTAAAAGATTTATTAAATGAATCTATCCCCAAACAGAGCCTCTGGGATTGGAAACATCCCACCCGAGCTGTCTCCAGCTGCATTGTAGAGCCAGTTCAGGGCCGGCTGAGTAGACACAGACCACTCAACCATAGCAAGAAATAAAGAAATACCTCAGAAATCTTTCACACCATGGACCGTGACAGCTGGGTCCTCTGGGTTCCAGATGTCTGTGCAAAAGCTAAATGAAAACAATACTGAGAGGCCGAGAAGTAGGGATGTGAGTGGACACTGCGGTCACAGCTAAAGCTTCTAGGACTTAACGAGTGAAGTTTTTAAAACTGTAAAATGCTTTTTGGTAAAAAGACCTCGCTACCAATGCGACCCCTGCCCAGGAGATTCCACCAGGACAGACAAGTCATCGCCAATGTTGCAAAGCTGCCAGTGCGTTTCTGATGCCCTGTGATCAGCTGGAACGACAGGCGCTCCCCTCCCAGGGACTGAGGGTTGGGGTTCCAGCTTTTTTCTCTTCCATCTTTTGATCAACAAGGGACTCAGCACCCTGTGGCACCCCAAGTGAAGGGAGGCTGCAAACTCAAGCACTGGTGTTTGGAACCTTCATTTCAAAAGATGCCACCCACTGCAGAATTACAGGGAAAAGAGGTTAAGAGCATCAACCAGAAAAAGGAGGGGTGTGGGTGGGGAACAACCACGGGCTTGGAGAAGAGGCCAGGGCACCTCTCGAAGCACTATCCCTGCCATGGTCTCTGCTGCTCCCCGCCATCACTCCACATGCTTGTACTTGGTGAACAGGTTGTAAAGAACCCGCAGGGTGGATTTGAGGTCCAGGTTCACTACATCTTAGGGGCGAGCCTTGGGTTTCTTAAGGCCTCCATCCGGCATCAGTTCAGAGGCAAATGGCACGTGGTAGACCTTTTGATCGAAGCTGCCCATGGTCACATAGAAGTTATGCGGGCATACAAAGTAGTCTTCCAGAAGCCCCATGAACACAACCAGGTAAACACCATCTGCAAACTGGGTCTCTAGTTCCATCACCCCCAAATTCAGCTTGTTCAAGTGCTTGTTCACAAACGTGATGAGAGACTTCTTCAGCACACTGTGCATGTCTGGGGCATGGTTGAAGAGCGTGTTGAAGGCATCCCACTCAAACCAACCCATCATCATCTAGGTGGTCATGGTCAGCTCCTCCGTGACATGGCTGGAGTGCAGCAGGCCTTCCCACTTCCGCACAACCACGACTTGCAAGGAGAAGTGTGCGGGAAGGTAGATCAGGCCTGGAAGTGCATGGTCAAGGCCATGAGGAGGTGAAGGATGGCCACCAGGTTCTTCCCATGAATCGAGTCCATGGTCCACTGGAGCACCCAGCCGTGAGGCCACAGCAGCTCCTCCACCACCTCCAGCACCATCTGCAGCTTCTGCTTCAGCCCTATTTCAGACTGGGTCACCTCAGCTACGTTCAGCTTGTGGTCTGCCAGTTTTTCCAGGAACTTCTGCAGCACCTGCCCATCATACAGGTCCTCCTTCAGCTGCTTCACGATGATCCTCTCCTTCACCAGGACATCACTGATCCAATTGATGAGAACCTTGACCAGCTCCTTGAATCTGGGGTCATCCCTGGAAGTGCAGTCAATCATCGTGTGCTCCTCATTCTCCTCGAGCAAGGTGTCTTCCGGGTAGATCTCCACCGAGGCAGGGGACATCGGCGAGTTGATGGCATTTTTCCCTTCTTTGTGCAGGTCACTCACCTCCTTGTCCTTCTTCTTCCTTGCCAACGTGCCTCCCAGCTTGGCCAGGAACGACTTGTCCTTCTTCATCTTGTGGGGCTTGGGTTTCCAGACCTTCTGATGTAAGATCCCTGGCTCTTTCTAATGATTTTTGGTTCCCAAAACCTCGGCTGAGAGTTCACTGAAGATTGCAACACTGCCCTCATTTTAAACCACTTATTTAGATCCATGGTATCCCTGGAGTCACCCTATCTTTTACAATGCGTCATTTGCAGGGTGTGGGGCAAGGGTATGGGCATTTTCTAGATTCCTTTTTATTATTTTTGCATGCATTATATTAGCTTTCTGTTGCCTTGGACAGTTAGCATCACTCGAGAGATGCTGGAATTGATAGTGTGGTTCTAGAAGGAGCAAGATGGATAAGGTTCTCCTTTCCATTCAGCCCATTTACCTTTCAAACAGGAATCACCAGTGAATCAGTAAGAAAAGGGGGCCTGGAGCATTTTCTTCCCCTAATAAGGAGGCCACCTTGTTTACTCCTCACATTAGATAATGTTATCACCTTTTTGTAATGGGTCTGGATGGGCTCTGCTGTCTCAGGTTCAGCACCATTTTGTGGCTGAAGCAGCAAAGATTTTATTTTTAGATGATAAGCCCATGGATCAGACAGTATACATTAAACCTGGATTAACCTCCATCTCATTGACAGCTCTTGAAAAATAGGAATTAAACAATGTGTTCCATAGAATGAATGGAGAGAAGTACAAAATTAAAACAGAGAGAGAGGGAGAGAGACAGAACCTGAAGTTTCAATAAAAATAATACAATAGCCTCAGCAAATTATACCTTAAGCTTGAACTAGTAATTCATATCATATTTTTTTTTCACAAAGCCTTTCTTCTTGCATAAAATACACACAAACTAGGAAAGTTCTCCATCATGGCTCCAAAAGATCTCCATGATGTCTCCAAAGCACTTTCCTGTATATCCTGAAGACAATAGTAAGTTCAAGACGACATATTCAGTCCAACTCAGTGATTCTTGTTAGCATCTTCTTTGTGCCTGGCACTGTGTTATCAACTTTTAAGAAATTCAAAGATGCTGAAACTTCGAGCAGGGAGAAAGGTGTCAACTTAATCCACAAACACACTTTTGTGGTGGCCCTTTATACAGCCAGCACTGTTCTAGGAACCATGGTACTCAAAGAGGAAACTGAGAGAAAAAACTTAAAGCGTTCATCCTTTAGCGAGCTTAGAATCTAGCTGGGAATAATAGTGAGATAGAAAACCTTACTCATAGGAAATAAGTAAAGTAGCCATTAATTGTCTGGCTTTAAGAGCAACTAGTTTTCTGAGAAGAAAGAGATGGAGGTGGACTGGTACCTTTGGAAAGGCGGCAGGAGGGGATTCCAAAACTGGGACTAGAAGGGCAGGAAGGATTTATACAGAGGGGAGGTTATAAAGGTATTCCTAGGAGAGTGAGGAAAAAGGGAACACAGGCACAGAGAAGGGAATGAGCATGGTAAATATGGGAAACAGCAAGGAGAACTCTCAACACATGAAAGAAAGTACTGTTGGTGACATCATAGAAGTGGCCTCATGGGCCCATAGAGGGCACAGTGGACTAGAAACCAGAGGGCCCAAGGCCCAAAGGTGTTATCATGGCTCTGTATTTACTACATGGGTGGACATGGTTAGGCACGTTAGCTGCTTTGTGCTCCCTGCCCTGGTGCCCTGACTTAATTGCCATCGTGTGAGCATACTGACAGTAGCATACGGTTCTCTCATGCTTGTTGTAAATTCTACCAGAGATGTTACATGAAGAAGTGTTTTTTTAAGCAGTAAAGTCAAAATCAAGACCCCTTCTTCCATTTTGTATTACACCAGCATGGTGATGAAATGGCTCCTGAGATCATAGTAGTGTTTGTTTTCTAGTCAACTATAGGCAGAAGATTACTTTGTGTGGGGAGAGGGGATGCTGGTTAGTTGATATGAAGGCAATTTTTGACCCTGAAGGAGCCTGGATACAGGGGAGACAGATTAGCCATGTGAGAGGTGTGTTCCGGGTTCTCTGCTGAGCTGTTCAATGAGACCATGATCTCTCTGAAAGAGGCTCCTGGTCTCTGACACCAGAAGAAACAGGTGACAAAACTGTACATGAATGTCAGTGAAGTGTGATGGAAAGATAACCGGACCCAGAGTGAAATGTATATGAGATCAGATTTTAGGCTTTACCCCATAAATATGCAAACTTAAGCAAAAGCAGCTTCCTATTTCTGGGCCCTGGTTTCCTCATCTGTCAAACTGAAGTAAAAACAGCACCTGTCCCATTTCTTCATAGAGTGAGTTGTTGAAAGGGTCAAATTCACAACATGGTGAGAGGTTTCTGTAAACTCTAAAGTGGCAGGAAAACTTGCCTTATTTTTTTTTCTTACTAATAAATTAAAGCCAAGTTTTCTGATCAATTGCAATCTACTATTTTAACCTGCTCTGTTATCACTTCATAAAGTTTATATTTCAGAGAGTTAACTGTACCTAAGCACAGCACCAGCACAGCAGTTAGGTCGAATTCTTAGAATTTCTATGCAAGTAAATCAAATCCCCGATTTAGAAACAAAGTGACAGAGTCATGAGGTATTTGAAGAAAATACCTGTTTAGATCTGCAGGTAAACACAAGGGCAAATTCCCTCAGCTCTATTTTACCCTACCTGATCATTTGCTTTACATAGGCAAGAACACAGAGCTCAATAGGGTTTTCAGAGTATTCTGTTACAAAAGTGTTCTCACTCAGCTTCCTTACTTTACAAATATAAAAATTTAAAACACAAAAGCCACAAGTAAAAGAGTTGGGAGAAATGTTTATTTAGGTCTTCTGCTCATTTTTGGATTGGGTTGTTTGTTTTTTTTGATAATGAGCTGCATGAGCTGCTTGTAAAATTTGGAGATTAATCTTTTGTCAGTTGCTTCATCTGCAAATACTTTCTCCCATTCTGAGGGTTGTCTTTTCATCTTGTTTATGGTTTCCTTTGCTGTGCAAAAGCTTTTAAGTTACATTAGGTCCCATTTGTTTATTTTTGTTTTTATTTCCATTTCTCTAGGAGGTGGGTCAAAAAGCATTTTTCTGTGCTTTATGTCATACAGTGTTCTGCCTATGTTGTCCTCTAAGAGTTTTATAGTGTCTGGGCTTACATTTATGTCTTTAATCCATTTTGAGTTTATTTTTGTGTACGGTGTTAGGGAGTGTTCTAGTTTCATTCCTTTACATGTAGCTGTCCAGTTTTCCCAGCACCACTTATTGAAGAGGCTGTCTTTTCTCCACTGTATATGCTTGCCTCCTTTATCAAAGATAAGGTGACCATATGCGTGTGGGTTTATCCCTAGCTTTCTATCCTGTTCCATTGATCTATATTTCTGTTTCTCTGCCAGTACCATACTGTCTTGATTACTGTAGCTTTGTAGTATAGTCTGAAGTCAGGAAGCCTGATTCCTCCAGCTCCCTTTTTCTTTCTCGAGATTGCTTTGGCTATTCGGGGTCTTCTGTGTTTCCATACAAATTGTGAAATTTTTTGTTCTAGTTCTGTGAAAAATACCAGTGGTAGTTTGAGAGAGATTGCTGTGAATCTGTAGATTGCTTTCAGTAGTATACTCATTTTCACAATGTTGATTATTCCAATCCAAGAACATGGTATATCTCTCCATCTATTTGTATCATCTTTAAGTTCTTTCATCAGTGTCCTATAATTTTCTGCATACAAGTCTTTTGTCTCCTTAGGTAAGTTTATTCCTAGATATTTTATTCTTTTTGTTGCAATGGTAAATGGGAGCATTTTCTTAATTTCACTTTCAGATTTATCATCATATACAGATTGCCAACAGACACATGAAAGAATGCTCAACATCATTAATCATTAGAGAAATGCAAAACAACACTACAATGAGATATCAACTCATACCAGCCAGAATGGCCATCATCAAAAACTCTACAAACAATAAATGCTAGACAGATTGTGGAGAAAAGGGAACCCTCTTGCACTGTTGGTGAGAATGTAAATTGATAGAGCCACTATGTACAACAGTATGGAGGTTCCTTAAAAAACTAAAAATAGAACTACCATATGATCCAGCAATTCCACTAATGGGCATATACCCTGAGAAAACCATAATTCAAAAAGTGTCATGTACCAAAATGTTCATTGCAGCTCTATTTACAATAGCCAGGACATGGAAGCAGCCAAAGTGTCCATCAACAGATGAATGGATAAAGAAGATGTGACACATATATACAATGACATATTACTCAGCCATTAAAAGGAACGAAACTGTGTTATTTGTAGTGAGGTGGATGGACCTAGAGACTGTCATACAGAGTGAAGTAAGAAAGAGAAAAACAAATACCGTATGCTAACCCATATATATGGTAACTAAAAAAAAAAAAAAAAAAAAAAAGGTCATGAAGAACCTTGGGGCAAGATGGTAATAAAGATGCAGACCTACTAGAGAATGATCTTGCGGATAGGGGGAGGGGCAAGTGTAAGCTGGGACAAAGTGAGAGAGTGTCATGGCCATATATACACTACCAAATATAAAATAGATAGCTAGTGGGCAGCAGCCGCATAGCACAGGGAAATCAGCTCTGTGCTTTGTGACCACCTAGAAAGGTGGGATAGGGAGGGTGGGAGGGAGGGAGACACAAGAGGGAAGAGATATGGGGACATATGTATATGTATAACTGATTCACTTTGTTATAAAGCAGAAACTAACACACCATTGTAAAGCAATTATACTCCAATAAAGATGTTAAAAAAAGGGGGGGACATTAAACCCTTAAAGAATAAAAAAAAGGAATTGGGGGCTTCCCTGGTGGCGCAGCGGTTGGGAGTCCGCCTGCCGATGCAGGGGACACGGGTTCGTGCCCGGGTCGGGGAAGATCCCACATGCCGCGGAGCAGCGTGACCCGTGAGCCATGGCCACTGAGCCTGCGCGTCCGGAGCCTGTGCTCTGCAACGGGAGAGGCCACAACAGTGAGAAGTCCGCGTACAGCAAAAAAAAAAAAAAAAAAAAAGAAAAAAAAAAAGGAATTGGGAGGCCAGGTGGGGGCGCTCTCATGCCTTACAATTATAACCCAGCAGGAATAAAAACAGAGACATAGAGCATGGACTCGAGGACATGTGGAAGGGAAAGGGTGAACTGGGAAAAAGTGAGAGAGTAGCACTGACATATATACACTACCAAATGTAAAATAGATAGCTAGTGGGAAGCAGCTGCATAGCACAGGGATGTCCACTAAGTGCTTTGTGACCACCTAGAGGGTTGGGATAGGGAGGGTTGGAGGGAGGCACAAGAGGGAGGGGATATGGTGATATAGGTATACATATATCTGATTCACTTTGTCATACAGCAGAAACTAACAGAAGACTAAACAATTATACTCCAATAAAGATGTTAAACAAAATTAATTAATTAAATTGTCAGAAAGAAGAAGAAGAAAGACTTCTCTTCTTGCTTGACAAGGGTTTGGTCAATGAGATTGTCAGGTCTCAGCCAAGAAAAAGCCACTGTACTTGGAATTCTTGATTCATCTGATGGACTCTTCTTTACCTTAGTCCTCTCAGCTTCCTCTTCCTATCTTTAAAAGAATTATCCTTTGCTTGTTGTGGGGGACTTGCACATGGCTCACCATGGTTACAGACCCCAAATTGCAATTTTTTTTTTAAATTTATTTAATTTATTTTAATTTTGGCCTCATTGGTTCTTCCATTGCTGCGCATGGGCTTCCTCTAGTTGCGGCGATCAGGGGCTACTCTTCGTTGGGGTGGTGGGCTTCTCATTGCGGTGGCTTCTCTTGTTGTGGAACATGGGCTCTAGGTGCGTAGGCCTCACTAGTTGTGGTGCACAGGCTCAGTAGTTGTGGCTCACGGGCTTAGTTGCACCGCAGCATGTGGGGTCATCCTGGACCACGGCTCAAACCTGTGTCCCCTGCATTAGTAGTCAGATTCTTAACCCCTGAGCTACCAGGAAGCACTGCCATTCTTTGTTGATCCTGAAAAAACCTTTTTTTTTTTTTCCTGTAGAAACATCTGGCGTTATATTTGTTTTAGGTCAACATTTTGGTGGCCCATATCAGGATTCAGAGAGGGCCCCCGACAGATCTGAAGCTGGTGAGGAAACAGGTGTGGTATCCACATTGAACCCATTGTTGCTCACTGCTTTTCTCACCGACCCCAGGCTTTCTTTCTCCTGGATCCAAGCTTCTGCCCTCTTTGTGTTTTGAAGCTCTTTAGGTTTTATTTGGGATCTATTTTAAGGCTTTGTCTTTTCTGGTTAAGACCTTGCTCTGTCTGTAAGTACTCATTTTTCACTTCTATCTGATTTCTGAAATCAGGCTGTTGCAACTGGAACTGTGCTGTCCCTTGGCCTGATTCCTTTAGGAGCAGGGGCTGTTCATCCTGGAACTGACTACCCTTTGGCCCATTCCTTTTAGAAGGTATGCTGTCCTATTGGAACTTCACTGTTAAAACTTCAGTCTGATTTCTTCAAAAGTAAGCTGTTTCATTAGAGCTGTGTTGAGGGGCTTTCAGCCCTGCTCCTTTGGGACCAGACTGCTCCCATAGAACAGGATGTTTGAACTGTTTGAGCTGTTTAAGCTGTTTGAGTTGTCTCATCTGTTTGAAACTTATGCCTTACTCTAGAGAAAAACCTCTGAGAAATGGGATCCCAGTTCTGTAAATATTTTCACGGCAACCCCCTTCTCCCACAGAGATCACAATTGATTTTATGTTTAAAAAACACTGTCCTTTCTCATGTGAATTTCGAATTTAAGGGAGTGACCCAACCAAACGCAATTTAGAACATCAATGGCTATTATGGGGAACTTTTGAAATCCCCAAACGTACTTTTCTTAAAACTGAATTGGACAACCATAACTCTAAAATTTCCAAAACTGAATGGAACACCTAATTTGATTCATATTTTGAGGGTTCCAAAATGTTATCAGGAGCCTATAATTGCCTCTCTGCAAAATAAGATTTTAAGATAACAGAGGAAAAAAATGATTAAAGAAAGAAAGGATGGATTTTTAAGACTCATGCTCCTCTTCTCTGGCTCCTCCTCTTCAGGTCCTGACTCAGACACCATCTTCCTCCTTCCCTTTTTTACTGCCTATACCTCCTCTATACCCTCAGTTTCCCCACACAAATTATATTGCCAAACTTCCCTTTTTCCCTGAAGCTCTCCCTGCCCCACTTTTCTCTGAACCTATCAGAACCTACCCATTTAAAATTAAGCCTTCTGAGGATCCAGAGGCTAAACCTTTAATTTTTTATATTCCCTGGACTAAAGCTTCACTGCAAGCCATAGTCAAAGATTTTCCCCAAATAACTGAAGCTCCTCACAGACTTCCTGAAGAATTTAATATGGTCATTCAGACTTATCAACTTATATCATTAAGTTTATATGGTTGTTGGTGAAGGCCAGGCCCAGAATTGGATGGAAATTGCTAATTGGGAAAAATCCTGAAACGTCTGCAGAATTACAAACTGGAGACCAGCCCACTAACTTATTATATGATCAGGCTTGGGCAATCCCTAGGCGACATCATCACGAAATACCTAGGACTTTTTCAAAGACTGTTGATTGGAACAAAATTCAGGCTTGCACACAAAATCTGATGAACATGTTCATAACTATTACAATTTACTTCAGATTTTTTTCAAGGAAAACTTTGGTCTTCCAATGTTGATTCCACCCAGGTAGCTTTTAACTATGTGTTTATTAGTGGGATGAATCAGGACCTTTTCCTTCTAGTAAAAATAACCAGGATGGAATGGAAAACTATGTCCACTCCAGGTGTAGTTAATCTGGCAAACCAGCTCTCTCACATTCTAGAGGGGTCACCTAAAAGGAAGACAACTATAATTCTTAAACTTCAACTCCAGCAAATAAAGGCCCCTAAACAAAACCAAAGCCCTCCTATTTTCTGCTAATATTGTAAAGAGCCAGGGCATTGGAGAAGAGATTGTGACAAATTCAAGTGCTTCAGGTGCCTTCAGTTCTCCAACCAGTTTGTCCAACATCCTCCCAATTCTCAATGAAGGGGCTCCGAGGAACTACAGGGGCGCTTCCCAATTCTCCCTCTTAATCAGCCTGGGGAAACATGGCTCCAGATTGGTGATGACTGTATTCCAGTTCTAACTGACACTGGAACCACACTCTGGATGCTCAACCCCAACTACTATAAAGCAGCCCCTGCCTTGGAGCACTAAAACAGATCAAATAGTGGGATTGCAAATGAACCTCAAAAGGTTTCTTTCTCTGAACATACTTACTTTGTTTAGTCCCTTTGAGAAATACACACCCTTTTCTCCTTAGTTCCCCAGCTCCTATCCATTTATTAGGCTGAGGCTTTTTAGGAAAGCATTATGCCTTAGAATTTGAAAGTAGTAATCATAGCAGCCAACCAGGTGAATTAAGTGACCCTTTGGCAATTTTAATTTGCTGTGGCTCTGATGGCACTAGAGCTGATTCTGGAAACATTGATCATTTGTCCTTATTGAATCCATTGCCACCCTTTGTATAGGCAAAATCTCAAACTGATATTGGCAAAATTCCTTTAAGATTCATATAGATCCCTCAAAACCTCTCCCCAGAATTAATCAATAACCTATAAATAAAGAAGCCCTGCAAGGTATAAAGCCCATAATAGAAGATTACAAGTCTCAAGGTCTCATTGTCCCTTGTACTACTCCCGGTAATACTCCTATTTTGCCAGTGAGAGATCCTCTGAGCAATAAACAACATTGTTATCCCTCAACACCCTGTTGTTCCTCACCCTCATACACTACTAACATCCATTTCCACCAGAAGCAAGTTCCTTACCGTAATTGATTTATGCAGTGCATTCTTTAGTATTCCAGTTGACAAAGCTAGCAAACACCTATTTGCCTTCACCTGGGAAGAAAAGCAATTAACCTGGACAGTAATGCACCATGGTTTTAATGAGAGTTCCTCTTATTTCTCACAAATCCTGAAGGCTGATCTGGCTGATATAAAGTTCTCTAGGGGTTCTACGTTGTTGCAGTATGTGGATGATTTCCTTATTTGCCCTCCTTTCCAAGCCTCCTCACAAGAAGACAGCATCCCTTTGTTAAAAGCTGTATCCTCAAAAGGACGCAAAATTGCCAAGGAAAAAATGCAGTTTTCCCAAATCCACATTCAATAAATAGGATATCTAATATCAGAACAAGGGCTACACCTAAATCCAGAGAGGCTTCATGGTGTCCAAAATTTCCCAAAATGCAAAACTAAGCGCCAACTGAAAGGTGTTGCTCAGACTAGTTCGTTACTGGTGAAATTAGATTCAAAAATCTCTTATTGGGCTTCCCTTGTGGCGCAGTTGTTGGGAGTCCGCCTGCCGATGCAGCGGACACGGGTTTGTGCCCTGGTCCGGGAGGACCCCACCAGCTGCAGAGCACATGGGTCCGTGAGCCATGGCCTCTAGGTCTGCATGTCTGGAGCCTGTGTTCTGCAACGAGAGAGGCTGTGGCAATGAGAGTCCTGCGTACCGGAAAAAAAAAAAAAATCTCTCTTATGGCCGAACTTCTGCAAGGTTTCCTAAAGAACAACAACACTGATCCACTTTTATGGGAAGAATCAGACGACGTAGCCTTAAAAGACAGTTTGACAAACACACCTGCTCTTGGGCTTCCCAATGATCAGATTCCCTTTTACCTTTCTGTGTATGTAAAGGAAAGAAACATCCTTGGGGATACTCACCACAAGACACAGGAGCCATCATCAATCCATAGCGTGTTATAGCCAGCAACTGGACCCTGTGGCGTGGAGATACCTCCCTTGCCTTAGAGGCATTCCCACCACTGCCCTTTTGGTTAAGGCCGCTGAGAAAAATCATTGGGGGAGCCGCTTTAACCATTTTTGCACCTCATGAAGTAGAATCCCTCCTGAATTCTCATCACACTCAACATTCCTTAGTCAGCTGCCTCACCTGCTATGAAGGCCTTTTGTAAACTGCTCCTCACATAACTCTTTTACACTCTAATGAGCTTAACCCTGGTACTCTTCTCCTCTCCATCACTGACAAAAGTCCCTCACAACTACTTAATGCTGGCTGATCATGATGATCTGCAGGAAATTCCTTTGGGTAACACTGACTTCTCATGATTCTTTTTAAAAGGTGACAGTGGCAACAGTATTGTGTTGAGTATGCTATCACCACTCCTTTTGATATTGTTGAGGCAGCACCTTTACCTATGACTATTTCAGCCCACCAGGCTGTATTATGCACTCTTACAAAGGCTTGTACTTTAGCCAAGGGCAGAACTACCAATATTGATACTGGTAGTAGATATGCTTTCAGGGTAGCTCATGAGTTTGGAATGTTGTAGAAGGAACATGGCTTCCTTACTTCCAGCGGAAATAAAATTTAAAGGGGCCTCTCTGTTCAGGGATTATTGGATGAAATACATTTACCTGCCATTTTAGCTATTGTCAAGGTCCTGAGGCATTCTCAACTTGATGCTCTGGAAGCTAAGGGAAATCACCTTGCTGACATTTCCATAAGGAATGCTGCCCTTAAAGTAATCAACAAGAGCCAAACCTCTGTGATGGTTCACAGGGATAGTTCCCCAAATTATAACTTAGGAAAACTGGCTAGAGAAGCCCAACATTTGGCCTCAGAAAAGGGAAACAAGATTGGAAATTCAACAATTGTTGGTTTGATAAAAAGTGAAAGCTCTGAGTCAGACAGAATAGCAGCACGGTTTTACAGGAGACTAAATTTCCCACTGCTAACCACTGTACATGCATTAAACTATTGGCCTACCGACAAAATGATAACATTTATGAATCAATGTTGGTTTGGAAACATTAACAAGGGGGCAAAAAGTGCCTACCTCAATGGGTCCCAAGGTGTGAGACTTGCTTAGCCTTGGAAAATACTGCCAAACTATTTCTTAAGAGGCCGTAAATGCGTTCCTTTAGCAATGAGATAAAGTTGCTGTTGTTTCCCATCCTCCAGTATTTGATGTGTTCATTTTGGGAGGAGATTAGCAGTTCTAATAGGTGTGTAGTCCTGTCTTATTGTTTTCATTTGTAATTCCCTAATGGCATATGAAGTGTATCATGTTTGTGTTAACTTATTTATTATCTGTATATCTTGTTTGAATGTACACTTGTCCCACTTGTCCAAAATACAACCCAGAGAAGACCGTCTGTACTGTTCCCAGCCATTTTAAACAGCCTAATGAACCATTAAGGCTCTGGAAAAAGGATTCCATACAACTTGCTCCACCTTGTGGATATAAACATGTTTTAGTCATGGTCTGTATGTTTTCACACTAGACTGAAGCCTCCCCTTGCAGACAGGCTACCTCCTCTTCTGTGGTTAAAGTCCTTTTGGAAAAGATTATCCCTATCTGAGGAACTCCTCTCAAAGTTCATAATGATTGAGGCACCCATATTTACTGGTCAAGTACTGCAACCAGTCTGCACTGTTTGGCCAGTTTTACAGCACTTTCACTGAACTTACCAGTCCTCTTATTGAGTCAAATGCACTAACGGAATTATTAAGCCTCAGTTGGCAAAATTTCTTGAGGGCCTCCAATTACCTTGGCCAGAAGCATTGCCATTGGTCCTTCTGAATCTCAGAACCACCCCTTTTGGAACTCACAAACTCTCACCCTCTGAAAGAGTCACAGGATAGTCACTTGGCTCCTCCCTCTTTTGAGCCACAACTGATAAAAGGAGAGATACACTGATATTTCACAGGCCTAATTGCTTCTATTATAAATAACCATGTTTTGATAGAGCAATCTTTTCACAGTGCGCTTTCAGGAGAGGAAGATACTAAGCATCACCCCTTGCAAACTGGACATTTCATCTATTGGAAAAGACACTTCCAGAAGGGCTCTCTTCAACCTTGCTAGGAAAGTCCCCTATCAGGTACTGCTAACAAACCCTTGTGCCATCAAGGTCCAGGGGATAGCCCCTCGAACTCACATGACACACCTAAAGAAAGCACCAATCCTGAATGGACCTGCACATCATCTGGTGATCTGAAAGTAGAGGTTTTCTGAAATTGAAGCAGACAATATCTGATAAGACAGCTTTCCCAAGATATCCAGGTTAGGCCTGTTGGAAGTTTGTCTGCCAAACCCCTGATGGAGGCATAATGCTTCAGATGTTCTCCTATGTGTATGATATTTATAACACGAACATTAGATAAAACATGCCTAACAGTTCTCCCTCCTGCCACTCCTTGTTACTCTAATGTGACTTCAATAGGTTTCCAAACTGTGCACTTTCACTCTAACATGGGATAGTACACCAAGGAAAGGTCCTTCCTGAAACTGAGGGACAAAAACCTGCTGAAACAGGAAAATCAGACTGTTGATCACTGATGCAGAGAAAGATCTTGATCAAAGAGGAGGAGTGTAAAAATTAATAAAGAGAAACTTCATTTAAAATAGAGTCGGGAGGCTAGAAGGGTGAGCTTTCACACCCTATGACGACAACACAGCCCAACAGGAAGAAGAAAGACTTCAGCTTCTTGCCTGGCAAGAGCTCGGCCAATGAGAGACTGTCACGACTCAGCCAATGAAAAGCCACCACACTTCCAACTCTCAGCCACCAATGGACACTTTGTTTACTATAGCTTTCCTAACTTCCTCTTCCCCTCTTTGAAAGAGTTATCCTCTCCCTGTTGGGAGGATTTGCACGTGGCTCACCATGGTTGCAGACCCTGAATTGCAATTCATTGTTGATCTGGAATAAACCCATTTTTCTTGGGGCAATACCTGACAGTCTATTTGTTTTAGGTCAACACAATCTTAACACTAGTCTGGATAAACATGCACGACTTTAGTGTCTTCTCAGTACTAGCATTCTAGCCCTGACAACCTTCTTTTGCTCTCCTGCCAGAAAACAAAAGCAAAACAAACAAACACCACAGCAGGCTTCTTTGACTGGGTCTTAATATCATGCGGTTGTCATTTTGCTTCAAGTTACACAAAATGCCTGACCCATATACAGGGCACACCACGGGTTGGAAGAGGACCACGGTTTTGTGAGAGAAGACTGAGAGAGTGCCCTTAGGAGGCTGTGAATCTTCCCAACCAAGGAAGAGGGATGGAAGTTGGGTCCTCTCCTCACATCCACTCAAGCAAGTAAGAGGGTGTTCAAGACCACTCCCTAGAGCTTCAGGTGTGCTGCCTCTCCACCAGAAATCACGAGGTAATGTGACATGCTGGCAGGCGCATGGGGAGGAGTGCATTTGCCCTGCCCCCCAGCTCGAGCCCCATTTAGGAATACACAGTCCCTCCCACAGTGAGACATCACCACAGTAGCCATTGTTTGGTCTGCGAACCCCTGCCCCAGGAGACCCCATAGGCGACTCCAAGAGTCTCAGAGTGAAACCAGAGAGCCCTTGGACCTCACCCACTACCCTCTTGGAGAGGACCCTGCCTCCAGCCCCCTCCCCCACCTTCCAGTGTAAGAGGGCCAAATTTCCCTCAGACTCTCTGAGAAAGGAGAGCAAGGAGGGCCTCATGAATGAGGCTGGAGAAGCCTCCCTCACGGAAGTGGACGCTTCCTTCTCCCCTCACGCATCACAGAAATACCTGGCATCCATGGGAGGTGGAGATCTGCCCCGAGCCCTAGGTGTTGGCAACATCAGCCGGGATGCGATCCCCAAGGCCACCATGGTGGGCGCCATCGGAAATGTGTCCAAGAAAGTCATCCCTAAGTAGGTGCGAGGCTCTGTAAAGTTGTTGAATGTGAAGAACGGGTACGGTTTCATCAGTAGGCATGATACCCAGGAAGGTGTGTTCGTTCACCAGATGGCCATTCCCCGGAACAACCCTCACAAGTTCGAATGTGGCGTGGGTGAAGGCGAGACTGTCGAGTTCCACGTGGTGCAGTGAGAGCGGGACACCGAGGCCGCTAACGTGAGTGGGTGCCCCAGTGGAGGGAGGCTGCTATGCTGCCCACAGCCCCCACTACCGCCGGTGATTATACACGGCCGAGCGCCACCACCACACGGTCCCAAGGGCCCTGAGCACAAAGTTGACAAAGGCGAGGGCAGCGGCAAAGGCTTCACTGTGGCCCAAGGCCTGAGGCGCCATCTGCCTAGCCACCCGCAAGACCAAAGGTCTCGGCGCGTCGTGCACTGCCTCAGATCCCCAGACTTGACCCGCCGCCCATCGATCCTGGCTACAACCAGCGGCCCACGGCCCGACCACCTGACAGGGTCCGCACAGAACGCAAGGCCCCAGGGCCTGCCATGGCAGCATCAGGGCCCCAGCTACCTGCTGAGCTGCCCTAGGATCCTAGGCACCTCTCTTGGTCCAAGACCCTCACCAGGCATCTCTGCGGAGCTGGAGGCGGAGCACAGGGAGAGCCAGCGCGATGCAGGAAGCGATCTGCAACAGAGGCCTCCTCCAAGCTATGGATCCCGCCACCCAAATAACCTGCGCCGCTGCCCACAGCAGGCGCCTGGTGTCCAGGGCCAGGATCTAGACGGAAGAGCGGGCAAGATCAAGAAGAGCCCTACTGAAACACCTGCCTTTGTTGTTGACAAGATGAGCAGTGCCCCTGAGGAGGAGAACACCCTGGTCATGGATGCCCCCTCTGCCGCCCGGGCCGAGTAATAGCTAGGCTCCCTCCCCCGTGACTCCCTGGCCTGGGATGCGGGTGATGGCCCCTTGAAGAGATAATGACCTTTGTTGCAATGCAGTACAAACATCCACACTGACTGTTAGATTTGTGCCCTGAGAAAAATACATGACCCTTCCCCAGGGTTTGAGGAAGGATAAATTACAAGACCTATATATTTCTAAATTCCCTCATACCATCTGCCTTGGTAGTTTCTGTACACACACACACACACACACACACACACACACACGCACAGGCACACACACACCTCTGAATCTATGACCACAGCTATTATTCTGTATCCCCAGATGAAAAGCTCTGACATTGCTGTTGTGATATTACTCTACTGAGTGGTCATTTTCTCAAAAAAACATTTCATGTTGCTTTTATATGATATCACTGTTGTCTGAAATTTTTTAAAGCCTACTAGCCCATAATTGTATTGAGACTGTCCTTTCAATCTTTTTTTAGAATGAGTTTTAGCAAATATC
Organism: Inia geoffrensis; assembly: GCA_036417435.1. Lineage (NCBI taxonomy): Eukaryota > Metazoa > Chordata > Mammalia > Artiodactyla > Iniidae > Inia > Inia geoffrensis. The sequence goes on from CM070920.1 coordinate 62,139,308, forward strand.
CTACATATTGTTCTCTTTACAAGCCATGAATTTAAGACTAATTCTGGACTCAAACGTTGAAAGTCTTGGGGTAAACTAAAAGATAAGAATACATGAAGATAGAAGTATCCCCATCTCTTTTATATTCATCCTCTTCCCCTGCCCTGGAAATTGAGCAACAAATCGGGAGGGTGGGCCCAACTACCCACATTACTGCATAGGTAGTATGCAAAAAACTGGCAAAACGCAAAAAACTGAGTACATCACCATGACACGTAAGAAACGTGGCTCTCTGGAAACAGAATTTGCCTCTCTGCGTGCCTTTTTTACTCTTTTAATGGATTCAAGCAAACACGATTTAATTATACAAAAGAAAATGGGCATGAGGGGCTATGGGGGCAGTGGAAATGAGATATGCTGGACAAGGGGTATGAATATGCAGTTGTAAGTTGAGTAAGTTCTGGGGAACTAATGTACAGAATGAAGACTATTGTTAACAATATTGTATTGTATACTTGAAAGTTGCTATAAGAGTAGAGCATTAATGTTCTCACCATGACAACAGCAACAAAATGCTAATTATGAGAGGTGAAAGATGTGTTAATTAACCATATTGGGGGTAACATTTTACAATATATACCTGTATAAAATTATCACATTGTACATCTTAAACTTACACTATGTTATATGTCAGTTACATCTCAATAAACCTGGGGAAAAAAACTTAAGGAAAAAAAGAATAAATAATTAATTTAAGAAAAGAAAGTGAGCATGGAAGCAGGTATAATTTTTGTAGTGCATACATCTGGAGCTGAATACAAATATCTAGTCTATAGATTTAATCTGTGCTCCCTGGTTGAGTTCATCCTGGGGACCTGTGGAGGATTTCTGGAAGGCTTAGCAGGTGCGGCTCAGCCCATTTCAGGCCTTTTCCATCAAACAGAGAGGCTCTGACTGGGAATGTCATCCCCAACCTGGTCTTTATTTGAACATATTGGGGTTTGACGGATGGGAGGCAGGAGTTGGGTTTGAGGGTGGGGAGGGGGAAAATGAGCAATCAATAAATTGGAAACCAGCAAGGGTCTTTAAAGACTCACATTACAGATTAAGGAAATTGGAATATAAGTAGCAGGATCAAAATACTTTTCCCATTTAAATGTTGAGGCATTTTACACCACATTATATGCTAGCATAAGGTATTTGGAGAGTCAGTATTCAATCATTCGTTATGGCTAAATATTCTCAATCAATTCAAGTAGAAACAGCAGAGATTCCTCATTCAGAGAATATTTGAGTGCCCACTTGTGCCCTACACTGTCAGGCACTAGGAGTTGCATCATGATGAAGAAGATGGTCCTTTCTCTCAAGCAGCCCATGGCCTAGTGGAGAGTGAGACAAAACTGGCATTGGCTACACAATGGAATGAGTGCTCTGGTGGAGTTAGCACAGGATGTGAGAGGAAACACAGGTGACCTAGATGGTGGCAGGGTTAGTTCCAGGCTAAAGAAACCACTACTTGGACACTTGAATTTAAAATTATATCTAGCAATCACCACAGAGCTCAGATTTGATAAAGTCATGTCACCATACAGCTAGAAGTTGTTCCTCCAGACTCCTAGCCCAGTGCACTTCCTACTATACCAGCTGACTTCTTCAGAGAATAGCAGAGTGCACCAAAAATCGCTAAACATAAGAATTTATACTGATGCACAGCACCAAGAGAGAATGGAGGAAGATTTGAAGTGAGACTAAACCTGCTATTATTATGAAATAATGCAAATCCCTCCAGGGTGCCATTTTATGCCAAAATAACAGGCATGGATATGGTGAGGGAAAATGTCTTCTGTACATACAAGTTTGGGTTCATAGGCTTCTCCCTGCTGTGTGAGGTACATGCATTAGGAGACATTGGATTGGTCAGCCTGGCCATGGAGCCTTCACTTTGGGATAATGGGGGCCATAAAGGACCCGACTAAGGGATCTTGAATTTTCCCTGCTCACAAGGGTGCCTGACAGGATCCATTAAGTGGAGTTTAGCTGGTGATTGCTGGCTGGGGGTGGAGCAGGGGAGAACTGAAGGATACAGAGGCTGGTCACAGAAGTACATATCTGGGGGTGAGTATATTTAACTGACAGCAGGAACTTTCTGCTGTTTCCCAGCTGCTCCAGGATTTAGGCATACTTAAGGGCAACACCAACAGCCCAACAGGAGCCAAAGTGTATCACCTACGACACAGCAGAGAGATGTCTGGGTTGTCTCCAGAGAACTTTATTTAAAACAAAAAACAAAAACAATAGCAAAAAGAAATATATCATTGTGTTAATCCTCTTTCCTCTCATTCCCACTTCATGAACCAGTTATTACTTGGTTTTCTTGACTGAAAAAAGTGAACTTAGCAGTTATCTTTGTTTGGGCCATTGACAGGTGACACGTCCTATCCTAAAGCCTTAAATAATCGCACACTTCCTTAGATATCTTTGATTGGGGGACCAAGTTCCACAGAATATGGATAGGAATGCATGAGAGCATCGTCTCACAACCCCCAGTGTCCTATTTCAATTGAATGTGAAGCAAAAAGTATGTGATTCCTCACCTTCCTAAAAGTAAGGTGGATCATGAATCTGAAGCAGAAACCCCAGCAGCAATCCTCTTCATTCCCGTGACTTGCAGTAGTAAGACAATGGCACTTTTGAATCACTTCATGGACCCCCTTGATGTGGGAAGGGCATGCAGTCACAGGTGCCAGTTTGGATTTCCTTTTTGTCTTCTGTATTTGGAGCTATCTGCTCTCATGCTATTCCTGACTGGTTGGCTAGGTTCTGCTATTGTTTTTAATTGAAATATATTATTTACAGTATTATGTTCATTTCAGTTCCACATCATAATGATTCAGTATTTTTGCAGATTATACTCCATTATAGGTTATTAAAAGATAATGGCTATAATTTCCTTTGCTATACAGCATATCCGGTTGCTTATTTATTTTAGACATAGCAGTTTGTCCCTGGTAATCCCATACCCCTTATTTGGCCCTTTCCCCTTTCCTCTCAGCTTTGATAACCAGAGGTTTGCTTTCTATATCTGTGTGTCTGTTTCAGTTTTGCACATACGTCTGTTTGTACTATTTTTCAGATTGCCCATGTAAGTGATGTACAGTATCTGTCTTTCTCTGTCTGACATTTCACTAAGTATAATATACTCTAGGTCCATCTATATTGCTGCAAATGGCAGTATTTCATACTTTTTTATGTCTGAGTAATATTCCGTTAAGTAGATTTAGATACATAGATAAGACACGTACCTCAATTTTCCCCCTTTTTAATTTTTTGTTTGTTTTTTTAAAGGTCAATTTTCAAAAGTTTCATACACTGATTTCATGTAATCCCACAATAACCCTTTTTTCCCCTTTACCCCTACATTGCCCCTCCCATCTGCCCTCTCTCCACTGGTATCAACTAGTTGGTTCTCTATATCTGTAAGTCAGCTTCATTTTTGTTTTATTCACTAGTTTGCTGTAGTTTTTACATTCCACATAGAACTGATATCATACAATATTTGTCCTTGTCTAATTCCAATTAGGATAGTGCCATCTATGTCCATCTGTGTTGCTGCAATTGGCAAAATTTCATTCATTTTTATGGCTGAGTAGCATTCCATTGTGTGTGTGTGTGTGTGTGTGTGTGTGTGTGTATGTGTGTATGCATCATCTCCTTTATTAATCCATCTGTTGATAGACACTTAGGTGCCTTGCATACCTTGGCAATTGTAAATAATGCTGCTATGAGCATTCGGGTGCATGTATCTTTTAGAATTACTGTCTTTGTTTTGCTAATATATATATATCCAGTAGTAGAATTGCTGGGTCATATGGTAGGTCTATTTTTAGTTTTTTGAGTATTCCCCATACTGTTTTCCACAGTGGCTGCACCAATTCACATTCCCACCAGCAGTGTACCAGGGGCCCCTTTCCTCCGCATCCTTGACAACGTTTCTTATTGTGTACATTTTGATGATAGCTATTCTGACAGGTGTCAGGTGATATCTCATTGTGGTTTGGATTTGCACTTCCCTGATGCTTAGTGGTGCTGAGATTCTCTTCATGTGTCTGTTGGCCATCTGCATTCCCTCTTGGGAAAGTTGTTTATTCAGTTCTTCTTCCCATTTTTAAAGCAGGGTGGGTATTTTTTTGTTGTTGTTAGTAATCAGGTTATCTTTATTTATTTTTTAATTTTCTTTTTAACATCTTTATTGGGGTATAACTGCTTTACAATGGTGTGTCAGTTTCTGCTTTATAACAAAGTGAATCAGTTATACATATACAAATGTTCCCATATCTCTTCCCTCTTGCGTCTCCTTCTCTCCCACCCTCCCTATCCCACCCCTCCAGGCGGTCACAAAGCACCCAGCCGATGTCCCTGTGCCATGCAGCTGCTTCCCACTGGCTATCTACCTTACATTTGTTAGTGTATATATGTCCATGCCTCTCTCTCGCCCTGTCACAGCACACCCTTACCCCTCCCCATATCCTCAAGTCCAATCTCCAGTAGGTCTGTGTCCTTATTCCTGTCTTACCCCTAGGTTCTTCATGACATTATTTTTTGTAAATTCCATATATATGTGTTAACATACGGTATTTGTCTTTTTCTTTCTGACTTACTTCACTCTGTATGACAGACTCTAGGTCTATCCACCTCATTACAAATAGCTCAATTTCGTTTCTTTTTATGGCTGAGTAATATTCCATTGTATATATGTGCCACATCTTTATCCATTCATCCGATGATGGGCACTTAGTTTGTTTCCATCTCCAGGCTCTTGTTAATAGAGCTTCAATGAACATTTTGGTACATGACTCTTTTTGAATTTTGGTTTTCTCAGGGTATATGCCTAGTAGTGGGGTTGCTGGGTCATATGGTAGTTCTATTTGTAGTTTTTTAAGGAACCTCCATACTGTTCTCCATAGTGGCTGAACCAATTCACATTCCCACCGGCAGTGCAAGAGTGTTCCGTTTTCTCCACAACCTCTCCAGCATTTATTGTTTCTAGATTTTTTGATGATGGCCATTCTGACTGGTGTGAGATGATATCTCATTGTACTTTTGATTTGCATTTCTGTAATGATTAATGATGTTGAGCATTCTTTCATGTGTTTCTTTTAATGTTATGTTTTTTGAGTTGTTTATATATGTTGGATATTGACACTTTTTTGGTCATATATCATTTGCAAATATTTTCCTCGATTCAGTAGGTTGTCTTTTGGTTTTGTTGATGATTTCCTTTGCTGTGCAAAATCTCTTACGTTTAATTAGGCCCCATTTGTTTATTTTTGCTTTAGTTTCCTTTGCCCTAGGAGAGGGATCCAAAAAGTTATTGCTGCAATTTATGTCAGAGAGACTTCTGCCTATGTTTTCCTCTAAGGCTCTTATAGTTTATGCACTTATATTAGGTTTTTAATCCGTTTTGAGTTTATATTTGGATACGGTGTTAAAGAATGTTCTGATTTGATTCTTTTATATGTATCTGTCCAGTTCTCCCAGCACAACCCATTGAAAGTGACTGTCTTTTTTTCATTGTATATTCTTGCCTCCTTCATTGTAGATTAATTGACCATAGGTGCCTGGGTTTATCATCTCTGGGCTTTCTATGCTTTTCCATTCAGACGTCTGTCTGTTTTTGTGCCAGTACCATATTTTTTGATTACTGTTGCTTTGTTGTCTGAAATCAGGGAGCCTGATTCTTCCAGCCATGTTCTTCTTTCACAAGCTTGTTTTGACTATTAGGGGTGTTTTGTGTTTCCATACATATTTAAGAAACTTTTTGTTCTACTTCTCTGAAAAATGCCGTTGGTAATTTGATAAGGATTTCATTGAATCTGTCGTTTGCCAGGGGTATAATGGTCACTACAAATATGAATAACAATATTGATTCTTCCAATCCAAGGGCATGGTATCTCTTTCCATCTCTTTGTGTCATCTTCAATTTCTTTCCTCAGCCTCTTTTAGTTTTCACAGTACAGGTCTTTTGCCTCATCAGGTCGGTTTATTCCTAGGTATTTTATTCTTTCTGATGCAATGGTAAGCGGTATTGTTTCTTTAATTTTCCTTTCTGATAATTCCTTGTTAGTGTATAGAGATGCAACACTTTTCATTATATTAATGGTGTATCCTGCATCTTTAGGATGTTCTGTGTATGGTATCATGTCATCTGCAAACAGGGACAGTGTTACTTCTTACTTTCGAAATTGGATTCCTCTTATTTCTTTTACTCCTCTGATTGCTGTGACTACATTCCCAAAACTGTGTTGAATTAAGTGGTGAGAGTGGGCATCCTTGTTCCTGATCTTAGAGGGAATGCTTTCAGAGTTTCACTGAGAAGTCTGATGTTACATGTGGGTTTGTCACATCTGGCCTTTATTATGTTGAGATATGTTCCCTCTACACCCACTTTCAGGACAGCTTTCTTTTCTTTAATTGAAATATACTTCATTCACAATGTTGTGTTACTATCTGCTGTACAGCACAGTGAATCAGTTATACTTATACATATATCCACTCTTTTTTAGATTCATTTCACATATAGGTTATTACAGAGGATTGAGTAGAGTTGCCTATGATATAGAGTAGGTCCTGAAAAATCATCTATTATAATTAATAGATTAATAGATGGTTAATGGGATTGTTTTCTTAAATTCTCTTTCTGATCTTTCATTGTTAGTGTGTACAAAAGCAAGAGATTTCTGTGCATTAATTTTGTATCCAGATACTTTACCAAATTCATTGATTAGCTCTAGTAGTTTATGGCAGCAACTTTAGGATTTTCTATGTACAGTATCCTGTCATCTGCAAACAGTGACAGTCTTAATTCTTCTCTTCCAATTTTGATTCCTTTTATTTCTTTTTCTTCTCTGATTTCTGTAGCTAAAACTTCCAAAACTATGGTGAATAATAGTGGTGAGAGGGGGAACCCCTGTCTTCTTCCTGACCTTAGAGGAAATGCTTTCAATTTTTCATCATTGAGAATGATGTGTGCTGTGGGTTTGTTGTATATGGCCTTTGTTAGGTTGAGGTAGGTTCCCTCTATTCCCACTTTCTGGAGTGTTTTTATCATAAATCGGTGTTGAATTTTGTCAAAAGCTTTTCCTGCCTCTATTGAGATGTTCATATGTTTTTTATTCTTCAATTTGTTATTATAGTGTATCACATTGATTGATTTGCGTCTATTGAAGAATCCTTGCATCACTGGGATAAGTACTGCTTGATAATGGTGTATGATCCTTTAAATGTGTTGTTGGATTCTGTTTGCTAGTATTTTGTTGAGGAGTTTTGCATGTATATTGTTCAATGATTTTGGTCTGTAATTTCTTTTTTTGTAGTATCTTTGTCTGGTTTTGGTATAAGTGTGATGGTGGCCACATAGAATGTGTTTGGGAGTGTTCCTTCCTCTGAAATTTTTTGGAAGAGTTTGAGAAGGACGGGTGTTAGCTCTTCTCTAAATGTTTGATAGAGTTCACCTGTGAAGCCATCTGGTCCTGGACTTTTGTTTCTTGGAATATTTTAAATCATACTTTCAATTTCATTGCTTGTGATTGGTCTTTTCATATTTTCTATTTCTTCCTTGTGCAGTCTTGGAAGGTTATACCTTTCTAAGGTTTGTTCATTTCTTCCAGGATGTCCATTTTATAGGCATAGAGTTACTTGTAGTAGTCTCTAAGGAAGTTTTGTATTTCTGCTATGTCTGTTGTAACTTCTCCTTTTAGTTTCTAATTTTATTGATTTGAGTCCTCTCCCTCTTTTTCTTGTTGAGCCTGGCTAATGGTTTATCAATTTTGTTTATCTTCTCAAAGAACCAACTTTTAGTTGTTTTGATCTTTGTTATTGTTTTCTTTGTTGCTATTTCATTTATTTCTGCTCTGATCTTTATGATTTCTTTCCTTCTGCTACCTCTGAGTTTTCTTTCTTCTTCTTTCTCTAGCTTCCTTAGGTGTAAGGTTAGACCTTTTATTTGAGATTTTTCTTGTTCCTTGAGGTAGGCTTGTATTGCTATAAACTTCGCTTTAGAAATGCTTTTGCTGCATCCCATAGGTTTTGGATCATCGTGGTTTCATTGTAATTTGTCTCTAAGTTTTTTTTTTTTTTGGATTTCCTCCATGATTTCTTCAGTGATCTCTTGGTTATTTGGTAACGTATTGTTTAGCCTCCATGCGTTTATCTCTTTTAGGTTTTATCTCTGTAATTGATTTCTAATCTCATAGCATTGTGGTCGTAAAAGATGCTTGATATGATTTCAATTTTCTTAAATTTACTGAGGTTTGATTTGTGACCCAAGATGTGATCTATCCTGGAGAATATTCCGTGTGCACTTGAGAAGAATTTGTAATCTGCTGGTTTTGGCCGGAATCTTCTGTACATAAAAATTAATTCTAGCTGGTCTATTGTGTCATTTAAAGCTTATGTTTCCTTATTAATTTTCTGTTTTGATGATCTGTCTGTTGCTGTAAGTGAGCTGTTAAAGTCCTCTACTATTTTTTCTTTACATCTTTATTGGAGTATAATTGTTTTACACTGGTATGTTAGTTTCTGATTTATAATAAAGTGAATCACTTATACATATACATATGTTCCTATATCTCTTCCCTCTTGTATCACCCTCCCTCCCACCCTCCCTATCCCACCCCTCCGGGCGGTCACAAAGCACCGATCTGATCTCCCTGTGCTATGCGGCTGCTTCCCACTAGCTATCCAACTTACGTTTGGTAGTGTATATATGTCCATGCCTCTTTCTCGCTTTGTTACAGCTTACCCTTCCCCCTCCCCATATGCTCAAGTTCATTCTCTAGTAGACCTGTGTCTTTATTCCTGTCTTACCCCTAGGTTCTTCATGATATATTTTTCTTTTCTTAAATTCCATATATATATTAGCATACGGTATTTGTCTTTCTCTTTCTTACTTCACTCTGTATGACAGACTCTAGGTCTATCCACCTTATTACAAATAGCTCAATTTCATTTCTTTTCATGGCTCAGTAATATTTCATGGTATATATGTGTCACATCTTTTTTATCCATTCATTCAATGATGGACACTTAGGTTGATACAATCTCTGAACTATTGTAAATAGAGCTGCAATGAACATTTTGTTACATGACTCTTTTTGATTTATGATTTTCTCAGGGTATATGCCCAGTAGTGGGATTGCTGGGTCATATGGTAGTTCTATTTGTAGTTTTTTTAAGGAACCTCTGTACTGTTCTCCATAGTGGCTGTATCAATTTACATTCCCACCAACAATTCACGAGTGTTGCCTTTTCTCCACACCCTCTCCAGCATTTATTGTTTCTAGATTTTTTGATGATTGCTTTTGTGACTGGTGTGAAGTGATATCTCATTGTAGTTTTGATTTGAATTTCTCTAATGATTAATGATTTTGAGCACTCTGGCATTCCTATACACTAATGATGAAAAATCTCAAAGTGAAATCAAGAAAACATTCCCATTTACCATTGCAACAAATAGAATAAAGTACCTAGGAATAAACCTACCTAAGGAGACAAATGACCTGTATGCAGAAAATTATAAGACACTGATGAAAGAAATTAAAGATGATACAAATAGTTGGAGAGATATACCATGTTCTTGGATTGGAAGAATCAACATTTTGAAAATGACTCTACTACTCAAAGCAATCTACTGATTCAATGCAATCCCTATCAAACTACCAATGGCATCCTTCAAAGAACTAGAAGAAAAAAAAATTCACAATTTGTATGGAAACACAAAAGACCCCGAATAGCCAAAGCAATCTTGAGAATGAAAAATGGAGCTGGAGGAATGAGGCTCCGTGAATTCAGAGTATACTACAAAGCTACAGTAATCAAGACAGTATGGTACTGGCACAAAAACAGAAATATTGATCAATGTAACAGGATAGAAAGCCCAGAGATAAACCCATGCACATATGGTCAACTTATCTTTGATAAAGGAGGCAGGAATGTACAGTGGAGAAAGGCCAGCCTCTTCAATATGTGCTTCTGTGAAAACTGGACAGTTACATGTAAAAGTATGAGATTAGATCACCCCCTAACACCATACAGAAAAATAAGCTCAAAATGGATTAAAGACCTAAATGTAAGGATAGAAACTATCAAACTCTTAGAGGAAAACATAGGCAGAACATTCTATTACATAAATCACAGCAAGATCCTTTTTGACCCACCTCCTAGAGAAATGGAAATAAAAACAAAAATAAACAAATGGGAACTTATGAAACTTCAAAGCTTTTGCACAGCAAAGGAAACAATAAACAAGACCAAAAGACAACCCTGAGAATGGGAGAAAATATTTGCAAATGAAGCAACTGACAAAGGATTAATCTCCAAAATTTATAAGCAGCTTATGCAGCTCAATAACAAAAAAACAAACAACCCAATCCAAAAATGGGCAGAAGACCTAAATACACATTTCTCCAAAGAAGATACACAGTCCTCCACTCTTATTTTGTTAATGTTGATTTCCTCTTTTAGAGCTGTTAGATGTTGTCTTATGTACTGAGGTGCTCCTATGTTGGGTGAATATATATTTATAATTGTTATACCTTCTACTTAGATTGATCCCTTGATCATTGTCTCTTGTACCATTCTTTATTTTAAAGTCTATTTTTTGGATATGAGTATTCCTACTCCAGCTTTCCTTAGATTTCCATTTGCATGGAATAACTTTTTCCATCCTGTCACTTTCAGTCTGTATGTGTCCCTAGGTCTGAGGTGGGTCTCTTGTAAACAACACGTATATTGGTCTTGTTTTTGTATCCATTCAGTGAGACTTTGTCCTTTAGTTGGGGGATTTAATCCATTCACGTTCAAGGTAATTATAGATACGTTTGTCCCTATTACCATTTTCTTAACTTTTATGGGTTTGATTTTGTAGGTCCTCTTCTTCTCTTGTGTTTCCCACTTAGAGCAGTTCCTTTATCATTTGTTGTAGAGCTGGTTTGGTGGTGCTGAATTCTCTTAGCTTTTGTTTGTCTGTAAATCTTTTGATTTATCTATTGAATCTTAATGAGATTCTTGCTGGGTAGAGTAATCTTGGTGGTAGGTTCTTCCCTTTCATCTCTTTAAATATATCATGCCACTCCCTTCTGGCTTGTAGAATTCCTGCTGAGAAATCAGCTGTTAACATTATGGGAGTTCCCTTGCATGATACTTGTCATTTTTCCCTTGTTGCTTTCAATAATTTCTCTTTGTCATTAATTTTTGTCAATTTGATTACTCTGTGTCCTGGTGTGTTTCTCCTTGGGTTTATCCTGCCTGGGACTCTCTGCACTTCCTGGAATTGGGTCGCTATTCCCTTTCCCATGTTAGGGAAGTTTTCGACTATTATCTCTTCAGGTATTTTCTTGTGTCCTTTCTATGTCTCTTCTCCTTCTGGGACCACTGTAATGCAAATGTTGTTGCATTTAATATTGTCCCATAGGTCTCTTAGGCTGTCTTCATTTCTTTTCATTCTTTTTTCTTTATTCTATTCCACAGCAGTGAATTCCACTATTCTGTCTTCCAGGTCACTTATCCATTCTTCTGCCTCAGTTATTCTGCTGTTGATTCTTTGTAGTGTATTTTTCATTTCAGTTATTGTATTTTTGATCTCTGTTTTTTTTTCTTTAATTTTTCCAGGTGTTTGTTCTTTAATTCTTCTAGGTCTTTGTTAAGCACTTCTTGCATATTCTCAATCTTTGCCTCCATTCTATTTCTGAGGTCCTCGATCATCTTCAGTATCATTATTCTGAATTCTTTTTGTGGAAGGTTGTCTATCTCCCTTTCATTTAGTTGTTTTTCTTGGGTTTTATCTTGTTCCTTTACCTGGTTCATAGCCCTCTGCCTTTTCATCTATCTTTCTGTGAATGTGGTTTTTGTTCCACAGGCTTCAGGACTGTAGTTCTTCTTGTTTCTGCTGTCTGCCCTCTCGTGGATGAGGCTATCTAAGAGGCTTGTGCAAGTTTCCTGATGGGAGGGACTGATGGTGGGTAGGGCTGGGTGTTGCTCTAGTGGGCAGAGCTCAGTAAAACTTTAATCCACTTGTCTGCTGATTGGTGGGGCTTGGTTCAGTCCCTTTTTGTTGTTTGACCTGAGGTGACCCAACACTGGAGCCTACTGGGCTCTTTCATGGGGCTAATGGCAGACTCTGGGAGAGCTCATGCAAGGATTACTTTCCAGAACTTCTGCTGCCAGTGTCCTCGTCCTCACAGTGAGCCACAGCCAACCTCGCCTCTGCAGGAGACCCTCCAACACTAGCAGATAGTTCTGGTTCAGTCTCCTATGGGGTCACTGCTCCTTCCCTTGGGGCTCAATGCAGACACTACTTTGTGTGTGCCGTCCAAGAGTGGAGCCTCTGTTTACCCCAGTCCTGTTGAAGTCCTGCAATCAAATCCCGCTAGTCTTCAATGTCTGATTCTCTTGGAATTCCTCCTCCTATTGCCAACCCACAGTTTGGGAAATCTGACGTGCGGCTCAGAACATTACTCGAGATGGTGAATTTCTATCATATGTGTTCTCCAGTTTCTCAGTCACCCACTCAGCAGTTATTGGATTTGATTTTATTGTGATTGCACCCCTCCTATCAACTCATTGTGGCTTCTCCTTTGTATTTGGATGTGGCGTATTGTTTTTGGTGTGTTCCATTGTTTTCCTTTTGATGATTTTTCAGCAGTTAGTTGTTATTTCTGTGCTCTTGCAAGAGGGAGATAGCACACATCCTTCTACTCTGCCATCTTGAACCAATCTCCCTCATTGTAGTTTGGATTTGCATTTCTCTAATGATTAGTGATATTGAGCATCTTTTCATGTGCTTTCTGACCATCTGTATGTCTTCTTTCGAGAAAGGTCCTTTTGCACCTTCCATCCAGTTCTTGATTAGGTTTTTGTTGTTGCTGTTGTTGAGCTGTATGAGCTGTTTGTATATTTTGGAGATTAATCCCTTGTTGGTTGCTTCATTGGAAAATATTTTTCCCATTCTGTGTGCTTTCTTTTCATTTTGTTTATCATTTCCTTTGCTTTGCAAAAGCTTTTTAGTTTCATCAGGTCCCATTTGCTTATTTTTATTTTTATTTTCATTACTCTGGGAGGTGGGTCAAATAAGATCTTACTGCATTTTATGTCAGAGAGGTTTCTGCCTATGTTTTCCTCTATGAGTTTATAGTATCTTTTCTTACACTTAGGTCTTTAATCCATGTTGAGTTTATTTTTGTGTATGATGTTAAGGAGTGTTCTAATTTCATTCTCTTACATGTAGTTGTACAGTTTTCCCAGCACAACTTATTGAAGAGACTGTCTTTTCTCCATTGTATATTCTTTCCTCTTTGTCATAGATTAGGTGACCATAAGTGAGTGTGTTTATCTCTGGACTTTATTTCTGACTTTTAATTTGAGATTTAAATTGTTTCCTGAAATCATTCAATGAAGCCACCATTACCCTGATACCAAATCCAGACAAGATATCACAAAAAATAAATTACAAGCCAATAGCACTGATGAACATTGATGCAAAAATCCTCAGAAAAATATTTGCAAACAGAATCCAACAACACATTAAAAGGATAATATGCCCTGATCAAGAGGGATTTATCCCAGGGAGGCAATGGTTTTTCAGTATTCTCAAACCAATCAATGTGATACACCACTCAACAAATGGAAGAACAAAAACCCATATGAACATCTCAATAGATGCAGACAAAGTTTTTGACAAAATTCAACACATATTTATGATAAAACCTCTCCAGAAAGTGGGCATAGAGAGAAACTACCTCAACCTAATTAAGGCCACATACGACAAACGAACAGCATACATCATTCTTAATGGTGAAAAATTGAAAGCATTTCCTCTAAGATCAGGAAGAAGACAGGGGTTCCCACTCTCACCACTATTATTCACCACAGTTTTGGAAGTTTTAGCCACAGCAATCAGAGAAGAAAAAGAAATAAAGGAATCCAAATTGGAAAAGAAGAAGTAAGACTGTCACTGTTTGCAGATGACAGGATATTATATATAGAAAGTCCTAAAGACACCAGCAGACAACTACTAGAGCTAATCAATGAATTTTGTAAAGTAGCTGGATACAAAAGTAATGCACAGAAATCTCTTGCTTTCATATGCCCTAACAATGAAAGCAGAAAGAGAAATTAAGATACAATCCCATTAACCATTGCAACAATAAGAATAAAATACGTAGGAATAATTCTATGTAAGGATGCAAAAACCTCTACTCAGAAAACTATAGAATACTGATGAAAGAAATCAAAGACGACACAAACAGATTGAGAGAATTACCATGTTCTTGGATTGGAAGAATCAATATTGTGAACATGACTCTACTATCCAAAGCAGCCTACATATTCACTTCAATCACTATGAAATTACCAATGGCATTTTTCACAGTATTAAAACTAACTATTTTACAGTTTGTATGGACAAACAAAAGGCCCTGAATAGCCAAAGCAATCTTGACAAAGAAAGGAGGAATCAGGCTCCCTGACACCAAAATCTATTAGATACAGTAATCAAGACAGTATGATACTGGCACAAAAACAAAAATACAGACCAATGGAACAAGATACAAAGTCCGAGATAAACCCAGTACCTATTGTCACCTAATCTATGACAAAGAAGCAAAAATATACAGTGAAAAAAAAAGATAGTCTCTTCAATAATTGGTGCTGGGAAAACTGAACAACTATATGTAAGAGAATTAAATTAGAACACTCCTTAACACCATACACAAAAATAAACACAAAATGGATTAAAGACCTAAATGTAAGAACAAATACTATAAAACTCTTACAGGAAAACATAGGCAGAAACTTCTCTGACTTAAATCGTGGTAAGATATGTTTTGACACTCCTAGAGTAATGAAAATAAAAATAAAAGTTAGCAAATGGAACCTGATGAAAATTAAAAGCTTGTGCAGAGGAAAGGAAACCATAAACAAAACGAAAAGATAAACCAAAAAATGGAAGAAAATATTTGCCAATTAAGCAACTGACAAGGGACTAATCTGCAAAATATGCAAACAAGTCACAGAGCTCCAAAACAACAACCAGAACAACAACAACAACAAAACCCAATCAAGAACTGGGTGGAAGTTCTAAAAGGACCCTTCTTGAAAGAAGGAATACAGATGGCCAAAAAGCACATGAAAAGATGCTCAACAGCACTAATTATTAACGAAATGCAAATGAACACTACAATGAGTTATCACCTCACACCAGTCAGAATGGTACTCATCAAAAAATCGACATATGAAAATGCTGGGAAATACACGTGGAACAATTCCTACAGAACACCTACTGAATGCTGGGGAAGACCTCAGACCTCTGAAAAGGCAAGAAACTCCCCATGTACGTGGTTAGGGCAAAAGATAAAAGAATAAACAGAGACAAAAGGATAGGGATGGGACATACACCAGTGGGAGGGAGCTGTGAAGGAGGAAATGTTTCCACACACTAGGAAGCCCCTTCGTGGGCAGAGACTGTGGGTGGTGGAGGGAAAAACGTCAGAGCTGTGGAGGAGAGCATAGCAACAGGGGTGCAGAGGACATAGCGGAAAGATTCCCACACAGAGGATTGGTGCCGGCCGGCACTCACCATCCCGAGAGGCTTGTCTGCTCACCCACGAGGGCAGGTGGGGCAGGGAGACGAGGCTTGGGCTTAGGTCTGAGCGCAGGGAGATGACTGGTGTTGGCAGTGTAAACACAGCCTGAAGGGGTTTAGTGCACCACGGCTGGACGGGTGGGAGTCAGGGGAAAAGTCTGGACCTGCTGAAGAGGCAAGAGACTTTTTCTTCCCTCTTTGTTTCCTGGTGCACGAGGAGAGGGGATTGAGAGCACTGCTTAAAGGAGCTCCAGAGACGGGCTAGAGTCGCGGCTAAAAGTGCGGACCACAGAGATGGGAATGAGACGCTAAGGCACCTGCTGCTTCCACCGAGAAGGCTGATTGGGAGCACAGATTACTATCCAGAGCCCCCTTATGGAGAGCCTGTGCAGCTCGCCACTGCCAGGGTCCCGGGATCCAGGAACAACTTCCCTGGGAGAACACACGGTGCACCTCAGGCTGATGCAACAGCATGCCGTCCTCTGCCACCGCAGGCCCACCCTGCACTCCATGCCCCTCCCTTACCCCCATCCTGAGTGAGTCAGAGTCCCTGAAGCAGCTGCTCCTTTAACCCTGTCCTTTCTGAGTGAAGGACAGACGCCCTCCCGCAAACTACATGCAGAGGCAGGGCCAAATTCAAAGCTGAGGGCCTAGGTGCTGTGAGAACAAAAAAGAGAAAGGGAAATCTCTCCCAGCAGCCTCAGAAGAAGCAGATTAAAGCTCCACAATCAACTTGATATACCCTGCACCTGTGGAATACATGAATGGAAAACAAATCATCCCAAACTGAGGAGGTGGGCTTTGAGAGCAGGATTTGTTATTTTTTCCCCTTTTCCTCTTTTTGTGAATTTGTATGTGTATGCTTCTGTGTGAGATTTTGTCTGTATAGCTTGGCTTCCACAATATGTCCTAGGGCTCTATCCATCCGTTTTTTTTTTCTTAATAATTATTGTTTTTTTAATAACTTTATTATATTTTATCTTACTTTATGTTACTTTATCTTTTTCTTTATTTCGTTCCTGCCTTCCTTTCCTCCTCCCTTCCTTCTTCCCTCCCTCCCTCGCTCATTTCATTTTTCTTTCTCTCTTTCTTTTTTTCTTTCTCTCTACTTCTACTAATTTTTTCTTTCTACTTTTTCTCCCTTTTCTTCTGAGCCATGTGTATGAGAGGCTCTTGGTGCTGCAGCCAGGAGTCAGTGCTGTGCCTCTGAGGTCAGAGAGCCAATTTCAGGACACTGATGCACAAGAGACCCCACAGCTCCACATAATATCAAATGGC
The DNA here is from genome assembly GCA_036417435.1 of Inia geoffrensis. NCBI lineage: Eukaryota > Metazoa > Chordata > Mammalia > Artiodactyla > Iniidae > Inia > Inia geoffrensis. Next base: position 62,156,202 of record CM070920.1, read on the forward strand.
GAAAATCTCCCAGAGATCTCCATCTCAACACCAGCACCCAGCTTAACTCAATGACCACAAAGCTACAGTGCTGGACACCCTATGCCAAACAACTAGCAAAACAGGAACACAACCCCATGCATTAACAGAGAGGCTGCCTAAAATCATAAGTCCACAGACAACCTAAAACACGCCACCAGATGTGGAAATGCCCACAAGAAAGACAAGATCCAGCCTCATCCACCAGAAAACAGGCACTAGTCCCCTTAACCAGGAAGCCTACACAACACATTGAACCAACCTTTGCCACAGGGGACAAACACGAAAAACAATGGGAATTGCAAACCTGCAGCCTGCATAAAGGAGACCCCAAACACAGTAAGATAAACAAAATGAGAAGACAGAAAATCACACAGCAAATGAAGGAGCAAGATAAAAATGCACCAGACCTAACAAATGAAGAGGAAACAGGCAGTTTACTTGAAAAAATAATTCAGAATAAAGATAGTAAAGATGATCCAAACTCTTGGAAATAGAATAGACAAAATGCAAGAAATATTTAACAATGAACTAGAAGAACAAAACATGAAACAAACAATGGTGAACAACACAATGAATGAAATTATAAATACTCTAGATGTGATCAATAGCAGAATAACTGAGGCAGAAGAACAGATAACTGACCTGGAAGATAAAATAGTGGAAATAACTACTGCAGAGCAGAATAAATACAAAAGAATGAAAAGAACTGAGGACAGTCTCATAGACCACTGGGACAACATTAAATGCACCAACATTCGAATTATAGAGGTTCCAGAAGAAGAAGAGAAAAAGGAAGGGACTGAGAAAATACTTGAAGAGATTATAGTTAAAAACTTCCCTAATATGGGAAAGAAAATAGTTAATAAAGTCCAGGAAGCACAGAGAGTCCCATGCAGGATAAATCCAAGGAGAAATATGCCAAGACACATATTAATCAAACTGTCAAATATTAAATAGAAAGAAAGCATATTAAAAGCAGCAAGGGAGAAACAATAAATAACGCACAAGTAATCCCCATAAGGTTAAGAGCTGTTCTTTCAGCAGAAGCTCTGCAAGCCAGAAGGGACTGGCAGAACATATTTAAAGTGATGAAGGAGAAAAACCTGCAACAAAAATTACTCTATCCATCACGGATTTCATTCAGATTTGATGGAGAAATTAAAATCTTTACAGAGAAGCAAAAGCTGAGAGACTTCAACACCACCACACCAGCTTTACAACAAATGCTAAAGGAACTTGTCTTGGCAAGAAACACAAGAGAAGGAAAAGACCTACAATAAAAAACCCAAAACAATTTAGAAAATGGGAGTAGGAACATACATAATGATAATTACCTTAAGTATAAGTGGATTAAATTCTCCCACCAAAAGACACAGATTGGCTGAATGGATACAAAAACAAGACCCAAATATATGGTGTCTACAAGAGACCCGCTTCAGAGCTAGAGACACATACAGATTGAAACTAATGGGATGGAAAAAGATATCCCATGCAATTGGAATTCAAAAGAAAGCTGGAGTAGCAATTCTTATATCAGACAAAATAGACTTTAAAATAAAAACTATCACAAGAGACAAAGAAGGACAGTACATAATGATCAAGGGATCGATCCAAGAAGAAGATATACCAATTGTAAATAATTATGCACCCAACATAGGAGCACCACAATACATAAGGAAAATACTAACAGCCATAAAAGGAGAAATTTACAGTATCACATGCATAGTAGGGGACTTTAACACCCAACTTTCACCAATGGACAGTTCATCCAAAATGAAAATAAATAAGGAAACACAAGTTTTAAATGACATATTAAACAAAATGGACTTAATTGATATTTATAAGACGTTCCATCCAAAAACAACAGAATACATATTTTTCTCAAGTGCTCATAGAACATTCTCCAGGATAGATCATATCTTGTGTAACAAGTCAAGCCTTGGTAAATTTAAGAAAATTGAAATTGTTTCAAGTATCTTTTCTGACCACAATGCTATGAGACTAGATATCAATTACAGGAAAAACTCTGTGAAAAATACAAACACACGGAGGCTAAACATTACTATACTTAATAATGAAGAGATCACTGAAGAAATCAGAGAGGAAATTTAAAAATACCTAGAAACAAATGACAATGGAGACAGGACGACCCAAAACCTATGCAATTCAGCAAAAGCAGTTCTAAGAGGGAAGTTTATAGCAATACAATCCTGCCTTAAGAAACAGGAAACATCTCGAATAAACAACCTAACTTTGCACCTAAAGCAACTAGAGAATGAAGAGCAAAAAAAACACAAAGTGGGCTTCCCTGGTGGCACAGTTGTTGAGAGTCCGCCTACCGATGCAGGAGACAAGGGTTCATGCCTCGGTCCAGGAAGATCCCACATGCTGCAGAGCAGCTGGACCCATGAGCCATGGTGGCTAAGCCTGTGCTTCTGGAGCCTGTGTTCCACAATGGGAGAGGCCACAACAGTGAGAGGCCCGTGGACTGCAAAAAAACCCACAAAACAAACCACACAAAGTTAGCAGAAGGAAAGAAATGGTACAAATCAGATCAGAAGTAAATAAAAAAGAAATGAAGGAAACAATAGCAAAGCTCAATAAAACTAAAAGCTGGTTCTTTGAGAAGATAAACAAAATTGATAAATCATTAACCAGACTCATTAAGAAAGTAAGGGAGAAGACTCAAATCAATAGAAATAGAAACTAAAAAGAAGTAACAACTGACACTGCAGAAATACAAAAGATCATGAGAGATTACTACAAGCAACTCTATGCCAATAAAATGGACAACCTGGAAGAAATGGACAAATTCTGAGAAATGCACAACCTGCCAAAACTGAAGGAGAAAGAAAAAGAAAATATGAGGAAACAAATCACAAGCACTGAAATTGAAACTGTTATTAAAAATCTTCCAACAAACAAAAGCTCAGGACCATATCAATTCACAGGCAAATTCTATCAAACATTTAGAGAAAAGCTAACACCTATCCTTCTCAAACTCTTCCAAAATATAGCAGAGGGAGGAAAACTCCCAAACTCTTTCTACAAGGCCACCAACACCTTGATACCAAAACCAGGCAAGGATGTCAAAAAGAAAGAAAACTACAGGCCAATAACACTGATGAACATAGATGCAAAAATCCTAAACAAAATAATAGCAAACAGAATACAAAAGCATATTAAAATTATCATACACCATGATCAAGTGGGGATTATTCCAGTAATGCCAGTATTCTTCTATATATGCATATCAATAAATGTTAAAAACCATATTAAAAAATTGAAGGAGAAAATCTATATGATCACCTCAATTGATGCAGAAAAGGCTTTCAACAAAATTCAACACCAATTTATGATAAAAACCCTGCAGAAAGTAGGCATAGAGGGAATTTTCCTTAACATAATAAATGCCATATATGACAAACCCACAGCCAATGGTGAAAAACTGAAAGCATTTACACTAAGATCAGGAAATAGACAAGTTTGCCCACTCTCACCACACTTATTCATCATAATTTTGGAAGTCTTAGCCACAGCAATCAGAGAAGAAAAGGAAATAAAAGGAATCCAAATCAGAAAATAAGTCTTAAAGCTGTCACTCTTTGCAGATGACATGACACTATACATAGAGAATCCTAAAGATGCTCGCAGAAAACTACTAGAGCTCATCAATGAATTTGGTAAAGTAGCAGGATACAATATTATGCACAGAAATCTCTGGCATTCCTATACACTAATGATGAAAAATCTGAAAGTGAAATCAAAAGAACACTCCCATTTACCACTGCAACATAAAAAATAAAATATCTAAGAATAAACCTACCTAAGGAGACAAAATACCTGTATGCAGAAAATTATAAGACACTGATGAAAGAAATTAAAGAAGATACAAATAGATGGAGAGATATACCATGTTCTTAGATTGGAAGAATCAACATTTTGAAAACGACTCTACTAATCAAATCAATCAACTGATTCAATGCAATCCCTATCAAACTACCACTGGCATTTTTCAAAGAACTAGAAGAAAAAAAATCATAATTTGTAAGGAAACACAAAAGACCCCAAATAGCCAAAGCAACCTTGAGAACAAAAAATGGAGCTGGAGGAATCAGGCTTCCTGACTTTAGACTATACTACAAAGCTACAGTAATCAAGACAGTATGGTACTGGCATAAAAACAGAAAGATAGATCAATGGAACAGGATAGAAAACCCAGAGGTAACTCCATGCACATATGGTCACGTTATCTTTGATAAAGGAGGCAGGAATGTACAGGGGAGAAAGGACAGTCTCTTCAATAAGTGGTGCTGGGAAAACTGGACAGGTACATGTAAAAGTATGAGCTTAGATCACTCTGTAACACCATACACAAAAATAAGGTCAAAATGGATTAAAGACCTAAATGTAAGGACAGAAACTATCAAACTCTTAGAGGAAAACATAGGCAGAACACTCTATGACATAAATCACAGCAAGATCCTTTTTGACCCACTTCTTAGAGAAATGGAAATAAAAACAAAAATAAACAAATGGGACCTAATGAAATTTCAAAGCTTTTGCACAACAAAGAAAACCATAAACAAGACCAAAAGTCACCCTCAGAATGGGAGAAAATATTTTCAAATGAAGCAACTGAGAAAAGATTAATCTCCAAAATTTACAAGCAGCTCATGCAGCTCAATAACCAAAAAACAAACAAACAAACAAACAAAAAAACAAAAAAACCCAATCCAAAAATGGGCAGAAGACCTAAATGGACATTTCTCCAAAGAAGATATTCAGACTGCCAACAAACACATGAAAGAATGCTCAACATCATTAATCATTAGAGAAATGCAAATCAAAACTACAACATGATATCATTTCACACCAGTCAGAATGGCCATCATCAAAAAATGAAGAAACAATAAATGCTGGAGAGGGTGTGGAGAAAAGGGAACACTCTTGCACTGCTGGTAGGAATGTGAATTGGTACAGCCACTATGGCGAACAGTATGGAGGTTCCTTAAAATGTACAAATAGTGCTACCATAAGACCCAGCAATCCCACTACTGAGCATATACCCTGAGAAAACCATAATTCAAAAAGTGTCATGTACCAAAATATTCATTGCAGCTCTATTTACAATAGCCCACAGATGGAAAAAACCTAAGTGCCCAACATCGGATGAATGGATAAAGAAGATATGGCACATGTATACAATGGAATATTACTCAGCCATTAAAAAAAACGAAATTGAGCTATTTGTAATGAGGTGTATATACCTCGAGTCTGTCATACAGAGTGAAGTAAGTCAGAAAGAGAAAGACAAATACCATATGCTAACACATATATATATGGAATTTAAGAAAAGAAAAATATATCATGAAGAACCTAAGGGTAAGACAGGAATAAAAACATAGACCTACAAGAGAATGGACCTGAGTATATGGGGAGGTGGACGGGTAAGCTCTGACAAAGCGAGAGAGAGACATGGACATATATACACTACAAAACATACGGTAGATAGCTAGTGGATAGGAGCTGCATAGCACAGAGAGATCAGCTAGGTGCTTTCTGACCGCCTGGATGGGTGGGATAGGGAGGATGGGAGGGAGGGAGATGCAAGAGGGAAGAGATATGGGAACATATGTATACGTATAAGCGATTCACCTTGTTATTAAGCAGAAACGAACTCACCATTGTAAAGCAATTATAATTCAGTAAAGATATAAAAAAAAGATAATGCTGGAGATTGTGTGGAGAAAGGCAACCCTTCTACATTGTTGGTGGGAGTATAAATTGGTACAGCCACTGTGGAGAACAGTATTGAGGTTCCTTAGAAAACTAGAAATACAGCTAACATGTGAATCAGCAATTCCACTCCACGGCATATATCCGGAGAAAACCATCATTTCAAAATATGCATGCACCCAGATATTCATTGCATCACTCTTTACAATAACAACGACATGGAAGCCACCTAAATGTCTATTGACAAGGGAATGGGTCAAGAAGAATGTGGTGCATATATCCCATGGAATGTTACTCAGCCATAAAAAAAGAATGAAATAATGCCATTTGCAGCAACGTGGATGGACTTTAAGATTGTCATACTGAGTGAAGTAAGTCAGAACGAGAAAGACAAATATTGTGATATTGCTGTGTGGAATCTCACTTAATGGTAAAAGTAAACTTGTTTACGAAAGGGAAATCTAGTTACTAATGTACAAAACACACTTACACTTACCAGGGGTAAAAGGATAGAGGGATAAATTGGGAGATTGGGTTTGATATATACACACTATTTTATATATATATATATATATATATATATATATATATATATAACATATGATTTTTAAGGACCTACTGTATACCACAGGGAACTCTACTCAGTACTCTGTAATAACCTACATTTGAAACTAATCTAAATATAAGTAGGTATATGTATAAGTATAAATGATTGACTGTACTTTACAGCAGATACTAACACAACATTGTGAATCAAGTATATTTCAATTAAAAAAAAAGAAAACTGTCCTGAAAGTAGGTGTAGAGGAAACACCTCAAAATATTAAATGCCAGATGCGACAAACCCACAGGTGACATCCGACTCCTCAGTGGAAATTTGAAGGCATTCCCTCTAAGGTCAGGAACAAGACAAAGATGCCCACTCTCACCACTTAATTCAACACAGTTTTGGGAGTGCAGTAACAGCATTCAGAGGAGTAAAAGAAAGAAGAGGAATCTAAATTGGAAAGTAAGAAGTAAAACTGTCCCTGTTTGCAGATGACATGATACCATACACAGAACATCCTAAAGACACAGGATACACAATTAACATAACGAATTCTGATGCAATTCTATACACTAACAAGTAATTATCAGAAAGGAAAGTTAAAGAAACAATATAGCATACCATTGCATCAGAAAGAATAAAATACCTAGGAATAAACCGACCTGACGAGGCAAAAGACCTGTACTCTGAAAATTAAAAGAGGCTGAGGAAAGAAATTGAAGATGACACAAAGAGATGGAAAGAGATACCATGCCCTTGCATTGGAAGAATCAATATTGTTATTCATATTTAAAGTGACCATTATACTCACGGCAAACTATAGATTCAATGCAATCCTTATCAAATTACCAACGGCATTTTTCAGAGAAGTAGAATAAAATGTTTCTTAAATTTGTATGGAAACACAAAACACCCCTAATAGTCAAAACAAGCTTGTGAAAGAAGAACATGGCTGGAAGAATCAGGCTCCCTGATTTCAGACAACAAAGCAACAGAAATCATAAAGTATGGTACTGGCACAAATACAGACAGATATCTGAATGGAAAAGCATAGAAGGCCCAGAGATGATAAACACAAGCACCTATGGTCAATTAATCAACAATGAAGGAGGCAAGAATATACAATGAAAAAAAGACAGTCATTTTCAATGAGTTGTGGTGGGAGTATTGGACAGATACATATAAAAGAATGAAATCAGAAGATTCTTTAACACCGTATCCAAAAATAAACTCAAAATGGATTAAAAAACTTAATGTAAGTCTGGATACTAAAAGAGTCCTAAAGGAAAACATAGGCAGAAAACTCTCTGCCCTAAATTGAAGCAATAATTTTTTGGATCCCTCTCCTAAAACAAAGGAAACTAAAGCAAAAATAAACAAATTGGGGCCTAATTAAACGTAAGAGCTTTTGCACAGCCAAGGAAACCATCAACAAAAGCAAAAGACAACCTACTGAATCGAGGAAGGTATTTGCAAATGATATATGACCAAATAAAGTGTCAATATCCAACTTATATAAACAGCTCAGAAAACATAATATTAAAAAATAAAAACCCACCCTGCTTTAAAAATGGGAAGAAGAACTGAATAGACAATATTCCCAAAAGGGAATGCAGATGGCAAACAGACACATGAAAACAAGCTCAGCATCACTAATCATCAGGGAAGTGCAAATCAAAACTACAGTGAGATATCATCTCACACCAGTCAGAATGGCCATTATCAAAAAATCTAGAAACAATAAGTGCTGGAGAGGGTGTGGAGAAAATGGAATATTCTTGCATTGTTGGTGTGAATGTAAATTGATACAGCCACTATGGAGAAAAGTATGGAGGTTCCTTAAAAAACTCCAAATAGAACTACCATATGACCCAGCAATCCCACTACTGGGCATATACCCTGAGAAAACCAAAATTCAAAAAGAGGCATGTACCAAAATGTTCATCGCAGCTCTATTTACAATAGCCCGGAGATGGAAACAACTTAAATGCCCATCATCAGATGAATGGATAAAGAAGATGTGGCACATATACACAATGGAATATTACTCAGCGTTAAAAAGAAACGAAATTGAGCTATTTGTAATGAGGTGGATAGACCTCGAGTCTGTCATACAGAGTGAAGTAAGTCAGAAAGACAAAGACAAATACCATATGCTAACACATATATATGGAATTTAAGAAAAAAAATGTTATGAAGAACCTAGGGGTAAGACAGGAATAAAGACACAGACCTACTGGAGAACAGACTTGAGGATATGGGGAGGGGGAGGGGTGAGCTATGAGAGGGCGAGGGAGGGGCATGGACATATATATACTAACAAACGTAAGGTAGATAGCTAGTGGGAAGCAGCCGCCTGGCATAGGGATATCAGCTCGGTTCTTTGTGACTGCCTGGAGGGGTGGGATAGGGAGGGAAGGAAGGAGGGAGAGGCAAGAGGGAAGAAATATGTGAACGCCTGTATATATATAACTGATTCAAGCATCTTTTACGACCACAATGCTATGAGATTAGAAATCAATTACAGAGATAAAACCTGAAAGAGATAAACGCATGGAGGCTAAACAATACGTTACCAAATAACCAAGAGATCACTGAAGAAATCATGGAGGAAATCCAAAAAAAAAAAAAACTTAGAGACAAATTACAATGAAACCACGATGATCCAAAACCTATGGGATGCAGCAAAAGCATTTCTAAAGCGAAGTTTATAGCAATACAAGCCTACCTCAAGGAACAAGAAAAATCTCAAATAAAAGGTCTAACCTTACACCTAAGGAAGCTAGAGAAAGAAGAAGAAAGAAAACTCAGAGGTAGCAGAAGGAAAGAAATCATAAAGATCAGAGCAGAAATAAATGAAATAGCAACAAAGAAAACAATAACAAAGATCAAAACAACTAAAAGTTGGTTCTTTGAGAAGATAAACAAAATTGATAAACCATTAGCCAGGCTCAACAAGAAAAAGAGGGAGAGGACTCAAATCAATAAAATTAGAAACTAAAAGGAGAAGTTACAACAGACATAGCAGAAATACAAAACTTCCTTAGAGACTACTACAAGTAACTCTATGCCTATAAAATGGACATCCTGGAAGAAATGAACAAACCTTAGAAAGGTATAACCTTCCAAGACTGCACAAGGAAGAAATAGAAAATATGAAAAGACCAATCACAAGCAATGAAATTGAAAGTATGATTTAAAATATTCCAAGAAACAAAAGTCCAGGACCAGATGGCTTCACAGGTGAACTCTATCAAACATTTAGAGAAGAGCTAACACCCGTCCTTCTCAAACTCTTCCAAAAAATTTCAGAGGAAGGAACACTCCCAAACACATTCTATGTGGCCACCATCACACTTATACCAAAACCAGACAAAGATACTACAAAAAAAGAAATTACAGACCAAAATCATTGAACAATATACATGCAAAACTCCTCAACAAAATACTAGCAAACAGAATCCAACAACACATTTAAAGGATCATACACCATTATCAAGCAGTACTTATCCCAGTGATGCAAGGATTCTTCAATAGACGCAAATCAATCAATGTGATACACTATAATAACAAATTGAAGAATAAAAAACATATGAACATCTCAATAGAGGCAGGAAAAGCTTTTGACAAAATTCAACACCGATTTATGATAAAAACACTCCAGAAAGTGGGAATAGAGGGAACCTACCTCAACCTAACAAAGGCCATATACAACAAACCCACAGCACACATCATTCTCAATGATGAAAAATTGAAAGCATTTCCTCTAAGGTCAGGAAGAAGACAGGGGTTCCCCCTCTCACCACTATTATTCACCATAGTTTTGGAAGTTTTAGCTACAGAAATCAGAGAAGAAAAAGAAATAAAAGGAATCAAAATTGGAAGAGAAGAATTAAGACTGTCACTGTTTGCAGATGACAGGATACTGTACATAGAAAATCCTAAAGTTGCTGCCATAAACTACTAGAGCTAATCAATGAATTTGGTAAAGTATCTGGATACAAAATTAATGCACAGAAATCTCTTGCTTTTGTACACACTAACAATGAAAGATCAGAAAGAGAATTTAAGAAAACAATCCCATTAACCATCTATTAATCTATTAATTATAATAGATGATTTTTCAGGACCTACTCTATATCATAGGCAACTCTACTCAATCCTCTGTAATAACCTATATGTGAAATGAATCTAAAAAAGAGTGGATATATGTATAAGTATAACTGATTCACTGTGCTGTACAGCAGATAGTAACACAACATTGTGAATGAAGTATATTTCAATTAAAGAAAAGAAAGCTGTCCTGAAAGTGGGTGTAGAGGGAACATATCTCAACATAATAAAGGCCAGATGTGACAAACCCACATGTAACATCAGACTTCTCAGTGAAACTCTGAAAGCATTCCCTCTAAGATCAGGAACAAGGATGCCCACTCTCACCACTTAATTCAACACAGTTTTGGGAATGTAGTCACAGCAATCAGAGGAGTAAAAGAAATAAGAGGAATCCAATTTCGAAAGTAAGAAGTAACACTGTCCCTGTTTGCAGATGACATGATACCATACACAGAACATCCTAAAGATGCAGGATACACCATTAATATAATGAAAAGTGTTGCATCTCTATACACTAACAAGGAATTATCAGAAAGGAAAATTAAAGAAACAATACCGCTTACCATTGCATCAGAAAGAATAAAATACCTAGGAATAAACCGACCTGATGAGGCAAAAGACCTGTACTGTGAAAACTAAAAGAGGCTGAGGAAAGAAATTGAAGATGACACAAAGAGATGGAAAGAGATACCATGCCCTTGGATTGGAAGAATCAATATTGTTATTCATATTTGTAGTGACCATTATACCCCTGGCAAACGACAGATTCAATGAAATCCTTATCAAATTACCAACGGCATTTTTCAGAGAAGTAGAACAAAAAGTTTCTTAAATATGTATGGAAACACAAAACACCCCTAATAGTCAAAACAAGCTTGTGAAAGAAGAACATGGCTGGAAGAATCAGGCTCCCTGATTTCAGACAACAAAGCAACAGTAATCAAAAAATATGGTACTGGCACAAAAACAGACAGACGTCTGAATGGAAAAGCATAGAAAGCCCAGAGATGATAAACCCAGGCACCTATGGTCAATTAATCTACAATGAAGGAGGCAAGAATATACAATGAAAAAAAGACAGTCACTTTCAATGGGTTGTGCTGGGAGAACTGGACAGATACATATAAAAGAATCAAATCAGAACATTCTTTAACACCGTATCCAAATATAAACTCAAAACGGATTAAAAACCTAATATAAGTGCATAAACTATAAGAGCCTTAGAGGAAAACATAGGCAGAAGTCCCTCTGACATAAATTGCAGCAATAACTTTTTGGATCCCTCTCCTAGGGCAAAGGAAACTAAAGCAAAAATAAACAAATGGGGCCTAATTAAACGTAAGAGATTTTGCACAGCAAAGGAAATCATCAACAAAACCAAAAGACAACCTACTGAATCGAGGAAAATATTTGCAAATGATATATGACCAAAAAAGTGTCAATATCCAACATATATAAACAACTCAAAAAACATAACATTAAAAGAAACACATGAAAGAATGCTCAACATCATTAATCATTACAGAAATGCAAATCAAAAGTACAATGAGATATCATCTCACACCAGTCAGAATGGCCATCATCAAAAAATCTAGAAACAATAAATGCTGGAGAGGTTGTGGAGAAAACGGAACACTCTTGCACTGCCGGTGGGAATGTGAATTGGTTCAGCCACTATGGAGAACAGTATGGAGGTTCCTTAAAAAACTACAAATAGAACTACCATATGACCCAGCAACCCCACTACTAGGCATATACCCTGAGAAAACCAAAATTCAAAAAGAGTCATGTACCAAAATGTTCATTGAAGCTCTATTAACAAGAGCCTGGAGATGGAAACAAACTAAGTGCCCATCATCGGATGAATGGATAAAGATGTGGCACATATATACAATGGAATATTACTCAGCCATAAAAAGAAACAAAATTGAGCTATTTGTAATGAGGTGGATAGACCTAGAGTCTGTCATACAGAGTGAAGTAAGTCAGAAAGAAAAAGACAAATACCGTATGTTAACACATATATATGGAATTTACAAAAAATAATGTCATGAAGAACCTAGGGGTAAGACAGGAATAAGGACACAGACCTACTGGAGATCGGACTTGAGGATATGGGGAGGGGTAAGGGTGTGCTGTGACAGGGCGAGAGAGAGGCATGGACATATATACACTAACAAATGTAAGGTAGATAGCTAGTGGGAAGCAGCTGCATGGCACAGGGACATCGGCTGGGTGCTTTGTGACCGCCTGGAGGGGTGGGATAGGGATGGTGGGAGAGAAGGAGACGCAAGAGGGAAGAGATATGGGAACATTTGTATATGTATAACTGATTCACTTTGTTATAAAGCAGAAACTGACACACCATTGTAAAGCAGTTATACCCCAATAAAGATGTTAAAAAGAAAATTAAAAAAAAATAAATAAAGATAACCTGATTACTAACAACAACAACAAAATACCCACTCTGCTTTAAAAATGGGAAGAAGAACTGAATAGACAACTTTCCCAAGAGGAAATGCAGATGGCCAACAGACACATGAAGAGAATCACAGCACCACTAAGCATCAGGGAAGCGCAAATCCAAACCACAATGAGATATCACCTGACACCTGTCAGAATAGCTATCATCAAAATGTACACAATAAGAAACGTTGTCAAAGATGCGGAGGAAAGGGGCCCCTGGTACACTGCTGGTGGGAATGTGAATTGGTGCAGCCACTGTGGAAAACAGTATGGGGAATACTCAAAAAACTAAAAATAGACCTACCATATGACCCAGCAATTCTACTACTGGATATATATATCTTAGCAAAACAAAGACAGTAATTCTAAAAGATACATGCACCCGAATGCTCATAGCAGCATTATTTACAATTGCCAAGGTATGCAAGGCACTTAAGTGTCTATCAACAGATGGATTAATAAAGGAGATGATGCATACACACATACACACACACACACACACACACACCCATACACACACACAAAGGAATACTACTCAGCCATAAAAATGAATGAAATTTTGCCAATTGCAGCAACACAGATGGACGTAGATGGCACTATGCTAATTGGAATTAGACAAGGACAAATATTGTATGATATCAGTTCTATGTGGAATGTAAAAACTACAGCAAACTAGTGAATAAAACAAAAATGAAGCTGACTTACAGATATAGAGAACCAACTAGTGGTTACCAGTGGGGAGAGGGCAGATGGGAGGGGCAATGTAGGGGTAAAGGGGAAAAAAGGGTTATTGTGGGATTACATGAAATCAGTGTATGAAACTTTTGAAAATTGACCTTTAAAAAAACAAACAAAAAATTAAAAAGGGGGAAAATTGAGGTACGCGTCTTATCTATGTATCTAAATCTACTTAACGGAATATACTCAGACATAAAAAAGTATGAAATACTGCCATTTGCAGCAATATAGATGGACCTAGAGTATATTATGCTTAGTGAAATGTCAGAGAGAGAAAGACAGATACTGTACATCACTTAAATGGGCAATCTGAAAAATAGTACAAAAGGATATATGTGCAAAACTGAAACAGACACACAGATATAGAAAGCAAACCTCTGGTTACCAAAGCAGAGAGGAAAGGGGAAGGGGCCGAATATGGGGTATGGGATTACCAGGGACAAACTGCTATGTCTAAAATAGATAAGCAACCGGATATGCTGTATAGCAAAGGAAATTATAGCCATTATCTTTTAATAACCTATAATGGAGCATAATCTGCAAAAATACTGAATCATTATGATGTGGAACTGAAATGAACATAATACTGTAAATAATATATTTCAATTAAGAACAATAGCAGAACCTAGCCAACCAGTCAGGAATAGCATGAGAGCAGATAGCTCCAAATACTGAAGAGTAAAAGGAAATCCAAACTGGCACCTGTGACTGCATGCCCTTCCCACATCAAGGGGGTCCATGAAGTGATTCAGAAGTGCCATTGCCTTGCTACTGCAAGTCACAAGAAGGAAGAATATTCTTGCTGGGCTTTGTGCTTCAGATTCGTGACCTGCCTTACTTTTAGGGAGGTGAGGAATTGCATCCCCTTTGCTTCACATTCAATTGAAATAGGACAGTGGGTGTTCTGGGACGATGCTCTCATGCATTCCTACCCAAATTCTCTGGAACTTGGTCTCCCAATCTAAGATATCTAAGGAAGTGGGCAATTATGGAAGGCTTTATGATGGAGCATGTCACCTTTCAATGGCCCAAACAAAGATAACTGCTAAGTTCACATTTTTCAGTCACGAAAACCAAGTAATATCTTGTACATGAATTGGGAGTGAAAGAGAGGAAAGAGGATTAGCACGAAGGATATATTTCTTTCTGCTTTTATTTTTGTGTTTTGTTTTAAATCAAAGTTTTATGGAGATAGCCCGGGCATCTCTCTGTTGTGTCTTAAGTGATACACTTTGGCTCCTGTTGGGCTGTTGGTGTTGCCCTTAAGTATGCCTAAATCCTGGAGCAGCTGGGAAACAGCAGAAAGTTCCTGCTGTCAGTTAAATACACTCACCTCCAGATATGTACTTCTGTGACCAGCCTCTGTATCCTTCAGTTCTCCACCGCTCCACCCCCAGCCAGCAATCACCAGGTAAACTCCACTTAATGGATCCTGTCAGGCACCCTTGTGAGCAGGGAAAATTCAAGATCCCTTAGTCGGGCTCTTTATGGCCTCCATTCTCCCAAAGTGAAGGCTCCATGGCCAGGCTGACCAATCCAATGTCTCCTAATGCATATACCTCACACAGTAAGGAGAAGCCTATGAACCCAACCTTGTATGTACAGAAGACATTTTCCCTCTCCATATTCATGCCTGTTATTTTGGCATAAAATGGCGCCCTGGAGGGATCTGCATTATTTCCTAATAATAGCAGGTTTAGTGTCACTTCAAATCTTCCTCCATTCTCTCTTGGTGCTGTGCGTCAGTATAAATTCTTATGTTTAGCGATTTTTGGTGCACTCTGCTATTCTCTGAAGAAGTCAACTGGTATAGTGGGAAGTGCACTGGGCTAGGAGGCTGGAGGAACAACTTCTAGCTGTATGGTGACATGACTTTATCAAATCTGAGCTCTGTGGTGATTGCTAGATATAATTTTAAATTCAAGTGTCCAAGTAGTGGCTCCTTTAGCCTGGAACTAACCCTGCCACCATCTAGGTCACCTGTGTTTCCTCTCACATCCTGTGCTATCTCCACCAGAGCACTCACTCCATTGGGTAGCCATTGCCAGTTTTGTCTCACTCTCCACTAGGCCATGGGCTCCTTGAGAGAAAGGACCATCTTCTTCATCATGATGCAACTCCTAGTGCCTGACAGTGTTGGGCACAAGTGGGCACTCAAATATTCTCTGAATGAGGAATCTCTGCTGTTTCTACTTGAATTGATTGAGAATATTTAGCCATAACGAATGATTGAATACTGACTCTCCAAATACCTTATGCTAGCATATAATGTGGTGTAAAATGCCTCAACATTTAAATGGGAAAAGTATTTTGATCCTGCTACTTATATTCCAATTTCCTTAATCTGTAATGTGAGGCTTTAAAGACCCTTGCTGGTTTCCAATTTATTGATTGCTCATTTTCCCCCTCCCCACCCTCAAACCCAGCTCCTGCCTCCCATCCGTCAACCCCCCCATATGTTCAAATAAAGACCAGGATGGGGATGACATTCCCAGTCAGAGCCTCTCTGTTTGATGGAAAAGGCCTGAAATGGGCTGAACCACACCTGCTAAGATTTACAGGAATCCTCCACAGGCCCCCTGGATGAACTCAACCAGGAAGCACAGATGAAATCTATAGACTTGATGTTTCTCTTCAGCTCCAGATGTATGCACAACAAAAATTTTACCTGCTTCCATGCTCACTTTCTTTTCTTTTTTTAATTAACTAATTTGTTTATTCTTTTTTCCTTCATTCTTTCCCCCAGATTTATTGAGATATAACTGACATATAACGTAGTGTAAGTTTAAGATGTACAATGTGATAATTTTATACAGGTATATATTGTAAAATGTAACCCACAATAAGGTTAATTAACACATCTTTCACCTCACATAATTAGCATTTTGTTGTTGTTGTCATGGTGAGAACATTAATGCTCTACTCTCATAGCAACTTTCAAGTATACAATACAGTGTCGTTAACGATAGTCTTCATGCTGTACATTAGTTCCCCAGAACTTACTCAACTTACAACTGGAAGTTCATACCCCTTGATCAGCATCTCTCATTTCCACCCACCCCAAGCCCCTCATGACAAATTTCTTTTGTATACTTAAATGGTGTTAGATTGAATCCATTAAAAGAAAAAAAAAGCCACACAGAGAGGCAAATTCTGTTTCCAGAGAACCACATTTCTTACTTGTCATGGTGATGTGCTCAGTTTTTTGTGTTTTACCTCATAGAGTATTACCTATGAAGTAAGTGTGGGTAGTTGGGCCCACCCTCCTGATTTATTGCTCAATTTCCAGGGCAGGGGAAGAGGATGAAAATAAAAGAGATGGGGATACTTCTTTCTTCAGGTATTCTTATCCTTTAGAATACACCAAGACCTTCAACCTGTGAGTCCAGAATTAATCTTAAATTCATGGCTTGTAAAGAGAACAATATGTAGGATCTTTGCTAAAACTCATTCTAAAAAAAGATTGAAAGGACGGTCTCAATACAATTATGGACTAGTAGGCTTTAAAAAATTTCAGACAACTGTGATATCATATAAAAGCAACATGAAATGTTTTATTGAGAAAATGACCACTCAGGTGAGTAATATCACAACAGCAATGTCAGAACATCTTCAATATCAGATAATCTTTGTTTTTGTGTTAAAAATTAAAAAAAATGTTTTTAAAATTACTTTAACTCATTCACCTGGGGATGAAGAATAATAGCTGTGGTCCTGGTAAGATCTTTAAAAAGAATAGATTCAGAGGTGTGTGTGTGAGTGTGTGTGTGTGTGTGTGTGTGTGTGTGTGCGTGTGCGTGTGTGTGTGTGTGTGTGTGTGTGTGTGTGTGTGTACAGAAACTACCAAGGCAGATGGTATGAGGGAATTTAGAAATACATAGGTCTTGTAATTTATCCTTCCTCAAACCCTGTGGAAGGGTCATGTGTTTTTCTCAGGGCACAAATCTAACAGTCACTATGGATGTCTGGACTGTGTTGCAACAAAAGGGCATTATCTCTTCAAGGTGACATCACCTGCAGCCCAGACCAGGGAGTCCCGGGGGAGGGAGCCAAGCTATTACTGGTCCCAGACGGCAGAGGGGGCATCCACGACCAGGGGGTTCTCCTCCTCAGGGGTGCTGCTTTCTAGTCCACAGCAACAAAGGCAGGTGCTTCAGTAGGGTTCTTCTTGATCTTGCCCACTCTTCTCTCCAGAGCCTGGTCCTGAACTCCAGGCACCTGCTGCAGGCTGCGGCTAGGGTTATTGGGGCGGCGGGATCCATAGCTTGGAGGAGGCCTCTGTTGCAGATCGCCGCTGGCGTCGCGTCTGCTCTCCCTGTGCTCCGCCTGCAGCTCTGCAGAGATGCCTGGTGAGTGTCTTGGACCAAGAGTGGTGCCTCAGCCCCTAGGGCGTCTCAGCAGGTGGCTGGGGCCCCGATGCCACCACGGTTCACCCTCGGGACTTGTGGTCTGCACGGACCCTGGCAGGAGGTCGGGCCGTGGGCCGCTGGTGGTAACCAGGATCAATGGGCAGCGGGTCACGGTTGGGGCCCTGTGGCAAGGTGGGAAGCGCTGAGGCCTTTGGTCTTTGGGGTGGCCAGATCAACAGCGCCTCAGGCCCTGGGCCGTGGTGAAGCCTTCGCCGCTGCCCTCGCCTTCGGCAACGTCGTGCTCAGCGCCCTTTGGACTGCGTGGTGGCAGCGCTTTGCCGTGGATAGAGAATCCCTGGCAAAAGCGGGGGATGTGGGCAGCATAGCGGCTTCCCTCCACTGGGGTGCACGCTCACATTAGCAGTCTCGGTGCCCCGCTCGCCCTGCACCACATGGAACTCAACAGTCTCGCCTTCACCCACGCTGTGTTCGAACTTGCGAGGGTTGTTCCGGGGGATGGCCATCTGGTGAATGAACACACCTCCCTGGGTATCATGCCTGCTGATGAAACCGTACCCATTCTTCATGTTCAACCACTTGACGGAGCCTTGCACCCTCTTAGGCACCTTTCTTGGGCACGTTTCCTTTGGTGCCCACCACGGTGGCCTTGGGGATCACATCCCCACTGAGGTTGCCAGCACCTATGGCTCAGGGCAGATCTCTGCCTCCCAAGGATGCCAGGTGTTCCTGCGAGGCTTGAGGGGAGACTGAAGAGGCCACCTCCGTGAGGGAGGCCTCTCGAGCCTCACTCATGAGGCCTTCCTTGCTCTCCTTTCTCAGAGAATCGGAGGGAATTTGGCCCTCTGTGGCTGGAAGGTGGGGGAGGGGCTGGAGGCAGGAGCCTCTCCAAGAGGTTTGTGAGTCAGGGCCAAGGGTTCTCTGGCTTCACTCTGAGACTCTTGGAGAGGCCTGTGGGTTCTCCTGGGGCTAGGGGACGCAGACCAAACAATGGCTACCATGGTGATGTTTCACTGTGGAGAGGCAGGGCGTTCCTAGAGTGGGCTCTGAGCTGGGTGGCAGGGAAAATGCACTCCTCCCCATGCTCCTGCCAGCATGTCACAGTACCTCGTGGTTTCTGGTTGAGAGGAGGCACACATGAAGCTCTAGGGAGTGGTATTGAACACCCTCTTACTTACTTGAGTGGATGTGAGGAGAGGACCCAACTTCCATCCCTCTTCCTTGGTTGGGGAGATTCACAGCCTCCTAAGGGCATTCTCTCAATATTTTCTCACAAAACTGTGGTCCTCTTCCAACCCCTGGTTTGCCCTCTATATGGCTGAGGCATTTTGTGTAACTTGAGGCAAAATGACAACCACATGATACTAAGACCCAGTCAAAGAAGCCTGCTGTGGTGGTTGTTTGTTTGTTTTGCTTTTGTTTTCCAGCAGGAGAGCAAAGGAAGGCTGCCAGGGCTAGGATGCTAGTACTGTGAGGACACTAAATTCGTGCAGGCTTATCCAGACTAGTGTTAAGATTGTGTTGACTTAAAACAAATAGACTGTCAGGTATTGCCCCAAGAAAAATGGGTTTATTCCGGATCAACAAAGAATTGCAATTCAGGGTCTGCAACCATGTTGAGCCACGTGCAAATCACCCCAACAGGGAGAGGATAACTCTTTCAAAGAGAGGAAGAGGAAGTTAGGAAGGCTACAGTAAACAAATTGTCCATTGGAGGCTGAAAGTTGGAAGTGTGGTGGCTTTTCTTTGGCTGAGTCGTGACAGTCTCTCATTGGCCGAGCTCTTGCCAGGCAAGAAGAGGAAGCCTTTATGTTTCCTGTTGGGCTGTGTTGTCATCATAGGGTGTGAGAGCTCACCCTTCTAGCTTCCTGACTCTATTTTAATTGAAGTTTCTCTTTATTAATTTTTATACTCCTCCCCGTTGATCAAGATATTTCTCTGAAAGCATCACTGATCAATGGTCCGATTTTCCTGTTTCAACAGATTTTGTCCCTAAGTGTCAGGAGGACCTTTCCTGGGTGCAGTATCCCATGTTAGAGTGAAAGTGCACAGTTTGGAAACCTATTGAAGTCACATTAGAGTAACAAGGAGTTGCAGGAGGGAGAACTGTTAGGCACATTTTATCTAAAGTTCGTGTTATGAATGTCATACACATAGGATATCATCTGAAGCATTATGCCACCATCAGGGGTTTGGCAGACAAACTTCCAACAGGCCTAATCTGGATATCTTGGGAAATCTGTCTTATCAGATATTGTCTTCTTCAATTTCAGAAAACCTCTACACTCAGACCACCAGATGATGTGCAGGTCCGTTCCAGATTGGTGCTTTCTTTAGGTGTGACACATGAGTTCAAGGGGCTATCCCCTGGAGCTTGGTGGTACAAGGATTTGTTAGCAATACCTGACAGTGGCCTTTCCTAGCAAGGTTGAAGAGAGTCCTTCTGGAACTGTTTTTTCCAATAGATGAAATGTCCAGTTTGCAAGGTGTGATGCTTAGTATATTCTTCTCCTGAAATCACACTGTGAAAAGATTGCTATATCAAAACATGGCTATTTATAATAGAAGAAATTAGGCCTTTGAAATATCAGAGTATCTCTCCTTTTATCAGTTGTGGGTCAAAAGAAGCAGGAGTCCAATGACTATCCTGTGACTCTCACAGAGGGTAAGAGTTTGTGAATTCCAAAAGGGGTGGTTCTGAGATTCAGAAGGACCAATGGCAATGCTTTTGGCCAAGGTAATTTGAGGACCAATGCACATTTTGCCAACTGAGTCTTAATAATGCCGTTAGTGCATTTGACTACACCAGGGGAATGGTAAGTGCAGTGAAAGTGCTGTAAAACTGGCCAAACAGTGCAGACTGGTTGCAGTACCTGACCAGTATAATGGGTGCCTCAATCATTGTGAAGTTTGAGAGGAGTTCCTCAGATAGAGATAATCTTTTCCAAAAGGACTTTAGCCACAGAAGAGGCAGTAGCCTGTCTGCAAGGGGAGGCTTCAGTCCAGTGTGAAATCATATAGACCATGACTTAAACATGTTTATATCCACAAGGTGGAGGAAGTTGTATGAAATCCTTTTTCCAGAGCCTGAGTTGTCCATTAGGCAGTTTAAAATGGCCGGGATCAGTACAGATGTTCTTCTCTGGGTTGTATTTTGGACAAGTGGGACAAGTGTTCATTCAAACAAGATGTGCAGATAAAAAAATAAGTTAACACAAACATGATACACTTCATGTGCCATTAGGGAATTACAAATGAAAACAATAAGACAGGGCTACACACCTATTAGAACTGCTAATCTCCTCCCAAAATGAACACATCAAATACTGGAGGATGGGAAACAACAGCAACTTTATCTCATTGCTAAAGGAACGCATTTATGGCCTCTTAAGAAATAGTTTGACAGTATTTTCCAAGGCTAAGCAAGGCTCACACCTTGGGATCCATTGAGGTAGGCACTTTTTGTCCCCTTGTTAATGTTTCCCTACCAATATTGATTCATAAATGTTATCATTTTGTCGGTAGGCCAATAGTTTAATGCATGTACAGTGGTTAGCAGTGGGAAATTTAGTCTCCTGTAAAACCGTGCTGCTATTCTGTCTGACTCAGAGCTTTCACTTTTTATCAAACCAACAATTGTTGAATTTCCAATCTTGTTTCCCTTTTCTGAGGCCAAATGTTGGGCTTCTCTAGCCAGTTTTCCTAAGTTATAATTTGGGGAACTATCCCTGTGAACCATCACAGAGGTTTGGCTCTTGTTGATTACTTTAAGGGCAGTATTCCTTATGGAAATGTCAGCAAGGTGTTTTCCCTTAGCTTCCAGAGCATCAAGTTGAGAATGCCTCAGGACCTTGACAATAGCTAAAATGGCAGGTAAATGTATTTCATCCAATAATCCCTGAACAGAGAGGCCCCTTTAAATTTTATTTCCGCTGGAAGTAAGGAAGCCATGTTCCTTCTACAACATTCCAAACTCATGAGCTACCCTGAAAGCATATTTACTTCCAGTATCAACATTGGTATTTCTGCCCTTGGCTAAAGTACAAGCCTTTGTAAGAGTGTATAATACAGCCTAGTGGGCTGAAGTAGCCATACGTAAAGGTGCTGCCTCAACAATATCAAAAGGAGTGGTGATAGCATACTCAACACAATACTGTTGCCACTGTCACCTTTTAAAAAGAATCATGAGAAGTCAGTGTTACCCAAAGGAATTTCCTGCAGATCATCATGATCAGCCAGCATTAAGTAGTTGTGAGGGACTTTTGTCAGTGATGGAGAGGAAAAGAATAGCAGGGTTAAGCTCATTAGAGTGTAAAGGAGTTATGTGAGGAGCAGTTAACAAAGGCCTTCATAGCAGGTGAGGCAGCTGACTAAGGAATGTTGAGTGTGATGAGAATTCAGGAGGGCTTCTACTTCATGAGGTGCAAAAATGGTTAAAGCGGCTCTCCCATGATTTTTTTTAGTGGCCTTAACCAAAAGGGCAGTGGTGGGAATGCCTCTAAGGCAAGGGAGGTATCTCCATGACACAGGGTCCATTTGCTGGCTATAACACCCTATGGGTTGATGAGGGTTCCTGCATCTTGCGGTGAGTACCCCCAAGGATGTTTCTTTCCTTTACATACACAGAAAGGTAAAAGGGAATCTGGTCATTGGGAAGCCCAAGAGCAGGTGTGTTTGTCAAACTCTCTTTTAAGGCTACATCGTCTGATTCTTACCATAAAAGTAGATTGGTGGTGTTGTTCTTTAGGAAAACTTGCAGAAGTTAAGCCATAAGAGAGATTTTTGAATCTAATTTCAGCAGTCAGGAACAAAGCTGAGCAAAAGTTTTCAGTTGGCGCTTAGTTTCGGTTTTTGGGAAACCTAGGACACCACGAGCCCTCTCTGGATTTAGGTGTAGCCCTTGTTCTGATATCAGATGTCCTAATTATTGAAACTGGGCTTGGGAAAGCTACATTTTTTCCTTGACAATTTTGTGCCCTTTTGAGGCTACAACCTTTAACAAAGGGATGCTGTCTTCTTGTAAGGAGGCTTGGAAAGGAGGACAAAGAAGCAAATCATCTGCATATTGCAACAATGTAGAACCCTTAGAAAACTTTATATCACCTAGATCAGCCTTCAGGATTTGTGAGAAATAAGAAGAACTCTCAGTCAAACCGTGATGCATTACTGTCCAGGTTAATTGCTTTTCTTCCCAGGTGAAGGCAAATAGGTGTTGGCTAGCTTCGTCAACTGGAATACTAAAGAATGTACTGCATAAATCAATTATGGTAAGGAACTTGCTTCTGGTGGAAATGGATGTTAGTAGCGTATGAGTGTTAGGAACAACAGGGTGTTGAGGGATAACAATGTCTTTTATTGTTCAGAGGATCTCTCACTGACAAAATAGGAGTATTACCGGGACTAGTACAAGGGACAATGAGACCTTGAGCCTTGAAATCTTCTATTATGGGCTTTATACCTTGTAGGGCTTCTTTATTTATAGGTTATTGATTAATTCTGGGGAGAGGTTTTGAGGGATCTATATGAATCTTAAAGGAATTTTGCCAATATCAGTTTGAGATTTTGCCTATACAAAGGGTGGCAGCGGATTCAATAATGACAAATGATCAACGTTTCCAGAATCAGCTCTAGTGCCATCAGAGCCACAGTAAATTAAAGATGTCAAAGGGTCACTTAATTCATCTGGTTGGCTGCTATATTAATTACTTTCAAATTCTAAGGCATAATGCTTTCCTAAAAAGCCTCAGCCTAATAAATGGATAGGAGCTGGGGAACTTAGGAGAAAAGGGTGTGTATTTCTTAAAGGGCCTAAACAAAAGTAAGTATGTTCAGAGACAGAAATCTTTTGAGGTTCATTCATGATACCATTATTTGGTCTGTTTTAGTGCTCCAAGGCAGGGGCTGCTTTATAGTAGTTGGGGTTGAGCATCGAGAGTGTGGTTCCAGTGTCAGTTAGGACTGGAAGACAGGCATCACCAATCTGGAGCCATGTTTCCCCAAGCTGATTAAGAGGGAGAATTGAGAAGCACCCCTGTAGTTCTTCGGAGCTCCTTCATTGAAAATTGGGGGGATGTTGGACAAGCTGGTTGGAGAACTGAAGGTGCCTGAAGCACTTGAATTTGTCACAATCTCTTCACCAATGCCTTGGCTCTTTACAATACTAGCAGAAAATAGGAGGGTTTCTGTTTTGTTTTGGGGGCTTTATTTGCTGGAGATGAAGTTTAAGAATTTTAGTTTTCTTCCAATCAACATTGTGAAAATGACTCCAAAGAAGATATACAGACTGCCAACAAACACAAAAAGAATGCTCAACATCATTAATCATTACAGAAATGCAAATCAATACTACAATGAAATATCATTTCACACCAGTCAGAATGGCCATCATCAAAAAATCTAGAAACAATAAATGCTGGAGAGGGTGTGGAGAAAAGGGAACACTCTTGCACTGTTGGCGGGAATGTAAATTGATACAGCCACTGTGTAGAACAGTATGGAAGTTCCTTAAAAATCTACAAATAAAACTATCATAAAACCCAGCAATCGCACTACTGGGCATATACCCTGAGAAAACCATAATTCAAAAAGAGTCATGTACCAAAATGTTCATTGCAGCTCTATGTACAATAGCCCAGAGATGGAAGCAACCTAAGTGTCCATCATGGGATGAATGTAGCACATATATACAATGGAATATTTCTCAGCTATAAAATGAAATGAAATTGAGCTATTTGTAATGAGGTGGATAGACCTAGATTCTGTCATACAGAGTGAAGTAAGTCAGAAAGAGAAAGACAAATACCGTATGCTAACACATATACATGGAATTTAAGAAAAAAATATGTCATGAAGAACCTAGGGGTAAGACAGGAATAAAGACACAGACCTACTGGAGAACGGACTTGAGGATATGGGGAGGAGAAGGGTGAGCTGTGACAAAGCAAGAGAGAGGCATGGACATATATACACTAACAAACGTAAGGTAGATAGCTAGTGGGAAGCAGCCGCATAGCACAGGGATATCGGCTCGGTGCTTTGTGACCGCCTGGAGGAGTGGGATAGGGAGGGTGGGAGGGCGGGAGACGCAAGCGGGAAGAGATATGGGAACATATGTATATATATCTGATTCATTTTGTTGTGAAGCTGAAACGAACACACCATTGTAAAGCAATTATACTCCAATAACGATGTTAAAAAAAAAAAAGAATTTTAGTTGTCTTCCTTTTAGGTGACCCGTCTAG
The DNA here is from genome assembly GCA_036417435.1 of Inia geoffrensis. Classification (NCBI taxonomy): domain Eukaryota; kingdom Metazoa; phylum Chordata; class Mammalia; order Artiodactyla; family Iniidae; genus Inia; species Inia geoffrensis. The sequence goes on from CM070920.1 coordinate 62,181,437, forward strand.
AATGTGAGAAATCTTGTTTGCCAGTTAACTAAATTCTTAGAAAAGTACCAACTTCCTAGACTGAACCAAGAAGAAATAGAAAATATGAACAGACCAATCACAAGCAGTGAGACTGAAACTGTGTTTAAAGATCTTCCAACAAACAAAAGTCTGGGTCATGAGGCTTCAGCTTGAGACCTAGGGACACATCCAGACTGAAAGTGAAGGGATAGAAAAAGGTATTCCATGCAAATGGAAATCAAAAGGAAGCTGGAGTAGCAATACTAATATCAGACAAGATACACTTTAAATAAAGACTATTACAAGTGACAAGAAAGGACACTACATAATGACCAGAAGATCAATCCAAGAAGAAGACATAACAATTGTATGTGTCTATGCACCTGACATAGGAGCACCTCAATTCTACCAAAATTGACGTTATCCTATCTCAAAATTTGATAGGGAAACTCTATCAAACATTTAGAGAAGAGCTAACATCTGACTTTTTCAAACGCTTCCAAAAAATTGCTGAGGGTGGAAAATACCCAAACTCATTCTGCGAGACTACCATCACCCTGATACCCAAACCAGACAAAGATAACAGAAAGAAAGAAAATTACAGGCCGGTTTCACTGATGAACATATACACAAATATCCTCCACAAAATACTAGCAAACAGAATCTAACAACACATAAGAAGGATCATATACTATGAGCACGTGAGATTTATTCCAGGGATGAAAGGATTCTTAAATATATGCAAATCAATCAATGCAATGTACCATAGTAATAAAGTAAAGTAATAAAGTAAAGTAAAGATTAAAAAACTTATAATAATCTCAATACATACACAAAATGTATTGTATTAGTAATAAAGTAAAGATTAAAAAACTTATAATCATCTCAATACATACACAAAATGCTTTCGAGAAAATTCAACACCAATTTATGATAAAATCTCTCCAGAAAGTGGGCATAGAGGGAACCTAACTCAATATAATAAAGGCCATATATGACCAAACCCACAGCAAACATTATTCTCAATGGTGAAAAAGTGAAAAAAAGTTCCTCTAAGATCAAGAACAAGGCACGTATGTCCACTCTTGCCACTATTATTCAACACAGTTTTGGTAGCCCCAGTCATGACAATTAGAAAAAAAAAAAAAAGAAATAAAGGAATCCATTTTGGAAAATAAGCAGTGAAACTATCACAGTTTGAGGTTGAAGTGATACTATACATAGAATATCCTAAAGATGCCACCAGAACACTACTAGAGTTAATCAATTAATTTGCTTAAGTTGCAGGATACAAAATTAATTCTCAAAAATTTCTTGCATTCCTATACACTAACAAAAAGGCAGAAACAGGAATTAAAGAAACAATCCCATTTACCATTGCAACAAAAATAATAAAATATCTAGGAATAAACCTCCCTAAGGAGGCAAAGAACATGTACTCAGAAAACTATAAAACACTGATGAAATAAGTCAAAGATGACCTAAAGAGCTGGAGAGATATACCATGTTCTTGGATTGGAAGAATCAATATTGTGAAAATAACTTTACTCCCCTAAGCAATCTACAGATTCAGTGAAATCCCTAACAAGTTACCAATGGCATTTTTCACAGGCCTAGAACAAAAAAATTTACCATTTGTATGGAAACACAAAAGACGCCATAGAGCCAAAGCAATATTAAGAAAGAAAAAGGGAGCTGGAGGAATCAGGCTCCCTTGACTTCAGACTATACTACAAAGCTTCAGTAATCAAGACAGTATGCTACTGGAAGAAAAACAGAAATATACATCAGTGGAACAAGATAGAAACCCCAGAGATAAACCCACACACCTATGGTCACCTAATCTTTATTATGTTGAGGTAGGTTCCCTCTTTGCACACTTTCTGGAGAGTTTTTATCATACATGTGTGTTGAATTCTATCAAAAGTTTTTCTGCATCTATTGCAATGATCATATGGTTTTTATTCTTCAGTTTGTTAATGTGGTGTGTCACATTGATTGGTTTGCGTATACTGAAGAATCCTTGCATCCCTGGGATAAATCCTCCTTGATCATGTTGTATGATCCTTTTAATGTGCTGTTGGATTCTGTTTGGTAGTATTTTGTTGATGATTTTTGCATCTATGTTCATCAGTGACATTGGCCTGTAATTTTCTTTTTTGTGAAATCTTTGTCTGGTTTTGGTATCAGGGGGATCATGGCCACATAGAATGGGCTTGGGAATGTTCCTCCCTCTGCAGCTTTTTGGAAGAGTTTGATAAGGATGGATGTTATCTCTTCTCTAAATGTTTTATAGAATTCACCTGTGTATGCAGCAAAAGCAGTCCTAAGATGGAAGTTTATAGCAGTTCAATCCTATCTCAAGAAACAAGCAAAGTCTGGAATTAACAACCTCTCCTTATACCTAAAGCAACTAGAGAAAGAAGAACAAACAAAACCCAAGGTTTGTGAAAGGAAATAAATCAGAAATATCAGAGCAGAAATAAATGAAATAGAAACCAAGGAAACAATAGCAACAATCAATGAAACTAAAAGCTGGCTCTTTGAGAAGATAAACAAAATTGACAAACCTTTAGGTAGACCCATCAAGAAAAAAAGGGAGAGAATTCAAATCCATAAAATTAGAAATGAAAGAGGAGAAATTACAAATGACACTGCAGAAATACAAAGGATCATAAGAGACTACTGCAAGCAACTATATGCCAATAAAATGGACAATCTGGAAGAAATGGACAAATGCTTAGAAAAGTACAACCTTCCAAGACTATACCAGGAAGAAATAGAAAGTATGAACAGACCAATCACAAATAATGAAATTGAAACTGCAATTGAAAATCTTCCAACAAACAGAAGACCAGGACCAGATGGCTTCAAAAGATGTGACTCTTGAACTCAGTTCTATTAAGAAGTCCAATGCTATTCTAATTCTTGTTCTTTCATACATGACCTGATTTTTCTTTCACAGAGTCTTTTGTTTTATTTTCTGTTTTGTTAGTAAATTATGAATGAACAATGATGGACCCTTGCGTGCCTGGGGACTGTTTTCTTAATTGAATTTTCAGAAAGTTCCTATAGAAACCAACAGATTTTTGCATGCTTATTTTGTATCCTGGTACTTTACTGAATTTGTGTATTAGTTCCAACAGTGTTTGTGAATTCTCTAGGGTTTCCTATATATAATATCATACCATTTGCAAACAGATACTTTTACTTTGTTCTTTCTGAATTAGATTCCTTTCCTTTCTGTTTTCTGGCATAAATTCTCTTACTTTCTAGTACTATGTTGAACAGAAATGGTGAGAGTGGACACCCTGGTCTTGTTCCTCAACTTAGGCGAAAAAAAATTTTTTTTAACCATTAAGTAGAATATGGGCTGTGGGCTTATCATGTATGGCCTTTATTATGTTTGAGGTACAACGCTTCTATATCTAATTTTTACCATGTCAGGGTTTTAAATTTTGAAAAATGCTTTTCCTGTAGCTACTGACATAATCACGTGACTTTCATCCTTCATACCGCTAATGTGATGTATCCTTGCATTTCAGGAACAAATCTCACTTAGTCATTCTTTATGATCCTCTTAACATGCTGTTGAATTTGATTTGCTGGTATTTGGTTGAGGCTTATCACATCTATGTTCATCAGGGATAATGACCTGTAGTTTTCTTTTCTTGTAGTGTATTTTTCTGTCTTTTGTATCAGAGTAATGTTGGACTCAAAAAATGTGTTTTGAAGTGATCCCCTTATCTCTACTTTCTGGAAGAGGTTAAGAAAAATAGCTTCTTTTTTTCTTTAGATGTTTGGTGGCATTCATTAATAAAGCTACCTTGTTCTATGCTTGCTTTTTGGGGAGGGTTCTTTTCCCCACCATTTTTGGGGGTTTAATTAACAAGTAAAAATTGTATATATTTAAGTTGTAAAATGTGATGGGTTGCTATATGTACACATTGTGAAGGGATTACCATCGTCAAGCTAATAAACACGTCCATCACCTCACATAATTACCTGTTTTTCAGTATGGTGACAATAGTCTACTCTCTTAGTAAATTTCAAGCAAATTATGATAGAATGTTATTAACTCTGGTTCACTATGCTGTACATTATATTCCTAGAACTTATTCATCACATAACTGAAATTTTGTACCCTTTGACCAACTTCTGCCTTTTTCCCCCACCAACTCCCTGCCCCGGGTAACTGTTTTCCTACTCTCTGGTTTCTACTTTCAATCAGTACTGCTTTTGTGTGATTGCACATATAAATGAGATCATGTAGTATTTGTCTTTCTCTGGTTAATTTCATGTAGCATAATGTCCTCCAGGTTACAGCTGTTGTAGCAAATTGATGGACTGACAACTTTATCAGTATATAGTGACCTTCTGTGTCCCTTGTGACCGATTTTGAGTGAAAGAAAATCTATTTTATCTTTTGCAAATACAGCCACTCCTGCTCTATTTTGGTTACCATTTGCATGGAGCATCTTTTGCCGCTGCTCACTTTCAGACTATTTGTGTCCTTAAAGCTAAAAGGAGGCTCCTTTACACAGCATATTCTTGAAACTTTTTTTAATGCATTCATCCACACTAGGACTTTTGATCAGAGAATTTAATTGATTTGCTTTTATAGAAATTATTAATAAAGAGTTGCTATTGTCATTGTGTTCATTTTTATCTGTTGTGATATTCCCCTGTTCCTTTCTACCTCTCTTGTTGTCTTTTTGGTTTTTGAAGTGGTACACTTTAATTCCTTTCTCTTTACCTTTGTATATCTAATAGATGTTTTTTCTTTGTGGTTAACATGAGGCCTACATTAAACATATTATAGATATAACAATCTGTTTTTGTATTAATTTTCATTGGAGT